>OY992505.1:30497187-31805569 GCA_963921215.1 Scoparia ambigualis | reverse complement strand
GCTACTAGTGTAATTTATCTAACAGTAGTAATTGTGACGCCAGCCCATATAGCCCATATTTCTATCCGTGCGGTGACGGAGAAAGAATACCAATCGCCGCCCCTCTCTTCGTCCGGTGGGTGTCGTAAGAAGCGACTAACAGACTCTTTCGAGCGATGATCTGCTCCACTGGTGGTAGGGCTTGACCCGTCTGGTTGGAGACCACCGTACGCATGATGTAAAACCTGTCAAGTGACTGCTTGTCGGTCGCATTTCGGGATCAGCCAGCGTATAACCAGAGCTCGAGAGGATGATGCTGCGATGTATTTGGTCTGTGAAGGCTTCCGTCAAACCAGTGCCATGAGGACTTCGTTAACCTGCCGACCAGGGAGACCCGTAGAAACGGTTGTCCCGTGGCACAGTACAGGGGCCCAAGCGAGCCTAACCAGCTCGTGAGGCTTGCCGTCGTGCCGGTTGGTGACCGGAAGGTGGGGTCCCGGGGGGTTCGGAGGCCCTTCCGTTCGGCAGGTTAATAATACTCGTCTGTGGGCAAATTCCTGGGGAAACAGGCCACCACACTTTGACCATTCGCATCGCGGCATCATTTTCTCGATTCACGCCTCTCTCTTTCCACTCCTAAAATGACAGCGCCTTACAACAAAACTGGTACTACAGCGGTGCACACCCCCACCACAACCTTACCGTTTGAGGTGGAGTTCGCTAACATCCGCGGACTTCATGCAAACCTCAATGCCGTCCACCACCATCTTGAGACGGCACGGCCAGCAATGGTGTTCCTGACAGAGACGCAAATAATCCGCCCAGCTGTCACCACCTACCAGAACTATCCCGGCTTTGTGCTTGAAGAATCCTTCAAAGCCAAAGCCGGAGTTTGCGTATTCGTTCAAGCGGATGTTTGCTGTCGCCGTCTGCGCTGTCTGGAGGACCCTTCCTTCTCCCTCCTAGTGGTACACGTCGACTTAGGCTCTCATTGCCGTGTCTACGTCTGCGTCTACCGATCCCATAACGGCGACATGGAGACAACTCGACTAATTGAACATTTAAGTCGGGTAGCAGATGATGCGCAGGAGCGGTTTCCATCGGCGGAATTGGTGTTTTTGGGGGACTTCAACGCCCACCATGAGTTGTGGTTAGGTTCCTCTAAAACAGACCATGCTGGTAGAACTGCCCACGCATTCGCTCTCACGCATGACCTGACGCAACTGGTGAACCAGCCCACCAGGATCCCAGACATAGTTGGCCATGCGCCCTCCTTACTCGACCTTCTGCTGACGAGTCGCCCAGCTGGATACCGGGTGGAGATTCGAGCTCCTTTAGGTTCCTCGGATCACAGCTTGATATCCAGCACAGTGCCCTTGGCATCGCGCCCGCCAACAGCGGTTTCGAAACGCCAGATTTGGCACTACGCGTCGGCAGACTGGGACGGTAAATACTCCCGGCGACGGACGGATGCAAAGTACTCCCGGCGGGAGTATTTTGCATCCGTCCCTTGGAGGCAGCGCTGCTTTAGTGGGAAGGACCCGACCGCTAGCGCCACTGCCGTTGCTGATGAGATAGTATTAGGAATGGAATACTATATTCCACACTCCTATGTCATCAGCAAAGGCAGACGCAACCGCTGGTTCAATCGCGAGTGTGCCAGCGCTGTTGAGAGCAAACAGACGGCATAACGCGCTTGGATCAGAGGTAAAGCTCATGGGGATCCCGAAACTCGCTCGCTAAAAGCAGCCTATAATAATGCCACCAAGTCGTGTAAGAGGGCCTACATTAGAGCGGATGCCCAGCACGTTGCACGAGTAGGCCAAGAACTCCTGACGCATCCTACGGGCAGCCGTAGCTACTGGCGTCTGGCCAAAGCCGTGCAATCCAACTTCTGTCAACCCTCGCTACCACCACTGAGATGTCCTGAAGGAACTTTAGCTCACAAGCCGCAGGAAAAGGTCGATCTCCTGGCCAAACTCTTTACGGCTAACTCCCGGATCGATGACTGTAATGCACAGCCACCCTCAGTTCCTCACTGTGGCCACACAATGTCTGATATTAAAATCAGGCAGTGTGATGTCCGTGCGGAGCTGCAGTCAATCGATGTCCGGAAAGCTAACGGTCCTGATGGCATCCCAGCAACAGTCCTGAAAATGTGTGCAGGGGAGTTGTCCCCTGTGTTAACGCATCTGTACCGTCTCTCGCTCTCTTCGGGTTGTGTGCCGGAATCTTGGAGAGAAGCTAATGTGCAACCGATCCCTAAAAAAGGAGATCGGTCAGATCCGACTAATTACCGCCCTATAGCTGTAACTTCAGTGTTGTGCAAGATCCTAGAACGAATATTGAACAAACAGCTTATTCGATACCTAGAAGATCACTCCCTAATTCACGATCGTCAATATGGGTTTCGGCCAAAACGGTCAACGGGTGATCTTCTAGCGTACGTCACACATCTCTGGGGTGAGGCTATTGACAAGCGTGGCGAGTCACTGGCAGTTAGCCTTGACATAGCCAAGGCTTTTGATCGGGTCTAGCACAGAGCTCTTCTCTTCAAGCTCCCGGCATACGGTTTGCCCGCTCAGTTCTGTACCTGGATTGCTAGCTTTCTGCATGAGCGTAGAATCCGTGTCCTTTCGGATGGATGCGCTTCGCGGTTCATGTCAGTGAACGCTGGTGTTTTTCAAGGCTCCGTTCTATCCCCCACGCTGTTCCTTCTGCATATCAATGACATGCTTCCTCTTGGAAACATTCATTGCTATGCAGATGATAGCACAGTGCATGGGGGATATAACGGTCACCCAACGACTGGGCGGGTAGACACCGAAATGAAGCGAGCAAATCTTGACATTGAGCTCGATCGGGTGTTGGACCTCATTTCTAAATGGGGCTCCGATAATGTGGTGGAGTTCAATGCCAAGAAAACACAGGTGTGCGCGTTCACAGCGAAAAAGTCGCCATTCCATCCCCTTCCCTCTCTTCAGGGTGCATCTCTAGGCCTGCAGAGCAGTATTAACATGCTCGGTATGGATATCCGCTGCGATCTGAACCAAATGGACTACATCGAAACCGTGATTAAAAATGCCTCACGTAAACTCGGTGTCCTGAACAAGGTGCGGCGATTCTTCACGCCTGATCAGTTATGTCTATTATACAAGACACAGGTGCGGTCTTGCGTGGAGTATTGCTCTCACCTTTGGGACGGCTCCGCAAAGTACCTTCTCGATGCCTTGGACAGATTGCAGCGCTGCGCTGTGCGCATTATCGGCAATGCTGAGGTCACTAAAACTCTCGAGCCTTTGCAATTGCGTAGAGATATTGCGTCACTCAGCGTCTTTTACCGTTTATACCATGGCGAGTGCTCTGAAGAACTCTTTGACCTCATCCCTCCTTCTCTCTTCCTCCATAGGAGTACGCGTGCTGCTCTCCGGAGTCACCAATTTACAGTCTCTAATATTCCATCACGCACAAAGAAATTTGGTGACTCGTTTCTTTGCCGCACTTCCAAAAGATGAAATAGTCTACCAGCACACGTATTCCCTCCTACCTATGACATAGGGTCCTTCAAACGAGGCGTGAAGAAGCACTTTGTGGGCCGGCAGAGTGAGGGTGACTGATGCTACGTCTCTTACGCTGCACCAGTTGTCCTCGCGCCTGGACTTCATTTCCACTTAACATCAGGTGGAGCGGGGTCATTTGCCTGGCTTAGTATAAAAAAAATGATTCATTGCTATACAGATGATAGCACAGTGCATGGGGGATATAACGGTCACCCAACAGCTGGGCGGGTAGACACCGAAATGAGCTAGCAAATCTTGTCATTGAGCTCGATCGGGTGTTGGACCTAATTTCTAAATGGGGCTCCGATAATGTGGTGGAGTTCAATGCTAAGAAAACACAGGTGTGCGCGTTCACAGCGAAAAAGTCGCCATTCCTTCCTCTTCCCTTTCTTCAGGGTACCTCTCTAGGCCTGCAGAGCAGTATTTACATGCTCGGTAATTCGGTATGGATATTCGCTGCGATCTGAACCAAAAGGACTACATCGAAACCGTAATTAAAAATGCCTCACGTAAACTCGGTGTCCTGAACAAGGTGCGGCGATTCTTCACACCTGATCAGTTGTGTCTATTATACAAGACACAGGTGCGGTCTTGCGTGGAGTATTGCTCTCACCTTTGGGACGGCTCCGCAAAGTACCTTCTCGATGCCTTGGACAGATTGCAGCGCCGCGCTGTGCGCATTATCGGCAATGCGGAGGTCACTAAAACTCTCGAGCCTTTGCAATTGTGTAGAGAATTGCGGCACTCAGCGTCTTTTACCGTTTATACCATAGCGAGTGCTCTGAAGAACTCTTTGACCTCATCCCTCCTTCTCCCTTCCTCCATAGGAGTACGCGTGCTGCTCTCCGGAGTCACCAATTTACAGTCTCTAATATACCATCACGCACAAAGAAATTTGGTGACTCGTGTCTTTGCCGCACTTCCAAAAGATGGAATAGTCTACCAGCACGTGTATTCCCTCCTACCTATGACATAGGGTCCTTCAAACGAGGCGTGAAGAAGCACTTTGTGGGCCGGCAGAGTGAGGGTGACTGATGCTACGTCTCTTACGCTGCACCAGTTGTCCTCGCGCCTGGACTTCATTTCCATTTAACATCAGGTGGAGTGGGGTCATTTGCCGGGCTAAGCATAAAAAAAAAACTAGAGCATTTATTTTTCATCAATTCTTAATGGTGGAGTCAAATGAAAAAGAAATTATGTATTTTATTGGAATTGCAAAGGGTAATCTTTATTGCTTTTCATTATCATAATATAGGTTTTAGTTTTTTGTGTTTTCACTGTTATATAAAGAAATTAACTTGCGAAATAAATTTTATTGATAATGTATTCGATGATAATAAACATATGTTTATGCGCCTTCAAAAGTAAACATAATTATTATTTGTATATTCATTAATTATTAGTAAATACAGCCGTCATCAGATCGGATCGCGGTACATATTATAATGCATTTATCAGGAGCTTTACAATGCATTTTAGTCAAAGTTAATGTTATATAGGATTATAGTCATGGACACCATATTGTTTAATGGTTGTCAACAGCCGATCACTCTAATAATAGCAAATGCAGTTCACATATTAGTAGAATCTTACCTATAATAGTAGCAGGACGTGCAACTTTGGTGCTAGAAACCCATTAGAATTCACGACAAAGTCAAATCAATCTTATAAATTAGGTAAGAGGGACGAGGGGGAAGAGGAACAGCATCACGTAAATATAAAACTATAAAGCCTAGCTCTGTGCCTACTCTGTCGATAAAACAGAAATTCGGGTGTAGTTTCATGTTCTAACACAGATGGCGCTACGACACATCTAAGTGAGTTTAACAGAGAGAAAAAAAAATCTGTTGTCAAACTATAAAACCACGACTGCGTGGTAGATTTTATAAGTGCCTAAATAAACGATAAGACGATTTGTTAGTAGGCTGTTTTTGTTGGAGAGAGCAAAGTTCATGTGGAGCTTTTATTTTCCGACCTTATTTCGTTTGTAGCACGTGTTTACAATGATTTTTGCATGTGATCAAAATCTTAACCTAAAAAATGCCAAGTGGGGTAAGAGAAACTACCATAATCGGAAAAGAGGAACATATGTTCCTCTTTCCCGGTTTCAGGGGCGACAAACCCTTTTATAGGCGATGAAATATTAATAATATAAAACTAATGGGCGATTTTCCGAGATCAAAAAAAAAAAAGAAATTGGTTCGTAAATGACTTCATAGATGGCGCTTAGCATAGATTAGTATGGCGCTTAGTAAAAGGCGGGTTCATGAAGAGCACGTGTATGGCTGCGTAATATTTATTCTATTTCAAAATAGAAATAGGTTCTGGATGTCCTGAATATAAATAGGTAAGTAAATACTATTTTTTTATTCTTTTGGTAGACAAGTAAAAGTGTAGAATTTATTACAGCCCATAAGTAGCCCAGCTTTCATAAAACGACATCTATCGAGTGTTTTTGAACTAATTTTTACTTTTTAATTTGGGCTGTCAGAAAATCGCCCATTGTAAAATAATAGTTTGTGCCTTTCCCTATGCCTGTAACTTATCGCGCAAACAAAACAAACAGATCTTTGATTTGAACTTACTTACTATTGTATATCTCCACTTATCGTCACAGTGACAGTATTGTATTTTTTGATACAAATAAATTTATATCTAGTTTTAAGTTGACTACTGATTCTATGTATTTAATATACAAAGACAGGTTACAGATAATTTAAAAGACACAGTTATAAGTAGTTTATACTACTTATAACTGTGTCTTTTAAATTATATGCTAGCAATGATGCTATCTACCAATGTACTACCAATGTCGACACAAAATTATCGCACTCTCAGTATTTCTACTAATGTAAATTTAGTTAATAAGTCTTGCACAACCTCTAGTTTAAACTAAGAGGTAAGACAAAAGCCAGCCCTATCCAAATTAAAATAGTTCATCAAAACATACAGGGCCTGGCCGGCAAAGAGTTAGAAATTGAACTTTTTTTATTACATGAAGATATAAACATTTTATGTATAACTGAGCACTGGCTTAAAGATTATCAGTTAATTTTTAATATTAAAAACTTTCAGCTTTCCAGTGCTTTTACTAGAACAAATGCAATTCGCGGCGGATCCTTAATATTCGTTAATTACTGTAAACATAAGATTATGGAACGAAAGGATGTAGTTTCCCTTTCTATTGAACGCGTTATTGAGCTGTCATGTGTCGAGTTAGAGAAATTTATAATTGTTTGTGTATATCGACCTCCTTCTGGTAATTTTAGTGTCTTTGAAGCCACTATGGAAGATGTAATTAAGAAGATTTGTAAATCTAAAAAGAAAATAGTAATTTGTGGGGATTTTAATGTAAATTTATTAGACAGTCATACAACTAGTGTAAGATTAATCTCGTTATTTAAATCATTCGATTTGGATTACCAATTTATAGAACCGACAAGAATTACAGCAACCACTGCAACCTGCTTAGACAATTTTTTTTTGTAACTTTGCTCCTGAGTCTAGGTCCATACTAACTAATTTATCTTCAGATCACTGTGGGCAAAAAATAGCTTTTACGGAATATGGACATCCTAACTTAGAAGAAATATCTTGTAGGCCAGTAACAGAGAGACGAGTTAAAATTTTCAAGCATAACGTAACTGCAAAACTTCCATGTTTACCATTTATACAGGAAAATCCAGATGGTCTTTACAAGCATTTATTTGATCTTATAAACGGTGAATTTAATAAAACTTTCTCTATTAAAAAGTTTAAAACTAATATTTCAATGAAATTTAAGGATTGGGCTACAGCTGGTTTGCATAAAAGTAGGGCTAAGTTGTATGACTTATATGAGCAGAAAAAATATAATAATAGTCCAAGTTTTCTAGAGTATATCAAAAAGTATTCGAAAACTTTTAGGAAGGCTTGTGCATGTGCCAAGTCATTATTTATTAGTGAAAAAATTAAAAAGTCTGATAACAAAAAAAAAGCAACATGGAACTGCATTAACCGCGAAACTGGTAAAATAAAGCCACGTGATACTAAGTTTTCTTTAAGAATAGGCAATAGCATTTTAAGTGAAGACAATAAAGTTGCTGATGCTTTTGAACAGTTTTTTACAAATATACCAATTGCCACAACTATGTCACTCAACTCTTCACCGAGCAATGCAGAAATTCTGTTAAAAAAGTTTGTACCCATGTGTAATGAAGTGTTCAAATTTAAACACGTAAACTGTAAAGACGTACTAAAATCCTTTAAATCTTTAAAAATAAAAAAAACTCGAGTCCATTGCGCCTTTTCTTGTAGTCATATTCAATAGCTGTGTTGACGAAGGAGTTTTCCCAGATCTCCTGAAGCATAGCAAAGTTCTGCCACTTTTCAAATCGGGTTGTAAAGATGACCCGAGCAATTTCAGACCTATATCAACTCGGCTCCCACTTCGCTATACCTTTTTCACAGTGAACAGTATGGTTTTACTAAGGGAAGGTCTACTACTGATGCAGGTGTAGCTCTGCTAAAACACATATTTGAGGCTTGGGAGGGATCGCAGAATGCTTTTGGAGTGTTTTGTGATCTCTCCAAGGCTTTTGATTGCGTTGAATACAACACCCTTTTAATAAAGCTAAAACACTACGGAGTGCACTCGGATGCCTTGAAATTGATTCAATCATATCTCAGCTGCAGAATCCAAAAAGTTAGCGTGAATGGATCCATATCATCCGGATCTTCAGTGCGAATGGGGGTTCCACAAGGGTCAATACTAGGTCCATTTTTATTCTTAATTTATATTAATGATTTACCATTTTATGCGGAAAACTTTTGCAATATTGTTTTGTTTGCTGACGATACTTCTTTGATATTTAAGACTGATCGAAATAAAAATAGTTTTGATGATATCAACAGTGCCCTAACAGATGTGTTGAATTGGTTTACTACTAATAATCTTCAATTAAACGCGAAGAAAACCAAATGTATAAATTTTACTCTACCTAACGTAAAGAATATTATTGTAAATAAAATTAAATTGAATGGTGAACTGTTGGACCTTGTTGATTCAACAGTTTTCTTAGGTATTACCTTAGATTCAAAAATACAGTGGTACCCTCATATTAGCACCCTTGCGGGGAGACTTAGTTCAGCTGCTTACGCTGTTAGAAAAATTAGGCATATCACAGACGTGGAAACTGCTCGATTAGTCTATTTTAGTTACTTTCACAGTGTTATGTCCTATGGTATTCTACTTTGGGGTAAAGCAGCAGATATAGAAATTATTTTCATTTTGCAGAAAAGAGCAGTAAGGTCCATATATAATCTAGGATCGCGTGACTCCCTTAGCTGTTTAAAGAAATAAATATTCTTACAGTTGCATCACAATTTATTTATAACTGTATTGTTTACGTGCGTTAAAACAATTCTCATTTCAAAAAAAAATTGCGATATACACAAACTAAATACTAGAAATAAGTATAAACTTGTAATTCCTAAATTTCGACTTCAGAAAGTTTATGGATCATTTATGGGACAAAGTGTCTTATTTTACAATAAAATCCCGAACGATGTTATAATTTTGCCCTTAGACAAATTTAAGACACTTGTTAAGGATAGACTTTTAGAAAAGGGCTATTACACTGTAAGCGATTACATCAATGACAAAAATGCATGGAATTAACATTCCTCTAGTTTCGCACACATTGTTCTAATGCGTTCATAGTGCCCGAGTAAAACTTTTAGATCCACTTTTGTTTTATCTTTTATTTTATTATATAATTGTTTTATGAATATTGACTTATTATAAGCTTATTAGAAGATCAATGACTATGTTGCAGACAAAAATGCATGGAAATAAGTCTACTCTGTACTAGTGTTTATTATTAGTATTTTTAGTCTATTATTAACTATTCTTTCATTCAATTATTATGAATTGTTGAAATTATTTAGTTTAGTTATTATTAATTTTATTGATGCGTACAAATTGTACTTACTTATGTTTAATAAATTGTACCTACTTAATTAGATCTATGACACTGTAAAGTAACATTGTTACTTAGAGGGAGAAAAAAGTAAGGCCTCCTGAGTTTCTTGCCAGCTCTTCTCGGTCGAAGGCTCTCCCAAAATCCGAACTGGTGGTAGATTGGTTAGGTAGGTAGATTAGGTAGGTAGAGTAGATTATGGTCTGTGCCAGCTAGATGTGCATGAAGGGTCATTTACCCCACTTGTACCAGTGGGGTGCTGCAGTTTAGGTACATTCGGCCGGCGTGTCTCCCAGGAAGGCCGCCTAGGCGTATGACAGTAAAGGTTGCCGCTCGGCTCGCACGCTCCACGTCGCGCGTCGTCGCTTAAGGCCAGGGGCCCAGGTCTGCTAGTTTGCGGGTGGCGTGGTTGAGTCGCGGTTGTGTCGCGTTGTGGTTGTTTGGCACATTTGGTATTCTTAAATGAGTAAGAGAATGCCAAATGTGTCAAGCGGTTGCAGTGCGATCCAGCTGCGATTTGATTGTGCCATTCGTGAATTGGCAGACTTGGGCCCCAGGTATTTCTCTCTCGCGGCTTCTCTCGCTCTGTCGATGGTACGGGACGGGTATAACAGCGAAGCGGCGCGTTTTATAGGTTTTATTGCCTTTAGGTATAGACTTTATAGGATTCTCTGCTAATTTATCTGCGAATTGTTTGTCTTTCGTTGAGTACAAAAATTAAATGTTTAGTATTAGAAGTTTAGTCATAATATTGAAAAACATTACAAAAAGGGGTAATTTTGTGATTTTTTTTCTATTTTTTTTTTCTATCGAGTGAAGTTCATTGGATCTTGTAACTGAATGAGACTTTGAATAGACCTGTCCGCAGCCGCTGTGCCGCGCCTAGGGTATGCGCGGGTGGTGGGGGGAGTGGGAAGTAAAGAGCATGAACTCACATGAGATTCGTAGTGTCAGACAGTTCTTACGATATCGAAGCACAGTTTATTGAAGCTTTATATTTACGAGTATAATTACATCCAATCCGTTTTTGAATTAAAGAACCAATATAAATGAAATAAATCTTTAATTCTTGGAAATATATGGGGTGATTGCTAGGGGCCGCGGGGGGCTTCGGGGGCTGGTCGGGTGGGTGTTTTGAACATGACAAAGATGGAATTCGTGTTTTTTTTTCATTTTTAATTAAATAATTCTTTTTGTGAATTTTAATTGGATAGTCTTTGTATTTATTTGAGTATCTAATTTATTTTAAAGCAATAACATAAGAAAACTAAATGAAAAACAATTATTTACAACGCGCGGGCAACGGCCGGCCGGTCGACCGTCTGTTGACCCGTTCGCGTCAGCTGGGCGATAAGTACCTACGTTAATCTGCAATGATACCATTTTTGTCATGTTTAGGACGCTTGACCTGATCGGCCCTTGAAGTTTCTTGCAGTTTCTGGCAGTCACCTTATATAATATAAACTTTGTTTGCTTTTCTTTTCTTAAAATATTCGGCCACTTTAAAAATGACTGTCTTGATTATCTCGTGATAATGCACGACCCATTTTGGATATTTTATCTCATGTGCGTCTGACACACTAGTTACCGCCGTGAGCGATGACGGCAGAATAACTAAATGGAGCAACTGTTTCGCCCCCCCGCCTCGCCGCTCGCGTGCCCGAGGCGCGGTGCGGCGGTGGCGGTCAGACTATAATACATACTTTTTTTTCCAGAATTTTAACCATTATTTTCTATGTCTTAGATGGTTTGAAAAACTCAAAGCGCGACCTATCTAGCCTTAACTCGTAAACCCTACGCGCGCGCGTAAACCCTGCGCTCCTGACGGACGTCAAATAGATATCGAGTCGGCTTTGCTTAACGGAATATGAACGCTCGGGTCACGCGATGGGTTTCGGTTTCGCGTGGGGGTTGTTGGAGGGTGAACCTTCTGTACGGAAGTAATATTAGTTATTCTGTGCTTGTACCAAGACGGAAAACGAAACAATTTTAAAACACACAAATTTATGCTTATTAATTTTTGACGTTTTCTATGCTTAAGTTTTTATAAAAAAAGATATTTGAATGATTAAAAATGTCAACCTTATTGGTTAGGTACTAATGTTTTCCAAAACTCATTTCAACCGTTACTTTATTTTACTTTAAAAACTCAGTTATTTCCAATTTCTATTACTTACCACAATATCAACACGATAATGGGCGATTTTCCGAGATCAGAAAAAAAAAAGAAATTGGTTCGTAAATGACTTCATAGATGGCGCTTAGCATAGATTAGTATGGCGCTTAAAAAAGGCGGGTTCATGAAGAGCACGTGTATGGCTGCATTATATTTATTCCATTCGAAAATAGAAATAGGTCCTGGATATCTCAGGACATCTAGGACCTTTCATTCAGATGAAAATAGGTAAGTACTACTTTTTATTATTTTGGTAGACAAGCAAAATTGTAGAATTTATTACTAGCTCGTAGGTAAGTCCCGGCTTTCATAAAACGCCATCTTTCGAGTGTTTTTGAACTAATTTTTACTTTTTAATTTGGGCTGTCAGAAAATCGCCCATTGGAAATCACATTTCATTTTATTCCTTAAAGTAATAACTTAAGTTAACAATTCATTGTGATTTATGTTTGTGTCGCTAGGGGAGAGACACTTGCCCGCAATTTTTGTCTCGTACCAGGATACGTTTGTTAAATTTCGGTTCGACGCGATTCTGTTTCGGCGTGCAGTGGTACTGCGTGTAGCGATGCGCATTTTGTCTGGCACAGACTATAGCTCGTTAGATTAGTTGTTAAGTCTTAACTATAAGTTAGTTAACTGTTTTTTTTATTATTATTATTATTGACGTCAATAAGTGCCTGTAAAGTTTTACATTGAATAAATAATTTGACTTTGACTTTGACTAATGATAATAGGTTATTTATAACCGACATCAAAAACCGTATGAATGTTCGCGATTTACTCAAAACCTGCTGTACCGATTTTGGTGATTCTTTCACATGCATAATTTTATTTTTCTGTAAAGGTTTTAATGTACAATACACCATTGACCTAGAAGTATAGACATGAACGTTCACACAAACCATTTGTTCAAATTCTGGAATGAGTGACCTAAAGTTCGCTGCAGCCGCTGCAGCGCTTAAATATTTAAATGTCGTCTAATCAACAGACAGACATCGCAGCGCCGCAGCGCCAGATCGGTCAAAGACAACGTAGTGTGTATCAAGATGGCGTTTCAAATAGAAGGTCAATAACACAATAACAATAATTGAAAAAATATCTTTTCTATTCTAACAATACGATATAACTACATAATAATGACTTGAATAACAATTAATTTCACTTACTTGACAACTGAATTGGTAGTAAACGTCTAGGTGTACACTTTGAAAAGAAATAAATAATTATTTTTACCGCTCCGCACGCGTGATACAAGATGCCGAGTCGAGTCCGCAGATGAGTGGAACATAGTGTGTGTTCGGAACGGCCTATCCAGTGTAACGTATATATCGCTGCAATACACTAGCTTTCATCCGCGGCGTTGCTCGCGAAGGTGTCTCTTAAATATCGTTCGTTTTTAAGGAAATAAGTTAGCCTACCTGCTTTTGTACCGATTTTAAGTAGGTAATTGTTAAAAAAGTTGTATTAGTAATAAATATAATAAGTAGATAAAATAATAATTAATATGTATAAATAAATATACATAAATTAAAATATTTCTTAAAACATGAACCGGCCTAAATGATATGAACATTTTAAAGTATAAAAATCAATTTAAAAATGATAATTTATATCTCCAAATCTAAACTCAACTTATTCAGTGCAAGCAGAATTAATATTTATGATTTTGTTTTTTAAAAAAATTTTAGGTTTTAGAAGATTCGTTAAATTTAATGACGTTTGCTATTTTTAGTTATATTGTAATATGTGCTCATTGGTAAAAGGTAAGTACTTATTTTTTTTAATACACTTCAATTGATTTTATTCATTAAAAGCTAATTCTTTTGTTTTTGTTTTTAATCGTTTGCGAATTTGCCACCTCTGACCATACCATATATGTTCCACTTACCCCAAATTTTAATTTTCTCGATATTACGGTAAACTAAACCATATTTTTACTGCGATTAACTCTCAATTCATTTGACTTGACAATCACATTTAAAATATGTGAAGACAAATCAAAAAAGGTCAGTTTTAACATGAAAAGTTTAGGTTGTTCCTCTTTCCCCATATCTAGGGTAAGTGGAACATTTTGAAGACTCAACTTCAATGACAGATTTGTCCGTAAATACTGAAGGAATCGATTTGTATGATAAAATAATAGTAAGTTTACTTCATTAGCTATACTTATTTTCTAGAAATATTAAAATTAAACTGTGTGTTTACTGGCTGGAGCTCATAATGTTAAAATATCAGTAAACTATGTTCCTCTTACCCAACCTTACCGTTGGTTTAATGCCCTAAGACCTTACCTTACCCAAAACGTTTACAGAAGAACTTTTCTTATAGAAAATAAAACAATACGTTTACTAGAATAAATAGTCTTATTAAATGCATTTATAGGAGCTTTGTTATTTATTTTTATAACACGCACTTATAAGAAATAAGTATTCTTATAAGAATCATATAATGTAATCCTTTACACGTTTATAAGACTACGTAGTAGGATCGGAAGTGCTTGTAGCGTAAATAGTCTAATAAGATGTTCTCGTAAACGTCTATAAGATGCGTAATAGGATCGAAAGTACTTATAGCTCAAATAAAGCTGCTTTTACAAGATCAGTGATTTTAATCAAAGCGTCTGTGTGCATATTATGTTTTGTCCTATAAGTCAACGACTATAGGAGAATTTTTCTACTTGCTGTGTGTACGATTTTACAACAAAGTACCAATTGATATTCAGAAGTTAGATCTTGATAAATTTAAAATCCATATCAAAGAAAAGCTTTATAAAAAAGCTTATTAAAAAGTGTCAGATTACACAGAAGACAAAACAGCTTGGCTCTGAACTGAAATGCTCCAATTACTCCAAAGCTATTTCTAATTATCTATTAATTAATTTATAGTACCGTATATTTTACATTCACAATATTATTTTGTATTTTATAACCTGGTAACGACATATCATTTATTTTTTTTTGTAAATGTCGTTGCTTCTGTGCGCTGTGGTTTCTTGCGCCCGTTCTTTGCCACAGTTAAAAAATGACGTCCTGAATGGGCGGTGGGTTAAAAATTTGGACGATTCAAAGTAATTACTAATTGAGTTTATTGAACAAAAATATTTTAGTGGATTTATGATAACAACAAAACAAAAAGAATATGATTATTGATTAAGGATATTTATTATTTATAAAAAACAACTAAGTAGTAGCTGTATAACTCCTTGAAACAATCATTCAAACAAAACCCTTATTGCTCGGGACAATCGCCAATTGCCAGTGTAAAAATTAGATTAACAAATCAATAAAAGGTTCCTATTAATAAAATTAATCTTACATTTTTCAATTAGTCAAATGTACCGGCTAGCTTTCAAAATATTTAGTATGTAATTAATTAGATTACGAGTAGTAAATTTAACCCAACTATTGTATAATATATACAATAGTTGGGTTAAATGTGCATACATTCTGGCGTGATTAATTGTTTTGCATAAAACAGTCCTAAATTTTTTTACCGCCACGCCAATGCACGCACCGTTTGCTTGCACGTGATTTAATTTAAAAAATACACAATATACTTAACAATAGAAAATAATGATAAAATTAAAAATATAGCTTACCTTTATCTCCCAATTAAAAAATATATGACGAACACTCAATGAAACGTAAGTTAATCCAATATAAAAATCGACCTTCACTGCACCAACCGTTTTTCCCTTACCAAAACAAGAATGACAGTCCGAATCAAAAGCGGACGAAAACCGACAGTGTTTCCACATTTAAAAATTGTTTCTAGCCGTGAATGTTGCCAAATATTTCAATAAATTGCTAGATTTTTATATGTATCTAATACTTAGATTAAAACAAAAAGGGAAGATACGGCATTAGCGTCTCGTGAGTGAGCCGCCAAAATTAGGCCTAAAGGCACAATTTCACTTCAGTCACAATTTGCCGAGCGAACAGGCTACATCGCACTATTGCGGATATTCTACTGTGTGAAAAAGAGAAAGACGCTACTCCGCAGTGGCGTCGGAATCGGTCGTACGTACTCGTCTGTTGCGAAGCGACCGAGACGTCAACGCGCTACTCGCTGACTCCCTCGCGCTGACGTTGAAACTTACCGCTTTGTCTCGCTCGCTCGATTTACACTTTATAGGTGTGCGTGTGTGAGTGTTTGCTTATGTAGTTGAGTAGGACTATATTTTGAATGACTACAAGTAGGAGCATGCCGTATCTTCCCTTTTTGTTTTAATCTAAGATCTAATACCATAAGACCTCACAGAGTACACTTAACGCATATGGTGCGTTGGTGGCAATGGGTTTCTCGCTTAATTTTATAATTTCTTACACGAATATTGACTTACACCCATAAAGTTACTATACCTCCGCTAGGTATAGTAACTTTATGCTTACACCGTGTCATATTGACTTGCACGCATATGCCTGTAAGTCAAAATGAATGAATGCCCAATATTGACACCATAGAATAATAACGAAAGCACTAGTATATAGTTGACCTATTAACTATTTTTTTCAAATATGCCATAAACATTGAAAGAAAAGAGTCAAAATAAGTTGCCAAAAATGTCAAATGTCTAGCGAAAATAAAAAAACCGGTCACCATTTATGATACAAAATTCAAAAGCGACCCATACAAATGTAATGGGCGATTTTCCGAGATCAAAAAAAAAAGAAATTGGTTCCCAGTGACTTCCACAGACATATTATATGCTAGATTCCGAGTATTATATGTCTGTGGTGACTTTATAGATAGCGCTTAATAAAAGGCGAGTCCATTTCGAGCACGAGTATGGCTGTTAACCCTTAATAAGCCATAGGACTATTATTTCCCACCTCAGAGTTGCCCACAAATCTATTTTACTTTTTTTTGCTTTTACGTGGCTTTTACAGATAAAATAAAATAAATTGTACGCATTTTAACATCGATAGTTTTTTGTAGTTTTTTCCGGCAACACCTGTTTGGAAACGTCATCTGTCAATGTCAATAGTCATTCAAAGTGAAAAGTCCAGTTTAACGTTCATTTTTTCCCAAAATTTGAAATAGTTTTCGAAACTACGCCCAGAAAAGTTCCTGTAAGTATGCAATTGTATTTATTTCGTAAAGTAGAGCATGTATTTTATCCATTACTAACAAAATAACGTACGAAAGCTGGTACGTTAGTACTTTTTTTCTCATTCGAAAATAGTGGGTAATTATTAATCTATAGCCGTGTATGAAATATTGAAGTGGGAAATTGTTTCCCTATAACCCTTAAGGAATTCAAAATGTTTATCTATGTTGAGGTTGTTATTGTTGTTTGTTGTTGTTTACATTACCTACAATATATACTGCCAGAATCCATTCTCATAGAGAATTTCTGCTCCGGCTAGCCCGTGGTCTGGTAAATGGTTTCACTACCAAAAAACGCCAACCAGTTCTATTTAAAACTAAAAAAGGTGGAGTTTTCGGCGTTTCAGACGAGATCCGTCTCACAAATGTGGGTCTGCACATGCCCATCAAAGACAGCACATATAAAAGGTGCAGTTTTTGTAGCACTAAACAAAATGAAAAACGTACAAACATCAAATGTAGCTACTGTAATGTTTCCCTATGTGCACAAGCTTGCTTCAGAAATTTTCATTTAGCTGATTCTCATATTATTGGTTAATTTTCAATAAATAATTTATTTAATGTTGCATTTTTTATATTTTGTCCCTATATAAAAATCGACGAAAGACGCAGACAAAAGCTAGTCAAGTGGGAAATTATTTCCCACATGTATGTTCATGGATATAGGGAAATAATTTCCCACAAAATAAAACATTTAATGGTTATGGGGAAATAATTTCCCACTGCAAAAAAAAAATACTTGCCACCTACTAATTCCTTTTGTAATATTCAAGTCTTTAATCTCAATATAACCCCGTATTGTCATATTAAAATGAACTTGTTTGAAGCCATGGCCGATTAAGGGTTAATGGTATCAGAAAAATCAAAGACATTAAACTATTACTAATAGACAGGACATAGAAAACTTTAATCCACAACACAACTTATTACCAAGTGGTAACAAGTCTCTCAGTTTGATGCACTAAGTACTTTTTAATGATGTTTTTCGCCCTCTAATGCAGTCGTGTTTGTGTGTAAACGTATTTGACGTAAACAATAGAAAATATGCCAAATTGCGTATTGCGATACTGCAAATTCCGATATGGAAAAACGGCTAAATGTGATTACAGCTTATTCTCGTAAGTATTTTGTATATTTACCCAATAGTCCGACTGTAATAATAATTTTCAATAAATTATCCTAGAACATTTACCGTTGCCCTATGCTGACCTCTAGTGGTGAAAAGCAAAAGTACTTTGATGTCACCATACTTTTCGAAGCGGAAGTAGATGATTTAGTGGTGTTCAAGTGATGTCGTTTTATTTATCGATTAATGTTATAAATAAATAATATTTAAATATGGTAAGTTTAAGTTTTATATATGTAGTAGACTTTGATTCAGTGATCATTGCGCTGGGGGACGCAGTGTAACAATTTCGCACGATGATCGTTTAATCAGAATATTATTACTTATGTTAAACTTAAAAGACAATAAATCGATAAATAAGAAAATAGGATGTCCGAATTAAACATATACCTACACACATCCGTTATGACATTGGCGTTTAATGATAATGCATCAAATAAATCTATGGAATGATATTTCATTCAATTCATTCTCAATTTCAAAATTCACACACAGAGATCACCTGTCCGTGCACAAGTCTAACGTCATATCTAAGTAAATGTCTATAGAGGTTGACACTATCGATTATTTTTTTGACGTGACAACGTCTTAAATTAGGTTAGCTGGGAGACACTTATGAAAAAGTGTAACGCTCGTCGGGAACGTAACGATGAGTCACCGAACGAGAGAGAGGCCCGCCGAATGCCTTGCGTCTCTCTCCCACTAAATAGTTAAGTTTAAGTTTACATGTACAATGTTTTAGTAAACAAAATAAAACAAAAAAAAAAAAAAAAAAAAAACAAAAAAAAAAAAAAAAAAAAAAAACAATATATTTCTATAGTTAAAATTTGTGCAATTCTTATTTTCATTCAATTCCTTGTTCCTATTGTGCAATTTAATTATATTCATATCAATAAATATTCTACAGAGAAAAAGACGTTGTCACGTAAAATATTCGCCCGTAAAACCGACTTTACAGGCAACCAATTTTTTCGATAAGTTAAAGACAAAGATAAAGACAGAGACAAAGATGTCAATAAAAACAAAAAAGTATTTTATAGAATATTATTTATTACGCAAATGCCAAATGAATCTTTATCTATCTACTTAGACCATGATATTAAAGCACTCTTAATAGACGATTAAAGTATGTAGTACCTATATAAAACATAAACTATTCATCCTTCCAAAATACGTATGAACTAAGATGATTATTAATAATATTACAATGAAGGGTTTTATTTCGTGTTTTATTTTAAGACTTAACCTATCTAAATAAACTCATAAGAAGAGAAAACTTAAAAACAACTGGAATACAAAAGTAAAAAGATCAAGAGATTGCAAGCAAGAAATTGATATTTAAAGAACAAGGTAAATGATTTAACTGAACTGTAAAACGATTTGAGTGAAAAATCTTTAATAAAATAGGAAGAACGAAGATTTTAGAAAACATTGGAGTGGGAGAGCATGAACAATTAAAGAGACAAATGTAAATGAGAGATAGCGATAAACTTCTTCGAACAAAGTATTCGCCTACATTAAGGTGTTTCGCACTTAACTAAGATTATTACTCTCCAAAAGCGTATAAATAATCTACGTAAAACCTTTGGAGTGTGCCCTCCCACAGGCTCTGTCAAAGTGGTACGGCAATATCGACGGTAAACCAGGTTTTACAAAAGAAGCTCTGAATGCTCTAAAAATTACAGCAGAAAAAGTCCTGACAAAATTTTCTGACAAACTCTCCTTTTAGATATTGGCGTTTTTGTTAATTCTGTTTCAGACTCTTTACAAGGGTCAGCCTAAAAAAATGTGTTAATATATCAGCGTTAGTAAGATGATTATTTGCATATTCTCTCATCTACAAATTACCATGTTTCTGAATGATCGCACGTGTATCGTCATACCCAACAACATTGCCCGCTTTTTTCACTTTTTCGATCACTGACAAAGACGTACGGCAAACAAACAGCACCTAGGTCAATATTAGTTTCGAAAACAAATTTATAGACCAAAATATATGCTATATATGTTTAACTTAAAAAAAACAAATATATCTCTTTGTTTTCTTTAAAGTCTCTCTAAAAATGAAGAAGGAAGACGCGGGCAAAGTAAAGTGAAAAAGTACCCAGCTTTGCCACCTTAAATTGCTAAGCCATTTTAAGATTTATGTTACGATTTTTGGAGCCAACATTTATAACTGGGCAAAGATGCGAACGTGATACTAAAAATGATCAAACATTTAGTACCGTCGCGTCGTGAGTTAGGGCGGCAAAGTAAGGTACTTAGACTATTTTTAGAAATTTCATACACAAATATTTGGGAAACAGGCCTGACACAAATGTAATTAAATTTTAGATAATTAATTAATTAATTTTGATACATTATGTAAATTTCGAACATTCTTATGAAATTTAATATTTAAGTAGGTACCTAATTGTTTTGTTCTTTACCGACTCAACTTATATTTCTAACATTTCAGCTCACTCACAATCACTTTAGAATACTAGGAAAATACACTATGTTTGCTGGATATCGAGTACCAAATTGTTTAAGCCTTCCTAACCTACCTTATCTTATCTACGGAACCACAATAGGTAGATAAGTACACACGCCAGCAGGTCAACCTAGCCAAAACTGTCAAATTTCTCTAATCGATATTGATTGATTCACAACGCCAGAGGTAGGTTGAGTTACTGGCGTCTGTCTGACTACAACAGAAAGTAATGCTAATGACTTGAATAATAATGTCAAATACTTAATAAATTTTCAACAATGTAGCCCTAGCACTCAAATCCCGTTGAGTAATGTTGCCACTGCTGGTTTCGCGCGACACTACCTAAAATTGCCAAAGAACATAACTTGAAAAATAAAAGACATATTTTAGACTGAAATCAACAAATATTCCTTATTTCAAATAGTTTTTCCTATGCTGCCAGTCATAATCACGTACCTTAAGTAGTTTCGGCTCCTTCAGAGAAGTTTTTAGCCAGTAAAATTTGCACTACTTTTACACACCCTACTTTGACGTCACCGGTTGACTTAATGAAATAGGTTAGAATCATTTGACATAGGTACCAGAGCGTTGCCTGTATAAATACCGTAGATTACTAGCAAAGAGTAAACAAGTCTATTGACATAGTACTTTCTTTAAAACTTCGATTTAAAGTTATTTTTGGGCAGTGGTCAAAGTTAGGACGGAAGCGCAAAGATGGAGGATATGACGGTAAAACTTTTGAAGTAAAATACTTCTAAAGTAACAGTTATTTTTCCAATTGATCACCGTTTAGTAAAGTATATATTATGTATTAATTGGAAGGCCGTCGGCTGGTTCATCGTCAACAATGTCAAAGGTAAAATCTAGTAGGTAGGTATACACAACAAAATTCACCTTTGATAATTTCAAAGTTGGCAAGACACCCCGTTTCAAAATCCTCTTGTTATTAAGTTGTAATATAAAAGAAGCATTAGGAAAATGCTGTGAACACCATTGTGCTCGTGCGCTTATAGGAGCACACGAAACATGTTTTCCACAGGCTCGGATCCAAATATCCCTAATATTTGCATCTTTTGGAAATCTGAAAAATTTATAGCAAGAATAAACATTATTATGATAAGTCGATATCGATATTTTATACTGTCGTATCTCTAATTAAGTTGCAGTGTGCCAATGTAATGAAATAAAAATTTTCTAATTTCGAGAAAAGTAACGGGCCTCAAATATTAATAAATTAATGAAGTAGACCGATCATAAACATACAGTCATAAAGTAATGATAATTTTTAAAGCAATTTGCTAAAAAATATTTAAGAAAATAAAAATAAGTAACAATTTATAAATAGTGCTGCTTATTAATTGAATGATAAAATTCAATTAATAAGCATCTATAGTGAAAAATAGTTTTAACAATAACGAATGTGCTATATAGGTTAGTTTTTTTTCTTCTTTGAAAGTTACGCAAAGTTGCAGCTTGTTGTTTTAGTGGCAACACTTTTTGATTGACAATTTTATTCAGTTTTTTGCAAATTTAGTGCATTATTCATTATTATAAAGACAAAATAATACTAACCGATGAAAAGTAACGCTATCCTTTTTTATATTTGAATTTTCTGAACGCTTTTTGCACGAAAATACGCTGCAATTTGGCATTATTTGCTCTCGTCGTGACGCGTCAAATGTGATTTGCAAATGGTGCAGTGACACGCGGAAACTAGTTTTATAAAACGGGTATGACCATTGGGCATACCCTTTTGGCAGAGGGGAACGCCTGCCAGTGGCGTCTCCTGTTGGTTGAATGCTCTAAGGCTCAGAACAATAAATAATGTTCTGAGGTCATGTGACAGACAAAAATTAAAAAATATATATTTTTTCCCAAGCAAGAAAAGCTATTTTATTCTCGCTCTGGAACGCTACAATGACAGACTTTTTGAGCAAGAGGAGTGAAAACACAGACATATAATTATATGTAATTATATGTCTGTGAGTGAAAACAATTTTGAACTTGAATCATACGGGTGTATGGATTATAGACCTTTAAAAGTTTTGCGTAAGGATGATCTGCTGCATGGCGAGTGTACCTACATCATAAAGTTACTATACCTTTTTTTTTTTTTTACCTGGTGTAATCCCTGCTTATGGATTCCAGCCTCCAGAAGGGAGACTGGATATGTGGGACTCTCCCGTCCCCCTTTCCACGACGTAATCGCCGGGCGAGAGGGAGGGGCCTACCCACTAATCACCGGGGGACCAAACTCCGAGAGCATAAATAAATAAATAAATTTTAAATAAATAAATTTTGTTTACGCTCACACCAATTATCTAGACCAAGATGAGTATTCTTGTGAAACTCGTTAATATGGTAATAACGGATAAATATACATAAACATAGAAAAAAACACCCAGACCGGAAATCAATTTAGAAAAACAGTTTTTCTCTAAAGTGACCCGACCGGGGATCGAACCCGGGACCTCAGAGATGGCGACACCATGAAAACCGGTGTACAAACCACTCGACCAAGGAGGTCGCATAAGGCTTGAGGTGGCGGCCACGGGACCTGACCACGGGGGTATTACCTCGCGGTGCCACCCCGGCGCCGTGTGTTGGCCTATAACCACTGCATAGCAGCCGTTACGCGCCAACACACGGCGACTACGCGCACACGGCACAACACGACCAGCCCAATTAGAGGGCAGACACAAGACGACACATGACATGCCCGGCTTTACCCGGACATGCGGACACAACACAACCCAATTTCGCAGGACACGAGACAACACATGACAAGAACATGCCCACGTCTTCGCGGGCATGCGCACAAACAACCACAGACCATCAGTTCAAGACTCCATTGCGGGTCGCTCCGAGACAGCCGGACAGCACGACAACCTCGACCAAATTGGTCATCTAGCCGCCCCGCCGCTCATCATTGCTTCCCGGGGAGTCTGCAAACTGGTCCTACACCAACATAAACGAGTATGAACGACCACGAGACACAACACGACACAACAACAACACGACCACAACAAAACCCACCCCAATATGATGGCGCGGGGCTCCCCGCATCCGCTCCGAGCGACCCGCCCCCCATTTGGAGGAGGCGCTTCGTCGCTCATCATGGCTTCTGCATAAAGCCTCCGTGCCAGCTCCCCGACCCCAAGACACGACACACAATTCGCACATTTACTGGTACGTGACCCCCACCATGTCCGCTCCGAGCCAGGGGACGCCCTCAGAAGAGCGCCCCGTGGCTCATCATGGCGTCCGCGTGGGGCCACGCACCAGGTCCGTAAAAGGACAACCCACAATACAAACACTAAACTAACAATCCAGACACACAACACCAGACGTTGGACAGCAGTTCTGTCCACTACCACCTGTATTTAGTACACAAAGACATGAAAAGAGACACGACAGGACAGCACACGACAATGCCGTCCATCGGACCCCTGGGCACTTGGGGTGGTATAATCAAATACCCATGCCAGTGCCCATCTTCCCATCAGACCAATGGGGACAAAGTCCTAAAACTAGACATGTACCTAAATCTAAACATAAACCCACGAACTTAATCCTAACAGCAAGCTAAACTAACACAAATCATCGGGCATCTGGCCGCCAGTGCAGAACCGACCTCCGCCAGACGCCCGGCATCACCCTACGGTGGATGGAGGTCCGCGTACGACTTCGACGCCGCCTCCAAAGTTACTATACCTAGCGGAAGGTAATAGTAACTTTATGACCTACATATAAATAAAATTAAATACTTACCCGAAATTTATTCCTAGTTAGTTATGATTACATAAATGAACAATAACAAGATAACTTATTTTAATGAATGGTATCGCTTTTATTGTAAACAAGCGGCCCACCCGCGTTTTTCTCCACGCTAACTTAAAAGGACCGTGATAGTTCAGCCCTCAGACCAAACCTTTTTATTTGGTATGAGGTTCAGCCATTTAATAAATCCACAGATCTCGTGCTCTACACGACTTGAAAGGGCATTGAAAATGTACTTACTTATTATAGGTTATTCAAAAAATAATTCGATAATTTTATTTTCATAACCAAAAAAAAATATTTTTTCAGAACCATTTTTTCCAAAATATTTTTAGATCATCTTAAAACCCTTCGAATTCCGCGTCTTTTGAGCTCTCTTACGTCCTCGTGGCCGCACGCGAGCCGCCCGCCGCGTGATATCGCACCTCGCGCCGCGCAAACTCGCGGCTAAGGGCACCTCTACAGCCTCAACCGTCACTGATATCAAAAAAAGTGTATTATGGTAAAATGTTCCATACCGAGGTGCTTTTTTTTTAATTGGGCTCCGTTCTCGAGATAACGGGAATTTTCTGGGAAAACACACTATTTATCTGTCAAAAAAAGTCGGTAATTTTCAATTTCCAAAAAAAGTTATTGACTTTTCCAAAATATTGAGCTATAGACACAAAAAGTGCTGGGACATGGAGAAAAGTTGTATAATATTCTGGTTTTTTTTTAGACTGTATACGGACTTCACTACATTTTATTGCTATTTTCGCTATTTATGACATACGGAATATGGAACAGAAAACTATTTATTGAAAAAAAAATAATTTGAAAAAAGTTACTTACTTGAAAAAAATTTTTATACAATTGGCTACTTGACAGTTTTCGAAAAAGTATTTAAAAAGTTACAAACGCTTATTTTATACCCCGTACAATATTTTCTTTCTCGAAAAACCTTTATTTAACAGAAAAAAACATATTTTTCTTTGTTGATTTCAAACTTCGTGCGAAAACGGTTGGTCACGTGACATTTTGCTCGGTGACGTCACATTTCAATAAATATAGAAACTTAACTTGAAACCTGACAGATAGTTTCTGTATACTTTGTGAAATGTGACGTCACAATCCGTCACATGAAGCTCAATCATGGCCGCCCGTGTTTCGGGTCTTGTAATCCACAGATAAAAAAACGCAAATTTATTTTGTAAAAATAAAATATTTACAATTTATCTTAATAAAAAAAACTATTGGATAATTATCGTTTAATCATAACCTACCATTTCCGACATATTTCATATTTTATTGTTACAACTGTCAAATAGCCAATTTTACATGTTGCTATGAGCTTTTGTAAAACACTGTAGACAGTATAGTTTTGTACAAATATTACATATTTGTGAAACTCTTTCGCTTTTCTTTTCGTCTGTGGACTTAGGAGGAAGTTTTTAAGTCTCTTTTGTTCTAACGAGTCCACAGACCATATGTGGCATGTTTAAAAAAAACTACATTTTCGTGATATATATTTAATTTACCAAATATATATATTTACCTAAACCCCTAGATAAACGCTTTTAATGAAAAAAATAATTGGACGTGGGGGTTGTTTCCTATGTGAAGCTTGGACTGTGAACCTGTTAAAAATATATATCTACAAAATATAAACAAAAACCATCCTCAGTTATAGCTCTATCTTTTAGTGAAAACCGCATAAACAACCATTGCGTGGTTTAGGAGAATAGTGCGGTGCCACAGACAGAGGAAAACGGCGACTTTACTTTATAATATGTAATTTGTAAATGATGTTTTCACATTGCTGCAATTTTCAAATATAAAAAACCAATTTTTTTGAAAATAATAGTATTGAAGTTAAAATACAGAGTTCTGATATTTATCTGGCAATCATGAATCAAACAGTCTTTTTAAAATTACGGTTATATTTGTTTCACGGTGTTTAAAAGTATTTTTTAATAATACTAGTTACATACATTCAATGATTCCAATAAATATATTATGAAACTTAGAGCAATGATTTGTGTTGTGAAATTTTAGCAGCTGTTGTAGCCAAGTGGCGCAACTCAAGGCAATAAAAGAATTAAAAAACAAAGTTTAGTTTATATCTAAGAGCTGGAAATTTATTTTCATATACCTATTTCAAGAAACTTTAATTTACCTATTAGCAAAGACAACCTTGTTACTACATAATATTACACTAACATTAAATTCATGCAAATCTATGTTTATTTTTAATTCAGAGAGTGGTCAAACCCTATGAAAAAATGAAATGAAACAATTTTTAAGGACTAGGACAGAGTCTCATCTCATAATGCCAACTTCGCAAAATGCCAACCGCTCGCAAAACCTGTAGGTCACGTTTCACGGTTTTCACGGTCACAAATTTCGAGGTTATTTTTTTTTATTAGACAACAGAAATCTTGGCATTCTGAGAAGTTGTTCATTTTGCGAGCGGTTGGCATTTTGCGAAGTTGGCATTATGAGATGAGACGAATACATCGTCTATTTAACATTAGGTAATCAAATTAAGCGTCTGTCTGTACATCACAATGGTTTCTTGATGTGTTATTATAATTAAAGTAGTTAATTCACATCTACACCTGAGAACATATTGAATAAACCACATAAATATCTTTATAATTTTGTCTCCTATTAATTTTATAAATGTAATCAAAAAAATTACAGAATCAAATCAAACCTTGCAACACCTAATCTTTTAATTAATGGGGGGGGGGGGGGGTTGTACTGCACCCCCGTGGCGACGCCCTTGAATGAAGTTTACGGTATCCAATATAACGACAGAAAGAAGGGAAAGAACTCTTCTTTAACGAAAGAAGATAAAGGGAGTCTTTCAAGAAGATTCCATAAGATTTATAAACGTGTGTTAATAATGCTATCTAGTAAATTAGAAAACATTTTAATTTCAATAATTTAATTTGTTATAATTACACCAAATGTCCTCAGATGCAAGTGTTTAATATCATACTAATCACCGACGTTAGCGTATCCTAGGCATGTGGTTCGGTAAAGCCGGTCCAAAGGCCTAGTAAAGGCGCTCGGCTTCGCTCGGTCCATTGAGGTCCAAAGGCCTAGTAGAGTCGCTCGGCCTTGCTGGGTCCGTTAGCGCAGGCCCAGGCCTCCATGCGGCGCTCTAGCTCGGGCCGGAAGTGGCGGATGAGGCCTTGCACCGGCCACGCGGCGCCGTCGCCGAGGGCGCAGATAGTATGCCCTGAGGATAACACGCAATTTGCTATGACATCTATACTGCCCTCATAAGCCAAAAAGCGTTATCTAAAAATCACGATCGAGTAAACCTCTTAAGCCTAATAACTTCGTGTTAATTTAAGATATGCCATATTTTCTTAGTGGGTTTACAGTGCTTTCTAGGTAAGAGGGCGCTATTTGGCTTCGTATAACCTGTAGGAAATTGATTAAGCTATAAGTTGTTATGAGGGTTTACGCATTTCGGTTTCCCATACAATTTTCCAAGTCGAAAGTTTTAAAAACCAATAAGCCAATTTTGTTGAAACTTTGCATGCTAAAGTAAAATACAGGGATCTAAATAGTTTGTTGAAAACATTTTAAAAAAAGGTTTATTTGGCTGAGTTATCGCGATTTAAAGTCCACTATAGAAAGTTTAAAATCGCCATAACTCAGTTAAAAAAAACGTTTTTTAGTTTGTTATGTTTGGTATGTTTTCAACAAACTATTTAGCTCTCTATATTTTACTTCAGCATGCCGAGTATCATCGAAATTGGCTCACTGGTTTTTACAAATTTCAACTTGGAAATTTGTATGGGAAACCGAAATGCGTAAACCCCCTTAAATGCAACAAAAATCAGAATTTGAGTTTTTTTTATATACCGTTTTATGGCTTATGGGGCAGTATATCATAATATTTAAAACTGGTTTTCTCAGTAAAATGCGATTTAGTTGCGAAATACTTACATGCATTAAAGAAGCTTATGTTAAAATACATTGACGAATATATTCTAATTAGTTCTGAATTCATAAATGAAATTGACACACTTAAATTCAGTACTCTACTTCATTTATGTAATGATCAAATTCATCATCATTTCCTTGCCCGTATCCCTAATTGTAGTCGGCGCAGTAAGTCTTTTTCTTCCATTCCTCCCTATCAGCCGTCAGTTCTACGGTCACTCCTGTCTTCATCATATCATCTTTCACGCAGTCCATCTATCTTTTTCTCGGCTTACCTCTCCCTTTGTATCCATCCACAGTAAGACTCGACCGAGATCTCGGTCTCTGCATTCACGGCTACAAATCTGACCGAGAAATCTGTCTCGGTTCTTGGCTAAAAATCGCCGAGTTTCTCAGCCATGACTGAGATTGTAACTTTGTACGAAATGGAATTCAAATTTTCAGAAACTCTTCAAACATGGTTGCAACAGAGCAATCCAACTAATGGGCAGCACATTGATTCCATAGAGTTGGAAGACGAGCCAATGAGCAATGACAAAAACAGTTCAACTTCTGTGATTTAAATAGCGCTATAAAGATCTTTTTTGTTGAAATTTTGCATTCACAATGCTATATTGATATAGGATAAAATGTTTACTAGAAAAAATTCAATCAGTCTCAGGAAGCTCGAGTGGGATTCGAACCCACGACCTTTGGATTGCCGGTCCATTGCTCTAACCGCTGAGCTACCGAGACCCCAGAAGACTCGTTGAATTTTTACTAGTAGTTTGATTTACGCTGCAAGCCAGCGCCGGTATTACGTCACTGTGAAGTCTACCCTCACATTCGAAAGAAAATACTATTGCAAGTATTTAACAATCGAAAAAGACGTAATTGCTTATAAATATCTTATTTGTTGAAATTTTGCATTCACAATGCTATATAGATATAGCATAAAATGATTACTAGAAAAAAAAAAGAGGATAGGGTGGGTAGACTTCACAGTGACGTAATACCGCTGGCTTGCAGCGTAAATCAAACTATCAAACTACTAGGAAAAATTCAAGGAGTCTTCTGGGGTCTCGGTAGCTCAGCGGTTAGAGCAGTGGACCGGCAATCCAAAGGTCGTGGGTTCGAATCCCACTCGAGCTTCCTGAGACTGGTTGATTTTTTTTCTAGTAAACATTTTATCCTAGCGCTATAAAGATTTTTATAGAGCTAAGACTGCAAAGAAACTCTGATATTGTTGAGTATTGGTTTTCGTCACCTAATAAGGTGCTTAGGCCTGCAGCAATAACTTTAATCAGCGCCGCGTACTAGTTTAGCAGGTGAACTTCTCTTTAGCAAAACTGGACAGTTATAATAATAATGTTTTATTTATTTTCCACCAGAATATTACATGCACTTACTAATTCTAAACTTAACTAAAGTAGTCTAATGGATAAGTGACCTGGCAAGCACAAATAATATTTGGGGGGACTGGAGCCTAAACTAGGATATACCTGAATTTCAGGACTCCAGGTTTCCCATCCAAACCCTATATTGCTATTGCTATATTATATATATATATATATATTGCATATTGCTTCTACTTGTATTTAGAATTCGAGAAGGTGGTAAATTTAGATTAAGATTGTGTGTGTTTGTGTTCACATATGTAAGTAAAGTAACTGGGAGTTAGGTCATCAATGATTCAGTCTCATGGTAAGTTAGCTTCTGCAGATAGTTCCTTAAAGTTGTTTTACATTCGTGTGACGTTTTTGGATAGATGTTTAAGATTGGGTTTAGTTTATTGTACAGGTGTTTAGTGAGAAAGAGTGTATGTCGTCGAAAGAAGGCGGTATTATGTCTACTGGACTGGCATATCTTGGGCATTCTGCGGCTGTTGTTTTGTTGTGATTGTCGAAAGTATAAAAGTTTGTGTTGTCTTAGTGTGGTTTGGATTATAAAAAGCTGTCTCACAGTCATGACCTCCGCTTCATTATACAGGCATTGTGTAGGGTACCGGTAAGGTTTCCTAAACATTACTTTCAGGAGTGATCGTTGAGCACGTTCAAGTTTAATTATTTTTGTCTTGCATGCCCCACCCCACACTGGGATGCAGTAGATAAGTAAAGATTGGGCAAGGGCATAATAGACTGTTTTTAAGTTTTTGGGTTCAAGGATATTCCTTAGTTTGCGAAAGATCCAGATTAATTTCCTGACGCGTGCGGACAGAGAATCAAGTTGGAAGTTCCAGGAAAGGGTAGTGTCGATATTTAATTGTGGTGACTTTCTGGAGTTGCAAACAAGGACATGTCGCATGGTGTTGGCCGGAGCATGTATGGATCTTAAGACTAGGCTCTCTCATTGATGGTTGCGTAGACTTATTAATCGAAAAAGTGATGTATTTAGATTTCGTAACATTAAGTGTCAGAAGGTTTTTCCTTAACCACGATGAGACCTGTATCAGGCCCTGTTCCGCACAGGATTGCGCCTCCGCCCAAGTATCTCCCTGAAATATAAGAGCCGTGTCATCGGCATATGAAATGATTTTTCCATTGAGTGGTTTGTATTGACACAGCTCATTTATGTAGATCAAGAAGAGACTTGGGCCCAGGACACTTCCCTGTGGGACGCCGCAGGTAACCGGGAGTGGACTGCTGATATGATCTCCTATCTTGACTGTCTGCTGTCTGTTTGTCAGGAAACTTTCAAAAAGTCTCAAGGGTAGTCCGCGAATACCGATTCTTTCAAGCTTATTCACTAAGATCCTAGTGGAGACCGTGTCAAAAGCCTTCGCGAGGTCTAGAAAGACTCCAACACATCTCCGGCCTTTGTCTAGGTTATCTGCAATGTTATTCGTTAGTTCGATTATTGCATCTTCGGTTGATTTATTGGGTTGAAAGCCGAATTGTGAGTCAGCGATTATTTTGTTGTCCTTAAGATAAGACATCAGTCGTTTATTTATAAGTTTCTCCATAAGTTTAGAGATAGCCGTAAGAACAGAGATTGGACGGTAGTTTTCTACGTGTTCCCTGTCTCCGCCCTTGTGAATAGGGTGTATCACCGACATTTTAAGGCTGTCTGGGAAGATACCGTTGGTAATGCACAGGTTAAATATGTGTGTCAAGACTGGACATATGGTATCTCTCACTCGTTTGAGGAAGGAGACAGGAATCCCGTCCCACCCTGCAGCTGCGTCGTTTCTCAAACCCGCTATCAGAGATCCAATCTCATGTTCATCTGTTTCCAACATAGCAAAAGAGTTTGGATAGGTCGTGCTTTTTATATCGCGGGCAGATTGTAGGTGTGTGTCTTTCACTATGTCGTCAGCCAATTTTTGGCCTATATATGCAAAGTATTCGTTAATTTGATTAATAGATGATTGTGAGTCTCCGGTGTTAGGTTTAATGAGTTCATGGGCTGGGTTTTTTACTACCGCGGTGTTTGTGAATTTTCTTATCATTTTCCACGTCTCTTTTGGATTTTTGCATTGACTGATTGCCGAGCTTTCGTAGCTGTTTTTTACTTTTTTTATGATGTCATTGCAAAAATTGCGATATCTGCGATAAGATGTCGACAGAATTTCGTTATCTGGGAATGTTTTTGATTTGAGGTGTAGGGCGTCACGGTGGGAGATACATCTCAGCAGTCCTGCAGTAAGCCAAGGTTTTAAAATATGTTTACGATTCGGGACCTTGTGAGTTTTAGTGTTAGTGGTCAGTGTCTCTTTAATAATGTGGATCAGTGTGTCAGAAGCTAAGTTCGGATCAGTCATCTTGAGAATGCTATTTAGGTTTTTTGTTGTGAAATCTTTAGCGGCGTTATCTAGGTTGGTAACTTTTTTAAATACAGTATCTTTGTCCCTTTTTTTTGTGTGTAATAGATTTAGTAACACTGGAAAGTGGTCAGTTATAAATGTTTTAATGACAAAAACCTGCGCTTTACAGGATGTTTTGAGATTAACGTGGTCTAGGCAGTTCCGTTCGCGGGTAGGTATTACGTGTGCTGGCAACAAGCCATTCTCGGCCAATAAATTTAGGTAACCATAGCTCCTGTTGTCGTCGTTGAGGGGTTTAATATCGATGTTGATATCACCGACAGTTGTACAATGAATGGCAGACACTCTTTGAAGGGTGAAAATGCCGAAAACTTGCTTTTTTATTCTACATTAGAATGTTATTTAACATTGATTATTGAAACATGTACTTTTTATTAAACAGTACCTACAGTTGCATAACAGCGTTTAACTTTTTTTCACAAGTTGTCTATTCTCGGTCTCGGCCGAGATTTTATTTTATTTTCGTTCTCGGTCTCGGTCTCGGCCGAGAACGAAAAACCCGTCTCGGTCGAGCCTTAATCCACAGTCATGCTTAAGACTAACACTCGCTTCGTCAGATGGCATTCATCCCTCCTCATTACAAGTCCGTACTAAGACAGTCTATCTGTCACTGCTACTTTCATGCTCCCTCTGATGTAATGTAATGCTATGTAATGATCAAATTATTTACTTTTATTTAGAGTACTTAAGTTTTTCCAATAAAATAAATTGATCTCAAAACTATAGATAGACATACATGGTGCGATACTCGGAACAGCCCATTAAAGTTGAAAGTCACAAGTTGACTAATAGCGTCAAGTAAATAATATATTTTACTCACCTTCAATTTGTTTGGAGATTTCCCACAGCATATCAATTTCTTTCGGTGAAGCATTGCCGTCGACAAATCTGGAAACGAAAGAAGTACAATTGAACATCAGGGGCTAAGGGCTTCCCTCATTAAAAATACCACGCTGGCCATCTTTTGGCCCTAACCAACAAAATCCTCTAAATTGAACTCTTCTACCTACGGGGGAATATTATTAACATAACATTTCTATAATCACTCATTATTATCATCTACCATTAAGAAGGTTTACGCATTTCGGTTTCCCATACAAACTTCCAAGTTGAAATTTTTAAAAACCAATAAGCCAATTTCAGTTAAACTTTGCATGCTAAAGTAAAATACAGGGATCTAAATAGTTTGTTGAAAACATTTTTTAAAAAACGTTTATTTAACTGAGTTATTGCTACTTAAAGTCCACTATAGAAAGTTTAAAATCGCAATAACTCAGTTAAATAAACGTTTTTTAAAAATGTTTTCAACAAACCATTTAGATCACTGTATTTTACTTCAGCATGCAAAATTTCATTAAAACTGGCTTATTGGTTCTTTATGTTTATGACTATTATGTTTAAGTATGTATAATTATGTATTATATATTTATGTATATTTAATATATGTGTGTGTATATATATTTATTAAACCCTATTATTTATTTATTTTATAATGTTATTATTCTTATTTTTTGCTTTTAATTGTGTAACTAAGTATGTTTTCAATGTTTGCACCTCCGATCTTAGAGTATGTTAGTTCTCTCCATCCGACTGGTTGTTTGGCAGAAATCGCTTTAAGCGATAAGACCGCCAAATTGTAACATGGTTTTTTTTTATTCTTTTTTATGTAAATGCATTGTAAATGTTTGTGTTATAATAGTTGTTAGATAATACTAATAGTATGATCAGTATGATAATGATGTCAAATCTTTGTAGTTTGTATGGGAAACCGAAATCCGTATACCCTCTTAACAAGAAAGACACACACACATTCACGCCTATTATACCCAAAGGATTAGGTCAAAGACTAGGCCATGAGGATTGCAGAAGCAGTCCATTGCCACAGGACACATTTCACCAAACTACAACTGGACATGTGCTCAGCGTGGCAAGTGGTGAGCCCATCACAACTCTATTGTTGGATGTATATGCTGTATATATTCCGTTAGTCGCCTTTTACGACACTTAAGGTAAGGAATGGCGGTTACTTTTAAGGAAGTGTACATACAGTGCCACAACCGGCACTGTATCTCATTCGGTTCGGGAACCGTAACATATTTTTTATTTGGCGTAATGTTCAGAAGACATAATATACAAAAGATATTTTTGTATGGAGTTAGATTTCTGTTGTCTAATAATTAGATTTGTACTAGGATGCCGTAAATCGGCTTCGTAACCGATCGTACTATGTTGCCGCTTGTGGCACTATACACTGCCTACACTTTGTACTAGGATTCTGTAATTACGGCATCGTAACCAATCGTACTAGAATGCCGCTTGTGGCACTCTATCCACAGCCTACTTTTAATGAGAAGTCACCGCACAGCTCTAGAAACCACATAGATAATACATATAATCACGAATATTATCACCGAAGGGTTAGTCAGAGACTAGGCAATGAGAACAGCAAATGCAGTCCTCTGCCATAGTCCACTTTTCACCAAATAGCGACTGCACATGTGCTTAGGGTGATAATAGGTGCTGAGTCCATCGCCGCTCTATGCCGTTGGATTTATGTGCAGTCTTTAGCTCGTTAGTCGCCTTTTACGACACTCAAGGGAAGAGAGCGGGTGTATTCTTTCACCGCTACGTTTTTTTTAATTTTTGTTTTTTAATACAGCATACTCACATCTTAAAAATACCTAAGAATGTCGTAGTACACTCACCGGTATATGATCTTGTTCATCCACGAGACGCCCTCGCGGCACGGCGTGCACTGGCCGCACGACTCGTGCTTGTAGAACATGATGAGGCGCGCGATCGCCTTCACGATGTCCGTGGAGCGGTCCATCACTATGATGGCCGCGGTGCCCAGCGACGTCTGCGCGGCTACTAGGCCGTCGAAATCCATTATGGCGGTCGTGCACACGCTAGGGGAGAATTGGCTTGGTTTGTAAAGGAATAGAACAACCATTTCGACAGTCCCGGAGAATAATGTCATATCTGCAAGAGTTGTATTGCAGATATGACGTTATTCTTTGGGACCGTCAATTTATATTCTCATCACAAACTTCAAAGGTTTCTAAAAAATTAGAATAGAACAACCGTTTCGACAGTCCCGAAGAATAATGTCATATCGGCACTCGGACCAAATATAACATGGACAGAGTCTTACGACGTTGCCGCTTTTACATACGTGTATCAAAGTAAAGTATTTGTATCTCTGTCTGTATGACTGTAGTGTGATATGAGTAAAAGTAAAAGTAAAGTTAATGTACGTTTGGCAACGACGCACTGTCGGTGTAAGACGTGTCATTTCATGACCGACTACTAGGTCAAAACATTGCTGGATTGTGCGAAACAATAGTGAAATATTAAGAAATCTTAGTGTTTGTGTTATTTGTGTGATATACAATTGACATAATGTCTTGTTCTGCTGTTTATTGTTCGTCAAGAACAACAAAAGGAGGTGTGAGGGACCAGGAATTATCATTTCATACGTTAGTGATTTCTCATAATATGTATGCTTTACTATGAGTTTTTTAATAATTAAAACGGCAAAGCATTAATTTTTGCTAATTCTAAATCATACTATATCGTACACTATTCATAAGAATCAGGTTTTAAACCTTAATTAAATGTAATTTAAAGGCTTTGTTTTTGGCATAATGATTAGTGATGTACGTATTTGTGTATCGAAGCTTTATCGATATTACTAATATTCTTTTTATTATTCTTTTTTTAGGTTTCCAAAATGCCCGGAAATAAGACGTGAATGGGTTAAAGCTATTAGACGTGATAACTGAGAGCCTACAAAATATTCAAGGCTCTGTTTCAAACATTTTGAAAAATCTTTTTTTACAGTAAAAGTTTTAGCCTTAGTTCAAAATTGAATCTTAATAATATGGGCGGGAATATGAATAGTAAAAAGTATTGCTCTTCACTTTACTACACAAATTATTATTTTTTATTTGTTTGTTATAATAGAAGGAGGCTAACGAGCAGGCGGGTCACCTGATAGACACCCGCAACACCAGAGGGATCGCAGATGCGTTGCCGGCATTTAAGGAAGAAATAGGAATTGTGAGCGGGGGGGGGGGGGAGGCCTCCGGAACCCTCACTGCCCGAACGAAACACAATATCACCAAGGGCTATTATTTCACGCCGGATATTAGGGTGTTACCAGACCAATCGATCGATCGTCGATCGATGGCATCGATCGATGGTAGAATGGATTAGTCGACGTCGATCGATGTCGATCGACAATCGACCGGTAAAATGGATTGGGTGTTAAATCGAGCTGTTTGATTAGACGCACCGGCCGCTTCACTTTTCTGAGTGGTAGAGCCACGCTGCGTTGCACGCATTGGGCCGGCTCGCCCGGCGTAATACCACCCTCTCTAATATTCGGCGTGAAATAATGGCACTTGGTGCTGTTGTGTTTCGTCCGACTAGTGAGGGTTCCGGAGGCCCCTTTCCCCCCCCCCCCCTCCTCCCAATTCCTATTCCTTCCTTAAACCTATTCCTCCCCTAAAGGCCGGCAACGCGTCTGCGATTCCTCTGGTTTTGCGGGTGGGTGTCCATGGGCGGCGGTGATTACTCTCCATCAGGTGACCCGCCTGCTCGTTTGCCTCCCTCTTTTATAAACAAAAAAAAAAATATTTTGTGCCCATGGATAATAATCGTAATATTCGATTATGTTTATGTTGATAATAATGAGTGATGATAATATGAACGTTTAAATACTAAATGATATTCCCCCAAACACCTTGGGAAGCACTTAAGATTAAGCAACACCGCAAAAGGGGGGAAGGGGTGGGGGAGGGGGAGCCAAAGTGCGAAAATGCATAGTTTTCAAGATATTTTTATTTTGAGGTTAGTTTAGGTTATTTTTGGGAAAAAAAACAAATATTCTACTAAGTTACCATTACCGTACCCCCTCCATCCCCCTCCTCTCTACCTCCCTCGAAACTACTAACCTCGAAATTCATGACAATCGCTACGCAAAAAAAAACAAAAACAAAAACCGCTGCTTAAAATGTCATTTGGATAAAATAAGCGATCGTTAGCTTTAAAAAACGGCCGCATCCAGATTCTTCTGCGTTTGCGTCTCCGTAATAATAGTACGAGCAACATCGTACTGGCCAAGAACAACGAGTCCTTTTCTGAATACATTTCGAAAGAAACTGATGGAATTTAGCCAGGGTTAATCGATCAACGTCGACCGACCGTCGATCGATGGGTTAGACGAACGGTATCCGTCGATTGATTAAAGCTACGACACCTATCGATAAACGTCGACCGACCGTCGTCGATCGATTGGTTAGTCAAACGGTAGGTATCCGTCGATCGATTAAAGCTACCAGACCAGTCGATCAACTTCGATCGACGTTGATCGATGCCGTCGATAGACGATCGATCGATTGGTCGGGTAACACCCTTAGTGAGAGGTTGGTATTTACGCCGGGCGAGCCGGCCCAGCGTGCCCGGCGTGCTGCAACGCAGCGTGGCTCTACCACTCAGTCAGTGTCACTCATTCACGTGTCACGTGTAGGGTCTAAACGGTAAACCTACGGACGTGAGTAACTTTAACCCCCAATTATAATAACGAACTAGGTACACACCACATTAAAGTGATTATATCGATATACTAGTCACATTTTTAGTCACGCACACATGTACAGATAGAAATCTGCACACTAACAAAATACGGACATGCTAAAAATCCAAAGACTCTGTCCATTGTGATATTTGGTCCGAGTATCGGCAAGAGTTGTATTGCAGATATGACGTTATTCTTTGGGACCGTCAATTTATATTCTCACCACAAACTTATAAGATTTGTAAAGAAACAGAAAAGAACAACCATTTCGACAGCTCCGAAGAATGATGTCATATCTGCAAGAGTTGTATTGCAGATATGACGTTATTCTTTGGGACCGTCAATTTATATTCTCACCACAAACTTATAAGATTTGTAAAGAAACAGAAAAGAACAACCATTTCGACAGTTCCGAAGAATGATGTCATATCTGCAAGAGTTGTATTGCAGATGACGTTATTCTTTGGGACCGTCAATTTATATTCTCATTACAAACATAATTATAATTATAATGTAGTTAAACCTAATAAAAACATTATAAATGAAACCTAGTTTGTGTGAAATACAGTTGTAAAATGTGGACAATAAGTGGACAAAACATCTTTGACATTGAAGAAAAAAAGTGTGTCAGAAGCGGTAAGCTTATTCTCTTAGACCCTGTTAGTTTGCGTTCACATTATTATCAGCCTGCGTCCCACTGCTAGACAAAGGCATCCCTCAAGGAACTCCACCACGTTCGGTCTTATGCTGCTCGGAGCCAGCGGCTACCCGCGACCTTTACCAGATCGTCGGTCCACCTTGTTGGAGGCCTGCCTGCACTGCGTCTTCAGGTGTGCGGTCGTCACTCAAGAACTTCAGTCCCAACGGCCGTCGGTCCGTGTTCACATACCTAGACTAATTTCGATACTCAGTACTCACTCCTTAGGTATGAGGGGTGTGGACGACCCTCCCGGTATAATAGCCAGCAGGTTATCCCACCCGCCGCAGACGCCGCCCGCGTGCCTCTCGATCAGCTCCTTGAGAGGAATGCTCATCTCCTCCTCAACGGTGCACGGAGTGTTCACGTGCCCGGAGATGTTGAACAGTTTGGTGCCCGAGTTACGCGGCCGGCCGAATGACGCGAACCATTTACCGCCGCGCCGGCAGATTGTCTGCGATGCGAGACACATTTTATATGAAAATTCAATATAATTTATTCAATTTAGGCTACAATAATTGAGCACTTATGAATGTCGCTATGCCATCGGTTCGTAAGTCCTAACTATGGGGCAGGGGGCAGGAGCCTTGTACTGAGGAGATCCGGCAAGAAACTCAGCAAGGGCATTTCTTTTTCCCTTTCTTTTACAGCGTCAATACAAATTGGAAAATGCCCTCCCTATCATAGAAGGACATTTTCCATCACAACGTAAATGGTCCTGTTCTTATGTAAAAATGGGAGTTCCACAAGGGTCAATTCTTGGCCCTTTCTTATTTTTGAAATATATAACAATGACTTGTCATTCTTTGTAGAAAACTTCTGTGATATTGTATTGTTTGCAGATGATACTTCACTCATTTTTAATGTGACTAGGAATAAGAATAATTTTGACGATGTAAACAATGCTCTCTCAGAGGTACTTAGTTGGTTTACTGCTAATAATTTACAGCTAAACGCTAAAAAAACGAAATGTATTAAATTTACACTACCAAATGTCAAGACCGAACAAATCGATGTTAGAATGAATGGTGATAAATTAGATTTGGTAGATTCGACAGTTTTCCTAGGGATAACTCTGGACTCAAAACTCCAATGGAATCCGCATATATCGAATTTGGCCGGCAAACTCAGTTCAGCAGTTTACGCCATTAGAAAAATTAGACAATTAACAGATGTTGAAACTGCTAGGACTGTTTACTTTAGTTATTTTCACAGTGTCATGTCGTATGGCGTCCTTTTGTGGGGAACAGCGGCTGATATTAAAACTATATTTATTTTACAGAAACGAGCAATAAGAACCATTTATAGACTGGGATCGCAAACCTCTCTGAGAAATATTTTTAAGGAAGTTGGTGTTCTTACTGTTGCATCGCAATATATTTATAATTGTATAGTTTTTGTGCGGTGCAATATTAACTCTTTTTCTAAACACGGTGATGTACACAATTTCAATACTAGAAGTAAGTCAAAACTAGTAATGCCACTGTTTAGGTTACAAAAGGTTCTCGGCTCTTTCTTGGGGCAAGGTATACACTATTATAATAAAATACCAAGTACTGTACAAGATTAACCTTTAGATAAGTTTAAGAATCATGTAAAATCTTGTTTACATAAGAAAGGTTATTATACAGTCAAAGAATATTTAGAAGACAAAACAGCCTGGTTATAATAATATTTTCTCATTTTATTTTCTTAGCAATATTTTTTTTTCTTAAATTTAATTTTTTTTAATAATTATTTTTACGCTGGTATGATAGCCTTTAACAGCAGTGTCTTACAGACAAAGGTACCCACTCAAAATTTATGTTGCGTTTAAAGTTGTCTTATTGTTCTCTTGCTTTCGTTGGAGTTGCTCGAGTGTGTCATGCTCTCTTAAAGTGTCTCTGTGGTGGTGGCATGTGCGTCGGGTCGTTACGTTCCCTAAAACATGGTTGAGCGAAGCGATGGCTGATTCACATGTCATACTCGTGAACGGGTGCCGCCTGTGGAGGCTGGTCTGCTCTTGCAATCTTATTTTTTTTATTGGTAGTATTTAATAGTCTTTCTTTTTATTTCAAAGATACTGTAAGACGTTGTTAGTTTTATTTAAAATCGAGCAATACCTGTTTTTTATTGAATATTCTTTTGTGTTGTAATCGTGTCAAATGTTTTTTTTTGTTGTAATGGAAAATGTCCTTCTATGACAGGGAGGGCATGTTCCAACTTGTATTGACGCTCATAATTTGTTTAATTGTATGTTGTATGATTTGGTAACGACATATTGTTTTGTAAATGTCATTACTTCTATATTATTATAAACCTGTGGAGTTTCTTGCGCCCGTTCTTCTCCACAGTTAAAAGACTTCCTGAATGGGCAGGGTGGGTGGGCGGGTGCCCGTCCATCCTTTAACTTTTGACGATTCAAAATGCTTATTCTAAGTTTACTGAATAAAGAGATATTGATTTGATTTGGTATTGTACATAAGGTATTTCAAAGTCAGTTCAGGTATTCAAAGTTATAGTTAATCTTTAATATTTACGATGTACTTTTTCAAAATGTAACGTACGGCTGGTAATAGTCAATATGACGAGGTATTATGATATTTTTTTGTTCGCCATTTTGCATTCACAATGCTATTGTTATTAAATATCGAGAAAGAAAAAGTTACATGAATGAAATATTTTTGAATTTAGTAATTTCATTCTAATGTTCAATGTGTGTCAATAACTAAACATAATAATGTTGTTTATTAAAAGACGTCGTTGAGCCACATCGGGATCGCAAAGGTATGATTCAATAACTTAAAGATCATTTTTCTGCATGATTTACAGTACACTCGCAAGGTTTAAAATATATACGATATAATCCCCATCCAGACTCTCCACGAGGCTACACGAGGAAACGCGAGTACGAGAGTGAGGATGGTGCGCTCGTATCCCCTCGTCTCTTCCCTCGCCTCGCCTCGCTGTCGCTCCGCTTTGTCGGTTTTTCGGATGCGAATTGCGAGTCAAAGGACGCGAGGGGGCGAGGCGAGGGAATCAACCACACTCTCGCGCTCACTCACTTTGTTGTTAACGGCTGCAGAGTAATCAGTAAGGTTTTGCGCGTTTTTTTTATCATGACGGAGTGGAGTAACGATTTGTTTACCACTTTTATGGAGTTATATCAAATTTTAATGGAAGGAAACCCAAAAAAAATAAAGTGAACGACGCCTGGGATCGGATAAGCAAAGAATTAAATATACCTACCTATGCAAGAGTTAAAAACTAAAAAAAATATCATTAATGGCAACATTTAGAGGGCACCTGAGAAAAAAAAGGCACATTAGTAGCTAACGCAGTCAATTCAATGACCTCCATCTTGTAGGTAGTATGTAGCGGGCAACTGAATATATCGAGTGTGGATGGCTAGCACTCCTGTAGCCTACACTCGCCAAGACTTGTGCCGAGAGCCTCTCGGAGGCGCCTCGCGAGAGTCTGGATGCGGCATTACATTTTGTGGTAAGTTTACCTGCTATTATCTGTACTAAGTGAAATAAAAAAGAATACAATACAAAAAATAACACAAAACAACTCACCGGCGCCACAGCGATAGTCTCCACATTATTCACCGTAGTGGGGCACCCGAATAGTCCCACATCAGCTGGGAAGGGGGGCTTCAAGCGGGGCTTTCCCTGCTTGCCTTCAATGGACTCTATGAGCGCGGTCTCTTCGCCGCAGATGTATGCGCCGGCGCCGCGGTGCACGTACACGTCGAAATCGTATCCGGAGCCGCATGCGTTCTTGCCGATGAAGCCGCCTTGGTACGCCTACAGAGAGATAAAACATTAATCTGAAATGCTCCAAGTACTCCAACAGCTATTTCTAATTGTCTATAATTAATTGATACATTGTATTGTAGTATTGTATTGTATTATTTTTATTTTTATATTCATATTTTCTATTTTATGACCTGGCAAGTAATTAATTATATTAGAGCGGGCCGTGTCCCGTCCGGGCCCGGACTGTGCACCGGATCATGCACTGTGTAATATGAACTGCTTCATACAAAATGTATGTAACGTCTCAAATCTAGTGCGCCGTCCGGGCCCGGACGGGGCACGCCCCGTGCACGGCCCGCTCTAATATAATACATCCCTAACAACATTTTTGTAAATGTTGTTGCTTCTGTGCGCTGTGGTTTCTTGCGCCCGTTCTTTGTCACAGTTAAAAAATGACGTCCTGAATGAGTAGTAGGTTAAAAAAGGTTTGGACAATTCAAAATACTTAATTAATTGAGTTTATTGAATAAATATATTTAGAGTTCGAGTTTAAAAAACTGTTTATTTCATTATGATTATGAATATTGGCCTTTAAACGTCCCACAGCTGGGCAACCACACAATCCTTCTCATATGGACAACAGCATATAATGAGAATGGGCCATAACCCAGCATGTTGGCCCAATGCATAAAGAATGCTATCTGATAATATAACATGTTTTTTGTTAAATGTCACTGTTCTTTCTAGATGCTCCCTAAATGGTTCCCTTTTGTAATTTTGTATTTTTTTGATTAAAAAATAAAAACTTGTATGTAAATTGAGAACGGCTGCACCTATTGTTTAGAAATTCATTACGGAATACCAGGACAGGAATTGTTTTTTGTAATTCATTTATTTGTTTTCTCCAATGGGTTTGGAGGAAACTGCAAATAAATTTATCAAACAACTCATAATCATCTTATAATATAATACACATATTTAATCAAATTATGATAACACAAGTCAAATCATTGGTAAGACTGTAGTTATAATATTATCTTTGTTAAAATAGCATCTAAATTGTCATGCTACAAAACTAAAACCAATTTAAATAACTATCTGGCAGTTAAAACTTGTCTTGATTACACAATCTTGAGGGAAGCTGTGTAATAGACTGGGCTGATAATTAACTAATGTCCAACATGTACCAAATTTTAGCTAATCACATTATTGATTTAATGTTATGACATCACATTTGAGTTATATAAACATTTGGGTAATATAATAAGTTATAAAATTGCTTAATGAATGCAAACCATACTATTATAACATCTGTAATAGTGTCCGCTTCTTACAACAAAGAGATATTTTGTGTCACTACTATTTTTTTGCACAGAAATAGTTTGAAGGCTTATCAGACCAGACAGGCCCATACGGCTATCTTATATCATGAAGGATTATCTCTTTCATTTGCAAAAAAGTTATTAGGAATTATGCAATAGATTTTCACATTGCAGTCTTAACCTCTCTGCGGCCGATAGAGTGCGCTGATTGGCACCCGTGTCTGCCGCGACATTTTACGATTACAGCGCTTTCTGGATAGGGCTCGAAATAACTGTATATTTAAATAAAAATGTATGGTGGACATATAACTAACGATCTTATTTAAATGTAAAATAGACACTGTATCTTGTTGCATTATTTTTTACAGCTTTAACATTTATTATACTATTATTTCTGACTGGTAATCGAAGCATTCATGCAATTTTCACTACTAAATATACACTCATAAATATTGGAACCTTTGTGTTATTTAAGGTTTTATTTATTATCCCCCTTAGTTCAATAACAGAGCAACCTACTCATATGAAAAATACAACTTTTCTAAAAATAATTCACTTCTAAATACTATTTTGAAAATCACAATTCACGTCACTTTGACACCACGCGACCGGTACGAAAATTTCAAACTGTCAGAGAAACGGTTCTGTAAGCTTCACTCTAAGATCGTATTTTTTTGGGTTCGGTCATACATCGGAGTATTTAAATAAAATATTTAAAACTTTATTGTGATGCATTTATGAATTAAAATTGAACGAAAAGTGTCCCTAGTCGGAAGAGCGCTGAGTGGTGCTGATCCGCGCTTGTGCACATAAGCCAATGCGCTGATCCGCGCTTCGGCAGATGAGAGGTTAAAATTGCAATAGTAAAGAGCAACTATCAGATATAATTCAAAGTAACTTTAGTGATAAATTGAATAATATACTCTATACTTGTTTAAAGTAATTCTTATAAGCTTTATGAATTGTAATTACCTCAGCAATAGCAACTTGCAGGTTGCTGGCCTCGTTATAAAACTCTCCTCTGATGTAAATGTAAGCAGCTTGGGCGCCCATAGCACGGCCGGCAATAAGACAGCCCTCAATAAGCTTGTGAGGGTCGTGGCGCATGATATCACGGTCTTTGCATGTGCCCGGCTCTCCCTCGTCAGCGTTGACTACTAAGTACTTTGGGCGGCCGTCAGCAGGTTTGTTCATGAAGGACCATTTCATTCCAGTCGGGAAACCAGCACCACCACGGCCACGGAGACCTGATGTTTTGAGCTCATCTGAAAGAGACAACATCTCAATAAATTAATAAATTCAATTATTTTTATTGCGTATAAAGTTAAACCCCCTAAGAATAAGCCTACATTCGTGCGCATGCGTTATTTCGCGAGGTTGAACGTAAGGATGCTTGAAGAGGACGCAAATGCCATCGATTGGTCGCCGATTTTAAGCGTGGACTCTGTGGACGATATGATAACCTAGTTCAACGATGCGGTTCTAAGGTTGTATGAGGCTCACGCCCCCATTAGGAATGTCAGGCTTAGGCAGCCACCCGCTATTCCGCTTAACAACGAAGTAATAATTTGTATGATGTGTTACAAAGGTGTTCTTTAACTATTACGTTGCATTAAAAGCTGGAATAACGCCGGTAGTGATCATAGTGATCTAAATTTTTAAGTAAACAACCAAGAATGTCAATACTAAAATCATGATTTTGAGAAAAATTGCACTTGGATCAGTGAAATAAACAAACACTTACTAACTATCCAATCAGTTCCCTTCAAAAGGATATCCTTGGTCATGTACCAGTCCCCACGAGACACCGCTCCCTTGAGCCTCCAGTCATGTCTGCCGTATAGGTTTGTGAACACTCTGTCGCTGTCTGCCAACGGCCCGAACTTGGTCTTCGTTGGAGGGGCCTGCGTCTGCTGGAACCGGACCGGCACATTGCTGATTGTAGTCGTCAAGGGCGCGACGATGCCTGAAACCAGCACAGAAGATAACCACAGGAACCAGGTGAACAGACGTCAAAATTATGTAAGTCCGATCAATGCGTAGCAAACAATAACATTTTTGGGTGGTCGTTAATCACCTTTTTTGTTTTTTGTTCCATCAAGGAAAGGTGTAAAGGATATCTTTTATCATGCTTTTAATAGAATGACGAAAAAGTGACAGTATTTACCCAAATGTGTTTTTGTTCCTTGAACCACTCTAGCCAGCGCTCCAGCCATTTTTACGAAATGTCAAAATGAAAATCTGACAGCAGCTGTCTTGTCTGTCACCAACTTCATTGTTTATGGTTTTTTTTTATTTATTTCATGACTATTGATACTAGTCCCTCAGTCATAATAATGAGTGATGATAATATAAACGTTTAATGCTAAATGATATTCCCCCAAATCCTTAGAGCATTCAACCAACTTCAATTAACTGGAGACGCCACTGGCAGGCGTTCCCCTCTGCCAAGAGGGTATGCCCAATGGTCATATACCTGTTATATGAAACTAGTTTTCGCGTGTCACTGCCTGCACCATTTGCATCTCACAGTTGACGCGTCACGACAGGAGCAAATATTGCCAAATTGCTATTAATTAAGCTATAATATTAATAAACTACGAATGTCAGACTTCTTGGCGGGAAAGTGAAGCTTCATGTCTGCAGTTTTGTTTTCTTTCCTAAAATTTGTGTTTTTTCGAGCATTAATGTGAAATAATAGTGGAATTATTAACCGTAAAGTGTTCGTGAACTGGCATGAGTGTTGGCAAATAAAACAAAACAGTGCAACATCCACAGACATATAATATATATGTCTGTGGCAACATCACTTTTCAAATTCTCAGTCTGCGTGAGATCTCAGTAAAGATCCATATCTTTACTGAGGACTCAAGGGGTTTGGGGGAATATCATTTATCATTCATCTTTGGGGGTTAAAGTTACTCGCGTCCGTAGTGTCGCAACCCCGGAATATCTTTGTGTTATTACATATTAATTTAATACATTTCTTGTTACGTTATTGGTTGAGTAAAACAAAAAATATTAGAGTATCTGCTCCGCTTAGTTCTGTATATTCCGAGGTGCGAAAATTACACACATAAAGACTGAGGCATTGGTGACTCACCCGCGGCTGAAGCGACGCAGGATTGGGTGGTGGCAGCAGACTGTGGCGGGTTCCCTCGGGACCCCAGATTCCCGCCTATAATGTAAAAGGGGTTTATGACTCAACTGTCAATAAATGGCTCAATCTCTCCAGTCATCAGGAGGCATCTATAGATTACTTAAAGCATGGCAAATTGGACCAGATGAATAGGTATATTATTAAAGCTCACGTCGTTATCATCATCCTACGCACGTCTACCCCTCTTCACCCCATTCATCGGCAGGCACAACTGGCTACACCAGTGACCCAGGCTCAAGGAGTTGCTATACCAGTACTGGGTGGCCTTATAAACTTGGTGAACTGTACCTCTCTCTGCCCTACAGTCACGTCGCCTCTTTCTCTCCAGCGACACTAGCACCGAGGGGACACCCGCAAGTGCGACCCCCTCGGGCAGTCCTAAACAGGACTGCGCCTCCTTCATGATAAAGTCCGTTAATTGGCCGTCCTGTGGAGCGAGACGTGATTCCAATATAACGGAGCGGTCCTAGCTTACTCTAGAGAGAGAGTAAGGACAGCCGGTAACCCCGCTTTAGTCAGTCTCACAAATCGAAGAGTTCTACGGCGGGTATCATCAGTCAGATGGTCCAATAAGCTGACTACCGCCGCAGATCAAGTAAGGGGTCATCCCTATGATCATTAGTTCGGTTTACACAGGTGACCAATAAGTGAACAAATTGAATGCCATCAGAATAGAAAGATTAACCACTTTACTTTCATATTATTAGTTCGGTCAGTTTATGAAAGTAACATCAAGAGAATTCAATAGAACGTTGTCAGAATGGAAATATCAAAACCACTTAACTTTCCTGTTATTAACACAGTTTACACAAATCACAATAAGAGAATAAAATAGATTCCATCAGAGTAGAGAGATTGACCACTTAACTTTCATGCCGACACGTGGGTCGCATCACGGCACACCAGTCTCCAGAGCACTTCACTGAACCTCTTCAGACAACGAAATAAGCCCGCTCATGGCTCGACTGCTATATTTATTGAGACTACCCTCACTACTAATGCTACCCGCTCCGAACAATGTTGCCAGCTTATAAAAACGTCCGACTTGATACGGTACATCGTGACGGCTGTCACAACACGTAGGTTTACCCTTGAAACCCTACACGTGACCCCTAGGTGGTACTAAATGAGTTACACTGACTGAGTGGTAGAGTCACGCTGCGTTGCAGCACGCATTGGGCCGGCTCGCCCGGAGTAATACCACCCTCTCACTAATATCCGGCGTGAAATAATGGCACTTGGTGCTGTTGTGTTTCGTCCGGCCAGTGATAGTTCCGGACGCCCCATCCCCCCCCCCCCCGGCAACGCATCTGCGACTCCTCTAGTTTTGCGGGTGTCCATGGGCGGCGGTGATTGCTCTCCATCAGGTGACCAGTATGCTCGTTTGCCTCCTTCTTATAAAAAAAATCATCTTAGTCACCACCTCACCACTCATTATCATCTAGGCGAAAAAAAACGAATGACTTGGCAGTATGATCTCTGATCTCAGCCTGTTCCTTCACGGAACAAATATATTTTAAAAAAATTAACTAAAAAAAACTACGAATGTCGACTTCTTGGCGGGAAAGTGAAGCGTCACGTCTGCAGTTTTGTTTTATTTTCTAAAATTCGTGTTTTTTCGAACATTAATGTGAAATAATAGTGGATTATTAACCGTTAAGTGTTTGTGAACGTGCGTGAGTGTTGACAAATGTAACAAAACAGTGCAACATCACTTTTCAAATTCTCTAGAAGTCCATGTGAGACCTCAGTAAAGTCCCACATCTTTACTGAGGGCTCAAGGGGTTTCGGGAACATCATTTATCATTCATCATCTTAATGGGCGATTTTCCGAGATCAAAAAAAAAAAAGAAATTGGTTCGTAAATGACTTCATAGATGGCGCTTAGCATAGATTAGTATGGCGCTTAGTAAAAGGCGGGTTCATGAAGAGCACGTGTATGGCTGCGTAATATTTATTCTATTCCAAAATAGAAATAGGTTCTGGATGTCCTGAATATAAATAGGTAAGTAAATACTATTTTTTTATTCTTTTGGTAGACAAGTAAAAGTGTAGAATTTATTACAGCCCATAAGTAGCCCAGCTTTCATAAAACGACATCTATCGAGTGTTTTTGAACTAATTTTTACTTTTTAATTTGGGCTGTCAGAAAATCGCCCATTACCACTCATTAACATCAAGGGGGAAAAAAAGAAATAAAAATACTAATGACTAGGCAGTATAGTCTCTGATCTTAGCCTGTTACTTCACGGAACAAATATAAAAAAAACTACGAATGTAATGTGTGAAAAGTCGACTTCTTGGCGGGAAAGTGAAGCGTCATGTCTGCAGTTTTGTTTTATTTTCTAAAATTTGTGTTTTTTCGAATATTAATGTGAAATAATAGTGGATTATTAACCGTTAAGTGTTTGTGAACGTGCATGAGTGTTGGCAAATGAAACAAAACAGTGCAACATCACTTTTCAAATTCTCTCAAGTAGTCCGCGTGAGACCTCAGTAAAGTCCCACATCTTTACTGAGGACTCAAGGAGTTTGGGGAACATCATTTATCATTCATCTTAATCATCACTCATTATCATCAAGGGAAAAAAACAATTAAAAAACTAATGACTAGGCAGTATGGCTCAGGCCTGTTCCTTCATGGAACAAATATATATATTAAAAAAATGTGTGAAAAGTCAAACTGACTTTGACATAATATAATGACATTCGTACTTTGACTGTCAAAATATTCAAAACACGAAAACATTGGAGGAATGGACAAAAATGAATGAGTTGTTATTCGTAAAGTTTAAAACAAGTTCTTTTTTTGTGTACCTACTTATTGTGCTTGTAAAATAAGATTAAAGTATTATTATTATTTCACCTAAGTAATTCTAAGAATATTGGTGTTTAACAATAGAATTTTTTTATTAAATGTTTAATAGTTCATCATACATTATTGCAGTTTACCTATCTATCTATCGATTGAACTTTGATCTACCTTTAGTAATCTTCAAAAATGGCTGCTGTAATTCCTGCAATTTCAAAATTGTCTAGCCGTATTATTAGAATTCTTGGATGCAATCCAGGTCCAATGACTTTGCAAGGAACCAATACTTATCTAATAGGAACTGGAAAAAAGTGAGTTTCAATCATTTCTCAGCTTATTTGAAAGTGTGTAAAATAATTTTATTACTTTGTAAAAAATGAAGAATAAAATAGTCATACATTCTCCACGCCACCACGGACGAGTAAAAGAAAAGAACTCTGTGTCACTTACTTACAAAGTGAAGCCCATAAGTAAGCCAGCTCAATTTTAATTATACAGCATACCCTTTCACAAAGGTTGCTTCACTTGTCAGTATCATGGCATGGAGTCCTTTCTTTTTTACTCGTCTATGACATACACATACCAATAGGCAGTGTGATGGCGGCTCACAAAAAAACACACCAGCCCATTTTTTCTCGTGGGTGTCATAAAAGGCGAGTTACGGACTAAAGAGTACACATACATCTGCCATAGATGGGCAATTGAATTTCCTTAGTAACAATATTAAATCACATGAATGAAAAGAATACATTAAAAGTTATATCTACAAATCCCAATTAAGAGACCCCCCACACTGGCGTCTTTCGAGCGTCAGCGTCATGCCGGCGTCTATGCGGCGTGCGGCGTAGCGTCGACGCCGCGCGAGTGCTGCACTGACGCCGCGTGAACGCCGGCTCGACGCCGACGTCGAAAGACGCCAGTGTGGGGGTCTCTAACAATCTTGAAAAGTTTCAATATGTTTCAGCCGAATATTACTTGACACTGGTGATAAAGATGTAAAGGATTATCAAGAAAGCCTGGCACAAGTGATACAGTCCGAACAAGTTAATATTGAGCACATAGTGGTCACCCACTGGCATCATGACCACATAGGGGGGGTCGAGAACATTTATGGATCCATTGCAGGTACAAAACATTTATTTATGTTCTCGTCTGTGACAAAACCTTGAATAGAATTTCTATTGTGTCTGGTTATTCCGCAGCTGATAGGTTAATATTTAGTTTTACAACACATGAGAAACAGGGTTCGAAAATATCCGATATTTATTATAAATATCAAAATATCGGATATTTATGATATATATCCATTTTGTACGACAGCCATATTAGTATTTTATTGTATTATTTATGTATACTGCTTGCTTAATTGTTTTTCCGCTCACGCGGCCAGCGCGCGCGGGTTTATAGATTCTTATAATAAATAATCTGCACTACAATAGGAACAAGTGATTTTTGACACTTAGCTTTATTAAAATACGAATATTTCAAAATTTAAAGCGATTACCTATACATTGATGTTTTTAAAAGCATTGTGAACATATTCATAATTATGAAAACAAAGAGCGATTTTACAGTTATTAAAAGTTTTATTTAAAAAAAAACACACCACAACAAAATAATCGGAGACGAGTGAGACAAAAGATTTCAATCACTCTTTTTTATTTTAATGGCGGATAGATACGAGTGTTGCTGTAGTAAAAAAGATTCAGAATTTAATGATGAAGTAAATAATAATAATAATTTAATTTAAAGTTATTTAAAAATTAAGGTAAACGAATTTAATCTGTATTGTTTTTTTCTTTCTTATTCTGCTCCATGGCAATCTGTTAAGGAACAATAAGCCACTTTTCTATTTGATTTAAATCTGACTCCACTGACTATCGCCAACCTCCCTCTAAGATGTTCTATCTAGAGGGTTTTACTATGTCAAATAGTCGGAAATCTGTTGCTCAGTCCTGGGATGTCACTGCGTTTTAACCTCACATGCTGGAGGCCCCCCTCCCCACTCAATGCCACTGCAAGTTCATTTACATGTTGGGTTAATCTCGTCTGGTACCGCATGCTAAACTGTGTTATCTCTTGTTTGACGGTCCTTATCTTAAGAAGGCACCTGAGCCTAATCAATTCGCCCGATTCGATACCGCTAACCCCGCTCCCCTTTCCTGCATTACGCGCGCAGGATCGGTTTGGTCAGCGCGCTAGGCGGCAACACGCGTAAACTTGCCGTCGTCGCTCGCGCACAGCGAACAACGAAATGAATGGAGTGGAGTAGTCATTTCACTTTTAGATTTTTTTGATATAATTTAAAATTATAGAAGTCGACTTTATATTTTGTATTACTTAAACATATTATAATTCAATATGTTATTTTATATTGTCATACTTAATGATTGATTATGTCATTTACACTTTGTCTATGTCATTTCCTACTTTATAGATTATGAGAAACAATAAAGTTTTAGATAATAATACATTTTCATTTGACATTTAAATGAATTTTTGTGAGGAAGGATCTAAGGTGTGGATGGTTAGATAAGTGGATAGATTTTAGAAGGCAAAAAACTTAACAGATTTGGATGAAAAGTAACAGTGAGTAAAAGTAACAGTTTTTATTTATTTAAAAAGAAAACAAATATTAGTTCCCACGCACCATAAACATTAAAAGCTACTTAACTCTTTATGTTTATTTCAAACAGGGTGTAACAAAAAGGTGGAACAATTTTTAAGGAGGTGAAAGTACCCATGAACTAAATAACATAGTTTTTCGTTTAAAATTGTTTACTTTCGAGTTGGTCTCATTTTAGTTTTATCAGAATTAGCTCAATAATTTAAAAGTAATAAGTAATCAAAAATAAATAAAAGTTTAAATAAAATCTGTTCAAATAAATAAAAAGCGACTAGGTACAATGAAGTAGGAGTACCTCCTAGTCAACTAATAAAAGCGAAGATTTCATTGAAGTCGGTTTTTTGTTATTTGAACAGGTTTTTTGTTACATAGTGTATCAAAGTTACATATTTTTAAAAGTGATAACACTTTGCGTGACATCATTCATTTCTTCAGTCTTTTTAATTTTGGTGGAATTATTCTTATTGGATTGTATTGCATCTTTTTTTCTTTTCTTAGCATTTCCCTTATTTTTCGAAGCAGAGTCAATTACTCTCAGGGGCATGTTTCGTGAGTATCTGGAATCTAACAATTCGGGCAATAATGACTCGAGATAAAAATTTTTTAGTTTGGGAACCATAAATTTATCCCATAATTCATGATCACGTTTAATTTTTTCTATTTTGATGGGGCGGTTTTGACCTGACCATACAGCAAATATGCACTCTACTCTTTTGGTTATATTTAATTGCCCCTGAACTTGCCAGAACCACGGGTGCTTTTTATTAATGATAAATTCATCATTAATAACCTTCCAGAAAGGTATTTTCTTTTTGATCACGGCATCTTCTAACGTTGTTTTATATGCGGATATGGGACACTTTATTTCAACTATCTGATCGTCGTCGACCACGCCATCAGGAGATGCACCTAAAAATGGGTAATACTTATCAATAAATAAGCCACACGGCATTATTTTTATCTTTTCTTGCTCCTCTAATTGCCTGAGTGCAGTCTTTTCATTCATTTTACCATGTTTAATTGAAGCAACTTCCGACAAATCTTTTTTATATAATAAAGCTTTTACTATGCTCCCTGATGTTGAAGTCTTTTTATTCAAAATTTTACCAAAATTGGATGCTGTGATTAAATTTCTTCGCATTTCCAACCACTTGCTACTGTCGCTTTGAAGAATCGTCTCTCTTTCTATATTTACAAGTTCTTCATCGCTCTTCTCCAGATTTTTCAAAAACGTTTGTTTTAATCTTTCTAAATCATCACTAGACAAATCAGGTTTCTGACAATTCTCACCATAATTTTCGTCTTCTGTTCGTTTTCCAACCTGCTTGAAAAATAATCTTTTACGTCGAACGTTTGAAGTTATACATCTTTTCTTTATTTTTTGTAATTCCAGGAGTTTTGATTTTGACCTTGGGCTCTTACCCAACATTGATTTTTGTAGGTTGTACAAAGGCCTTTTAGTATTAAACGATATAACTGCAGCAGAACACCTGGTCTGATATGATCGCCGAAGACAAAAATTTATGCGTTTACCGCCGACACTTTTTGCTATTATTGAGTTAAACTGTTCACAGCGATTGCTATCCATGTCTTCAATAAGACTACGTGAATTCGCCGCAGTGTATCCTATAATTAATTTCATTTGATTTTCTAGTGTCGTATCTTTAAGGATTACTGTAACATCTTCACTTTTTTTCTTACTTTGACAATAAAAATCTTGGCAATCTGTATGGCAACCAAAGGCATGATTGTATGAATTAGTTATAGCATTATACAAATCATTAATTTGTTGTGATCGGTGAACATTTGTTTGTTTTATGTATTTTATGGACAAGCAAATAACTTTTCTAATAGCCAAAATCCTTTGTGTGTTCAAGTATTTTCGGTATTGTAGTTTGTATTTCGTATCTTTAATGAGTGCCTGTAATTTGTTACATAAGTTTCGAAGTAGGTGATTTCTACACTCTATCTTTTCAACTGTGTAATTTGCATAAGGTCGGGCTTCTAAAATTTTTTTATATGTTGATGCGTCACCATCTGCAATCATTTTGCCATAAATTATCCCATACATATTTATAGACTGTCTAAATCCCTCCACTAAAATTTCAGATTCCATATTGGTTGATGATCCTGAATAATTTTTAAAGCATTGATGTTCGTTTGGTGATGTTTTTCTATTTTCGGCACGTGCACATACAAAACAGTATTTGTTTTTAACACCGAGATACAATACTTCACCGAATTTTTTGCCAATAATGGCAGCAGCGCCTGAGAGAGATGAATAATTTTTCTTGTAAGACCTCTTTGCCCAGCAACCATCTACGACCACATCTATGATAGGGATCCCTTCGGCATTTACTCTACCTTCATCTAAAGCACACTGTTTTTCACGGGCAGCAGCTGCTTCCATTTTAAATGTGGCTACTTTTTCCCACTCGTCACTGACTTGGTTATCTGTTTTTTTATAAAACCGCTCTGATAAAAACGGAACATTTATTGACGCAAATATTTCTTGTAGTTGTGTGTACCCCACCCCAGTAGTGGCAGCACTTGTTACTATAGCAGTATTTAAATTTAAATTTTCTTTAGGATTGGGTTCAGATGTATTGATGTATAATTTCTTATTACACATATTGCACTTAAATGTCAGTTTTGAAATTAAACCATGTCTTTTTTCTCCTAATAATTCCAAATTATTCAAAGTACAACCAAATGCTTTTGAGTGAGAACTGATTTCTTTTAGCTGTGCTAGGAAATTTTGTAAATCGACGATTCTCCTTTCATTTGCACTTTCATTAAAACTATGTTCTTGTTCTGTAAATCTGAAAGAAAAAGATAATTTTTTTATATATAAAAGAACGAGAGGGTGCCCACAACAAATCCTGCTCTTTTTTACTCGAGTTGGAAGTCCTTATAACTGTTTGTTCTGATATAATGTTATTATGACCATTAGGAAATTCAACCAATAAATTTTACCTCCTTGTCGAGTTGATTCAGTTTCATCTACTTAAATCTAAATTAAATTTCTCAACAAATTATAGAAGGTGAAAGTGTACGAGAAAGTGTATGACAATTTTAAGGAGGTGAACTTTATTGGCTGCATTGGCCAAAACACCATATCAGAACAAACAATAACGATGTCTTCTAACTAAAGCAGATTGTTTGTAATCACAAGTAGATACATAACTTTTTTTTCTGAAATAATTCCTAATCACCCTATAAAGTTTTTTTCTCACACGTATACTTTCCAAAATTTCGATGAAACTAACCAAAACATGCCATCGAAAGGGTTGTTTTACTTACTCGTTATCTATATTTTCAATCAATTGTGACGATTTGCTTTGTTGGCTGATTTTTTCTTGATCCCCAGTATGATTTTCACTGTTATCGGTGTTAACTTTTAAGATAAATTGTGTTTGATTCCTGTAAATTAAACATTTTTTATTAGATAAATCTGTTCCATTGTACTCGCTTTTTGTTGCAAGTAATTACATATAATTATGTCTTTTCACATTTAAATTCATATAGTTTAAAAAATATTCTTACAACGACAATTAAACTTAAACTTACACCGTGTCCAAATTTATAAATGAACAAGACGACTCCGTTGTACTTTGTTCCCGCACAGACTCAGTGCTAGTACTGGCGATGGCGGCATTATCTGTTGTATTTCTCTTGTTGCTGTAATGTATTCATTTCAATTATTGAACAATAATTGTGAAAGTGTGTTGAACTAAAGAAAGATTTATAACAATTTGGTGTAACGTTAAATTATTTGCCCAATAAATTGATTTTACATTTTAAATAAATAATACAATACCTATGCAAGATGTAAAATCGAACTTCTACAATCAATTTCGAACTTTATTGTTGAGTACTAAGGATCAATATTCTTTGGAGAAAGACAGTTTAGGGTAGGTTGATCTGACGCTGTGTGTACTTACTTATAATCCTTACTTACTAATATTATATAAATAATTACTTACCTCGTTTTTTTTCTCATTTTAAAGGCAACTTCTTGTAAATATTTTTTACGTGCTTTTTTATCCATTTTTTTGGGCTTCATATTTACACTTATTTAGTCTTTAAACTTATGTACCTACTATTTACACTATTATACAAACAAAAATAAAATTTCCTGTATATAATATACAAATATTTACACAAATAAAATATTCGCAATACAAAAAGTCGATCGATATTTCTTAGCTTTCACGGAGCGCGATCGAGCATAGATCCACTTCCTAGGAGGCGCTCAGCCAGACTAAAAGGACTCGAGTGAAGGATAGCGATATATACTTTCCAAGGAACAGACAGAGTTCGCGGGTCTAGTGCGCGTTCTCAAAAATTTAACGTAAGCGACAAAATAAAAACTATGAATTAAAGACGAACTATAATGATTATGAAAAAAGTATGTTGAGCAATTGTAGGTTTTATCAATGCCTTTTTAGATATTAAAAAATATTAAAGAAAATACAGCAAACTTAAAAGATCCAAGTTAAAATGTGATTAAAACAAGGCTATTTGAAAAAAAAAAACTATCGAACATTTTTTCAGTAATCGTGTTTTCGTCTTGAGCATTAAATCTTCATGAACTAAAGTTACTTGTGTAAAAAAATCAGTTTCCTAGACCTTATAGATTTTGAGATTTAGGTCAATGTAGGTGGTCAAGTTAGGGTCAGGTGCCTTCTTAAAGTCAAGGTATATGTATCTTGATTGGACGTCATTCGCAGTTAAATGACAACAGCAAAATGATGGTGTATAAGGCCATACTTAAACCCATATGGACATACGGTATTCAACTATGGGGCTTGGAAGGAACAGTAACATTGAAATACTGGAAAGATTTCAAACTAAGGCACTAAGAACAATGTTTTGTATCCCACAGTGTAAACTGTATAGTAACGCAAAAAGAAACTTTTACGAACGTTTGGGTAGCTGCCCTGGCCGTTCCTGGGCATTTTCGATTTGGGTAATTGGCTACCCCTGGCCGTTTGAGCGGATAAACATAATAAATTATTTTAAACAAATCTAAAATGTTTTTATTGTTTAATTTATTTAGGTATTAAAAATCAGAAAAAATCGACTTAAAAACATAATCTTCTTATAAATCTGGAAAATTCAACTAAAAAAACAAAATCTTGAAGGAAAAATGAACTCAAAAAGATAAAATCTAATAAATTCTTATCAGTCAATTGGCTTATTTAATTTTCTTAAGTATAAATGAGTGTGAAACTTAAGTCAGAAAAGTAGTTGTCCGATTGACTTTTGACCTACTGAATGTTTGTTTGTTTTAAATTTTTTGAGCTGTTAGTAACGATTTTTATTGAGGATACGGAATTTTTTTATGAAATATTAAATTTACAACTTCATCCCATAAACCAAACCCACATCAACGGCAACAATAGAAAAATAGCCGACTACAAAATGTCAATCTAGGCCTTAATGACACTACCCTACCCTTACTCTTTCGTTAAACAGGTTACCGCCGAGGTTTAACTTTTACTCCCAGAGTAAAGTCGGATTAGTGTACCCATTCATTACTCCATGTTTATTGTTAGTAAGTTAACACCGATTAAATACTTGGAATGGCTTTACTCAACGTTTATTAATGAGACAAACGCTATCTACATTTGGGAAGTAGAAATACAATAGCTAACTGCAAAAATTTTCTTAATTATTATCAATTTTATAAAGCATTTTTGTATTGATATAATATAACACAAAAAATCATTTGGTATATATCAGATACATATCGGATATGTATCATGATATATATCCTCGAACCCTGATGACAAATAAGTTATTTATTATGAATTGTGATATTTCTTCCTAAAATCCTATTAAATAAAAACTTAAAAAATTACACAAAAAATTGCAACAGCAAAAGTTAACACAGCGGTACCTATTCTTATTTAATTATTAATAAATTATGACATGCTATTTGTTAAATAAACCCTCACTTTTAGCACAGCCAAAAGTATGGAAGCACAAAAAACATGAAACTGATGCACCTGATAATGAACTATCAGCAACTATTCCAATATGTTGGCTGACAGAAGGTCAAGAGATCCATGTAGAGGGAGCCACTGTAAAGGTTCATCACACCCCAGGTCATACAACCGACCATGTAGTCCTTACATTGCTGGAAGAGAACATTCTCTTTAGCGGAGACTGTATACTAGGAGAAGGCACTGCAGTGTTTGAAGATTTATATACTTACATGAAGAGCTTGCAGAAGATATTAGACATCAAGCCTAGTCTGATATATCCTGGACATGGCAATATTGTAGAGGTGATTTTAAATAATTTTATTAAGTGTTGTGATGTTTTGACTGACACTGATCAGTTCTTTTTTTTTTTTGGTTTCAATTATACTTGTTAGCTTTCACCGCCGGCCGCAGGCAAGGCAGCAAAATCCCTTGCCCTGTTCAAACCAACCACAGCCGGGAGTGGAAGCTCTTTACCGCGAAACACGGTGTCTAGGATGGCACGTTGATTTGCCCCGCGCTTGGTCTAAGTCTAGTTTTAATATCAATAGTGTCACTTACTGCCAGTGGTCCAACAGCATCTTCAGGAGGCGGAGAAGGAAGACCCGAAGCGTCGGTGATGGCCCCTCTAAAGGCTATTCAGTTAGAAGGAACACTGGCTGGCACTTACACGATAAGTACAGGGGGGCCCTATATCAGGCCGCCAAGAACCACCTGAGTTACGCCTAACAATATATATATATATAACGCGGGAATGCAGCCCAAAACACGCGGGAGTGATACATACACTACAAGCCAACCGTTGAGTGTCTCACGCGACACTACCAAACTACAAACGACCGCGGAGTCCAAATGCGCCAGCGCGACTGCTCACTAGTCACTTATAAACACTAGACAACCGCCCCGTCGAAAGCTACGCGCCGAACTGCCTAGGCGCTGCTATGCGCGCGTCAAGGCCAGGAAACGAAGACGCTTTCGGTTTCCGACAATACTGATACTATTATTGCTTTATTCACAGGATCCAATTCAGAAGATAGAATATTACATATCTCATAGAAATCAAAGGGAGGCACAAATATTGGAAGCGCTCAAGAATAATTCTGAGAAACAAATGACTGAAATGGATCTGGTCAGAGTTATTTACACAGAAACTCCTGAGCATTTGTGGCCTGCAGCAGCATACAACGTTAATCATCATCTGACTAAACTAACAAAGGAGAATAAGATTTTAGGTATCAATGTTAACGGAGAAAATAGATGGCAGTATCCATTGGCGTGCAACTGCAATTTATAGAGATAATGTCCTCACAATAGAATTTATAAAAATAACTACACTTAGGTACTGCTTTTAGTAGCAAAGATTCCTTGTGCAATTTTAAAAGAGACAAATGTTTATATGCAGAAATTGTTGTAAATTCTTATATTTTTTTATTGTTGAATAAAAACAAGTATTATTATTATTAAGAAATCATTTTATTGTAAAACATAATCTTTCAATTTGGAGATATTTGACTTTTACATTAATATGATAGATCTTCCCATGAATGAAAGTACAATGCGTGATTTAGAATTAGAAAATATAAAATAGCAGAAGTAAAAGTATAAATTGATAGTTCTCAATGAAGGCTGTTTATATAATTCTATAGACAGAGAGACATTTAAAAAATATATTTAATTCTTTGCAGGTATGTTGTAGACATTTCATTATATTTTTTATTGTAAAATAAAAGTAAATATTTTTAGGACTATTTAGACCAAATAAATTCCAGACAACACACTGAATGTATTCCATTAAAACAGAGATTACTTATATTACTTAATAGTTTATTATTTCATGTTTTCAATTACAATAAAAAACGCAAAATGATGAAAACTTTGCAAAAAATAATTTAATCTATTAATTAATAATTTCACATCATCGTTGACGTCATTATTCCTATTTATGCAGCTATAGATGACGAGTGCGCTTCGGAGGGGGCATAATGACGGAGTCGTCGTGAAATCTGCAATTATCGATGTAGTCTAAGAGGATCTCTTTAGTCACAGGATCTTTGATACTACTACATACAGCTGAAAAGAACAAAGAAAGTTACAAAATTATTTTTTTTATTTAATAAAGAATTAAATTACTGAGGCCTTTGCCTACAAATAGGTATTTCCATAATTGCCATCCAGTAGATTTTTTTTTATTATTCTTTCATTTTCTTTTCATTCTTCTACTGGTAAGCAACTTGGTGGCCGAGTGGTTAAGCGCAGAGTTCAATTCCCAAATTGGGAAAAGTTGTTTCGAATTTTTATATTTGTGGTCGATCACTAACTCGTATTTAGCAGGCGTGATGATTTAAACTAATACCCATCAATTGTTGGTATACTTTACTGGTAAGTACTAATTTCATCTGTTGTTGTTAGGCGATGAGAATACAATGGTGGAAGCGCACTTCACCCAGATTTCTACTACTAAGCTACTATCTATTCTAACCACTTAGTTACACCAACGATTTACACCCTGTATTCCCGGTAGTCGACCACTTTCGGCGATATTCGCTCCGGTAGTCGACCACTTTCGGCGATATTCGTTTCGGTAGTCGACTACTTTCGGCGATATTCGCTCCGGTAGTCGACTACTTTCGGCGATATTCGCTCCGGTAGTCAACCACTTTCGACGATATTCGCTCCGGTAGCCAACCACTTTCGGCTATATTCGCTTGCACGTTATCTACGCGCGCGCCACTAGACGTACGCGCGGTCGTAATGGAGCGCAAGCGAATATCGCCGAAAAGTCGACTACCGCAAACTTCCTTGAATGTACATCCCGCTGGGAATGAAACCAGGGAATACTGGGTGTGAGATCGCTGGTCAAGTGGTTAGAATTGGATCACCACACAAAAAATTCAGATTTAATCACCACCTACCAACTCGTATTGGGCCAGTGTGGTGGTAGGAGATTGGGCCACAGCCCAATCTCCCATGTGCTATTGTCCTTGTAACGTGGCCTGTGCCTATTTTATTATTATTGCTTGTTTTATTTCAATAGTCAGTAAGTATTATTTTCCCCAACCAGATAGATTTTTTTCAAAATAGGTATACTTAAGGATAAAATGTTTGATAGAAAAAAATCCAACCCGTCTCAGGAAAGCTCGAAGGGGATTCGAACCCTTGACCTTTGGATTGCCGGTCCACTGCTCTAACCGCTAAGCTACCGAGACTCCAGATGACTCGTTGAATTATTTCTAGTAGTTGATGATTTACGCTGCAAGCCAGCGTTATCTCGTTTTTTTTTTATAGTAAACATTTACAGCACCTGGATGAGATCGGCACGGAACAGAAGGGACTGGCATAAGTTAAGGGAGGCCTATACCCAGCAGTGGGTGGTTGCGGGCTGATTGATTGATTGAAACATTTATCCTATATCTACATAGCATTGTGAATGCAAAATTTCATATATACTTATTTCTTAATCTAATTTTTACTCCGACTGGATTCAAGTGACCGACTCAAGTGGATGTTTTGCTATACTTAAAGACATTTTGCTTGTAGGATTATGGGACTTAGGGATACTGGGACTTTTTGAGATTTCGACGTTTTGATATGACGACCACGTTATAGATATCAGGGAATTCTGCTTTTAGGACTTAAAGCCTACCGGGTCATTTTGAGCTTACGACGTTTCGCTACATCGCCGTTTTGGTATATCGGCTACCTGCTAGAGAAGCATGATGATGATGAATTTAATCATAATCACACAATAATACTCACCCAATGCTGTATTTTTACTGTTTGGATACGATTTGTCAGTTCGCTCCCTCATGAACACCCACTTATTATTCTCAAACTTGCATTCTATTATCTTGCCGTCAAGTTGTTTTATGTCTTTAGTCACTTTCATAGAGGCGAAGGGTCCGTTATGATGTCCTACGTATAGGTATCCTACTTTAGTAGGCAGCATCCTGCAAAATAAATCGATTTTATTAGAAAACTAAGTCTGTTATTTTAGAGGGTAGGCCAACATTTGTTTCTGTATGTCAAGTCTTAGGCTCGTATTCTAAAACTAAACTCAAAATCAAATCCTTGCTTGAATACAGTTAGAAAGGGATGGCGACATGCGATGAATAGCACCATCTCTTTCGAACTGTATTCAAGCAGAGATTTAAGTGTGAGTTTGGTTTTAGAATACGAGCCTTGGATTAAATTACAGACAATTTATTAGTGGCTGCTAATAAAATATTATAATCCCTACAGCCTTCTTTGTTGTATACAATTTTGATTAAGAGCGCTTTGATTTATGGGTAAGGCCGTAAATTTTGCCACTTAGTAACACAGAGTAACTTATATACTTCTATGTTACGGTAACGTAAAAGTAACACGAAAGTAGCTAGTAAAGTATGTAAGGCCGATTCATACTGCATATTTTGTGTAAGACTTTATTTTATGCCTTTATACTAGATGCACATTGCATGGATAACAATCAGTCTAAAACTTTTCAATATTCAAGAGGTACTTACACAGAAAACAATCAAATTAGTTTTTTATTAAAACTAAGCAAACAAAAAACAACAGTCATTAGTTATTCTTCTTATAAAACTTCAAGTACTTAATAAAATACGCAGAGGACAAAAAAATAGTGTATTTTATCAACAAATAAGTAATAAACTAAATTATAGTAAACAGAAAATAAAATTTGTACCGCTAAAGCTGGGCGGAAAGCTAGTAAAAGAAAATAATTTAAGAAGGTACTCTTGTTAGGCAATAAAATTACAGATACCTACTAAAATTAATGATTTTTTAAGTAAATAGTCAATCAATCAATTAAGTTAATCAACAAATCAACAGCACACAGCAGCCTTCCGCTACTTGTCATTATTTTCAGAAAAATCTAAGAATAATCAATGTTATTGTGTTGGTTACCAAAAGAATAAAACAAATTTTCCAATGTGTATGAATAAATATTCATAAATACAACACTTCAACGTTACGTAAGTATACAACCAACGTTACCGGTAACATAAAAGCAACGTAGAAGAGAGATTTTTAGGTAATAATTTGCTAATAAATCAATAATTCGAGCCGGAATTGAAACAAATACACACATCGCGCATTCCTTATTCATTTATGGATGTTTTTATATGAAAAATGTGTAATAATAACTGTTATTTAGCTTTGAAATCGTCGAAATCCACTATACAAAATTCCGACGTGCCTTTTTTATTTTTATGCGTTCGTATAGTTAATTAGTGTTGCCAGAGTCAATACAAAATGTTACTACGAAAGCTTTACATTATTTAGAGGTAAAATTGTGGTAACATACAAAATTGTAACATAGAAGCGAAAATACGGGGACAAAGATATAAATTTCGCTTATTTTAAAAATCAAAATTATGATTTAGTTGCTTAATCTTAGGTTATTTACGTTCTAGTATATTTCACTTACAATAAAAAAAACACAAGTTTTTTAATTACAAATGTTTGGATGCATTAAAAAGACAGCATGTTTTTTGCAAATTTTGGGGGACTACGAATTGAACTCACTCTAGTTATTAAACTATAAGTACGGAGTGTTTTAACTTTGAAATAAAAATGTATGGTCTAGAGAGCTACAAAAGATAATTAGAGTTCTTTAATTATAAATTATTAAGTACATTTTTTTTAAATGCATTCAAAGTGAGTCTAAAAATTTGTTGAAAATGTGGCAAAATTTACGGCCTTACCCATTATTTAAGAGTTTCAGTTGCGCGACTTAGAAGCGCCGCCACCGCTGTCGCACGGCTGAGCATACATACTAGCGAGCGAAAAAAACAGAGATCAAACCGAACGGCTATATTGGCCCCAATAAAAAGCTGCCCCTATCTCGCCAAGATTTAGGCTCGTATTCTAAAACCAAACTCACAGTCAACTCTCTGCTTGAGTACAACTGTACTCGCCATCCCTTTCTAACAAGAAAGGGATGGCGTTATAATATGCGATGAATAGCACCATCCCTTTTTAACTGTACTCAAGCAGACATTTTTGGTTTTAAAATACGAGCCTTAGTGTAAGATACACATCTCGTTTTTATAGGTGAACGAAACCGGGCGTGTATTTCTAATTCTTAATTGGCTACTTGCCAGTTATGGGAAAAGTTTTTAAAAATTACAAACGAACGAAAAAGCATAATTTATTAAAAAATAACAAATTTTTCTTCATTAATTTCAAATTTCGCGCAAAACAGTTGGTCACGTGACATTTTGCCCCGTGACTTCACACTTCAACAAACAAACAAAGGACATCAGGCACATTTGACCCGAAAATGTATAAAGTTTTTCTATTATCTATATGCACTATGTGTCATTATATACCTAAATCAGTATCGACTTTAATTTTAAACTCCTTTATTTGACCGAAATTAATTAATTAGAAAACAAAACTACGACTAAGAAACGGTCATTTTGTTGCCGCCATCAATATTTTTTTACGTAAGAACAAGGCGCATTGCATCAGATGACAATGACATTGACAGAAGTTGTCTGGATTGGATTTCTCGGAGAAATAATTATGAAGTTAAAGAAATCTAACTTTTAGATTTTTATTGTTAATTTATCTTACGCGAATACTTGAAAAAACTGTCAGCCAACCTATCGTCTGTCACTGACATTGTCAATCACTGTCAACTGAAGCGTTTGGTTACAATTACAACCACATAATTAAATAAACAGAACAGAATTCTCCACGCTCCATCCAATATGTGTTTGATATTTAAAATCTCCGTGTACAACAAGAAAACATAATAAATAATTTTAATTTGAATCAGTATGCCCACTTTTAGTAATTTTTTTCAAAAACACTATGTTTATTTAGCACATAACGAAACGTTTCGTTTGAGTTACAAGTGTTGCTATACTAGTGTCAGTGTTACCAAAGAAAAATATTTCAAACGTGAATATCTCTTTTAATAAAAATCTTTATTAAACTCTGAATAGTTTCCACGATTTACTATTTACATACCTACATTGTGGTACAAACAGAAATGCTATACATTTTTGGGTCTATTGTCAAAGGAATTTGCCTGATGTCCTTTTATCTTAAAACCTGACAAGATAGTTTTTGTTTATTTTGTGAAATGTGACGTCACGAAGAAGCTCAATCATGGCCGCCCGTGTTTCGGATCTTGTAATACACAGATGAAAAAACGCAAATTTATTTTGTAATTATAAAACATTTACAAATTATCTTAATAAAAAAACTATTGGATAACTATTGTTAAAGTATACACTACCATATCCGACATATTTCATATTTTATCGTTACAACTCTCAAATAGCCAATTCTGACGCGCAATCAAACCGTCGATATATGAAAGAGCTCTAACGTAGTTCCCCTCTTTTCTCTAATCAATGTTTCTATTTGTATAGCAATACGTAAGACTACAAAACTACTACAAGTGCATTAAAACTGCTTTAACGGTACCTAACACGATTAATTTTGTAAGTAAGTACATATCTACTTACTCAGTTCGCTTGTGACCACGGCCGCAGCATCGCGGCCGAAACGTCAAGCAGTAAGTAGATATGTACTTACTTCCAAAATTAAACGTGTTAGGTACCGTTAAAACAGTTTTAATGCAATGCAACGCGATAGTTTAGTCTTATATTTAAAAAAAAATATAGACATACCCTTCTCCGCCCTCAGTGACTATTTTCAACTTGAAGTCCACGCTATTCATGTTGCCCGGTTTCCACTTCAACACTTCGTCGCATCTCCCAGCTACGTACGGCTAGAAACATAAAACGATGTATATACACGGTGAATTGTCATTAAAATTACAGCTAATATTTTACATACATATAATCACGACTATTATCCCCGAAGGGTTAGTCAGAGACTAGGCAACGAGGATCGCAAAAGCAGTTCTCTGCCATAGTCCACTTTTCACCAAATAACGAATGCACATGTGCTCAGCGTGACAGGTAGTGAGCTAAAAACGCTGCTAAAAACATCATATTTTTTATCCGTGCGGTGACGGAGAAAGAATACCAATCGCCGCCCCTCTCTCCGTCCGGTGGGTGTCGTAAGAAGCGACTAACGGACTCTTTCGAGCGATGATCTGCTCCACTGGTGGTAGGGCTTGACCCGTCTGGTTGGTGACCACCGTACGCATGGTGTAAAACCCGTCAAGTGACTGCTTGTCGGTCGCGTTTCGGGATCAGCCAGCGTATAACCAGAGCTCGAGAGGATGATGCTGCGATGTATTTGGTCTATGGAGGCTTCCGTCAAACCAGTGCCAGGAGGACTTCGTTAAGAGGCCTATTACATCTCGAATGTGATTTTTGCGTAAAATGCATATTTTCGCATTTTGTAGTAATTTTGCAGTTGTATTTATAGTTTTTATCGAAATAGGGTAAGAAATTTGTGCATAATATTACAAATATCTATTCTGTGAGCATAAGTTGAATTCGGACGGCCGGCGCGTCGCATTTTGTAGTAATTTTGCAGTTGTATTTATCGTTTTTATCGAAATAGGATAATAAATTCATTATAAAATCTTTGTTCCTCATGAAGTAACAGTTACTCTGGTATAAATTTTGCTCAATAATATTATCGCAGATAGGAAATATTCACAGTTAATTTATAGCAATTTTCGAAGTTTTTTGGTTTAGAATAAGTTTTTTTCCTATATAAAATCAATGATATCTAAAAATTCCGAGGCCGCTACGCATTATTCGACTATATAAGAGATAACATCATAATTTTTTTATTTCACTTGTTTAGAACAGTAGTTCAATCGATGAGCTCAAAAAAGTGCCTTCGCGCACTTTATGAAAATCTTTCTCTGCATTTTTGGGTTTAATTAAAAAGTTAAGCCAAATTTACAAAAAGCGAGGCCGCTAAGCACTATTACAATAGCTATTCTACACTATTCAATAAGTCATAATTGTTAATGTATTTTCGTTTCTGAGATCCATAACGCCAAAGTTGGCCATTTTACGCAAAAATCACAGTCGAGATGTAATAGGCCTCTTAACCTGCCGACCAGGGAGAACCGTAGAAACGGTTGTCCCGCTGGCCGCCCGTGGCACAGTACAGGGGCCCAAGCGAGCCTAACCAGCTCGTGAGGCTGCCTCACCATGCCACGCATAATCTAGGGGTGGTCCGTCGTGCCGGTTGGTGACCGGATGTTGGGGTACCGGAGGCCATTCCCGGGGGGGTTCGGAGGCCCTTCCGTTCGGCAGGTTAATAATACTCGTCTGTGGGCAAATTCCTGGGGAAACAGGCCACCACACTTTGACCATTCGCATCGCGGCATCATTTTCTCGATTCACGCCTCTCTCTTTCCACTCCTAAAATGACAGCGCCTAACAACAAAACTGGTACTACAGCGGTGCACACCCCCACCACAACCTTACCGATTGAGGTGGAGTTCGCTAACATCCGCGGACTCCATGCAAACCTCAATGCACTCCACCACCATCTTGAGACGGCACGGCCAGCAATGTTGTTCCTGACGGAGACGCAAATAATCCGCCCAGCTGACACCACTACCTGAACTATCCCGGCTTTGTGCTTGAAGAATCCTTCAAAGCCAAAGCCGGAGTTTGCTTATTCGTTCGGGCGGATGTTTGCTGTCGCCGTCTGCGCTGTCTGGAGGACCCTCCCTTTTCCCTCCTAGTGGTACACGTCGACTTAGGCTCTCATTGCCGTGTCTACGTCTGCGTCTACCGATCCCATAACGGCGACATGGAGACAACTCGACTAATTGAACATCTTAGTCGGGTAGCAGATGATGCGCAGGAGCGGTTTCCATCGGCGGAACTGGTGTTTTTGGGGGACTTCAACGCCCACCATGAGTTGTGGTTAGGTTCTTCCAAAACAGACCATGCTGGTAGAACTCCCCACGCATGACCTGACGCAACTGGTGAACCAGCCCACCAGGATCCCAGACATAGTTGGCCATGCGCCCTCCTTACTCGACCTTCTGCTGACGAGTCGCCCAGCTGGATACCGGGTGGAGATTCGAGCTCCTTTAGGTTCCTCGGATCACTGCTTGATATCCGGCACAGTGCCCTTGGCATCGCGCCCGCCAACAGCGGTTTCGAAACGCCAGATTTGGCACTACGCGTCGGCAGAATGGGACGGTATGCGGGAGTATTTTGCATCCGTCCCTTGGAGGCAGCGCTGCTTTAGTGGGAAGGACCCGACCGCTAGCGCCACTGCCGTTGCTGATGAGATAGTATTAGGAATGGAATACTATATTCCACACTCCTATGTCATCAGCAAAGGCAGACGCAACCGCTGGTTCAAACGCGAGTGTGCCAGCGCTGTTGAGAGCAAACAGACGGCATACCGCGCTTGGATCAGAGGTAAAGCTCATGGGGATCGCGAAACTCGCTCGCTAAAAGCAGCCTATAATAATGCCACAAGTCGTGTAAGAGGGCCTACATTAGAGCGGATGCCCAGCGCGTTGCACGAGTAGGCTAAGAACTCCTGACGCATCCTACGGGCAGCTGTAGCTACTGGCGTCTGGCCAAAGCCGTGCAATCCAACTTCTGCCAACCCTCGCTGCCACCAATGATATGTCTTGACGTAACTTTAGCTCACAAGCCGCAGGAAAAGGTCGATCTCCTGGCCAAACTCTTTGCGGCTAACTCCCGGATCGATGACTGTGATGCACAGCCACCCTCAGTTCCTCACTGTGGCCACACAATGTCTGATATTAAAATCAGGCAGTGTGATGTCCGTGCGGAACTGCAGTCAATCGATGTCCGGAAAGCTAACGGTCCTGATGGCATCCCAGCAATAGTCCTGAAAATGTGTGCAGCGGAGTTGTCCCCTGTGTTAACGCGTCTGTACCGTCTCTCGCTCTCTTCGGGTCGTGTGCCGGAATCTTGGAGAGAAGCTAATGTGCAACCGATCCCTAAAAAAGGAGATCGGTCAGATCCGACTAATTACCGCCCTATAGCCGTAACTTCAGTGTAGTGTAAGATCCTAGAACGAATATTGAACAAACAGCTTATTCGATACCTAGAAGATCACTCCCTAATTCACGATCGTCAATATGGGTTTCGGCCAAAACGGTCAACGGGTGATCTTCTAGCGTACGTCACACATCTCTGGGGTGAGGCTATTGACAAGCGTGGCGAATCACTGGCAGTTAGCCTTGACATAGCCAAGGCTTTTGATCGAGTCTGGCACAAAGCTCTTCTCTCCAAGCTCCCGGCATACGGTTTGCCCGCTCAGTTCTGTACCTGGATTGCTAGCTTCCTGCATGAGCGTAGAATCTGTGTCCTTTCGGATGGATGCGCTTCGCGGTTCATGTCAGTGAACGCTGGTGTTCCCCAAGGCTCCGTTCTATCCCCCACGCTGTTCCTTCTGCATATCAATGACATGGTTCCTCTTGGAAACATTAATTGCTATGCGGATGATAGCACAGTGCATGGGGGATATAACGGGCACCCAACGGCTGGGCGGGTAGACACCAAAATGAAGCGAGCAAATCTTGTCATTGAGCTCGATCGGGTGTTGGACCTCATTTTTAAATGGGGCTCCGATAATCTGGTGGAGTTCAATGCCAAGAAAACACAGGTGTGCGCGTTCACAGCGAAAAAGTCGCCATTCCTTCCCCTTCCGTCTCTTCAGAGTACATCTCTAGGCCTGCAGTGCAGTATTAACATGCTCGGTATGGATATCCGCTGCGATCTGAACCAAAAGGACTACATCGAAACCGTGATTAAAAATGCCTCACGTAAACTCGGTGTCCTGAACAAGGTGCGGCGATTCTTCACGCCTGATCAGTTGTGTCTATTATACAAGACAGGTGCGGTCTTGCGTGGAGTATTGCTCTCACCTTTGGGACGGCTCCGCAAAGTACCTTCTCGATGCCTTGGACAGATTGCAGCGCCGCGCTGTGCGCATTATCGGCAATGCGGAAGTCACTAAAACTCTCGAGCCTTTGCAATTGTGTAGAGAATTGCGTCACTCAGCGTCTTTTACCGTTTATACCATGGCGAGTGCTCTGAAGAACTCTTTGACCTTATCCCTCCTTCTCCCTTCCTCCATAGGAGTACGCGTGCTGCTCTCCGGAGTCACCAATTTACAGTCTCTAACATTCCATCACGCACAAAGAAATTTGGTGACGCGTTTCTTTGCCGCACTTCCAAAAGATGGAATAGTCTACCAGCACACGTATTCCCTCCTACCTATGACATAGGGTCCTTCAAACGAGGCGTGAAGAAGCACTTTGTGGGCCGGCAGAGTGAGAATGACTGATGCTACGCCTTTTACGCTGCACCAGTTGTCCTCGCGCCTGGACCTCATTTCCACTTAACATCAGGTGGAGTGGGGTCATTTGCCGGGCTTAATATAAAAAAAAAATTAAAAAACTTGTATACCTACTTAAACTTCATTAAGGACCATTTTATACGACTGGTTATGCTGATGATCTGGTCATCACGGTCAGTGGGAAGTTTCCCTCCACGTTATCGAAGCTCATGCAACGTGCCCTAAGTTTGCTCCTTTACGAGGATGAAAAACCTCACGAAACTGGGAAACCGCATACAGCTTCCATGGTCCAGAGAAGTGAAATATTTAGGCTTACCACTAGATAAGGAAAATTCCCTGGTAAGTTACCTGGAAATTGTATGCGGGTCGGCATACCTCTTTGGAGGGCTGGAATATAAGTTTTCCTACCTCGTGTCTGAGACATAGGGAAAATACCCACCCCCCTGGTCTAACACGGATTGGCGCACCTTTTTGGACGGCTAGAAGACGAGAGTCAGACTAGTCGCTAACACATTGATAGATTACTAGCTGGCTCAATACAAGTCGACTGCTGTTCATCTGTGGATTGTTGGGTCATCGGTCATACCTCATTGGAGGGCTGGAAGATTGTCGTCGAGTTAGTGGCTAACACATGGGAAGTTTACCCACCCAGCTGGCCCACTATGGATCGACTGTCGGTCATTTGTAAAAGGTACCTCTTTGGAGGTTTGTAAGATGAGTCCATCGTGCTTATAGCTACGACATTACCTTACCCACCCACTGAGGCCAACACAGTCGAGGAATGTAAAACGCTAAGAGACGTGGAAAAATTACTAACCTAGCTGGTCCAAAGCGAGTCAACTGTTGTTCATCTGTGAAAGGTTGAAAGGACATACCTCTTTGGTCTTTGGAGGGCTGGAATATAATTCCTTTGGACTCATGGCTAAAACGTGGGAAGATTACATACCCGGCTGGTGTGGAAGATTGAAAAGTCCTACCTCTTTGGAGGGCTGGAAGATGAGTCCGTCGGGCTCGTGGCACAGCATGCTGTATTATATGCATGCATATTGTATAAGTATTTAACGCCATCTGACACTGACAAGAGAACTTAAGTAAAGATGCAATCTGCACAAATGGTTCACTAATTCCTGTCTTACCGATAGATGGCGCTAGAATCGCTGTTTCACTAGTTTCTGTATTAGCCGTAGACAGCGCCAGCCAGGGCCTGCACGAGCCGGGCAGTCGATCTCTTTTACGGCTGCAAGGTGTCGAACACAAGAAATGTACCGAATCTTCAGTTGCAGGTGGTCTCGTTTCGCCCAGTTCCTTGTCACACTTACCTCTTTGGAGGGCTGGAAGATGAGTCCGTCGGGCTCGTGGCACAGCATGCTGGCGAACTTGTCGCCGAGCAGCCGGTGCGCCATCGTCAGCTCCCAGAACTCCTTCAGCCGCACGCTGAACGGCTCGCGATCTTTCTTTATTATGCCCTCCATCATCGCGTCATGTCTACCAATTGTAATAGTAATATGGAGTATACTTTATTGTGAAATGTAGGTTAGTATTACAAAATTTATAAATAGCATGTTAATATTTCATATAATTTCTCACTACATTTCCGGTTAAGTTAATTAAAACTGTCTTGTCTAAGCGATATTGAGTTTTATCCCCAAACGATAAGGTTCGCAATTTATTGAAGAAATTAGACACTTTGTGGTAGGCTGAAGCTGCTGGCGTTTATACACGCAGCACTACTTCAGGCCATAAAAATTCTTTAATCGATTTTTAACTTTAGCAGTTGGAGGTGTTGAGTTTAAAATGCTATGCAGAGTTTTGACGTTTTGGGGTAGAACGAGGTGCATAGTCCATGTAAGTTTTGGAAAATTGACTGTATGATATTTTTAACACAGACACGAATTTTTGTGCTTTACAATAATGGTTTGCAAGCACTTAATTTATAGAACATGTAGTGACGTCATAATTTCCATTAAAAAAACATGCAATTACTTACCTAGGGTTAACAATTTCAAGTTCTATGCAAGTCAGTCTTACGGGGTAAAATGCCATTTTACCGACATCTTGACCCTCGAATTTTATTATGTCGTAGCATAAATATCTCGGTATCTCCACGCCCTTTACTTTGTCTATTACCATTTCCTAAAATATACTAGATATTAAAAAGTGTACAAAGCATTAACCAACAAAGCCTTACTTAAGAATGACAAACTCCTTAATTAATATTAAACTCTGTCCGTCATATTAATAAAAATGACCAAATGTTACACCTCGTTTTATAGTGACGCTGTCGTTTCTGTCGTTTTTGTTAAAGAAGACAGATAGAGACAGCGTCAATTTATTCCTAAGTGTAACTTTAATCAACGTTTATTAATAACAGGGTAAGTGTTGGACTTAAAGTAGAAAGTCAGTGAAAAAAAGCTATTTAGGCTTGTAAAAAGAGCTAATTAGCCATGCGCGAGCTATATATTTGCTCTATATTTTTTGTAGTTTATGCAAATTAGTCCTAAGGACTACTTTTCTATTTAATAATTTAATTATTATTTACTATTGTGATTTTAAATGAAACTATGAAAGAAAATATATTTCACAGATTACTTACACCGTCTAGTAGAGTGTTCTTGAGATGTCTCCTAAGATCCTTCCTGTGCAGGAACCTTAGCCCGAAAACTTTAAATACGCAGTTGTCTCTATCTAACATGTAAACTTCCCCTTCACCGTCTATCAGCATCATGTATCTGAAATAATTGTGTTTTTAAATTATAAAAATTTTTATTTTAGCTCATCTTATTTTGTCTCAAAAACTTGCAAACCCTTCCGAGCCCTTAGACAAAATATGGTTGTTATTTTGTATCGGATCGAACACTTTGTTGTGTATTTCAATGAAAGTAAGAAAAAGTAGTTCAGTTTTACAAACAGAAGAGCACATCTAAATCTGGCTATTGCCACAAAAATCACCTTTGCGACATATCTATCTTATAGATAAAAATCTATTGGCTATTTGACAGTTGTAACAATAAAATATAAAGTTATAAGTCGAATAATATGGTAGTTTATATATAACAATATTTATGAAATACTTAGTTTTTTTATTAAGATAATTTGTAAATATTTTATTTTTACAAAATAAATTTGCGATTTTTTATCTGTGGATTACAAGACCCGAAACACGGGCGGCCATGATTGAGCTTCGTGTGACGTCACATCACAAAATATACAAAAACTATCTGTCAGGTCTCAATTTGTTTGTTTATTGAAGTTTGACGTCACAGGGCAAAATATCATGTGACCAACCGTTTTCGCGCGAAATTTGAAATTAATGAAGAAAAATATGTTTAATTTCTATTAGATAAAGCTTTTTCGAGAAACAAAACATTGTTAGAGGTATAAAATAAGCGTTTGTAATTTTTTTTATTCTTTTCCGAGAACTATCAAGTAGCCAATTGCTAATTGAATGTTTGTTCGCGCATCACTGCAAAACGGCTGCAGCGATGTGGTTAAGAGGCCTATTACATCTTGAATGAGATTTTTACGTAAGATGCCCAATTTCGTATTTTTTAGTAATTTTGCAGTTGTATTTATCGTTTTTATCGAAATAGGGTAATAAATTTGTACATAATATTACAAATCTCCATTCTGTGAGCTTTAGTTGAATTCGGACGGCCGGCGCATCGCATTTTGTAGTAATTTTACAGTTGTATTTATCGTTTTTATCCAAATAGGATAATAAATTCATTATAAAATCTTTATTCCTCATGAAGTAACAATTACTATGATATTAATTTTGCTCAATAATATTATCGTAGATAGGAGATATTCACAGTTTACTTATAGCGATTTTCGAAGTTTTTTTGGTTTGGAATAAGATTTTTTTCTTATATAAAATCAATGATATCTAAAAATTCAGAGGCCGCTACGCATTATTCAACTATATAAGAGAAAACATTATAATTTTTTTATTTCACTTGTTTAGAACAGTAGTTCAATCGATGAGCTCAAAAAAGTGCCTTCACGCACTTTATGAAAATCTTTCTCTGCAATTTTGGGTTTAATTAAAAAGATAAGCAAAATTTACAAAAAACGAGGCCGCTACGCACTATTCCAATAGCTATTCTACACTATTCAATAAGTCATAATTGTTAATGTATTTTTGTTTCTGAGATCCATAACGCCAAAATTGGCCATTTTACGCAAAAATCACAGTCGAGATGTAATAGGCCTCTTAATTCTTTATTGTTGTGTTTGCCATTGTCAGGACAAAGTTTGTATGCAAGAAACTTTTTGGAAATTCGTCACGGGGTACTAGGTTTTCAGGCGGATAAAGTCGCAGTCGCAGGCGGGCCGCCAGCATTCAGATAAAAAATTACCTAACACCGTCTGCTTTCCACGAAACCCTATAAGGTTTCTCGTGCAGCTTCGTCAGGTTCGTCGTGTCCATTGACACCGGCTGTGAGCCAGGGAAGCCCGTGGTCTTCCATTCGCAGTACTCCTGAGTTTTATTCTGGATCTCACTGAGACGTGGCTGAGTGTCGAACGGGCTCACTCCGCGTACTCCGGGCATGAATGAGGGCTTCTTGTGGGTCGTTTCGCGCCTGCCCTTTTTACGTTTGTGCCTGTTGACAGACGGTCTAAGAATTATATTGTATTTTTTTTTATTCCAATTAAAGACCTGATATCTTACCCTGACGATCCTTGTGATGGAGTGCTTTGTGAGTTGCTTGGTTTGTCATCATCGTCATCGTCATAATCTACTTCTTCCTCTTCTGAAATGTAATGTATTTTACATACATAAACTGGCGACTATTATCCCCAAATGGTTAGTCAGAGACTAGACAATGAGGACCGCAAAAGCAGTCCACTGCCATAGTCCACGTTTCACCAAATAACAACTGCACATGTGCTCAGCGTGATAGGTGGTGAGCCTATCGCTGTTTTTAGCAGTAAGATGTATTTGCAGCCTTTAGTCCGTTAGTCGCCTTTTACGACACCCAATAGAAGAGAGATTGGTAGTATTCTTTTAAGAATGAGCTGCCACTACAAAACTTCTTGTAATTGACGAGCTGCGGAACAAAAGCGGATTTGTCACATTAATTGAATTTTACACTGGAGCCAAAAAACTAAAATTTCTAGTGCAATTTTGAACTAAGTCTTTTTTGTTTGAAACCGCATTTTTACAAAAATATTTTCTGTAGGATCGGACCGCTTTTAATGAATAATATTTTAAGGGGCGATAGATATGCTCTCAAAGAGCTCGAAGAAAAAAATAGAATATTAGGACAAGTCCGCTTTCGTTCCGCAGCTAATAAATTATTAACAGGACTTAAACAGGTCTTGTGTTTTAAACATGACAAAAATGACAAAAAAGATTGCAGACTAGCGTAGGTATTTATGGCCCAGCTGACGCGGACGAGTGGGTCAACGGCCGGCCGCTGCCCGCGCGTTGTAAATAATCGTTATTTAATAGTTAATTCTTTCATTTTATTTTTCTTATGTTATTGCTTTAAAATAAATCACATACTCAAAGGCTATCAAATTAAAATTCATAAGATGAATATTTAATGAAATATAAAAGAGCACGAATTTCTTTTTTGTCATGTTTAAAACACTTGACCTGACCAGCCCTTGAAGTTTCTTGCGGTTTCTAGCAGTCATCTTATATATGTGACTATAATATGCCGAAAATGTGCATCTCCAGCAAATACCATGTATACTGATGAAGAGTATGTTGTCGTAGTATTTACACACGAGTTGTTTGAAGTATTTTATTTTGTTTTTCTTTTTTATTTCGTTAGAATTAGGATATACTTAGTACGTTGAACGTCATAAAAAAATAATGTGATTTTGTAGTTCCTATAACATGGTACAACTGATTATTGTGTAGATTGATCTCTAAGATAATTATAGTATGTCTATCAATAATTAAGGCTAAGAAAGAAAATTTTATTTTGTTTTGCTATTATGTTTATTTATAACGTTGTTTTGTGTCATATATTATGTAAAACTTGGAATTTTTATAGACCTTATAACTGTGAAGTACAAATTAAAAAATCAATAAATAAATAACGTTTATTTTTGTTATTTATACAAACAAAAGCTTCTTTTTATTAGATGATAGACAATTTCATTAAATATTCATTAGTTTTCTCAAACCAGACAAATAAAGTTGCGGAATCATAGACCGCGCGCGACTGCTTATGTTCGGCGCAAGGGTGCGACCACTGGAAGGTTAAATGTTGAACAGAGCTATCTTGGAATTTTTTTCTATCGATTTATGTATTAAGAGTCACTAGATAATATGTTCAACAATATTATATATGAATTTTAGAACTGTAAGTTTTATATTGGTGGCGGTACAGTCAATCGAAATTGTTAAAAATGGGAATATAGCGCCTTAAGGGTGTTTAGGTCAGCGAAAATTTGGATGTTGCACGGGGCCTCGCGGGTGTTGCGCGGGGCGCGGGGTCCGCGGTAATTCGTAAGCGCCATTCACATTATTATCAATAATTAATAACAATGTTTAGTTTTTTGAAAATCCAAATCAGTCAAGAAATCGAAAAGGTAAATTTTGTGCTTATGATTTTATAGGAATTATTTTGTAAAACACGGTCGTTATGTGCATATACTACTCTGTCAAGAAAGTACCGGGAAAAGATCAATAATACCTACACAAAATGTTAGTTATTCATTCAATTTTATTTTATCGCCTTCAAAGGATTTGTTAGGAGAATTTCGCGAACGCATTATTCAGTTGCAGCGAATTTTAGAATTGTATTTTTTAGCGAATCAATATTTCATATTGGATAATTATTTTACGAACGCCTTATTTAGTTGCAGCGGATTTCAGGATCGCATTATTTAAGGGGGTCCTGCACGATATTGTAAAAATTTACGTATTTTTAAGTCACTTGTACGCACGGCGTCAGATCAACCTACCCAAAACTGTCAAAGTTCATAAATTTCGAAGACGCCAGTGTGGGGGGTCTCTTAGTGAATCTATCATAAAAAGAAGCCCTTACATACCTACTTAGATAGGATAAAACAAACACAAAAATAAAACAAAAACAAAAATCATCCGTTCCCGAATTTTTTTGACAGAATGTATATTAAATCTTAGAGGTAACTTCAGGATTTTTATCTATCGAGTAAAATGTTTCCAATTGTGTTTTGTTTTCGTTCATCCCCTCACACATACGCTCTGTAATAGACATTAAAAATTTCAGTGCGAAATATTTAATATATTTTAAATAACAGCTAATAGAAAACAGCAAAATTTTTCCGTTTTTACTGCCTAAGGCCTTAATCACTAGACAATCATTAATCATCAACAAGAAGTTAAAACACAAAATCCTTTAGTGAACTAATGAGTAAATGATACATTACCATTACACCAATCAGGTCTTGCAGGAGCAGCAGGAGTGAATTCAGCATCATCATACTTCCGGTATAATTCTTCCAAATAGTCTTGCTTGTATATTCCTGGATGCCTAAGACAGATATTTACAATACTTCTTAGAAGTATACAAACTATTACTATAACAGATACTTGTAAAGGAGAACCAGCACTTTCCATAGAAAAAATGCTAAACTTGTTTACAATAAAATTTGGTCTTAAAGTAAAGCTAATATTATTTGCTACCTACACTAAGTTTTGTCTTATTTTTTCGAATCGCGGATAAAAGTTATTTAATTATTAATATTTTTAACATGGAAACACTGAGTCTTCAAAAGGCAGACATGTTACTTTAAAAATGTCTAATGTGGCTGCATAAACCATAATTCTTTTGCTTTTAAAAAAGGGAAATGTCTACAATGCCGTCACATCATGTTTGATTTGACAGCTAGCGGCTGTACAAAATGTCATTAATTGTTGACAGATATTGCCAGATAAATATTGAATTACAGACTAAAAATTATACATCTTAGGCATAAAACTCAGGGTCTCCTTTACATACATATAATTAAACAGAAAATCAGCTAATATTAAGGCTCATATTCGAAAGCCAAACTCAAATCTCTGCTTGAGTACAGTTAGAAAGGGATGGTGCTATTCATCGCATTTAACGCCATTCCTTTCTAACTGTAATTAAAGCATGGATTTGATTTTGAGTTTGAATTTAGAATACGAGCCTTAAATAGTCATCATAAGCCGAACGAGGGAGGCCTATGTTCAGCAGTGGACAAAGGCCTCCCTTTAGGATCTCCACCACTTGGTCTTGTGCTTCTCACATCTAGAAGCTACCTGATACCTTATAAATTAATATATAGACTAGGGTTGCCACCTGCCGCTAGTTGATTAAAGGGTTACCAGTGTAAAAAATATGGGTTATTAGATATTTTTACGGGAGACAATTAAAACAGCAATGTTTAATGAAGATAATCTATTTTTTAAATTTATATTTAATGTTAAAAGAAACAGCTTTTAAATAAAAGCTCTTTATTTTGAGAAGCAAATATATAAAAATCTTTGCAAGACAACTTATTTACTTTATTTACCTCGTATTTTATTTTCGAATTTACGGGTTTTCGTAATATCTTAGCCTGAAAAACGGGGTAACCCGTAAAATACGGGGCATCTGGCAACCCTAATAATAGACTCACGACTATTATCGCCAAAGGGGTAGTCATAGACTAGTCATTGAGGCCCGCAGAAGCAGTCCACATTTTACTAAGTTATAACTGCACATGTGCTCAGCGTGACAAGCGATGACCCATCGCCGCTCTATGCTGTTGGATCTAATGTATGTGCAGTCTTTAGTCCGTTAGTCGCCTTTTACGTCATCCAAGGCAAGAGAAAGGGTGGTAGTATTCTTTTAGTGGGCTGCTACACGGCACCACCTTTTAAATGAAGAAGATAGTAAATAAAGGTAACCAATAATGACTGTTTTTTTGCATATGAACTAACCTTAGTCGAGCAAACTCGCTCAGCGCTGCCTCAACACTGCAATCCAACTGCTCCACCATATATGAAACTAATAAGAACCCAGTTCTGTTGAAACCGTGTGTGCAGTGGATAGCTATTACCTCCAGTGGATTGTCACTTAAGAATTGGCTGACAAGCTTGATGAACAACCTAAATAAAAAAGATTTTTAATTATATAATTTTTATAAAGGTCAATGTTTTGTATCCTAGATTCAATTCAATTCAATATCATTTATTCAATTTAGGCTACAATTATTGATCGCTTATGAATGTCGCTATGCCATCGGTTCGTAAGTCCTAACTATGGGGCGGGAGCCTTGTACTGAGAAGAACCAGCAAGAAACTCAGCAAGGGAATTTCTATTCTCCCTTTCTTTTACAGAGTCAATACAAATTATAAAATGCTTTCCCTATCATAGAAGGACATTTTTCATTTCAACAAAAAAACATTTAATACAATTACAAGACAACACAACACATAGGTAATGCTCGATTTAAAATAAAATAAATAAATAATACAGTATCTTTGTAACAAGAAATAGAAAGACTATAAAATACTACCAAAAAAAAATAAGATTGCTTATTGGATGTTTTGAGACACTGTAAACCCAGAGTAATGCTAAACAAATAAATGACAAGGATAAATAAAACTTGGCAGGAGGAAGGCTGGCCTACCCATACATCCCACTGCTGGACCGGAGTCCATCCACATAAACAAAAATCATTGCATGGGGAATTATTTAAATCAGCAAATGGTAAAATCGAGGCATAGCTGACTGCACTGGACTGGGGCCCAAGTCTGCTAATTTACGAATGGCATAATTGCATTGCAATTGGATTGCATTGTAATTGTTTGACACATTTGGTATTCTTAAATGAGTAAGAGAATACCAAATGTGTCAAACAAATTACAATGCGATCCAATTGCGATTCAATTATGCCACTCGTAAATTAGCAGACTTGGGCCCCTGGCCACTTGATAAACCACACATAGCCTCTTGCAATTATTATCAAGAAAGTTAACAGAATAATCCATGTTAAAAGTTAATACTATGTACATTATTTTTATTAAATTTAGTAGCATCTACACTACAGCTCTGTATACAATCACCTGGTCTGGTCAACAGACGGCGTCTCTCCGTGTCCTCGGCATTGTAACTTTACATACTTGCAGCTCATGTCCTCAATCTCTTGCTTGTTGTAAAATCTATTTGTGTTGGTGAGGTCAACCCATAGTCCTAATCTCACCTGCAAATTAATTATTGATGCTTAGAAGCTAGGCTAAATGTAAGTTACCTATACAACAAGAATGGCGAAATCGTAATGAGAAATAATGCAGCAGTGAGACAAATAAAAGATGATTTTAAAACAATGATCAATTTGATCACTGTATAAAAAAAATGCCTATACAACAATTCTAGCAGTTCATTATTTGTTCATTCCTTAGCTTCAACTGTAAGTTGTTAATAATTTAAAAAAATAAAAGTTAAACAAAAATCTCCAGACGCTGAACATCGTCGTCTCTCAACAGCTGACGAATGCAAAATATAAACAGACCTTCAAGGTTTTCATATAGTCGAAGAGCATCGACGGCGTAAAACGGTTCTCCTCTGGTACTTTATCATTGAATTGGGATCCCAATGGAGTTTTGAAAGCCAAGAATTTTCCAGCGACCAGTCCAGTCGCTTTTCGTGGGCACTTTAACCACCGATTTGGAATCGGTCCCGAATCCCTGTGCGCCATAGTGCTTGCTTAAACGCTGCTAAGGATAAATTGCTTTTCTTTCGAACACATCAATTGTCCAAATATTAATATTAAATATTCACACGACTATTTTATAATTTCAATGATGATTTTTAAATAAATTTCTCCTAGAACGGAATATGCCTACCACTCACTACACTCTAGCACACACAAATCTCCGACTAGTGCACACAAACACACAACCACAAAACCAGTGTGTGTTGTTACATGACTGTTTTTTTTTTGATAATTTGTTTCTTCACCATGGATACTAGTCCTTCAGTGGAAATAATAGAGTTCATTTATTATGCTTTTATGATGATAATGAGTGATGATAATAAGCTAAATGATATTCCCCCCAAATCCCTTGAGTTCCAGTAAAGATGTGGAACTTTACTGAATCTCACACGGACTTCTTAAGAGAATTTGAAAAGTGATGTTGCACTGTTTTGTTTTATTTGCCAACACTCATGCACGTTCACGAACACTTAACGGTTAATAATCCACCATTATTTCACTTAATATTGGACAATACACAAATTTTAGAAAATAAGACCAAAATACTACAGACATGACGCTTCACTTTCCCGCCAAGAAGTCCTTAGTACGTACATTACCTATATACAATCACAGCACAGAATCTGCAAAGACCTAAAAATCTTTTTAGGTCTGTGAGAATATGTCTGTGAATCATAGACATAGTAGAGATACAATACATCATACATACTTAGTAGAGATGCTATACATACATACACAACACAACCACACCACAATTTTTCAGTTTTTCAGTGTTGCCACTCAATTTGTTCAAAACGGCTATAAAACAATAGCACGCCACAGACTATTAAACTATTAATTTCTAGCACGCTAAAAAATACGCTATATTTTTAGCGCGGTATGAATTAGAAAGCGTGTGGGCGCTCAACAGGCGAATCATGGAGCTTACTTAACGTTCATTGGTCAAACTGCGTGCTATACAAAAATATTATTTTTGAATGCGTCGCATTTAGTCTTAAATAAAGCAAACATATTTATAAGCTCTTCGGCAGCTTTTCTTACTTAATATTTATTACACACAGTCACATAACGAGGTCCGTGCCCCATACTTTTACTTTATTAAATCTAAAATATTAGCTAATCTTACAATAAAACGATCGCGCGCGATACGTACATAACGTGCTACGCGAAAAGATCGCGCGCGAATACTTTTTATTATATGTCTGTCGCTGCCATAAAGAATAAATAGATCGCGCGCAAAACTTTATTTTTAACAAATTTTTATTTTCCAAAAACATGGTAATTTACGGGTGGTACTTTGCAATGCGCACATGTTTAGCCATTATAAAACAGCATGCAAATGTCAATTTAGAATGTCGGAGTTAAACATATTATAATAATTATTACTGTGAGTGCAAAAATTCAAACATTAAAAAAATTGGTTGCCTGCTTAGATTAAAACAAAAAGGGAAGATACGGCATGAGCGTCTCGTGAGTGAGCCGCCAAAATTAGGCCTAAAGGCACAATTTCACTTCAGTCGCAATTTGCCGAGCGAACAGGCTACATCGCACTATTGCGGATATTCTACTGTGTGAAAAAGAGAAAGACGCTACTCCGCAGTGGCGTCGGAATCGGTCGTACGTACTCGTCTGTTGCGAAGCGACCGAGACGTCAACGCGCTATTCGCTGACTCCCTCGCGCTGACGTTGAAACTTACCGCTTTGTCTCGCTCGCTCGATTTACACTTTATAGGTGTGCGTGTGTGAGTGTTTGCATAAGTAGTTGAGTAGGACTATATTATGAATGACTACAAGTAGGAGCATGCCGTATCTTCCCTTTTTGTTTTAATCTAAGGTTGCCTGTAAAGTCGGTATACGGGCGAAAGTTTTACGTGACAACGACTTTGAGTGGTAAAATAATTTTAATGTGAATATTCATTCGTATAGTAGGAAGAAGGATGAAATAATATGGAAGGGACGCGTGCCTTTCACTTTTTATGTCTGTCTCTCTCGCTCTTAGGCGGGCTAACCATGCCCGAGTGGAAGGGACGCGTGCCTCTCACTCGCTCTCATTGTGAGCGCATAACGTGCGCGGAGCGTAACGCAGTTTCTTGAAGTGTCACCCGGCAAACCAATTTATAAGACGTTGTCACGTCAAAAGAAGTTAAACATGTCAATACGGTTAATTAATTAATTAGAAGTCAGAAACACAACAAAAATAAATGTCAAAAATATCATACTAGTCAATTATCAAATTATCTATGAAAATTAATAGAAATCAATCAATAAAACAATAATACATTAATATACAATTACTACATATTAATAGTGCGTTACATTATGTCCATTAAGAAGTTCAATAAGTCAATTTATAATTTAAATTTTCTTTAACTGTATAGTAACAATGCTCTAATAACCAAGCTGTTAATTTATTTTTAAACATATTAAACGGCAATTGTTTTATCTCATCGGGCAGCTTATTGAATATTATTATCGCTTGAATTTAAGCATTTCGTTTAAACAGCTCGAGCCTAATTTTCGGGAAAAATAATCTGTTCTTATGTCTCGTGTGTGTGATATTGACTTGAATGCCTACAATTAAAGACCAGTTGTTCTTTATTTTTACTTTGATTTTATAAAGCTATCTATTGTATGTAATGGACTAATGTAATAAACATTAAAATAGTTTAGGAAGTGTATAGAGTGCCACAAGCGGCACTGTATCTCCATCGGTTAGGGAACCGTAAGTTTTGCGGTATAATAGTGACGCCGCCTAAGCTGCCGTAAAGTTTTTGTTAGACAACAGAAATCTAACTCCATATAAAATATCTTTTGAATGTTATGTCGTCTGAACATTATGACAAATAGAAAATATGTTACGGTTCCCGAACCAATTGAGATACAATGCCGCTTGTGGCACTCTATACGCTTCGTACTATAGTCTGACCGCTACCGCTGTACCGCGCCTTGGGTATGCGAGCGGCGAGGCGGGGGGCGAAACAGTTGCTGTTGACCTCATTATCGTTCTGAGCTGTTGACTGTTAAAATATCTAAAAATGGTTCGTGCATTATCTCGAGATATCAAGACTGTCATTTTTTAGTGTCAATTTAGTTCACCATACTTACTTTTCAATCAAGTGTACACTTTCTCTACGACTATAAATGTGACCTACTCTATGCACAAGAAACATTAGAAGTGCATTCATTAAAATTGTAGCTATCTCTTTCGTTTGTGTGCTATTTCGTATCTTTTGTTTCACTTATCAGTGAAACTTGTCATTGTGTGCAGTTTTGAATTGCTCGAAACAGATTTAAAACCTCAGAATAATTTTAGTTATTGTTCTGAGTTTAAAACGCAAATTACTATGAACGTAACATATATATAGTTCATAATATCATTGTGTGTGTTAATAAATTTGTCTTTCTATCCTTCTCATCAACCCTCAATGTTAACCAAAGCCCTTAAAGCATTAAACCAACCCAAAGCCACAGCAACTAATAGAGGGATTGCACGGGTGCATATTTTAAGGTTATGATTTCCTCCCGTCTGTTATATTTCTTTTGTAGACAATAATATGTATAGTATATTTAAAATAGAAAACAGGCAGGCCAGCCCACCTAGACAAGTGCCAAACGTTCACCCACTGTCTAATAATGCTCTTAGCCCTGTCTATTCACAATTCGTCGTACAATGCGCGTGAGATGCTAAATTTTTCACTAGCAATTTTATTATTAAGGCGGGTCTCCAGCGACACTGTTTTGTGTTTTCTAACACCTAAAATCAAACATCTAACAAATATGGGCGTGGCCTACATACATATTATTTTGACATATTTTGTTAGATGTTTGATGTTAGGTGTTAGAAAACACAAAACAGTGTCGCAGGCTTCGATCGAAGGTCGCAGGAGACCTGCCTTTACAGTCTTCAATCAACAGTTTGTATTGTTGGTTGAAGATCACAGTACACAGCTAGACTACCTTACATTTACTCTAAGGTACACAGCAGTGTACGACGAATTATGAATAGTGAGTGTGGTGAGCGGGTTTGCGTTTGCCACTTGTCAGAAATTTAGCTAATGACATAATTATAGCAGTGTGTATTTTTTAAAAGTTAAACTGTTTGAAATACAGTGTTATTTTTTCCTGACAAAAAGCTATGGGCCAATTATTAAATGTCTATTCGTTTTTAAACAACGCGCGTAAGTTACGCGCTAATACAAACCTAAAAGGTCATCAGACAAAAAAGAAAAGACAGAACATGTCACTACATTTTCAAATGGTTGAATAATAAGTAGGCCTACTTTAACAAACGAATAAGTTTTAAACAATTTAACAATTGAAAAATTAGCCCTTATGTACCACTTTTGACATAATCTTAAACACTCAACAAGTCCTCTGATTAGTTCTGACACTATAACAGCATGTGAGCTTATTTGTACCAAACGTCAAAAAGCCGCCACAACTTTTAATGTATTCACGTAAGTAAAACTGCCACGTTCAGCACATTTCGTGTCGTGCTAAACTATTGTACCAAATCTGTACCGCAACGTAAGGCCCTGCCCATCACAAACAATGAAGATATATATAATATCCAGTATGTCGCTCACCTTATCGCTCACCATACGATTCATATCTTGTGATACTTTAATGTAAAATATAAATTAGGTATATCCAATGTATGTGATGGTTCATTGAATCGTATGGTGAGTGATATGTCGAATAAAATATAAATTTTATAGTATGTTCATTGTGTGTGATGGGTGTAATGATTTGGTAAATACGTTTGCGTACGAGTATCATTGACCTAGAAGTATAGACAAGAACGTTCATACAAACCATTTGTTCAAATTCTGGAATGAGAAACCTAAAATTCGCTGCAGCCGCTGCAGCGCTTAAACATTTAAATGTCGTCTGATTAACAAACAGACATCGCGGCAATGGGCGATTTTCTGACAGCCCAAATTAAAAAGTAAAAATTAGTTCAAAAACACTCGATAGATGTCGTTTTATGAAAGCTGGGCTACTTATAGGCTGTAATAAATTCTACACTTTTACTTGTCTACCAAAAGAATAAAAAAATAGTATTTACTTACCAATTTATATTCAGGACATCCAGAATCTATTTCTATTTTGGAATAGAATAAATATTACACAGCCATACACGTGCTCTTCATGAACCCGCCTTTTACTAAGCGCCATACTAATCCATGCTAAGCGCCATCTATGAAGTCATTTACGAACCAATTTCTTTTTTTTTTTTGATCTCGGAAAATCGCCCATTGCCGTAATACGGCATTCAGGTATCTTAGGCATGAAAAATACGGAATACGGCAGCTATTTCATTACCGTATTAAAATATAGGGCAATATGCGGATGAAGGAAAAATGCTACCAGTGGTAAAAAAAAATACTCACCATTATATGAAATTAGCTTACAGAAAACCGATGTGTTTTGGATTAAATTCCGTGATCGAACATTAGCATCTTTTGCTTCAAATGTATTATGTTTGTCACACTCGATCACAGACTGCGAACGTATCTTCAGTGAAGTAAATAATAATATGAAAACGAGACGTCGAAAAAATAAATAACTCCAATTAATGGAACTCTTCTAGCCAGACAAGCAACCCGTAATCACGGTAATTGTACACAACTTAAAGTGCCACACGAAATGTTTCGTAAAATGAAAGATATATAACAGTACGAACTAAATTCGACAGAATCAGAAGAAGGTACTAGAAACTGTACAAAACCTATGGTGAAGAATAAAATAAGTAGTTTACAAGTAGTATACGCATACTAGTATACATCACTTGTATTTTTTTATTTAAACCTTCTAAATAAACTTTTTGTGAAATACGGCAATTTTTTAAGATTTCCCTAAAAATCCGGCAATTTTTGAATTAGAATACGGCAACCCTAAAGAAGAATGGTCACGACTCACGATCCATACAAAAGTTACCCAGGCCCGGCGCAAACGAAACTCATCTCATTTTTTTTTGTTATTTTATGTACATTAATTAACAGTTTTTGTTTATTTCGATTTCAGAGGCTAAGTTAGTTAAATCGCCTTCAAGAGGTAAAATATTTTTTTCGAAAATGTTACAAATCTTTTTTTATCTTCACTTCCAGCGTTGAAAATATAATAATATAATAATCATTATAATGGCCAATCAATATTAGAACAAAAAAAAATTAAATATAAATTTTATTTGCAATAAAACGTCATATTGGTGCACATAAAACTGTTTATTAACTTAAACATTTTTAAAACCTATCATTATAACATTTTTACAACAATCTATCAGAACATTGTCCATACTCAGTGCAGGATGTTGAAAATCATCTCTACGTCTAGCCCACCCTAGGTAATAAATGGTACTTATTGCATGAGCACAGCTACCTAACGTTCGTCTGCCATGATTACATGATAAAGCGCCGACGCCCGAGACGCTGCGCAAGCGAGCTCGGATCACTAGCGCAGCGCAGTTTAAAATTCCAAACAATAGACTATTGACATCTCGCTCTTTAAGAGAGAGTGCGAGTGAGATAGCAGTAGTGTCAACTGTGTCAAGTAAGTGTGTAAGAGTTCTTTTGTGTATAATAAAAAGCTAGTAATAAACCACAGACATATAATAGAAGCAGACCAAACATTATTTCACAACTACATAGATGAGAATAAAACAATATTTCTACTTCTTTCTCTCTAACCACAAATAAATGAGACTATCTCGTTTCTTTTTAATGTCGCAACACTTCCACACACATAGACAAACTGGACCGTGAGGCAAAACGCCATCTTGACAAGCTACAAATAAGCTACAAACACTTTATCTATGGCTACAAATGTCTTCCTAGACTTGTCAACAAAGGACGTATAGGAGATTGTTTTCGCTTATTTTTTGTGATCTAATAAAGTTTATGAGCCAAAAGTACTAAAATAAAATGGTGAAGTGTAGTGCGCCCTTGTGCGGCAACTCTTCATTTAGAAAAACACCTGAAATTACGTTCCATTGGTAAGTTTTGTTGTGCCATCTAATCTCATAATGTTTTTTTCAGTCATTGTGTGATTATTATTAATCTTTCGGCATTGTAGAAGTAGTGAATAATTGTCATAAGTGCAAATCTCGTGAAATCTTAACGTAAAGTAGTTTCTGAAAGATTCTTGTGGTAACAATAATCAATTATATAGTAACTCTGATCTCGTTTGACGTTTCATGTACTTGTACAATTTTAAGGGGCCGTATTTAGGCTCCAGTTTTGTTTAATAGGTATATTTTTGAAGGTTGATTAGATTTAAGTATGCAATATATTTTTTCATTAGGGATAAATTAAATATGAGTAAATTATTTTTATAATATTGTTAACTAAAACCCTATCCTACCCCTTTAACCCTATGGTAGTCGTAGGGATGTATTTTTGTATGAAAATATGCATAAAATAATAACTTTTTACATTTGTTTTTCAGAATTCATCTAAATCTTTACTAAAAGGTCCGGTAAGAAGCAATGCCAGTAGAGATCATGTTTTGAGGAATTTGCAAAAATTACAGCCGAGTACCTCAAGTGCTGTATTAACTACATTAAGTGAGTTAACTTAAGTATTATATTGTTGTACAGTATTCTAGGCTATAACATGAATAAGATGAGTCTGCGCAGTCTCTCAACTCTGTTACTTTGAAATATACAGAAAATGATAAATTTATTTGTTTTCAGAAACCTTCATCATTACTTCCTGAACAGACTCAAAAGTATCCCGGATATCATTTTTACGGGACTTGCAAAATAAACAGTAACCCGCAGTCAGGATCGCTGACTACTCGACCACCCGGCGGTCTTATCACTAGTTTAAAAAATTGTGACATTATTTATTGTAATTTTTATTTTTATTAAAAAAATACCAGCAGAGTATGTATGTATGTTGTTTTTAATTACTTATTTCATTTTTCTTATTTTACCTAACGGTTCTACTACGAGTATTTCATGCATTTTATTAAGAGATCTATTACATCTTAAATGTGATTTTTGCGTAAAATGCGCATTTTTGCATTTTGTAGTGACTTGTTTAGTTGTATTTATCGTTATTATCAAAATAGGATAATAAAATCATGCCTAATATTACAAATCTCTTCTCTGCGAGAATAAGCTGAGTTCGGACGGCCGGCGCATCGTATTTTGTAGTAATTTTGCAGTTATATTTATCGTTTTTATCGAAATAGGTTAATGAATTCATTATACAATCTTTATTTCTTAAGAAGTAACAATTATTTTGGTATAAATTTTGCTCAATAATATCGTAGGTAGAAGAAATTCACAGTTAACTTAAAGCGATTTTCGAAGTTTTTTGGTTTGTAATAAGATTTTTTTCTATATAAAATCAATGATATCTAAAAATTCCGAGGCCGCTACGCACTATACGACTATATAATAGATAACATTCTAATTTTTTTTCATTTCTTTAGAACAGTAGTTCAATCTAGGAGCTCAAAAAAGTGCCTTAGCGCCAATGACCTTTAATATATAGACTAGTTACACCTGAACAAATTGCATTTAAAAATGGCGAAAAGGCTTCTATGACGTAATCACGTCGAAAGGGAAAGAAAATAAATGCAATCATATCATTAGCCTATTGTTAAAAAGAGATAAACATATATTTTAACTTTTGTATACTCTTTAAGGTAGTTGAGTTGACCAATGAGCTCATTGAATTTATGCGCCATCTCGGCCGCCATTGTTTTCTCTCTTTCACTCTTACAGAAACGTCTCTCTCTTACATAGTACACGCGTCTCACTCATGCATATCGAATTGGCAACAGGGCAAATGTCCTCACTAAATGAAAATTTCTATTTTAAATTTATTTTAACAATAATTACGAGTGAAATTAAAAAAAAAATCTAGTTTCATGGTTGCAGTATAATTTTTTACAATTTCTGTATACACAGGAAGGCCTTTTATCCAAATAACAACACAAAACTTATAACGGTAACGATCGTATTGACGTGACAATGACTGAAGTGTGACTAAATGAGGTCCAGTCAATTACCTGGATTTGTTCTAGTCACTACGGAGGGCAGGCAACGTATCTACACATATAATATCATTGCTTAGCGCATTTTATGAAAACCTTCATCAATTTTGGGTTTCATAAAAAAGTTAAGCAAAATTTACATAAAGCGAGGCCGCTACGAACTATGCCAATAGCTATTCTACATTATTCAATAAGTCAAAACTGGTGATGTATTTTTTTTCTTGGATCAAGAACGCCAAAATTGGCCATTTTACGCCTATTAAGTTAGTGAGGTGGCGTCGCAGCCAGATACAGATACAGACAGCCTGCCTGGCACTCAATGATAGATAACATAGCATTCTACTGGTGTTTTTTTTAATCTAATGAGTATCTTCAAATGTCTAAGTATAAAATATAAAATTATCCTCTTTACGTATAACATTACTATAGATGTAGGTACTTGAGGTCCCTTGCGTGCCTGAGTTCAGCCCCTTTTATTGTAAATGTGTGTATGAAATTTGTCTGTAGGCGTAATGGGCACGCTTTTTTGTTGTAATGTTTGGTCTGCTTCTATTATATATCTGTGTAATAAACCCACTGCAAACGATCTAATTGTTGTTAAGTTTTGATTTGACCTAAAACGTTAATAAACAGGTTTATGTAAATCGTTACATGATTTTTATGTTCTATGTTCAACATAACGGTGTAACATAACATAACTATTGGCCCACCTTAGAGTTTAGGTTTCTATGGCGCCTACTTAAATATGATTGCTAGATTGAACAAAAACTATTGATGCAGTTTTAAACCTGATACATTTTACACACCTGATACTTTTTCGATCGTATTGTTTTAAATTTGAATTCAGAATACCACACGACATGGAGCTACGCCTAACAAGTCAGGTATGCGCCTTGATGAAGGCAATTGATTTTTGAATAAAAAACATGGTTTATCAAATAAAGGTTTAATTTAATAACGCGTGTTGCCGCCATGGGCATCTACGACAGCTCTCATACGATTAGGCATAGAGTTTATCAACCGCTCTATGAAATTTTGAGTGATCATCTCCCATTCTTCTTCTATGGCAGTTTTCAACTCCTGCATCGTCTGGGCAACTGGCTGACGAGCCCTAACACGTCTTTTTAGCTCGTCCCACATGTGCTCAATCGGGTTCATGTCTGGGCTTCTGGCTGGCCAGTCCATAACTGTGATGTTCACATCCCGAAGATATTCTCTGACGATGCCGGCCGTATGGGCTCTTGCATTATCATGCATAAAAAGGAAATTTGGGCCTACATGGTCCACGTATGGCATCACGTGAGGTTCTAAGCACTCACGAATGTACCTTTCAGCATTTAATGTTGGCAGCCGTGGTCCCGTAAGAACCTCAAGTTGAGTTTTGCCGCTCGCGGATATACCGCCCCAGACAGTCCATGAGCCACCACCGCCATAAGCACACCTCTCTTCAAAGCAGCATTGTGCAAAACGCTCTCCCTTACGTCGGTAGACCTTCTTCCTTCCATCATTGCCATGTAACGCAATTTTAGACTCATCAGAAAAGAGTACACGGCTCTAATGCTGCTGAGTCCAATTTAAATGAGTGCGCGCGAAATGAAGACGCGCTGTTCAGTGGGCTCGCGTTAGTTTGGGGCCATTAGCTGGCTTGTGTGGTACCATATCGCGTTCTTTTAACCCTCTCCGAACAGTTCGAGCACTCACATAATAGAGGTAAGGTGACGATTTCTCTAGCTGGTCGTCACGATGAATCGATACTGCCTTTCAGTTGTGACCCGAGATCGTGGCCTTCCTTGGCGACGAACAAAGCCGCCAGTCTCTAGGTACCTCCGATAAACATTTTGGACCGCAGATCAACTTAAATTAAATTGAGCACTCACATTTCTTTGGCTGTGTCCGGCCTGGATAAGTGCCACAGCTTGGGCGACGACTTCAGGCGAAGTATCCATAGATTATTGATAGAACCTCACCTTAATGTTAAGAATAAGTAATGTTTGTTGCAAAACCAAAGAGAAAAATCACACTTTCAAGAATTAAATCCAAGTAAACCAATAAAATCAAGTTTTCTTACTTAGTATTCGATTGTTTGATATCAATCAACGAACAGGCTCCAAATTGCCTTTTGTTTCTTTAAATTCTGTGTTCGAAATTTAAAAAAGACTATTTAATAAAATTATGAATGTGCCTGGTTTAAAACTATATAAAAACTTTTTGCTCGACCTAATATAAATTTTTAGCTAGGACTAAACGAAACTGAAAATGCAAGGTGGGCAAATAAATGTGTCCAGAAGTGTATTTTATAAATATTTAAAAAGTAGATAAATGATTAGTGCCTGGGTCACACTCACAGATGACCATTCTTCTTTGTCAGGAACAACCACAGATGTGGTCTGTGGGAACAACTCTGCATCGCAGCGCCGCCGCAGCGCCAGCGCCAGATCGGTCAAAGACAACGTAGTGTGTACCTATCAAGATGGCGTCCCAAATCGATTGTCAATAACATTAATGGGCGATTTTCCGAGATCAAAAAAAAAAGAAATATCCTGAATAAAAATTTGTAAGTACAATTTTTTTATTTTTTTGATAGACAAGCAAAAGTGTAGAATTTATTACAGCCCATAGGTAGGAACAGGTTGGCTTTCATAAAACGCCATCTATCGAGTATTTTTGAACTAATTTTTATTTTTTTATTTGGGCTGTCAAAAAATCGCCCATTGAAAAAATATCTTTTCTATTCTAATAATACGATATAACTACTTAATAATGACTTGAATAACAATTAATTTCACTTACTTGACAACTGAATTGTAGTAAAGGTCTAGGTGTACACTTTGAAAAGAAATAATGAATTGTTTACGCGCGGATGTTAAAGCCACACTAAAGCAAGGTACCGAGTCGACTCCGCAGATGAGTGGAACATAGTGCGCGTATTCGGAAGGGCCTATCTAGTGTCGTTTAAATCGCTGACGAGTATTAGGTATAAGGACGTACCGTCTTTAACATTGAAATCGGTATCGATACTAAATAAGATAATAATATATGACGACTATTATCCCCGAATCGTTAGTCAGAGAATAAAATGAGGACAGCAAAAGCGACTGCTATTCCTCTACCATAGTCCACTTTTCACCAACAAGCTACTGCACATGTCATTGTGCTCAGCGTGACAGGCGGTAAGCCCATCGCCGCTCTATGCTGTTAGATGTATGTGCAGTCTTTAGTCCGCTAGTAGCCTTTTACAACACCCAAGGGAAGAGGTAGTATTCTTTTACGGTTATACTGCTGAGAATCTATTTACCGCTATCAAATTAACGCTTTATAAAAACCGAAACCCTTGTGATTGGGCTTTGGGCTACAATAAAACCTAGGTATGTTTTTTGCACACACATACATTCGTAACGATTTTTTCTCATTTAAAATTACTATTAGGCTGGCCTCACACAGCCGGAATGGTTTTCTGAATTCAGAATCTGAATTTAAGATTCTGAATTCCGGCACCTTCACTCACACCTAGTTAAAAATTCAGATTGATCAGTAGTCTTGTGACTCCCGGCATATGCAAACGTCTCCGAGACGTTAACCGCTTGCTGTTTCAACCAGGGTTGCTACCAATGCAAATTTTTCGCTGTTCCTACCAATTGACGTCCTCCGTGGTCAAGTGGTTAGCGCGCCGGGTCTGGCGTCGCGCCATCTCTGAGGTCCCGGTTTCAATTCCCGGTCGGCGAGTAAATTTTCTCTAAACTGTTTTTCTTAATTGATTTCGGGTCTGGGTGTTATACAATGTTTATGTATATTTATCCATTATCTAGTTTAACCATATTAACGAGTTTCAATAGAAGCTTATATTGCTATCAAATTTTATAAAAATAAAAATTTATGGTAAATCCTGCTAAAACTGCTAAGCGTTGTTTATAAAAATGCACCAAATGCTATATTTACCTTTATAATTTTAAGGAATTGAAGTACATCGAAAATTAAACACTATAAAAGCAAGGTATCAATAAGATAACATACAAACTAAATATCTAAAATTAACTTTTACAAATACTAAAAAAGCAGGGTCCTACTAAAAATGGCAACACTAAAATAATTCAGAATCGGAATTCCAGCATGTGTGTGCCACTCCATTTAGGCTGGCCTCACACAGCCGGAATGGCTTGCTGAATTAAGAATCTGAATTTAAGATTCTGAATTCCGGCACCTTGACTCACACATTCTTAAAAATTCAGATTGATCAGTAGTCTTGTGACTCCCGGCATAAGCAAACGTCTCTAGCCGCTTGCTGTTTCAACCAGGGTTGCCATTTTTTTTTCGCTGTTCCTACCAATTGACGTCCTCCATGGTCAAGTGGTTAGCGCGCCGGGTCTGGCGTCGCGCCATCTCTGAGATCCCGGGTTCAATTCCCGGTCGTCGAGTCAATTTAGAGAAAACTGTTTTTCTTAATTGATTTCGGGTCTGGGTGTTTTTCTATGTTAGCCTAAGGCTAAGGCTGGCCTCACACAGCCGGAATCGGTTTCTGAATTAAGAATCTTAATTCAGATTCTGAATTCAGAAAGGCCGGAATACCATACAATATCAGTATGCTCCACACACATGCTGATTTTTTCAGAATCTGAATTTCTCAGGTCGATCTGGAAGAATGAGCGGACGAGCGTCCGGAATTCCGTGTCTGAATATTTAAGATTCTGAATTCAGAACGCGCGTATTCCCATACATTTTATATAGAGCGGCACACACATGCTGGAATTCAGATTCTGAATTATTTCAGTGTTGCCATTTTTAGTAGGATCCTACTTTTATAGCATTTTTAAAAGTAAATTTTAGATATTTAGTTTGTATGTTATCTTATTGATACGTTGCTTTAATAGTGTTTAATTTTCGATGTACTTCAATTCTTAAAAATTATAAAGGTAAATATAGCAGTTTTGGTGCATTTTTATAAACAACGCTTAGCAGTTTTAGCAGGATTTACCATAAATGTTTATTTTTATATTTTGTTTTTAAAAAAATTGATAGCAATATAAGCTTTAATAAAACTCGTTAATATGGTTAAACTAGATAATGGATAAATATACATAAACATAGAAAAACACCCAGACCCGAAATCAATTAAGAAAAACAGTTTTCTCTAAATTGAGTCGCCGACCGGGAATTGAACCCGGGATCTCAGAGATGGCGCGACGCCAGACCCGGCGCGCTAACCACTTGACCATGGAGGACGTCAATTGGTAGGAACAGCGAAAAAAAATGGCAACCCTGGTTGAAACAGCAAGCGGCTAGAGACGTTTGCTTATGCCGGGAGTCACAAGACTACTGATCAATCTGAATTTTTAAGAATGTGTGAGTCAAGGTGTCGGAATTCAGAATCTTAAATTCAGATTCTTAATTCAGCAAGCCATTCCGGCTGTGTGAGGCCAGCCTTAGAATGTATGGGAATACGCGCGTTCTGAATTCAGAATCTTAAATATTCAGACACGGAATTCCGGACGCTCGTCAGCTCATTCTTCCAGATCGAACTGAGAAAATAATTCAGATTCTGAAAAAATCAGCATGTGTGTGGAGCATACTGATATTGTATGGGATTCCGGCCTTTCTGAATTCAGAATCTGAATTTAAGATTCTGAATTCCGGCACCTTCTACCGCCTCTGTGGTCTAGTGGCTAAGCTACCTGTTTCAGACCCAGAAGTCCCGGGTTCGATTCCCAGCGGGGGGTACATCTTTGTGTGCTCGGTTTGGTTGGTGGAAGGGCTGTTAAGTCCGCCTGGCTAGCTACCACCATCTTATCTAAGTCTGTCGCCATAACAACGATGTTTATAGCATTGTTGTGTTCCGGCAGTTTGAGATAAGATAGCCAGTTCCTCAGTGGTTGAGGATTCCGGGTGAAGCGCGCTTCCACCTTCGGCCTTATCGTCACTTACCATCAGGTGAGATAAAGGCCAAGCGCTTACCCGTTGCCAATAAAAAAAAAAAAAAAAACCTTGACTCACACATTCTTAAAAATTCAGATTGATCAGTAGTCTTGTGACTCCCGGCTTATGCAAACGTCTCCGAGACGTTAACCGCTTGCTGCTTCAACCAGGGTTGCCATTTTTTTTCGCTGTTCCTACCAATTGACGTCCTCCGTGGTCAAGTGGTTAGAACGCCGGGTCTGGCGTCGCGCTATCTCTGAGGTCCCGGGATCAATTCCCGGTCGGCGAGTCAATTTAGAGAAAATTGTTTTTCTTAATTGATTTCGGGTCTGGGTGTTTTTCTATGTTTATGTATATTTATCCTTTATCTAGTTTAACCTTATTAACGAGTTTCAATAGAAGCTTATATTGCCATCAAATTTTATAAAAATAAAAAATAAAAATAAAAATTTATGGTAAATCCTGCTAAAACTGCTAAGCGTTGTTTATAAAAATGCACCAAAACTGCTATATTTACCTTTATAATTTTTAAGAATTAAAGTACATCGAAAATTAAACACTATTAAAGCAAGGTATCAATAAGATAACATACAAACTAAATATCTAAAATTAACTTTTACAAATACTAAAAAAGCAGGGTCCTACTAAAAATGGCAACACTAAAATAATTCAAAATCTGAATTCCAGCATGTGTGTGCCGTAGCGTTGTGTAACTCACACTTTTTTATTGAGAATGAGTGAGGGCCTCGTTTTACCTCGTGAGGTGCTCGCGAGGTACCCCTCATTTGAGGTGAGGTGAAGAGAATGAAATAAACGCAATGAATGAGTGCGTAGCGAGGTGCGCGCATTATTGCCGTTTGCACTGAATGAGGGAGTAGTGATTAGATCCTCTTTGAAGGGAGGGAGTCGGTAATAAAGTGCGCATGATTTTATTTTTGCACGGAAACATGTTAATGTTTTAAACTTTTTTTTTACTACTGATTTCTTCATTATTTTACTCACTTCGCCTCATTTTAACCCATTAATATGATTCATTTTACTTAAATAAAATTAAATAGGTAAGTAATTACTACTTGTGAGGTAACACTACCTAAACAAAATTGAGTCGTTCCATCAACCATCAAACTCTTATAAACCAACCTGTCGAGCGCGCTCCCTCAATCGTAAATATTGAGTAGGTATCGACCACAGACATATAACTTCTTATTATATGTCTGTGTTATCGACACAACCTTTCAAATCTAGGCAACTCACTCACTATAATGGGCGATTTTCCGAGATCAAAAAAAAAAAATTGGTTCGTAAATGACTTCATAGATGGCGCTTAGCATAGATTAGTATGGCGCTTAGTAAAAGGCGGGTTCATGAAGAGAACGTGTATGGCTGCGTAATATTTATTCTATTCCAAAATAGAAATAGGTTCTGGATGTCCTGAATATAAATAGGTAAGTAAATACTATTTTTTTATTCTTTTGGTAGACAAGTAAAAGTGTAGAATTTATTACAGCCCTTAGGTAGGTACGGCTTTCATAAAACGACATCTATCGAGTGTTTTTGAACTAATTTATACTTTTTAATTTAGGCTGTCAGAAAATCGCCCATTCAACTCACTCATTCTGTTGCGTTTGCTATGTTATCTCTCTCTATCTGTACTCGCGTACTCGAAGCCTCAAAATAGTGAGGAACTAAATGAGGTGGTTCAAAGTTGAAATACGAGTACTCCCTTATTTGGTCGCAACGAGGAACTCAAACGAGGTACCTCACGAGTGAGGGGCTCATCACTAGTGTGCCGCTCTATATAAAATGTATGGAAATACGCGCGTTCTGAATTCAGAATCTTAAATATTCAGACACGGAATTCCGGACGCTCGTCAGCTCATTCTTCCAGATCGATCTGAGAAATTCAGATTCTGAAAAAATCAGCATGTGTGTGGAGCATACTGATATTGTATGGCATTCCGGCCTTTCTGAATTCAGAATCTGAATTCAGATTCTTAGGCTGGCCTCACACAGCCGGAATCGCTTTCTGAATTAAGAATCTGAATTCAGATTCTGAATTCAGAAAGGCCGGAATACCATACAATATCAGTATGCTCCACACACATGCTGATTTTTTCAGAATCTGAATTTCTCAGATCGATCTGGAAGAATGAGCTGACGAGCGTCCGGAATTCCGTGTCTGAATATTTAAGATTCTGAATTCAGAACGCGCGTATTCCCATACATTTTATATGGAGCGGCACACACATGCTGGAATGGGCGATTTTCTGACAGCCCAAATTAAAAAGTAAAAATTAGTTCAAAAACACTCGATAGATGTCGTTTTATGAAAGCTGGCCTACTTATGGGCTTATATATTATATATAATATAAATTCTACACTTTTACTTGTCTACCAAAAGAATAAAAAAATAGTATTTACTTACCTATTTATATTCAGGACATTCAGAACCTATTTCTATTTTGGAATAGAATAAATATTACGCAGCCATACACGTGCTCTTCATGAACCCGCCTTTTACTAAGCGCTATACTAATCTATGCTAAGCGCCATCTATGAAGTCATTTACGAACCAATTTCTTTTTTTTTTGATCTCGGAAAATCGCCCATTCAGATTCTGAATTATTTCAGTGTTGCCATTTTTAGTAGGATCCTGCTTTTTTAGCATTTTTAAAAGTAAATTTTAGATATTCAGTTTGTATGTTATCTTATTGATACCTTGCTCTAATAGTGTTTAATTTTCGATGTACTTCAATTCTCAAAAATTATAAAAGTAAATATAGCAGTTTTGGTGCATTTTTATAAACAACGCTTAGCAGTTTTAGCAGGATTTACCATACATTTTTATTTTTATATTTTATTCTTATAAAATTTGATAGCAATATAAGCTTCTATTGAAACTCGTTAATATGGTTCAAGTCAAGTCAAGTCAAATTATTTATTCAATGTAAACCTTTACAGGCACTTATTGACGTCAATACTAATAATAATAAAAAAACAGTTAACTAACTTATAGTTAAGACTTAATAACTAATCTAACGAGCTATTATAGTCTGTGCCAGACAAATGCGCATTGCTACCCCCAGTACCACTGCACGCCGAAACAGAATCGCGTCGAACCGAAATATAAGCCGTGGTCATAGAATTGTGTAATATGATTTCCAATTGATACTGTGGTAAGTAATATAAATTGGAGTTATTGAAGTACAATAAAGTAGCGGCTGAAATGAGTTTTGGAAAACATTAGTACCTAACCAATAAGGTTGACATTTTTAATCATTCAAATATCTTTTTTTATAAAAACTTAAGCATAAAAAAACGTCAAAAATTAATAAGCATAAACTTGTGTGTTTTAAAATTGTTTCGTTATTTAAACTAGATAATGGATAAATATACATAAACATAGAAAAACACCCAGACCCGAAATCAATTAAGAAAATCAGTTTTCTCTAAATTGACTCGCCGACCGGGAATTGAACCCGGGAACTCAGAGATGGTGCGACGCCAGGCCCGGCGCGCTAACCACTTGACCACGGAGGACGTCAATTGGTAGGAACAGCGAAAAAAAAATGGCAACCCTGGTTGAAACAGCAAGCGGTTAACATCTCGGAGACGTTTGCTTAGGCCGGGAGTCACAAGACTACTGATCAATCTGAATTTTTAAGAATGTGTGAGTCAAGGTGCCGGAATTCAGAATCTTAAATTCAGATTCTTAGGCAGGCCTCACACAACCGGAATGGCTTGCTGAATTTAGAATCTGAATTTAAGATTCTGAATTCCGGCACCTTGACACACACATTCTTAAAAATTCAGATTGATCAGTAGTCTTGTGACTCCCGGCATATGCAAACGTCTCCGAGACGTTAACCGCTTGCTGTTTCAACCAGGGTTGCTATTTTTTTTACGCTGTTTCTACCAATTGACGTCCTCCGTGGTCAAGTGGTTAGCGCGCCGGGTCTGGCGTCGCGCCATTTCTGAGGTCACGGGTTTAATTCCCGGTCGGCGACTCAATTTAGAGAAAACTGTTTTTGTTAATTGATTTCGGGTCTGGGTGTTTTTCTATGTTTATGTATATTTATCCATTATCTAGTTTAACCATATTAACGAGTTTTAATAGAAGCTTAAATTGCTATCAAATTTTATAAAAATAAAATATAAAAATAAAAAATTATGATAAATCCTGCTAAAACTGCTAAGCGTTGTTTATAAAAATGCACTAAAACGGCTATATTTACCTTTATAATTTTTAAGAATTGAAGTACATCGAAGATTAAACACTATTAAAGCAACGTATCAATAAGATAACGTACAAACTAAATATCTAAAATTTACTTTTAAAAATGCTAAAAAAGTAGGATCCTACTAAAAATGGCAACACTGAAATAATGGGCGATTTTCTGACAGCCCAAATTAAAAAGTAAAAATTAGTTCAAAAACACTCGATAGATGTCGTTTTATGAAAGCTGGGCTACTTATGGGCTGTAATAAATTCTACACTTTTACTTGTCTACCAAAAGAATAGAAAAATAGTATTTACTTACCTATTTATATTCAGGACGTCCAGAACCTATTTCAATTTTGGAATAGAATAAATATTACGCAGCCATACACGTGCTCTTCATGAACCCGCCTTTTACTTAGCGCCATACTAATCTATGCTAAGCGCCATCTATGAAGTCATTTACGAACCAATTTCTTTTTTTTTTTGATCTCGGAAAATCGCCCATTCAGAATCTGAATTCCAGCATGTGTGTGCCGCTCCATATAAAATGTATGGGAATACGCGCGTTCTGAATTCAGAATCTTAAATATTCAGACACGGAATTCCGGACGCTCGTCCGCTCATTCTTCCAGATCGATCTGAGAAATTCAGATTCTGAAAAAATCAGCATGTGTGTGGAGCATACTGATATTGTATGGTATTCCGGCCTTTCTGAATTCAGAATCTGAATTAAGATTCTTAATTCAGAAAGCGATTCCGGCTGTGTGTGGCCAGCCTAATTCAGCAAGCCATTCCGGCTGTGTGAGGCCAGCCTTAATTCAGAAAGCGATTCCGGCTGTGTGAGGGCGGAATCTCTCATTTAGAGTTGCAAAACTATCGATAGTTTCGCTATCGATAGTTGACCTCGAAAACTAGTAACAATATCGATAGTACTATCGATAGTATCGATAGTATCGATTCTATCGATAGCATCGATACTATCGATAGTATTGATACTATCGATAGGTTTACACTATCGATAGTTTAATAACAGCCGATAGTATTGTTTCCCAATTATAGTTTATGCAGCAATTAGTTAAGTAAGTATTATTACTCGTCTATCAGCTTCCTTTCGAAAATGTATCCACATCGCTGATTTTCTTTTCTTTTTTTTAATTTCACCAAACTTTTTTAAAGTAGGTAGGTAGGGAACTTTTTAAATGTGGGCAATAAAATAACCCGCTCGCAATTCACTGTAGTTATTAGTTATTTAAAAGTAGAATGAAAAATTTTATATTTGACGAGGCTAAAAGTGTTGCCCTGTGTCAAATTGTTGTGTGTATGTGCAGTCTTTAGTCCGTTAGTCGCCTTTTGCGAAACCCAAGGGAAGAGATGGGTTGTTAGTATAATTTTAATTATAAGTCACAACTACACAAGACAGTACCTGTCAGAAAACGATTTTCCCTAAGGCTACATAAACTATTATTTGGGAAACGATACTATCGGCGGTTATTAAACTATCGATAGTGTAATACTATCGATAGTTTTAAAAACTATCGATAGTATTGATAGTATTAGCAATTTAATACATCAATACTATCGATACTATCGATGGTATCGATTGTATCGATAGGCTATCGATACTATTGTTATGACGTCAACTATCGATAGTCTATCGATAGTTTAGCGATAGTGGACTATCGATAGACAACTCTACTCTCATTGTCATGACTGTTAAGTTGTTATTAATATATAAACAACGCAAGTAGTTTTTTTTATTGAACGAGCTTATGCGTAACTAAAAACCCTGGATTCAATCAAACTCTTACCTTCACATTCACATCTCTACTGGACAATGTTAGCAACCTCAAATAATGTTCTGAGTTAGCAACCAATGAAAACAACTAACATATTGTTGTTTCTTTTTGTCAGGTTTTGTTGAAAAGAGATACCAGTTATTTCTTATCTTCACATTGGTAGCTCTGACTGAGTTTCGTATTTGCTATGACCGAGAGCCTGCCATTTTGTAAGATAGAAGGGAGATAAAAAATAGTTTTATGGTGATAAATTTCTACAAAAAAATTAGTTGCCATTTGTGTTAGGGCCCAAAACAAATGTTTAAATGGACGCATCGTCCATTATAACTCAGGTGTCACGGGATGACGAACAGTTAAACAATTATGGATCCGACAGAGGTAAATCTAAACCAAATTACACCTGTTACCTACCTACTGGCATCAAATTAGAGCGTACAGTGTTACCTCTTTCTTCGTGATCGTAAATATTTGTTGATCGTGATCGGTGCATAATCATTGGATAATTGATTGTCCTTAAAACTTTATATTACGTCTCATTGGCATGGTGTACGAAGTAAACAGTTGGAACGTGCGAACGCGCTAACATTCTTAGCAGCAACCTTGAGAGCTTGTCTTTCCTTGCACCATTCCCACCTAAACAGCTTTGGGCTTTGCATGTGTGTTTAGTGTCAGAGATTTTAAATGTGCGATGATTGTTTTAGGGTCATCCCCTGGCGGACAGCATAATGATGGAGACGGGACGCCTGTCTCAGGGTCCACTCCTTTGGGAAATAAGAAATCGAGTGGGAGTGGTGGCTTCCTTCGTTCCTTGCTATGTTGTTGGCGAGGCGGGCGCGGCAAGGGCCCTCCTAACGGCAATGGCGCGAACAGCATCGATGGCAGGGCCTCCCCGCCTCTTCTGGTCATGGCAGACCATGTCCCCAGGCTGTTGTTACCACCTGTGAGACATCAAGACATGCACAAAAAGTGTATGGTTATTGACCTCGATGAAACTTTAGTGCACAGCTCTTTTAAGGTATGTATCACTGCTATTTTTGAAAGCCTTATTAATTCATAACTAGGCTCTGATATTGAATATTATTGGCATTCATGTTAGATTGGCTTGTAGGCAGTTATGTGGTAAATCAAGGAATGGTTTTTTTAACATTTGATAGCTTCACTTATACAGATAAAACAATTTAATTCATAAATTATCACTGTTTAGGTTAAACATTATTTATTTAAAATACAGATGTTTCATCATCAACATACAAAACCAATAAGAATCCAAGAGCCTAAATGTAAACATGCACTTGACTCTGTCTTCAAAGCCATTCATATTATTGTATCTATATCTCTATGTAACATGATAAGCACTGATATAAGAACTTAATTCCTTTGAATTATTTTCTTTATTAATTCATTAGTAGTTCTTTTAATTACCATCTTTGTGTTCTGTATTGTGAGTCATCTAGTTTAAGCTATCCAACAGTCTTATAATTACCTAGGCCCCTCCTTTATTATGCGAATAGGTTCTGCCTGCAACTTCACTTGCATTCAATTCAGTTTTGACATTTCAGCCAAGATCATGTATCCCAAAACATTGTATTTAACCTTTTCTGTATGAGGCGCTTGTAGGCAATGCAACCTCTCAATCCGGCGATTTTTTTGAGTTGTCGAAAAGTGACGCAAATTAAAAAATCAACTTTAAAAAATTACATTACCAAAACTATAAATGCTAGAGTAATGAAATTTTGTACAAACACTCACCAGATACTGTTCTTTCATAAACTTTACAGATTTGGGTAAAAAATATGTTAAAAATAGAGATAAAGTCACAAAACCCAAGTAAGGAAGAAAATCTGAAATTAGCCTGGAATATTGTCATTCCGCACAAACACTTCACATTTTAAGTAAGAAGAGGTTTATTAAATGCTAATTATTTACAAAAAGTCACCATTAAAACCGAAACGCTCCTATAATTATGCGATCCGAAATCACCAAAACTTTCTATTGAACACTAGACATGGGTCGCCATAATAAATCATCAATATCGATAAAATCGATTAATCGACAATAGAGAATTTTCATACAAAATTTAATAAAACGAAATGAAATACAAAATGAAACTAATCCTAGAAAACATTTTTATTGATGGAAGAGTTGAATTCGGAAGAGAATCTAGTAAAATATCCTCGATTTCGTCATCTCCAAGAGGATATCTGCTTGGGCCCTCACCAAACATAAAATTTAATATCACTATACTTCTATTTTCGAAGCGATCACCACTATAAATGAACCATTTTGTTTTTTGAGATAGCTTCTCCACAATCCGGATGGCATCATATATGCCACCATCCGTTGCCGAACTTTGTGATTTTTTTTCAATAGGAAGACATCTAGCGAATTTACTTTGAATTACTTCAGTATGGAGGCCAACCAATCACGTCTCAGTCTGTGTCGATAAAATGGCACCTGTCCATAGATAATGTAAACAAAAATCGTGATTCTTTACTGCCTATGCCAAAACATCATATGATGCCTTCGAATTAGAAGCCCGCTTTGCTCTTGGCATCATATGACGCCTTCCGTACATAAAAGGTTAACCAGGAAAAATGTCTGATCTATGGCACACTAGGATTCTTCAACAAACTGCAAAAAAAAAGTATGACAAACAAACAAAAACTTATAGATTGATGCTTGTGAGTGGCAGTACTTTTATTTTTCTATCGAGACTCTTGCTTGTCACAGATTGTTAATGAGTGACTTAGTAAAAGAAATAGATTTCTGTCTTCTAGAAACTAATTGATCATAATCACAGATCTCGTGTCTCAGTGTAAATAGGAAATGTTGTGTTGAAAGTTGGAAAAATAATCTTAATTGGTCTGGTTTTTGCATCATAAGCCGAGCCTGCAATTTAATTTAATTGCAGCAATAGTTTGATACATAGTTCTACTAATTATGTAACTAACTCAGTATGTATGAACAGAAAAAATGTAAACCAAGTTGATAATAATTATGACATATATAGTTAGGTGGGCATCAAATATTTTGTAGTATTTTATAGTTCACTCAATCCTTAACAGCTTCTGAATTTACTTGCTGCTATTAACTAAACAATTTTTTTTACTGAAATGCCATTTGCAGAATTTAGTAATATCATGGATTATTTGTCTATGGAAATATCGATTTATTAACAAAACCAACATAATGTTAAATCTTGCATCTCAACTGGAATATTTTAGTCAGACAATTGAAGCAAATATTTTATCTGTAAATATTATCAGTTGTCACCATTATCTCGATAACCTTGAGAGCTGCACTGGATTATAGCTAGGGGACAAGTTAGTTGTTATTATTTTTCTTCGCTAATTAGATTTTTTTTATGTCAAGTGATACTTAATTTTCAAATTACTTGATCTTTAGTTTAAAAAAAAGTATTTTAATTCATGAAGATCTTTACTTACCACAAAAACATTCAACCTGGATTAATAGAAATGATCAGATTAAAGTTAAGCCGTATAATGTAAACCAAGTTGTTAAGTGTTTTACCTAATATTGTATTGCTCAAGCAGTATCGTTGATAGCAGGCACTCAATATCACTGATGCTATTTACCAACAGTCACCCTCTATTTTAACAACAAAGTTCTTATTTATCCTACAAATTGAAAAAGACGACAGTATTGAAAAATATGGTGTTAGTAATATTTATTTAACTTCTTATTTATTTATTCAATTGATAATGTAAGGCAGTCAGGTCAATAAATACTTCATAATATACATAAACAAAGTAATTTTATGTAGTTATTTTAGTAGTACCTAATTAAACTCACATTAATTCATAGCACCTGTTGTCTTGTCTTTTATATTTAAAAATAACAAAAGAGATATGTATGGCAAAGATTTTATTAATTATATGGTTAAGAAATATGCTTTAGTGGCTTGGGTATATTTTATTACGTACATATACTCACGTATGGTAGTGTATAATATATTCTCTGCTCACGTCTATTATCCCTGAAGGGTTAGAGACTAGGCATGAGGACCGTAATACAACAAGCAATATATAATATTTGAGATTGCTGTATGCACATTATATAAATATAGTTGTCTGTTATGACATTTAGAATGATATTGGAAAGGATAATGTACAGTTTCAATTCCCAAGTCCGTCGTCATTTCAGATGGAGGAATTAAGTAGATCTACCTGTATCCCACTCCGTCGCCTTCGTTCAAGTATTTTTCTATATTAATAGAGATTAGGGTATAAATGTTAATTTTCTACAATCAATAATGAAACTTTATGATATGGCTACAAGCTACAATATCGTACAAACATACATAATATATTTACGACTTTTATCCCCAAGGGGTTAGTCAGAGACTAGTCAATGAGGAGTGCAAAAGCAGTCCTCTGCCATAGTCCATATTTCACCAAATAGCGACTGCACATGTGCCCAGCGTGATAGTGGCGTGGTGGTGAGATATATGCTGTTAGATATATGTGCAGTCTTTAGTCCGTTAGTCGCCTTTTACGACACCCAAGGGAAGAGAAGGGGGTGGTGGGGGTATTCTTTCACCGCTACGCGATACGGTTTATAGCTACAATATTGATTAAAGCAAACTGACAGCTATGGATAGGTAAGGTAGATCTGCTGGTGTGTGTACCTTTTTGATAGAAAAAGATTGCATTAAGGGGGTCCTGCACGAAATTGTGAAAGTTTACGTATTTTTAAGTCACTTTTACTATACGCTGAATTAGTTAAATACATTAAAAGAACTTACGTATGTTGCCTGGTCATTGCACAAGGTCGTGGCCTTGTTGAAATTTGAAACAAATACTTTAAACAATAACAAACAATACATAAGTCTAATGACACCTAAAACATATTTTTTCGACAACTTTCTTAATTTTACGCATGAAACAATAATTCTTACATGAAAATATTTGTATTGATATACCGCAGGGTACCCCTTTCTTAAAAAAGTAAATTTAATTTATAATACAAGCGCGTGTGTTTGTACATTTCGCAGATTAAAAACATTGCTCTAATTAAATTACTAGGTCTGAAACTTCAAAGCAGAATTGTTCTAATTATAAATATCAATATGATTGATTTTGCTTTGAAGTTCATTAAGAGACTTATGTCAGTTTTTGCGATCGCGCGGCACCCCCTTAAGAGATAACGCCTGTATTTGTTTTCACTGTAAACAGTCTCTTAGCCCGCCGGCCGGTGACATAATTACTTATTCGAAACACAGGACGGATATAATGTGCACGCGAACGTTTTGTCCGGCTTAGAGACTTGTCTTTTCAGCGTTGGAACTAGAGCGTGGAGCGGACAACGAACAGCTCTGGCTCACCAAAGGGTTTCTCAGCTTACAACAATGGCGGACGAGAAAAAAAACCCCGATTGATTCAATGGGCTATGACGACCGTTGAAGTTGTCATGAAAAATACTGAATGTAGAAACTGACTATAAACTTTTAAAAGTTCTTGTACTGTTGCGAATACGGTCTGTTTGTTTCACTTCTTATTGTAGCATACTAGCATAAGTTTTACATAATAATAATATTTTAGCAAGACCGTAAGCATACAGCTCGCAACGGCAAGGCCTGTCATAGAAGCTCAGTTTTCGTTTTCACTAAGTCTCGATAATTTTAGTTGCTTTAGGTACCTAACTATAACGCTCTAAGACTACCACGGCACGTGTTCGATTCTCAGTGAAGTGTTCATGTTGTACTATGCTCGTTCTTAAGGTGGGTCTACACTAGACGAGCCGTGCACGAGCGGAGCACGAACCGAGCCAAAATTCGTGTAGTGTGGACCGACTTACGAGCCTCAAACGAGCGCACTTCGAGCGTTTGGTTCGTACTCGACTGTATGCACCTCCTATTGTCGGTTTTTGACGAACACAAAGGGATTTGCACTGAGGAAAACTATGTTCGAGGAGAGTGATTGTTGTAGGTTCGTTGTACGTCCACACTTGACACCGCGAGTAGAGCGGTTCGGCTTGCGCTCTGCTCGTGCTTGGCTCGTCTAGCATAGACCTACCTTTAGTCCTACTGACTAGGTGATAGACTGTCGTAATACCAGACCAGACATAAAATAAATTTTATTGTTAGTAACTTCTTTTGAGTCTTCTTGCGACAGAAAATGAGCTAACAACCATACATGCATGTAATCACGAGTGACTATTATCCACGAAGGGTTAGTCAGAGACTAGGCAATGAGGACAGTCAAAGTAGACCTCTACCATAGTCCCCTTTTCACCAAAAAGCGACTGCAGTTATGTGCTCACAAACTTCAAGTTCAAAATTTCACAAACCAATAAGTCAATTTTAATGAAAAATTGTATGCTTAAGGCTAGGTGTTAGTGAAAAATTAAAATAACACGTTCTTAGAATTACTTTTTGAAGTAGTAAACAATAAAATTAAAATCTGCGAAATTTATGAAATATTGTTGAGGCTTTATTCTGTGAAATACACCCGATAGAAACACGATTTTATAAAGTTGGCTCGATGGAATAAATTCACAAAGTTACATATTTTTGTGTCATTTTATCTTCTTTTCCAGGTTTTATTCTTAAAATAAGTGATTTGATATTATGAGTCATTTACCAAAATGAAGCTCGTAAATAACTTGAGTTATTATAACTGATGGTTTTTTATTTATTACATCTATCAATTTTTTTAAATATAAAACGCGAATATTCGCGCCGCTTCGCTGTTATACCCGTCCCTTACCGTTGTACCGTCGAGAGAACGAGAGGGAAGCGCTCGAAATACCTCCCCTTAAGTAAAATACAGAGATCTAATTTAAAAGAAAACGTTTATTTCTATTGTTGAGTTCTGAAAACTAGGCTTTATGATAGCTAGTTCCTTAGTTGAGGTTTCCAGGTGTTGCGGTGTTGCGCTTCCACCTTGAAAATAAAATAAAGTCCAACAACCGCTTGTGAATTCCATACTTGTTGAAAAAAGGAAGATTACTTAGTCTGTCTCAGAATAAGATTAAAAGAATTGCGTTACAGTTTACTTAGTAAAGAAGTTTGTCACACTTTGCTTAGTAATTTGAGATAGCCATTAATGAGGTCGATCCGTCTTTCTCTCTCCATCTACCATAAATAATACCACGATTTTTTCAATAATCTGACCGCAGCCACAGTAAGTAAAGAACTATGATAGATCTTATTTATTTATTAATACTGACTAGTAATTAATTCTTGTCTAAAGTTATAATTTCAAAAATTTATTCTGTTTCTCTAAAGTTTTTTTAAAAATCTTGATCAATTATTTTCATAATTTTTAGGTGATAGGTATAATTTAAAAAACTTACTGGGTTATATTTGAAAAGATACATATTTCAATAGATGTTGAAGTTACACAATGAGGTTTACTAAGTTTCAAATGACGAGCTTTCTGACTGAGACTTTGAAGAGGCTTATAAAATAGACGAACATAATCTTGTCAGTCAGAACTCAGAACTAGTCAAATAGGTACATTAGTCTTCGGAAAGTAATATTGGAAGATGCTGTCCCGATCTCCTCATGTGCTATTGGTAATAACGGAAGGTCTCAGCCTAAAGAGTTTGATGTTTGTGCGTCGTCGTTTGTAATGACGATGAAGATTGTACACGACAATTAACACGTTCCCATGGCTCACTACAATTGAGATTCTATTGTTTTAGCTATTGAACGTGTTAATACTTGTCAATCGGGTTGCGTCTCGTAATATTGCAGTAATTGGCGCGGACGTCTACCCTTTGCTGTCCCTCCTACTTGGTTGAAGCCCCTCAAATGCCACATTATAATAATAACCGCGTCGCTTAGCGGTGAAAGAATACTACCACCCCCTCTCTTTCCTTGGGTGTCGTAAAAGGCTAAAGACTGCACATACATCAAACAGCATAGAGCGGCGATGGGCTCACTATTTTGGTGAAAAGTGGACCATGGTAGAGGACTGCGTTTGCTGCCCTCATTGCCTAGTCAGAGACTAGGCAATGGGGGACCTTTCGGGGATGATAGTCGTAATTATATGTATGTAGGGTTACCATTTAGGAATTTAAAAAGTCCTGACAAAAAGCCTGACATTTCGATAAAAGTCCGGACTTTTTAGTCGCAAAATCGAAACATTACTCACATTTTATGTTTTGTTTTTAAATAAATGAGAAGCTAATAAATATTAAATCTGTTAACCGTAGACTTATTTGATATTACTTAAAATGTAGTATTGTTACTCAAATTTTAAAATCCGGACAAATTAAAGAGCCGGACAAAATCCGGACTAGAGTCTAAAAATCCGGACATGTGTGGACTAATCCGGACGGATGCTAACCCTATATGTATGTGAATGTCACATTGTCTGCCGCGCCGACCGCTAAAATACCAACCCTGATACGAGTTGTGAATGATAGCGGTTAGCCGAATGAGTTTCCCGGCGATCGTATCTTAAGCGGTTGTAAACACCAATCGCGAAAATAAACAATTCAAATCGGCGCGATGCTTTTCCAATTTTTACTGGCGTTCAAACTTTTTTCTGTTCTTCATGTAAATGTGTTCTGGCTGTTATTATTAGACGTTTGAATGTTTTCGCGTATGGTCTTATCTAATTATAACATCGAAGTTAGCAATGTTAACAATGCAACCAACACTTTACTCCGTTGTGTGTCATGTATTTGAATGTGTTTACGATGTGGTCTTTCTAAGCATAATCTGTAAAGTTATATTTCTTTAGTTTTATAATTTTGTTGAAAGGTGGCACCAAAATGCACCAGCAACAAGTGTCTAAAATGATAATTCAAATGCCTGCACGAAATTGTGAAAATTTACGTATTTTTAAGTTACTTGTACTATGCGCTGAATTAGTTAAATACATTAAGAGAACTTACGTAAGTTAGCCTGATCATTGCACAAGGTCGTGGCCTTGTTGAAATTTGAAACAAATTCTTTAAACAGTAACAACAATACATAAATCTAATAACTAGGTCTGAAACTTCAAAGCAGAGTAAAATTGTTCTAATTTTAAATATCAATTTGATTTTGCTTTGAAGTTTAAGAGACTTATGTCAGTTTTTGCGAACTTGCGGCACTTCCTTAGAACGAAAGCACAAGTACAGGAAAAGTTTTTTTTTAATTTTTTTTTTTTTATTGTGGCACGCCATAATGGCTTCACTCTGCCTGATGAAAAGCAGCCAGTGAAGCCCAAGAAGTGAAAGCGTTCGTCACAGCGCTACCACGCAATGCCGAACGCTCTCACTATGGCGGCCTGCATAAATGCTTTTTCACGCCCCGCTTAAATAACCCGGGAGAGAAAGAGGAAGGAAACACGTGTGCGGGAAGCGCATTCCACATACGGGCAGTTCGGCAAAAGAACGATTGTCCAAACTTTTTGGTACGTGTCTTGATGGTCAGCACGGTATGAGGGTGGCTTTTAAGACCTGCACGCGTCGATCTGGAAAGGAAAGGAGAGGGAGGGATGAGGTCAAAGAGCTCCTCAGAGCATTCACCGTGGTAAAGGCGGTAAAAAGCACTAAGGGAAGCAATGTCCCTACGTAGCTGTAACGGCTCCAGACTGGTCGTAACGTCATCGTTACCGATAATACGGACAGCACGTCTTTGCAACCTGTCAAGAGCTTCGAGCAAGTACTTGGCGGATCCGTCCCAAAGATGAGAGCAATACTCCACGCAGGAGCGCACCTGAGTCTTATACAAAAGACAACGTTGCTCCGGCGTGAAGAACCGCTTCACCTTGTTCAGGATTCCGAGTTTTCGTGAGGCTGTGGTTATAATGCTCTCAATATAGCTCTTCGGGTTGAGGTCGCTGTGTATGTCCATACCTAAGAGACTGAGACCAGTCTGGATGGGTAATAGGTTGCTCTGGAAGGAGGGTTGGGGGAGAAATGCGGACTTTTTAGCCGTGACAGCGCAGACCTGCGTTTTTTGGCATTGAACTGGACCAGGTTATCAGAGCCCCATTTATAAATGCGGTCTAACTCCTCGTCCAGCTCAATGACAATCTTCCGTCTCGACTCCACTACATCGGCCTGCTTAGCCGCAGGGTGACCCAAATAACGCCGATGTACTGTACTGTCGTCTGCATAGCAATGAATGTTACCCAAGGATAACATATCATTGATATGCAGAAGGAACAGCGTGGGCGATATTATAGAACCCTGCGGCACTCCGGCGTTCACCTGCAGAGACTGTGAGGCACTGCTTTCGCAGAGTACGCGAATGCTGCGCTCATGCAGGAACCCGGCGACCCAATCGCATAGGCGAGGTGGCAAGCCGTATGACGAAAGCTTGGAGAGAAGCGAACGATGCCAAACTCGATCGAAAGCCTTGGAGATGTCCAGGCTAACAGCCAGTGCTTCTCCATGCTTCTCCATTGCTTCACCCCACAGGTGTGTTATGAACGCCAGGAGATCACCCGTTGATCGTTTCGGTCTGAACCCGTATTGTCGATCATGAATCAGCGAGTGATCTTCTAGGTAGCGAATGAGTTGTCTGTTTATGATTCGCTCAAAAACCTTGCAAAGGACAGAGGTGACAGCAATAGGTCGATAGTTGGCTGGGTCAGACCTATCCCCTTTTTTGGGGACCGGCTGGACGTTCGCCTCTCTCCAAGCCTCCGGCACAATTCCAGTAGAGTACGAGAGGTGGTATAGGCGTGTCAGTACTGGAGACAACTCGGGAGCACATTTTTTAAGGACGACTGCCGGTATACCGTCAGGACCGCTAGCCTTCCGCACATCAAGTGACTGCAGCACGGCACGGACGTCACGTTGTCTGATTTGGACGTCAGGCATTGTGGAACCACAGTGAGGGATGGTAGGTGGTTCCGCGCCGCAGTCATCGATACGCGAATTCGCCGCAAAGAGCTTCGCTAAGAGGTTAGCCTTGTCTAGCGGCCGATGGGCCAACGAGCCATCAGGGTACCGCAGTGGGGGCAGAGAAGGCGCGCAAAAGTTGGCTTGCACCGCTTTGGCCAGTCGCCAATAACTTCGGCTACCCGTTGGGTGCGACAACAGCTCTTGGCCAACGCGAGCAACGCGCTGGGCATTCGCTCTCGAGAGAGCTCTCTTGCAGACTTTGGTAGCCTTGTTGAAGACTACCTTGAGGGAAGAGATGTTACGATCGTTGAGCGTGCGAGCCTTGGTCCAAGCGCGATACGCCCTGTTTTAGTTCAACAGCTTTGGCGCATTCGCGATTGAACCAAGGGCGCGCCTTACTTCCGCTGACGACATCAGTGTAGGGAATGTAATATTCCATCCCCAACATGATCTCGTCAGCGACAGCAGAGGCACTCTCCGATGGGTCCTTACCCACAAAGCAGCGCTGGCCCCACGGGATGGACGCAAAATAGTCGCGCATACCATCCCAATCTGCCGACGAGTAGTGCCATAAACGCCGTTTAGACTCCACTGAGGGAGAGCTTTTACGGCGCAGTACGGTGGCACCAACCAGGCAATGGTCAGAAGTGCCCAACGGAGCACTTATCGACACTCTGTACCCGGCTGGTCGACTCGTCACCAGTAAGTCTAGCAGGGAAGGCGCTTGACCCGATATATCTGGAATCCTGGTGGGCTGGAGAACCAGTTGAGTCAGATCATGCGTGAGAGCGAATGCGTGGGCAGTTCGGCCTGCGTGATCTGTTTTGGAAGAGCCCAACCAGGTCTCATGGTGGGCATTAAAATCTCCCAAAAGTACCACATCGGCAGATGGAAACCGCTCCTGTACGTCGTCAACTGCTTGGCTCAGGTAGTCGAATAACCGAGTTGTCTCGTGGTCTCCGGAGTGGGAGCGGTACAGGCAAGCGTAGACATGGCTCTCGGAACCAAGATCCACGTGTACCCATCTGTGTCTCCGTCAGAAAGAGCAATGCAGGCCGGGCCGTCTCAAGGTGTTGGTGGACGGCGTTGAGGTTTGAATGGAGTCCACGGATGTTAGTGAACTCCACCTCAAAAAGCGACTTGGTGGTGGGGAAATGGGGTGCCGCTGTCTGACCTGCATTGTTTTTAGACACTGACATGGTGGTTGGATGGGGGCGTGAGTAAAAGGATATGCTGTGGCGGCAAGGGGGAAAAGACAAAGTGTGGGAGACTAACATGAACTGGTGCATGTAGTTGTTCGGTAAGACGTTAATCGACCCGCCGGACGGAAGGTCCCCCGTACCCCCCCGAAAGTAGTCGCCGGGTCCCACCAATCCGGTCACCAACCGGCACGACGAGCCACTTCGGGATTATGCGCGACCTGGTGGAGCAGCCTCCTAGGGTGGTTAGCCCTAGTTGGGCTCCTGTACTATGCCGCGGGCGGCCAGCGGCACCACCGTTTCTACGGGTCTCCCTGGCCGGCGAATCGACCCAAGTCAACCGAACAATGCGTCCACAAAGACTTCCACCGGACCTTGACCCTGCCGCCACCGCACCTCCCCAAGCTCCGGTATTACGGCTCTGAACCCGGAACGCGTCCTGTGTTGAGCACCGAACACTTGGCGGGTTTTACGAGTCCGCATGGTGGTAGCGCCGGACGAGCAAAGCTCTCCCACCAGCAAAATCCCTTTAGTCGCCTCTTACGACACCCGCTAAGATACAGGGGAGGGGGTGGTGCAATTCTGACCCGGCACCACACGGGGAGAAAAGAAAAAGTTTGGTGAAGTGATGTTTCCAATTATTTATTCGAATGAATCATTATAATAAATAATTGTCTGCTCACATGCAGACAAATTGTTATAGGAATAATAAGAATTCCCCATCTGGATAGCGGCCTCAGCTGTGAGTCACACACTTTTACATCCATTACGTGGGCTCACAACTTCTTACTCTACAAAGGTGAAAGGGTTATTTTTAGCGCGGATTGAACTCTGACACGCACGCGAATAGATTTAATGTTGGGATCGTTACTTTATAGTTTTTCTTACCTTGAGGTAGTTATTGTAAACACGATTATTATTAGGTAGTTACTTCCCTAATTGCTAGCGTGGTGGAATGCCTATTATTGTTACTGCTTTCTTGCACTGATAAATGGGTCTGTTAAATTATTTATACCTTGTCTGTTTATTATTTTTTTCCTTTGGTTAATATCTTGTTATCATAAATTCTTTTTTAGTATAATTGTTTTGTTCTTTATTAAAAACATATTTTTTGCTTGTATATAAATATATATACCTTGTCTGTTTATTATTTTTTTCCTTTGGTTAATATCTTGTTATCATAAATTCTTTTTTAGTTTAATTGTTTTGTTCTTTATTAAAAACATATTTTTTGCTTAGATATATATACCTTTAGTTGGAATCTTTTAAAAGTTTCCTCTACGACTGGCTTTGCCAATTTGCTTCATTAGTCTTTGATTTATTTATAAAAATAGTCCTTTAGAATTACGCGATCTGCTACGGTGCTAAACCTATTTTCTTGCTTAACAATGCAGTTAGTTTGAAATAAAGCATATATGCATTATTATTATGCATGGACGACGAAGGATTTCTTTGACGTTATTGCATTAGCATGATGACTAATAATATGGAACAATGGCGTCCCTGGCCGCGGAATGCTTCGGGCAGCGTGTTATAAAATAACGTTAATAACTGCTAATGTTTCTGCATACAATGTGACATAACGTGCAGCGTTTGTTTGTACACTCGGTTTTGGTTGGGCCCGCCCGTGTCAAGGCTCCGGCCTTGGTTAGGCGCCATCGGGACCCAATCGCTCCGTGATGCGCTCGGTTCGATTGTAGCCATTCGTAGGTTGTTTGTAGTTGTACCGAAGTTTAAGGTCGTCTCCCACTTACGTGTCAAAGTAAATTCGCTTCTCTAACTCGAGGACAATGTGCAAATCGTCTTACGGTTTGTAAAATTTTAACGAATTGTAAGTCTTATGCTGCGTTTAGCTACGTAGATAATTGTATCACCGCCTCACGGGCATACGTAGCACTTGCTGAGATGATAAGATTTCCGTTTCTGATTATGTTTCAATGACAACTTTAAGCGTATGCTCTTCTGGTGAGCTACTGAGACAATTGTTCTCCTATCCAGTTTTTCGAAAAGGCTTGGGTCTAAAAAGGCATTGTAGCAAAATGGCAAAGCGCTCTGCTCTAACAACCGGAGGTCCTGCATGGGTTCAATTCTTAAAGTTGGCAATGTGTTTCGTTTTTATTTTCATGGTTTTTAATTTGACAAGCTTGTTGGTAAGGCCAATACTCATCAATTGTAACTATGGTCCATACTCATCAATTTTCCAGTGGTGAATTGTTAGCCCAAGAGTGGGACGGTATAAAAACTTTTGCTTCTAATAAACATTTATGAAATGAAACACTTAACAAAACTCGCCGTTAAATTCGCTTACTTATTATTTTATCCTGACGTTTCGAATCCTTGCGTGGTCACATCCAGCCGACTTTATGAATGTTCATGATAATTAAGCCTTTATATCCCCTTTTCTGTAACGAATACTCCTAGAGGTTGCTAACAATTGAATTTCTATTGTGTCTGGTATTACGTCAGCTGAGCTCACATCTGAACGTGCCTGTTGCAGCCCATCAACAACGCAGACTTCGTGGTGCCAGTGGAGATCGACGGCGCGGTGCACCAAGTGTACGTGCTGAAGCGGCCGCACGTGGACGAGTTCCTGCGGCGCTGCGGCGAATTGTACGAGTGCGTGCTGTTCACCGCATCGCTGGCCAAGTACGCGGACCCGGTGGCCGACCTGCTGGACCGGTGAGTTACCTGCACCCGCCTTTATGCTCTGGTCTAGTGGTTAGATGTCCAGGTGTGCGTGCTGAAACGACAGCTCTTAAGAGGGTTTACGCATTTTGGTTTCCCATACAAACTTCCAAGTCGAAATTTTTTAAAACTATAAAGCCAATTTTAATGAAACTTAACATGCCAAAGTAAAATACAAGGATCTAAATAAATTGTTGAAAACATTTAAAAAAAAGGTTTATTTAGTTGAGTTATTGCGATTTGAAGTCCTCTATAGAAAGTTTAAAATCGCAATAACTCAGTTAAATAAACGTTTTTTAAAAATGTTTTCAACAAACTATTTAGATCTCTATATTTTACTTTAGCATGCCGAGTATCATTGAAATTGGCATACTGGTTTTTTACAAATTTCAACTTGGAAATTTGTATGGGAAACCGAAATGCGTAATTCCCCTTAAACAAGTTGCTAAGTTGCTGTTAACCGCATCGCTGGCCAAGTACACGGTCCCGGTGGCCGACATTCTGGACCAGTGAGTCAGCTGCACCCGCCTTTGTGCCCTAGTTCTAGTGGTTTGATGTCCAGGTTTACGTGCTAAAACGACAGCTCTTGGACAAGTTGCTGTTAACCACATCGCTGGCCAAGTACACGGTCCCGGTGGCCGACATTCTGGACCAGTGAGTCAGCTGCACCCGCCTTTGTGCCCTAGTTCTAGTGGTTTGATGTCCAGGTTAACCTGCTAAAACGACAGCTCTTGGACAAGTTGCTGTTCACCGCACCGCTGGCCAAGTACACGGACCCGGTGGCCGACCTTCTGGACCGGTGCATGAGTCAGCTATACCCGCCTTTGTGCTCTAGTGGTTAGACCTCCAGCTGTATATGCTAAAGCGACAGTTCTTAGACAAGTTGCTGCAACCTGCTGGACCGGTGAGTTAGATTGCAGCTTTATTTACCCGTTTCTGTGCATTAGTGGTTAGATATCCAGGTGTACGTGCTGAAGCGACAGCTCACTGCGTGCTATTCATAGCATCGCTGGCAAAGTAAGCCGACCTGCTGGGCCTGTGAGTTAGATTGCACCTTCATTTACCGGCTTCTGTGCCTTAGTGGTTAGATATCGCCAAGTACGCGTACCCGGTGACCGACCTGCTGGACCGGGAGTTAGATTGCACCTTCATTTACCCGCTTCTATCCTCTAGTTGTTAGATATCCATGTGTACGCGCTGAATCAACAGCTGCTGGACTAGTCTGTGCTGACCACCGCGTCACTAGCCAAGTACGCAGACCCGGTGGCCGACCTGCTGGACCGGTGAGTCAGCTATACCCGCCTCTGTGCTCTGATGGTTAATTATCCAGGTGTGCGTGTTGAAACGGCCGTAAGTAGACGAGTTTCTGCCGCGCAAGGACGCAAAATTTTCGTATAAAGCGAACCATCAGGAACGTCCACATGCCCAACTACGACGCTTTGTGCTAGGGCTTTTGGCTTTAAGACTGGTAAAATGATAGTATACCAGGATTTATTCGTACTTGATGGATAGTTTCCTCCAAAATATACGACTACTATGCGATTGGAGCTATCTCTATATATTTCTCACATTAGCCAAGTTAGTACAACGTCCCGTTCGCTTGCAGATGGGGCGTGTTCCGAGCGCGTCTGTTCCGCGACAGCTGCGTGTTCCACCGCGGCAATTACGTGAAGGACCTCAACAACCTCGGCCGCGACCTGCGCCGCGTCATTATCGTCGACAATTCGCCCGCCTCATACATATTCCACCCGGACAATGCGGTGAGTCTACCCGTCTGGGTCTCCCCTATAGACAAATGGAAAACGCTGACCCCCCGTCCATTCGTAATTCGACGTACAATCCGCGCGCGCTTTTGTATTTTTACAAGCTTTTATTTAACTTGCACTGTTCGTATGCGTCAAAATTTGCAAACCATTTTTCGACCATTTGTTGGTATCCGATTAAGCTGAAATTTTGCATACACCTTTAGTTCTGGTGACAATACAATGTGAAATACTCAGTATTGGCCGCCGCTCCAAGATGGTTTTTCTCAACCCTATTAATATGGGTATCAAATGAAAGGGCTTGGAGAGTAGAAAACGGTAAAGGTAGTATATCATTACACTAAATTCAATATGGCTGCTGCTCCAAGATGGCGGATTAATTATTTTTTTCAATCCTAAGGGGATGTCCAGCGCCTCCATTATATATACCTAGGGATATAAACGTTCAACGTTATACCCTGTCTGTGTATGAAAAAATCACTAAAAATTATTATGTTCTTTTTAGTTCGCGTTACTTTTTCTTTTTTATGTTTAATTTTTATTTAAATAAAAGCTTTTTTTTAAAAATCTTTCTTTATTTTCGACTAGCAATTGGGATATTACACAGCAATGTACGACGAATTACGATTAGACCGTGGGGTGAGCGTTTGTTAATTGTCTAGGCCCTCCTGTCTCCTCCGCGATACGGTTGACCAGGGGGGTTACTCTCGAACGCAAACTCAATCTTAATTACAATTCCAATGCGATTAATATGTTTCGATATTGGGATAAGTAAAGATAATTCCGGAACGCCATCTCGATAATAATTTGTTCTATCAATTTCCACGCAATTTAATTCCAATGCGCTATCGTCGCTTACAAAAGTGCCATTTGACATTTTTTAGATTTGAGATTGGAAATTGATTAATGCAATTCTGTTTCAAGAGTAGCCTACCAGAGCTACCTCTTTACGACCGAAATTAAGTACAGTATTCAAGGTAAATAATGGGCATGGCTGCGCCGCTTGCACAGCTTGTAACTAACTTCTCTTAGAAATGACATTGATATTTATTTGTTTGCGATAAAGTTGAAATTAGAAGTGTTTTTTAAAATAAATTACTGTATTAAAATTGTTTTCATATTTTTTTACGATTGTTTCCGATGTTACCTGATGCCCATTATTTATCTTGAAGTACAGTACCTATCTATCTGTTGTTTTGCCTTTTTTCTTTTGGAAATCTTTATGGTGTGAGCCCTCAGCCCCGCACGCATACAGCGCACGGGGAAGGAACTGTCCTCCTTCCCGTTCCCCCTTTAACTCACGGTGTAAACATGGCAGCAGAGGCCTACCCTCTATAGCCCGACAAGTTCGTGCGCGACCAATACGCGGATCAATTTCTTCCATGGTAGCGTCATGCACTGTTTTGTCTTTACAAATATTAGTTACAATAATATTAACTTACCTTGTAGGACAAGACAATAAATTTTATATTTGTAGTCAGATAAATCAGTGCCAGACCCTACCACGGAAGAAATTAATCCGCGTAAAGGTCGCGCACGAACTTGTCGGGCTATAAAACCCAGGCGGGCTGCCGTCGTATTACGACCTCCTTGGGCGAGTGGTTTGACAACCGGTTTTCGTAGTGTCGCCATCTCTGAGGTCCCGGGTTCGATCCGCGGTCGGGCCAATTTAGAAATTGTTTTTCTAAATTGTCTCTGGTCTGTGTGTTTTCTATGTATAATAAGTATGTATTTAAGTATTTTAAGAATGTTTATCCGTTGTCTAGTAACCATTTAACGAGTTTCATAACAAAGCTTCTCTTGGGCTAGATAATTGGTGTGAGTGCCCACTAGGGCACGAACAAGAAAACACGTTCGTAACCGGGGGTTGTCAAACCTCTATTACACAGTTCTTCGTACTGCGAGGCCTTGTACTACTTCTTGATCTGTAGTTTTGCCTACTAAAGTCAAATTAAACTGCATAGAGAAGTAATGTCAAATTTCTCACACTAGTAGGCAAAACAACAGATAGGCATTGACTTAATGTACTACGTACTAGAGAAGACGTCACAACTAGATTGTTTGCTACACGCGTTAGAGGCAGCTCGCTTCAACTATATTAGTCTGTGGCAGGCGCTAGACGCAACAATACGTGTGTATTCTGTTTTCTAATTTTTATTAAAATATGCCTTCATTTGTGCTAAGGTATTGTTTAAAGAATTCGGGAAATACAAATAAAACTAAACGAATCACTTTTCACCTGTAAATAGGCACTTAATTATAGATATAACATGCATTTGACTAATTATTTTATCAAATCGCCGAGACATGAGCGGCGGCCATGTTTCGGCGCTTTAGACCTTTTGGTCGCGAGAAAAGAAGCGGTCTAGCGCTGTATGTTTGGACTGTTCAGAAAGACGATAAATTATTGTTTTAGCGCTGCAGCGCACTTTTGTTTTAACTTTAAAAAAATAGAACAAGACTTTTGCTTGGGATAGCGTTTGGACTGTTCAGAAAGACGATAAATTATTGTTTTAGCGCTGCAGCGCACTTTTGTTTTAACTTTAAAAAAATAGAACAAGACTTTTGCTTGGGATAGCTCCTTTAGTACGTAGTACATTATTTATCTCAATGCAGATAGGTAGGTTATTATTTTCGGGCGTTATTCAAACCGCTGTATGTCGATTGGTTAGCGATTGCCAATAGTAAATCTGGTAGACAAGTTTACAATGGATTTGTCTAATCATCTTGTTAGTAGAACATTATTTATGTTTGGATATGCCAATTCTCGGAAACTTGAGTCACACGCGTCTAATCGCTTCATTTTATAGGCTAATGAATGACTTGCTGGCGTATTTTTATTTGTAAATTGTCAATACCATTGTCCTACGATAAGGTAAAGTGGAACATCGATATTATGATTCGCTCAAATTGCAATTGCAAAACGAGATTGACCATTTTGGACCAAATGCTGCCCAAGCATGGAAATACTTTTATTTCTTTCCTTGCATGAAGAGATATTAAAAAAATAATTTAAAAAAACATCCACGGGGTTATATTGTACCTAAAAACTTATCTTATGGCTTTATATGATTGATTGATTGAATGACTATTCTTATAAGTGTTGTTCTATTAATAAAATCCATTGTTTATAATACATAAAGTCTTTTTTTTTTAAATAAGACGTTTCTTATTATTTTTCGATAATGTAAAACCTATACAACAGTTTTTTTTTCTCAATACTCTTCAGGTAGATTTTGAAGCGCTTTGGGTTACATACTAGTGTTAGTCTAAAGAACATTATGCACTATTGCACTATGATACAATGTTGGGCATCACTCTTGGTCCAACGTCCATACAGAAATGGTCAATCTCCTTTCAACTTACTTCATTTGTCACCTCTAGTTGGTTGTATGAGAAGTTTAGAGCGGGACGTTCATATACTGATAATGATGATTGCTGCTTAAAGCAAGAGAAACTCAATTTAATATTTAAACGATTATTTTTCTAATAATTCACTTATTTGATTTGCATTGTTCAAGTTCATTAACTCAGTTTCACTGTTAGTGATAACCAGATAATAGGCAAGGGTGATAGTGGAACAATGAGTTTTTATAAGGCTAACGGCATTGTCCAGTCACAACAGCTGTTGCCGATATGATATACCTCGGTGACATCTCACCCGGTGTTTAGAGTTCGTGGTCCCGAGCCATCCCCTTGGCACGAAGGGATGGTACTAGGTTTTTAGTAGGTAGGCCATCCCTCTCCCCGTTTGTTTACAATTACTTTGTCTAGATAAATAAATAAATAATAAATAATAAATTTGTGACAAGTAGAATGAAGATGAATAGATATACCTAATTACTTAGTACGAGCTTGATTGCGCAGCGGCTAAGGCGATCGGTCTGTGATCTTGTCAGTTAAGCAACTTTCCTAACTCCAATGCCTTACAAGTTTCTAGAATGGGTGGCCAAATTGGAAACATCCCTATCTCCTTCGTTCGGTGCTTCGGAAGGCACGTTAAGCCGTTGGTCCCGGTTGTTGTCGTAAGATGACAGTCGTTAAAACCCACCAACCCGCATTGGGCCAGCGTGGTGGGTTATAGCCCAATCTCGTGAGTTTTTGTCCATTCTAGGAAGGCCTGCGCCCAGCCTAGAGCCATTTGTAAACTGATTAGGAATCACTTACAGCTTACTTGTGAACTATATACTAATATGCATATTCCGAGTTAACCGTCATTGTAAATGTGTTAAATATTTATTATGTTTTGATTATATCGAACGCACCAAGTTTACGGGATCTCCAACTTTAAAGGCTTCGCCAAACAGAACGCGTTCTTAACGCGCGTCAGAGCGCTAGAGCGTCGCGTCCTGACGCCGGGCTATATCTCCGACTTGTGTTGTACTGCGACGGTATTTTATTGTCAAACAGAGCGAAAGCGCTAGCAGTATAGGTGTGCGGATCTGCTATATTCGCATAATATGGTTTATTCTTGACTAAAAGCAACTTTTAACGTGGTGCATAATAGTACATCTCGTAGGCAATAGAAGTCGCTACCGTCTGAAAGCAACTGCGTAATATTATGCGTTATTGTCATACCTTTATAACGTTGTAATATATTCGTTATCTAATATTATAACGATCACCCCTAGTTAGCAGTAGGTATTTAGACACTCTGTTTGACAGCTTAATACCGTCACAGTACAACACAACTCGGCGCTACAAGATGCGACGCTATAGCACTCTGTCGCGCGCTAAGAAGGCGTTCTGTTTGGAGGAGCCATTAGTGCCCAACATAGATGATTGTATTTCGATGATTGACATATCGTCGTTGAAATGACAATACCTCCTAACTTACATCCTATGTTTAACTTGTTTCTTGCCATAAAGTTAATATTCGATTTAGCACCGATACATACTTCCTCTTAATGTAAAATTGTGAATCATTATCATGGCTACTATAGGTTTGTGGAAATATCTTTAATAGTAACTTTCCACGAATAATTTATAACACACACTTACACATTTACACGAACACTTTATAATTTCTACAGTGAGGTGGTGTTGTTAATTCAACGACGAATTTAATTATACATAGTGGAATCCCGAGTGACTTATCAACTCTCCTCCCCCCCCCCAGGTACCCGTGGCGTCGTGGTTCGACGACATGACCGACTCGGAGCTCCTCGACCTGATCCCGTTCTTCGAGAAGCTGAGTAAGGTCGATAGTGTGTACACAGTGTTACGTAACTCCAACCACCCGTACAACCCCACGCAGAGCTCGCCCACATAGCCGCGGGCCCCGCGCGTCACTCGACCGGACCTCGTCAAAAGTGCCAATTTTGCCTTCAGCATAGTGAGGACTTTACTCGTACCTATGTTACGGTTTAGGTATGTGCTAGTGCGTAAGTCCGTATGAGTTTGTGATGTTCAGTTGTTTTGATTTTTTTCGTTTTTTTGTATTCGACGTTCGCTTCCCTCTAGGTATAGTGTGGGGTTTGTTAAAGTATGCGTTAAAGTTAAAGGTAACATTCAAGGCGCGTGCAGGCTGTCGTTCGTAACACACGGAACTCACGGTTACTTATAAATTCGATGCGATGAAATCTCGCGCGCGCTTTCAATCTGGGTTAGCGCTTGCGTTTTTACAATGTTTTTTTTATAGAAACTTGAACTACTTCTCTAGCCTCTAACAGTGGCTTCAGTTTGCATATACATTAAATTATGAATACGCAAACGCTATCGTAACGACAATTGGCTACTTGACAGTTTTCGAAAAAGTATTTAAAAAGTTACAAACGCTTATTTTATACCCCGTACAATATTTTCTTTCTCGAAAAACCTTTATTTAACAGAAAAAAACATATTTTTCTTTGTTGATTTCAAACTTCGTGCGAAAACGGTTGGTCACGTGACATTTTGCTCGGTGACGTATAGAAACTTAACTTGAAACCTGACAGATAGTTTCTGTATACTTTGTGAAATGTGACGTCACAATCAGTCACATGAAGCTCAATCATGGCCGCCCGTGTTTCGGGTCTTGTAATCCACAGATAAAAAAACGCAAATTTATTTTGTAAAAATAAAATATTTACAATTTATCTTAATAAAAAAAACTATTGGATAATTAGTTTAATCATAACCTACCATTTCCGACATATTTCATATTTTATTGTTACAACTGTCAAATAGCCAATTGTAACAAAACTTACACTACGCCCACTGTTCGCTTGCGGTATTGACTTGTATACTTTTCGTTTGTTCTACGATTTCACTTTATATCATGCTTGGGAACAAATATGAGTAAGTTAGGCTACTTCCGTCGGTCGCCGTTCGTCGTCACTCGTCTGTTGCTTTGTTGAGCCGCAAGTGTGTTCGGAATTGATGTGGCGTCGCGCCCCCCAAATTGTCACTTCGAGTGCAAGCCACCCCGAAAGCTAAGCTGACATAGCAAAGGCCCGGTGTCCATTAGGTCGGATCTGACCATAAAGTTACTATACCTAGCGGAATAGAGAAACAAAGGGCTGAGCGAGCAGGATGTCACTAGCAACAACACTGTGGGATAAAAAGAGATGCGTGATGCGACGTCACAGAACTGTTTTTGGCTACTGTTTGTCAGCACTTATCAGCACGCTGAGAATTTGGGTTTTGAGAATTTTTCGGATTTTACGTGAAATCGTGGATATTTTCCCATCCCATTAACACTATTACTGTTAGTAATAAATATAATGGATATCGATGTTAATGTGAAAAGCGACATGACGTAAAATAACTGAACGCATTCTTTACACACACAAATGCCATGATATTTCGGTTTCGTTTGACAGCTCATGTTTGTTGCTCTATTCCGCTAGGTATAGTAACTTTATGGATCTGACCGATATTCGAGTTCTAGTGGCTTAAAAATTTGTATGGACACCGGGCCGAGTGTTTTCCACCTGTCCGATCGGATCGGAGTCAGATCCGAGCTAAATAAAACCGGGCCTTAGTTTTTTCACATAGTTGCCGTTTCCTTTCATACTTCGACACACACCACGGGCTACATAGCCAAGCTAAACTCGCATTGTTGGTTGCGCGCGACTACGCGAGCTGAGCTAACCTTAATAAACGTTAGCTAAATGGTGGTTTGCCCTTTATAAAGTACGAATCGATCGATTAACTTGCAGAAACGATCGCGAATTCTTAGAGTCGACTGGTATTTGAAATTAGGAGTGTCGCCACTCTAGGTGGAATATGTAAATATTTTTTATATCGAAGGACAGTGCGATGCTTGAATCGTTGTCTTGAAAATTTTGACTAATGTGAATATATTTGTTGTACATAATATTATGTATAATTAAATGTGAATAATCATGATGGATAGCACATAAGGTGATTAGGATCGCGCACTTTGGTAATATTACGAAGTTACACTATTTCAAACCAATGTACTAGTAAAATAAGGCTTATATTAGTTTGAAGACTGAGCTGTAGTCAGGGCCTTTGTAATTACGACGAGATATATTTCGCTTCATAATTTTACGTCACTTATATTATGTGACATCGACATTGTGTAATAAATCTTCTACTCTGCTTACTTGATGCATTGAAATAATAATCTTTGGCTCAATGTTATCAAAAATATCTTCACCATCAAATATAGTGATCGTGAGAGAGCATGATTGCTTAGATTAAAACAACAATAAGATCAGATTTTTCTAAATGTCATCATATTTTGTTTCGACTTGTTTGTTATCAGTATGATGCTAATTGAAACATGTCAACGAATACTTAAAGTAAAATTAACGTTGTTTTTGTGCTTAGATGTACCCTTTGAAATAGTGTGATTAGTTCTATCCTAAGGTTTGCACACATTAGATTATTGCGTGTATAATACCTAGAAAGTGTATGATAATCGCAAACGTACTATACACAACTTTTGTTCAACCGTTATTGCATTGGTGACAATAAGAAGTCAATCGCGTAAGTGTCATATGATGTTTTTTTTTGTATTGATGTAATTAATTAAAAATACGTTTAATTATAAAATACGGGTGAATGTAGTATCTGAACAACTTGGCATCTATGTATTATGTGACTGTGGCGTAGAAGAACGCTGATGTTTCAACAATACGATTGTTGTAGTGAAGTCCATTTGCACATATACGTTGTTATAAATTGTGCAAAACTAAAATAGACTTCGAAAGTAAGCAAGGAGCTTAATCCGTATGTCGCATATTTCATCGTCGAGAAAATGCTTCTTATTGCAATGCGCTGTAACTTCCGTGTAGTGACATATCGACGGCTAAATGCCTTACAGAATGCTGTATTATGTTATATTATTATAAATAAATATATGTTTGACCTTGCAATACCTACAGGAGATTTTATATGTCGTAAGTTGTGATCAGATTTAATAAATTATAGATTAAACTTTATTTAGTAAAGTATAAATAAATAAATTGGTTATAACAGACCAGGGGACTAATTGTCTAACTTTAACACCTATCGCAGTACCTTTTAATTACAAGAACATTGCTTAGCTACTTTTCTTATTCAAAATTAACAAACTAGAGAAGCAATGTACTTCTACTCAAACTCAAAATTTCTTTATTCAATAAACTTAAAATAAGCATTTTGAATCTTCTAAATTTATTTGGATGGATGGGCACCCGCCTACCAATTCCACCCATTCAGGAAGTCTTTTAGCTGTGGAGAAGAACGGGCGCAAGAAACTCCACAGCTTTAAAATAATATCGAAGTAACGACATTTACAAAACAACATGTCGTAACCAAATTATACAATCAGTTATAAAGATAATGGATTAAGAAAAAATAATGTAAATATATTATTATAACCAGGCTGTTTTGTCTTCTAAACCTTGACTGTAATAAAAAAGTATAGCGATAAGTGTTAAAGTTATACAATAAGCCCTCAGCTGTAGTCGATATGCACACTTCACACATATACTTATTCATGTGTACATGACATTATGATGACAGCTCGAGATGATCGAAAGTTTGATGTACAGAGTGGGGCTCCGGCAGATTGTGATCTCGTTTGCAACGAGGTGAAATAATCAATTTTATTGTTAGGTGCAATAAGATTGAAATTCCTGAAGCGAGCCATAACATTTGTTCAACACAAATATAGCCTGATTGGTTGCTTTGATATAATTATAATGATTTTAATCGCAATACGCGTCAGCCGCTAACCCTAAAACCACTGATGATTTTATGAAATATAATATAATTAATTATAAGGGGTCGTAAATGCAAATGTCAATACAAACAATATCAGCATTCTTCTGTCCAATATAATTGAAAGAGCTGCACATAAGTTATGATTATCATCTCAGTATTAAACTAGTTTTGTAGTATTTGATGCCATTATACACTGGATTGTAATTCTAGATGACGTAACTAAAATAAACATTTTATTATACAACTCTTGGATGTCAAGGAAATCGGGGACAACTACTAGGGCGATAAACGTAAATTTTAACTTTAATACTTATATTAATGATAAGTTTACACGTAACTTGGACCTGAATATTATCATCTAGATTCTAGAAGAAGTTTTTTCATTTATTTCACGATATGTATAAAATCTCTCGCAATAACGTGTAGTTGACCCCATCTTATTATAATCGTATACAAAATTCAAAATTAATACCTAATGAATTTATTTTAAGAATTGATTAATTACGTATATTATATGAAATGGTGCTTTCAGTATTAGTTGGTTAAGCAACTCGAAATTTCGACTGTAAGAAACAGATAGCACTTTTAACGCACATTCGGCGACTAATTGGTTTTTAATAACATTTATGTAGGTACTAATAATCGGTATGTGGCAAACAATCTGCGGGACTATCGGCTAAAAAATATGGATATGGACATGGGCTTCATTTGACATTTGAAGCCCATATTTTGTCCTTATATGGGCATATTATGGGCTTCAAATGTTAAATGAAGCCCATGTCCATATTCATATTTTTTAGCCGATAGGGTAGCTGGACTGTACTACACCTTGGCTGAACGATGCCATCTATTTATTGTTTAATTCGCTTACCAAAATGGTTTTATTGTTTTTTTATAATTATTTTTTAAACAATATCAATCTATTATTGTTTTGGTATTAGACGTGTAAATAAGATTTTTATTACTTTTAATGAGACGTAACAAAACTCGATTTTAATACATATATTTGGTTTATTATGAATTCATTATTTTCATAGTGTACATGTTAGTTTGTTATTTAGTGACTACTCAGGTATGTAAATACCCTTATACGTATATTTTAAGGTACACGCGGACGCCAGTTGTATCTTGACCGTTATTCAAACTCCCACCGTCCAGTAATCCACAAGCTTTATCAGCATCATGGCTTTCATTTTATACTATACCAAACAAAGAAGTTTATAAAGATTGTATTAATATCTAAAAGGAAATATAAACCGAGCTTACACATTCAGTTTTTCATATCTAAACATATCAAACATCCAGAAAATAGTGGCAATAAACTAGAGATAATTTTAAATTAACCTAAAAAAAATAATTAAGGTTTGGTCCGGCATTTTACTGGACCTGTCCCGGGTACTCGACTAATATTGACATAATGAACACCGATCGTCGTAAATAAAATCTTAAACGGGGTTTAACGCAAACTGCTTAGTTTTATATGCGGGTTCCTGTCTGTAAACGGTCCCACATGGGCACAGCGATGTTAAAATCCATTACACTATTTAATTTTTAGTACTGGAATACCTTGTGGTGTTCGTCCAAGGAATAAAAAATAGTTTCGATTCATTCGTTGTGGATTACTAGGCACACCTATGACCCATAGACCACTGTAGACAGCATTTATTTGTAAGCATTAACACGTAGCTATAGGATGTTATAGTAATATATACGTTGATTTCTCTAGTTGTAAGCATTCTGTTGTTTAAATGACGCGTTTTTTAAACAATATTTAACTTAGGCTTACTAGGACATTTCCCCATGTGACTTAGAATTTTATCTACTTTTATTGTAAAGATCGACTATAAATCGTCCAACAGTGTTATTTAGGAATGTAATATTGTTAATTTTATTTAAAATTAAAATGCATGCAATAAAATTTGGTTGATATTTGCTATTAATGTCGTATTTTATTAATAAAAATGTAATAAATTTTATTTTATGTCTAACATTAACTATAGAGATTTGGGTTATAGTTGACCTATATCATTAATTTGCAAAATATTTTTGTATCGTAATTTAACATTGGTGTAAAGATGGAATAGAATGTGAATCAAATACACTAATCTATATGCAATAATATTGAAATTATTCTTTTGATGAAACTTTATGTGGAACAAAAACTTAGATTGCGGTGCTTCTTCTATAATCAATCATTCTACCATTAATGGAACACACACAAATAACTTGTTATTATTTGGTTAGTTTGTTAATACAATGGAACATTAAAAAAGTTAAGGTACTCGTGGTTAGTGACTCTACTACCATAAACACGGCGATCGGAGCTATAAATGTTTTATATTACTGTTCCATTAATGGTATAAAAATGAACTGCTTGTTGGCCATTGTTTTGTAAATGGCGATTGTTATTTATTAATATGAGTCTCCTACCGTGCGTCGTCTTAATTTTGCTTGAATACAAAGTACAAATATAATAGAAAGGTTGGTGGTAATTCGAACAAACAATTGTTAAAGTCAGTTATTATTAACCTTTAAATTTAAGTGGGGCCTATGCTGTACTACATATCTTTAATTTCGACGCTACTTAATTTACATAAATTCGCTGATTAGCGAAATTCTTGCCTGTAAATAAAATAATTGGGAAAGTAAATGCTCTCGTATGATTGTGCGTTAAAAACTGCAGTCACCTACCTAAGTCACTGCCTTAATTACAAGAATGCCCCAAAATATATTATTATGTCGCTCTGGTTGACAAATCAAAATGTTCAACCTAGCACTCTTTTATTGGACATTTTTTAATAAAATAATAAAATTCAAATAAAAATTTTATACATGATAGTGCCTCTATTTGCTAGGGCGTAATGATCATTCACATATTTTTATGAAGATCGATTTCCGAATGTAATCTCGCTTGTTTTAGACACAAAAAATAAAACGCAAGTGCAATATTCCTTTCAGCCGCCCGTGTATTTAGTATTTCTATGCACTTTAAGGTTTGATCATTTAACAATGAATTAATAATAATTAGGACTGGATATGTAGATATATTGTACAGCATTATGTGACAGGACAGTTACGGTATTGTGAATTTTTTGTACCTATCAGAGACTAGGCAAGTGAGAGGACTATAATTAATATATTTATGTGTAATAGCCATGAAACATAGGGAGAGTCACGAGAGTAGCTAGGTAACATTTACCTGAGACGAAATTTATATTATGGTGTACATTTTTGATATGATGTTGTACAAAAGAGACCTTTGGTATGTTATTTTATAGGAATGAAATAAATAGCCTTAATAAATATTTGGTTTGTATTATTTCTAGACGACTCCTGTTTGTGTCAAAAAATGTTGTTAATGTTGTGTTAGACGACATCAACATTAAGATGTGTGTGTGTGAACATTAAGAGGCTTAAGTGTTTGGTTCTTATTTTATTTCAAACAATTTTCTAAAGTGCACCTTAATATGATTTGGACAAAATTTATTCTTCGGTCTTCAGTGACGAATTTCCAAAAAAACATTTCACACAAACCTATTCCTGAAAATTATGAACACAACAAAAATAATTACATAAATAGGTGCATCCGTTCTGAAGTGAAGCGCGTACAAACATTTCGGCAATTGATTTTTAATTAATATTGATAAATATCCTACTAATCCTACTAATATTATAAACGCGAAAGTTTGTAATTATGGATAGATGTTTGTTACTCTTTCACGTAAAAACTTCTGGTACGAGGGGCGTTCAAAATATTGTTCAAAATATTCTCGGTATGTGGATAAAAACAAACAAGTACGAAAAGTTTGATATTTTTATTTTTCAATATACTCCCCCCCTATGTTCATACACTTATAAGATCGATCAATTATTTTTTTTAATCCCTCATAAAAATATTTTTTATCTTTGGTGTAAAAATGCTCCTCCACGGCTGTCTTCAACGCTTCATCGTCAGAAAATTTATTTCCACGCAGATCCTTTTTAAGATTGGGGAACAAAAAGAAGTCGCTTGGGGCTAAGTCCGGACTATAGGGTGGATGAGTAACAGTTTCAAACCCACATTCAACAATAGCTGCCTTGGCAATATGAGCAGTATGGACAGGGGCGTTGTCATGCAGAAGCAGAACACCTTTGGTTAACTTTCCTCGCCTCTTTTCTTTGATCGCATCTCTTAATTGACGTATAACGTTAGCGTAGTACTGCCCTGTGATATTTACACCTTTTTCTTTATAATCGATAAGCAAAACTCCTTCACAATCCCAAAATATTGTGGCCATGACCTTGCCAGCTGACGGGATTACCTTGAACTTCTTGGGATGAGCTGAACCCTTAATGTGCCACTGCATGGACTCCTGTTTGCTCTCTGGGTCATAATATGATGAACCCAGGTTTCATCTCCAGTAACTATTTTTTGCAGCACCTCATCGGGATTTTCACCACACAGGTCGATAAAATCTGAACAGCAAGCCACACGCATATCCTTTTGAAGAAGCGTCAGCATTCGCGGAGCCCATCTTGCACTTACTTTTGACATATTAAGATGGTCATGTATAATGTCATGTACGGTACCAATAGAGAGATTGGTTACTTGAGCTATAGATTTTACCTTCACTCGGCCGTCTTCCAATATAAGTTTTTCCACTTTATCAATATTTTCTTGTGAGGTAGCCACTACAGGCCGGCCAGGTCTAGGGTCATCTTCAATACTCTCCCTTCCACGCTTAAATTCGCTTGACCATTTTTGAATAGTAGATAAAGAAGGAGCAGACTCACGGTAAACACAATCCATTTCCTCTTTTATGGTTTTTTGATTTTTACCCTGTTTTGTCAAGAATTTTATGACGGATCGGTGCTCTAATTTCGTTAAAATTGTTAATTCGCTCATGGTGTTCATGTTTGTTCGGCAATTGCAGAAAAACAAAAGAACATTTGGTTCCAATTTTACTTTTTTTTAATGTCAATGGATGAATCTTAGCGGCCAGTAACAAATATATATATAAAAGAGGTTGTAACGTATCAATACCGAGAATATTTTGAACGCCCCTCGTAGGCTACTCTTGAAACAGAATTGCATTAATCAATTTCCAATCACAAATCTAAAAAATGTCAAATGGCACTTTTGTAAGCGACAATAGCGTCACATTGGAGTTAAATTGCGTGGAAATTGATTGAACAAATTATTATCGAGATGGCGTTCCGGAATTATCTTTACTTATCCCAATATCGATACATTTTAATCGCATTGGAATTGTATTAAGATTGAGTTTGCGTTCGAGAGTAACCCCCCTGAATGGATTTGGATGAAATTCGGCATACAGATAGTTTATAACCTAGATTAACACATAGGATACTTTTTATCCCGATATTCCCACGGGAACGGGAACCACGCGGGTGAAACCGCGAGCGGCCGCTGGTATCAAATACTTTTGAAACCTTGCTTGCATAGATATGCGCTCAGCCAATTTTGGTGCTAGCCTTATACCAGCGATATAGGTATACGTTACACTAGATAGGCCGTTCCGAACACGCACTATGTTCCACTCATCTGCGGTCGACTCGGCACCTTGCTTTAGTGTGGCTTTGACATTCGCGCGTGCGGAGCGGCGAAAATAATTCTTTATTTCTTTTCAAAGCCTGGACGTAGACGTTTACTACAATTTTACTTAGTTATCAAGTAAGTGAAATTAATTGTTATTCAAGTCATTATTCTGTAGTTATATCGTATTATTATAATAGAAAATATATTTTTTCAAATATTGTTATTGACAATCTATTTGGGACGTCATCTTGATACACACTACGTTGTCTTTGACCGATCTGGCGCTGCGGCGCTGCGATGTCTGTCTGTTGATTAGACGACATAAATGTTTAAGCGCTGCAACGGCTGCAGCGAACTTTAGGTCTCTCTCATTCCAGAATTCGAACAATTGGTTTGTATTGTTCTTGTCTATACTTCTAGGTCAATGCCTTTTACACAAATTATTGTGTACATGTGAGTCATATGTAATAAAAACTACCCCAGTGGCGTAGTGGTCAACGCTGCCGCTCGGATTGCAGAGGACGTGGGTTCGATTCCCATCTGAGGTAGTCATTATTGTCAACGTTTCAATATCTTGAGTGTTCATTACCTACGGGTAATAGACGGTGTAATAGAAATTAAAACTACTATAACTTTTCTGAGAACTTTATTAAAGTTTAAATATTCAAAGATTCAAACGCGCACTTCATAAACACTACAATAATATGACAAGTATGATATTAAATATTACAATAATGTAACCTTTATTACTATTACTATGATATGGTAAGTAATTAAAACAGACATTTCATTTTACATCTCTAAAATCTTATAACAAATTGGAGGTGGTTAACAAAACTTATTTCAGTAATTCTAACATTTCTATTCTATTACTTAAGATTTGTACTACTGACCTTTGGATCTGTTTACCATAGCACACTTGCGACGAGTTTTAAAATTGTTCTGTTTTTTAAATTAATTTTATATGATGTTTTTGGCTATTTGAATACTTTATAAAATTTATAATATATTACAAACCTCAGAATGCCACCATACACGTTTTTTTTAAATCTGTGCACACTGCACATATATTTTTAAATTAAGCATAGAGTAACTTAATCTAGAAAAATAAAGAAACTAAAATTGATCAAGCATATCCACAAAAATACCGTTAGTCATGGTCAATCGACCAGCCCCCTTACTCTCGAAACCGATCGCTATTGGATCGGATTGGTATTGTGAATTTTCGTATTTTAAAATTCACAATACCAATCCGATCCAATAGCGATCGGTTTCGAGAGTAAGGGGGCTGTATTCATATTGGGTGAACTAAATGACATTGAGTTTTGTATTTTTTTCACTCAATATCCACGCAATATGAATCCATATTAGTTCTGGTGTAGTAACTTGGGAGTACGAAAATTCACAATACCAATCCGATCCAATAGCGATCGGTTTCAATAGTAAGGGGGCAGGACCGCGCAATTGAACATACCACAGGATACCTAGGTAAAGTTACCTTTACGTTACACGTGTCCTTTCGTACGCGGTATCCACGAGTTATTTTTTATTGTGCCGCACAAATTAAACAATAATAAAAAAAAAAATGAAAATGATGTCTATTAACGTTACTTAATGATTTAAGTAAAAAATATGTACACAAATAAAAAAAAATCCTGTTTATGTAATTTAAAATAACGAGGCTCATATTATATTTGATAGCAAAAAGTCAAAAGAGCATCGATATCATTTACAGCGACTTACAGACGCCAGCAGCAGAGCACTCCAACCATAGAACAATAACTAAAGCATAGAAGGAGTCCAAATGAGACTCGTATAGTTGTCCTATTTCTTCAAATGGGCCATAAATATTGAAAGAAAAGAGACAAAATAAGTTGACAAAAACGTCAAATGTCCAGCGAAAAAAAACCGGTCACCATTTATGATACCGCATTCAAAAGCGACTTAAACAAATGTAATTCGAATGGTAAACAAACGGAGTGCCCACTCAAATGTCATAGCATTCCTTCTGTGCTTTAGTTATTATTCTAAGACTCCAACCTGCCACAAAATGTCAAATTTATTCATACATTTTGAACTTACTGCCGTACTCAGATTAATTAAGATCAATTAAGTCTCTTGCTGTCACTTTCTTATGTATAGTGCTAAATAGAAAGGCAAGACATTTAATTGTCATTAAAACTTAATTGGCGTCTCTGGAGTGCGTTCCGTCGTTCTGGGTGTAGTTGTTTGATTAAAGTTTAACTCGTTTGAGTTGCAACTGAGCCACGGAACGATCGAGTTGTTTTTATAACCTCTTCTGAAGTATTCCTGTCCAAAACGAGAGAAAACTCTTCTTTTGTCTACATTTTTTCCACTTATATACAATATTTAAACCTAATTATTAAAAAGCAAAACAATACGAAACAAACAGGCCGAATTTTTCGAGACGTTTTGACATAAATTGCAAAATTTGACACTATAACAATGATATAAACGTCAAATAGCTGTCAGAGTGAAAAACAACCATCCGATTTGATGGTTGTTTGGTTGCTGCACTCTGAGCCACAGAACGGATGAAACTACGCTTTGACAGCCGTCAGAGTAAAATTTTACCAAGCCACGGAACGGGTAGAGCGCGCGCCGGAGTGCGCTCGAGTGCACTCGAGTGAAGCCACGGAACGCAGCCCTGAGTACGGCAGTTAGTCACTAAAGTTGAAATATCAATATCGATTGGAGAAACCCAATGGTCTGTTTATTTAGCGCCTTAGAATAATAACGCTATAGAAAGATAGTCTTCATACAAGCGCTCTGTCAAAAATGAAGCACTAAACCGATTCACACACGCGTGACGTGCGCGCATGGCCGTGATCTGCTGTCTCTTTCCAATTCTATGAATATGAAAGAGACCGCACTGCGGCAGCCGCTGCTACCGAGGCTTTAACTTAGAAAATCACACTGCAGTACGTTTATATTTTGACCTAATTAACTACAAGATACTATGAAATACTGAAAGCTTACCTGTGAAAAGTGATGTTATTACACTTCTTTTGTTTTTCAGATGTGTTGTGACACAATTTAACTGCACAAACCGTCATTTTTTTTTGTTTTCGCGAGACACGTTCGGCGCGCTGTGACATTGAACACTACGGAGCGGTCCGGCGTTTGGTGCCATTTCTGGCTCCAATTAATGTGCTTTAAAATAGGCGCGCGAACTTGGTTTCTATAGCGTTATTATTCTAAGTTTAGCGCATTATTTGTGTGACCTCATTGTTTATTAGCTAACTTCTATATTAATTTGTGTCTTTATTAAAAATGTATGCAAATTGAAATGATATCGCTATTCAGCAGTTAATTTCCTTTTTCTCGGGTTTTGTAATTATACCCTGTATGTTAAGGTTCTGCTAAGAATTTAATTATTTTATTTCCAAAGTTGTTCTGTGGTTGTTTTCAAATTGCAATCAATAATTAATAAAAACAAATGAATTCAAATAAAACTACAACATTATCGTTGAAAATACAATAACGCCTTATTATTAATATTAATTTAATTAAAGCGTTGTTAATGAGATATTTATGTAATTTATTATCTGAAAACTCATATCTCATAAATTTTATTTATAAAAAATATGTAGGACAAATTCAATTAAGTAATTTAAAACATACCTCACTGAAACCTAATTTGGCACGATACAATATGTTTGCCTCTTACGAACGAAAAACAACAAAAATAAAACTTTCCGACTACACAGCCATTATTTGATTTTTACAAAAATAAAACTCTGGAAAACAACATCTTACTCTAAATCTACTTTACGCATTCTTAACATGATTAAACAAAAAATTTATAGATAGGTATGAGTATTATGATATGGTTACTAATTTAAAATGTATGTGTAACAATAAATAAACGACGCACTATGGTCTAGTCTTTGAAAAAATCGCATAAGTATTTAAAGTAAACTTTTTTATAAGAAATTAAAGCTGCGTTAATATAACTAATTATAAAATATTAGCAAAACAGCTTTACAGTAGAATAAGTTGTGTATTAAAAATAAAATAAATAAACAATAAAATAATTTTAAAATAAAGTTGAGAGTATACATCATGTTGGCTTGTTAAACGATCTTACATAATAACACCGATATAATAGATATAATATGTATATTCATCCCACGGGGACGGAAAATAGGTGGAAAAGGAGAATTGTACAAGGGAACCATTTAATTTCATACCATTACATTATCACCACAATAATAAGGGCTAATTTTTCTGTGTTAGGTTACGACATAGAGTGGATAAAACCACCAATGACGAGATATGAGTATGACATAGACCACCACGCTTATTCTTTCGATTTTTAGATCGTAGGTGGATTTACACTAATTATTTCGTAACAGTTTTAATTACAGAAAAAGATAAAAGGAAAATCTGAAAAAAAAATGTACATAAAACTTTTATTTTATGTACAAACTTAATTTTTTTTTAAATTACCTAATTGCTTCATAAAAAAATCCAAAATAACAATAAGTACTATGTTACAACCGTTCACATATTGTCTGAAGAGTTGAAATAATACCCTTAAATATGTTTATTAAATGTTGGTGGTTTCAAACCACTCTGTTTCCTGTCGCTAACTTTAGTTAAATTGGCCCTACTTATTTTGAATATACAATTTCATACACAAACCGCAACAGTAGATAATTAAAGATGCTCTCCCTAATTTACTGAACACCTAGCGTACTGAACTTTGCAAATTTTATCACGATAGCTAAAACAATAAAAATATGACGCACCATTACGTATTGCGAGATCAAAGCGTTTGTTCTGCCTGCAGCGGCTCCATACAATTAATTTCATTCCTAATTGATGGACATTTTTTCTTGTAGTATTTGGAAGTAGCATGCCTGTAACAAACATAATTAATTTTTTTTATAAATAGGTTCAGTTGATTTTATGAAAAATTAAAATGTATAATACATACGTATTATTATACGTATACTATGTGTGTTGGCATGCACTGTACAAACTTTGGTGGGTGGATATTATACATAATAAAACATTATCCATAAAAAAATCGAAACTCAATAGTTTAGAAATGGCAGCTTTTTTAGGGTTCCATAGCCAAATGGCTAAAAACAGAACCCTTATGGATTCGTCATGTCTCTGTCTGTCCTCCCGTATGTCACAGCCACTTTTTTCCGAAACTATGAGAACTATACTATTGAAACTTCGTAAGTAGATGTATTCTGTGAACGCAATTAAGATTTTCACACAAAAATAGAAATATTTTGGGGGTTCCCCATACTAAGAACTGAAACTCAATTTTTTTTCTTCATCTAACCCATCCGTGTGGGGTATCTATGGATAGGTCTTCAAAAATGATATTGAGGTTTTCTAATATCATAACTGAATAGTTTGCGCGAGAGACACTTCCAAAGTGGTAAAATGTGTCCCCCCCCCCCCCTGTAACTTCTAAAATAAGAGAATGATAAAACTCTCGGGGGTTGGGGAAAATCATTTGCCATTAAACGTTCATTATCACTCATTATTATCCACTTGTAAAGAAAATAATAATTACTATTAAAAACTTGACACTGGCTAAATGTGCTCATCGCACGAAGCCATTATTTAAGAGAGAAAAAAAAGGTACTGTATCGGTTTTGTTGATGGTACCTTGAGCGTGGTGAACATGAGCCCGAGCTCGCCGTGCTGCATGCCGGGCTCCAGGAAGTCCTCCGCGAAGTGGATCTCGGAGCCCAGCTGCAGGATGCGCGCGCGCACCACCACGAAGTGGAACACGGGGAACAGCTCGTCCATGCTCCACAGGTAGTTCTGGCCTGAATTTAATAATCATTTATTAACGTGGAAACTGGTTTTAATCGCCTCTGTGGTATAGTGGCTAAGCCACCGGTCTCAGACCTAAAGGTCCCGGGTTTGATTCCCAGCGGGGAGTACATCTTTGTGTGCATGATTTGGTTGGTGGTAGGGCTGTTAAGTCCGCCTGGCTAGCTACCACCATCGTATCTAAGTCTGTCGCTATAACAACGATGATAACAGCATTGTTGTGTTCCGACGGTTCAAAGATAAGATAGCCAGTTCCACAGTGGTTGAGGATTCGGGTGAAGCGCGCTTCCACCTGCAGCCTTATCGTCACTTACCATCAGGTGAGATGAAGGCCAAGCGCTTATACCCGTTGTGGTAAGAGAGTCGTAAGAGCACTAAGATACGTAGTACTATTATTCATTCTGTGACTTAGTGCAGTATAACTTTATTCTTAAAAACAATGGAATCGTATGGGAATTTGCATAGTAAGATAAGAGTAAGACTGCTCTAAAAGTTGATGGTAAGGCATCTGGACTTCTTGGCAGGAAAATGAAGCGTCATGTTTATTATCGTTGTATTTTCTATAATTTGACATTTGTGTTTTTTCTAATATTATTGTGGAGCAGTGGATGTATAAGGACTGAAATTGTTAATGATGATGATGATTATCATTACAAATCAGGAAGTCACATTACCCAACTCGTGCTGCACCGCCGTGGTCAACGTCTGGAATGTGGTGCGTATGACGAGCAGCTTCTCTATAGGCGAGAACCTTCTCGCTTCAAGATCACCTGATCTCGAGCTGCTGCAGCGTCCCCACGGCCCATTGGAACACGATGGCGATGATTATACTCATAAATTAAAAAGTCACATTACCTTGCACCGCCGTGGTCATCGTCTGGAATGTGGTGCCTAATGACGAGCAGCTTCTCAATGGGCGTGAAGGTGGTCTTGAGCTGCTGCAGCGTCTCCACGGCCTTTTAGAGTACGATGGCATGATTATCCACATAAATCAAAAAGTCGCATTACCTAACTCCTGCTGCACCGCCGTGGTCATCTTCTGAAACGTGGTGCGTATGACGAGCAGCTTCTCGATGGGCGAGAAGGTGGTCTTGAGCTGCTGCAGCGTCTCCACAGCCTCTTGAAACAGCTGCTCCTTCGATGGGGAGAAGCTCGGCGACGCTTGGCTGGTGGGGCCTTGGTAGCCGACCCAGAACTTCCTGAAGTAAAAAGCTATTTGTGAGCTACAGCAGCTGCCGTTAAACCCTACACAATAGAAATTCAATGAGCTTGGGAACATTTTTATTTATTTATTTTTGAAATATTTACATTTTAACTTAAAATATGACATTAAATTTTTTCTGTAGCCCTTCAAAATACTTCACAGTAATTTTTTAAAGATTCATAAAAATGACCACGCGCTATTGTTTTTGTGACAGTCAAAATCCGCGCGAAACCCGCGGCGTGACGTCATCGGATATGTAATCGGACGCCCGCCGGGTGCGGGCGGCGAGAGCGGCGGCGGGGACTATCGGATTCGATGACGTCACGTCACGTCAGTCGAGTGCCAGCGAACTAAGCGAGATACTAGTGTTTTAACGAATTATTTATGTACAATAACTTTGTTAATACTTCTCGTATCAAAGTGAAATAAAAACTATTGGTTTTAGAATAACGACTTGTATAATGGTATAAAGTAAAAATGAACTTTTTTTTCATTTTTCCCAAGTCCATTGTTAGTAACCTGGAGCAGGCCTCCGCCACTCCATATACTTGCGCGCTATAATTACCTACCGCCCGGCCGAGCGGTCCCGGGCCGTTTGCGGACCAAATTCGTGCAGTTTTCGCAAGCAAAGCGCACGCATGTTGTTAAATTTTAATTGTTCCATTCGTTTGTACGCGTACCGACGATGCCGTCTGGTGCCTTATGTGCAGTAGATGGGTTTGTTGTGCAATAGTAGTTTTTTATTTTACCTACACACTGACCCCTATTTACATTTGATGATGATGTCAGCACCAATTTATAAAAAAATATATTTTATAAATGATACAATTTTAAACTATACTCTATACTCAGAACATATCCACAGTTCCCAATAAAATTGACACAAATAGTTATTTATGTTAATTTAATTTTATCGAAGAGGCAGCCCTGCGATTGTTGTGGGATGGCGCGGTAGGCTATTATAGTTTAAATATTAGTAGGCTATTATAGCAGTAGGTATTGGTAATTTTCTACTGAGTGAAGTATCTGTTAACTCTTCTTTAATCTCTGCCTGGAGTCTTCGTGACAGACAAGGGATTTTTTTTCCACCTGTCCCCACTGGTAGAGATAAGTGGAACCTATTTAGACTCTTTTATTTTAATGGGGATACGTGGAAATATTATGGCTTTTTATCTCTACTGGTACAGTTATACATAATAATTCGCCAACATGTGTCATCGGCAAACTGGTAGACAGTGCAATATTTAATTAATAACATTTTGGAGGTCATTTACAAGTAGTGCAAAGGGCCTACTACAGACCCCTGGGGGGTTACTCTCGAACGCAAACTCAATCTTAATACAATTCCAATGCGATTAAAATGTATCGATATTGGGATAAGTAAAGATAATTCCGGAACGCTATGTCGATAATAATTTGTACAATCAATTTCCACACAATTTAATTCCAATGTGGCGCTATTGTCGCTTACAAAAGTGCCATTTGACATTTTTTAGATTTGTGATTGGAATTGATTAATGCAATTCTGTTTCAAGAGTAGCTTACCTGAGCGGTTCCTTCAGTCACTTTGATCTTATCACTAAACATGTCATCAATTTTAACTTGGTAGTTACGGTCGCTAAGGTAATTTATAAACCAACCCAACAAGTTGCCTCTTATTCCACTATTATCTAACCTTTCAATTAGCAAATCGTGACGTAACGTATCAAACAAACGCCTTACCGTAATCTACAAAGACTAAGATTACATTTCTTTGTCCGTTTAAATAATTATTAAAGTCATCCGTGAAACAAGACAACAGCAGCGTTGTGCTTTTATCTGGCTGGAAGCCATATTGTTGTGAAGAGAAAATGTTATTAATTAACTGAATAAAATGTTTGTATATTGTGACTAGTCACAAGTAAGATGCAATGTAGTACTAGTACTACATTGCATCTTTTTGTAATAACACTATTGTATACGCTAGTGGATGTTGTATCATATTGGGGACCGCTTAACATGGTCCTTCGAGCCGGATAGAGAATTACAGCCCTCGCAGAAAAACAGTATAAAAGAATACTGACTGGTCGATGCCGAGGAAGGCCATGAGTGTCAGATCCGGCTGCTTGTTCCACTTCATCAGCCGCCGCCAGTAGAGGTCGTCTTCGCGCTTGTTATGCAAAGCGTACAGCACGAACAACGCGGGGTGCACGCGCGGCAGCAGCGCCGGCTGCAGCAGCGACGCCGCCGACACCACCTCGCTATGGCAACGACGAGACACAAATCATAATAAAAACTATATCTATAATATGTTTGTTAAAAATTGCTATTTATTCGTTTTAACCAGAATAACGCCAAATCCAGCTTTTAGTACAAAAAATGTTAATAACGTTTCGTGCACTTGAGCCAAGAATAACTTAAATATCGGACTTCTTGGCGGGAAAGTGAAGCGTCAAGTCTGCAGTTTTGTCTTATTTTCTAAAATTTGTATTTTGTAGAATAATAATGTGAAATAATGGCGGATTATTAACCGTTGAGAGTGTTGGTAAATAAAACAAAATAGTGCAACATCACTCTTTAAATTTTCTCAAGAAGTCAGTGAGAGATCTCAGTGAAGCTTTACTGAAACTCAAGGCGTTTGTGGGAATATCATTTACCATTAATATTATCACTACATTGTTATCTACTTTATGCAAAGACAATATTTACTATTATATCTTACTTGACACTGGCTAAATGTGCTGGCCGCACGAAGCCATTATATAAGGAGAAAAAAAACCACTTAAATGTCACTCTAAACTCACCCGTCGATAGGGTTGCTATCCTGCTGTACTTCATCGTCTTCCAACAGCGTGTAAGGTATCACCAGGTCAGTGCCCTCTTGCGGCAGCGCGGGGAACAACAGCCTCACCACTTGGTACAGCCTGGGTATTTGTAAGAAAAACCGTTTAAAACATTTAAAATTTTATCCAACGGTTTATAACCTCGAAAAAACTGTTTTAAACGGTTGATGAGCCGACTACCCCGTAAAGGAAGGGGTGTCATTTTGTACTTAGATTGAGCCTTACTAGGCGTAATAATAAAATGGCACGGTACGTATTAAACTAGCAAAAACAAGAAAGAAAGAAAAACATTTATTGGCACACACTACAAACTTACATACATGTAAAAAAAGAGTAATAAAAAAGACAAAAATACGATACTCACAATGACAATACAAAACAAAAACAAAAACAAAGTGTGGCCAACTAGGCCCCAACCTCAGCACGTGCTACAGCGACATAAAGCCGCTGCAACGCTGGTATTCTGGAGGGGCCTAATCGGTGACGTGTCCACAAAACAGTGATACACCAACAATAATAAAACGTTAAACAAAAACAACAAAAAAAACAGTAACAATATAAAAAATAAAACACTAAACTTTAAACACTACTCGGCACTTTCTTGGCTGTATGGTTTGCCTTCCTGTGCTTAAAATAGTACAGCTAACAAACGGACAGCTAGGAAACTATGGATTGTTGCTTGTTGACATCAAAGAATCTGCAACATTTTCTGCTATTCCGCTTATAATTACAACTTTAAATAAATTATGTCACAACACGTGGCCAACATGGATAGTACAGACTCAAGAGGATATAAGTGTACAGACTGGCTACTTAAAATAATGGACAATGTTCGTGGCAGACTATTTGAAACATAGAACGAATGGAGGCAACACAACAGACTAAGACAACAGAGCATTTACAGAGCAAAATAAATAAAAACAATGTTCGCTGCCTCAAGGGTTCCGGAACGCAAGCCCCGACAATGTAATGCCTATCGTGGCAAAACCCAAAGTAAGACTAGTTTGCTGTTTTCTGCATGTCAATTAGATATTTCTTGAGGTGTTTTTTAAAAGTATTTACTGTTTTTAGGTCACGCACCGGCGGCGGGAGATCGTTCCAGCACCTCGAAGCAGCGAATCTGAAAGAACCACGGAAAGCCACCGTCCTATGCTGCGCAGTCACAAAGACGTTTGCGGTCATTCTTCTGAGGTATTTGTTGTTGTCACTAGCCCATGCCAACTTATCATACAGGTAACACGGCCTTCTCGCCTCTATTACACCAAAAAGAAGAGTGGCAAGGTGAAGTCTTCTACGCGCTTCCATTTTCATCATGTTTGCTGTATTCAGAAAAGGAGTTACATGTGATCGTGGTGGTACATCAAAACAGAAACGCGCACAAGCATTCTGCACACGCTGGATTAGCCTGCTCGTCTTAGACATCAGACACGGCCCATAAACTGTGTCGCTATAGTTCAACCGTGACAATATCAGTGCTTCGCACAGTGTGACCCTCAGTTCCTCCTCCTCCTCCTCCTCACACACAGAAAAAAAAACAAAGTCTTTTAGACTTTTAATTAAGGTAAAAAAATGTTTGTAGTCCTTTAGGACTTTAGTAATTCTGTTCCTGATTATGTGTAATCTAAATTTTAAAGCATTGCTCTTAAAATCGATACCTGGAGGTGATACTCTTCAGCTCTTTGACGGCGTGGCTGAGGAGTAGAGGGTGTACGCGTACTCCTCCGTATGTAGTGTTGAAGGCGTTGGTGAGGCCTTTCACTAGCTGGCCCAAAGGGTGGTGGGCCGATTCACAGGCCTATCGAAAGAATAGAATACTATTGTTAGAAATATGGTAAGAATTATTGATATTAACAAAACAGAATACTTTCATTCAGTACATTAAACATTCAGCATGCCAGAAAAAAATTGGATTATGCTTCCTTACTTTAAGATTCTGTGCTTTAAAAATCTGTAAATTTTTTCAAAGTCTAATAAAAAATTAACCATTTTAGTCAGAGTCATTACACAATGGGTTCTTGGAGATCGTCGCCGCCAAGGTCAGCCCAGAAAGAGGTAGCGAGACGATGTGGAAGCATACCAGACTGATTGGCATTAGGTGAGTCGGGATAGAAATATATGGAAGGACTTGGGAGAGACCTTTGTGCTGGGCAAAGGTGGGACAATATAGGCTAGCAAATAAAAAATCAGTTGGGGCTATGTGCTCAGCAAAATTTGAATTTTATTTCCTTAACACAAGGACGAAAACCAATGAAAATTTATTAACACCCTGTGACTGCTAAAAAGTTAAGAAACTGAGTCAAAAAATTAGTATGTACTTACATTTTGCAGATACAGTTTAAGTTCCGTGTAGTCATATAATGTCAAAGATTTCTGTCCAAACTTTGGTATAACTTCTAAGCAATCGACAGATTTTTCAATGTCACTGCTTCTGCTTCTTCTCAGCGAATTTTTATTGTGCTTTTCTTTGTGCGAGCACGATATGGCCACGGCGACTTTCTGCCAAATTTTGACGTTCTCTATCGCAGGACCCGAAGGACCATTAGCAAAATGGTTTCCAGTAGGAGTGAGTATGGTTTCCGATACTCCTAGACATTGGAAGCATTGGCGGAAAAGAGCGTTCCATTTTTGATGTGGCGCGACGCTTAGCTTTCCAAAAGAACTGAAAATAACAATAAACACGATTAAAATGTTTTTGTTCATTTGTTAGACAATTAATTACTCATTTTATATCGTACTTAGGTTTAGAATTGGATGGAAGTGCTGGGTTGGATACGTTTAATTGCATTGTGGCATTGGATATTTTAACACCTTCCGTCCAAGCGCCGCTCAGGGAACCCTCAATCTTATCGCCACTGGAGAAGGTAAGAATTCCTTTGCCGGAGAATACGCCTGCGGCGCGAAACTCACCCTCGTAATGGGTACCATCTTCAAACACCATCACACCATGTCCCTGGAAGGAGTTTAATTTTATTGGTTAATTAATGTTGCTTTGTAAGAAAAACAATTTTTTTAGAAATTTGTCACGCGGACGTAGTCGCGGGCGGGCCGCTAGCTAATTATAAAATAAAGAAGGATGTGGCTTGAGCATAATCTTTATTTCCACGAGTAAAATGATATTGTAATTATTCCGACACACATTTACGTATTATGTGGTATTAGTAGTACTTTTTCGCAACTCCGTTATCTCACAGCATTATCTTTTGTTAGCTGTTCACATAAAAAAAATTACCAACCGTTAACACATCCTGCATGAATAATCCTTCATAATAAATGCCATCCAATGTCACTATGAGGCCGCAGCCGTGCTTCTTATTATCACTCCAATTGCCCAAATACTTTTCGCCCTTGCCTATGTCATCCATGACACCGTAACCTTGTTTCGCGCCATTTATCCATTCGCCTGTGTAGATGGCGGCCGAGGAACAGGTGAAATCTCCATGTCTTTTGATGCCGTGGCCATGGGGCTGGCCATCTTTGAAATAGCCCTCATAAATATCGCCGGTAGTATACTTCATTATGCCGTAGCCGTTTTGAAGGTTGTCCTTCCATTGGCCTTCGTAAATACCTGTAAAATTTGGATTTTTTAATCCTCTCATCCTTAATTTGATTATGAAATGAGTATGTTAATGTTAAGCGAGTACACATTAAGTAAAAGTTGTCACGTGAAATTATAAACAATGAAGTATTACCTAACTGACATAAATCTTGGAGTTCGATAACGTAGCGGCTAGCGACGCGTAGGTACTAGCGCGTTTGGGTTACTTAAATGCGCTAGTAGGTACGCGTTTATTTAAGCACGCGTTATTGGTCGTTGGTTATAGGTTAATAGGTCACTTAACTTAAATATCTTGAGCCCCTTTGTACTTCGGAAGGCACAGATCGCAGTCGTTAAGAGGAAACACTACGTCAACGTGGCATGCAAAATTCTCATACAAAACACAGAAAAACCACGTCTCGTAGTCCCCTGTTTCCTCCCTCAGAACTGGACCAATTTTTATTACTTTTTCAGCATCGGTTAAGGAAAGATTTTCTATGTCTGTATGTTTAATTTTTTTGATTTAAGTCATTTATTTAATAACCAGGAGCCTTGAAAATTTAGCGAAATCACTCCGTTTTAAGTCGTCCTCAGAAATATTAAGTTGCTGGTTTTAAATAAAAATCAAACATACAGACATAGAAAATTTCTTTCTTTAACCAATGCTGAAAAAGTAATAATAATTGGTCTAGTTCTGAAAAAGGAAACCGGGGACTACGAAACGTCGTTTTTCTGTTTTGTATAAGAATTTTGCATGCCACTTCAATGTAGTAGAACCCACATTGTGGGTTATGGCCCGAGCTCCTCATGACTTGCTATTGTTCATATGGGCAAGCATAAATCGAGCAGGGACATTTGTAGTATGATATAGTAGGTGTTTATATAGTATATAGTATGATGATATGTAGTAGGTAGTATGATGATAATAAGCTACCATATTAAGGGTCCTTTAGCGGTGAAAACGGAAAAATTGGCTGTTTTCTATTAGCTGTCATTTAAAATTTTTTAGTTATTTCGCACTGAAATTTTCAATCTGTATTATAGAACGTATGTGTGATGAACAAAGCCAAAACCAGTGATATATACGTGGTCAATGGCCAAAACATAATTTACACGATAGAAAAAAAATCCTGAAGTTACCTCTAAAACATAATTTAAATGCACATTACGATCGTGTTTTACAATAATAATTCCTATAAAATCATAAACCCATAGGTATTTACCTTTTCGATTTCTTGACTGATTTGCATTTTCAAAAAACTAAACATTTTCATTAAATTGATAAAAATGTGATTGAATGCGTTTACGAATTACCGCGGACCCCGCCCTGCGCAACACCCGCGGGGCCCCACGCAACATCTGAATTTTCGCTGATCGCCTAACCCCCCCTTAACAAAGACATAGAAATAAAGATTTATATTTTTAATGTAGGTACTTGGTTTCAGCAATAAATAGTTAGTAAAATATTTACAAAGACAACCTAACAGATGGTATAAACAAGGTCATATTTCCCATTGGGTTTCGTAAAATGTTATTGTTTGCCATTCCAAAACGTAAAGTAATTAATTTCAATTTAGTCATGTTTGAAAATGGTTTCAAGGTAGTGTCAAAGTTGTGTGTGTGTAGTCTTGCACTCTGAATTGAGCTGTATTTTATCAGCTATTTGAAAATACATACCTATCGAAGGTATTTCCATCTTGCCATGTCCACACAATGCATTTAGCTGAAACTGTCCTACATACAATTTGCCATCAGGCCATTCTGTTTTGCCATGCCCATGGATCTTACCGTCGAGCCATCGTCCACTATACTTGGCTTCTTTATAAAATATATTTTTATTCGAAAACGTGTAACTGGCCGTCCTGGCTGCAGGCGGTTTGAACATCGAGTCCTTATTTAGGACAGATCTGATAGACATGTTCAATGAGTGTACCCATTCAGTTTTCTCTTGTTCACTGTTTGTGGTAACAGACAATATTTCTTCAGGAGTGGTAAGTTGAATGGCATTTAACACAGCATCTGTGTTAGGTACTGGCTCTACCCAGAGTGTATCCAAAGGGTGAGCAGTGGGAGTGCTCCCAACCATGTGAATAAACAAATCATTAAAAAGTATAAACCAATGGGTAGAAAATCTTCCTGGATTCATCAAATTTAGAGGGCGTGACTTTGATTCTCTAACAAGTCGCCTATCTGGAGTCCTGTATTGCTCCAAACCTTTTCCAGCTGTCTCCCAAAATAGCTTCGTCACATCAGCCTCTTTCCGTTTCTTTTCCTGTTCTTCTATTAATGAATCTAATGATGAGATAACTTTGTTTAATCTATCATCTATATTAGTTTTAGCATCAATTTTTTTTCCTTTCGACTTATATCTCAATAAAGACTGAGCTATGCACTTGTAGGAGCTCAATCTTGTTAATGGCTGCACAAAAGCTAATGCCACTATGGCTTCTAAGGTTTTCTTATTATTTTTCTGTTTGTTTGATGGGAGTTGATCAGTAAATAAGTTATAAACACTAATCGGAACATCAACTATACTGTTGATATGGGTAAAACCACCAATAACAATTAAATTGCTTATAGCTACATAATACTTTCTGTACAAATAAATATACTCTTCTAAATTTTTTATTAAAGAAATATCACATTCGTTTATGTGCTTCTCAGCATACTGCCACATAGACAGCACATTCAGAGCAGTAGTATTTAAAATGTCACTAAAGATATCACAAACAGTTTCATAAATGATGGAATGTGAAGTGATTACTTTACTTTTCTTTAGAAAAGGTTTGATTAGGGAATGATATATTAGAAGCATCTCTTCCAGATACCTTTGAGCAATAGATAGGTCCTGAAATTCTGGACATCTCATTGACTTTTCAATAGAGCAATAGCTTATATTACCTGAAGACAATATTCTCCAGTGATAACACATATTTTGTGAGTTATTTACATAAAGTTGGGGCTTAGTAACATTTAAAGTCTCATCTTTTCCATTTTCTACCAACTTTTCTTCTTCAGCCTCTTTGTTCAAATTAACAATGGATTCTGTGTAGCCATCAGTGTGTTTGCCCATGTAGAAAATATTCTCATTATGAGTATAGGCAATTGTGTGATGATTAGTGGCTATCATGTCCCTCACTCTATCACTGTCAGAGTTTTCAGTAAATTGCTTGGGTCCACTTTTGTCTTCTCTGGAATCAAAACTCACCTGGTGGAACTGATTGTAGCCCCAAGAAAAAACTCTGCCATCTAAAGTGAGAGCTGAACAGTGCCATTTGCCACAGGAAACTTTTTGCAACCCAAATCCTGATAAGGTCATGACTAACATTGGTTTAAGTCTCTTAACCGTATCACCAATTCCTAATTGGCCATATGATATGTCTCCCCAAGTCCATAATTCAGTTCCCAATATATTTTTTCCAAGTTTAGACATGTTTTTGAGGTTCTCTTTTTTCCTAGCTGCCTCAAATTCTTTTTCACTGCTGATAGTACTGGTTGAAAAGTGTAAATCTTCCATATTGCAATTGGATGTGCAACTGTACATAAGAGAATTAAATTCTTCATTGTGAAGTAACATCTGAAGTTCTGCAACCTCATTGTTGTCACTACTTCCGCTGACATGCCTCGATAATGTTGCCACTTTATCCCCAACTGTTTTTACCCCTTCATATACAAAGTTGGTGAGGTTTGAGACATTCTCTTTGATTATTCTTGTTGGTTTCTCTGTACATTCTACTAAATAATCTTCACCAGCCGACACCCAAGATAACTGCCTGCTTAAAAACTGCCGAGCAGCATCTGTATTGATAAATATATTATTAATCTTCTCTGTGCTGTCAAGAAGGGTATCACTGTCCTTTTCAGTATTTTCATCATCTTCATTTGACTTAGAATCAAAAGCAGTATCTATATCAATGTTATTTATTTTCTGTGAAGCATTAGTTTTAGCTATTTTAGATTCTTCAGAGGAAGGACTAGAATCTTCAGTAAAGCTATGAGCATCAATGTGCACATCAGTTTGCGGTGCAGTTGTACTACTGGAGTCTTCGCTCGACTTACTGATTTGTACTCCTAGGGGGCAGGTGTCAGAGAGGGACGGTATCGACGCAGGAGAAGCCAGGCCTATAATGTTCTGGCATTGTGAGCAATTTGATGCAAACACTTCTTCAACATCATCATCACTGTCAGTGTCACAGTTCCCAGAGCGTTTCACGTTCTTCCTAGCTATAACTGCAGCAAAATTCTGTCCAATTGATGCACTGTACACAGTTCGTCCTTCAAAAAATAGAACCTTCTTTATACTATTAGTCTCTAATCCTATTTGGGGCATTGCCCCACAGCCCCATAACTGTCCTTCGCTACTGATAAAAAGTTGGCCAAAGTCACTTGACACGACATTTCTGAATCTCACTTTATAACTTGAGCTTTTGAAGCCATGGGGACAGCATTTTGCATCTTCTTTCACCACTATTTCTTCCTTGTTTTTAAGGCAGGTGGTAGTCTTGTAAAGACGTCCATGTACATCAATAACATAGAGGATCTTATCGTGGTATGATATGTCGATAGCTGAAATACCGCATACTTTTCTAAAAACTAGAAGATCTTCTTCAATGTCACAAAGATATAGACCATGGTCATTTCCTAACACAATAAAATCTTTTCCTACAGAACAAAGCTTCACAATTTTTTCAGGTACTTGTTGCGATAAATTGATATTCAATGGTGTTATCCCTTTCCAAAACTTAAGTTGACTCATTATTCGTGAAACAATCCTTTCTTTATGTGGAATTAGAAAACTATAATTATCATTTTAGTTTAAGGGATTTACCCTATGACACCATTTAAATACACCTCACTGTCACTCTTCTGCATAACGTACATGTTGAAAAGAATATAAATATAAAAATAGCAATTATTCTGGACTGAAATACGAATTTACAACCAATTGTTTTTCTAAATTGAAGTGACATTACACAGCTGTCAAGTGAGTTTTTTAGTTTTTTTTATATTTGTTCCGTGATGGAACAGGCTAAGGCCAGAGACCATACTGCCTAGTCATTAGTTTTTTTATTTCTTTTTTTCCTAGATAATAATGAGTGGTGATTAAGATGATGAATGATAAATGATATTCCCCCAAACCCCTTGAGTCCTCAGTAAAGATGTGGGACTTTACTCAGATCTCACGCGGACTTCTTGAGAAAATTTGAAAAGTGATGTTGCACTGTTTTGTTTCATTTGCCAACACTCATGCACGTTCACAAACACTTAACTGCTTAACGGTTAATATTCCACTATTATTTCACAATAATGTTCAAAAAACACAAATTTAAAAAATAAAACAAAACTGCAGACATGATGCTTCACTTTCCCGCCAAGAAGTCCTTTAGTTTTGTATCTCAGAGAAAAGGAAGCTTATGGAATCAAGCCTTTACATTTAAATTGTGAATAATGGATAATAAAATAAGCATAAATCGTAGTTTATGTGGTTTAAGCACAGTTCAATATGTCTGTAGGTTTAAGTGATATTTTTAATGTTGAAGTTTAATGATTTTTAAACTTTTAACGTAAAAGAAAGTACTGTAAATAGATACCTATAAATTAGCATACCAAATAAGAGTTCTTTTAAAGCTGACATGTAGTAGTTGAGAAAGATAATTATTATTTAATGATGATGATGATTACCAGTGATTGGATTAGGTACAGTAAAATGCTGCTACTTTGCCTGGATTTTGAATATCTCTGAACCTATTTATTGTTATACCTTTTATTAAATTCTCAATGATAAAATAGACTTTATGCTTTGCCAATACGACCCAAATCTTTTTATATCAGACGAGTTTTCCGAATTACAAGTGCGCAAAGTCATAGGAAAAGTTGTAGGTGAAAGACACAACTTTGCTTAAAAGAATATCTCGATAAATAGGATGTTGACATTCTTAGTTTTTTTTACGTGTTCGTGAATGACACATCGTGTCTATTCCCGACAGCTACATTATTGCTATTCTGGTGATATATTTATTTATAAATTATAGGTAAAGTTGTAGCTAGTATCACAAACCATAAACGGACTTTATAAAATTCAGTTGCATTTAAACTAAGCACACTTAACTCACAAGTGATAAAGAATAACACATAAATAAACACATTTTTAGATGCGGTAGCTTGTTATTAATCTGTAAGTTACTATGTGTTATATCTCTTTTGTAAATGATGCTGTAAGCTCCCCAAATAAAATAAAATAAAAAATAATGAACCTAATAATAATTAAAAGCGGAGTTAGATGGTGGGTGAGCTTTCATTTAATCATATTTATTTTTTAGTTAAATTAAAATTCTACTAGTGACAACTGACAACCCTAGACCTAAGCAAAGTTGTGTTGCTAAAGTTTACAAAACACTTTGCAACTATGCCTACTAGGTTATTTAGCTGAAATTACTACGGCACTACGGAAAATAGCCCTTTTATTCTTACCCTGGGACGTTACCATTTGAAGGGAACAAGTATATTTTCGCAGAAACTGAAAATTTAAATGCACTTTCGAAATTTATCTGCACTCCCGTCGCATTTGTATACTCAACTGTCAGAGAACGTTTGAGTTGCCAGTAAAGAAAAAAGTAAAATATGATGCCCTAATAATGTAAAATTAGTATCAAATTATAGAAAATAAGAAAAAACTTAGCAAACGTGAGATATCGTAATCTAAATGAAATAGGCAATATTGCCTGATTAGTTGGCAAAGTTGCAGCATCTTACGGTAGTGCAATTTAGGGTCAACGTCCTCAAACATTATATTAGTATGGATACACCTGCGGGGTTGCAGGTTTTCAGAAATATTCTATACTTGTAAAATACATTTTAACGAGTAAACAAACACCGCCTAATCACCTTATCAACCTTGCGAAAAAGAGACAGGAAGATTAGTTCTATATTTGGGATTTATTGTCTCTTTCTCACTTTTACACTTTGTCTTATAGTCGTCGCAAACGCTCGAGTAGTCGGAGTAATACTCGTAAAACGTGCTGTCAGAGACAGCGCGCACATGCTCTCTCTCGCACTTATACTGTTTATAGGTGACGTCACCAGAGACGTCACCTGGCGCGTCTCTATTATAAAAGCGATTTACTACGATTACGAATTAATCTTTAGTATGACCAGCTCTTATCGAAATGGTAATCCCGCGCGGTTGGCATGTCCATGTTAAAATTTCGTCATGAAATTCCACAAAATTGCACTACCTAATCCGATCACTGATAATGACATATTTCTACCCGACAAGAGTGACCCTAACTCACTTGTGTCGTTATTACAAGTTACCGGTACTTTAATTGTATTTTCATCTAATGAAAAGCTGTTTGTCCTTTATTTGAAGAAGTATACTCTATGATAAAGCGAAAGTTAAATAGTCCACAACTTTTTTAACTCTCTATTTTGTGGCGGAGTCATCCATAGAATAATAACTAAACCATAGAAGGAGTCCAAATGAGACTCTTAAAGTTGTCCTATTATTTTAAATGGGCCTTATACATTGAAAGAAAAGAGACAAAATAAGTTGACAAAAACCTCAAATGTCCAGCGAATAAAAAAAATGGGTCACCATTTCAGATACCGAATTCAAAAGCGGAGTGCCCACTGTCCAAATGTCATAGCAACAGAGCCGGGTGCGCGCGCGGCTAACGGTGCGCGGCGCAAAGCTCAAAGACTCCGGCAACTACACCTGCAGTGCCAGCAATACTGAACCGGCGTCTATACACGACATAATGTAAAGATATAAAAATAATATAAAGCGACATGTCAGAATTTGTCACTCTAAATCGCATTATTTTGTAAAAGGACATATTTTTTTTACACTGGGGCTTGGTACTAAATTCCAAAGTCTTTTAACTTGACGCCAATGTATAAATACTTAAAGAATACATTATTATCAACATATTTATGACCGTATTATTAATAAAAAGACCACCGTTTTTTATATGAATTAAAAACCAATATTGATTTCTACTCGAAAATGGCAACATTATAAGTTTTCTATGATTATGTATATTTATCCATTATCTAGTTTAACCATATTAACGAGTTTCAATAGAAGCTTATATTGCTATCAAATTTTATAAGAATGAAATATAAAAATAAAAATTTATGGTACCTAAATCCTGCTAAAACTGCTAAGCGTTTAAAAATGCACCAAAACTGCTATATTTACCTTTATAATTTTTAAGAATTGAAGTACATCGAAAATTAAACACTATTAGAGCAAGGTATCAATAAGATAACATACAAACTAAAGGGGACTATATTTCTTGTCACCAAAATTTATATTTGTCATCAAGTTGTATCACCTATACATAGATCTATCGCCACGAAATATTTTCGTTCTCAGATAAACAAAAAGTGTTCCCAGGTATAAATTATCAAATTAATGTTAATATATGTGTAAAATAAGAGATGGATTACCAAAAAAATTGTAGTGCATTAGATGAATATAAACTTTGTTCTTATAATAATAGTTTTATTACTTAAATAATAGCTTTGTGCTCAGAATGGTAGATCTGTCACCAAATAAATCGATTATTGATCCCTGACTGCGACTCCTTTTTATTTGTTATTTTGTCACCAATACATTAGTTACATTTTAGTTACATTTTATTTTTTTCGTTCAGTTATTAAAATAATAGTATTCGTTACCAATTTAATACATTATATTATAATTTTAATGAACATATGTTCAAAGAGGCGGAGGCAAATTGGAGCGCTTTTAAAAATTGACCAGTCCGGCCTCAACGATGGGTCGTAGGTAGGTACGATCATACGATGCGCGGCGCGGGCAGCAAGATGCAATGCAAGTTTACTTCATTCGCGTCGATTCCACGTTCATTGTTGTGGGTGCATTTTATTAACGTATTGGATAATTTGTTGTTTTAGTTAGTTTCTTAAAAATATTGATTGTATGCATGGGAAATGCAGCTGCCCTGCGTTTTATAAAAATTATAAGTGTAAACATATTATCGGATTAGCCATACGCTTAAAGCTGGCCAACCCCCCACCAGAAGCAAACAATGTGCTTATCGGCCAGAAAAGAAAAAGGGGGCACCCTTCAAAATGCAAACCAGCGCTGATCATTCAGTGATTATTATTTTTAACAATAAATTTTGACTGTAATTATGTGTTTTATTTACTATTCTGCTAGAAATTTTATTGAAATATATTTGTACTACCTGTGGAAATTAATTATTATAATATTAAGATTCTTGGGGGATGCATATGTCCAGTTAAGTAGGTAGTAGACGACAATGATGACGTATGATGACGACAACCCAATTTTTTTTTTTGAACTTTATGAAATTTTCTGGTGACAATATATGATTTATTGGTGATCTCTTTAAATTAGGTTGTTTAAATACATAATAGGACAAACCTATTATAATACATACAAAAGCATTTATTTGGTACTAGACCCTATATCTCCATGGTTTTAGGTGATTTTATTGTGGAATTGATTTTATATTGTTTGGTGACTACATTTTGGTGACAAATCTACTATTTTGCGGACAAACCCTATTATTTAAGAAACACAAAACTAATTAAATTGGCGATAGCTTAAATGATACCCCAAACTAAATATCTAAAATTTACTTTTAAAAATTCAAAAAAAGCAGGATCCTAATAAAAATGGCAACACTGAAATATTTCAGAATCCGAATTCCAGCATGTGTGTGCCGCTCTATATAAAATGTATGGGAATACGCGCGTTCTGAATTCAGAATCTTAAATATTCAGACACGGAATTCCGGACGCTCGTCAGCTCATTCTTCCAGATCGATCTGAGAAATTCAGATTCTGAAAAAATCAGCATGTGTGTGGAGCATACTGATATTGTATGGTATTCCGGCCTTTCTGAATTCAGAATCTCAATTCAGATTTTTAATTCAGAAAGCGATTCCGGCTGTGTGAGGCCAGCCTTATAGGATTGTGTAACTCTAACTTAGAAATGAAAAAGTGACGCTTGCTTGTCTGACGTTTTATATTGTCAATACGCATCGTAGACAGATGTCAGACTGTCAGCCGCTGAGCCGTCAGCCGATTCCCGGCCGCGCTTTCGTTGTGTTATTTGTGTGTATCGTTGCTAAATATTTTTAAGTGCGAAAAAGTTAACTGTGTTAGCGACAAAGGCGTAAACGCATAATAAGTATACGTCTGTGGTTAGCGATATCGTTTTTACATTACCATAGACCTCATAGACTTACTTACTTAATAACCCTGCGTTCGTTAGCATAATGCCGCGTCCGCTGCGACATGTTTTGAACAGAACATTGTTCATGAACATTTTTTGTTCAAAACATTTCCCGCCTGCTGCGACTTTAGCAATGTTCAGTAAACAAAGTTTTTGAACAAAACTTCACATAAAAAAAATGAGCAGCGACGTGGAAGACGTGAACATTGTTTTGGCTGTGGTGGATTTATTTCTCGAAAGAAGTAAAAGAAATAGATTTCGTGTCAGACCTTAACTACTTAAAATTTTTCTCGATTGAAAATTGTGATCTGAGACTCAACCATTTTGTAATGAGTTCACAGAAGTACCCATAATCCTGCCATATCCGCGAAGGCATCTGTTTTTTGTTTTATTTTTATTTTGATTTGATGTCGCGTCCCATATTTAAGGGTCTTTCACGAATCAACATTATGAATTTCTAGTGTTGTCTCTGCATTCCACTCGACGATGCACTCCATCATCATGAGTGAAACGTCTTCCTGCGTCAAAATCAAACATAAAATGGAAGATCACCCCCCCCCCCCCCCGCAGGCGAACGCGGGGGATGTTTTCCACAAACACGTTCAAGTGTATTTGTTCGATAAAACATTTAGGCCACGCCCCCTATTTATGTTTTCGAACAATGTTCTGTTTAAAATCTGGCGCAGCAGACCCGGCTTTAGACGCCATAATGTTTAAACGGGCTGGAACGGAAAAACCGGACCTTACGCTCAAAAATGTATAAAACAAGCGTGACGGAGTGGGCGCCCGCACTTGCACGAACGTGTAGCTAGCATTCGCTTATTTCGACACGGTCGAGCTCCTCGTTGTTGGTCCAGTGGATAAGACGCCGGCCGTCGTCGCACTCACCCAAGAGATCCGGGTTCAAACCACCGCGCAACAAAAAAGAAATATTTTCCATTTTATATTTGGCGCGAGGACTCCAGCGAACGATGGGCGAAATCCGAGGCGAAACACAACAACAGGGCAAAGCGCTAAAATTTTAATAATAAATTCGTAAAAATATCACACACGTCCGATCTCATCAAATGCCAGAGCGGAAGAGAGTTTAGTCTGTTTAGCCTGTTAGAGAGTAACAAGGACATAGTCAGAAAATAACAAGGGGCTAATTGTCTAACCTCAACATCCATCGAAATCGCCCTCAAACAGAAGTACATTGCTTCGCCAGTTTGCCTATTTGAAACTATTTTTAAATATTTTACTTCCACTTGAAAACGACCGCGAGCGCGACAAATGCCGAAGTTAGACAATCAGCCCACAGGTTCCTGTAAAGTAACAGCTTTTAAATCAAAGTTTTCATGTACCCAGGCCTTGGCTTTTGTGTTTTAATACCAAATTAGGATAGTAAGTATTAATAGGTAGGTATCTTTAATTTTATATCAAATCTCTTTCATAAAATTTATGTATATTTCTTTATTTATTTAGTTGCTATGTAATAGCAACTTCTATCGGTATTTTGTAGATAAAAAGTGTTTAATTTATATAATTATGGACAAACAGCATCTTTCGATATCGATAGAATGTCAAAAGGGATCACATGAAATTGTTTGTTTTCAAACAGAGTGCACACTCAAATGTCATAGCACTCCTTCTATGCTTTAATTATTATTTTGAGACTAGACGCTTGTTTTGTTACCATGAAGTTATTTGTTACCGTCTTTGAGAGTCACTAGTAGGTAACGTGATAGCGCTAGACTCAGAACAATAACTAAAGCATATTGTTCTGAGGCGCTTGACAGCAGCGGACCGCTGGCACCTCGGACCAAATATGTAATATTTGGTCCGAGGCTGGCACGCTTTCATATAGAATTCTTGAATGCTCTAAGGATGTGGATCTTAGGTACTAGCTTGTTTGTGCTCTATATTTTACTTATTATCAGATTTTGTTTTGAAATAAGTCATTTAATGTACGAAAAATATCCCTTTGACTCTTCTAAATATTGGATTAGAACAAAAAAATGACAGATATTGCCCATTGTCGGGACTTCTTGGCGGGAAAGTGATGTCGTCATGTCTGCAGTTTAGTTTTATTTTCTAAAATTTGTGTTTTTTCGAATCATAATGTGAAATAATAGTGGATTATTAACCTTTAAGTGTTTATGAACGTACATGAGTGTTGGCAAATAAAACAAAACAGTGCAACATCACTTTTCAAATTCTCTCAAGAAGTCCGAGACCTCAGTAAAGTCCCACATCTTTACTGAGGAGTCCTCAGTGAGGACTCAAGGGGTTTGGGGAACATCATTTATCATTCATCATCGTAATCACCACTCATTATCATCAAGCAAAAAGAAATAAAAAAACTAATGACTAGGCAGTATGGTCTCAGACCTTAGCCTGTTCCTTCACGGAACAAATAAATAAAAAAAAATAATAATAAAAAAAATGGCCCACTGTCGCCTTTTTAATGACTGTCGCCCACTGACTGACAGCTTGTGTCAAAGTCCGCCTTTCCTTTCTTTCGCCCAGCGTTTTTTTGTAAAATAATTGTAAATCTTACTTGATAATGGCGAATCGCGGTGCTGCTGCTAGGCGCATTCCTGAAAATGAAGCTGCTATTACTTACGTACAATGTGACGGCTTGGTTAGTACCAAATTTACTTAAAATGCTTAAAAGTTTTTCAAATAGCGTTAGTAAAATTGTAACATAAGTTTGTCGACACGTCATAATAAGTTTATTTCTATTGAATTATTGAGTAAAAGTTTTAAATTACAGTATAATGAATACATATCTTTCCTAAATTCTTCTAAGTAATTTTGAAATTATATAGTTTTGGAGAAATTTTATTAATTCTTGGTGATTTAGGTTATGTTTGTATGCAGTTTCTCTTGATGAAATTTTTGTAGGTAGGTACTTATCTAATAAAAATCTCATTGATATATTTTACAATCGTACCTATTCTTAGATTTAGGTTTAGTTTCGTCTAGACCTAGACCAATGTGTGTACTTCTTTCTCATACTTTTATATTAACTTTAGGCAGTGATGAAAATTGTCAAGCACTGCCATGAAGAGTCATGCAGCAACATGGAGGTAGCGCAGGGCGCCCTTCTCGGGCTGGTTGTTGAGAACCGGCTGGAGATTACCAACTGCTTCCCGTTCCCTAAACACGATGACACCATGGATGAGGAGGAGTACCAGCTCGACATGATGCGAAGACTGCGCAGAGTCAATGTCGATCATTTCCATGTTGGATGGTAAGGGCAGAAATTTAGTTGATAGCACACTTCTTTAAGACTGAGCTAAATAGACAAATTAGATTCTTTAAAATTGTGGAACTCTCTAAATTATTCCCTTTTTCAGTAACACAGGTCAGAGAGTACAACTTTTCACTTTATTTGTTATAGTTTTTACATCAAATGATTATTACATACATTTGATTTAAGGTATCAGAGCGCTGATGTTGGCAACTTCCTGAGCCAATCTCTCCTGGAGTCACAGTACCACTACCAGACTTCCATTGAAGAGAGTGTTGTAGTCATTTATGACACCAAGAAGTCTGCCAGAGGCTTCCTCACTCTCAAGGCCTACAGGCTCACTCCTCAGGTAATTAATTTGTTTATATTAGATCTTTTCGTGTCACTGCAAGGCAATGGCATCAGTTATTGAAATGTCTTAACCTCTTGATTGGCGACCTGCTGACCATCGCCAAAGACAAAATTCAATTGTGTTTGGTGCGCGACACTCAATACATCATTTTATGGAAGAATGATGAGCATGACTAAGGGTGCAACAACTAAGGGTGCAACAGTAACAAGTGTGCGACTTAATTTACTTAATAGTTGTTGTTGTTTAACTTTACATTGCTAATTAAGAAAACAAACAATAATTGTTACTTTAAAATTTAGTTTGTATTAAATAATGCTGTGGGGAAATGTAAGTGAATAAAGTTATTGAATAAATACAGGATAATATCCTGATTAAATCATTCTAGCCTATTTAAGGATTGTGTTAATGGGTTTATAAGCCAGTTTTGCCACTTTCTTTTTTGTAGTGAACTATTTGAGATAACAAGGATGCAACCCTTAAAATGTTCATGTGTGCTTCCAGGCTATTGCTATGTATAAAGACGGGGACTACACTCCAGAGGCACTTCGCAATCTTAAGATTGGCTATGAGAGTCTGTTCATTGAGGTGCCTATAGTGATCCGCAACTCTCCTTTGACAAACATTATGATGTCAGAGCTGCAGGAGATGATTCCAGAAGAAGAGGGCTCTAAATTCCTGGATCTTGGTACATCATCGGTACTTGAAGGTTTGTACCTATTTAAAGTATTTGGTTGTGTCGTCTCTATCAGTTTTCCCCTCTGTGTATAGCTTTTGATATGGGCTGGGCTGCCATATTATGACAACCAGCTGGATAAATAGCCTAAAACAATGAAAAGCATGGAGGAGCTCAAGACATTTTAAAATGATCTTCCATCTTGCATACCTCAGTGGCTGATAGACAAAGGCACAGTATAAATATAAGCTAAAGCAGTACGGAAGCTCGGCCTTTTTCTTGTTTTATATACCTACGTGCCAATTGAGCGTTAGGGTTGTCCTCTTATTTTTGTAAAATTAAAAAGTTTCTGTTTAGTTAGCGCTGTATCTCAGCTAGTTAGCGCTTTTTTGAGATAATTAGCAAAGCATAAGGGTTGTCACTTTTAATTTAAAAACAATTTAAAAGTAATAAGTTAAAGATGGCGGCTACTTTCCTCATTCTGTTATCGGATTCATTGTCGGAAACCACACAGATCCCCTGATATCGATTTTTAAAGCAATCGGTCGAATAACTAAAAAGGTCAAGATGTAGGCTATTTTGTCTCATACTAATAACGGAGTCGTTGTCAGAAACCACACAGATCCCTAGATATCGATTTTCAAACCAATCGGTTGAATAACTAATAAATAAGTTAAAGATGGCGGCTACTTTCCTCATTCTATTATCAGATTCATTGTCGGAAACCACACTGATCCCCTGATATCGATTTTTAAAGCAATCGGTTAAATAACTAAAAAGTTCAAATTGGAGGCTATTTTGTCTCATACTAATAACAAAGTCGTTGTCAGAAACCACCCAGATCCCCAGATATCGATTTTCTAAGCAATCGGTTAAATAACTAAAATGTTTAATATGGCGGCTACTTTTTCCCATTCTATTAACGGTTTCATTGTCAGAAAAAACCACAGATCCTCAGATATCGATTTTCAAAGTAAACTTTATTAACGATGAAGTTTTGTAGTAGGTATCAATTCTTATTATTTTTCACCATTAAAATAACTCCCGCTCAAAAAATATACTTAAGTAAGTACGGCAAATATCACCTAAACAACCAAACGATTTATTTAGAAGATAATGCTTTTTATTTAGTAATAATAACTCATTCTTAACTTTCAACATCAGCAGGAAGTTTAAAAAACGAAAGCTCTGGTTTTGAAGAAGCCGAGTTCAAGCAGCCGTATACTACACAATACACTCGCGGCATTTTTAAAAATCGCGCGCGCAGCGCACGCAATACATCTCGTCTCGACGCAATACGCGCTACTGAAAGCACTGCGATGTTCGCTTAGGGGCCCTGTAAAGACGTGCGTCTGTGGGCGTGCGTCGTTTCGAGCGTTTGTACGTAGCTTCCTTACTGCTTTAGCTCATATTTATACTGTGACAAAGGTCTTGGGTTTAATTCTTAAGATGGCAAAGAGTATTTCAGTTTTATCGATTCTTAGCTCATGTTCATAATTACTAGCCCAGATTTTGCAAGTATGATGATTATACTGATACTTATCAGGCCACCAATTGTATTCAAATTTAAACTAAACTTTACTTGACTACCCAATTTGTGACTACTTTTTGAAATTGTTTAAACTAGTCATGCAAAACACTGCCAGCTACTGAGTTCCATTTACTAGAACTACCTTCATTTTTTCGTTAGGCCAACTCCGGAGCCTGATGGAGCGCGTGGACGATCTCAACCAAGAGGCCATCAAGTTCAACCGCTACCAACAGCTGGTGGTCCGCCAACAGCAGGACAAGCATCGGTGGACGGTGAAGCGAGCCCAAGAGAACGCAGCCAGGGCCGTGAAAGACGAAGCACCTCTGCCCGAGGAAGACGTGAACAAACTCTTCAAACCCCTCCCTGTGCCACCCAGGTTGAACCCCATGATCCTGGCAGGACAGATCAACACCTACAGCCAGCATATTAGCCAGTTCTGCTCGCAGAGTCTGGCAAAGTTATATTTGACTCAAGCGTTGCAGAATGCGAAAGATGCCAAGCAGACTAATTAACTTTCTTGTATTGAACTGAGATTGCTATTAAAATGTCACAATCGTGTTTTGTTTTTTTCTTTTTAACACAATTTTTTTACATACACACCCGTCTTGATTCCTTTCAGGCATACTATCCTACTTCCTACTAATGTTATAAACGCGAAAGTTTGTAAGTATGGATGGATATTTCTACTCTTGCACGTAAAAACTACTGAATGGATTTGGATGAAATTTGGCATACAGATAGTTTATAACCTGGATTAACACATAGGATACGTTTTCTCCCGATATTCACAATGAAAGGGGAACACGCGGGTGAAACCGCGAGCGGCCGCTTGTATTAAATGAATGTATAATAGTAGATTGTTATACAAGGGGTTAAAATGACCCACTATATACGAGGTAGTTTTACTCCCGAGCTTTAGCGAGAGAGTAAATAGAAACCGAGTTTTAATGGGTTTTTAGCGCCGTGTGTTACACTCTGCTTTTCACTACGAATGCGAGAAAATAAAACAATCCAATACAATATGAATTGGTTTATTTTATTAAAAATTAACACGTTAGTAGCTTTAATGACACCCAAGGGAAGAGAAGGGTTGGTAGTATTATTTTGATGAACCCATCGCCGCTCTATGCTGTTGGATAGTAGGTATGTGCAGTCTTTCCATCTCTTCCCTTGGGTGTCGTAAAAGTTGGCGACTAACGGACTAATGACTGCACATACATCCTACAGCATAGAGCGGCGATGGGCTCATCAAAAATACTACCAACCCCTCTCTTCCCTTCGGTGTCGTAAAAGGCGACTAACGGACTAAAGACTGCGCATACATCCAACAGCATAGAGCAGCAATTTGCTCATCAAAATAATACTACCAACCCCTTTCTTCCCTTGGGTGTCGTAAAAGCGACTAACGGTCTAAAAGCTCACCACCTGAGCACATGTGCAGACTGTGCAGTTGTTTCTTGCTGAAGCGTGGAATGTGTGGGCGTGGTCTGTGTTGTCCACGATTGAATGATTACTAATTTTACCATAAACTTTCATAATAACTATCTCAAAAAAGTTGTTGATCGTAAACAGTAATAAGTCGAGTCTTTATTCGTGATTATTCTAGTTATGACTAAATACTTTTTTGTTTTTGTAGGCTCATTGTCATGTGACATACAAAATTTAAAAAAAAATTACTTTATCCTCTAGAGCAAGAAAAGCTATTTTAGCCTCGCTCTAGAACGCTACACTGACGGTATTTTTGAGCAAGAGGAGTGAAAACATTTTTTTTTTGTTGAAATTGAAGTTGAAGAGCTGCTCCTAGGAGATTAGTCAAAACCCCCTACACTGTATTACTCATGCGACGACAACTGCCAACCAACCGTTACGTGAAAAGGGCGTTATGTATTCCTCATTATTTACTAGCGGCCCGCCCGCGACTTTGTCCGCGTGAACACCTGTAGGTATATGTTATGTATGTACGTGTACCACGGTGCGTGGCTGTGACCACCACCCCTTTTATCTGTGGCAATACATCAGTGTGCTATTAACCGCCGGTTGTTTCACTCGCCTCCTCCTCCCGTACAGAACATTGGCGACGAGGATGGGATACGAACCCACGCGTGCAAAGCACTAACAATTTAACCTACAGGTCGCGCAATGCCTCTTCAACGTTGGCGAATTTACAATGGGCCGTGAGTCCTCGAAGCCGCGCTGCCCACTGTGTGTGAGTTTCGCCCGAGTGTTGCGTTGCTGTGTAGAAGTTATGGCGCTCGGTGAACCCAAAACGTTTAGGGGTAAAATGGCCATCTAGTAAACACAGTATGTCTTCAAATGGCACTTCGTGGAGTTCCTTCGGTAGTGCGAGATCAGCTGCGAGACCATATGTGCCTTCCGTGAGTGCGCTCAATAATATGGCCCGCCTCTTCGTTCCTGTTACATCACAGACAATTAAGAAACACAAAAATCAGATAATGTTATACAAGGGGACAGATGGCCATATGGACAGTAATACTACGGGCATAAATGCAGGTGATATTATACACTCATTACGGCCGCCGCCGCCGTCACCGTTGCTGCCACCGCCGCCGCAGACGCCGACGCCGCTGACGCCGCTGACACCGCTGCCGCAGACGCCGACGCCGCTGACACCGGTGACACCGCCGACGCTACCTACGACGCTGGCACCTACGCGAACGCCTCCGCAGATGCCGCCTTTAACCTCACCGACACCAACTCGACATACAGTGGGAAATGGTTCCCGGGGAGAAGAGGCGTGGGAGATTACGCCAGGAGCTGCCATACAGCCAGCAATCCTGTCTGAGGGTGAAGATGAATATCACGAAGCGGTAACAAATATTGTGCCAGACTGTAGAAATGACACATCTGTCCGCCGAACTCGTCCCCGAGTAGATTATAGGAAATTCTTTTAGACTATTTGTCAAATAGGGGTAGGAACTGTTATGTATGTACGTGTACCACGGTGCGTGGCTGTGACCACCACCCCTTTTATCTGTGGCAATACATCAGTGTGCTATTAACCGCCGGTTGTTTCACTCGCCTCCTCCTCCCGTACAGAACAGTATATATCCCGTGACGAATTTTCTGTAAAGTACTGGCAGTTAATTAACACGACAGAACACTTAATTAGTTAAACATCTATTTCGTGGTATTTATCTAACGAAGTACGACTTAATTAAATAACTTTTTTTTTATAGATAGATGATAGATAGACAATACTTTTATTGTAACTTAACACCACAAACATTTACATAGCACATAACAATAAGCACAAATACAAAGTTACAATTCGGCGGTCTTATCGCTTTAAAGCGATCTCTGCCAGACAACCATTCGGATGGAGAGAACATATTACCTATACACTTAAAGATCGGAGGTGCATACCACAGTAAAACAATTAAAAAGAACTAATATAAAATACATAACATTATAAAATAAATAAATAATAGGGTGTAACAAATATATATACATACATATATTTACTTAAATATAATAGTCTCAGGTAGGATGTAGCGGACAATGACAGCTATGCAGCAGGATAGGGTGACTTGTCATAGTGACTACATCTTGCCTGATGGTAAGCAGCCGATGCAGTCCAAAATAATGAAAGCGCTCCTCACCGTGGAACAAGCACGTTAATAAGCGCACCCATTTATGACGGCTTGTATAAATGCCGTTTCACGCCCCGCTTAAAAGACCCGGGACTATAGGAGCTGGGAAACACATGGGCCGGCAAAGAATTCCTAAGCCGAATGGTCTTACAGAGGAACGACTTGCCAAATTTTTTGTACGAGTGCTGATAGTCTGCACAGTAGTATGATGGTGATTCTTAAGACCAGCACATGTAGTCCGGGAGAGGAAAGGAGAGGGCGGGATTAGACTATCTACTAATTAAGCCGGCTCGCCTGGCGTAATACCTCTCACAGAATATCGGCGTGAAACAATGGCAGTCGTTGCTATTGTGTTTCGTCCGGTGAGCGAAAGTACCCTCAACAATTCCTATTTCTTCCATAAGGCCGGCAAAGCATATATCTGCGACTCCTCAGGTTTTACGGGTGTCCATTGCCGGCGGTGATTCTTCACATCAGGAGACCTGCGTGCTCGTTTTACTCGGTATAAGACAAAAAAATCACATTACTTAAGATAAATAGACAGATTACTTTATTTCACATACACAAGAAACAGTTACACATGACATCAGCTTAAAACTAGTATGTACAAAGGCGGTCTTATGGCTGGAAGCGATCTCTTCCAGACAACCTTTGGTTAGTGGAACCTTAGGAGAAGACAGAGGAAGTGTGCAAGTTTTAATAAATAGATTTTAATATGATGGACAATAAATGAATACTTAGTAGATAATAATTAGATACTTTTTTATTTTTTTATTTATTAAGTACTTTCTTATTAGTTAAAGTATTATAGTAAAATAATGATGGCAAGGAAGGGGAGCCTACATTATCTATACTAATATTATAAAGCTGAAGAGTTTGTTTGTTTGTTTGTTTGAACGCGCTAATCTCAGGAACTACTTACTGGTCCGAATGAAAAAACTCTTTCAATGTTAGATAGCCCATTTATCGAGGATATAGGTATATCATCACCAATAGGAGCGGAGCACCAATGAATAATGTTTCAAAATCGGGGGTTTTTTTCTCCTATTGAGAGCTTTCGCTGCGTGCACTGCGTAAACGGTTAAAGTTTCACAAGAATCATGTACTTATGACAGAACTGTTTCCCTTTTAAAGGTCTAAAAAAAAGTCCGCGACAGCATATGTCTATCTTTTAAGGTTGGCTCACTACTATAACCTTTTTGATGCTAACCAAAGTACCAAAATAATGCATTATTTGCGAAGGTTTTTTTATAAACATGATATTAATCATTATCCAAATAAATACGTTATTCATCACAAGAACTTAATTTAAAACAAAATTGCCCTTTACATCATGCGGTTTCAATTAATATCTTAGGAGATATCGCAGTTTTAAAGTAACATCGCAGCAAAATAATTATCAAGTAGGTAGGTACGTACACTGCGCCGCGCATTTATGAAGTGCAAGGCCGGCGGCGGTTTTCACCTTCTACGTAGACAAAGTCGCGGGTTAAAGTTAGCGTTAGCCTAAAGTAACTATTCCACGCGGACGAAGTCGCGGGCAGAAGCTAGTAGCAAATAAAATAAAAACACAATTACAAATGTCTTGATCACGTGCACGAAATACGATGATGTCGAGCCGCCTCAGTACATAATTTGCTGTTTGTTTAAGGCAGGTGGCTTCTAGGTAACGCCTAATGACATAATACGATTATCTCCAATTATCCCGGAATAGACCGCACAGGGCATGCCGGCCGGACGCCGACAAAGGTAATGGCGATAACTGGGGATTGTCCCTCGATTGCCACAAATTACTTCATCCTGGCCTGCCGAGTGCCGACCCTGCCGTGCGGGCTTGGTAACCGCCTTCGACTGGCGGCTAGCGGCTTTACGTCAGATACGTTTTTTAAAACGGCAAATTGCCCTCTAATCTATTTAATTAAGTTATTTACCTTTAAACGAGCACTTACTCAAAGTTGACGTTCATTACGTACCTACGTCACGTCTCGTATGGGTATATACTTACCTAATATCTTAATAAAAATTTGTATACAGTTTTTAATTATAGGTACCTACTTACCTAATTTTAAACAACAACAATATGTAAGTAATTTTCTGGTATAATATTGTTAGACATACTCTTAAAAAGCATAATTCATAAAAGTCATGACAGAAAACATGCCTGCTGCAAGCTTGCCTGCATGCTACATGCTTGCCTGCATGCTGCATACTGCATGCTTTAAGGCGATTAGAGTCTTCAACGACCTTGGACGTTTGAGCTCACCGCCCCGCGCGCCAATAACGCATCCCGCACGAAAACACCGGTCAAAGAATACACGGGCGTAGAATGTACATAAGCGCACTCCATACATTACTGCCTATTACTTGAGTTTGAATTGATGAAACTAACGAGGTACTTCTAAAATGTAGCTTAAGATGTCGGTGTACGTAAGTAATTATAATCTAAAGTTGAATTAGTTTGATTGGAGCAAGCGACGTATGTTATTATTTGACAATTCTGGCATTCTGACCGGTTGCATATTTTTTTTAAAGAGAAGCGCACGATCAATTCTGTGCTATTTGATTATTTCTATACTTACTTAAATAGAAGCCAAAAATATACTTAATGTCTAAAGCGTCGCATTACCGGGATATATTCAATTAAAAATTTACATTTTGACACGTCGTCGTCAACTTTTTTAGATTTTATTTTTATTTTATTCTGATTACGAAACTAATGTGGTGTGGAAGAAGATGTAGTGAGGTTGAGATGGTTTGCACATTTAGAAAGGAATTGATGAAAAAAGATTGACTGAAAGGATATCTAAAATGAGTGTCCGCATTTACCAAAAAGAGGTACAGAGGTAAGAGTACAAAGAGGTACTTAAGACACTTCGCACTTAGATGTAAACAAAGCCAGTGGACCAGACGGCATTCCAGCAATTGTTCTGCGGACTTGCGCGCCTGAGCTGTCTTCCGTTTTAACACGCCTATTTCGACTCTCTTTAAAGGCTGGCCTTGTTCCTAGAGCTTGAAAGTCTGCTTATGTGCAACCGGTTCTGAAAATAGGTAGCTGATCTGACCTTACCTTACTATCGACCTATCGCCATCACGTCCTTACTTTGTAAATGTTTGGAACGTGTTTTAAACAACAAGCTCCTTGCATACCTAGAAATGAACGATCTTCTTAGCGACCTACAGTTCGGACTTCGTCCGGGGCGGTCTACGGGAGATCTACTAATCTATGCAACACATCTGTGGAGTGAAGCTATTGAAAAGCACGGTGAAGCCCTTGCCGTGCCTTTAGACATTTCTAAGGCTTTTGATATGGTCTGGCATGCGAGCTTACTTAACAAACTTCCAAGTTATGGTATCCCCGTTGGTTTGTGAATTTGGATACATGATTTTTTGAGGGAACGATCGATTCGAATGGTCTTCGATGGCCAATCTTTCGATGTAATGGCAATAGATGCCGGGGTACCTCAAGGGTCCGTTTTGTCTGCGACGCTTTTCCTGCTGCACATAAATGATTTGATGAAACCCGGTATTATTGGGTATGCAGATGACAGCATAGTTGTGGACAGATACTTTCCAATGCACGAGCTACCAAGGACGAAACTCACGCCCTGAGAGTGGATTTGGTCGAGCGTATTGACTTGGCCCTCCAAGAAGTCTCCGAACGGGGCGAGGCCAATTTGGTCAAGTTTAACGCTACCAAAACGCAAGCGTGTTTATTTAGCGCCAAGCGGAGTCCATTCAACCTGACTCCGACTTTTCGGAATGTACCTGTGGATATTAGCGACCATATAAATCTTCTTGGCTTAGTCACCGGACCTCATTCGGCCGCTCTATAGAAAATAAAGCCAAAACGAGACGGTACTTTACCCCGGGACAGCTTCTTACTCTTGTACCAAGCTCAGGTCCGATCGTGCATGGAGTACTGCTTGGGATGGATGGATCTTTGGGATGGATCTGCAAAGCACCAGCTGGCTGCCCTGGATTCTATAGAGCGCCGAGCCAGGAGGCTGATTGGTGACGATGAGCTGGTCGATAACAGACTTTTAAGTCGTCTGGAACACCGGCGCAAAGTGGCCTGTTTATCGGTCTTCTACAGGTTACATTTTGGAGAGTGTGCTCAGGAGTTACATAACCTCATACCTTCTTTCCCGTTCCATCCTCGGACTACTAGACGGAGGGAGGGCTTTCATACCTATGTTGTAGATATTCCACCCGCCTGGACGAAGCGATTTGCTTCTAGTTTCCTTATTAGGACAGCTAGGATGTGGAATGACCTCCCTGCGTCTGTTTTCCCTGAACGCTACAACTTGGGCGTCTTTAAGGCCAGAGTAAACAGGCATTTACTGACTGCGCGTGCTCCATCTTCGTCCTCATTATCACTTTCCATCAAGTGAAATCGAAGACAAACGCGCAATCAGTCTCCAATAAAAAAAAGTATGAATGAGCAAATTGGGCAAATCTGCAACGGCAGACCTTGGTGAACTTATAAGGACCAAGTCGGAGAAGTCCTAAAGGAAGGCCAGGTCAAATCACCACTAACCGACGAGCGTGTATGAAAGGTCTGATGACAGTACGATAGGCAGAATGTGTATGTCTAGATCGTAGCAAATGGAAATCTGTGGTCTCTGCCCATCCCTACAGGAAAAGGGAAAAATGTATGTATGATAATCATTTCATAAGAGAAACACGTAAATTAAAATTCAGGGTGAAACTTTTGAATCGAGTCACCTGGATTGGGGGTGGCGAGGGGGGAATAGGGGGAAGGGGAAGGAGTATCGCCCCACTTACCCCCCCTGCCGCAAACAAGTAGTTTTTAAATTATGTTAATTTTTGTATTTTGGGGTTATGTTTTGTGGTAAAACTTGAATCGAGTCGCCTAAATTGGAGGGGTAAGGGGAGGGGAAGAGGGAGGAGTACCCCCCCCACTTACCCCTCCTGCCGCAGACAAGTAGTCTTTAAGTTATGTTAATTTTTTAAAAATATGGAAATTTCCAAAAACGTCGTTTCTGGCGCTTCGCCGACCGCGCCCGCGGTACGCTCGGTTCGCTCGCTCGGCTCACGCGTTTTTGGTCAACATACTAACGTAACTTCCTAATTACCCCTATTAATAATTCCTAAGCCCCCCCCCCTCCCCGCTTTGGTTCTGTTACTATGGCAGCTAAATTGTTATTAAACCTTTATTTAACAACCTCTTAGACCCCCACAGTGTTAGTTTCTTCAAATTCAGGCAACTCGATCCAAAAGCCAACCCAAATTCAGTAAACTTTAATTCGCTTACACTATCATTTTTTTCATTATCATAAATAATCTGTATTAAGGTGCTTGTTTCTTCGATTGACTTTTTCGAAGCATTTTGATCTAGATATACGAGTACAATTAAATTTCGTCAAACGTCTATAAGCGAAATAAACTTAAAATTATTATTTATAAGATTATGGTTCATAATTAGTGTCCACGCGCGAGGCACACACCACAACACAATCGTCTCGTCTGACTATATATAAAGTTACTCTATGCGTCTGACTGCACTACTCTCTAAGCACACTAATCCGAAAATATACAGTCTCAACGCACACAGACAAAGAGAAAACACGCTTTATCGTCCGTAAAAATCTGGTAGCGAGTGACACAGCCTTCCCGTCTGCTATGCGATTCTCTATGCGACACATAGACGCTGCACGCATGGCTGTGATCTGCTGTCTCTTTCCAATTCTATGAATATGAAAGAGACAGAGTCATTTCTCAGCGCTGCGGCAGCCGCAGCTATCAAGGCTTTAGCTTAGGGAATCGCACTGAACCCCAGCGGACGACTGCGGGCGGCCCACGCCCGCGCAACTCTGCAATTAAACGTTCGGAATTCCTGTTTTTCGTAATTTTTGAACTAAAATGTTGTTCGATTCACAAAATTAATGTTGTATTTAAAGATTATAGGATTCTCAATTTGTCAGTATAAGAATAGTTACATATATCATAGTCGTTTAGGAGGAGTAGGGAATTTAAGTCAAAAAACGCTGTCTCGTAGTTTTTTTAAAATATACAATACAAAGACATAAAGAAAAAACCAATGTACCAACTCAAGTCATTGAACAGATGTTTCACATATATTTTTTTCAACTTTTTCAGCCATTAATGAGGAGTAGGCTTTACAAAATGCACAATTTTCGGAAATTGAGGGATCTAATCGCCTTAATGCATGCTGCATGCTTGCCTGCATGCTGCATGCTTGCATGCATGCTGCATGCTTGCCCGCATGCTGCATGCTTGCCTGAATGCTGCATGTTTGCCTGCATTATAAAAATATGACAAACAATAATATAAATTTTAATGATTATGGTTTTTATTAATATGTCTTTCAACGATTCTGCGCTATTATGTTTATGCGTGATTAATAATTTGCTACAAGCTATTATGCTTTTTGAATTGTATGCCATATGATGTATGTCAATTAAAATTAAGGCATTAAACATTCTGCGTTTCAATGTTTCACCACTACAGGCCGATATATCAGTCTTACTACTACACCCGTTACTACTACAGCTGCTATAGATTTAATTACCAAAATTAAAACAAATATTGACAAAAAAAAACATTGCACTTGATGTATAAGGTGACTGCTAGAAACCGCAAGAAACTTCAAGGGCTGGTCAGGTCAAGTGTTTTAAACATGACAAAAATGGCCTCATTGCAGACTAACGTAGGTACTTATCGCCCAGCCGACGCGAACGGGACAACAGACGGTTGGCCGGCCGGCCGTTGCCCGCGCGTTGTAAATAATCATTATTTTTAATTGTTTTTCATTTTTTTTATGTTATTGCTTTAAAATAAATTTGATACTCAAAGACTATCTAATAAAAATTCACAAAATGAATAATTTAAATAAAAATGAAAAAAACGAATTCCTTTTTTGTAATTTTTGTGACCTGACCAGCCATTGAAGTTTCTTGCGGTTTCTAGATTTGAAAAAAGATTTTGACGCTGTAAGTCACCAAAAGCTACAAAAGCTAAACGATATAGGCATCACGGATACTGCTGATGATTATGTTCAAGTCTTATCTGGGCAATAGACGTTAAGTTGTTAAGATTGCAAAGTTTACAAGTTCTTCTATGGGTGTATCATGCGGTATACCTCAAGGTTCAATAATCGGGCCTTTGCTATTTATAATTTACGTCAACAACATAAGTAAAACTGGACTAACCGGATACCTAACGTTATGCGCCAATTTTTATAGTAAATTTTAATCGAATTCAATGTTATTCTATAAGTAGGTATTTAAAGAACATGCGAAGTTAAATAAAAAAAGGGTACGGTAAGCACTACTTTATCTTATCGAGGGAGGCTTTATCCCTAATCAATATGCAATCAGAGCTTTCGTTTTTGCGGACAAATATTTTGCCACCTCGAACCCAATAAAGTTTTTCCATTGCTATTTTTATTATTTACTATAAAAATTGGCGCATAACGTTAGGTATCCGGTTAGTCCAGTTTTACTTATGTTGTTGACGTATATTGAAGCTTTATGCGGCAGAATACGAAAATTAATATTTGTTTTTAAAAAACTACGCACAATTGCGGATTTAACATTAATCAGGCAAGTTTACCAAACTTTATGTCAATCAATAATTACTTACTGCATTACGTCATGGGGTGGCACTGCTAAAACTGTATTACTAACCATTGAGAGAGCCCAACGAGCGGTATTAAAAGTCTCTACCTTTCGTCCATTCCTCTTCCCCACTGACATTCTTTATAAATCCTGTAAAGTATTAACGGTTAGACAGTTATTTATATTAAACACCGTCATCAAACAACACGTCGCACTTCCATACAGCACTGAAACTATTAACAAAAGACGAAAAGATATTGTTTGCCCTCAAAACGCGGGAACAAAACATGCCTTCTCTTCTAGATTTTACTTGTTCTTAGGTCCACTTCTTTATAATAGGTTAAACGCTAAATTAGGCATATATCATCACTGCTACAGTAAAACAAAGAATATACTCAAAGAAGCCCTTCTCAGTATGTCCTACGAGGATACAGAAAAATTATTAGTTGTCTTAAAATGAATGTTGCTCTTTATACCTAGCAGTTTGGAATGAATATTGTTTAAATTTTTATACATTAAGTAGTTAAGTTTATGAATGGAATGTTGTTTTCGCTATTTATTTATTTAGCCACAAAGAATAAAAGAGTCATTTGTATTATTATTTAAGAATTTAGTATGGTTCCTAGTTTGAAACAAATAATGTTTAATTTATACATTAGGAAGATAGGTTTTTAATGAATATAGTTCTGATTTTTTATTTTTATTATTATTTAGTCTCTATGAACATAAATGTATTTTGCATTGTAATTTAAGTATTTAGTAAGTCCTTTATTTTTGCCTGGAAAACAGGATAAACCTAGTTCAGGCAGTTGTGTATTATTGTCACTAATAGTATGTTTAGTATTCTGGATATGTTGTAAAATAAGTTATTCAATAAAGATTTTTATTTTTATTATTGCTTTCAGTCTAGTTTCAGCGTGGAGTGCTTTATAGCCAGGCGACAGTGTTCTGCTGTGAAGATTGGTTTCTTCTCTCCCTTGGCATTAAAATGTCACTTATTAGCTTTGTTGTAAGATATCGCTGATGCCAAGTTTCTTGTCAGTGCGAAAGGGCTTCTGTGGTAGATTTACGTACCTACTACATTATAATCAAAATATTTGTCTGTAGACATAATATCCAAATAAAATTGCTGATGCTATTCCATACGCCAATGGAAAGTTGCAGCCATGCTGTGATCTGCCTAACCCCTCCGGGAAACGGGCGTGATAGGTGTATGTATGTACTTACAGTCACGAGCACCAATATGTATACACTTTGACTCTTATTCCATTGTATTAAGAGTTACAATTGTTTACATATTTTTACTCGTGACTGTACCTTTATAGACATCAATTGACAAATAGCTTCTTCTTTCTCCCCTGGTCCCGTTAAAACACGTAATAGTACATTATAATACGAGTGTGCTATGTTGTTCATTACAATCGAGGCGGGTTATGAGATATAAAAAAAAGAAAAATAAAATGGAGCCGAGGATTGTAATTACCAATGCACACGAGTTTCATACGACGACGTTTTTAACACACTCGTGAGAAAAAAACCATTTTCAGAAAATGACTGCGTGTTTTTGTTGTTTTTCTAGTGTAAAAATATTTGGTAAGCCAACATATATTTTTTTTTGGACTTAGATGGTAATAGGCTGTCATTAATATTTCCGGCGGTGTAGACTGTAAATTTAGTTCTTCATTACTAGAACTAGACATATTTATTTTTAAACTTTCAAAGTAATAAGTATTGAACAAAAAGCCGCTGTATGAATCGACAAAATATAGGTATGTGAAAGGTATAAAGTCTTTCCATGACATTCCCTTGGGTGTCGTAAAAGGCGACTAACGGACTAAAGACTGCACATACATCCAACAGCATAGAGCAGCGATGAGCTCATCAATATAATACTACCAACCCCTCTCTTCCCTTGGGTGTCGTTAAAGGCGACTAACGGACTAAAAACTGCACATACATCCAACAGCATAGAGCGGCGATGGGTTCATCAAAATAATACTCGTAAAAGCGACTAACGGGTTAAAGGCTCACTAAGTCACCACCTAAGCACATGTGCAGACTGTGCAGTTGTTTCTTGCTGAAGCGTGGACTGTGTGGGCGTGGTCTGTGTTGTCCATAGATTTGAATGATTACTAATTTTACCATTAACTTTAAATAAATATCTCAAAAAAGTTGTTGATTTATGTAAATAGTAAATATTAAGACGAGTCTTTTATTCATGATTATTCTACTTCTGACTAAAGACTTTTTCGTTTTTGTAGGCTCATTGTCATTTGACAGACAAAAATAAAAAAAACACTTTTTCCCTAGTGGAAGAAATGCTATTATTTCTTCGTTCTGGTCGAGATTCTATTTTTAAACTACATTACTAGTGCTAGTGTAATAAGCTACATTACGATATGCTGAAAACGGTGTAATAAAAGCCACTTCACGAACTAGTGTGTTGAAAAAGACTTATGAAGGTAATACCACCCAATGTTATCGCGTGAAAATATTCAATCACGCAGGACTTATTAATTTAAAAAATGCATGGCCGAATGTCTAATACGGTATTAAATAAAGTAATTCAGAGCTATAAATGAGTGGTCTGCGACAATCAGGCGGAATGACGACATAATTTCAGAAGCTATAATAGCCATGGAGATTGGAGGGACCAACCGCAACATCTGCGAAGGACAGATCCTTCGCCGATTAAATTTGACGTTTCATAATAATGAAGATAATACTTTGTTGGGGATTTTATGAGTTATCTCGGTCATCGGCGTCCTTATACTCGTATGTTATATATCCAAATATATACAATGTTTAGATTTTTGGAAATGCAAATCAGTCAAGAAATCGAAAAGGTAAATAAATACCTATGTGTTTATGATTTTATAGGATTTATTATTGTGAAACACCGTCGTAATGTGCATTTATATGAAATTTTAGAGGTAACTTCAGGATTTTATCTATCGAGCAAAATGTTTCCAATCGTGTTTAGGAAACAGTCATCCCCTCACTCATACGTTCTGTATTACACATTGAAAATTTCAGTGCAAAATATCTAATAGAAAACAGCAAATTTTTCCGTTTTCACCGCCTAACCCCCCAACCCTCTATATAATCTAGGACATTTTCCAGTCAGTGTCACTTCACTCTTGTTAAATTTTTTCGTGTTAACCAACACCTGAAATAGAATTAAATTACGGTTTGTCCTAAGTTCTTACAAGACCCATGGCCCGGTTCCCTTTCTCAGTTTTGCATCAGGCGTTTCGTAAACTTGTTTACCGTTTCAGTGGTACAGTCGAGGAACTTCCCTATCGACCACTTTTCAGCAGGGACTGAATAACCCAAAAAATATGGTATCTTCATATTGCGGTATGACGTCGTTTTAACGCATGGGGTGAAGCGACGGACAAGTATGGCGAATCTCTGGCAGTTAGTCTTGATGTCGCCAAAGCTTTCTATAGAGTATGGCATCGCTCCCTTCTTTCCAAGTTGCCGGCCTTCGGTGTGCCGCCCCGTTTATGCGCCTGGGTTGCAGTCTTTTTAGAAGAACGGAGGATTCGTATCCTTTGTGAGGGTAGTTCCTCCGAGTTCTACAAAGTCAATGCCGGAGTGCCGCAGGCATCTGTGCTCTCACCTACTCTATTTCTTCTGCATATCAATGACATGTTGTCCTTGTTATGCGGATGACAGACGGTGCATGAGCGGTACATAGGACATCCTGCGGCAAAGCAAGCTGATATTGTAGTGAAAAGGCAAGTACTGGTTGCCAAACTGAACTTGACTCTCGATCGTGCCTCTAAGTGGGGATCTGAAAACCTGATCGAGTTTAATGCCAGAAAAAATCAGGTTTGTGCATTCTCGTACAAGATAACTCCATTCCCCTTACTCCTCCCTCTCTTCAGAACTCTCCTTTACCCATTTCAGTGGACCTCAGCATTCTTGGCATGGACATCGGCCAGGAACTGAATCCAAAATGCTACATCGAGAGTGTTATTTTAACTGCCTCCTGTAAGGTTGGGTATTCTTAATAAGGTAGGCGGTTTTTCACTCCCGAGCAGCGCTGTTTGCTGTACAAGACTCAGGTGCGATCGAGTATGGAGTATTGTTCTATGAGACTGCTCCGCTAAATACCTCCTCGATGCACTTGATAGACTGCAAAAACGAGCGGTACGCATTATTGGAGATGCTAGGGTTACAGAATCTCTTGAGGACCTCCAACTCCGTAGAGACATTGCTTCTTTCAGTGTCTTCTACATAAATTATTATGGCGAGTGTTCTGAAGAAATTTTAGATCTAATCCCGCCCTCTCCTTTCCTGTTCCGGACTACACGTGCTGGTCTTAGAAACCACCAACGTACTGTGCAGACTATCAGTACTCGTACCAAAAAATTTGGCAAGTCATTCCTCTGAAAGACCATTCGGCTTTGGAATTCTCTGCCGGCGCATGTGTTTCCCAGCTCCTATAACCCCGGGTCTTTTAAGCGGGGCGTGAAACGGCATTTATGCAGCCCGTCATGAAGGGTGCGCTTGTTACCGTGCTTGTTCCACGGTGAGGAGCGCTCTCATTATTTTGGACTGCATCGGCTGCTTACCATCAGGCAGGATGCACTATGAGGCGCAACGGTAACCGGAATATTCCGATAGATATCCAAATTTATTTCGGTACCGTAATTTTGAGTTTATAAATAATAAAAGGTATATTTCGGTATGAAAGAGACGGTTAACAACCATTTTAAGCATAAGCGACTAATATCATGGTTTTTCTCATCAATTTGCATGAGTTTGCTTTGTTCTCGATACCAAAACCCCTTACCCCGCGCCCCGCAACTGTCAATACAACGTTTTTCGTTAAGTAAGTACCGATATCGCTTATAGGTTAAATAACGGTATAGCCCGTATATAAGAAATTTGGTGACTATCGTTTCTTTGTCGCTCTTCCAAAAGATGAAATAGTCTACCAGCACACGTATTCCCTCCTACCTATGACATAGGGTCCTTCAAACGAGGCGTGAAGAAGCACTTTGTGGGCCGGCAGAGTGAGGGTGACTGATGCTACGTCTCTTACGCTGCACCAGTTGTCCTCGCGCCTGGACTTCATTTCCACTTAACATCAGGTGGAGTGGCGTCATTTGCCGGGCTTTGTATAAAAAAAGCCTTACCTCTATTTTAATAAGGTACACTTATTTTATACCGGTAACGTAACCTTATACCGTAACCGCTTTTGTCCCTGCTTTTCAGTGACATTCGCTTGCGCTTCACTCCGACCGTAGCGTGCGCGTAGATCGTGTGCAAGTGATCGCCGGAAAGTGGTTCGACCTCCGATCAACAACACCAACTAGTTAACGCGTCACGTACAAAATCAAAGCTAAATTCTGTCCACGTGAATAAATACTTTTTCAAGGCACTAAATTACTCTTTTCACTTAAAAAAGAAAAGACGTCAATAACATTTAGTGGTGAAATCAACCTTATGAGGCAACAAATAAAGTACTTTTTTCTGTTATGCCTTGCGGGAAAATAAGAGCTCACTTCTCAAGTTCGCTCTTATTTGCCGAGACACATTTTTAGCGCCGACCTGACCTCTAGTTGTATTCTTGATCGAAGGGCTCGATGGTTTCTACCTATCATAAAAAATATTATAAAAAACGGGCCACGTGCGAGTCGGACTCGCCCATGAAGGGTTCCGCAAAACGCAACACGCAATCGCAAGGCGCAAACTATTCAGTTTAGAAAAAAATGATATAGAAACCTCAATATCATTTTTGAAGACCTATCCATGGAAACACCACATTTAGATAAAAAAAAATATTTGAGTTTCAGTTCTAAGTAAGTATGGGGAACCGCCAAATTTTATTGTTTTTTATTCTCTTTTTGTGTGAAAATCTTAATGCGGTTCACAGAATACATCTACTTACCAAGTTTCAACAGTAGGTATAGTTCTTATAGTTTCGGAAAAAAGTGGCTGTGACATACGGACGGACAGACAGACAGACATGACGAATCCATAAGGGTTCCGTTTTTTGCCATTTGGCTACGAAACCCTAAAAACGGGCCAAGTGCGAGTCGGCCTCGCGCATGAAGGGTTTCGTACCATATCTATAAAAATCACGTTTGTTGTATGGGAGCCCCCCTTAAATATTTGTTTTATTTAAACTTAATTTTTTATTTTTAAAGTGAATATAAACTATTACTAAATATTCTTTGAGTATTTCTCAGGCATCTACCTGTTGCCGTTATCAATATCGTATATCATAAAACGAGCAAAAAAATCACGTTTGCTGTATGGGAGCCCCCTTCAATATTTATTTTATTCTGTTTGTTAGTATTTGTTGTTATAGCATCAACATACACAGCGTACAACAGTACCTACGCCATCTGTGAAAATTTCAACTGTCTAACTATCACTGTTCATGAGATACAGCCTGGTGTCAGACGAACAGACGGACGGACAGCGGAGTCTTAGTAATAGGGTCCCGTTTACCATTTGGGTACGGAACCCTAAAAATGTTATTCATATTAATGTTGTGAATTGCTAAAGCAGGATTTATGGATATATATGTTTTTTTTTGCATGTACCTACCCATTAAGAATAGCAGCTTTAAGAGAAAATGGTAGGTACTGGCTGAAAACCAGCGCTACATAGGCATTATGCCTATGTTGCATCTAGCTGAGCCGGTAGCCTTTGGCATACATATTGTTACTGTATTGATATAATTTATCACACTAATATTATAAAGGCGAAAGTTTGTGAGTGTGTATGTTTGTTACTTCTTCACATCTAAACGGCTGGAGCGATTTCAATAAAATTTGGTATGGAGTTAGCTGACACCCTGGATTAGCATATAGGATACCTTTTACCCCAATATTCCCACGGGAACGGGAACCACGCGTGTGAAACCGCGAGCGGCCGCTAGTATTGTTATAAATGTAAAATAACAAATATGTGCCAATAAATTATTTTTATTTCATTTATTTTCATTTCATTTCATTTTCATTTCAAAAACGGTTAAAGGATCAGAGTTGTTTCTACCGACATACATTGTGCGCTCACATCAAGCCAATGCACCGTATTAACTTTCAGGTCCGGACTCGGGACACAATACAAATATTATGCTAGCGCATGACCTTTGTTATAACGCGCTGCCAACATTATTAATCATTATTTGACACAATGTAAACGCGAACGCGGACAAGGCGGCATCAATTTTATATTGTAAATTGTTATTGCGGCAAATGTCGACTAATTGTACGTCGCTCGTTAAAAATGAATCATACGCGATACGCGATGTCAATGCGCAGGAGTCGGCAATACGCATGTCGCAACATTGTTCTTTTCACTTGTCATCTTTAATTTTCTAAACTTAATTGAACCGTTTACTGGTTGTATTTAATACTAGGTATAGGGGTATTGGGGGAGTTTCTATTGTATGGGAGACTAACCTTTGTTGCCTAGTTAGGTATTTAATAATCGCTCTAGATTTTGTCAAAGGCACGATTGATTTCTAGTGGTTAAAAAAGCGTAGAGAACCTACGTATACCAACTTGTCTATCTTTATAAGTTAAAATAAAATTAAAGTTAGAAAAAAGAAAGGAAATAACTAAATTAATAGGTAGGTACTTATGTAGTTGTTGAAGTACCTATGTAGATTTTAGTCAATTTGTCATTGTTTAATGTATTTTTTACGTAATGTAATCATGTTGGTTACACGACGTACACAAGTTCGCCAATAGTTGAAGATGTTTCGATCCTATTGATACATAATGTAGTTAGGTAAATTAATTAGGCTAGCTAGCACAAAACCGGGGCGAATGGCATAAACAGAGAGAAAAGCCTATGGCAGTGGGTTGAGAAGGGCTGGAAATGATGATGATGATGAAATTAATTACTCTATCGAATAGTGAACGAAACTGGCACTCAGAAATGCTGCCTTTTTGCGAATGATGGTATCGATACCACCAGTTTGAAATTGAGAAAACATAATCCCGATGCTGTGACGCGTAAAAAATGAATAGTACCTAATTTTAAGTACATTTTGGTTAAGTACATTAACGTTCATACCCTAGTTAAGTATATCTAAATAAGCCGAGATAAATATTTCTTTAAAGCAAGCCACTTACGTAGCTGATGTGATGTCCCATAACTCGATGTTGGTTACGCGCAGTGTGAAAAAAGGTATCATGCGCGAGCAATTACGGCATCGGATGATTCGATTTATTATCGGCCACAAATCGATTTCGCGTTTAATGCCATAAACGTCCGTCGACGACCCATTTTTTATAAGATCCTCAGCTCATCTGATGCCAGTGATGCCACTCTGCCGGCCGTCCGTAATTTTATTATGCAAATGCGGCTAAAGTGTTGCCGGACATAATGGCTCAAATTACTATTACCCATTGCGAGGGAAAATAGCGGCATTTAAAAAAATACTGCAAATAGTGGCGGTAGTACAAGTAGGTCGTAGGCCGTTACTGCAATCTTTGATGATGAAGATGACTGTTAATTTGCAATTATTCAAATAGTATAGACTGCGAAACCCACGGTCCCGGCTTCGAATCCCGGTAGGGGCAAATTGTTTGAACGACCGTTTGTGACCGAGTTATGGATGTTTAATAGTATTTATGAATTCAGTATATATCAGTTATTCAGTCAACATAATTCAGGTTATGCCTTGTTTGAGGCTGAATAATTGGTCACTTATTAGCTTATTTAGTTAATTATATGTTCTGTGTAGGTGATCATCTTCAACCGTAGAAGTAAAATGTGTAAGTATCTCTTCGGGAGCTTGCACTTCGTGAGCCTAAAGTTATGGATTAATAATGGCTTAAATATTTGTAATGGTGTGGATGTTGCGACGCAACCAACAATTAACTGTTATTAACACAAAAACATTTTTGTTAACTAACCAAGAGTGTCTGTTACCTAAAAAGTGGTCACAAAAAGGTAACAGATTCCAAAACATTTTTTTAAATACTTATGTAAATGACTTTTAATGTTAAAAATTAGAAAATGTTGAAAAAAATTCCAAGAGCAGGATTCGAAACTGCACCCTTCTGACAATCCTGGTCTTCTAATTAAGCTCCGTGAACTTATCCAGCCGAAATTAATCAAAACTTTTTACTTTGAAAGCCAAAGGCGCCCATTCTGTCAACAAGTGGGTACCTACGTCATCAACATCCGATCTTAATAATTTTACAACATATTATATATTGCACAGAATTTTCACACTATGAGTAACTCTATTGCCTAACCATTCAACCAGTTCTATTTATTACAACAACAGAGGAGACTAAAAACGACAGCAAAAAGTGTTCATAAAAGTGAAGCTGTTAATATTAATGAAAACCATAGATTTAGCAGAGTTCGTTAGGTGGACATAAAAGGGGAGGTCCTCCCCGACCGTCCCAGCTGATAATGATCCCGCGGACGCGCAAATTGTCCCCGCGGCCGGCCAGCGCCGCCGATAACGTTGATAACGGCTAAGTATTGGTTTTGCGGCGGTTTTAATCAAAACCGGGGGGTATTACAGTCATTACGTGTGGCCGGTTAATTTCAAAATATACGATGGCGCAGGCAAAAATTATTATTTAAGCGAATTAGGCTGCTGTCGGTGCCTCGCCGCGCCGGGCTGCGCAGCGCAATTTGGAAGATTGCAGCGCGGCTCGTTTTCTGTGAATTTTTTAATTGAATTACGAACCAGATGCTGTAAAGTTGATGGGCGCCGTTTAGCTGGCGAGCGACCTTGCCTGCCGCTGCCGTGCTAAAATTAAATTTATTGGTCTAGAGACGCGCAGACAGACTGCGGTGCATATCAATCACTGTCTTGTAATATTTTTGTGAATGAATATAGGTGACTGGTTCGTATAATTTCAAGGTAGTTACTACGTGATTTTAAATTACACAATAGTATAACTGGAAGCACTTAACTTTGATATCAAGCGATGATAAGTGGGGAAGGTATGGAAGCACGATTCACCCTTATTCCTTATTTACTGATGAACGGGTTATTATAGGTTAATGTCGGAACACAAAAAGACGTAAAACAACCAGGACCTTAAACCGAGTACGTACATTTATATGTTTTTACCGCTGGGAATTCAACCCAGGCCTGAGGTTGGTGGTTTCATCACTAGACCACAAAGGCGGTTAATATTATTGAATTAGTACAGGAAACATTCTTGAAGACTTGGTTTATGGAACTACATTATTCGCCCAAGCTTCCTGTTCGCCAATTGGCTCTTACAACATATACACGAATAAAATAGAATTTAAATTATACTCGTAATAGCTTTCGTCGTATCTGCAGCGAAGAGTTGACACAGCATAAATCAGCTGGTCTTATGACGCAACAGATAAAGCCGCGCGCCGAGCCATAACTCATGCCCTTGCTGCTGCTATAATTCCCATTACAAGCTGTACCCAACAGAACTGCCATAATGCTATCAGGGACAAAAGTGCACACGCCAGAAGGTCAAACTACTCAAAACTGACAAATTTCTCTAGATCCCTAGACCAAAACTATAAAGTACATAAAGTATTTAGAAATTTGACATTTTGTGGTAGGTTGTCCAGCTGGCGTCTGGACATAACACCAAACAAAACTACCATGATCCTATCAGGGACAACTCTTAACTTCCATTTACCTTGTCTGGACCTTGACAACCCCATTTCATGGTGTAAAGCGTAGGTATACGCTATACAAATACACTGGACCGCAAAGAAAAAGGGTCGGTAGAAAATCTTCAATATCTTCCAAAGCACCTGACCTAGCTTTACGAAATAAAGACCAAATTAAAGAATATTTAATACAACATAAAATAACATATAAGACCTTTTTATTTATTCTTGATAATTGTATAAAAAACTGAAAATATATAATTAAGGTCTTTTTGAATATATATTAACAAAAAAGTCAAATCAATTGTTTCGCATTTGTTTTAGTTTTGACAAAAAAAATGCTATATATATCGTGTCATTGCCTTATAAATTTTATTATTCTGAAGTCATCATGTCGTTAACCCCTGAAGAATGTATCAGGATCCTAACAATGCTTGAAGATGCGCGCAGTCAATGATATACAGCGGGAACTGTTGGTGTGACTCTTTCTACAGTTCAGCGAGTACTCCAGCGTTTCCATGAAACTGCATCCAATCTTCGAAGACCAGGAACAGGTCAAACAAGGTGCACGACGGCGCCGGAGGATCGCTATATGGTGTCAACAATTTTGAGAAATCGCTTTCATACGGCTGTTGAAGTACAGAATCATCATTTACGATAGCTGGAGGAAACAATCTGAGTACCTACGGATACAGTAAGGCGGCTCGCGGCGTCTGGCTGAAGCAAGTGTAAATACATACATAGGTACATAAATACATACCTATAATCACGATTATTATACCCGAAGGGTTAGTCAGAGACCAGGTAATGAGGACCGCAAAAGCAGTCCACTACCATAGTCCACTATTCATCAAATAGCGACTGCACATGTGCTCAGCGTGACAGGTGGTGAGTCCATCGCCGCTCTATGCTGTTGGATGTATGTGCAGTCTTTACCGTTAGTCGCCTTTTAGAACACCCAAGGGAAGAGAGGGGGTGGTAATATTCTTTCACCGCTACGCGACAAGGTTGTAACAAATTTAAAGCCTGAAACCTGAAAATGGCCCAAAACTAGAAAGACACCACAAGAAACTCATGGTTGAGTTGTGGATGACTGGTTAAAAGTTATATATGTTTTCAGACGAGTTTAGATTCGGTTTATACTAGCACGACGGGAGGAAAAGTGTGTACAGAAGTCCGGGAGAACGCTATATCTATGCCTGTTTAGAAGAAAAAGTACCATACAGCGGAGGCTCAGTTCACGTGTGGGCTGGGATTTCTTCCGAAAGCCGCACTGAGCTAGTGGTAATAGAAAATGGCACTTTAACTGCAGTAAGTTTTTTTTAGTAGCCTACATTGTGTCCCACTGACAGGAAAAGGCATCCCTCTACATTGGTCCATTTTTAGTGGACATGAGAATGCCGTTTTTATGTAAGACAATGCCCGCCCGTATACAGCTCAGATAGTGTTTGACTAATTTCAAAAAGTCGGTATCACACACATGTAGTGGCCAGCACGCAGCCCCGACTTAAACCCCATTAAGCATGCATGGGACGAACTGGGCAACGAGTACGTCAGCGGAATCCGCCGCCAATCACGCTACGTGAAATTAAAGAAGCTCTAATAGAGGAATAGCACAATATTCCACAGCATCGTCTCAAAAACCAAGTAGAAAGTATGCCAAATCGCATAACAGCAGTATTGCGAGCTCGCGGAGGCAACACAAAGTACTAAAAGGCGTTAAAACGGCACATAAGTAACCAATCTACATTTACGAAAATACTGGAAAAACAACGCATTTTTATTTATCTTACTTACATTAAAATTTATTAAAAATAAAATGCTTGAGTTTTTTTTTATTTAAGCACATTAAAATATTCTAAATTTTAGATTTTATTTCATAACGATAGGTCAGGTACTTTTAAATATATTGAAGATTTTCTAACCGACCCTTTTTCTTTGCGGTCCAGTGTACCTAGTCTAGCAATGGCTCAATATTGTTACAACGAAAAATTTTTTTTTCTATTACATAAAACATTTATTACTGTAGTGTGCGTTAGTTATTAAATGAATATTAAAAAAATATGAAGTGATATCCATTGGCCTTAATCAAAAAATCCTTTAGAAGTTGAGGCCCAGTTATCAATTGAATCACGCACTTTCTCCATTGGAAAATTCTTCACTGCCAATCTTATGGATTGTTTTTGGGACTCCAAATTATCATGGCGTTTAGAGCATGCCATACTCTCTAAAATTGACCATAAGTCATAAGATCGGGACTAGATGACGGTCACTGCTCTGATGATGTCAGAAACGTTAGTTTCCAACCACGCTTGTGTGGATCGAGCTTTATGACCCGGTGCTGAGCCTTGCTGAAAGGACCATTCTTGGATAAGGAACATGGTGTTGTTGAGAGGCTTAGCCACCTTCTCAAGAATCGTATCTTGATACACCTGTGCCGATGTTTTGACACCTTTTTCACAAAAATATCCAGCTCAGTTACTCATTGATAGCTAACGCTCCACCAATCACTGAAGTCATACATACATACCAACTTTGTGATGCTATCACAGCAGTTCGGTTCTCTTTATCACATCACCCCACTCCATTTTAATATAACAATAGTACATTGTTTGTTACCCTAGGGGAGAAAGTAGCTTATTTACTCCCGAGACGTGGTTTAGCGTCCGAGCGTAGCGAGGGCGCCAATAGTTCGAGGAAGTAAATAAGTCTTCCACTCGAGGTAAACACTGTGCTTTTCATTACGAATATAAGGAAAGTAAAAACAAAAACATAAATGTCTTTAGTCCGTCAGTCGCTTTTTACTACACCCAAGGGAAGAAAGGGGTTTTTGCAGTATTATTTTGATGACCCCTATCGCCGCTCTAATGCTGTTGGATGTATGGTCTTTAGTTCGTTAGTAGCCTTTTACGACACCAAAGAGAAGAGAGGGGTTGGTAGTATTATTTTGATAAGCCCATCGCCGCTATATGCTGTTGGATGTATGTACAGTCTTTAGTCGGCTAGTCGCTTTTTACGACACCGAAGAGAAGAGAGGGGTTGGTAGTATTATTTAAATGAGCCCATCGCCGCTATATGCTGTTGGATGTATGTACAGTCTTTAGTCCGTTAGTCGCCTTTTACGACACCGAAGAGAAGAGACGGGTTGGTAGTATTATTTTGATGAGCCAATCAAAATAATATAACTCAACCAAAAAAATAAAACCACTGTTTAAAAAAGGAAGCAAAACAAATATTAATGATTACAGACCAACAGCATTACTGTCCAACTTTTCTAAAATCTTTGAAGAAGTTATTTACAATAGACTTTTAGAGTTCCTAAATAAAAATAATTTGCTTAACAAGAATCAATGTGGCTTTCAAAAAAAAAAATCTACCAGCAATCTACAAAGTTCTTAAAGATATTTGGGAATCGTTAAATGTTAAAGCTCCATGTGTTGGACTATTTTTAGATATGTCCAAGGCATTCGATTGTGTCATATATAATACTCTTTTAAATAAACTTGATAACCTAGATATACGTGGTATAGCTTTAAAACTTTAAATTATTTTAAAGATAGACAACAAATAACAGTAATTGATACATACAACAAAAACAAAAACCTTTGAAGAAGTGCAATCTCAATCAAAACCGATGACCCAAGGATTACCACAAGGAAGCATTCTTGGTCCACTACTTTTTTTAGTTTATGTAAATGAACTACCTAATATTATAAAAAACTTATGTGTCATGTTTGCTGATGATGCAACAATTTTCGTACCTGACATTGAAAGAATTAGTAACCTTTTCGAAATAAATATTAACCAAACATTACAACTAGCTGTCACGTGGCTTAATACTATTAATTTAAATTTAAATCTTAATAAACCCAAATTCATTCAATTTAGAAATTATAAATCAAATTCCTACAAACTTAAAATAAAAGACTGCGACACAAAGATAGACGAGGTGGACGAAATTAATTTTCTTGGAGTCACTATAGATGCTCATTTAAACAGGAAAGCACACGTATCTAAAGTTAATAAAAAAATGTCTAGTTATTTTTATGCTCTTTCTTTACTGGCTGAGACAACATCAGTCGATTTAACTAAATCTGCTTATTATGGACAAGTTTATCCACTATTAACTTATTACCTATATTTTGGGGAAACTCTGTTAATGTCCAGTCAACTTTCATTCTGCAAAAGAGATGCTTGCGTATTATATACAGCATGTATTCAGATGAATCCCTTAGAAGTGTTTTTAAGGAAAAAGGTTTTCTGACTCTGGCTAACATTTACATCTTAGAAATATCAATATTTATTAAAAAAGTCCAGAATATTTCGAAAGCAACAATATGCGTCAAAATGTCCGCGATATATAAGCACAATCTAAGTATTCCTAGGATACTAATCATATATTTATAAGAGTGCTTTCAGTACCAGCATAAGAGTTTTTAACCATCTGCCATCTAATATCAAAGCCCTTGATCTACTAAACTTTAAGACATCTTTAAAAACCTGGCTTGTAAAGAATGTTTTTTACACTTTAGATGAATACTTTCATACTAAAAATAATTAAGTTAAGTTGCTATTTTGCGTAATAATGTTGCATGCCCTTAATGGGCATTACTGTTGATTCCCATGTATTGTATTATCACCAGCAAAATGTACACAGTATCAGCTATAAATACACCCTTATTTTTTATTCACTATAAAAAAATTAAGGGTGAGTTCCACCCATGAAACTGAACAACTTTCCCCAAGAAACCTATGTGCAAAAATAACAAAAAAATTCGACCTCCTATACTATTGTCGTCAGCTGATCGGACAGTTTTGTATGGGAGAGCGAAATTTTTTTGTCATTTTTGCACATAGGTTTCTTGGGGAAAGTTGTTCAGTTTCATGGGTGGAACTCACCCTTAATTTTTTTAAGGTGAATTAAAAAATAAGGGTGTATATTTCATTAAATATATACAGTCGTGGTCAACTAATTAGGGACATTCAAGATAGTGAAGAGCAATAACCGGTTATGTACATATAAATATAAAACCCTATTGATTTTTCAGCACCTATTATTTGCATAATTTGGTCCGATTACTATACTGTAAATGGCTGTAAATAAGAGAATAATTAAATAGAAAAAAGTATTTAATATCAAAGGTTGAACATGTATTAAATTTTAAGGTATAATTATGTAGCTGGACATTTAATTAAGGACAGTAAAGTATAATGATGAATAGAGTTAAACAAAACGAATAATCTCCAGTATTATAATATTTTTAAAAGCTCCATTTTATTACGTGTAAAATCAGTACCCAGTAGCAAAACCTTTGTTAGTAATTACCGCTTGACACCGATGTGGCATAGACATTATCAGTTTCTGACATGTTTCGATAGGAATGTTTGCCCATGCCTCACAAAAAGCTTGATTAAGTTGATCTAAAGTACGATAAGTTGAAACTTTTTTCTTGATTTCGTGCCAAAGGTGCTCAATTGGGTTGAGGTCCGGGCTATTTGCTGGCCAATCTAGCACCGATACTGACTGACTGGTAAGAAACGACTTGACTGAACGGGCGGTATGTTTCGGGTCGTTATCATGCTGAAACGTCCATATAATAGGGAGATGCTCCTCAGCATAGGGAAGCATAGTTTCCTCCAATATTGTTTTGTATTGATGTTGGTCTAAGTTACCCTGAACTTTTCTCACAGGTCCCACTCCACGTCCAGAAAATGAACCCCAAATTTTAATGTTTCCACCGCCATGTTTCATCTGCTTTTTTGTGAATCTTGAATTCATTTCCGCTTTTACAGGACGCCGTACGTATTGCCTTCCATCTGAAGAAATTAAATTAATCTTGGTCTCGTCAGAGAATAATACATGTTGCCATTGGGCGTAGGTCCAATGTCCATATTTACGTGCAAACGCCAAACGAGCATTTCTATGTTCTTTCTTCAACAACGGTACTTTGCGAGCCACTCTTCCGAACAACCCTGCTTCTACCAGACGTCGTCGAACGGTCCTCGCTGATACACCGGCTCTTTCGTCTGCCCCAAACACTTCGTGTTTAATTAAAATAGTGCCTAGAAACGGATCTTTCTTAGCTAACCTGGTTATCATTCTATCTTCTTGCGGAGTTGTTTTTCTCGATCTTTTTGTCCTGGGCACATTTAAAGCTGTGTTATTGCGCCTGAAATGTTGCACTGCATTGCATACCATAGTTTTTGAACAATTTAAATGTTCTGCTATCCCTCGGTATGACCAACCACGCTCGACAAACTTCATGATAATTGTTCGTAGTGTTGGATCGCAACTTTTATTTTTGCCCATATTTCTTCAAAATAATTCTCAAAACTTAAAATTAAAAATCTGGATTGCCGCCAAAACTACCACAAAACAATAAAAGAAGAAATAAAAAAGTATTGAGATTCAAATTTTGAAAATAGAACGCAATATCTCAGTGTCCCTAATTAAATGGCCAGCCAGCATTCTTTGAACAAATTAGCACACTGATAATCTATCAGCTATACTGTAAAGAGGTTTAATGTTTAAGAAGTTGTTATTGTTTGTATAATCGGGCACATCAATGACTAATTATACTTACATGTAAAAGATATGGAATATTGTTAAGACTCGTTGGAAAATAAAAAATAAATTCACAATTTGGCTTAACTAGAGATTGTCCCTAATTAGTTGACCACGACTGTATATATTAATATATTTCTATTTCTATTTCAATCGCCGCTATATGCTGTTGGATGTATGCACAGTCTTTAGTCCGTTAGTCGCCTTTTACGACACCGAAGAGAATATAGGGATTGGTAGTATTACTTTGATGAGCCCATCGCCGCTATAAGCTGTTGGATGTATATGCAGTATTTAGTCCGTTAGTCGCCTTTTACGACACCCAAGGAAAGAAAGAGGTTGGTAGTATTATTTTGATGAGCCCAGCGCCGCTCTATGCTGTTGGATGTATGTGCGGTCTTTAGTCCGTTAGTCGCCTTTTACGACACCCAAGGGAAGAAAGAGGTTGGTAGTATTATTTTGATGAGCCCATCGCCGCTCTATGCTTTTGGATGTATGTGCGGTCTTTAGTCCGCTAGTCGCCTTTTACGACATCGAAGGGAAGAGATGTGTTGTTATGTTAGTATTATTTTAATAATAAGTCACAATAACACATGTCAGAAAAACGATTCTCCCTAGGGAGGAAAAGTACTACTTTCCTCCCGCTCCTCAGGCAACTTCAGACCTACTTTCCGTGTATGAGAAATGAAAAAATATTTAACACCGATTGGTGCAAAAATGAGAAAACACAATGAATATTCTTAAAAAAATGACAGGTATCTTTATTAATAAAATGTTTGCATTCACAATGCTATAAGTATAGATAGGTACCGTATAGATAGGTTGTGGGCGAAGGTCACCACCGACTGGATTCCACGTGGGGTTAAACGGCAGCGAGGCCGACCTAGACGGAGGTGGAGAGATGAGCTTGATGCTTTACGCGAAGGATTGGCCAACACACACAAAATACCGCGAAAACTGGAAGGAGGGAAGGGAGACCTTTGCCTAGCAGTGGGACAACATAGGCTAATATAATAATAATAATATAATAATAGTATTTATAGCCAGACTAAGTACGAGTTTAAGCGATACGATACTAGGGTAACATGCCTAGTGTGCCGGCCCCCTCCAGTGCCCGGCCGTGCGACATGACTTTTAAATAAAATAAGAATTGAAAAATTAATTTGAACCCAAATTTAATCCTCTTAAAAAGTATTTTGAATTACCTACAACTTAGACACAGCGACATCTAAGGTAAGCTATTTTTTCTACTTTTAGTTGTCATCTGAAAGTGGAGGTCAGTGCACGCGAGACGATTTAACCACAACATATTTAAAAAATTAGTGCAGATGTGTTTTCAACTGATGAGTACATGCATGTTTTGTTATTAAACCAATCAAGTTTTTTATTTGATAACACTTTAGTAAGTCTATTAACTCGATTTAGTTGTTTAATATGATTTTCAATGCCCGTTGATTAAAAAAAATGGGGGCCGGTGGTCTAGAACAGAAAATGGCTATTTCTAGTGTCCGGCCCACCCTGGCCGGCAATATCGATAGCATGATTTCTATGTATTTAATAACCTAGGGTCCTAGGGTGTTGTGAAGTGTAAGTAATGATAGTAGTGACAGGCCTTAACATTAAACCTTAGTTATGGCCAGTATCCGGCCGCGCCGATATCAGCAGAGAAAAACTTATACTTAGGTAAAAAAATCTGTCTAATAATATTTAGTAACACCCAACAGTAGGTAAAATAAGATATAGGTATGAAAGTAACACGATTTTATATAGTACTTACCCATATAGTTTAAATTTATTATTAGTGTAGGTAGGTACTAACTTTACCTAAAAATTGTAAACTTTGTTTAATTTTTTATTATTTACTATTTAATTATTTATATAAAAACTGGCAATCTTTGTATATTACATCAGTTTAAAATTTAATTGTGAATAATATTTCTGGTATAAAAAATAAATTATATACTGAATCCTTGAAACCAGATAAATATAAGTAATTTAAGTCAGCTGAGCGCTTAAGAGGCCGGACACTGGGTATGTTACCCTACACAATGACATGTAGTAAGTACCACATTATGTGATAAACATATCATGATATAAATTTTTTCATTTTTTGTGTTATGCTTCAAACACCTTGTTACAAAAGCTCAGTCAGAGGTCAATTATTATTTAAAGAATAACTAGGCACTAACTTTTAATAATAAATAGCAAAATTTACTAACAATAAATTGTGCTACCCCATAGACGCATAGACAGGCAGGACTACCATACGATGATCATAAGAAAATAATAATAGGCAATATAAACGAGAAGGCTACGTACACAAATTTCATTACCTCGCAACAAATACACTATTAACTTTGCAAAACAAAAAAAAACAAATTAACCAACACTGTAACAAAATTGCTCTTAACACACTCAATATTGCCGTGGCTATAAAACGTTATGGCAGGCACTTCCATTATCCTTCATAAGCGAGAGCCCTTATAAAGAATGGCGTAAGTTATCAGCACAGTAGACCGATGTTTTATGGCCACTTAGGACCGCGACAGGCCAGCGGAGCCTGTAATTGGAAACACTTCGTCTAAAGTTCTATTGACAATGCGTTATTCAATTTTAACAAAAGACAATTTGATTGGAATTCAATTTTGTAGGGTAAAACCAAGGAACCTATAAGTTCCTTGGGTAAAACGGATTACTTTTGACAGTAGTGTCAGTGAGGGAAAAGATAAAGAGTAGGTGTGGCTACCGTGCTATGGTCATATCCCATGTCATGTCATGCGATGAGAAGAATGTCATATCATTATGTCACAACATAAGATTAAGGTAGACAAAAAAATATGGATGAACTGGGTGAAATATGACATGAGCAAGAATGGAGCAGGCGCAGAGGTCTCGGCTGATAGAGAGAAGAACAAGAGTTGAGTTATGCTGATACCTAGTGGGAAAAGGGCAGGGAGATGACGATGATATGAATCCATGCAGTGAACTTACTTTTGAGCCTATTGTAACATTGATAACTCTTTTAATTAGACTTTCACATGAAAATCGATAAGATCTAGAAGCTAGTCACACTAGGTATAGAGTACGATAAGTTCGTTTCATAGGTTCATAGCACCGTTCATAGTACCTACTAAAGAATCTAAAGCTACTATAGAGACTACGTAGGTTGTGATGATGTTAATTAAAACGAGGTTTATTATAATCCTAGGCATTTCAAATATTCGACGTTTTGAATGCGGTTTCTTTGAAAGTTTATGAACAAGTAAATTGTGGTCATTTGAATATCTGAAAGTAGAGTTAGATGTGTAAAGTAAAATCTGTTGTTACTAGAAATAACTAGAGTATAGTAAAACCACCGAGCAAGTTATTAATAGCGGAGAACATAAGGGCGCTGCTTTAGAGCTACTAGAAACTCCTTTCTATTTTACCAAGGAGAGACAAATTAAAATTTGTTTTACACACAAGATTTATGACTAATATCCCAAAGGGTTATTTAGAGACTAGACAATGGGGACCGCATGAGCAGTCCACTGCCATAGTCCATGTTTCACCAAGTTACGACTGCACATGACTGTGCTCAGTGTGACAGGTGGTGAGCCCTTCGCCGCTATGTGCTGTTGGATGTATGTATGACGTATGTTCAGTCTTTAGCCGTTAGTCGCATTTTGTGTTACTCAAGAGAAGAGAGGGGAGTGGTAGTATTCTTTCACCGCTACGCAACACGATTAAGACACACATTTTCAAAAAAATATTTTCTTTAATTTCAAAGTACACAATCATAGGAATTAATGGAAGGGTATCGCATAACCGCCGACAAATATAATTCAAAGGTTACACAGAATCAAGCGCATTCGTGACCTTTTTCAAATCGATTATCTTCAATTGTATTAAAATGTTGATCCCTTGGAAAATTTCACTTGGTCCTATAGCAATAGTAACAACTTTGGACCGAAATAAGAGATTACGGTGAGCCTGCTGCGCTGTGCTGGATCCGTGTTGGCGAAGGACCAAAATTACACACATTACTCGATTAGCAGTCGCAGCATCGAATGCGGTTTCCGATTCGAGCTGCCCTCTAAACACGCGGTAGGTTATTACGCGGCCCGTGTAATTGTTCAGGTAATGTGGTGTTAGCACGTCGTAATTCATCACGATCGATGCCTCCGATCCCATTCTGTGTCGACGATCGCTCGATCGATTTCAAATGAAAAAAATGTTCTGGAACAAGTTATGGTTAATTTGATATGATGTGATGTGTTTCTTTGTATTATCAATTCGATATTCTTTTTTCTTATTATATTGAGTTGGCGAACGACTGCACGGTCCGCCTTAGCTACCGCAGTCCAATGGACGCTTGCAAAAAAGCCGACCCTGAAGCTTCTGTTCGAATAAGCCATGTAATTTCACTGGGACTAGAGTAACTTTTGAACCGAAATGCTAAATGAAAAACAATGCTTTATTGTAAAATAAGTGTAATGGTGGTCGCCATCCGTATGATTCTGAGCAGAATTCAAGAAGGCATGAAGTTAATAAGATTAACCAATCCTGCGGGGGATGTTATTGTTAAATAAAATCACTTAAAACTCCGTAAAGGCACGGTGTAATATTATTATCTCTAGAGAGGCTACAAAAACAATTCTGCTTTCAATAAAGTCGAGGAAAGAAAACACTGTATTAAACGTTTAACGGCTCTGACCTTTAAGAATACGCAGAAGCGTGCACATTTTCTAGAATCAGTTCCTTTCATTGTTGTGACTTAATCCGTCGGACGAAAGCTTAATTGAAGGTTTGCTGACGACTCGCACATGCACAATGAGCAATTAGACCGAATGCTATTAAAATAATTGTGGAATGTTGAGAAAAAATCATCGGCAGCTTGTAAACAAGCTTTTGATCAATAATTATTGCATTACTAATGGCATATAATAGGACCGTCGGGAATTTGATGTCAACAAGATCAAATTAAGTGCTCTGCAATTACGAATGCTCCGTAATTGGAGAGCGGCCATAGACGGATAGACGTTCTAATTCGTTTGCTGTTTTTTTTTTCCAAAATATTTTACTCTTCTAGTTTACTGGTAAGTTTACTGCTTTCAGACCCAAATGTTCCGGATATGGACAATATGTCATAGTTTATTTCACTGAGCCGGGAAACAAACATACATCCTATATTGTTATGCCACCGTTATTTGTAATTTTCGTAATTTCACCTGAATCCTGTACCTTTAGAACTGGAACACAACATAGCACAACAAAAAATAGCTCTTCGCGTCAGAAATAAATATCAAAATAGGTTATCATTTTATAAAATATATAATTATCTCGGCATTAGTGCTGGCTGGTAGACTATTCAAGCTTTTGGAGATGCGGACTAAGAAACGAGGCACCAAATTTTCTTTGTGGGTAATGGAATGTTAGAGACAGTAAATCGGTGACTCCGAAGAGCAGTACCTACGCGTACACCAATAGAATAAGGGAGAAGTTGGAATGATATCAAAGAGTTTTTCAGAGCACTTGTAGGAGGTAGAAGACGCAGAGAGATATCTCTACACAATTGCAGTGGTTCGAGGGTATTACTGACATCCATATGACCGGAAACCTACCGCTAGGCAAAACTTTACTGCCCCCCTAGACAAGTGGCCAACGCTCTCCCCCTGTCTATTCGTGATTCGTCGTACAATGCGAGCGTGCTGCTGTTTTTTCACTAGCAACTGTAACGGATATTCCGTTATCTATCCATTTCCGGTAACTAGTTATTTTTCCAAATCGATAAACCCCCAGAATAATAACTAAAGCATTATTATTCTATGAATAAACCCCATCTGTGACACTGACGTTTAACTCTCAATGTCAAGACATCGTCAGAGTCAGACCGACCGATACGGTCGGTCGGGGATCAGTCTTGAACGAGCCGTCGAATAGTGAACATTAAGGTTAGTCCCGAGTGTGTTTTTTTACAGGTTATAGTGAAAGTGATCAAATAATTATTGTTGGCTAACTCGCGTTTGTGTTCTACGACTCCTTTTTGAGATGCCCCTTACACAAGTGGCACAGTACACAGCAGTGTACGACAACATTTGTAGTGGGGGCCTGAAAAGTTCTTTGTTGTCGTTGGTTCGTCGTACCGCGAGTGGTCAGAGCACGGTATGAACCGGTACACGGGGCGCAATCAAATGAGTTCGGTAATTGCTGAGTTCGCACGTCGTACGTCAGGCGGCTGCCGCTGCCTGCCGCCTGCCTCGGGCCGCAGCCTCAATTAAACGGACGGATTACGGCGACAATTTACTACTTACTACTAACCTTATCCCGCTGCAAGGCTGCAAATTTCGCTACTCCCTACCTGAGACTATTATGTATAAGTATTGAATATGTATATATTACATTACATACTATGTATGTACTTATGTATGTCTGTTTAAATTTAATTTATTTTTTTGTGTTTAGTAATTAAAAGTTATGAAATCTTTGACATGTTTACACCTCCGATTTTAAAGTGTTTAAATTCTCTCCATCCGACTGGTTGTCTGGAAGAAATCGCTTTATAGCGATAAGACCGCCAAATTGTAACTGTGTAATGTACTTGTTTTTTATGTTTTGTGTTTAATGTAAACTGTTACAATAAAAGTATTATCTATCTATCTATCTATCTACTTACTCGGTACGACAAGACACGATGTTGTTGCATTGCCAATTTACCTCCCCCAAGTTTGGCGATGTTCCCGTATTATTGGAAGGCTTGCAAATGTGTAGACAAAAGCGACAGAAAAGGGTGCGAACGGAAAGTGACAATAAATGCGACGTTACTAAAACGACTACAACTTCACTATCGCCCCAGCAAGGCTTACTCTTTCTATATCTTATGAAGAATTGGGAGAATGGGAGATCGTCTCATAACCAACATGATGGTCCAATGAGGTCTGGTGGGCTTTGCGAAAGCATCCGGTAACAATAGCTAAACGTGTCTCCGAAGAACGATGGAGATATCTTTCTATCTTTATCTTTATGTATCAAGGTATCTTTATGTATCTTTATTTGCACGGGCGCCGGGCGATGGCGTAGTGACAATTATAAGTGGTCATAATTTTAATGTTGCCTAAACTGATTATATGAAGTTGTATTTTTAAACTTGTCCATCCAGTAAACGGGCATTGCAAAAGTTTTATTTAACTATTAAATCGTTATGTTGCCTTAACGCTTATAGTTTTGTTTTCCCGCACTGACCCTTTAGTTGGGAAAACCAAATTGAGAATTCTTTTACAATTCGATCGAATTTTATATGATATAAAAGGATGTCGCGAGATTTAAGTACTTAGATATAAAATTTTAAAAGTTGAAATCAATCACATCAAGTTTTTTAATTTACTTGTTCATTTACACAGGTAAATCTCGCTACAGCCTTTTATGTACCTATATCATATAAATTGTGTAATGACGTTTTAAGTTAATAGTAAAAGTTTTAAAGTTTTTATTTTTTTCTAAAAGCTTGTATTTTAAAAAGGCTTTTTTACTTTTAATTTATTTTTTACTTTTTAGTTATCTCTGGACACGTTTCTCAGGCCCTTTCATTTGATACCCATATTGAAGGAATGCATTAAAAATAATTAGTCCGCCATCTTGGGTGTGCCGCCATCTTTGATTTGGAATGACGTCACACAATTACAATTACACAAAAGAGAGGGGGTACTACATAGGTCACACTAAAAGTTTCCGGAACTGGCCACTTACATAAACAATATTCAAATAGTAATTAGGACATTTCAAAATGAAACTTATTGGATGTAGAATGCAGTTTGTTTCATCTGACTGTCAATTGCTTTTACACTGTGGCGCCATTTTAAAAATTGCGTGTCTACATTAACATGGATTTAACTCGGGAAAGTTTTCGTAGTATGATTTTATACGATTTTAAGTGTAATTTGACAGCTCAACAGAGCATCGCTCGGCTTCAATCTGCTTTCGGCGATGAAGCACCATGCAAGACGACTATTTATAGCTGGTTTGCAGAATTCAAGCACGGTCGTGTCAATCTCAGTGACGAATCTCGCGATGGTCGCCCGTCCACCGCTGTGAACAATAAAAACATCGATGCTGTACGCTGTATGATTGAAACAGACAGGCATGTGACCTACCATGAGATTCGCGCATCCTTAGACATAGGCATGAGTCAAATACAATCGATCCTACACAAACATTTGGGTGTGAAAAAGCTGTGCTTCGCTTCGTGGAGGATACGGCACCATAGACCACATTTTGACAGTGCGGCAGATTATACAGAAGGCCGAAGAGTATAATCGGCCCCTGTGCCTTGCATTTGTGAACTATGAGAAGGCATTTGACTCTATCGAGACCTGGGCTGTTCTCAAATCCCTGCAACGATGCCAAGTCGATTGGCGGTATATCCAAGTGTTGAGGTGTCTCTACAATGCCGTCACCATGGCCGTCCAAGTACAGAACCAGCAGACAAAACATATCCACTTACATCGAGGTGTGAGACAGGGGGATGTCATATCCCCAAAACTATTCACAAATGCCTTAGAGGATATGTTTAAAACGCTGGACTGGAAAGAACGTGGCATCAACATCAACGGCGAATACATCTCACACTTGCGATTTGCAGACGACATCGTCATCATGGCCGAAACGTTGCAGGAGCTACAACACATGCTTAACGGCCTAGCTGATTCTTCTCAACGCATCGGTCTGCGGATGAACCTGGACAAAACCGAGGTTATGTTCAACGAACGTGTCGTCCCGGAACTGATTGCAATACAAGGCAGTGCTCTCGAAGTTGTTAAAGAATACGTCCATCTCGGGCAAATTTTACAGATGGGTAGAAACAACTTCGAGAAAGAGGCCAACAGAAGGATACAGCTGGGCTGGGCTGCATATGGGAAACTACGTCTGGTCTTTACGTCGCCAATTCCGCAATGTCTAAAGACGAAAGTCTTCAATCAGTGTGTCCTACCCGTCATGACTTACGGAGCCGAAACGTGGACACTGACGGTAGGGCTGGTTCACAAGTTTAAAGTCGCTCAGCGGGCTATGGAAAGGGCTATGCTCGGTGTTTCTCTGAGGGATCGTATTCGAAACGAGGTGATCCGGCAGAGAACCAAGGTAATCGACATAGCCTACCCGATTAGCAAGCTGAAGTGGCAGTGGGCCGGCCATATCAGTCGCAGAACCGATGACCGTTGGGGTAGACGAGTTCTGGAGTGGAGACCGCGTATCGGCAAGCGTAGCGTAGGACGCCCTCAGACAAGGTGGAGCGACGATCTTCGCAAGGTGGCTAGCAAGAGCTGGATGAGAGTGGCCTCGGATCGTGCTCAGTGGCGTGTTCTTGGAGAGGCCTATGTCCAGTAGTGGACGAGTATAGGCTGATGATGATGATGATGATGAAAGCTGTGCTCGCGGTGGATCCCACACAATTTGACCGAGGTTGAAAAAACGGACCGCGTCACTTGGTGCAGTGCCATGCTTACTAGATTCAACGAAGGTGCGTCTGGTGTGGCAGATAGTAACAGGTGACGAAACATGGATTTATTGCTACGATCCCAAAACAAAGCAGCAATCGAGCGTATGGGTCTTTAAGATGAGCCGAAACCAATTAAAGCGGCGCCCGTGAAAAGTGCATCTAAGCGGATGATTGCTTCTTTTTTTAATAAAACTGGACACGTGGCTACTGTTGCTTTAGAGAATCGTCGTACCGTGAGTAGTGACTGGTACACGACCATTTGTTTACCGGAAATTATTGACGAACTCTGTAAAAATAACCGTAAACGCCGTGTCATGTTGCACCACGACAATGCTAGTTCCCACACGGCCAGGCAGACAAACGAATTTTTGAAGGTGAAAAACGTAGAACTTATGAGCCATCCTGCATATAGTCCCGACGTGGCACCTTGTGACTTTTTTTAGTTCCCAAAAATTAAGAACCAATTACGCGGTCAACGATTATTATCACCAGAAGAGGCTGCAAAAGAGAATATTTTGAGTAACAATAAATTAACAATAAGTTAAAAACAATTATTAACATTAGCCTCTATTTATGTACTGGAGATAGGAAAATTTGTCAAATTAAATTATGAATATTTCACAGAAGCAAAGGACCATTATAGAACAAATTCGAGGAACCCACGTAGGTTGGTACTGGACACTATTCCCAAAACAACGCGTTATTTAAATAATTGTTACGCAATGAGCATAACAATTTATAATAAAATCCCATTATTTATAACGGAGCTCCCATATACTAGGTTTAAGCTAACGCTCAGAATATGGTTAGTATCTAATGTTTTTTATACAATTGATGAAATTATTAACAATGATTTTAATGTATAATGATTAAGTAATTATGTATTTTATTTTTAAATTTTAACTTTTATTATATGATTGAATATTTGTATGCTAATTACTTTAGCTAAATGTGCGATGCTCAACCTAACCTGTTCCACCTATGTAATGTACCACATTTATTACAAATAAAATAATTTGAATTTGAATTTGAAATTCATTTTTGACCCTATATAGCACTTTTTTCTTATTGTTTCCGGAAACTTTTAGTGCGCCCCACGTATTAGTTATTTTGTGGTAGTAGTATTCTTTCACAGTACGCTATACGGTTACATACATTAGAAGTTAATTAAAAGCTAGTAAAAAAAAATTGAAAGTTGAGTTTAATTCGATAGAGTGGGTACAAAAACTAGCACTAAATAGCCCGGTTAGGTAGCCTGGATTCACACACACCACGGCTGTTGGCCGTAACGTAATGCGCGCTCCTCTAAAACCGTTTAGTATGTAAATCAAAGCATAAGGCGGAGTGCTACAAATGATCTAGCAACTTACGATCTAACGGTATACTAATTGAAGGTTTTTCTTGACATGTTGTACAGTGAATATCTGTTAGTATATATTGCTTGTTGCATGTGCTATTTTAATTAGAATTTTAATATAATCGAGATTCTAACAGATTCGACAGAAAAATAACTTTACCGACAGTTTGAATTAAGATAGCCATAGCCAGCACAAGTGTTTATGGATCCGGGTGAAGGGAATATCTTGAAAATAAATAAACCATGAAATAACAATGTAAGGGGTGTCCTATTTATATATTAAATACATTATTATTTTAACCCAAAGCTTCAACTTTCCAAAGTCAAAACCTTCATGATGACTAATAAATAAATAATACATAAACAGAATAAATATAAATCGTAATCGATATAAAGTGTTGCAATAAGTCATTTTCAATACACCTTGCAACTAGGTAGAACCTTAGAAATCCGCCCACCGAGTAAATATATACCTACGGGACAAGAATTAAAAAATTAAGTAATAATTAGTACTGTTGTTGCTTGATAACGCCCACGCCGACACTTTGTGACTCTACTTTGTGCTTAAAATGGCGAAAAAAACCACCTATAACTCATTGAAAAATAAGACATAAACATGTAAAAATTATACCTCTTACACGCAATCGCCGTGGAGTGTAACCGCTACTTATTGAATAAAGTGAGTTCAGCAATTTATGTGACAAGCGTTTATGCAAAGTGACACATTAGGCGGAGTGCTACAAATGCGTGCAAGTGTTGCCTTAATGCCGCCTAGCATTATTATCATTACCGAGCAACGGGTACCTATGTGTGTGAGGGTAAGGGAACATAGAATAGATAGAGAGATAAAACTCTAATTACAAATATATATAATGATTCAAAACCATACCTTACCATAACAAATATATACTTACTTCACATACTTATACACTAATATAGACGGAGCCAATTATATGGATAATATGGACACCATATTTTAAACTTTATTCGCTGAATATAAGGTCGAAAATCAATGAAACTTTTTATTTATTACTTAAACTTAGCCGCGTCGCATAGCGGTGAAATAATACTACCCTCTTTTCCCTTGGGTGTGGTAAAAGGCGACTAACGCATTAAAGACTGCACATACATCGAACAGCATAGAGCGGCGATGGGCTCATCACCTGTCACGCTGAGTACATGTGCAGTCGCTATTTGGTGAAAAGAGGGCTATGGTAGAGGACTGCTTTTGCTGTCCCCATTGCCTAGTCTCTGACTAACCCTTTGGGGATAATAGTCGTGATTATATGTATGTATGTTTACATATACTTTCAGACATATAGAGGTTGTGAAACGATGAAAAGAAACAACTAATTGCCTCAGGTGGGAATTGAATCCACGTCTTCCATATAACGAGCGGCTGCGTGACCTCACAGCCACCGAGGCCACAATATATTCGACAGGTCTATCTAGCCGACGACCTGTCGAATATCTTTTTATGAAAACGTAAATTAAGAGTTGCTATTCGATGTTAAGAAATTGTTTATGTTGATATAATGTTGACATTTTTAATTTATAATTAGATCTGTATTGACTTTGTAATTTTTCCAGTCGCTGACTACTAATAATTTAGCGTATAAGCGTATCACAGCTGGGCCTTACCACGGTGACATGAAAAGACTGTCCTTAGGGGATACAGACACAAACTTTGTGTTGATTGTCTCTTTTATGAATGGACATTATTTATTTGACAGATGTTACATGTCTTTGCAACAGTTCAGCAGCACCTCAGAGCTTATTGGGTTGTTATTGCTTTCCAATTTTCCGTTGTATCTCTTTACATAATATATTATAGTACCTATAACTTGTATTTATTTATTTATATATTTTATGTCTTTTTTTATTATTTCAAACCACGGTGTTAAAATATAATCAATTTATTTATTATCATTATTTATTTATTTTTATGTCTTTACGTTATTGTCTCAAACCACGATGTTAAAATATAACAAATTACTTACATAATTACTTTTTTAAAGTTTTTATCAAGGTTTATTTAGTAGTTCAATTTAGCATTTACAACGATATTTTAACAATATCTATCTAAACTGAAAATATCACTTGACTTATGCCTCAGATTCTCAATCATCTCTATCTCACTACCAAATGCTACTTACAGTTTCCACTACAAGCTCAAGAAAAGGAAGATAGAAGATCGAGGAATTTATTGTACACAAAATAAAATTTGCAGGTCATCACATGCAGATCAATCCGTTTTTACGTTTGTTTTCTATGTAGGTAGTTGAGCCACAAAACTTTAATTCAATTTATCGCTAAACATAAACACCGTGTGTTGGTACAACAATTTATGGGTGACGGGAGCACACCCAAGGCCACAGGCAAGCGAGGCTCGGATGCGCGGCCTCGGGGCCCAGGACCCAGGCCGCCAATTATGTCGCGAACTGCCGCACAGTCATTATACAATTAGGCATAATTAACTACCGGATTTTGTTGCACTACCCAATGGAAATTACGTTTCATAACATGCCGAACACTATTATTAGGGCCAACTCCATTTTGTTGCTAATATATAAGGGACGCTTGTAATTACCCCACGGATTTGTTTAATTTGGAAATTTGTTTTTGGAACTGAGCTGTAAAGCTTTATGAAGCTGATGGACGTAATGGTGAGTTAATGCTTTTGGGTCTTGGCATTTTTGCGAAACGGCATTTTGTACGAGATTGTTTTATTTATTAGAATTAAGTGTTGCCGGCATGTAATTGACTTCTAATTATGTATACAATTTCAGGTAGTATACTCGTATACCTAGTATAACGTGATCAAATAAAACTGAATTACCTTGCACAAAACAATAATGTTTTTTAGTTTATTTGTTTTTTGTAAATAATTAAGTCTGTAATGTAGAGTATACAATGTGATAGGGGTGGTCCTTCTAACCCATTAAGGCTAAGTACTACATCTAAATTCATCGACAAATAAATAATATGGTGGGTCCTACCCCCTCCCCTATAATTTATGACCATTTTTACTTTATGCGATATCAAAGGTTTCATACGTCGGAGAAACATGAAAAAAATGGCAAACGGTAGCTAATGACACTGGCTAACTAATAAATTACTTTGTTTCGTATGTTTGAGGTTACTTTGGTAAGAAAAAAAAACATTACTTAATTATTTTGTCATTTAAAATCACTTTTTTTAAGTCCATTTTTTTTGTCGATGAATTTAGATGTAGTACTTAGCCTTAACGGGTTAGAAGTACCACCCCTATGACATTGTATATTTTGAGTTTGACATTTTGTGTCAAGATATCGACTTTCTCAGTAGTCGAGGATTCTAGGTGAAGTGCGTTTCCGCCTTCGACCTATTAACCACTTACCATTGGGTAGGCAATATGATGGCCAAAGCTGCTATATTGCGGTAAAAAAAGTAGAACAAACTTCGATCAACAATACAACTAGATGTCAGGTCGGCGCTAAAAATGTGTCTCGGTAAATAAGAGCGCACTTGAGAAGTGAGCTCTTATTTTCTCGCAAGGCATAACAGGAAAAAGTACTTTATTTGTTGCCACTTAAGGTTGATTTCACCGCTAAATGTTATTGACGTCTTTTCTTTTTTAAGTGACAGGAGTAATTTATTGCTTTGAAAAAGTATTTATTCACGTGGACAGAATTTAGCTTTGAATTTGTAGGTACGTGACGCGTTATCTAGTTGGTATTGTTGATCGAAGAGAACAAATTACAGGGCAGTTTTTTTTATACACGCTGCTCCAACATAATTAGAGCGTAGAATTATTTCTCATTCATACTAGTTCTCGCATTTATTCCTCTCGCACTTTCATACTTCATACTTCACAGCTATTCATCATCTTTTGCTCTTTATCGGGTGGGACTCTCGTTTCCTACTCTATGATGCTATCAATCTATAAGTTTACCATCTTATGCTTAAGCTACGTTGGGGAGATTAAGTTTTTCATTTGAGCTATTCAGCTCCAAGACTTTCTTTTTTACAAGTTCTTACAATGTGCTTAGATGTACGATGTACCTATGTTAGATTACATTTTTTCTTATACTAACTTAATTACTTGCTAACTTACATTGTTATTTCTATTTGCTATTCTAACACTTATCATCATCAGCCTATAAACGTCCCACTGCTGGGCACAGGCCTCCCACGTGAACAATAGCACGTGGGGATATTGGGCCATAACCCATCACGCTGGCCCAATGCGGGTTGGTGGGTTACTAACACTTATACTAGTATACATTAGCGTTGTGGCCTCTATTTTCTCCTTATAAAATTGGTTTTTATGCTTTTGTTTTATTTTAAACTTATTCTACTACTTATAAGTTACATCTGCTTATTAATGCTAGGGAACTACAATATGTATTTTAGATACTATGTTTTATTTCTAAGTTTTACAATATCCGTCACTTTAGTGCAATATGCTAAAAACTTATCCCTCTCTCTACCATCGCCAGCCAATATACTCGCGAAGTTACCGGGTGCAACTTCGATGCCCAGATAGGCATCTATATAGTACCTCTCCAGAGTGTGTATGGGGCAGGTTTTTTTTTTTTTCCTAGCTGCTAACGATTTGCTCCCACAGTATGGGAGCCATTATATTCTATTTTTCTCATTCATACCTTTCTCTCTTTTATTCTTCTCGCACTATCATTCATAATTCTCTGTTACCATTCATCATCTTTTTTACTTTTGCAACCCAGCCGGGTTTGCCGTCTATTAAGGACTCTTTGCCATTTTACTATAATACTAACTAATATTTATTCTTACTATCATATGCTGTATTGTATCTGTGCTATGCCGTCAGACTTCCTATTCCTAGCTATCTTATTCTTTCTTTCTGTATAGGGCAGGTTGGGTTGGGCAAACCACGGAATAGATATCTCCTTTAACTGTTCTGTGGGTCAAACCCACCCAACTGGCTAGAAGGTTTGTGGGAATAAGCGAATGCTGTCTTGCTACCACAATCGGGACGTACCTAGGTACAATAACCAAGCATGCAATATTACACAAAAAAGTATTCATTGTCGTTGTAAACAACCTTTGGTTAAATGAAAAAAAAAAGAAAAACCTTAGATTATGAGAATGATTTCATACTAGTGGCCCGGCCCTACTTAGTCCGCGTGAAGCCAGGCTCCATATCCAGTGACGAATTTATACAACAAAAACTTTCATACAAACCTTACCAAAATTAGCCTAAAAGGTGCAGCCGTTCTTAAGTGATGCGCGCACAAACATTAGTGGCAATATTGACAGTTTTTTGATTTTAATTTATAAGGATGATTTGATTTCATATTCGTGTTTAATATGTCGTAAACCAAAAATATATTCAATTTTCAAGTGAATTCGCACGCGACATGTCCTGCAGTCCTGCCAACAGACTCCCGGCTAATGGTCCCGGCATTAAGCGGGCCGTCATTACTCGCGCTCCCATTCCCGGGGAATTATTTAAATGTCAGATAAATTGCCTTAACAGTCCGAGAGCAGTAATAAGGTGTCCATGCAGCCTATAATTTGCTCTCGCATTCAATCACTCAGCTGCAAGGCTGCACTCGGACCGGCCGCGGACCATAGACTCAATTTTTATACGAAAGGTCAACCCTTTGACAGTGACGGCGAGGGATATGATTAAAATTTATATACTCAGTCCCGTGTTATCCTTTTTGTTGAACTTTTTTATGATTTGACATTATAAAACAGACTTTTTTTGATGAAACGAAGTCGAAAACGTTGGCTAATGTCTGTGTAAATAAAAAAACAACTGCTACTTTCTTTCATCTATCTTTACTTTTTACGACATTTTGAACAAAAATGTTTTTCTTGATAAATAATACATTTATGCTGGTAGGTACAGTATTATAAAAAAACAACGAATTACTATGTTGTGCTAGTGGAATCACAACGACTTGTTGACTTGTTTTGCCTACCTTTCTTGCCTTGCCTTGTTATGCCTATTTTTATGGAGCTTTAGTAAAAATTCTAACTCTATCAGGCTAAGCGACAGATATATTGATTGTTGCTAATTACTAATATTATGACAATTAGCTCGTTGATGTCTTTATTTACCATGAGTCTCGAAATTCGTTTTTGTAACGAACTAATTCCTCCAATTTCAGAAATAATAAAGGAAAAAAGGTCCTTTCTATATGAGAACTGTAGCTTTCCAAAAAGTTAATCATTGTTAGAATTTACCTAAAAGTAAAACAAAATAATTAGAATTACAGCTGATAAAAAATGAAATGAAAAATGAAAAAATTGTTTATTACCCACCAAAAATACAAATTTTACATGGCACAACTTTCAAGGATACAAATAATATAATATTTGAGTGGACTGGAGCCTAAACTAGGACAATCCTAAATTTCAGGACTCCAGGTCTCCCACCTGTTGGCGATAGATGGTCTAAGGTAGAATCTACAGATCATGCAGGCATAGTGGGCGTGTCTATTTGGAGGGCAAATTAATGTATATACCTATATGATTATAAGTCTAATACGTGTGTGCGTGTGTGTGTGTGTGTGTTTGTCATTTTACAATAATGCAAGGTGATTCTTTCTCTTTCTTTTGGTTAGATATCTAGTAACGAATCTATTTTGTTATACAGGGTTAAAGCTTAAGTCGACCTATATCCTTTAAGGAGATGTAGTTTCCATCATTTCTGACTGATTTGACTATTAAACACCGTAACCCAAACTTAACCGTTCTCAAGTTATAGTACTTTGAAGTTTTTTATAAAAATTGTATTTTATTTATTTTATCATACCGACCTTGTGCTGACAATTACAATTGCCCTGCTATGCGATTCTCTAAGCGAGACATAGACGCTGCGCGCATGGCTGTGATCTGCTGTCTCTTTCCAATTGTATGAATATAAAAGAGACGGATTCAATTCTCAGCGCTGTGGCAGCCGCTGCTACCAAGGCTTTAACTTAGTGTAAGGAATAACGAGAGGAATGGCATCGGCTGCCATCGCCAATGTTCGGGTGGTCCCGGCAAGCGCGGCGTGTGCCCTGAGATCTACGATCTTCCTGATTAGTCACACTTGGACGTCATCGGAGACACACGCGTTTTCTCATTCGATTAAAATATCTTTTGCCCTGTAATTGTTTCCAAGTGAATAACTAATATAGATATATGTATTCAAAAGTTTGTTCAAGTTTAATTTCTCTCCGTAAATAAGTTTTCCTTTTAGCTCAGAAGTGGCATGAACTTATTCCCACAAAAGTGTATCAAAATTTAACAAGAACGCAAGTGTCCCGAGGCGTCACATTACCTTAGAGGTGGTAATGAATGAGTGAGCCCTTTGTATAGCCGCCCGTGTTGCTGAGCTGGCCCTTGGTGTTGTTTTCGTAGTGGTCGCCGGCCGGCGCGTTTGTTATTGTTACAAACTTATTCTTACATTTTCGCTCACTCGCGCCGCCCGCCGTGATCGTGATAATACATACGAGTAATTATTGTCTTAACCGCCGTTTGTGAAAGAAGTTTTTGTTTGCTGTGGTCACACATCACCTGTGGTGATTTCTTTCATTGTGTTGTGTAAGCAAATATGGACATTCATAAATTAGTGGAGCGATTAAAATCGCTAGAGAAGAAAGTTTACGGCGTTCCCCGGAGCCCTAATGAAGATGGGTCGCTGACGCCGCCACTGTCGTCGTCGCTTGTGAGCGGTGACCGGAGTTCTGTTCGACGTTCAGCGTCGCCGGTGACGGCTGTGGGTAGTACCACAGGCACCACGGCCCCGGCTCAGCGATCATCCACGTCGAAATGCGCGCTGAGTGCCCCGGCATCTACGCCTTGTTCCGGGCAGGGTGCGGTCGTATTGGCGCCGGTGGAGTATGCCAACGTGCCGCACACCGTGGTGACGCCAACGATGCCAGCTATGTCGGCCGGATTATCCGGCCTACTTTCATCAACAGCGTGCGCGCCGCCGCAAGGTACCGCGCACCTCGCGCACCAACAGGTGCTCCCCGCGTGCGCACCGTTTGATGAGGTGACCAATGTAACTGGAATTGGGTATGCCCATTCTCAATCACAGTTACGTTACGTTGGGCGCAGTGATCCCATACCTGAGTTCGACCCGCAAAAATCTATAATTAGTATGGAGAACTGGCTTAAGAAAATTGAAGGACTCTCTCATATGTATGGCTGGGATGAAAAGACGACCATATTCAACACATCTTCAAAATTGAAGGGCTATGCCCGCCAGTGGTTTGATCAATTAATTGATATCAATATGACATGGTTAGGATTTAAAGCTGAGCTTATGGTCGCCTTTCCATCCCGGAAAAGTAAATTAAGTATGTTGCGTGATTTAGTAAATATTATTAGAAAGCCCGGTGATGATTTTATGCAATTTTACCATGATAAATTGGCTCTGGGTAATGCTTGTGGTCTTCCACCATCCCTCACAACGGAGATTATTATAGGGACAATCGGGAGCCAAGTGGTTGAAATTGGTGCTGTCTCGGCAGCTTGTAATGAACCCGCTAAATTATTACACTATCTGTCCTCGTTACGTACTACCGCTGAGGTTAGTACCTCAAATACCACACATAACTATCATACCTCACCTAATTATAATACCTCAAAAGGAGTACGGTGTAGTTTGTGCAAGCGACGGGGACATATTTCATCCACTTGTCGTTATAAGCGTGATAAGTCATTGTGTTCTATTTGCAATAAGCTGGGTCATGTAGCCGATAAGTGTTTCCGCAAAGTAAATAGATGCTCGTACTGCGGTAAGCCGGGTCATATTAAAGATGAATGTTTAAAGTTAAAAGCTCGTAATGCGAATAAAAACCCCGCATCAACTGTATCACAGTCGGTAAACGCTATAAATAACGAAAATCGATCTGCTAGTGCTAAATATTATATGATGGTCAAAGTAAATAACTCTCCGTTAGAGGCGTTTATTGATTTCGGTAGCTCATGTATAACGATCACTCACTCCGTTGCAAAACAGTTAAATATTGAAATTCAACCTTGTGATGCTAACTGCGTTATTGGCGGGTTTGGTGGCTCTAAGATAACACCAATAGGTGAATCTTATGTGCGCATTTGTGCTGATGAAGCGTCGTGTGAGACTCGCGCGTATATTGTACCAGACTTTGCTCAAGATATTGGTGTGATTGTCGGGCAACCGTTTACCGATTATCCAAACGTTTATGTTATTAAGACGCCGATGTCTTTAAAGATGTATAACGCAAATAATTTATGTGAGTTACCCAGTATATGCGAGGATGCCGAGCGTATTAAGTTTATGCCAGACGGCAAAGTCACTTTGTTACCCGGGATTAATAAAATAGTGGTATCGTGCGAAGAGGTGATTTTCGGTGAAGCGTCTGTGCGCCACACGGAACATAAGTCTCCTAGGGCTGAGTGTGTCATCCCGGAGCATCACCTCGAAATTATCAACGGCAGGGCTATAATGAATATGATAAATCTTAATAAAAATAGTATTGACTTACCGGTTAACCGATGTGTTGCCCGCGCCACGATAACCGATGGTCGCAAAACGTACAAGGTTGGTAATAATCTAGGTCCTGATGTGCTTGCTGAGCTGGAGTCTATCCTAAATGAATATTCAGAATGTTTTTCTGATGACGATGATGGCAAAATAGGTAAATGCTCGGTAAAAATGCACATCGAACTGACTGATAAGGAGAAGGTAATATATTATCGCCCCTACCGCATGTCAGCCAGTGACCGCGATAAAGTACGCGAAATAATTAGTGACCTCTTAAATAAGGATATAATAGAAGAGTCTACCTCTCCATACGCCAGCCCGGTGCTGCTCGTTCCCAAAAAGACAGGAGAGCCGCGCATGTGCGTCGATTACCGCGCACTTAATAAAATAACAAAAAAAGAGCGCTACCCCTTGCCACTTATACAGGATCAATTGGATCGCTTGTCTAAAGCTCGCGTCTTCTCTTGTCTCGATATTTTGTCCGCTTATCATTGTATAAAATTAGACGAGGATAGTAAACATCTCACGGCGTTTATAACGCCGAACGGACATTATCAATACAAACGAATGAGTTTCGGTCTCGCGAACGCGCCAGCCGTGTTCCAACGCGCTATAGATGAGATACTTGGGCCTCTTAAATTTGAATTTTGTACTGCGTATTTGGACGATATATTGACGTACTCTAGTCAGACGAATATTGCCTTACAACACTTAAGAGCGGTATTAGAACGTATTCGTGATTCTAAAATGACTCTCAGGCTCGATAAATGCTCGTTTCTCGTTACCCGCGTGGAATATTTAGGTCATGAAGTTAGCAATGGTGAAGTAAAACCAGCTCAGCATAAATTAAATGCTGTTAAAGATTTCCGAGTACCCGAGAACGTACACCAGGCAAGACAATTCATGGGTTTAGCCAGTTATTTTAGGAAATATGTGCGCAATTTTGCCACTCTCGCGCGATCTATAACTTTACTTACAAAAAAGGACCAACCATGGACCTGGGGCTCTGAGCAGCAACAAGCCTTTGATTCTATTAAAGAAATATTAGTCAGCCGTCCCGTATTACTTTTATTTAACACCGATTATGAGACACAAGTACACACGGACGCGTCCAAACACGGTCTCGGTGGTATTTTATTACAAAGGCCGCCTGGTGGTTCGTTGCAACCAGTGGCGTACGCTAGTCGTCAAACGACTACCGCAGAGCAACGCTATCATAGTTTTGAGTTAGAAACATTAGCTGTCGTAATGTCATTGCAAAAGTTTCGAGTTTACTTGAGCGGTATAAAATTTGTAATACTCACCGACTGCAGCGCTTTGCGGTGGACATGGTCTAAACGAGATCTGAACCCCCGTATTGCGAGGTGGTGGCTCGAAGTTCAAGGCTATGACTTTGACGTGGAATATCGCGCTGGTAAGTCCATGGCTCACGTGGATGCGTTGAGTCGCAATCCCGTGGAATCTGTAATGCGTCGTGTAGAAAAGGACCTAATAGAAAGCATGCAAGAGGATGATGACTCAATCCGTCTCACGGTAAACCAGCTTAAGGATGAGCTTTCCGTCGGTAATGTCAGCGGTTTAGCACGAGATTACGTACTTGATAATGGCGTACTGTTTAGAAAAATTAATAATAAAAATAAAGTGGTCGTGCCCCGTCAATCTCGATGGTCCCTTGTACAAACATTCCATGATAATAATGGGCATGCCAACTACATTAAAATATATGATGCTCTGAAAGAAAAATACTGGTTTGGTGGCATGAGGCGTTTTGTTCAAAAATATGTTGGCGGTTGTATATCGTGTCAATACGCCAAGAAACCCACTGGTCGTAAGGTAGGACTACTACACCCCATTGAAAAGGTGGCTGTACCATTCCACACAATACACGTGGACCACCTCGGCCCATTCTGTAAGAGTCCATCAGGCAAGATGCATATTTTAGGGATCGTCGACGCTTTTACTCGTTTTATATGGATCGAGGCGGTCCGCGATACTAGCTGTGCAGGAGTATTAAAAACTTTTGACCAATTCATTAAAACATTCGGATTGCCAAGCCGCATTATTAGCGATCGTGGTAAAGCATTTGATTGCCACGACTTTAAAAAGTACTGTCGTGATAGGCAAATAAAACATGTTATGACAGCAGTTGCTAGTCCGAGGGCCAACGGTCAAGTAGAGCGGTTTAACCGCTCCATATTAAATGCTCTAGTTGCTTACGTTGGTGAAGACGAGCAAAATCGCTGGGAAGAGTTTTTGCCTAAAGTACAATTGGGTCTTAATTCTAACGTTAATGTCAGCACAGGAAAATCTCCATTAGAATTGCTGTATGGTTTTCGTCCGCGGCTCGCAGGCGACATTGTCGTGCCAACAAGGTCCGATATTACCGCAATCAGAGCGGGTGCAGTTACTCGCTCGCAAGAGGCAGCCCGACAATCAAAAGCTTCCTTTGATAAGAGGAGACGTGAGGGCGTCCCATTTAAAGAAGGAGATCTTGTTCTTGCAGAGCGCAAAGTATTTAAAAAAGGACTTCGTAGTGGCAAGCTTATGTCACGATTTGACGGACCATATGTGGTACGTAAAGTATTGCCTCATGACCGATACTTAATAGCGAGCACTAGTACTCGCGGTCGTCCCTATAAAAATGTTCTTGCCAGGGATAAATTGAAACTTATGCAGTATCCTACTGACCTTGACTCAGACTAAACCGTTTTTGTACTTTTCTATAACCACTGATATGTGTGCCATTTACGAAATATTGAGAATGTTGAGATTGTATTGTGATTATGATTCTAACAAATATCTTATAGATGCAACTTCGGCTACGAATAATGGGTTACCAAATTGTTGTGTAGTTTCCATATTAAACTAGTAGTACTTAAAATTTAATGTTTAGTTATTCTATACGGTTACGTTTATTGTTCATGGTAGGATTTAAGACTTAGATAATAATATGATAGTTTATGGTAGGATTTATATAGAATTATGAGCTTATTATTCGTGGAGAAGATGCATATATAAGTTGAGTTTGATGGTTGAGATGAGTGGTTGTTGCTATAAATGCGTGACAGAAAAATAAGTGTGGTGTTAAAAATATGTTTCATATTGAATGTTAGTTTGCTTAAGGTGTGATAAAATAAAACTGTGAATGGTTAAGTTAACAGACTTTTGTTATGATTATGACCCGACCTAATGGACAAAACGAGTTTATTAAATGAGGCTTGTAACAATTAACTGGTCTTTCAATGACTGAATCGTATCATATCTTATCTATTATGCTTACAAAGCTACTAGGTATATATAGACAGACAATGACTTGGTGTCGCGTCTATAATGTGAAGCTTCCAATGGTTGGTAATAGATACACTGTGTCGTTACCGCCGACAGACATGTTTTTCAACGTGTCGTCTATAGATGACAGATAACCGGGGTATCGGCGCCCCAGTTTAAGGTCCTCAAAATCCACATTCATGTCAGCAGTGATCTGTGGCCCTGGTGTCGTCATCTGACGGATATCTGGTCGTCGTCACTCAGCAAGTGATAGATGGCGGAAGGTGTCGTCTTTGATGATAGATGATCCCACGTATAATTATTATTGCTTTTTCAGTCAGACAACTAACAATGGTAGTCGACTGATTGACATTCATCAATTAAATCTGCTGATTTTATAAACGTGGGCGTCATCATCTCTACGACAGATACATTTACAAGAGTCGTCGAAAAGCGCCGGACACATTAAGAAGTGGCAATACAATAATTCTGCATCCTATAAGGATATAGCGTTGTACAGTGAATAGTTCATCACATCACTAATTTCATTCTCTTCTTCTCGTTGTACATTTTATTATAAAGTAACGCTTCGGCTGTTGACTGTGCAAGGTCGCTCAAGGCACATTAATACGTGCCGTCACTAACGTTTCTTCACAGCAATGACAGACCACCTCAAGAGGTGTCGTCATATACCTACTCTCTAACTACGCGGGGACGCGCAGGATCATCAGAATGGCCGACTGTAAGGAATAACGAGAGGAATGGCATCGGCTGCCATCGCCAATGTTCGGGTGGTCCCGGCAAGCGCGGCGTGTGCCCTGAGATCTACGATCTTCCTGATTAGTCACACTTGGACGTCATCGGAGACACACGCGTTTTCTCATTCGATTAAAATATCTTTTGCCCTGTAATTGTTTCCAAGTGAATAACTAATATAGATATATGTATTCAAAAGTTTGTTCAAGTTTAATTTCTCTCCGTAAATAAGTTTTCCTTTTATTAGAGAATCGCACTGCTGAAGTGATGCGCGAGCATACATTCGTGGCAATAGATTTTTATTTCTATGGATTTCGAACTTAACTTATGCAAGAGTAATTAAGCTAAGCTGATGTCATGACATACAACATTCATTTTAAAATTTAAAAGATCTACACACTGATAATGCTGATCTTTTCAAAAAACTCAGTAAGTACTTTTTCTAGTACCCTTCAAACAATATGAATGGTTGACGCATGACATAAGCGTTGAGAAATAAATTACGATATCGCGATTCAACTGGGTTGTATTAGCGCCATCTAGGGTAAAATTATTTTTAGATTGTCAATTGCTCAAACTCAAAAGTCAAGCAGATATAAGAATTGCAAATTAAATAAGAGCAGCAAAAAGATGAGATTGACATTCTAAAATAATAAAAAACTTTTCTTCATCACTTCTTAGATCCAAAAACAAGTGATTAAATTTTCCATGACAATTTTGTGTTTCCATTATTGGATGAAACCACAATTTTCTATTTCTACGCCACCGCCGCCGGCCGCCGCCCCGTCGCCGTATAAGCAAAAGTAGCAGTAGTGCTTCTTCCTCAAAATCCATGTTACTACTGATTTAAAATAAAATGAAATTGTGACTTGTTGAGCAGTTAAACCAACTAACTGCCCGAGCAGTTATCAATGGCAGCTTCAAGCTGTTGACTATGACCATATGAGTAAAGAAACGGTTGAGTATGACTGCAAGAGCGGTCCGTGTATGTTGATCACTGGCTAACCGATCGTAAAACCCTTCGATCAACAATACAACTGTTGATCGAAGGGTTTTACGGTGCTCAAGGGGCTATGAACACTATTTTTGCTCAAATTCAAAATGACAAGTTTTTATGTAAGGTTCTAAATACTTTTTTTTACTTAACCTATGGTGTCCCATTACTAAGCAAAGGTAAAGGTTAGGTAAACCCATTAAATACAGTTTTTTTTCTGAATTGTAAAATAGTCTCAAATTGTGACAAATCAAGCGCTTTATTGAAATTATTTATTTTAACGGTCTACTGTGATAAACTGTTAATAGATTAAGGGGTTTTTTGCATGTGCTTATTTATGGTGTCCTAATTATATATATAAAAAAAAACTAATTTTAAAAATATTACCTGTAAAGTTTATATACCTACTTATCTCGAATGACAATTTCTTATAACACTTTTAGACAAGTAATTTTTCAAATAAACACTACCCAAATCTAAACTTTTAGCACACTAACATTTAAAGCTGACAAAATAAAATGATGATTTAAGTTCTCTTGGCTAACTTGCAAATAAAATTGTAGGTTAAAAATGAATCATGATCAACACAAGCAAGATTGATTAGCCCACGATTAGACGTATCGCGTCACAGTAGCACCTGTACCGTCTACCGCGCGATTAATCTTTGGCACCAGGGCTTTCGCCTAAGCGGTGTTATGATAACTTTTAATAGAGGCCGCAATCACAAGCCTATTAATAAAGTCGCGGCGGAGGCGTCTTCTCGCTTTAATCAACATTTTCAATGAGATTATTAAACGCCGCCGCCTCTTCGCGCCGCGCAGTATGTTGGCGTCATGGCGCTTCTACATCTTTTTTTTCTTTGTTTTAAATAACACCGATGCTGACTAGATAGATATGTTACTGGTGCGTTTACATTTTATACGTTATTTTAATTTTTTATTGAAGTACCTATTAATTTTATAGAAACAGTAACTAAAAAAATAAATGTTATTTAAAAATACTTACAGTGACTTTAAAGGTAAAATTTTATGCGCTTATGGTGAATTTTCCCACGCTATAGTATACTATAGCGTTACTATAGTAAGTACATACTACGAGTGTTTGAATAACTAATAAATGTTTTTTTATATAGCTCTAACTCCGATTTTATAGATATTATGTCTTTTAATTTTCGGTCAACTCTTTTTGGAGAAATGTAAATACTTACTTAAATAACTTTCTCAGTTTCTCACGCTTACGCCAATTAATCAAGTTTCTTGTGAAACTTCTTTTAAAAAGTTAACTAATAAACATACTTACTTAAATTCATACTAACTACATACATAAATATAATCACGACTATTATCCCCGAAGGGTTAGTCAGAGACTAGGCAATGAGGACATCGCCTCTCATTAGGTTATGCAAGAAGCGCCAGACATCCCTGCGCCAAACTACTCGCGCAGGAGACCATCTGGGTTAGTCCCGGGAGAGTTTCCCCGTGAACACGTGTAGTTCACTGCCTATTGTCCAGATAGGTAACCGGAGCTGTCAAGCTCGCTTACTTCTCGTCGCATGAAGGGCACAACTCGCAGTTGCCACTGAGGACAGCAAAAGCAGTTCTACCATAATCCACTTTACTACTCTGTCAAGAAAGTACCGGGAAAAGATCAATAATACACAAAATGTTAATTATTTATCCAAATTTATTTTATCGCCTTTAAAGTATGCTCCTTTAGAAACGATACACTTACGCCAACGAATAATCCAATCATCAAAACATTTTTTAAACGCTTTTTCCGGAATTAAGTTCAGTTCTCGCCGCCAATTTCCATCATGTTTTCTACCGAATGAAAACGGCTGCCACGGAGTGGTAATTTGAGTTTAGGAAAAAGAAAAAAGTCGGCTGGAGCCATATCTGGTGAATGAGGTGGTTGCTCGATGGTATTTGTTGAGTTTTTGGTCAAAAATTCGTTCACAATGATGGTCTTGTGCGAAGGCGCATTATCGTGGTGCAAAATCCAAGAATTTTCTTTCCACAAATTTGGCCTTTTTCGTCAAATTTGCTCTCTTAAACGCCGCATAACGCTCAAATAATATTCTTTATTTACCGATTGACCTTCCGGCAAGAATTCCGAGTGCACAACACCGCGATAGTCAAAGAAAACAGTCAACATTACTTTGATTTTTGATCGACTTAGGCGTGGTTTTTTCGGTTTCGGTTCAGCCGGAAGCGCCACTCCGAAGCTTGTTGACTAGTTTGCATGTCAAACTCTTAGACCCACGTCTCGTTACCAGTAACAATACGTTGCATGAATGTTGGGTCGGAATTGACTCGTTCTAGCATGTCCTCAGTGACTCTTATGCGACTGAGTTTTTGGAGAAAATTCAGGTCTTTTGGGACTAGCTGAGCGGCAACATGTTTCATACCCAAGTGATTATTTAAAATGGTATGGATCGACTTGTGAGACACAGACAGTTCAGCGGTTATCTCTCTCAAACTTGAATTTCCTTCACTTTTGCTATGTTTACTTCAGATGAAGACGTTGATTGCCTACCAGAGCGAAGCGAATCTTCCATCACATCTCGACCGCTTTTGAACGCTTTGTATCACTTATAAGCACGTGTTTTTGATAAATTCGATTCACCGTAAGCCTTCTGTAACATTTTCAGTGACTCCGAATACGAAATTCCATTGGCGACGCAAAATTTTTAAACAAAACAAACTCTTTGTTTGATGTTTTTATCCATTATGAAATTCGCAATACACACTAGATATAAACTAACTAAAAACAGCACTGTATTTAATTTAAATAACAGATGCAACTTAAACTCCGCGCCAAAATGGATAACAGTTGTGCCAATCTTAAAAACAAAAAATTGAATTTGGTATCATAAACAAATCATCCTTCCCGAAACTTTTTGACAGAATGTACATCAAAAAGCAACTGCACATGTGCTTAGCGTGACAGGAGGTGAGTCCATCGCCCGCCGCTCTATGCTGTTTGATGTATATGCAGTCATTAGTCCCTTAGTCGCCTTTTACGACACCCAAAGGAAGGGAGGGTCTGGTAGTATTCTTTCACCGCTACGCGACACGGCTTCACGACACGGTTACACGGTACTAACTAATTAGACATGGATAACAACCAGTCTCGAAATCAATTAGGAAAACAGTTATTTCTTAATTGATCTGACCGGGATTTGAACCCGGACCTTAGAGACGGCGATATCAACCGGCCCCGTGCCGGCGCAACGTGCTAACCATCGACTACGGAGGTCGTCAAATAAGATATTATACTCCTTTTAATTAGCGTTTCTAACATCTAAGATGGCGTCCAGTTTATGTGCAAATCAGCTTTACGATGTGACCGCTAGGGCGCAGCACCGGCGAGTTTACGACTGAACCCATGTCAATAAATATAATGCTCCATGATTTTATGTTAATTATACGTGGTTTTTTTTTATTAACCGAATGATTAATATCATTCTTGTTAATTTTGGGCAAATAAAATATGTATAAGTAGGTAAGTACTGTTTTATTGGGCTGCGGCAGACATTAAACACTTTGGGCTGCGGCAAATAAAGTTAACTTACTTAATAGAATAATTACAATCTCTTAAAAGTTTCGTCCGTCCTGTTTTCACTATGAATACACAGTTGTAGGCACATACATATCACATTACGCAAAAGGTTCGAAAGTTAATTCTCAACTAAGTAGGTATCGTCTAAACCGCGCGTTGTTAGTTCTTGAAAGATCCGTCATCGCAAAACCGTTTATGAATTCAATTACTTACTGCAAACATTTTTTACAAAGGCTTGACGTTTCAACATTTCAGTAGGTACTGAAATATACTCGGACCAAATATCACAATGGACAGAGTCTTTGGATTTTTAGCATGTCCGTCTTTTGTTAGTGTGCAGCTTTCTATCTGTATATGTGTGCGTGACTAAGGATGTGACTAGTATATCGATATAATCACTTTAATGTGGTGTGTACCTAGTTCGTTATTATAATTGGGGGTTAAAGTTACTCACGTCCGTAGGTTTACCCTTTAGACCTTACACGTGTCCCCTGGGTGGTGCTAAATGAGTGACACTGACTGAGTGGTAGAGCCACGCTGCGTTGCAGCACGCATTGGGCCGGCTCGCCCGGCGTAAATACCACCCTCTCACTAAGGGTGTTTTACCAGACCAGAAGTTGATCGACTGGTCTGGTAGCTTTAATCGATCGACGGATACCGTTTGACTAACCAATCGATCGACGACGGTCGGTCGACGTTGATCGATAGGTGTGGTAGCTTTAATCGATCGACGGATACCGTTCGTCTACCCATCGATCGACGGTCGGTCAACGTTAATCGATTAACCCTGGCTAAATTCCATCAGTTTCTTTCGAAATGTATTCAGAAAAGGACTCGTTGTTCTTGGCCAGTACGATGTTGCTCGTACCTACTAGATATTATTACGGAGACGCAAACGCAGAAGAATCTGGATGCGGCCGTTTTTTAAAGCCAACGATCGTTTATTTTATCCAAATGACATTTTAAGCAGCGGTTTTTGTTTTCGTTTTTTTTTGCGTAGCGATTGTCATGAATTTCGAAGTTAATTTTTTTATTACACAACAGAAAACTAGCTTCATTGAAAAATATCTTGGGGGGGAGGGATAGGGTGGAGGAGGGGAGGAGGGTGTACGGTAATGGTAACTTAGTAGAATATTTGTTTTTTTTCCTAAAAATAACCTAAAATAACCTCAAAATAAAAATATCTTGGAAACTATGCATTTTCGCACTTTGGCTCCCCCTCCCCCTCTCCCTCCCCTTCCCCCCTTTTTCGGTGTTGCTTAATCTAAAGTGCTTCCCAAGGTGTTTGGGGGGAATATTAGTATTAATATAGATCGACATCGATCGATTGGTCTGGTAGAAAATATCGATCGACGTCGACTAATCCATTTTACCATCGATCGATGTCGTCGATCTATATCGAAATATTTTACAAGCTACATTTTAGCGAAAAAAGAACAACAATGGAAGTTGAAAATTCTAATCTTGATATTACCGACGAAGTTCAGTACGAGTCAGAAAAGGAGATCTCCATTCGTAATGATACTCCGGTCGTTATTAAGCGAAAGCGAAAGTCTATACCTCAATTGAGAGCGGCGTCTTCTGCGTGAGGATCCAGTGGTAGTAAGGCTAAGAAATTATCTAAATCCCGTCAACGTTCCAAACATTGTGGATTTGACATGGAGCCGCCTTTTTCTCCTCCTCATTCTGCAGCGGCGTCCATTTTCAGATGTGATAGTGTCTACCAGACCTATCGATCGACGTCGACTAATCCATTGTACCATCGATCGATGCCGTCGATCGACGATCAATCGATTGGTCTAGTAACACCCTAATATCCGGCGTGAAATAATAGCCCTTGGTACTGTTGTATTTCGTTCGGCCAGTGAGGGTTCCCGAGGCCTTCCCCCCCCCCCCCCCCCCCTCACAATTCCTATTCCTTCCTTAAAGGCCGGCAACGCATCTGCGATTCCTCTGGTGTTGCGGGTGTCTATGGGCGGCGGAAATTACTCTCCATCAGGTGACCCGCCTGCTCGTTTGCCTCCTTCTATTATAACAAAAAAAAAATGTGTAGTAAAGTGAAGAGTAATACTTTTTACTATTCATATTCCCGCCCATATTTAATTATTAAAAATCTCATAGTAAAGCATACATATTATGAGAAATCACTAACGTATGAAATGATAATTCCTGGTCTTTCACAGGTGTGTTCCTTCCAAACGTCCTTTTGTTGTTCTTAACGAACAATAAACAGCTGAACAAGACATTATGTCAATTGTATATTACACAAATAACACAAACACTAAGATTTCTTATTATTTCACTATTATTTCGCACAATCCAGCAATGTTTTGACCGAGTAGTCGGTCATGAAATGACACGTTTCACACCGACAGTGCGTCGCTGCCAAACGTACATTCACTATCTCTTCTACTCATATCACACTACAGTCATACAGACAGAGATACACATACTTTACTTTGATACACGTATGTAAAAGCGGCAACGTTGTAAGACTCTGTCCATGTAATATTTGGTCCGAGGAAATATACAACTATACCTATAGTAGTAGTTGGAAGGCAATTAATGTGTCCTCAATACAGCCGATATGATTGGTTTAGCAGCACGAGCGAATATGCGTGGAATAAGTTTCCGCGCGCGTCCGCGACGCGCGGGTGGCGCTGCGTCATGCGCGCGCAATCTGCCCCCGCTGTGCGCGCGCGGTGACGGCTCACTCGGGAGGCAAAGAGTATGTTTAAATTTTCATAGATAGGATAGCTTCTAGTTTTTTTTAATTTTATTTATTTAAAAACAAAAAGAATACAATTTAGGTACATAAAGACCGCACCACGAAAACCTCGTAGGGTTTATCTGGGTGTCGGTGAGTCGCTAGTATAATTTATTAATTAGCAGAAGATGTCAACGATAATCTAGGTTGATAAAATCAACCCAGACCTCCGCTAACATCCCTCGCCATTATGTAATACTTTTTTAGCTTAGATCTAAGAAACTTAACATTGTTAATATACATTGATTGGAAATCTACTGGAAGTTTATAAAGGGTACAAGATAACTGCTGACTCTAGTTCCATACACATTTATGGCGTTTGGTAGAATATATTTATTATCATAAGAGATGTTTCTGAGATTACTAGGCCTTGATTTTTCTATTAAGCAATCTGGGTTGTTTATTTCAGTTAAAATTGAAAATTCGATTTTTCGAAATACACTCATAACATTACAGTATCTTAAAAGTTCTAGATCGTTATCTTTATATTTTTTCTTAATGAATTTAGTTACATAGATACATAATATAATCACGACTAATAACTATCCCCGATGGTCTGGTCAGAGACTAGGCAATGAGGACCAACCCCTCTCCTAACTTCACTAAGTTTTATTTGTACTGGCACCAGTACAAATAAAACTTCGAGACCAACCGTTAGGTTATTCAAGAAGTGCCAGACGTCCGTGCGCCAGTAAACTAACTCGCGCAGGTGACCATCTGCGTTAGGTCTTGACGCCAAATCAGTGCTTGCCGAAGCGCGCTCTTCATTCGGTACTCATAAGACTAGCGTCTCGGGAGAGTTTCCTAGTGAACACGTGTAGTTCACTGCCTATTTGTCCAGATAGGTAACCGGAGCTGTCAAGCTCGCTCACTTCTCGTCGCACGAAGGGCACAACTCGCAGTTGTCACTGCTCGGGTCGTCAACTCTAAAGTCAACTCCCAAGTGGCCACCTTGGTCGCGAAGTAGTAAGCACACTCACTTCTCGGAACCCATCCGGGAGTCTAGCCAGTTCCCACGTCCTACGCGGCTGGCTAGACCGGAGGCTACGTCATCTAGGGGGCCGCCTCTACTAGTTCTCCAGACTAGTACCGGAGATGTCGGCACCAATGTCAAATAAGAACCACCGGACAAAGCTGCTAACTTAAAGGGAAACTTACGTTCCCCGCGGGACTTTTCGCTTCTTGCCCTACAGAGACCGCTACTAAGGCCCCCGCTCGCTGTGCACGTGACTGGAAGTCCTGGCATACAATACCAACACAAACGAACATTCCCTAGCTTTACAGCTAACCACAAGTCACTGCGACTCCAACCCACGTCCAGAATCCCGCCGGAGGCGCCGGTTGAGGCACAACCAGCGGGGACATGGAACCGGAACCCCGTAGTACCCCTGAGCGTCATACAGCCGTACCCTTAGTTCCAGCTGCGAAACTCTATCTATAGGGGTCAGTAGATAGGGACGGTAATGAGGACTGCAAAAGGTCTGTCCTCTGCCATAGTGCACTTTTTACCAAATAGCGACTGCGCATGAGCTCAGTGTGACATGTGGTGAACCCATCGCCGCTATATGCTGTTGGATGCATGTGCAGTCTTTAGTGCGTTAGCCGCCTTTTACGACACCCAAGGGAAGAGAGGGGATAACTGTACTTCTAGTTAGCTGTAGCATTTAACTGTAAGTAGGGAGTTGAGTTAGATAGCTATAAAACAGTAAGTACAGACGCCAAGCACTCAAACTACCACAAAATGTCAAAGATGGGCCTTCGGTACTTTCACTCACCGGACGAAACACAACAGCAACGAGTGCCATTGTTTCACGCCGATGTTTCGCCCTAAGAGGTTGGTATTACGCCGGGCGAGCTGGCCCAATGCGTGCTGCAATGCAGCGTGGCTGTCACTAGTAGTGCTTCCTTGTGAGCCTGGGCAGACAGGCAGACGTTGTCGAGGAGCGACCGCGCAGAGTCGACGTGTTCGGTTGTGGCGGTTGCGGTGGTGGTGGTGGATAATAGTTCATCATTGCTGGGGCTGATGAGGGCGGTTGATGACGGAACAAAGGAACGTGTTGTCATCGAGATATCTCGAATAAGATAACCTATCCACAGAAGTTATGGTCAAAGTCACACCATGGGTGTTCAAAAGAGGCGCGTTAATGCCGCGTTTAGAATTATTAGTTTTATGATGATGATGCCGAATGCAGTGAATATCTAGAACATAATATGTTCCTGAATGCATTCCCTTATTAGGGACCCGGAATAAGTCATCATGGATGCCGAATGCAGACACATAATATGTTTCAATGCATTCCTTGAGTTTAAAATGACCTTGCATCAGTCTTTCTTTAAAAAAGGACTGGCGGAAATTTATATTTTACACCGTGGGTGTAAAGTAAAAATTGGTAGTGAACTTACCTCTTTCAGATAGAAGCGAAAAGGTGACGCAGCTGGTGAAGATTCTCTTGAGCTTGACCTACATTTTACACTACTTGAAGATCGCTGATTGTTGACGTTGATTTTTAAACTTTTTTCATAGTTTTTTTTTACTAACTAAATAATTGAAATCATTATCATGATTTCTTATGGGCATTTTGGGAGAACGTGCGATGTGGCTAAGTACTAAAAAGCGAATGACGAGAGCGCTACTGTGAACTCGGAGGCAGGGTCGATGTTGGCGGGAAATAGATATCTGTCAATTTTTTAATTTTCGGTCTAATTAAGTACTTAGACCGGAAATGAGGTATCTCCTTTCTAAAATAGTAAGACTTCGCCTAAGTGTACTAATGTGATTTACTAATCTTTTCGGACTTTGTATAATTATGATCGAACTTCACCTAGATAAGTTCGTTTATTATTAGTTATCTACCGAGTTATCTGTTTTCTAAAGTGTAGGGATAACTGATTTTACTTACAGAAGTAGAAGATAGGCACGAGTATTTGTGTCATTACATTTTTATTCGATTATTTTGTTTTCTAAAATGTTGCAGTTTGACTGCTATGAGGGCCAATTCTTTTAACAATTTAAAGTAGGTAGATCCCCATGTAGTAGGTAAAGTTAACTGACAATATTTCAGCATTTGAAACTACTTTCACTTGTCGACTCTGTTATCTTTCATCTATGAGCGCCAATAGGCGGCGAGCTACCCTTTGCTATTATTATCTATAAATGAAATGTGGTACAAAAAGCGACAAAGAACGAGATATGACTCCATTAACATCGCTGAAAAAGTTCTACAGGTAGATTAGGCGCTCCACGACTCCTTTGTCACGAAAAAAATCAAATAAAAAAAAATTGAATGACAGTCGAAAATCATGATCTAATTTAAATCGAATACACTTATAGAGATGTTCTCGATGCAATTACCATGATGTATTGGTGAGCTCTGCGGTTTCGAATCGGGGCAAACTGAGGCAATACAAATAGGAAATATTTTTTCCACGTTTATAAGTAAAGAATCGTGCAGACTCACAGTTCCTCACAGTTTTATATTATTAATAAGTTATTATTTCTCGTAAAAAGTAAAGGGTAAAAAATAATCACTAAGAGAGAGACATAATGCCATCGCGGACTTTTTTGTAGATCTTTTTAAGGTGTACAATACTGTAGTACATTATTTTGATCTATCTCGTAGGGTTCCGCCAGCGTTTGCAAGTACGCTCAAAAAATGTGTTTATTTACGACATCACATTAGAAACCTTTTAAATTATCAGTATTTCTCTACTATTATGCACGTATTATACATATAAACCTTCCTCTTGAATCACTCTATACTATATACCACACTTTTTTACGGATTAACTCGCGTTTAATTTACTATTTACATAGTTTTTTTTTATATTTATGGTTCGAAACGTCAGGATAATATAAAAAAAAAACTATGTAAATAGTAAATTAAACGCGAGTTAATCCGTAAAAAAGTGTTTCATTTCAATGTGTACTGCTCGCTTAAACCTCAGAAAACAATATCGCTCTTTATATTTAAAAAAACTGGATTTATTCTTCGTTCGTCCCACTGAGTTTCGTCCCATATAAAAAAAATGCTTCCTTCGTCCCGAAATATTATTTTAATTATTTTGTTCTCGCTTTGTCCCATTTTATATTCCTTCTACAGCCCATATTTTTTATATGCCAAACTTACTTTAATCTTATTGTATGTACAATCAGCAATAAAGGGTTTAGCATTACTTAATATTTATCATCAATCAACTGTGTCGCGTAGCGGTAAAAGAATACTACCACGCCTAGTGTATCAAAAAATGATATTAAAAAGGAATTATACCCCTGCAAGAAAGAAGCTGCGGATGGAAAACCTATTTCATCTAAGTATATACAAGAATTACAGCATTTGCTGAAGAAGAAAGCAGAAAACTTCTTCGCGACGTCAATCATTATTTAGCAGTTTAGCTGATCGTACTTTTAAATGTGTAGTGAAGACATTTAAACAATTATTGTAAGTACTCGTATATTATTTACGGTGATCTTATGAGTACCAGTGAGGAAATTAATGTTCTGCCATTAATTTATGTACTATTAATGGACAAAAAGGTTTCCACGTATGAAACTTTGTTCTCTCTTATTAAATCAGAAGAGTCCCATCTTATTAAGAACTGATTATGAAAAGGCGGCCATGAATGACCATCAGTTCATGTTCAATTTTAAGAATCATTTGGTAGGAAGTTCGTTCAGTCGAGGAAATGCAATACATGGTGGCTCCTTAATTATTGTTAGTAAAAAGTTTAAATTAAAGGAACGCAAAGACATAGTGAGCCTCTCGGTTGAGCGAACAATAGAAATAGCTTGTGTGGAGTTGGAGCAGTTTGTTGTATTAAGTGTGTACAGACCTCCTTCAGCATCATATGATTTTTTCGAAAAAGTTATGGATGAGGCATTACATAAAGTCCGTAATGTAGGTAAAACAATAATTGTTTGCGGGGATTTTAATATTAATTTGTTAGAAAATTCCACAATGTCAACTAAAATTAAAAACCTATTTCTATCATACAACTTGAATCATTTATTTTTGGAGCCGACAAGAATAACTGCCACTTCGGCCACCTGTATTGATAACCAGTGGTCGGAGTAGGTATATTGAATTAAGGTCACTGACATCAAACGTATATGTTAATATGGATACTCCACCGAGTTTCCGGATTATTATGATAAAAATACCGAAACATCGAAATTATTACATGAAACTAGTTAAAAATGTATCAATACTCTCAACGCTATGCTGCTAGTGGCGCTGGTCTCCATCTCTAATGTTGGCCGTATCCATTGTCTCAATCTCGCAAAAGAAAAGAAATCACGTCTTAAATTATTATTAGTGATTTTTTTTTGTTAATCTTTAAATATCTTGGAAACGGTGCGTCCTACGCTAAAATGGACGAAATTTTGTCCCCCCTTTATAAAACCCCCGTCTAACGCTAACCAACAGTCACGATGGTACAATTATTAATAATTGTCGCTTTTTAATAATTATTTAGGGTAAGTAACGATTAACTAGTTTAGGAAATGTAGTTTATAGATTTGTTGGGCTTATTTCCCCTTTGGAACTCATTGACTCACTTGGCCGCACATTTGGTCGTTGATTGTAGAGGTTAAGTCACTCTCACACAGGCCGGTCAACGGATAGGTGACCAAAGCTTTATTGTTTCGACCTGTTGGCTAATGTTGAGCCGGCTCTTTGGCCTAAATAAAAGTGTAAGGCCTAAGTAAAAAATCAAAATGTAGAACTTGTAACCGATGAGGATTAAAAATAATTATTTTTAATAAAACTGTAATAATGATTATTTGTATTAACAATAAACAATTTTGTTTGCTTACATATGGTTTTTTATTTTATTACTCTATTTACCAAATTTTTGGAAACTCCGGTACATTCCGGAAGAAATGCATGTCCATGTTATGATATCATGACGCAAGTATCTAAAATCAATATACCTACTCCGACCACTGTTGATAACATATATACAAATGTAAAACCACTGGCTAAGCAAATTATTAATAACCTGGACTCTGATCATTGTGGCCAAATGGTCAGCTTTCCACACCAGCGTAAACAAGTGACGAAAAAGAATATCACTGTTGTACCAAAAACTGCAGGTCGGCTGGAACGCTTTAAAAGCAATCTAGATACAAAATTAAATTATTTAGAATACAAGGACAACCCTAATGTCTTTTATAATAATTTTTTTAACATTTATTGTTCAGAATTTAATAAAACTTTTATTCCAAAAAAGATCTCAGTTAGTGGTACTGTAACTTTTAATAAATGGGCTACAATTGGTATTCACAGAAGTAGGAAACGCCTTTATGAACTTTATGGTGAACGCAACTATAACACCAGCGATGACTTCAAATTATATGTTAAAAATTATTCAAAGTTATTCAAAAGAGTATGTCGATTAGCCAAGGCAAACTATCTGAGTTCTAAGATTAAGAATAGTAATGACAAAATAAAAATGACATGGAATATTATAAATAGTGAAACAGGAAAGGTCAAAAGTCGTAATAATGAGTACAATTTAAATTGTGATAATAAAACCTTGACTTCTGATGCTGATGTTGCTGCAGCATTTGAGAGGTTTTTTACTGACATTCCAGTTTCAACTACAAAAGCCTTGATTTCCTCCCCCACTGTAGCTGAATCTGTTTTGAAGGAGAATGTTAAAGATTGTGAAAATAATTTCAGTTTTCAAAAAATTTGTGTTATAGATATAATAAAAACATTTAACACTCTCAATAAAAAGAAAACTGCTGATCTGTGGGGTAATTCCGTGGACGTCGCTAAATCTGTAATTATGACAATAGCTCCAGTTTTAGCTTGCATATTTAATGAATGCATTGACTGTGGTGTTTTTCCTGACCTCATGAAATATAGTAAAATAATTCCATTATTTAAATCAGGTAGCACTTCTGACCCCTCTAACTTTAGACCTATTTCTGTGCTACCCACATTTAGTAAAATTTTTGAAAAGTTAATGCTAGATCAAATGCAAATTCATTTTTATAAAAATAAACTTTTACATTGTAAACAATATGGTTTTACTAGGGGTCGCTCTACAACTGACGCCGGTGTTGAGCTTTTAATCCAAATATTTGATACCTGGGAGGAATCACAGGATGCCCTAGGGGTATTTTGTGATTTATCCAAGGCTTTTGATTGTGTTTTACATGAAACTTTGGTCAGGAAGCTTAACCACTATGGAATTAGGGATGCTTCTTTGAGCCTTCTAATCTCATACTTGAGTAACAGGATTCAAAAGGTCGACATTAACGGTAAAAGATCTCCGGGATCAGTGGTTAAAATGGGAGTTCCGCAGGGTTCAATACTTGGTCCATTCTTGTTTTTGGTTTATATTAATGACTTACCTTATTTTGTAAAAGGCAGTCATGAGATAGTATTGTTTGCTGATGATACTTCACTTTTATTCAAAGTGAAACGACGACACCCAAATTATGACGATGTGAATAATGCGGTCTCAAAGATTGTTCACTGGTTTAGTGTTAATAACTTGCTATTAAACGAGGGAAAAACCAAATGTGTAAGATTTGTATTGCCTAATGTTAAGCAGGTAATAACTAGTGTACAAATTAAAGATAAGAATGTGAATCCTGTGGACAACACTGTGTTTCTAGGCATCACGTTGGATGCCAAGCTTCAGTGGGGCCCACATATAGCTAAATTGTCGAATAGACTTAGCTCTGCGGCTTATGCAGTAATGAAGATCCGTCAGTTAACTGACGTTGATACAGCGAGATTAGTTTATTTCAGTTACTTTCATAGTGTAATGTCGTACGCCATTTTACTGTGGGGAAATGCTGCCGACATTCAAACTATCTTTGTGCTGCAGAAGAGGGCTATTCGAGCAATATATAACCTACAGGCTGGTGACTCTCTCAGAGAGAGATTTAAGGATATAAGTATAATGACAGTTGCATCACAATATATTTATGAAAATCTTGTGTATGTTCATAAAAATATTGAAATGTTTTCAAAAAACAGTGATATTCACAAATTAAATACTAGAAGTAAGAACAAATTAGCAGTGCCTTATACTAGGCTCCATAAAATAAATAATTCTTTTAAGGGTCTGTGTGTACGATTATACAACAAAGTACCAAATGATATTCAGAAATTAGATCTTGATAAATTTAAAATCAAAATCAAAGAAAAGCTTTATAAAAAAGCTTATTATAAAGTGTCGGATTATACAGAAGACAAAACAGCTTGGGTCTGAAATGCTCCAAGTACCTACTCCAACAGCTATTGACTAATGGTATCACGTGAAATATTTTCAAACGTTGTTACTTTAATTTCTCACAAGCTCTTTGGAAAAGAGCAAAGTCATTGAGATTAAATAAAAAGAAAATGCTCAAAAAGCATATAGCTCTGTGTTCATCATTAGCTTTGCTTGCGCATGCTGTTTTCAAAATTTTAAAAAATACATTTATGTCTTTACTCCTATTTACTCCTATTTAATTGGTAGGTACATATTTCTTATATATTGTTTATTAATAGTTCCGACTGTTCTGTATAGGTAATGTATTTAAACTTTAGTTATGATAAGATTATTATAATTACTTATATACAATTCTGTGATTTTGATTGTGATACTGTGATTGTGAAGATGATTTATACCAACATGTTTAGAGTTGCATTAATTATTGTTTACATACATTCATACATATAATCACGACTACTATGCCAGAAAGAGTTTTTTTATATTTAAAAAGGAGGCAAACGAGCAGGCGGGTCACCCGATGAAGAGCAATCACCGCCGCCCATGGACACCCGCAAAACCAGAGGAGTCGCAACGACCTTTAAGAAAGGAATAGAGTTAAGGAAGAAATAGGAATTGTGAGGGGAGGGGGGGAAGGGCCTCCGAAACTCTCACTGGCCGGACGAAACACAACAGGACCAAGTGCCATTACTTCACGCCGGATATTCGTGAGAGGGTGGTATTACCCCGGGCGAGCCGGCCCAATGCATGCTGCAACGCAGCGGGACTCTACCACTCAAGGTTAGTCAAAGACTAGGCAATAATGACCTCAAGAGCAGACCTCTACCATAGTCCACTTTTTACCAAATAACGACTGCACATGTGCTCAACGTGCCAGGTGGTGAGCCCATCGCCGCCCTATGCTATTGGATGTATGTGCAGTATTGAGTCCGTTAGTCGCCTTTTACTACACCCATGGGATGAGAGGGGGTGGTAGTATTCTTTCAACGCTACCGCGACACGGTTATAAAACCACAAAGTATTTAGAGTAGTTTTATAAAAGAATGATTTTTTAAAAATAATTAAATAAGTAATAACACTTTTTGTGTTGACTTTACTTTTAACTATGTACTAGTAATTTGGGACGAAGCACCACTTCAATGGTGAAATGGGACGACTAAGAATTTTTTGGAATGTTGGACAAAACTTCGGGACGAACGAAGCATAAACCCAACTTCAACATAATCCGTTGCGTAGTTTTAAAGATCTAAGCATACATGGGACAGACAGACAGCGGGAACGACTTTGTTTTATACTATGTAGAGATATTAGTAATATTTGATTTTTTGCGTTAATGTCTTGGTGGCTGAGTATCATAATTAACCCTTGGTCCTATTCGTAATTCCCAAGTCGGGTAATGTGTGGATCCGATGCGTATCCCGGGTTTGTGACCAACCCGTATTTGAGAAGCATGGTAATGGAACCAACTCACATCAATTGTATCGATAAAATTTTAAACACTGAAAAAAGACGACAACCTCAGGCGGGAATCGAACCACGCACCTTCCGCATTCCGGGCGGCTGCCTTAGCCCTGATTCCCGCCTGAGGTTGTCATCTTTTTTCAGTGTTTAAAATTTTACTTAAGTATATTTAAGCGTTAATAAAACGCTAAAATATAAAACATAAATTGTATCGATGTTGTCAAGTTAGGCAATATCAGTCCTCCGCCGTAGTCCATGTTTAACCAAATAACAACTGCACATGTGCTCAGCGTGATAGGTGGTGAGCCCATCGCCGCTATATTATGCTGTGAGATATATTTGCAGTTATCGGTATAGTCTCGGGGTACGTGATATCGCCGACAAGCTACAAGAAAGCAGACTAAGGTGGTATGGTATGGACGTGTGAAGAGAAGACCTCCCGACCACATGAGTAATATGGCAATAAGTCTGAAGTTACCTGCGCCCAGAAATAGAGGAATGCCGAAATCAAGATGGACAGACATTATTGCCAAAGACCTTAGAAGCTGCAATGTATCTGACACTGATGCGTCGAACAGAGCAAAGTGGAAGAAAATGACAAGAAAAGCAGACCCCACCATCAGATGGGATTAATAAATGCTATGAAGAGAGAGAGAGATATATCTGCAGTTATCATAATCATAATCTTAATTTGCAATTAAACAGGGTATAAAGGATGTAACAATTAATAATAAACACTAAACATGTTTAACCAAATTAATTAACATGCAAAATATTCGAGTCTGGTACCTAATCCCGAATGGCAAAAGCCCGAATAACAAATGCCCGAACACTAAAGCGCGAAGAATCACTTGCTCGAACGTTTAATATCTCGATGGCTCATAAGCTCGAAAATTCAAAAGCCCGAAACACAAATGCCCGAACACTATTCGCCGAAGAATCTTTAGCCCTAATGCTTAAAATCCCAATCGTTCATAAGCCCGAAAACTCTTTAAATAGATAATATCAAAATAAACGACACAGTACCTTGTTTCTTTTGGTGAACTGTGGACATCCCTGGCGCTGGCCTTTAAAACGTCTCTGACCACATTTTTGGGATTTATGGTCTTGAGCTGTATGTATACATAAGTATGTATAGGTAACGAAATAAATACAAATTATTCTTTTAAATCAGTATATTTTCTTAATTTTCTATTGAATACTAAACAATCCAATATCATTTAGAAAAAAAAATGATTTGTAGGCAATTAAAAATTGTAGAAAAATGCCAATTCTCTGTCTGTTGTTGTCTGTCTTACGTAAAGGACAATATTTGGACGTGCGAGTTGGACTTGTACCACCGTATATTAAATAATACTGATTTCAAAGAATAACGCCCAGAATCCCAAAAATGTGGTCAGAGACATTTTAAGGACCAGCGCCCGGAATGTCCACAGTTCACCAAAAGAAACAAGCTACTGTGTCGTTTATTTTGATATTATCTATTTAAAGAGTTTACGGGCTTATGAACGATCGGAATTTTAAGCATTAGGGCTAATGATTCTTCGGCGAATAGTATTCGGGCATTTGTGTTTCGGGCTTTTGAGTTTTCGGGCTTATGAACCATCGAGATTTTAAGCGTTCGGGCAAGTGATTCTTCGGGCCTTAGTGTTCGGGCATTTGTTATTCGGGCTTTTGTCATTCGGGATTAAATACCAGACCCAAAATATTCACATTCATAATGTAGGTAGGTACTAATTTCCCCATTTTGATTTGACATTGTTCTACTTTTAATACGACACAATTTAACCTCTAATGTCAAAAAAATCTTTTAGGACTTACGGGGTATGTGATCCTAACCATGTACCCAGCATAATAATAGGAAAAGAAATGTAATAGTATATAAGAAAATAAATGTAATAGTATATAAGAAAATAAATGTAATAGTATATAAGAAAAGAAATGTAAATAGAATAGGAAATATATATAAATAAGAAGAAAATGGAATAGTATATAAGAAAAGGAATGTAAAGTAATAAAGAAAAGTTGTTATAGTAAATAAAATGGATAGTCAAATTTGGACAAAGAGATGTATCATATTAAGAAAAAATTAAGTAGAAGAAAACAAATGTATAGAGTAAAATACTAGGATAATATATACTGTCTAAGACATTGTAAAAATATGAAAAGAATGCATTAGAAAATAAAAGAGAAAAGTTGTACAAAAGAGAAAGATACAAAAAAAAGGAAAAAAAGAAACAAAAAGAAAAGAAAGAATATAAATTAGAGTCGAGCTCATGAAGCTCAAGTTTATTAACCCCCCCTCCAAAAAAGAAAACAAAAACAAAAACAGAAAAAAAAGGCCTGCAAAAAAGCGGGGAGCAAAGCTAAAAAAAAAAAAAAAAAAAAAAAAAAAAACCATGTACCCAAGTGTCATTTAAAATAATGTATATTTAAGGTCCTAAATTCCTTGGGTATTTTATTAAAGATATTGATGGACATAGTCAAACAGCTTTTTTTTCGTCTCTTGCATGTTGAAAGAGCTCTCACTTAGTTTGCGACCGTCTTTCAGTCCGTCCTGTCTCTCTTTTTTCTTATGCTATTATTATCAGTAAATATAATTAGATTAGTTAATTACACCCACCCGATAAAAATATTTGTAGCATGCTACCTAATCACTGTGCTACATCAGTAAATATCTAATGAGTGACCAGAACATTAAGTTTTATAAAGTTAAAAACAGCATTGTTAATGCGTAATTTATAATAATAAAAATTAATTGCCGATACGTTTTTACGCGCATCACTTCAGTACGGCTGCACTTATTTAGCTAATTCTGTATTTTTGTTGTATTCGTAATTGACAAGACAAAGTGAATTATTTTTTTTTTGGAAATTCGTGATACAGGATGTTCACGGGCTGTTCACGCAGACGAAGTCGCGAGCGTTCTGCTAGTAACAAATAAAATTTGCTAAACCTGACAGTAATTTTTTTTATTACTAACGCAAGGATAATAAATAACTTAATATGTATTTATAAATATAAATCATTTATTACTTTACAAAAATGAAGAAACAAAGAAACACCAGCGGAATAGAAAGAAAGAGACTATAAACAACTTCGCATTGTTTATCGGTATCATAGTAAAAGCGTTTCCAATTGTCTAATGATTATACAGTTTTACGGCAATTTTATTCAACTCCAACTGTACGAAATTGTATTCAAATAGCGTCGGCTACTTTTTAAAAATAAAAGTTAATTGGTTTTGGTTTTGGCCGCGCTATCGGCAACAGGATGGTATCTACACAGACATTCGTTCCACATAATAATATCACAGAACGGACGGACAGACGGACCCACCGCGGTGCTATTTACATATGTTATTACCCGCTAATAGTTTATCACATGTTGTAATGGATTCAAATGTGTACAATTAGGTGTTGGATGTATATTTTTAATTTAGCCGCTGATTGCTGGCAATTTGTTTTTTAATAAAACATTTACTGCTGCGTTTGTGAGTTTTGATTTCGTAACTGTATTTATGATGATTTGATTTTTTAGATAAGTCTGATTGAAATTTTGGTAAGCGCTCTGCAATGAATGTATGAATTGAATATTATTTATTTTCACAACGGGGATGCGCTTGGGCCTTAGTTTTCAGAAATAGAAATAGATATCATTGCATCGCATCTGAGCTTTATATTTGCGCCGTGCACCTGAGTTACTAGTGCCAGTTCACCACTTAATTACATTATGGGTAACATCAACATTATAATAACGTTATTATCCCCCAAGGGTTAGTCAGAGACTAGGCAATGAGGACTGCAAAAGCAGTCCTCTACCATAGTCCACTTTCCACCAAATAGCGACCGTACATATGTGCTCAGCGTGACAGGTGGTGAGCCCATCGCCGCTCTACGCTGTTGGTAGTATGTGCAGTCTTTAGTCCGTTAGTCGCCTTTTACGACAGCCAAGGGAAGAAACAGGGTGAGTATTCATTCACCGCTTCGCGACACGGCTACTTCAAAATGAGCTAAATTTAATTTCTAACTAGTGCTTTAATTTCTAACTAGTGCTTTCTCAACAAGATGAGTCTTAACGTGCAAAAGTGTTGTGTTATAAACTCTTTTACAAGAAAGAAAAATAGGAATAACAACGAAAACTTAAGAGGGTTTACACATGTCGATATTCTATCTATACAAACTTCCATATTCAACATTTTACAAACCAACAAGCCAATTTTAATAAAACTTTTTGCTGAAGGAAAATACAGAGCTATACCTATTAAGCTCAAGACCGTTTTTATAGTTTACTATAGAAAGTTTAAAATCGTATAAACTTAGTTGAAAGTAAGTTATATTTTATTTTTGTCAACTAACTACATATTTAGATCTCTGTATTTTTCTTTAGCATGCAAAGTTTCATTAAAATTAGCTTATGGATTGTATGAAATATTTATGGGATACTGAAATGTTTAAACTGTACAACTTCTTATTGGATGGTGACAAACGAGGTAAATTGCAATTGTACTTTTGTTTTGTTTGCGCTTAAACCAATTTTATATCGTCCCTTTTTGTTTATTTTATCGAATAGTGAAATAAAGTCGCAATAGGCTGGCATTCTAATCATCAGCCTATTAACGTCCCAATGCTGGGCATAGACCTCCCACGTGGACAATAGCACGTGGGGATACTGGGCCATAACCCACCACGCTGGCCCAATGCGGGTTGGTAGGTTTTAACGACTGTCATACTGTCATCTCACGATAACAACCGGGATCAACGGCTTAACGTGCCTTCCGAAGCACGGAGAACCTCGAGATATTTTTTATTTGGTCACCCATCCAGCGACCCGGCATTGCGAAAGTGGCTTACCGAGCAAGATCGCAAGCGGAACGCCCTAGCCGCTGTATTTATACTGTGCCGCTGTGCCATCGAGCTCCTCGCTGTCATTCTAATGATAAGCGGTAATACCTCATTGGCGGTTCCCTTCAGAGAAAAAAGTTTAAAAAAGAAGTATATAATTTTTTAGATAATATGGCACTTTTAACGGAAATAAATATTGTACCAAAATTTGTGAAAAAAGACATTCAAATGGTTCACATCTCAAGATAATCTCAATATTATTACGGTTTAATAGAATATTTGATGAACACTAAACCCGATACAGCTTCTTGAATCACGGAAATATATTAGCAAAGCATGTATTACAAACAATTCTTCAGCGAATCCGCGCCGTAATTAGGCATTGTTTAATCCAATTTCCCCATCAACTTCCCATCCTGTAACGTTGAAAGGCCCATTAAACCAAAGACACGCTATTCGCAATAATTGCAGAAAGCAGTCAAACCGCGAGACAATGCTATTACCCGTATATCAGCTTCCACTACACCTTGAGCTGGGTAAAAGGGGGGTTGCAGTTCGTTAAAGGAGGTCGCACGAATTTGGTGTGTTTAATAGCTACAATCCTGTTGGGAGGTCCGTCGGTCACCTAGCTAATTGAATGTGTCAATCATTTTAACAACGCAAATGAATAGGGCATAGAGATATACCGACCAGCGGCGCGAGACCCTTCAGGAAGGCTGTTTGTTTGTTTACCGTGGGACATGGAGAGTCCAAGTGGAGTGGTGACGGCTGACAGACGCCCACGGCCCACCATCGCTCACGTTTATATTAATGCACGTTAATGCTGGACAGTACTAATTGGCTGGTAAACTCATTACAGGCACAGACGCTGTGGGCACGCGTAGAAATCAATAACAAATTGGTGTTTGGACCGTTTGTTAACAAGCTAAGTGGGGGATGCGAGCGTTTCTCGGATGGAATTGCGCCACTTATCGCCTCTGGACGTGAAAACTTGCGAACGTACGGTCGGCATCGAATTGAGTTGGCCGTAAGGTCGAAAAGATTTATACGTTTCAGTAAAGTCAGTTGTAACGCGTAAATTTTAAGTTTCGTTTTGGATTGAACCAAAAATTATTATGGTTTTATTTAAAAATATGCTCTAATCGTATTGCAGTAAGGTTGTTTTTTTTCTAAATGTCAATATTCACGACCATTTATGTTGTATCGACGTATATTATGATGGTGATTGTACACGAACACGATATTGCCATTCCTAGAAGAAAACGAGCTGCCTTGGAAATTGTACACGAGTGCTAGAAAGTTGTGGACGATGGCGCATTAAGTGTATTGATAAACTATAATTTTTATTTCTCTCTTCGCCAAACGTTTCTAATGGACGATGATGTGGTATAACTGTTGCTTTTCTATACTCATGCATTTACTTGTTTGCTATGGTCCGTTTTAAACTGCTTGCGTTTTAAATTGCTTGCTTTATCAATGTTGCACAGTCCAGTTCACAGACCATGGGATAAGTGGTCTGTGGTCCAGTTGCTACTACGCAAATGTACTATGAAATCGAATAAGCATAAGATCTAATAGCCTGAAAGAAGCTAAGCTTTGACCCATTTTGCTTAAACGTAAATAGAAAATATATCAATCTCACAACGCAATTTATTTTTTAACGTGACTCTGTATATGGTTCTCAAATTTTTTAGCTTTACAAAATTATTATAAGGTTTAAGCAATATCCTCTTTTACGTGTTTGTGATGTTATAAGGCGGTTACAACTATTTAAATAGAACGTGAGAATTTTGTAAGTATGTCAATATTTTTATGAAAATACAATATCTACGTCAGTACGTCATTTCTTGCCGCACGTTCTTCTCCACAGCTAAAAGACGTCCTGAATGGGTGGTGTGGGTGAGTGGGTGCCTACTCATCCTTACAGAGAACAATAATAATTTGTTAGACGATTTGAAAATGCTTATACTTTCTTTAATAAATAGATTGTGGTTTGATTTGAATAAAATTGTTTTTTTATTAATTAATTTATAGTGCAATAAGGTACAGTATACAGTATCACATCATACAATACAGTAATATAAAAATATATGATGGGCTGTAACATACCCTGTTACGGCGTCGCAAAAGTAACATAAAACTTAACTACATTTTATAATAATAAAATTATCCTATTGCTAAATTATATTATAATACAAAATAACAAAATATAAACTAAGTAAAAGTTGCAAGGGTAAGCTTTCCGTGGATAACGTTTTTATATATTTTTTAATTTATGTATTTATCTTTGTCTGAGTGGTAGAGCCACGCTGCGTTGCAGCACGCATTGGGCCGGCTCGCCCGGCGTAATACCACCCTCTCACGAACTGAGTGGTAGAGCCAAGCTGCGTTGCAGCACGCATTGGGCCGGCTCGCCCGGCGTAATACCACCCTCTCACGAATATTCGGCGTGAAATAATGGCACTTGGTGCTATTGTGTTTCGTCCGACCAGTGAGGGTACCGGAGGCCCCTTCCCCCCCCCCCCTCCCTCCTCCCAATTCCTATTCCTTCCTTAAACCTATTCCTCCCTTAAAGGCCGGCAACGCGTCTGCGATTCCCCTGGTTTTGCGGGTGTCCATGGGCGGCGGTGATTGCTCTCCATCAGGTGACTCGTCTAGCCTGCTCGTTTGCCTCCCTCTTTTATAAAAAAAAAAACATGAATTACTGTATTGAATAGTAGCATTTTTGTGATAAATATTATTTTACTTTATTTTTAAATATTTTTTCATTTGTTTCTTTTTTTAAAGTTTGTGGTATTTTATTATAAACTAGATGACCCGGTGAACTTCGTATCACCTACATTATATTTGTGAAAAATATGGTCAAAACTGAATAAGTACAAAATTTTTCGGTCAACACATTTAGCCAGTGTCAAGTTTTTTTTATACTAAGCCCGGCAAATGACTCCACTCCACCTGATGTTAAGTGGAAATGAAGTCAAGGCCCGACGACAACTGGTGCAGCGTAAGAGACGTAGCATCAGTCACCCTCACTCTGCCGGCCCACAAAATGCCTCTTCACGCCTCCTTTGAAGGACCCTATGTCGTAGGTAGGAGGGAATACGTGTGCTGGCAGACTATTCCAACTTTTGGAAGTGCGACAAAGAAACGAGTCACCAAATTTCTGTGGCGTGATGGAATATTAGAGACTATAAATTGGTGACTCCTGAGAGCAGCACGCGTACTCCTATGGAAGAAGGGAGAAGGAGGGATGAGGTCAAAGAGTTCTTCAGAGCACTTGCCATGGTATAAACGGTAGTATAAGTTAATAAGTAGATGATAATGAGTGATAATACTTATAAGATAATGATTAATGGTAAATGATATTCCCCCAAATCCCTTGAGACTCAATAAAGCTGTGGTACTCAATTGAGATCTCGGTTAGGGTGCAGCAAAGGGGGTCCGAGAAAGCCGATTTTTCGATCATATAAAAATAATAATAATAAACATTTATTTTCCAAAACACATAGTTACATACATTAAAAGTTTTATCAGGCCCCCACACTAGGCTGAGCCTGACCTGGGGGGGGGACAGGAAACGCTTTCCAATATTATATTTTATTTGCGGCACACATACATTACAAAATTTTAAACTTTATTAAATTACATAAAGAAAACTAAAAATAAACTTAGTGAAAGTTAATGAACTAAAAATAAAAATCAAATAATGCTAGTAACCTGGCAGAGTTGGGCAATGAAACTGAGTTTAGGTCGGTATAATGTATTAGGTGTGTGATGTGTGTTGTTCATGTTAAAATTTATAATGTAATTTGCAAGAGGTTTTTTATGGATTCATATTTTGTATGGAGCTAGGACTTGTAAAATTTTTCACTTTTTGCTTCCACCTACTGTAGCAAAGGTAGCCGAATTTTCGAAGGCATTTTGTATAATTTTGTAAAATAAATTTTTAACTTTTTAACCCTTTGATGATCGTAAAACCAGACACAATTGAAAATCAATTGTTTCGCGACCGCCGGCGGTCTTATGATCCTTGACCTATCAATATGGAAAATGAGAAATACTTATTTTTTATACACAATCTCTAGGTTTTTTAGGGAGTGGGGAGATACGGATCTAAAAGATAGTCTTGTAATACGTCGACTGGGGTTTTGTTTTACCCAAAGCCTGCATTGTTCGTAAAAATGACTTATATAAAGGTTGTAGGAAGTGCGAAGTGTGACTTGGAATAGATAGTAATATGATGTCATTTTCAACAGCATACTTATTCATAAGTTTTTGCAGCTGAGGAAACGGTTATTTCTCCATTTTTAATTGATTTAATAGCTGCTTTTAGAGATGCCTCGGTCCAATTGCAACGCGTCCCAATAGTTTTTCTTTTATAAACGTTTGGCAGCTGCAAAAAAAGTAGTTTAATATTGAGCATAAAAAAATAAGTTGCATTATGGCCATCTTAGCCGTACCGCATGTGGCCATCTCCCCTGAATCGTGCGGGAGAGATGGCCATATCGATTTGAAAATGAATCGTTAGGTATAGAATAGTATATAGAGGTTAAAATGCAACACACCAACAATACCAAGCACGGTAAAACATAATAACCACAAGTTGTCATTTAAAATTGTTCACCAAAACTTTAGATCTGAATTCCTTAAAAAATGTTTGCACTATTCAAAAGAAAATAACTGGTTTTACTTACTTTTTGAAATTATTTCGCTAATACGTTGCGCGTGCATCTACTCCCTGGCGCTCCGAGAAGCGAACTAAACCGAAAGAACCGCCATCTAACGGTTATTTCTAGGAAAAAAAGTGACTGGCCATCTCTCCCGTAAGGCCATCTCTCCGGACTTACCCTAAGTCGCCTGAATCTCAGAAAACTGAATGTGTAGGGGGCACAGGGAAGCTCGTTTAAGATCCCCTTAAACAATTTCGGTTGCCGGAGTTATGTTTGAATATGATTTACACTGATTATAATTTTATTAATTACAAACAGTGAAGAACCGAATTTGTCAACCCCGACTCCACGTGCTCCATTAGTCTGCCGACCCCTAGAGTGTATATAAAAAGCCGGAGGCACGGAGGGAGGGCAGCCCCCGCTCGCTGTGGCAAACCACAGCCACCAAGCGAGCCGGACGGAGCGGCTGAGCAAGCCGAAGCTGCGGAGGCGAGCTTGAAGGGCTTGCGGTTTGTCACGCAAGGGCGGAGGGTCTTCCCGCAGTGCCGGAGACACTCAGAAGTCTCAAGTTTTGTAATTCTCTTAGTGCATTTTTTTTATATTGACTTGTCATCGTGACTGCATCCTGCCTGATGGTAAGCAGCCGATGCAGTCCAAAATAATGAGAGCGCTCCCCACCGTGGAATAAGCACGACAACAAGCGCTCCCATTCATGACGGCCTCATAAATGGCGTTTCACGCCCCGCTTAAAAGGGGACTGTAGGAGCTGGGAAACATGCGCCGGCAAAAAATTCCAAAGCCGAATGGTCTTACAGAGGAACGACTAAACGAAAATACATATTTTGCCCCTAAATACGCTCGTATCTCGAAAACGGTGCGTGCTAGCGCAAAAATATTGACATTTAGCACCCCCCGTATCCCTCTTACTCCCTAAAAATCCTAGAGATTGTGTATAAAAAAAATAATAAAAAATAGGTTTTTCTCAGTTTTTTATATAAAGTTAAAAATTTTCTCCATACAAAACACGATCGAAAAATCGGCTGTCTCGGACCTCCTTTGCTACGCATGATTGCAAAAAGTGAAAAATTATTTTACAAGTTCCAGTTCCATACAAAATGACTCCGAAAATTCGGCTAAGTGTCGGAAATCAATTTTTTTTCAAAAAAAAAATAAAAATTTGTCCATCTCTTTTCGATAGCTATGTTTTTTAGCATTTCGTAAAAAAAATAGAGTTATTTTTTGGGGCCCCCTTTTCTACACCCGGACCCTTAACAGTAAATAATTCACCATTATTTCATATTAAAATTCGATAAAACACAAATTATAGAAAACTAGCAGGCCGCGCCGCCGCCGCCGCGCCGGCGACTTCGTTCGCGACTCGCGTGGACCCCGTACCCCGTGACGAATTTTAAAAATGACTCCGAAGAACACTTATATTGTGACGTAACTAAAATAGTTAGACATATGCCATCGCGACACTTTTTGTAGATAATGGTGTGTTCTGCAAAGCCATTATTTTATTCTATCATCAATAGTTATCATAGCGCATGCGATTTAAGAATTTTTTTTGAGTTTTAGTAAGAATCCCTAATTTTTTTAAGATATAATATAGCCTATGTCATCCGGAGCTAGTGTAGCTTCCCAACGGTGAAATAATTTTTTAAATCGGTCTAGTAGTTTCGAAGCGTATTCAATACAAATAAACAATCAAATGTTTCCATTTTATAATATTATTATAGATAAAACAAAACTGCAGACATGACGCTTCACTTTCCCGCCAAGAAGTCCACTTTTACACTTTTTTTATTTCTGAAACAGAACTGTTTTGTATTCCAAGAAAACAGAACAAAGAGATCGGACTTCATACTACAGTATGAAACAGACTTTTTGAACGCACAAGTATAAATCATAAAGTTACTATACCTAGCGTATAGTAACTATAAGGTATAAATATTAGAAAACCAAAGTGACAATATAAAGTTCTCGCGCACATATGATATTTTTAGCATTGGCGATCGGCGATTTAGCGACTGTATCGATGCAGCATGGCGTTTTGGCGACTCTCTGCGTTCGATTGCAGTATCGGAATCAGTCGTTTTAGCGATTCAGTCGCTGCATTCAGCTTCTAAAAAGCGTCTAAATCGCCTATCGCCGATGCTAAAAGTAGTATGTCTGCTCTGGCCCTTAATAATCGTCTTGAAATTTATTTATTTATTTTCTATTTTCGACAACCAACGGTCACTTTTAGACTTTTTTTATTTCTGAAACAGAACTGTTTTGTATTCCAACAAAACAGACCATAGAGATCGGACCTCATACAGCTGTTACGAAACAGATTTTCTGAACGCACCTATAAATATTTGACAACCAAGTGTCCATTTTTATTTTTATAAAGACAAAAGACATCTAATGTGTGAACATTTTATATTGGAAAATTAAATTGTCATTTTTAGTATTTTCCGTTACTTATTATTTATGTTTCTCACCGTTTATAGCTTCCCTGAGCTTCCACAAATATTTCAAATTTGAAATTAGCCAAATCGGTTCAGTCATTCTTGAGACTTAGCGAGACAAACGCACAGCTATTTATTTTATATAAATAGATGGATGAGAATGGATCTGTAAGGGTTCAGGAAGAATGAGTTTATTCTGATGTCGGGGTTTTTTAGTGAATTCGAATATGTGAGATTTTTCTTTACAATAGAGGCTGTTTCTAGAATATATATGCACGGAAAAGTGAGAAGATTGCGTTTTATGAAATGTTGTCTACAAGACTCAGGTTGGTGGGTGTTGGCGATTATCTGAGACATTCTTTTGCTGGAATATATCATGTGCGTCGGTCCTGTTATCCACAAGATAGTTCCGTACCACAACTATGCGTATGCTAATGCAAAAATACGCATTAAAGCACACTGTTCACCACTGGTAATACTTTTTAGAACACATAATTATGGCATAGGTGAACTTAGACAGCTTACGTTTTACATCAGCTATGTGACTTTTATAATTGGGATGTGAATCAAAGGTGATGCCTAGTAATTTAAATTCTCCTACTTCATTTATAATATTAACAATATAACAATAACAATATAATAATAACTATAACAATCACCAAATTTTTTGATCTTTTTATGTAAATCTTCGATCATCTAAATGACAAACGCACAGCTACTCGTAGATGTAAATAGATTGATTATTTTACTCAATATTGCCTCACAACAGATATTTGAACCGTAAATAGGAAGAACATGAATAGGTAGATCTTTACGATAAGATGTAAATGAAATTTTAAAATATATCTGAATATCTTCTTGTAGCTATGGATCCTACAAAGGGTCTGTAACGTAAAAATAAAATAAAATATAAAATAAGGTAGTGGTGGCCCAGAGATACAAAAGTAGGGGACGTCCGTCGGAGCTCACGTTCACGTTGAAAGGCTAGCACAGGACCAAGGCAAATGGCATAAACAACTGCTCTGTGGCATAGACAGAGAGAGCCCTATGCCCATCAGTGGGTTGAGAAATTCTGGAAATGATGATGGTGATGTAAAATAAAAGCTAGCAAATCTGTTAAAATTGTTTTAGTTCAAATAAGAAAATAAATAATTATTAGCTTACAAAAATTAGAGACTATACATGTTAAACACATTATCAAAATATATATAAATATCTGACGCTGCCTGCTTGTCACTATATCCGAACATAATGTCGGTGTGATTGTCCAACTGAGTACATTAAATATTCATAAACCAAACAAAGATCATCGGTCTCAATGCCTCACTGTTATTAAATCAAATCCCGACACTTTATTTACATTTACAGATTCGGGCGGCGTCCGAGTCAAAAAAAAAGATAATTTGTTATAATAAATCATTGGCCGGTCATATTTCATGTCGTCCGTATAATTCGGGATCGCTCGTCTCATTAGAATAGTAAATTAGGTGCTGCCGCCGTGCGGCAAACACAGATACGATAATGTTGCTAATGAAAAATAAACTCGCATTAACATACTGCATTACAGGCTGACAAGCTATCCGTGGCCTTATCGTGATCTCTTATTGTGATACTATTATTGTATACTGAATTGCTTTCCTTTCTAAAGCTCCCGATTATGCATTGCCACTACGCATTTAGATAGACTAACTTAGATCCAACACATTTTGCTGTATTTTACTTGATTCATATATAAAATTAAGAAAAGATGGTAGACTTACGCCAGTGTCCTAACCAGTGTCATAAGAGAAGCAAGGTTACGAAATTTCATCATTTCATCCATAGTGGGGAAAATAACTTACGAAGACAAATAAATTATTAATAAAAATAATGATAATTACAGTCACTTTAATGCTAAAGTGTCTTTAATCATGACTTTTATGTAATATTTCTTAATTGCGGGCACGTAATTGGTCGTTAAGAGCCTAATATAATCAAGCATAACGTCTGAAAAGTCTATGTAAGATCATTATTCATGTATTCTAATTAAAGTTTTAAATAAACTAGGTACTATCATGCTATAAGGAAAGCAATGAAAGTACACGCGTGCAGATAATAAGCGAGTCTGCATTCGCCATTACTAGTTTACATCGCTCCTAATAATCAATATAATATGAGCGTGCCGTCTCATTAATAAATATATAATAACATCATCAACATAAAAAAGGCACCTGCTCCGTGTTTTTTTGTTGTTAATCGAAAAAACATGATTATTTGCACCTGCGAATCGTAATCGATTTCCGTGCATTTCTCTTAGATCGTAGCGCCGGGACGCCACGCTGCGATCCCCTACCGTTATGTGTTGTGTTCGATCGGCTCTATACACACACCCGTATTCTGGTTTATTTGCTTTAGATTGGACGAAAAAAACATGCTAAACATTGCCTTTAAATGCTGGTTAAAAAAAAATAGGCACACTTATTTTTTAAACAATAAAATATACTAGTTTTTTAACTATTAGGTACCTATTGATTGCTGTTGTGAAGGTTGTACACATGGTGTGTGTGTTTGGTTACAGATATAAAGCAATTTACGAATGGTAACAACTAAAAAAACCCATTGTTGCTTATGAAGCTACGCCGTTACCCTAACTTGGCAGTTTTAACGCCTATCCACAAGAATGGTAGAAAAGAAATAGAAAAAAGAAGTCCATCTTGTTCTTGACGCAATGTCGGTTGACTCAGTCAGTGAAATACAACTTGTCTAATTACTGAAATGATAAATTGAGGTAACTCCTAAATAGTTCTTACACTTTTAGAAATGCACTAATATTTCACCGGGGATGGTGCTTATTCGTAAGTAATTATTAAAACACCAAAAACTTTAGCATTACTTTTCTGCGCTTTTACGTTCAATTATCTATGTATCTAACTATTATTATTCAACAAGGCGGTGTAGTTTTTACACGCCGTTTATTTTATTATGTTAAAGTTTCTCATTCACCGTTATAATAGTTAGAAAAGCACGAAGCTCAAACTTAACAGGATACCCAAAATCGTACCAGAATAAGGCTTCCCTAAGACAGAAGGTCAAACTGTATATAAATGATGAATGCGTCTAATTTAATCATCTGAGCTCCGGCTCTCCGGCTGGTAGCCGTTTGACCTCCAGGCGCGTGATCTATTGCACTTATTACATCGGCTAATACAATCGGGGATTTAAATTCAATCAATTTGATGTTGTTGTGCTGATGCGAGCGGGTCGCGCTCGGTTAATGTGTATCGTTAAAGTGATGAGTGTAGTGGATTTGTCTTAGTTTCTTTTGCAACTGTTGCGGGTTAAATGTATGTATCAGAGAAGTGTTTTGTTTAATTCGACCGCCAAATGTTTTACACATGAGTACATGTGCAGTCGTTTTTTTGTCTATTTATTTTTATAGGGGTTTGTTCAACATTGAACATGTCACCCCTGTAGAAACATCACAAAAAAAATAAAAAAATATTCAGACCATAATTTAAAACAGTGATCTTTAACTTTAAATAGAAGGTTGGAAAAGTATGGCGTACAGTTTATATTCTTCCCATCCACCAGTGCCTCCCGAGCTAGCCTTTAGAGGGACAGGCGGTCCAAAAACAAGAGTGGCGGTAACTATGTCATTCGCGGAAAAAGGGCGTCCTAGCTTTTAAAGCGCGCTAAGTTTAAATTCGGGCTGCGATATTAACTGGAAATTGAAAGTGACTATTAAAAGTAAATTTATTGCTGTCGCAACTCGAATCTGTTAACGTAATGAAGTATTTCGGGTTATATGAGTGGAAACGCATTACGGTGCCAACGAAGCCATATAAGTCCATGTGCAGTTGTTATTTAGTGAAACGCGGATTGTGACAGTGCACTGCTTTTGCAGTCCTCGTTGCTTAGTCTCTGACTAACCCAGCTAACATAACTAAGTCAAATGTTTATCCTTTTATGGTAATAAAGGCTCTTTCCAATTTTTTATTGACGCTGTGAAAGCTGCTGAGTTTCTTGCCGCAAAAGGTATCTCTCTCTTATAATAGACTTACGAACCGAATGGCGTAGCAACTTTCATGACTCATAAGTGCTCAATTATTTTAGAATTTTTCTTCAAAATTAAATAAATGAACTCTTATGTGCTCAATTATTTCAGAATTTCTCTTCAAAATTGAATAAATGATATACTTATTGAATTAAAACATACGAGTCGTTCTGTTTTGTTAGGTTCCTCCCCCAAACATTAATGATTATTTATCCTTCTGTGAGCATTATGGCCCATCAACCTGCATTGAGCCAGCGTGGTAGGTTATTATGACCTCATTAATATCTTCATGTACTGCTCCATGTGGTAATGATGAGCCTAGTGGCAGAAGGTTTAGTGGCTTAGGAAGAAGGCTTTATTCACAATTAGATTGATTAGGTATTGAAGCAAAGTAGGTACCACTAGACACTCTGGGTGAATAAAACTCTCTTTACCATTTAAGCTACTAAAGAAAATGTTAATATTGGTTATCGATTTTAAATTGAATTCGTGTTAGTAGCGATGTATTTTTTTAATGAATTAAATTTTTTAATAATCAAGATTTTATTTAAAACAGAGTTCTTCTTGAATGATCTCATCATGTTATTTAAATTGAAGACAAAATTAATATTTTTTTGCATGTCTTTTTTCCGGTAATCATAGTTTATATAAATTAGTTAATCAGATGAGAATGCCAGCTTAATAAATCAAAATAGAATTTAAGCACGCGGTGTCGTATACGTTTTGTAGTAGGTACATTAGAATAATTATTAACAGTATTTTTTCTAGTATTTGATGTTTTTGAGTACCTACCCGATATTTCAATTGCGTGGGTCATGACGTGATGCAGATCATGCATGATCGTGGATGTAGGAACAGAAGACGTCGTTCTTCTGTTCTGTGGTACCTACGGATGATTTTTTACAAAAAAATTGAAATGATTACAAACTTGACAGGACAAAAACAATAGCGTGATACCGCATCGTCATAAATTATATCCTTGTTGGTATCTGTGGTCCACAGAAATCTGTGGTCCAATAAATATGGGCGTTAATTATTCGGTAAGGGCGGCGGGTCAAAGGCGGTCGCGGGCGCGGCGGCGGCGTGTTGATTTTCAGTTTATTTCATTAGATCGTCACCACGGGGCGCGCTGGCATCGTAGCCGCGAGTGTAGGGTAACAATAAGGTTAGCGAAACTCATGATCATGATACATTTTATTTTTAATAATAAAACATTGTTAAAAATCGACTGCCACAAGTATATTTATGCGTTATTAACGCAAAAATATAAAACTATTACGGGTTTTTAATGTTACTAAATAAGCTAGTCAGCTTACGGTTCGTTTCATAGAAATCAGTAACCGTTGCCCATGGACAAAAATGGTATTTTATATGGTAGCTTTACTTCTAATGCCCATTCTTATGTTATTCCACTGGGTGTAGTCAGTGGCGTGCCTAGTGCTTCAGATTGGGGCAAGCCACAAAACCTGAAGTTCCTAATCTTGCTACCTAGGTACAATGTTGGTGCCCATTTGTGACACTAGCCACATTTTTTACTCAAATCGTCATAGGCTGTGGCATTCCAAACGTTCTTGTCGTTGGTAAAAAAAACAGGCTATTACCTTCTATTACATCTTGAATGTGATTTTTGAGAATTTTGTTTTGGCCAATTTAGGCGTTCTTTATCTCAGAAACAAAAATACATTAACAGTATTTACTTATTAAATAGTGTACAATAACTATTGGCATAGTACGTAGCGGCCTCGCTTTTTGTAAATTTCGCTTAACTTTTATTTAAACTCAAAATTGCAGAGAAAGATTTTCATAAATTGCGCGAGGGCACTTTTTTGAGCTCCTGGATTGAACTAAACAAATGAAACAGATAAAATGAAACAAAACCAAAAAAAATTCGAAAATCGCGTTAAGTTAACTGTGAATTTCTCTTAACTACGATAATATTATTGAGTAAAATTTATACCAGAATTATTGTTACTTCATGAGGAATAAAAATGTTATAATGAATTTATTATCCTATTTCGATGAAAACTATAAATACAACTAAGTACAAAATTACAACAAAATGCGATGCGCTGGCCGACCGAACTCAGCTTATTCTCGCAGAGTGGAGATTCGTAATATAACGCATGCATTTATTATCCTATTTCGATAAAAACGATAAATACAACTAGAAAATTACTACAAAATGCGAAAAAGGGGCATTTTGCGCGGGAATCACAGTCGATATGTAGGCCTCTACACTTAATTTATTAATTATTACTTAATTATTAGAATGGAAGCAACCAACAATCCAAAGAGTTTCTTACATAGACCTATTATAATTAATGCCCTAGATGACTTTTAATAGTTTGCGAAATACATAAATCATGTGTGATGTTCAAAGAATTTATTTACCTCTGCCTCTCGTATGCCAATCATCAACACGTTTAAGTACACATTTGTTTACAACACATCACATGCTCAACACATCTTAGTTCGTCACAGAGACCAATAAAGCGACGAACTGAACTCGGAACACATTTTTTTAACACAAATTACGAAAACACTTGTTACTTATAAACAATCCCTCAAATAAAGTGAAGTGTGACAATAACAAAGAATAAAAAATGGCTGGCTGCTGCCTGTGGCTGCTGCACAGCACAATCGCGTATTAACGCTCGCCTCTGATTGGTTCGCCTTAGCTCGAGATGTCGTCGGTCGCCTCTGATTGGTTCGCCCGCGTTTAAGTTGCACGTGATTCGGTAGAAATAAAGCCTGATTTGGAGAAGGCCTTACTTGCGAACTTCATAACGCAAGCTGGCTTTGACGAAGAGTATGAATTTCTCATAGAATCTATACATACTTACGCAGTATTATGTTTATAGAGTAGCAATTTTGTTAAAGTTAGAAGAGAGCGGATATACTTTAAATCCGAAGCCCGGTTGCAAGCCAACTTGTGCGAGAGAGATGTAAAGCGTCGCACGATTTATAAGCAGCTTTATGCGATTTGTTTGGTGATTCTTAATATGAGAAACTTATAAAATTGATAACTTGAATGCTGATGAAAGAAAATTAACAATGGTTAAAAAATATTAAGTGATTTTAATAATTGCGTTTTACCAGTAGTGATATTGAGTTTTTGTTAGGGCAAGCCGGGCTTTTCGGCTTGTATGAAGGTACCGCCACTGGGTGTAGTACCCATCAAACCGGAACACGACAATGCAAAATAATACTGCTTTGCGGCAGAAATAAGTAGAAAAGTAGTCGCCGGCCGGCGGCCGGTCTCTATAGATGTGGAATGCCTTAAAATGCATCACAAAATTCGCTATGTTAAGATTCTCAGTTTCTGCCGATAAGTTGCATGGTTTTTAAGTAAACTCATTTAGAGTCAAAATTTATTAAATAGTTCTTAATTATAAAAGAAAAAAGTTATCAAATCACACTTTGTAGATCCCTGATAAATATTGTGCAAATACTACTCACACATCATATGAAATATAAGTCAAAATGAGTCACATAAATCGGAAGAATCTTATTATTAAATAAACGAAAATGGTTATTTACACATTGAATTACCTACGTATTTTACCATTTTTTTTGTTATAAATGAATACTTTACATTAAACACATTTTCCATTAAACCATTACGTTTGGCCACCGTAAAAAGAACCATAGGGTATAGAGTTCATCTGCCCGTTTAAAAATTGTAAAATATGGTCTTTTTAATAAAGCAGCCTTTTCAATTTTCGACTTTACGGCCTTTATCGGCGTGACATCGGCCCTGATCAAGCTCATTTGCTTGTTTTTGTACGAGCCTGTTGATTTTTTTCGACTACAAAATGGATACAAGCGTTGATTACCTTTCCTTCTAAATTATAGAATTTGGACGTTTTGTTAAATTATTTGATAATTGAATTTTTCTGATCGTTCTCATGTCTCGCGGTGGGGTGTTTAAGTCATCGTAACGTGAGGCGATTATCATTTGTTTATGACCCTCCTATTTGCATTTAAAGTTACGGTAAAACACCTATTTGTTTAATAGTTTCGTAAGTAATGTATTTAAATGGTGAATGGGTTATTCGTTCTTCTCGTAATGGTAAACTATCTACCAGGGGGCAAGGGACGTGTGTAAAGTCTGTGGTATTAAGGTAATAGTGACAATAATACGCGATATAATTATGTAAAATTACCTACTCATATTATTAGATACTGACATACATAGTCTAACTATACGTAGGTCTTTAGTACTTACCCTAAAGAGCACCTTCTTCAAGAATCTTCGAGAATTCAGCATAATATATCAGAACATTGCTTCCATCTTCAGTAATATCATGCACTTACCCTCATGCGAGAGGAACGCTAACACCGTGCTCGTTGTGTAATAATAACAAAAGTTACTCAAAAGTTTGCTCATTTTATACCATTTACACATGAATACAGGCAAATGTCCCACCTGTTCCTTAACATTTGGTTTTCGTATGTACTTCGATGACAGCTTCATCGCACACAGTAATATCGATGTAATGACTGGTGTACTAACGGCCTTTTTGCTTTCCATCGCTTTAATAACTTTCCTACGGGCAATGTGTAATATAGTAATTTGTAACGAACTCGCAATGGACGCGGATCTCACGTTTTTGTCGCTTATACACGCGTGAGTATTTTAATGCCATTCCGATTTAACTGAACCGACATTGAGATAATCTCTTGTGTCACAGGAAAATATACCAGGAATTTCAAGAAATCCACGGAGCCACGATAATAGACGAATACTCAAATCTGTTACGTTTTCTTACTAAAAATGTGTAGTGATATGACATAATACTAATATTATTATGTTATGACTTGTTTACACGCATATAATTAATAATTAATAATATATTGACATTGTAGGTATTATTGTATGCTTATTTGGATGTATAATTGTGTGATAAATGTAATTGATAACATTGTTATTTAAATGACAAGTTTTTACAAAAAAAAAATCTTGCAGTGATGTCGTTTTGCCAAACTTTAATCTTTTTAAATCATAGCTTCCCGGTGGTTAGACTACTCATATTAAACCAACAACAACAGTTTGTTCAGTTGTATTATTTAAAAAAAAAACTCTACTCATTGGTCATGCTGCTTTAAATGTAATGATTGGAACGCACTACGTTCCGACGCTAGTACAGTTTAAATTACATACATACATAGATACGACTATTATCCTCAAAGGGTTAGCCAGAGACTAGGCAATGAGGACAGCAAAAGCAGTCCTCTACCATAGTCCCGTTTCACTAAATTACAACTGCACCTGTGTTCAGCGTGATAGGTAATGAGCCAATCGGCGCTCTATGCTGTTAGATGTATGTGCAGTCTTTAGTCCGTTAGTCGCTTTTTACGACACGCAAGAGAGTTGAGGGGTATTCTTTTAGTGAGCCAGATACCACACGGCTCACGCTACGCCATTGAGGTACAATAAAGTAGAAAAGACAACGCGAAGCAAGTTTGTGCGCAACTAAGGTGGCTGCACCTGCAAGGTCCACAATCGCTTGAATCACGCGCAATCACTGAGGAGTTTGCAGCCAATGGGTTGCACCTTACTTCGCGGTGTCTTCTCTTGTTTATTGTACCTCAGTGCGCTACACTGTCTAAAGTGTAAAAAAAACAAAAGCTAACGATTGTTTCGAGTAAAAGTAATTAACATAAATAGTGCACAATTCGGCGGGTCGCGGCCAAGCGGTGGGCGGGGCGCGCTGATCCGCCAACTAATGCCTTTGGCTCCCGCTGCGCGCGCGCATGCGGCTAGGGTTGGCCGTAGCCGTAGCGAACAACATAAGCTTACGTTAATTACGTTACGTTACAAAGGTTTAAGACAAGATTTACGACAGAGTATTAAAGTAGAAAATAAAGATTAAGTAATCATTGAGGTAAATGAAGTTGTGCTTTAAATAGCTATTGAATAATATATAAACCTTGTTTTAAGAAAAATACTCACTAAAATAAAAAAATATTAAAATTCAACTTTAAAAAAAATAAATTAAATTACACTAAGTAAATAAAACAGATTTATGACTCAATGAATATCCATTTCTCTTCATCATGTTTCAGTAATGCCGACAAAGCCAGTGAGCTCTAGCACTCTACACATATTGTCTGCCATACCAGTTATTGGATTGACATGTTAAAAAAAGAGCTTTATGTCAATTACTACCCCCATACGGTAAAGTGGCGGCTCTTTGGCATAAGTACAAAAAGAATTAAAAATCATAAAATAAAAATTCAATTACCTATAAAAATTATGATCACAATTTAATAGGGATGTAAATTATAAAACGTCATAAAATAAATATAGACAAACATTTCGCTCATGCGTTCAATGAAGATAAAACTTTACGATTCCTTCAATCGGTTGTAAAAGATGATTTGTTAAAAGCGAGAGAGAGATTACCGCGTTATACCTTAAGGGGCAACCCTGAACCCCAACTGTGAGGAAATCATTAATTAGTTCAAGATAGTTACCCCTAAACGAAAGAAAAAGTCGAAATAATTTCCAGCTCCCATAATTGGATATTACAACAAAAATACAACGTTATTAAAAACAAGAATGGACCATTCAATTTCGAGCTGGCTCATTTGTTATACCGTGTGTGTGTGTTTCTCGCGCCGTGATAGCCTGCCCCGTAGCCTTTTTAATATGAGATATGTTAACCAATTTATTATTCTAATTTACGGCACGAAATTTTTAATGTTTGAATAGAGGCAGCATTGTTTTTCTGATTGTCCGAACGCGTAGAGATCGGACAAAGGCTGGAGGATGATGAAAATTAATTTGATTACAAAGGGTGCAGCTGACGTTTTGAATTTATTTTCTAATACGAATGTTTGAATTTAAAGTTATACTTAGTTATTAAAGGATATACTTATAAACGTTAATTAAATTATAGTGTTACTTGTGTAAAGTAACGTTAATGAGTAGTTAAGGGGGCAAATGATCCTGAAATAAAAGATCTCTTTAAATATTGGAACTGATAAAAAGTGGTAAACGTAACTCATTTTAGAAAATACATTTTGAGGGATTTTTGGTATTGTCACGGTATTGTATTGTTAGAATAAGAAGCAGATATTATTAAAAAAATAAACAAGACCTGATTTAGAATCACGTAACAGTTTTTATTAAAACAATTAGGTACAAACAATTAGAGGAACAAAATACTCGTAACTTCCTATAACTAACTGTATTTTCCACAACACTTCGGACCAAGAGGAAGATTTGTGGTTTACCTCAATCCGCAACATATTGAGGACGGTACGAATGTACCTCTCTGCTTGGCCGTTTGCATGGTGCATTTCCGGGGTGATATAATGCATGTCATTACCCATCTCTGTTATCCAGCTTACGAAGTCCCCGGATTCAAACATCCGTCCTCTATCGGTAACTATTAACTTTGGAACCCCAAATAATGCAACTGCTTGCATGAAAGCGCGTTTAAGCTCGCCTTATCGCTTTTGGTTAATCGGGCTATGCAGGCAGTAAGTGTGGCGTAGTTCTCAACATAACGCCGGAAGTAGCCCGCAAGCCCTAAAAACTGGCGCACTTGCCGTACATTCTCAGGGACAGGAGCATTTGCGAGCGCTTCAACCTTATGTGGACTCGGCCTCACCTGACCCTGGCTCACGACTCGCCCAAGGTATTCCACCTCAGCCGCCAGAAACGAACACTTCCGAAGGTTTATAGAGAATCCAGCGGTAGTGAGCGTCTGCAGGACCTCTTTCAAAAGAGAAATACCCTCGGGGACCGTGGAACTCATGATCAGCACATCGTCTACGTATATCAGGACCTGGCCCGCTTCCACGAAGCGCCGTAACGTATTATTTATTATTCGCTGATAAACAATCGGCGAGTTCGTTAAACCATAAGGCATTTTGACGTATTCATAATGCCCTCCTGGCGTAACGAACCCTGTGAGGTGAATTGACCGTTCATTTATAGGTATCTGGTGAATGCCAGTAGCCATGTCAAGGCTGGTGAAATACCTATAGTTCCCTAGTCGGTCTATGTGGTCATCGATTAAGGGTAACGGATATCGATCTTTAATGGTAAGCCGATTTAATGCTCTAAAATCAACACAAAGGCGGTCTGACCCGTCTTTTTTCTTAACGAGTATGATTGGGCTCGCATACTCCGACTGAGACTCTCTTATAATCCTTTTGTCCAAGAGATCTTCTATTATTTTACGTACCCGGAGTTTTTCATCATACGAAAGTTTATAAGGCCGGTAAACAACTGGCGTCGAGCTGGTTAATTTTATTTCCATCTCGCCAGTATTAACGGTGGTGGTGGCCGTACCAGCGATGAAAAACTCCGAGTATTCTTTAACTACCTCCATCAAGGATTCATAACGATCTCCCTTAAGGGGTGTGTTTATTTCGATCGACCCCTGACTTTGAATTGCGTTAACTTGGACTACAGGATCATCAGATCGAGTCAGGTACTGACTGTTCTTAGAGCGAATATACACAATGCCGTCTCGATTAAGTATGTCGGTACCTACAATGATCGGAGCATTCATACACGACGAAGGGACAATTATTAGGTCTCCTTCTATTGATATTTGACTAAACTCAAGAGTAACTGTCACAAATGATGTAGCTACTATCTCCTTATCACTAATGCCTTTTAAAACGCAGCGTGTGGGCTTTGATTGACACGGAAGGTATTTCAGTACATCCGAAGAAATTAATGACACGTTAAGCGCACCACTATCGATAATAGCATCCATAGGAATGCCACTAACTACGGCGACAACAACATCGTTTGTACCCATAGTTTTCGAACTGTTTTCCGCGCAAAGATTAACATTCCGTTCATTTTGCGGTTGAGCGCGACCTTTAGCGAAACACTGGGCTTCAACGTGCCCTACTTTCTTACAAAAAGTGCAAACGATGTTGCTCCTGCCGCTAGAAGCGGAGGGGGTCAAAGAATTGGGTTTCGTACGACAGTGACGACTAATATGCCCCTTTTGGCCACAGGAGAAACACTTTTGTTCATTGCGACCAGGGGTCGGTCGAAGCGGGCGCTTCTTCGGCGCTAAAACATAAGCATCGTGAGGCTTCGCGCGGGTAGGCTTGGTATAAATAGACAGGAACGAAACTATATTCTCTGGATTCAAATTCGCATTGGCTGCTGCAGCTCTTACTTGTAGGTTATCAATACCGCGTATCACTATTAAGGTCATAAGGTCCTCGCTAAGTCCCTTAACTATCCTTAAGCGTAACAAAGTACGACGCGCGTATTCTGCGTAAGTTGTATACTTATCGGACGTTGTATTCATGGTCTCAAATAATATATTGGCATAATCTAGTTTTCGCGGGCATAATGATTTAAATTCACGTTTGAAATTTGTCCAAGTACGCTCAGTCGTAACCCATTCATTTAACCAAATTCTTGCGTCCCCCTTGAGACACAATCCGATCCTCGAAAGACACTCATAGTCACTCCAGCCGTTCGCATCCTGGGCACGATCGACTTCATCGCACCATGAATCTATGTTGTGAATTGAGGGATCAAAATTAGAGACAAAGTAATTATGGGACCTGACCGGCTGCAGCGACCTAAGAGCGTCAACAATAGCTTTTGCCGGATCGGGCGTACTCGATTCTAAATTATTTACTTGTGGTGTCAAAATGTGGGTAGTTAATGAGCTATCGGTTGCTCGTGTCTCGCAGGTACTCGCCTGGGATTCCGGTGTACGGCATCTAGACACATCTAAGTGAGATGAGTTTGATTCGCCTTCAATGCTACCGCCCGTGTTTCTAGGATCACAATGAACTAATGTTTTGTTCGTAACGTCCGTAACACGGCTATTTTCGATCGAAGTTAAACGGCTCATAATTGAATTCAACGTGTTATGAATCGACGTATTCCTACTAGTTGATCGCGACACATCACGACGATAACGATGACGCGACCGTTCGCCCTGCGATGGCGTGCTAGGAGACCGCGTTCTGCTTTTATTACGAGAATAACGCCGTGAACGGCGATTGCGAGTTGGCGTCCTAGACTCGCTACGTGAGCGATATCGCGATCTGTCACTCGAATCACTGCGAGAACGACGACGCGACTTGCGTCCGTTACGCGATCTAGCACTGGATCTACCAGTCATAATAACGACAATGCAAAAGAAAACTTAACCGAGACTTTGTTCCTCTTTGTAGGCTAACAAGTTACAGATCCCACTTCTGATGTTAGAATAAGAAGCAGATATTATTAAAAAAATAAACAAGACTTGATTTAAAATCACGTAACAGTTTTTATTAAAACAATTAGGTCAAACAATTAGAGGAACAAAATACTCGTAACTTCCTATAACGAAAACACATATGTACGCACTATAAACACAACCAATATCCACTTATCTTAATCGATGCTAACGCTGCGAACGCCCGATGGCAAAAGAGCGCGCGCCGGCTCGGCGTTCGTTTTATAAGAATAGCGAGGGTAGTTGTGACGTAGGTGGCGGGATGTTGCTTATAATATACCAATATTATAGTTTTAATTTGCTTATTCTTCGATCACGCCTACACGTCAAACGGATTTTGTGTTATTTTACATTATTTTCACAAAGACATATACTTACTTACTTACGCGCATTTAAAATAAAAATTATTCTAAAATTCACAATTATTGTGCAACTGATACCTACTTATATTATAATTGTTGTTTTATATTTTTATATTTTCTTGTGCTGATTAAATTGTTAATTCTTAGTATAATTTTTCGAGAAACTAAATTACAATCCCCTCTCTTTGGTTGGTTTTCTTAGAATTTAGCATTATCAGGCTATTACCACGTAGCTTTAACGCTAGTGCTCAATAACCCACCGCGGCAGCGTCACGCGGGTAGGTGTGTTTCTATTTTGAAAAGAAAGAGATTTCATTCTGATAAACTCTGAAATGTCCTTTATTGTACACCATAAGATATAGAGATGAGATGTAAGGGGGTACAAATACCATCTCAGTGCCACAAGTCAACCTCTCCTGCTGGTGGTGCATCTCGTTGAACAACGGACGAGGCTATGACGACCGGCAGATGGCGGTATAGCCAACCTAAACCAGGCGTAGCGAAAATAGCACAGGCCGGTGGCGGGCAGTAGCGTCACCATTACCAAGAGCTACGCCCTGCGGTCGTAAACCCAAAATTACAAAAATGACAAATGTCATTGTCACACATTACTCAAGGCTTTTACCTACTCAATCTTGCCAAAAATGTCCTACTACATAATAATATACTCTCAACGTGTGGTGTTTGGTGTGAAATCTGGTAACTGATGATTGATTATCGTAAGACTGTCTCTAGTGGCAAATATAGATACGTAATCATTTCAATGAATCTCCGTCGATTTTTTTTAGTTATCCAACATTGTGAATCTATTAATTCGATCGTGGATCTATGCCCAGCGTGGCGGGTGGCTATGGGCAATAACCTACCAATGCAGAACCAAAATAAAACACGGCCCCTAGTTCCTGGCCGCCCAGCTATTCCTGACCGCGGTGGCGGTCATGGTTACAGCGGGGCAGGGGGTGCTAAGAATCTCCGGGCTACCAAAGGCCGCCAAAACCAACTGACCCTAGCAACGTATGGTGGCTGGCAGGAGTTGGATCAGAAGAGCCGAAGATCGGGCTCAGTGGCATGCATTGGGAGAGGCCTATGCCCAGCAGTGGACTAGGCTAACACGAGCTGATTATGTACACCATAAAACATTTTTGACAAAAAGACATAAAAAATAGACGTACAAAGGGCGGTTCTATCACTAAAATGATTTTTTCCAAGCAACATTTGGGTGGACCAGATAGATTTAAGAATTAGAAGTGGGCTAGCTTGTTAACTATCGTCCAACATTAATTTCCCTTTCCTCCAAATACGGGTGAACGCAGAAGTTCCCACAACGAGCGAGGTAGTCCTTAATTAATTACGTTTAACGTTAAAAAAAATGTTTTCTCATCAACATTCCCGTTCGTGATCTAGCCCGATGCCTGATGCGGGCGGCGGCTGATCAATCATTGTGGCGCTTCTTGATCCTTATTGGATGTAGCTGTGATTGATGGACCCGGTCCGGTTGAACCGGGTTCGAAACTCGGCTCGGTCGCGTAACACGGTGACTATGTACTCCTTGATACCGATTGGTTAGCGAATGTCAATGTGCGCAATAAATAATGGAAACTTGATTTGAAACATAAGTCGTTGCGATAAAAAATTGTGATAGATTTCTGATTTCAGTATTATGATAAGTTCGTTTAGGGGTCAATGGAATTGTTTGAAAGGTACATCGGTGTTTCCAGTCGAAATAAATGAAAAAGGTACGTAACTTAACTTAGCATTTAATGATTGACATTATTCATAACGAAAAGGTCTCAATCGAAAGGTTTTTTTAAGGTTAGCATAAAGGCAGCTGTTTTTATCAATGTTAAGTTCTATGTGTTTTATAACAGTAACTATATTTTTATGTGTTTATAAGTAATGAAACCCATAAAACTTAAATAATTGTTAAAATAATCGCTCGCTCTCAATGCATTTCAATTAATTAAGAGTCTGCTACAATACGTTTTATAGAGACGAGTCCCAGCAAGAAACTATTACTCCTTTATTAAAATAAACATAACTTAAATCTAAGCTAACATCATTTACTTGTGGAAAATAATATAAAAAGCCATTTAATCTGTGCAGCTGCACATTTAACTACAACATTAGCACTACATAACTATCCATCTTGAGTTAATTGTAGGAATGTAAAGTCCATGCATATTACGCATTTACTATTATTTTGCTGGAACTTTCTTTACAAAAAGTTAATGAATGCTTTATCAATGCCACGGTTCGTTTGAGTAACGACGTTTTAACTAAGCACGGCCGAATCTGTGTATCGCAAATTAAAATAATTCCCTCAAATCGGCAATCATACTTACTGATTCGATACAGTACCTAAATCGAGGTATTAACGTAATATCCGCCTCTAAACGTTTTCTAACTAAAGACTTGCACACACCAATCGCGGGTTTGAAGTACTGACGACGCGACACGACGACACACTGCAGATTCAAAAGGTAAGCCTGCGGAGCAATGCGATTGATTAACCCATGAATAAAATTATCTGCGTCTGGGATAAATTTTACTTGCAAGATAGGATTACAAACAAACAGACACTGCGGGAATAACTAAATAAAAGCCCATTCGAATCCCATTCGAGCTTTCCTGAGACTGGTTGTTTTTTCTAGTAAACATTTTATCCTATATCTATATTATCTATATAGCATTGTAAATAGAAAAATTTCAATAATAAAGATAACTAATCAAAGTCAAATAATTTAATAAAAATATAAGCGTTAACATTCGCTTCGAGCTTCGAGCCTTCCAACGAGAAGAGTTGGCAAGAAACTGAGGAGGCTTTTTTAATCTCCATCTTATTTTAAACAAAATCACATATTATAGTATAATAACAATTAATAGTAACAAGCACTGCATTGTAGAACCGCCCTTTTTTACAATTTTAAGCTATTTCTGACCAGCTTTTAATGTGCAATAGTCTTAGGAGAGCTTTTAGAATAATAGTATAATAGTATCTTGGAGTAATGGAAGAAAGCTATTGACTTGATTGAGACGCAATTTCACCATACTCTGTTGGTTAGTTTACCATTCAGTTAAATCATTTAAGAGCTGTTAAAGATAATGAGTGTTCCACAATGTGTTAGTGGCTGTTTAATTTGAGTTATCTGATTTTAAGCAGTCGTTAGCGCATTGATTGACCGTATCCGCATAGTAAGGGGTTACCTTTGATCACATACTTATAATCACCACCATTATCGCCGAAGGGTAAATCTGAGACTATAATAAGGACAGCAAAAGCATTCCTCTACCATAGTCCACTTTTCACCAAATAGCGACTCAGTAAAGGCTTAGAAACGTCAGGAAAATAAAAAAAACTATGTAATGTAGTAAATTAAACGCGAGTTTTGATCCGTAAAAAGTGTTTCATTTTATTTGTGTAAGTTTATAGTTATTATATGTGATCGAAAGGGGTTACCCCAGCCTAGAGATGTATTAAACAGATACTTATTACTGATGCGTCACCGACCCTGTACTAATCAGGGGCTACTGTCACGAGGAGTATTACTTTATTATTGAAATTTTGCTTTCACAATGCTGTATGTTTACTAGAAAAAAATCAACCAGTCTCAGGAAAGCTCGAATGGGATTCAAACCCATGACCTTTGTTGCCTGTCCACTGCTCTAAACTAGCGGTTAGTCTTTTGGGGTCTCGGTAGCTGCTGGTTGAATTCTTTCTAGTAGTTGATGATTTACGCTGGTGGACCGGCAATCCAAAAGTCATGGGTTCGAACCCCATTCGAGCTTTCCTGAGACTGGTTTTTTGTAAACATTATCATAGTATTATTATTATTACATCGAACTATGCAAAAGGAGATGTTTAATTTTTTGCCAAGACCATGTACCAACACTTACTCAAAAAATAGTATAAAATACATGTATTTAGTTGATTTATGTAATATTCCGATTTGCCTTATCATTTTTGCGTAAGAATAAAAAATTAAAATATAATTTTTAATAACCTGGCAACTTGAGATGTCTTTCTGAGATTAAAATCAAGTGTCCAAAGCTGTAAAGAACGTAATAAAAAGTGTAACTGTCTCAATGATTTAAAAAAAATAGAGTGGCGTTCTTTATCATATCGTTTTTACGTGGATTCTGAGTAAGTTAATTTATAAATAACATTAACAATGTCAGGATTGAAATAAAGATTTTCAGTTAAATGACCAAAAAGCAAAATACAACAGCTTTATTACTTTTGTTTTGACAGCTACTTGACATGACATGACATTGACAGAATACGCCTGCGGTCACGAAACTTGTTATAATTGATTTAAAATACTTTTTACGTAAATGGCAAATACGGCAAATGGTACCTGTACATACAGGGTCAATTTTGGACCCCCCGCCAAAAGTAAATATGGTGTATAAAAAGTAATAATAAAATATTTGACGTAAAAATAATAAATGTTTTCTATTTTTAAATATAATTTATTGGCTGCTTTTTAAATCCTAAATTTCTAGGTGCGTGCGCTCACCCTTGCGGTCCAAGCGAACGGAGCGCCGTCATTGGTGGAAGGGGGAATAAATAGCAGTCATGCGCATGCGCTTTGAAAACGAGGCGGCCGCGCGCTAGGTGACAATGATTTTAATTTTCGTAAGAAAGAATTGAGACAAAAATGTGACAAAAAAATATGATTTTTTATTTGAATATTTGGCTGTACTGCTGTTATAGGATCACGCAAACAATTTTGGCGGGGGGTCCAAAATTGACCCTGTAGAATGAAATGATCACCATTCACATATCACCTTTTACCTACATATTGTTGTCTCAATACTCATGCTGATCTTGTCAGACCGGTGGTCTTATCACTAGACCACGAAGTTCATACTTTGATTCAACATAGTATAGCACAGCGCATGTACGGGCGCCGATTAATTAAGAGAATTGATTAGCATGGGCGTGGCCCGCTAACGAGCTCTGGCCGCTTTTGTGTTTGTTTAATTACTTTTAATACCGCCCTCTAGCGGACGGCGACGGGCCCACTTCGGATATTCTCGGTAGCTGTTTACTGATAGCGTTTTACATGCAGTTCAAAAATATTACAGTGTTTAATTAGGTTTAGTGAAAAAAAATTGACACAAAGTAACAAAGCACATTGATTCCTAAACATCAAAACATTGAAAATAAAACATTGTAAACTTAACGACATCAAAACTTCGAGTTAAAAATATTATAATAATATGTGTAATAACCGGAAGTCAAATAACTCAATGATTCATTTCAAAATTATATACTTACTTACTTAGATACTTAAAAAAATTGGTTGCCTGTAAAGTCGGTATACGGGCGAAAGTTTTACGTGACAACGACTTTGAGTGGTAAAATAATTTTAATGTGAATATTCATTCGTATAGTAGGAAGAAGGATGAAATAATAGTAACAATTTAAAACATTTATTTATAAAAAGAATTATATTTAAAACAAATATGCAGACCGATCATAGTTGAGTGGGAGAGAGACGCAAGGCATTCGGCGGGCCTCTCTCTCGTTCGGTGACTCATCGTAACGTTACCGAGCGTTACACTTTTTCATAAGTGACTCCCAGCCGCAACCTAATTTAAGACGTTGTCACGTCAAAAATTAAGTAATAGTACATTATGATATAAGTGCGGTAAGATGAAAATTACAGCCGAGGCGATATTGCTAGCCCGAGCCGTAGGCGAGGGCTACAAGAAAGCAGAGGCTGTAATTATCAAAGCGCACGTATGCCATACGACGTTTTATAACATATTTGTGAGGAAAAAAATTCCGAAAATGACTGCGTTTTTTTGTTGTTTTTCTAGTGTCTTTGGTAAGCCAACATATATTTTTCTTTGTCCAACAGCATAGAGCGTAGATGGGCTCATCAAAATAATACCACCAACCCCTCTCTTCCCTTGGGTGTCGTAAAAGGCGACTAACGGACTAAAGATTGCACATACATCCAACAGCATAGAGCGGCGATGGGCTCATCAAAATAATACTACCAACCCCTTTCTTCCCTTGGTTGTCGTAAAAGGCGACTAACGGACTAAAGACTGCATATACATCCAACAGCATAGAGCGGCGATAGGCTTATCAAAATAATACTACCAACCCCTTTCTTCCGTTGGTTGTCGTAAAAGGCGACTAACGGACTAAAGACTGCACATACATCCAACAGCATAGAGCGGCGATAGGCTTATCAAAATAATACTACCAACCCCTCTCTTCCCTTGGGTGTCGTAAAAGCTACTAACGGGCTAAAGGCCTATGTTGTCCATAGATTCAAATGATTACTAATTTGTGAATTACATTACCGCACTAGTGCGAAACTTATTACATTACGATACTGAAATCGGTGTAATAAGAGCTTCTTTACGAGCAAATGTGTTATAAAAAAAATTACAGACAAGTAGCCATACAATAAATTCTATCATCGGTTCAAGTAACTGACGAAACATTAAACAAATTCTAATTTCCCTTTTAATCAGAACGACTTAGCAATAACTAATTTTGAAATTTTATTCAATATTATCATAAGCACAAAGAATTTAATGAATGCACGCCCGAGGCGATTCTTTAAACAACTTGTTCTGCTAACAGATCCTATTATGGCCGTGTGTCAAAATAAATAGGGTTATCGGCCATTTTAATTTATAGGGAGCCGGACCCTATAATTTCGTACTAATTAACTACCAGCTATTTGTGAAATTCTCCAGTTGATGGAACGTCGTAACAAGCTGGTGGCTGCACACGCGGGCTCTTCCACAAAACATACAAGAATTTTGTGCCTACTTGTACTCTTTTTTTTGTTAAAAATCATAATTAGATTTGCGGGCTAACATCCTTCAAGATACATCTAGTGTGGTCCAAGTTGAGATAACGTTAAATATGTTTTTTTAATTCGACTAACCAAATATGCTGAATAAAAAAAGAAGTAACAATTATATTAACCTGGTAATCAAAACTACGTTTACGTTTTATAAATACATACATATTACATCCATATAACCACAACTATTATCCCTGAAGGGTTAGTCAGAAACTAGGCAATGAGGACAGCAAAAGCAGTTCTCTACCATAGTCCACTTTCCACCAAATAGCGACTGCACATGTGCTCAGCGTGACAAGTGAGCTTATCGCCTCTCTAAGCTGTTGGATGTGAGTGCAGTCTTTAGTCCGTTAGTCGCCTTTTACGACACCCAAGGGAAGAGAGGGGGTGGTAGTATTCTTTCACAGTACGCCGACACGTTTTATAAATGGTTACAATATTTAGGCTTAACTCTACGACTAAAATCTTGGGATCGGTTCAAAATTCCATTAAGCAGAACAACGCATTACGCTTAGGAAATCTGAAAAAATGGCTTTACATGAATTAAATTCTGAGATTTTCAGTCTCATAGTACGCTAAGCTTTGGAGCCATTTAGCAGTCTTTAATTTGCAATTTCGTAATAAATGGATTTTTAGAAAAGTGTGCCTAAAGAAAACAAACAAAAGACATAAATGTGCCTAATTTAAGTTTATGTAAATGAAGAGATCTATTCTAATAAAAAGTTCATTGCAGCAAATGCAATTAACTCCGTGCATCTATTCATTACGCGATTTCAAAATGTTACCGAAAACTGAAATAAATCGCTCTCGCTTATACTTTAAGGCAGTGTTTAATGAAAGCCTGTTGGGAGGCGGTCCGGTAGATGAGCTAGGGAGGATAAAAATTCGATTACAATTAAATTAACCCACCATCTATTCATATCTCATTAATAGCCGTCCGATTCATTAGCAGCTGCTTATTATAAAATAAATATTATCATTGGGGGAAGGCTTTTTTTATAATGTTCTAATATTTGTCAAACTTTATTGGAGTAGAGTGCGGAATATAATTGTGTGTGTGAGAAAAATTTACTTTCGTTACATACATCAGATAATTATTTAATGTAAGTAAGTAAGTAGGTTTCTTAATATAACTCAAAAAAACCTGATAACTTTGAGAAATAAAATAGAAATGTACAAAAAATTCGATTAGTGCTTTTGCTTGTCTCTTGTTAGTGTCGTCTTGGTACTCTACAGGTTATGGACGGAGATATTGAATGGATAAAGAAGTTAATCGCTTATGATGCAAAGAATATACTAAACATAATAATACGTGGAGTTGATGGCAATTAATCTTTAAATTTGTTAATAAGTATAACCGTGCCGCGTAGCGGTGAAAGAATACTACCACCCCTTCTCTTCCCTTGGGTGTCGTAAAAGGCGACTAACGAACTAAAGACTGCACATACGTCCAACAGCATAGAGTGGCGGTAAGTTCACCACGCGGACCACATGTGCAGTCGTTACTTGGTGAAAAGTGGATTATGACATAGGACTGCTTTTGCGGTTAGCCTTATATTAATAAAGTAGCTATTTTGCAATACCTTTATGTATTATATTCAAGTCAGGAATGCCTCTAAGTGATAGTTTAGTAAATCAGTTTTACATAAACATTTTGCTACTTTTTTACCTTACCTGTTGTGGCACCATTCAAAAAATAAAGCAAAATATGTATACGAATACGAGTAGATAAGATACATTAATTGATCACCTATGTACTACGCCTACACCATGTGCTGACGTCTGTACCAACAAAACGTGTAGGTACCAATAAATTAACGACTACCGATCGTGAGTCCCGCCTTTCTTTTTATATCATCAGATGTATAATCGGCGGTTCATAATTGAATTTTAGATTAATGGTCATTATGAAATCATAAATCCAATCAGCTGGCCCACGCATTCGGTCAGCTAGTGATGACCGATTGTTCCAAAATCTACAATCGGCTCAAGTGATGCGATCTAGCTTTCAGTCGGATTGTTTTATTTGGGTGTCTGCTTGTGTCTTTGTTTACGATCGTTGTCATAAGACGTAAATTGAAATTTCAAATGTAAAAAAGGCCCGCTGAAAATACCTCAGGGCAACATTTATTATCACTCTGCATATAAATTTACAATTTATATGGTTCATAAGACACTTTTGTCTTATTCTTTTATCAAAATGTTACTAAAAATACACAATAAAAATAAGGGAGACTTCTAAAAGTCATGGGAATTATAAGTATACTTTTTATGATTTTTCGAGGTAAAAACCATCGATCAAATGTACCATCGAAGAAAAGACCCGTCGAGGAAGAGATACTTCGAGGTATTGACCTTTCGAGGTTACGAGCCATCGGTGAAGTGTAGGTACCGTCGAGGTAGAGACATCGAGGTAATGACCATCGAGTTAACGTCATTCGAACTAGAGTATCAGACCCAACCTGTACAACGCCATGACCTTTTACATATATACCATTGGTACTACGGCCAAATTCGATAAAGAATGTTATGTAATGTAAACAAATAACATTGTTATTATTTTCTTTGTGCAAATATCTAGTTTGAGTGGGATTTTACCGTTTTTAAAATAAATACACCATTGTACTTAAGATAAAGTAAACATCTGAGTGACATAGATATTTGCACAAAGAGATGTAAATAATTGGTTTATAAACATTCTTTAACGAATTTGGCCGAACTACAAAACATGAGATTACGTCGTTGCCCTATCACTTAAGATAAAAAAGTACGTCACTCAAATGTTGCGAAATGCTGAAAACGCCTCTTACGATACTTTACATAAGTAAAAAAAGACAAATTTTAAATAGGTAGAAATAAATCAAATCATCAGTCTATAAACGTCCCACTGCTGGGCACAAGCCTTCCCACATGGACAACATCACATGGGCACATTGGGCCATAACCTACCACGCTGGCCCAATGCGGGTAGAAGTTGCCGAGAGATGGCAGTCGTTAAAAGTTAAAACCTGGTATGTTTCGGCATCAACCGGGACCACGGCTTTACTTGCCTTCCGAAGCACGGAGGAGCTCAAGATGTTTTTAATTTGGTCACCCATCCAGAAATGCCAAAAGTGCTTAGCGTGTAATATCGCAAGCCGAACGCGCTAGCCGCTGCGCCATCGAGCTCGTCATATTTTTTATTATTATAACAGGATCAACCGTGTCGCGTCGCGTAGCGGTGAAAGAATACAACCACCCCCTCTCTTCCCTTGGGTGTCATACAAGGCGACTAACGGACTAAAGACTGCACATACATCCAACAGCATAGAGCGGCGATGGGCTCACCACCTGTCACGCTGAGCACATGTCCAGCCGCTAATTGGTGAAAAGTGGACTATGGCAAAGGACTGCTCTTGCGTCCTCATTGTCTAGTCTCTGACTAATCCTTCGGGCATAATAGTCCTTATTATATGTATGTATATATGTAACTCGGAGATCGTTGGCAGTTCTGGCGCATTAAATTTGCATTTGTGTAACTGTCGCTACCCCGGGTGACTGGATGGATGAAGATTTAAAAAAAATTTAAAGCTCCCCCGTACTTTGGAATTAAGGCAAGTTGAGCCGTTATTGCCCATGCTGTGGCAGTAAGAAGGAAGTGGATAAAATCCACCAAACCGCATCACGCCATCGTGTTTAGGTCCAGTACATAATGATGAATAATAATTCATTTATTATCATATCAGTTACGAGATTTATTAAGTTACGACACCAAACTCATAGATATACCTTAATGATATTAACATACAATTAGTTTAAAAAAAGAAGAAACCCAACCATAATTTTCCCATCTCTAACCCGCGGATGTTCCTGCCGACTTATTGAATTACATTTTAATTAGATAAGATTATGTAATTAATGAGCATCCAGTATTGTTTCGGTGTGTGATGGATGGCGGCTGCCGGCCACGGGCTGTCGTATTTTTCAACTTATGACATGTAATAACGCGGTGATTGATAGCTCGCGATTGTTGAAAGCCGAATTGTATTATTTCTCTTTGGTTTCTTTAATGAAACGCACCGTTTAAGAGGTCCCGTGCGGGCAGCATTCGATTTAATGAGATGTTATCGACCAGACTGTGTTGAGGTTTGATCTGTCGTATAGAAACTCTTTAAGTGCATGGTGTATGCAAACTTTTTGGGTAGATATACTCATAGAACAGTTTAAAAAGGTGGTATACTTAATTGAAATTGTCTTGCCTAAGTACAAACTTAGCTTTTATGTAAGCCTAAGTGACTGTTTGGTTATAATCTCTAAGATTTTGTAAATAAAATTAGATATAAATAAAAATAACGGTTTAGGTAGCACCCCTGATGATGACGATGATGATGTAATGATGCGGTGATTGATGGCTCGCGATTGTTGAAAGTCGAATTGTATTATTTCTCTTTGGTTTATTTAATGCAACGCACCATTTAAGAGATCCCATGCGAGCAGCATTCGATTTAATGAGATGTTATCGACCAGACTGTGTTGAGGTTTGATCTGTCGTATAGAAACTGCATATGTGCATAGTGTACGCTGACTTCTTAGGTGGGTGTACTTACTCAATTTAAAATATCTTGCTTATGTACAGTCACGAGCAAAAATATGTAAACAATTGTAGCTCTCTTAATACAATGGAATAAGATTCAAATCAAAGGTATACATATTGGTGCTCGTGACTGTACTTAAGTAAGTACATCTGCTGTCTCGGTTTCTGAGTGGCAAATCTCTCAGTCGGACAGCTGGAGGTCCCCCAGGTTCAATTCCCAGGTCAGGCATAGTGAGTTTCGGAGTTTTCGATGCACAGCCCGGGATTGTGATCAGTTGATCACCAATCCGCATTGGGCAAGCGTGGTGATTGAGCCAATACTCATCAACTTAGTAGCAGTATAGACTATATGGACTATTTGTTTTTTATAATTTTACCTTATTACAAGCTTACCTCAAGCATAAACGTGTCGCGTAGGGGTGAAAGAATGCTACCGCCTCCTCTCTTCCCTTGGGTGTCGTGAAAGGCGACTAATGGTCTAAAGACTGCACAACATCCAACACCATAGAGCGGTGATGGGCTCACCACCTGTCACGCTAAACACATGGCAGTCGCTATTTGTTGAAAAGTGCACTATGGCAGAGGACTGCTTTTGCTGTTTTCATTGCCTAGTCTCTGAGTAACCCTTCGGGGATAATAGTCGTGATTATAAATGTATGTACAAGCTTACCTCCGTTTTCCCTCCGCCCTACCTCCGTTTTCTGGAGGGAGGCAGAGTCCACAGCTTACCATTTGGTGCGAGCCTGCTGACACATACCCTTTGCCATAATTAACAAGAAAAGTCCATGTCCTGCAAACGCCTGTCACTTCTAAGCGATTGCGGTGCATTTCCATGGGACGCAGCGCAGTGCGCAAAATATTGCATAGCGATGTCATCTCCAGTGACAACACCTCAATGATGTGAACTAATGTTAGAGCCACCTTAACGTGTAATCATTGAATGATGACGAAAGCTTTAAGCTTGCTGATATTATTAAATTCTATCAACAAAATTCTCCATAACTACATCGTGTCTTAAAATTATCTTTTGTCACCTTTTATTTGACTGACGTAGTTTTAAGCGAATTAGAGAAGTTTAAGCATATATATATAACTAAACGCTAGTTACTGAAGTGTGATAATGTGGCGTACATAACCAGTTCATTATTTTGATATTACACAAATCGAAGATTTTGCTCTCCTTCCTTTACGTCGACCAGGGGAAGGTGGTTTATCATATTTTTCAACGGGAAAGCCGGTATGACAGGTTAGTGAGAGACGAAAGCACATTTTACCTGAAATCATAAATTACAACAACGCCAATGTTACGCAACATTAGTTAGTTGGAATTAAAACGATCCCTACCACCAATCTGCAAACTCGCTGGGAATCGAAACCGGGACCTCTGCGTTCGATTCTCAGCTAAACTGGGACAGATATGCGTTTCAACGGTTTTGACGTTGGTAATCGGTCATATGTCATTGATGTGGATATTTTTTAACGCACACGCATTGGCCATATTAATAAAAGACAGTATTCAATAAACTTGTTTATTTGATACGAAATCATATTTGTCGGTTTCTCTCTGTGAAATACTAAATATCATGATTGCTTCTAAAAAAGTCACCATTAAATATATAAAAAAGTTCTTTTTTTATATTTATATCTAGAGTTGGTATTTATTTAGAATTATTTTATTAAAAATGAGCAAATAATATGTGAGATGAAAAATATAAAATACATGTAATATAATACATTCATTACCATTAATTAATATTGCACACCTTTAAGTCTGTTATACAATTTTGTCATTTTGGTACTTTAGTTGTACCAATCTTTTAATAAATCAATATAGACTTTGCAGCAATTGAAATATAAATAGGACACTACTTGGTTAATTTTATGTAATTTTTTCAGTATTCAAGTCTCGAATTTTGTTACAGTACACACATGGAACGTAAGTTCAGTGACACACATGAAAACCAGTATCATTATTAAAGTATCAAAGACCAAAGCTACAACAATAGAGAGAGCACTCACAAATACTTATTCTCAAACCTTTACACAAACAATAGAGAGAGCACTCACAGATATCCTCAAACCTTTTCACAGAAATTGGAAACAATTTAATAGTTAATAAGTAAAGAATTCATTTACATAAAGTAATGTTAGTCACATTTAATAGGAAAGGCACCGGTAGAGGCACAAACATTTTATTACGTATTTTAAGTTGATTGTAATCAGTGTCACAGATTAAGTACCGTCAGAGGGGTTACTTTTGAATCGAGTGTAACATTGATCACAGCTCCTGATCCCTGAAGCAATCTTCTATATGCCAACTTACAGCATGATTACCAATATGGCTATCATACTAGAGAAGCCCAGAACGGTAAGGATACCATTTTGCAGCTACTTAAGGATACATAGCTGTGATCAATGTTATCTTGATTTGAAAGTAACCCCTTTCTACCATACTTACCTTTGTACTAAGAGCAAGGGCTACATAGAGTCAAATTAGTGTTACTTATACCAAGTTGGTTTCAAATTTCGTTACTAGATAGCGTTCTATCCCATACAATTTTAAAACTTTCACTCAGCACTCTGATAAAACTTCTTCGTATTAGTAAGGCGAGTCTATTACTTTGTCTAGTATAGCTAGTACATTGCTGCGCCACTTTGCTTGATTAACATGAATCAAAAAAACAATATAATGAATATGTTGTTATATGTACTACTATGTACTCAGTATTTAACTCGCCTAATACAAACAAATCGGTAAGGTCGATCTGCACAAATTACGTGCTGCGTCAGATTGAAATACCAAACTGTGTTCCGTCACTTGATTATATTTTACAGCGCGCGCATCAAAAGCGCTTACTGCAATGTTTACCTTTGCATTGATATCAATTTAGTACCTACTATTTTTATGTTATTTTCGTATTTTGTAACAGTGTAACGACGGAAAAGCATGTTACACATTGTCAAGCATTGTAACCATGTTGTTTCAGGGTGTGAACAAAATCATTGAAATGTACCTATGTATGTCTTACTTCCTGAGCAATAACAGTAAATTATCAGACGGACACACTGTCTGAATGAGAAGACCCTAACTCAACATGGACGTGTTTATAATTTTAAACTTAAAATACTGATACTATTACTACCTTAAAGCTACAATAAATAACAATACGGTCTATAACTGGACGGATCAGTAAAACTATGCCTTATTTACGTGGTAGAATTTAAAACGCGAAAATGTAAAATAAACTGAATAAAGATTGTTTTATTTTCATTTCCAAGACGCAGAACAACCACTGAAAGTAAAGTTTGTTTGGTTTTGAAAAAATATAACTAACTGAAAGGTAAAAAATTAAAATGAGACCGAATGAATTTCGATTTAAATATTTTAACGTCCATACTTAGTAATTGTTCCAGCAGCCTGCATAGAAAATTCTACCACATTTACATTATAAAATCTACTATTTACTATTTTATTATCTTACACGGCAAGACTGTGCCCGAACGTTTAGCTCGTCTTTTCCATCGAAAAGTGTTTGTGAATTAAAAAGTTGAACTAAGATCAATGATCTGGCGCATTCCAACGTTTCATTCAACCGAGCTCAACTGATCAGGTCGGTGTGGTGTCGTTGTCTTAAGATCTCTAGTCTCAGCTCGTGTTCTCTTGCAGCCATTCTGAGGGCAGCGATGCTGGAACTCCTCCTCTCCACTTCTGGGCCTGAGGATTGGGTAGGGGGGGACTCGCTACCCGGAGATATGGGCGGTGATACTGGCGGGGGGTCAGGCGACTGTCGGGGGGGCGCCGCGAGTCCTGCTAACAGGGAGTGGAAGGGGGGAGAGCTGGTGTAGAGGGGAGTGGAGAACATATGTGGCCGAGGAAGCGGCGCACCCAAGTATTGGGCTCCCAGCACTGGTCCGCCTGCATACCTAAGGAGGAAACGGTTTGTTAGGTTATTACGTTTTAGATTATTTAAAACAAACGCTAATGATGCAGTTAAGATTCGTTTTTGGGGTTTGTGGTCCTAATTATTAACAACACCGATTGATCTCAAACTCAAAGGTACCAGGTTCGATTCGCAGCGCGGGGCATTACTGAACTCAATTTGGTTGGTGGTGAGGCTGGTTTTGATTACGTAGTTCCTCAGTTTACTACGTTTTTTAATGGGTGTAGGCTTCACTCCCTCTTTCAAGCTTTACGTAGCTGGGAGCGTAGAGGAAGCCCTCTCAGCTATGAAAAGGGAGGAGACCTAAAATCCAAGGTCGCTCCTAGGGCCCTTTGCGTACGACAGCATTTAGCCAGGTTAAAAAAAGGCTGCGCTATTTTGACATTTTAATAATACATATAAGGTGACTGCTAGAAACCGCAAGAAACTTCAAGGGCTGGTCAGGTGAAGTGTTTTAAACATGACAAAAATGACAAAAAACGAATTCGTGTTTTTTTCATTTTTAATTAAATAATAAAATTCATTTTGTGAATTTTTATTGGTTAATCTTTGAGTATCTATTTTATTTTAAAGCAATAACTTTATAAAAATAAAATGAAAAACAATTAAAAATAACGATTATTTACAACGCGCGGGCAATGGCCGGCAGGCCGTTCGTCTGTTGACCCGTTCGCGTCAGCTGGGCGATAAGTACCTAAGTTAGTCTGCAATGAGACCGTTTTTGTCATGTTTAAAACACTTGACCTGACCAGCCCTTGAAGTTTCTTGCGATTTCTAGCAGACACCTTATATCCATACATACATATAATCACGACTATTATCCCCGAAGGGTTAGTCAGAGACTAGGCAATGAGGACAGCAAAAGCAGTCCTCTACCATAGTCCACTTGTCACCAAATAGCGCTGCACATGTGCTCAGCGTGACAGGTGGTGAGCCCATCGCCGCTTTATGCTGTTGGATGTACAGTCTTTAATCCGTTAGTCGCCTTTTATGACATCCAAGAGAAGAGAGGGGGTGGTAGTATTCTTTCACCGCAATCATCATCATCATCATCAGCCTATAGGTACTAGTCCACTGTTGGACATAGGCCTCTCCAAAACCACGAAACTGAGCACGATCACCGCAATGCGACACGGTTAACAAATCCAACTCACCTAAAGGAGGCTAAGGCGTTGGTGTCAAACGGTTTCCTGAACCCGAAGCCGAGCTGAGAGAACGGGTTGGGCATGGAAGCGACCACGGACGGCGGCGGCGCCCCACCTCCCAGGTAAGGGTTGTAAGGGTGTCCTTGGGGCCCCACCTTTTCCTGCTTGCGCCACTTAGCCCGCCGGTTCTGGAACCACACCTGGAAGAGAAGGTGACGGTTAAGTATCTTTGTTGTGGAAGGAACTCGTCTGCGTATCGGGTCGGGTAGCGATCTGAGATCTGAGTGTAAATTTGTAAATGTGCAAACGTTACTATCGTGTTTGAATTAAGTTTTGACAGATAGATCTTAATGCCAAGTAAATAAGGTCCAGAATAAAAACTCTTAACACAAACGCGATAGTAACGTTTGCACATTTACAAACTTACACTCAGCTCTCTGGCAAATTAAGTCACTTTCGCAATGTCGTGCCATGCCAGGTGATCAAAATTTAATTGAAATGCTCCAAGTAGGTACTCCAACGGCTATTTCTAATTGTCTATAATTAATTAATATAGAGCACCACATTTAAATAAACTATTTACATTCAAATTCATATTTTGTATTTTATGACCTGGTAGCGACATATTTCTTTTTTTGTAAATGTCGTTGCTTTTCTGTGTGTGCTGTGGTTTCTTGCGCCCGTTCTTTGCCACAGTTTATAAATGATGTCCTGAATGGGTGGTATAATAAAAGATTTTTTTCAAGATTTAAAGTACTTATTAATTGACTTTATTGAATAAATATGTTTTGACTTTTGACTTTTTGACTAATATCTTGAGCTCCGGCGAAAGTGCAATTGGGTATGACGACTTTCTTGTGTCAGGGTTTTTTCATTTCCAAATTACACAGAAACAGCAGTCGGTTTTTTTAGATTTTTAAATTACCGTTTTTGAATGAAAACGCCTACAAATCTTTTTGAGCTAAAATAAATATGTAGGCCACTTGATACGGAGATAGTGAGCGCTGAAACTATAATTTTTATAAATCCTCTAAAATGTAAGATACAAACCTTAAGCGCCGGGCCTGGTTTCTTTTTGTATGAGATTTGGGCCATCTCCTTTGTTTACGCTCACACCAATTATCTAGACCCAGATGAGTATTCTTTTGAAACTCGTTAATATGGTAAGATAACGGATAAATATACGTAAACATAAAAAAACAACCAGACCCGAAATCAATTTAGAAAAACAGTGTTTCTCTAAATTGACCCGACCCGGCGTGCTAACCACTCGACCACGGAGGTCGCCAAAAACTACATAATCTGAACGGATTTTTTAAATTTTTTTTTTATTCTGCAACGGGTAAGCGCTTGGGCTTCATCTCACCTGCTGGTAAGTGACGATAAGGCCAAAGGTGGAAGCGCGCTTCACCCGGAATCCTCAATCACTGAGGAACTGGCTATCTTATCTCAAACTATCGGAACACAACAATGCTATAAACATCGTTGTTATGGAGGCAGACTTAGATAAGATGGTGGTAGCTAGGCAGGCGGACTTAACAGCTCTAAAACCAACCAAACCGAGCACACAAAGATGTATCCCCCGCAGGGAATCAAACCCGGGACCTCTGGGTCTGAAACCGGTGGCTTAGCCACTAGACCACAGAAGCGGTTAAAATATGATATGAAGGTTTTATATGCATAACGGAAATAACTTAGGTACTTAAAAAACTATGCCTTAGACTGGATTCGACTCTACATACTCTTTCGCTATACGGATGACTGCTGTTCTAATAAAGTTACCGTGATGCATAACAGCGGCAGTCGTATGAATTGTATTATCATGTGCAATGTAGTGTGATTGGAACATTTTTATTTTTTCAAATTTAAGATTCATCATCGTTACACACTATTATCTATGAATTTGGTATTCCACTATTCAGTACGGCAATACAGCTAACTAGTGGAACGTAAACTATTAACAAACACTTAACGTTGTCAGTTTTAAACAAGAAAAAGTAAGTTCTCTTTAAATTATGGCGCATATTTATTGATTCACACATGGATAATAAATTTGCCAACATAATTATGTTGTTTTACCAACAGTTGTTCAACTCTACATACAATGGACTATAAGTTAATTTTGTCGTTTAATCATATCTTGAATTGTAAATGCAATAAAGAACTATGAAATTAATAACAACAAAAAAATTTTCTGTTGATACCTGTAAATTCTTTGTAAGAAACACTTTTATTGTAAGTAGTATTGCTCTTGCATGGTATGTTATTATCGTAACAGGACGACATAATAATATACAGATATTTCACTTAATAATCAAAATTTATTCTTAATCGTACCAGTATGCTATTTACTGTTATGCCAGTAATTTATAGTAAACACGTGATAACTGTACAATAAAATTACAATTTAAAGTTTTAACATATTTAACGATTGGAATGACATACACTCAAGTATAACTTGCATTTTTATACTACAAGAAGTAGTTTTCACCAGCAGAAAACTAAACAAGAGCCAGTGGACGGTAATAAAGATTGATTTAATGCCGATCCAATATCACTGCATGCAATATTTATGGCATTCAACATTTATGACCGAAAAAAGGAGCCAAACGAAAACTGTGCATCATTATGTAAACGGTCATTTTTATGGCAATTTAAATTAATTCACTTATGATAAACGCTTGTATTGTAAAAAAATTAAACGCGATTCTGTAAATGTGCATGCGGTCGAGGCGGATGCTGCGCGGGCGCGTAACAAGAAATACCGCTGTGTTTACCGTTAGCTCGGCCACTCGACTTTGAACTCTACGGATTCTCTTCAGAGTTGTTTATCGCTCGTGCGTCAGTATTCTATTGGGTTTACAATGGCTATTATAAATATGACTTCATACGGCGCAGGCCGCGAATTTATAAATGTTGTAATTGGAGGCAAACATGCGCGCGGAATGCGCTGTACGGCCGGCAAAAAGGCCGGGCCCAGGTGCCGAGTTTAATAGCTTAACAGAGTCGCGCATTAAGGTAATGACCGCGTAGCAGCCTTAAAATGACGCTTGCGGCTTGACCGTGCCACGGTAAGGGAACGTTGAGCCGAGGGTAAAATTAAATGTTATGTTTTGCATAACGCCAACCGACGGCGAAATAACGCGAAAATGGTGAGTTATAAACGACTCGGGATTGTAAAAATGCCGCTCTTTAGATTTTTTTGTTTATCTTATCCGATATGAAGTATAACGTTTAGGCCGAAGGAGGAAGTGCAGTTTATCCCAAAGCTTTAACCATTGAGGTAGGTACTGGGTGTCTTGCTTATCTCTCACTGTCGGTACGCAACAAAGCTGCTGTTGTGGTGAAAGATTTAAAAACGATTTTTGTAACTATATTTATTGGGAAACAAACAGCATTTTTATATTACATGACAATAACTAAATCTAGGTTTTACATTTGCCAAAAGAGTTTCCACTTATAGACATTAAAATACTTAACTAAACTACACTACTAAACTTAATATTAAATTTGTTTAGTACAAATAACACTGAGTAACAAGTTAATCCGACCACAAACATTTTTTTTATTATTATTATTTGGAAACTTTGAGTTCAAATTTTAATTTCGATGGTTTAAGATTGAAGATGTCGATGTGACTAAATCTCTTATTGTAGGTAACCAAAGCTCTAGAAATAAATCTATTCTTAGCATAATGTGTGCGAGAAAATGGTACAGAAAATGTGATACGCGAACGGCTGATGGGTTTTGAGCATGTCAATGAAACTTTGCTTAATAAGTACGGTAAGTCTACATAATTATTGACTATTTGGTACAGTAAAGTTATATCTTTCTTTCTATCTATTCTCTTCGCAAATTTAAAGAGGTGATATCATTGGTTTTAAATTTTTTTGAAATTTATATTTAAGTCTTTTAATGAACTTGTTTTGAACTAGCTAGACGGACTTAAGACAAGCTCTACTTTTACTACTAAACTAAGATACAGTTGTAATGGTTTTTGTAACTTGTATCGTCTTCCACTATCATTATTTTAGGTGTTACAATCAACCTTTTTAAAACAACAACTGGGATCAACGGCTGTTGTGTACGCCTGTAATAGGTAATGTTTAAGTTATAATTTGGATAATGTTTTGTTTAATGTTTCATATGTATACTGTTGGTGTACCTTTTCCATAAATAAATAAATAAACCGCTAAAACTTACGCCTTCTGAAGCACGCAGCAGTTAATAAATAATTATTCAAAGTTATTCAAAAGAGTATGTCGATTAGCCAAGGCAAACTATCTGAGTTCTAAGATTAAGAATAGTAATGACAAAATAAAAATGACATGGAATATTATAAATAGTGAAACAGGAAAGGTCAAAAGTCGTAATAATGAGTACAATTTAAATTGTGATAATAAAACCTTGACTTCTGATGCTGATGTTGCTGCAGCATTTGAGAGGTTTTTTACTGACATTCCAGTTTCAACTACAAAAGCCTTGATTTCCTCCCCCACTGTAGCTGAATCTGTTTTGAAGAAGAATGTTAAAGATTGTGAAAATAATTTCAGTTTTCAAAAAATTTGTGTTATAGATATAATAAAAACATTTAACACTCTCAATAAAAAGAAAACTGCTGATCTGTGGGGTAATTCCGTGGACGTCGCTAAATCTGTAATTATGACAATAGCTCCAGTTTTAGCTTGCATATTTAATGAATGCATTGACTGTGGTGTTTTTCCTGACCTCATGAAATATAGTAAAATAATTCCATTATTTAAATCAGGTAGCACTTCTGACCCCTCTAACTTTAGACCTATTTCTGTGCTACCCACATTTAGTAAAATTTTTGAAAAGTTAATGCTAGATCAAATGCAAATTCATTTTTATAAAAATAAACTTTTACATTGTAAACAATATGGTTTTACTAGGGGTCGCTCTACAACTGACGCCGGTGTTGAGCTTTTAATCCAAATATTTGATACCTGGGAGGAATCACAGGATGCCCTAGGGGTATTTTGTGATTTATCCAAGGCTTTTGATTGTGTTGTACATGAAACTTTGGTCAGGAAGCTTAACCACTATGGAATTAGGGATGCTTCTTTGAGCCTTCTGATCTCATACTTGAGTAACAGGATTCAAAAGGTCGACATTAACGGTAAAAGATCTCCGGGATCAGTGGTTAAAATGGGAGTTCCGCAGGGTTCAATACTTGGTCCATTCTTGTTTTTGGTTTATATTAATGACTTACCTTATTTTGTAAAAGACAGTCATGAGATAGTATTGTTTGCTGATGATACTTCACTTTTATTCAAAGTGAAACGACGACACCCAAATTATGACGATGTGAATAATGCGGTCTCAAAGATTGTTCACTGGTTTAGTGTTAATAACTTGCTATTAAACGAGGGAAAAACCAAATGTGTAAGATTTGTATTGCCTAATGTTAAGCAGGTAATAACTAGTGTACAAATTAAAGATAAGAATGTGAATCCTGTGGACACCACTGTGTTTCTAGGCATCACGTTGGATGCCAAGCTTCAGTGGGGCCCACATATAGCTAAATTGTCGAATAGACTTAGCTCTGCGGCTTATGCAGTAATGAAGATCCGTCAGTTAACTGACGTTGATACAGCTAGATTAGTTTATTTCAGTTACTTTCATAGTGTAATGTCGTACGCCATTTTACTGTGGGGAAATGCTGCCGACATTCAAACTATCTTTGTGCTGCAGAAGAGGGCTATTCGAGCAATATATAACCTACAGGCTGGTGACTCTCTCAGAGAGAGATTTAAGGATATAAGTATAATGACAGTTGCATCACAATATATTTATGAAAATCTTGTGTATGTTCATAAAAATATTGAAATGTTTTCAAAAAACAGTGATATTCACAAATTAAATACTAGAAGTAAGAACAAATTAGCAGTGCCTTATACTAGGCTCCATAAAATAAATAATTCTTTTAAGGGTCTGTGTGTACGATTATACAACAAAGTACCAAATGATATTCAGAAATTAGATCTTGATAAATTTAAAATCAAAATCAAAGAAAAGCTTTATAAAAAAGCTTATTATAAAGTGTCGGATTATACAGAAGACAAAACAGCTTGGGTCTGAAATGCTCCAAGTACCTACTCCAACAGCTATTTCTAATTGCCTATAATTAATTTATATAGAGCACCATATTTAATTAAACTATTTACATTCAAATTCATATTTTGTATTTTGTGACCTGGTAACGACATATAATATATATATATTTTGTAAATGTCGTTGCTTCTGTGCGCTGTGGTTTCTTGCGCCCGTTCTTTGCCACAGTTAAAAAATGATGTCCTGAATGGGTGGTAGGTTAAAAAATATTTGGACGTTTCAAAGTACTTATTAATTGAGTTTATTGAATAAATATATTTTGACTATTGACTATTGACTATAATAAATTTATTTTAAATAATAAATAAATTTCTTTAAGCAATAAAGAAATTCTATTCTATTCGTTATTGCAAAAGTTTCATAACCACCCAATCGCGACAATCGCTGCGTCCAAGCTCCTGCGCATACTTACTTATTATGCGAAGCGTAATTTTACAACATGATTGAATTCCCGCTCAGTTATACAAGAAAATTGCTAATGCACCCATTTAATAAACAAGGGGTTGAAAAATACGAAGCCATTACTACGAAATTGATTTTTTTTTTTATATTACAATAGGCTTTCCAATTAGAGAAGGAGGTCGTGAAAAACTTACATATTACGTAAGCAACTTTTATAATTAACGTAGAACATCCTAATGAGTATTGCGACAACGATTCTTATCATCATTATCTATCCTAAGTTCTGAAATAAGAAAACTATTGTACTTATAACAATAGGTTGGGAAAAAGTTTCTTTGATTTTTTTAAGAAATATCAAAACAATTGTTAATATAGTTTATTTAAATTTAACTAAAGTATGTAGCTGCCATTTTGTTCGATAATTTTTACCATCTTGAAGGTAATAGACATGATTCCATTGCTATAGAAATTTTGGGGTTTCTGATCAAAATACCGCGACAAGTGGTTTTGGCAGTTCTCTCGTGATGTTAACCTTACACTGCCTAAAGCATTCTGAAGAGACCGAAACAGGTGGAAATCTGAAGGTGCAAGGTCAGGACTATACGGCGGATGCATTAACACCTCCCAGCCAAACTCTCTTAATTTTTGCTGAGTGGCTAAAAATGTGTCTAACGTTATCCCTAGAAACCGGCAAGAAACAATGCCCTTGCTGAGTTTCGTGCCGGTTCTTCAGTACAAGGCTCCCGCCCCATAGTTAGACTTACGAACCGATGGCATAAATGACATTCATAAGTGCTGTAACCTAAACATGGCCTAACCTGAATAAATGATATTGAATCTTGAATCTTGAATCTATCATGATGAAAAACCACACCCCTTCTGTTGAATAATTCCGGCCGCTTTCTCTCAACTTCTTGCTTTAATCTCATCAGTTGTTCGCAGTAGAGTTCAGAATCGATGGTCCTACCTGGTGGTTGTTACCACCAGGTCATACACATCACACACACAGCACACAGGTCACACAGCTCATAATGAATAATGCCCTTCCAACCCCACCACACACACAGCATCACCTTGTTGCGAGTTAACCCGGGTTTCGCCACAGTCTGTGAAGCCTGACCGGCCTTTGACCACGACCTTTTTCGGACGTTCTTGTCGTACGTGATTTACTCTTCATCATCAGTTATCAGCTTCTTCAAAAATGATTTGGTTTCATTATGTCGTAATAAAGAATCACAAATGAGTACCTACACGGTTCATTAGGTTTCTTTCAGTGAGCTCGTGAGGTACCCAAATATCGAGCTTTTTTGTGTACCCAGTTATTTTCAATTGCTCCAAAACTGTTTTGTGGTCAATTACCAGTTCTTCAGCTACGTTGTAACTACAGATATGCCGACCTTGCTCCACTTTTTTAAAATTGGCATTCATTTTATCCATAATAGGGGGACCAGAGCGACGTGCATCTTTGACATCAAAATTTCCGGATTGAAAACGCTTAAACTAAATTTGTGCTACTCTCATAGACACTGCACTAGGTCCATCATCATCACATCGCAAATTTTTTCGCGGCTTGCGTTTAATTTTTACCTTTTTGTAGTAAAATTTTAAAATGTACCTATCAAATTTCTTTATCAGATTCACTCATCTTGACAGTAAGGAAAACAAATGAAAATCACACATTTTCCTAATTTGAATTAGGAATTATTTTCTTTAAAATTTAAACTTTTAATGATTCCAAAACCAGCCCGATACAAATAGTATAGCCAAAGAGATTTTATTACAAGTTTATACCTACATACTATATGCGAAAAGACTTTTTCCCCAACCTAATATTATGAAGGAGCAGGAGAAAGCTAAAGAATCGCACCGTTTTTCTTGAAATTGTAAATAACAAATATACGTTTGTTTGCTTACCCAAGAGGGTTTGAAGGAAATATGATTTCTGAATATCATCTACTTTAAGCTAAGACAATACATAACTGTAACTCTCGTGCTTGAAACAGGCTTAATGTGCAAATCGCACCAAGTCTATGAAAAGAGTGGCCACTCGATTACCGTAATCATTTCCAATGTGTCTGCATGTTTTCACATTCATTTTAATAATTTCAACCGTATTGTTACAACTTGTAACTATGCGCAGTTACACACGCCTGTACGTCCACCTACCAAAACTGTAACCCAAAATGTATTTTTTTAATGTGACTCGTCATAGTTACCACATCCTGCCTGATGGTAAGCAGCCGATGCAGTCCAAAATAATGAGAGCGCTCTCACCTTGGAACAAGCACGGTAACAAGCGCACCCATTCATGACGGCCTTCATAAATGCCGTTTCACGCCCCGCTTAAAATATCCCCGGGCCTTACTATAAGAGCTGGGAAACACATGCGCCGGCAAAGAATCTCAAAGCCGAAAGGTCTTACAGAGGAACGACTTGCCAAAATTTTTGGTACGAATGCTGATAGTCTGCACAGTATGATGGTGGTTCCTAAGACCAGCACGTGTAGTCCGGGAGAGAAAAGGAGAGGGCGGGATCAAAAAGTTCTTTAGAACACTCCCCGTAGTAATTCCGGTAGAAGACTGAGAGAAGTAATGTCTCTACGCAGCTAGAGGTCCCCAAGAGAGGCTGTAACCTCAGCATCTCCAATAATGCGTACAGCCAAGGATTGCAATCCCGCAAATCCGCAATCCACGCATCCCCGCGGGATCCCGCTGCTTTTATTAATCTGCTGGATCCCGCACCTACAAAGCGCGGATCCGCGGATCCCGCAAATAAAAATTTGGCGTTTTTTGAGTCTGATGGTATCAGAGGAGAGTAGCTGACGCTCGCCTATGAATATAATAATATCCTGACGGTTCAGCCTACTAGCGTAGAAGCCGAGATAGCGTTTTCAGCATAAGGATTATTTGCAGTTCACTCAGAAGCACGCTCAGAGATGACAAAATAAATGCCATTTGCTTCTTAAGAGCGTATATTTAAAAGTTATCACCATAGGTTGATATCATGGTTTCCGCCCAGGGCGAAGTACGGGGGGCAACTTATTAACTTTTGTGTCACACCTTACACCAACTATTGACGCCGGGAGTCAGGTAGACGTCGCGTACTTCGACTTCCGAAAAGCTTTCGATACTGTAGAAAATGACATATTATTAGCAAAGTTTTCGGCTATGGGTTTTACACCGCATTTGCTAAAATTTTTTTCAAGCTACCTTGGTGAACGAAGACAATATGTGGAGTACGAGGGATATGAATCCAAGCCCTACTTCATCTTTTCAGGTGTGAGTCAGGGAAGTAATCTTGGTCCTTTAGGGTTCCTTTTAATGATTAATGATCTCCCTGCAGTCGTCCGGGAGGCGAAATGTTTGCTCTTTGCAGATGATCTAAAGATGTATTTGCCAGTAGGGAGCATTTCGGATTGCGAGCAGTCGCAAGTCGCAGCAAGATATTGAGAGGATAGTATCGTGGAGTAAAACTAACAAGCTGTACTTCAACGTAGAAAAATGTTGTGTTATGTCTTTTAGTCGTGCGAGGAAGCCGCTACAGTTCCATTATAAAGTAGAGAGCGAGGTTATTATGGCACGCGTCAACAAAGTGCGGGACCTAGGCGTTGCAATGGTACCTGATTTATCGTTTCGTACGTATATCGTGGACATCTGTGGTAAAGCCTTTAGGAATCTAGGTTTTATTATAAGACAGTGTAAGGATTTTCGTAATACAAGGGTTATTAAAGTTTTATATAGTGCACTGGTCCGGAGCCATCTGGAAACTAATGCTATTATCTGGAGTCCGCACGAAAACAAATATTCACAAATGTTGGAAAAAATCCAAAATAAATTTACCCGATTTCTATATTTGAAGGAGTATAGCGTTTATCCTTACTATACCTTAATGTATCCCAGCCTATTCGTCATTGGCATGGTTGGATATAGCAGGCTGGCAGTAAAAAGGGATGTTGCACTCATTAAATTTTTTATAAATATAGTACGCGGCCGGGTACATCACCCGGAAATACTTGCGATGTTGCAGATGCAAGTGCCGAATGTAGGTGCGAGACGCCAGCCCGGTACGTTCGGCGTGCCCTTTGCTAGGACGAACCTACTTAAGTTTGCTCCCTTGCCACAAGCCATGCGTTTACTTAACATAATAGCCAGAGAAACTGATATTTTCCATGACATCCTGCCGAAGTTATTAGAAGTAGCACAAAAAAAAATTGAAACACTATAGTCAATTTAAATCTGCTATTTAAAATTGTATTATTTGTTATAATTTTTAATTGATTTTTGTAATTTTTTTATTGATTAATTTTAAATTTGTAATTTTTTGTAATTTTTAATTTTTAACTTTGCTTTTTATATTTACTTTGTGTTTTTGTATCTACTTATAAAATTTTCTATAACATCGCATTGGTGTAAACTGTAAAGGTGTTATAATGTCAATAAATAAATAAATAAAAAAATCATGATAATATCATCTAAGAGAAAGTTGTGATTTAATTATTTGTCATTGTTATATGAATAAGACTGAAATAAAAATATAAAACTACCCTGATAAAACTGTTGTTGAGAGTAAGGGTAAAATAAAATAAAACTATTAAACTATGCCAAACATTTGATGATGATGATGATGAACAGATGGATCTAAGAAAACAGATTACTAATTACTTACAGGTACCTACTTAATTATTAAAAGGGAATAATTTCGGTAGCTTAATGTTATAAAAGTTGATTTTTACAAAAAATCTGTAGTATCAATTTGATTTTATAACATAATTTCAAAGATGCGGGATCCTGCGAGATCCCGCGCGGGATTGAGTAATCCCGCATATCAATCCCGCGGGATTGAATGAGCTGCGGGATTACAATCCCTACGTACAGCGCGCCTTTGCAGTCTATCAAGTACGTCGAGTAGGTATTTAGCGGAGCTGTTCCGTAGATGGGAACAATGCTCCAGACTCGATCGCACCTGAGTCTTGTATAGTAAACAGCGCTGCTCGGGAGTGAAAAACCGCCTCACCTTATTGAGAATACCTAACTTACTGGAGGCAGTTAAAATAACACTCTCAATGTAGCATTTTTGATTCAATTCCTGGCTGATGTCTATGCCAAGAATGCTGAGGTCCACCGAAATGGGTCGGAGAGTTCTGAAGAGAGGGAAGTGTAAGGAAGGGAGTTACCTTGGACGAGAATGTACAAATCTGGGTTTTGCTGGCATTAAGCTCGACCAGGTTTTCAGATCCCCACTTAGAGACACGATCGAAAGTCAGGTTTAGTTCGGCAACCAGTTCTTGCCTTTTCACCACGATATCGGCTTGCTTTGCCGCAGGATGTCCCAAGTACCGCTCATGCACCGTACTGTCATCCGCATAACAATGAATATTGCCCAAGGACAACATGTCATTAATATGCAGAAGAAATAGAGTAGGTGAGAGCACAGAACCCTGCGGCACTCCGGCAGAACTCGGAAGAACTACCCTCACACAGGACACGAATCCTCTGCTCTTCTAGAAAGTCTGCAAACGAGGCGCAAAAACGGGGCAACACACCGAAGCCCGGCAACTTGGAAAGAAGGGAGTGATGCCATACTCTATCGAAAGCGACAACAAGGCTAACTGCCAGAGTTTCGCCATGCGCGTCCATCGATTCACCCCATGCGTGAGTAATGTACGCTTGAAGATCACCCGTTGATCGCTTGGCTCTGAACCCATACTGGCGAGCATGGAGTAGCGAGTGATACTCTAGGTAGTAAATGAGCTGAGAATTAAATTAGTAACTGTAAAAAGTATTAAAGAAATTTGACATTTAGTAGCGTGTCTGTACAGTCGTGCTCCGTTGTTCGATAGTTTCATTGAGCAACTATTAATTTGTATCGGAATAATCGCATCGATTGTGGTTGGGCTGCAAATGACCGAGTGCGGCTCTGGCACCGTGATCTATGTTATTAAAAGACTCGGTTTGCGGAGCGGCGAATGTGTAGATAAGATATATATCTTTAAAGAACTGTTTCAATTTCAACTAAAGAAAATTCCGGCGGCGATGAATTTTGGTTAACTGGTTGGGACAGTAGCTTAATTGGAAGAGCACCTGACCCAGAATGTCAGAAGCAGGTTCAAATCTGCTCGTGTATATTTAATTATTGTATAACAAAATATTGCGTTAAAATTATATAAAAAAATATTAGTACTAATAAAAAAGAAAATATTTTGCTCTTTCCGCCATAATAATTCAAACTCTGTGATTGATAAGTTGATAACACCTACACTAGATTGTTTTTGACCACGAAGACCGGACGTGGTGAAGATCCTTAGGGAAGCTCTTTGTTTAACGGTGGACTTCTTTCGGCTGATGATGATGATTATTCGGATGATGAATATATGGGACCATTCAACAGAAATTATTTTATTAAAAGCTGCATTTACAATAGTTCTAGACACAATAGAAATTCTATTCATTGAACACAGATCAGTGCGCGGCCGCAGTTTAAGGAATGGGATTTGAGTTAGGAGTCTAACGGAGCATCTAACGTGCCCCAGAAATAACGTAAGATTTGTATTTAATAAAAAAAAACAGTTTTTTGTAATTTTATTCTTATTTTTTTTATTGAATTATAAAGTCAATAGGATAGGGTTACTTAGGGAAATAACACATTGGGTGAATGGCTTTCCAGGTTTTGCTGCCACATAGCACTCTTTTTTGGCAAAATTTTTCATAACCGTTTTGCATAATTTTTAATGTGGTTGAATTTTGTTGATGCAGAGAACGTACACTACTCTCGTTTCTGTCATTAGAGCCACCAGATTTAACATCTTTAGATTTCTTTTATGGGGTTATTTGAAAACAGGAAATTCGACGCTGGATCAACGAAATTCAACCACATTTATGCAAAATTGTCATGGAGTATTTCGACAAGAGTGTGAATGTGCTAGCAAAGTCGTGGAGGCCTTTGCCCAATGTGTTATTTTATGAGTATCCTATTTACTTTATAATTCAATAAAAAAATAACAATAGAACTTCTAAAAACTGGGTTTTCTATTTAAATCAAATCTTACGTTAATTCTGGGACAATTTATATGAATTCAGTTACCGTCGACGACGCTACGCTTTCGTATTGCCGCATCGCCGAGCGTTTGTTTCATACGCCACGGCACTGTTTATTATAGTGATTGCTGACAGCAGTTCCAGTGTCCCAATCGGCCCGGCCGCTTTGATTAGAGGCTGCCAGGGTCCTTGGTTCCATGAGAATTAAGGACCCTTCGTCTGAAGGTACGTGTGCTTGGATTTGTTGCGAGTTCATAATGTTGCAGACCAGTTTTTGGATTAAATAATAATGATCTTCAATTGTTTCATGACTTTGTTGCTATCCTGACTGATAATAAAAATGCGTTTGGTTTTGTTTTTTGTAAGTTTTTACGCCATAATCCTTCGATCAACAGTTTCAACTGTTGATCGAAGCCATAACTAATGAACCGATCGTCACGAAGTTTTGCATATACGTATTAGGGGTACATAAAAGGACAGAATATTTTTTATATCGATAGAGGTTCCAGTGGCGTAATAATGTAGTCACGCGCAAGTCGCGGAAAAATGGTAGTAATATTTGCGCCGTATTTTTAATATTCTTGCTCAACGAAAGTCAGCACGATCGGAACCCTGAAGCACGGAAAATGCATGAGTACTTAGGTAATGAAAAAACATCCTTACCTGAATTCTAGCTTCCGTTAGTCCAATTTTCATGGCGAGTTCTTCTCTGAAACAAAATTACAAATACATTACACCATGTTGGCCAATTTAAACTAACAATAACAAATAACAGTAATTTACAGTACCTATTTGCGTCAAAAAAATGAGATTCCCTGCTCTTTTAGCCATCGATCATATATACACTAGATACACAATCCCTTATAAAATACGTTTGAAAAAGTGGTTCCAACTATTCTATACATCGAGACATTTTAGTGGTTGTTTTCCCGCGGCAGAACGATTTACCTTTAGTAGCACTATAGAATCATACAAGTTATTTTTGACAAAAATGACAAAAAAATTTCGACCTCCCATACTAAATAAATGTCGTCAGCTGATCGGACCGTTTTGTATAGGAGGTCGAATTTTTTTTGTCGTTTTCTGGTAAAAATAACTTGCAAGATTCGATAGTACTACTAAAGGTAAATTGTTCTGCCGCGGGAAAACAACCACTAAAATGTCTCGGTGTATAATTTTGTTTTTGAAAAATCACCACTAATCAATACTCGGCCCTATCTTCACTACAATAAGTATTAAATTTGGACAGCAATGTCAAATGACAACTGACAGCAATTCAATGCTCTTGGTCGGTGCCTCAGAATAATAGATTTAGTTATTATTCTATGGTCGGAGCATTAGTTCGAGGCGACACTTTGAGAGCGCTAATGCTATAACTAAGTAGTGTTCAGATGATCGGTGCTTTTGGCAGATAGTCTTTAAACATACACAATAAAAAAAGTAAAAAGAATGTGTATGTGTGTGCCAATTCGGACACTTTAAATTCGGAGACAGTGTCCGAATCGTCACTTTTTAATTTTATTATTTTTTCACTGACGATTCGGACACTATTAAATTATTGGAGCTGTTCAGTATAGTCAGATAAAAAAGCTTCAAAATATAATGTTTTTTACTATAGTATATTTTCTTAAAATTATGTAAAGAAATCTATAGAAGTTTTTATCTGACTGTACAAAGCAGCTATTTTTGTTGGTGTCCGAATCATCAGTGAAAAAAATAATAAAATAAAAAATGACAATTCGGACACTGCGTCCGAATTTAAAGTGTCCGTAGTCTGTAAGCCGTGTGTGTAGCAGCTCACTAAAGAGTACTACAACCCCCCTCTTTCCTTGGGTAAATGGCGACTAACAGACTTAAGACTCCACATACATCCCACAGTATGTATGGCGATGGGCTCACCACCTATCACGCTGAGCACATGTGCAGTTGTAATTTGGTGAAACGTGGACTATGGTATTGGACGGCTTCTGCAGTCCTCATTGCCTAGTCTCTGACTAACCCTTAGGATATAACAGTCGTGAGTTTGAGGAGCTCGATAGCTCACCAGCCAGCGATCTCGTCCGCTAAGCAACTTTCGCAATGCCAGGTCGCTGGATGGGTGACCAAATAAAAAAAACATCTTTAGCTCCTCCGTGCTTCGGAAGGCACGTTCAGCCGTTGGTCCCGGTTGCGTCGTAAGATGACAGTCGTTAAAACCCACCAACCCGCGTTGGGCCAGCGTGGTGGGTTATGGCCCAATATCCCCACGTGCTGTTGTCCACGTGGGAGGCCTGTGCCCAGCAGTGGGACGTTTGTAGGCTGATGATGAGTGTTTGTATGTAAAAGAATTAAAGCCAAGAAATCATACAAACAGGTCTTACCTAGTGAACACGTCAGGGTAATGCGTCCTCGAGAAAGCTTTTTCCAGCTCTTCCAGTTGGAAACTAGTGAAGGTTGTTCTGTATCGCCTCTGCTTTCTCTTTGGCGCAAACTCGTCTGCGTCATCGCTGTCTGCTGACCCTGGCGGCGGCCGCTCCGACGGCGACTGGTCACTCCTGGTCAAGTCGGGAGTGGTTCTGGGCGAGTCATCCTTCGGTATCTCGGAAATACCCATCGAGTTGTACTTCTGGTACTGCTCTTGGGGGAAGTAATCTGAAAGAAATAGATGAAATTCATTATTGCATATATCGCTACTATTGAGGTCGTAAATATGAAAGTCAACTACGTCATTAGTTCGAAGTCTACTTTGAACTGAAAAGAACTAGCATAAAACTCAGTAAGGGTAGTTATTTTCTCCCTCCCTTTTGCCTCATCAGAGATATTGATAAATGCCGTACCTAACTTAGCAGGAAACTTTGTATCACAAATGTGTTTGTATACATGACATAAATAGGACTATACCCGTATCATGTATACTTTACCCTCCTTTCGACTTAGTACCTCCTTTCCGACGGACGTTGTATAAACGAGAACTTCTATGAACATCAATTTAATCTTTCCTCTGCACGTGTATATTCTTTTGATACCCGCATTAAACAGGTATAATTGACAATAATTGGATAGAACAATTTGTTGCTAATTATTAATTGGTAAGATGGCGTGACCGGTTATGAGGAGCTGAATAATAAGTTCCATGATTGAATTAGCACATTCTAATAGTGCCTTTTAATATCTAGTCTTGAGAACTAGTTCTTGTAGGGCCTTTCTTGGTATTGTATTATATTCTGGGCTAATGCTTCATTAAGCTGCGTACAAAAACAATAAGACTGCTAGATTATAGTCCAAAGAACAAGTTGCTTCCACATTCCATCGAGTAATAATGATTTCAAACTTGAGAGCAGACATCAAGTGATGTGTAACAGGTAAGTATCTATTATCAACTATCGTAATCGAAGTGGTAATATCGCGTACTTAGTCATTTTCCACTGAGTAAGGTCAGCAACGACATACATAGGTACATACATATAATCACGAATATTATCCCCGAAGGATTAGTTAGAGACTAGGCAATGAGGACCGCAAAAGCAGTCCTCTACCATAGTTCACTTTTCACCAAGTAGGTGGTGAGCCCATCGCCGCTCAATGCCTATGAATGTTGTGCAATCTTTAGTCCGTTAGTCGACTTTTACGACATCCAAGGGAAAACAGGGGGTGGTAGTATTCTTTCACCGCTACGCGACACGGTTCCGAATCAGCAACGAATGTCGCCATTATAACAAATATATCTAAAATACTTACAACATTTTTACTATTTTGACTTAACTTGTTGTGTTTAACTGGGCAAAAGTCTCAACCATTTTCTACTAGATCTCTCTAGCCAGCTCTCACTAATTTCCAGAGTACATAAAAGGTCTTATATGAGCACTTTATTACATTGTTACATTAAGCGATTTAACCTTTTTACCATATTATGTTATGTATGTATCTAACTGTTGTATGATTATCACGATTAATATACATGTTAAACTTTCAGTTAAGTCTATGTAATTTAACGACAAGTGACTTGCTTGTAAAATACAATGATTATGTATTTTACAAGCAAGTCACTTGTCGTGTGCGCTTTAAAGTTTTACAATTGGTAATGTTAAAACTTTAAAGCGCTATTTTATGTTAAATCATTAATTCTGTATTTTTTTAAAATTAAATTATATATTCTGTGGTAAGGATAAAAAGTGTTAGGATACGCTAAACGTCTGTAAACTTGTCTACCAAATTACCATTGATAAACGGCGCCTTAGGTAACGTCCCCACAAAGTTGTGTGTTCCTATGTAAATATTTCGAATTCCATTTGTCATCTTATAGTACAGTGGCCTTGTCAATTTGGTATTGTGGTCAGCCATAAAAAGCGATGTCGTGTTTTATAACTATTACGGCGGTAATCTCGACCTCAGTTTCTTGTAATCAATTGTCATTTAATAGATAAATGTCATTAAGCTAATTGCGGCCTGATTATGGTGTTATACCCCTAATTGGTTGTTGTTGTTACGTGTTCGTGAGAATAAATCATTTGCGCGAATTGCGCGCGTCGGGATGTGGGCCGTGCAGGTTGACGCATTGAGGGTCGTTTATTATTCTTAATGCGCTATTAACACTTTAATAATAGTCCTAAACTCTTACTAACCTATCCGGAAAGCTTATATGCTTTTGTTAGGTAAGGGTTTAACGTTAGGCGTGCTAATTCGAGGAGGTGCCGCGCCGACCGTTTGTCAGTCCTGACGGGGATCTCCATGGGTATGGCTAGGTAATTAGTCTTGTACCTGCTCGGTCACCTCAAAGATCGCTCCGTCTAGTACATTACAGGCAATGTTCACTCTAATAGTACTATTAGTTCTTTTAGAACACTGATTTATTGATGACAAATATTCAGTCATGGATGTACTATTAGAGTTTATTAAGTTATTAGATAGTTTTATTGCGTAAATAGACGACAAATTACTTTAGACTAAATAAAGAGAGGTAAAAAAGGTAAATTGGTGCCTTAATATTGAACAACAAAGTATAATATTTGATTTCCCATTATACTGTCCAGGCTTTTAGGTAGGACTGTTTATTTAAAGAGTGAATCGTTATATTATGCTAACAGCACCTACGAAATTATTATCTTTTAAATTTTGCAAACACCACATTCTCACTAAAAATGCTCTCTTTTATACGCTCTATCAAAATCAAAATTTCTTTATTCAGTATGCTTAAAATAAGCATTTCGTTCAATACCGTTACGATGCAGGCGATCGAGACCGAGAAGAGCCAAGACTGCCGAACGGAGCATCTCGTTCCTGTCCGACTGAGTGTACTATAAATGAACGAAGACCGAATAAGCATGCGGAATAGTTAGTTCTAGTTCAGTGCTAGAAAGCAATTCTTTTAGTTCTTTAGTACATGTACTACACAAGCCTAGTAAGGATGTCTTTTTCCCTCGCCCGGTGCTATTGCGGCCATAAAGGAGGATGGAATTGGGAGAAACATCCAGAACGCTCGGTGGGTGTTCAGGTCAGAAGTCTACGCATATTAGTTGTATTTTTTTTTAAATCATTCTGAGCCGCCAACTTGAATATAAGGCTATGGACTGTAGACCCTTGCAACAACTAAGATAATTATCAAGCGCGCGTTGCCGACCTTTAGTGAATGAAGCTTTGGTTCTTATGCTTTTTAGTAAATTTTACTGCATCTATAAATATTTTTCAATATTTTTATTCGAACCTCATTTGGTATCTCTTCTCTTATCACCAAACATCTCGCCAAATCAGAAATATAATATGACATGCATCACTTCAAATGTTATTTATGATGGGGTGATAGTAATAAAAAGATAAGAGTCTGAGGTCAACACGATTTTATTATTATTAATAAAGAACAATTAGCTATTTCCGAAATTTTCTCTTATCGCTGAATTTATATTAACGATGATTTGTGATAAGACGTTGATAGCACCCGTGGTTTTTCCATGTTTAATTGATTTTACTATAAGTGTGGGGTTAAAGTACAGACAAGTGAGTACATGTTTTATTCATCATTCGAAACATTATCGATCGAAAGCTAAAATTTGATAAAAAAAATTGCAAATCGCCTCGTTTGCCACCAGGAAGCGCTGCTTCTTAACTCAAACTCAAAAGACATTTATTCAATAAACTCAATAAATAAGTAGGTACTTTGAATTGTCCAAATCTTTTTAACCTACCACCCATTCAGGACGTCTTTTTTAACTGTCGCAAAAAACGGGCGCAAGAAACCACAGCGCACAGAAGCAACGACATTTACAAAAAAAAAGATATGTCGTTACTAGGTCATAAAATACAAATAAGAATTTGAATGTAAAATATATGCTTTATATAAATCAATTATAGACATTAAAAAATAGCTGTTGGAGTACTTGGAGCTTTTCAGAACCAAGCTGTTTTGTCTTCTGTGTAATCTGACACTTTATAACCTCTGAGGTGGCAAGCGATCACATTATGACATAATAAGCTTTTTAATAAAGCTTTTCTTTGATTTTGATTTTAAAGGACCATGGGAAGAAACGTCCCCCACAATCCAACAGATTTGAAATTAGTGTCATTTGAAGAGTCTAGTAGGATAGATATGGCGACATTCTTCAAATACGTGGGATTTAGGTTATCAAAAATATATTGTTTTTAAATTTATATTTTTTTCAACAAAATAAGATTGCAAGAGCAGACCAGCTTCCACAGGCGGCACCCGTTCACGAGTATAACATGTGAATCAACCATCGCTCCGCTCGACCATGTTTTAGGGAACGTAACGACCCGACGCACATGCCACCACCGCAGATACACTTTGAGAGAGCATGACACACTCGAAAAACTCTGACGAAAGCAAGAACACAATAAAAGTTTTTTTTTATTATAAATAAACCCAATACTTTTTGCAACTAACACAGGTACATTAAGCTTCTTTGGGTCTAAATGAACAAATTGACACGTATCACATGACTGTTGTAGGGTAGGGACGGGGTTCATACAAAATCCCCCATGGTCCTTTATCTACATATAGTACAAACTGTATACTGTCCTACTCCATAATTGAAATCAAGTCATCTCTACAAATGATGGGTATTGGCTTAACCCCACGCTTGCCAAATGCGGGATGGTGATCACAAACCCGGGCGATGCATCGAAAGATCCAAAGCCCACTTTGCCCAAGTGAACAAATTGAACCCTGGACCTCCACCGAGGTGGAAAATCTATTATTTTAATAAAACTTTTTATTCTACAACGGGTAAGCGCTTGGCCGTCATCTCACCTGATGGTAAGTGACGATAAGGCCGAAGGTGCACGTTTTACCCGGAATCCTCAACCACTTAGGAACTGGCTATCATATCTCTAACTGTCGGAACACAACTATGCTATAAACATCGTTGTTATGGCGACAGACTTAGATAAGATGGTGGTATCTAGCCAGGCGGACTTAACAGCCCTACCACCAACCAAACCGAGCACACCGAGTGGAAAATCTATTATTTTAATAAAACTAAAATAATACTACGCTCATTCAATCTGCATGAAAGCTTTGAAAATAATAGATTATAAGGATTTATAACTTTTTAAATACAATTGTCGCTGCTCTGAAACGTTGTCATTTTGATATGTATCACTTTTCACAGGAGGGACTGTACGTTGCACTTTTCTTCCTAATTTATGTGCATGTAGGTATTTAATATAATAAAATCACTGTTACCTCATCAACAATAACTATTTACATTTTACGTACCTATTTATTAATATTAGTATTTATTTAATAGCTTATAACCTTATTTCATACATACTCCTTAAATATAATGTAAACTACTTTCTCTTAACCTCTTTTCAATATAACTTAATCTATAGAACTCACCATAACTATATTTATCTCGGACCAAATAATATTTGGTCCGAGATATTTATTCTTTGGTCTCTTTCACACTTCTACCATAAACGATTTTCTATCCCTCTCATTTTCATTCGCGCCATACTTCGCGGTATATTTTCTTTTGTCTAATATTTTTGCGCTTCCGCGCATGCGTAAAAAAACTTTGGGAAATGTTTGTCTGGACAAAGTCGTATTTTAATAATTTTTAATTTTTATTCATGAAAACTTGATGAAAACCTATATTTTCCATGCTTAGTATGCATGTTATATTTTTTTAATGATCTTGGTAAGTTAAAATCACTTTGTAGCATGTCTTTCTTGTTAAATTTGAAGTTATTTTTACTTCAGTATCCTTGCAGATTTCTGTTGTTTGATTACCTATGCAATATCTATAAAATTGCATAGGATAGTTATTTGTTCGTTGCAAACAGTCGAGAAAAAATTTCGCATTTGAAAGGTAGGTACGTAGGTACCTAAAAAGTATGTATATATTAGAGAAGCTGTTTTATCAGAGTTGTACATAGGTTGTTAATTTTTGTTATTTTTCTTATCTCCAGGCGGGCTAAGGAGAGAGGGAGGGAGGCTACTCTTTTCCTTTGCACTTTTGGCGGGGACGTTTTACCCTGGTTTCGATCGTGTTCTACTATTGCAACACCTCCAAGTAAGATTGTTCCGTGTTTCTTCTGGTGTAGGTGTATATAATTGTCAACTTAAGGTACCTACTCTATTTACAAAGTATACTCAATTTACGTTATTTATAATGGCATATTGTCACATGATTTAAAGAAGCAAAAGCCCACGCACTTTGTATGTTCTACCGTTGTTAATTACTTAATTTCTGATATTGTAACTATATCTTTGTTCTAATTGTCTTGTTTTTGTTTATTTTCAAATATATTTTATTATTTTTACACATACATAGGAAGTTATTTTATTTTAATCTGATCCTGCATCTTAGCCGGACCAGGGAACAGTGTGACAGTGACAGCTCACACAATTTTAACAATAAAATATTATTTTAACAAAAAAAGCAAAGAATGCATTAAAACATGTTAAGGAAATAACAATGACCCAGACAGATTTAATCCACTAATTAAACATTTTAATGATTATAACACTACTTACACCTCGGAAATCCCATAGGTATTGCTAATGTATATCATAACAAACTAATTTCAAGCGTATCCAATTATAACTGATCGATTAAATAATTAAATAACATATTTATGTAAGTATCTTATAATTATACTGACTACTATCTGTGACGGCTGTGTAAATATTGATGAGGCGTTGGTGTATATCTCCGCTGTTATGTGATAGATAGCCGGTATCGCGCCTATCTGTGAGGTTGGATTAGCGAGTGCGGGTGACGATTGCGTTACATGGTGCTATCGTGCTATCACATCGTTTTCCTTATTGCGAGCTTGCAGACGAATAGTCGCGCTCTCTTTTGTTTCCTACGATGAAGTCCTACCCTTAAACTCTCAACGATATCATTGACAAAATCTTTGTTTTTTTAAATCATTGGCGTAGTTGCTTGGTGTTTTTTTTATGTTAGGTTACTTACTAGATACCTAATTGAGACCAAAGCATCGAAATAAAAAATCTTTATGTTAATTAAGCCTTAGTGCTATAGGCCCTTGAAATGCGAATAGGGGCGCGCATTTTAAAGTGTCATCGGTTGTTAAGAGTGGCATGGGATAATCTTATTTATTTTATTTATTTATTTTAGAGATTACAAACAAATATGTTACATAAATTGGCTTATCAATAGACTTATGTACTAAAATTGGTAACACATCTCACCACGTAATCCACGTGTAGGTATATAGATTAAAATGAACTTAGATGCGAGGTTAAATACGTAGATACCTTGTAATATAATATAAATTCTATGATTAGCTTAACTGTAGAGACGCAAAATATTATTAACTTTATTATTACTTACTTAAACAAAATAGAGAAGAGAAGAGAAAAACACAAAAACATGCGTGTATGTTCTTACAGCCCGAGAAGTTTGATGGCGTAGCAGCTAAGGCGCTGCGCAAACGTGTCGCAATATCCGGAAGCAGCGACTGGACACAGTTTCCGGGTTGCCTGTTACCGACACGGCACACCACGGAAAACCGTAGCTGCTACGTAAGATAGTTTTCGTAGCGCCCGTACATTAATGTTACCTAATTATGTAATATTTATAACGTTTGTAAAAATAAAATTATTGCTGAATTGTAAGGAAATTTGTTATTGTTGCTTGAGTCAACCACTGACAAACTTTAGATGCCAGTCGCCTAAATCGAACATTTTACCACGGAGAGTGTGCCGGTGAGCTTTTCGAGCTCATACCACCATCGCCCTTTTACCACCGAACCTCCAGACGTACTGAAGGATATCATCCCCACCTAGTAGAAGTTCCACTATGTCGCACTAAACGCTTCATCTTCATTTTTGTTGCGCACTGGCAAGGAGTGGAATTCTCTGCCATCGTCTGTGTTCCTAAAAACTTATAACCTGAATGCCTTCAAGGCGAGAGTTAATAGGCATCTTCTGGGGCAGCTCGCTCCATCGTAGACCTCATCTACGCTCACCATCAGGCGAGATCGAGGTCAAGAGCTGTCTTATTAAGCATAAAATAAAACAGATTATGATTCGCGATCGCTATGTGATAGGTGGAAGCGACTGGACTCAAAAAGTCGGTCTACGTTGGCCCCGGTGGCTGTCGTAGATGGCAATCGTTTAAAACCACCAACGAGCGTATATTGGGCCAGCTTGGGGGGTTATGGCCCAATGGCCCTATGTGTGAGTTTTGTGCCCAGCAGTGGGAAGTTTATTAGCTGAAGATGATAATACGGCCAACCCGACCTGAGTTCCTTGTCTTTTAGGCACTCTCGGGTTTATTGCTCGTCAACCGAAAGCCTTAGTTAGACCATACGCAACCAACAGCAAGAGAAGCTTGCTGAAAAAGAAATAACAGATCAGGCTTCCTGTCCCACCGTTAATCGTGTCGCGCAGTGGTAAAAGAAGACTACTAACCCCTCTCTTACCTTAAGTGTCGTAAAAAGCGACTAACGGACTAAAGACTGCATATAATAATATATAATGAGAGCATAGAGCGGCGATGGGCTAAACAACTTGTCACGCTGAGCACATGCACAGTTGCTATTTGGTGAAAAGTGGACTATGGCAGAGGACTGCTTTTGCGGTCCTATTGGGTAGTCTCTGACTAATACTTCGAGGATAATAGTCGTGATTATTTTTAACAATCTTTTTTTGCTGTCGGTAACTATAGATCACTTTATTATTCACTAGCGGCCCGCCCACGCCTTCGTCCACGCTATCTTAGAAAAACTGTCATACTTCAGCTATTTAATTATATATATCTACAAAATATAAGCAAAAACGATCCTCAGTTCTCGCTCTATCTTTAAGTGAAAACCGCATAAAAATCCATTGCTTAGTTTAGAAGAATAGTGCGGTGCCACAGACAGAGGAAAACGGCGAATTTACTTTATAATACGTAATGATATTTGGTAAAATACATCTCAAAACGCCTCGGTGGCCGTGTGGTCAAGCGCTCGGCTCGATATCCGTTGGACCTGGGTTCAATCACAGAAAAACTAATAGTAGGTACTACCGTACAGAAGGTTCACTCTCTAACTTTCAAGCGAAATTGAAACTTATGGTGTGACCCGATCGTTCATATTCCGTTAAGCAACGCTGACTCGATATCGATTTGACGTCATGACGTCCGTCACAGACCGTAGGGTTTACGCGCGCGCGCAGGACGCGCTCGGTGTTCGGTGCGTCGCGAGCGGCAACCTTTACTTCCATACGCGTAAGCGGCCTGCCTGGGAAGCGCGCCGGCCTAACGCAGGGACTGAATAACCCAAAAATCCGGTACCTTAATATTGCGGTATGACGTCATACCGAAAAATAACGGTTACCGGAATATTCCGATTTCCAAATTGATTTCGGTAAAGTAATTTTGAGTATAGAAATAAAAAAGGTTTATTTCGGTATGAAAGAGACGGCCAACAACCATTTCAAGCAAAAACGACTAAGATCACAGTTTTTCCTCATCAATTTGCATTAGTTTGCTTTGTTCTCGAGATCAAAACCCTATCAACGCGCCTCACAACTGTCAATGCAACGTTTTTCGGTACCGATATCGTATAAAGGTTATATAACGGTATAGCATTACCTCTATTTTATTAAGGTTCACTTATTTTATACCGGTAACGTAACCTTAAACCGTAACCGCTTTCAGTCCCCGAACGTTAATAAACTGCGGAGTGACACCCCCTGGTTCAATTTCCCGTTCAGGCAGAGTGTGTTTTCGGATTTTTGTGCACAGCCCGAGTTTGTGATCACCAACCTGCTTTTGGCAAGCTTGGTGATTAACTCAACATCCATCAATTGTAGCGATGACTTGATTTTAATGATGGAGGCATTTGCTCCATGGGACAGTATACAGGCTGTTTTTTACTTTACTTTTACATCTAAAAACGATAAGATCCATGTTCGCTTCTAATAAATAATAGTAATAATAATAAAGCTTGTTTATTTCTAATCTACAAATATTGTTATTATTGAGATTTTGCATTCACAATGCTATAATAAATATAGGATAAAATGTACCGCTGGCTGGCAGCGTAAATCAAAGTAATAGGAAAAATTTAGCGAGTCTTCTGGTGTCTCGCTAGCTCAGCGCTTAGTCTGCGGGCACGAGATTGGCGACGGCTGAGCGATGGCGACGCGACGCGACAGCGACGCGACGCGACAGCGACGCGACGGCGGAGCGGGGCGACGAGGCGCGATATCTCGCGTGGCCACGAAACTTGTCGCTCCATGTCGCTCTAGAGGTAGTATTGTGAGCAACATCAACGTCATCATAACACAAATTTACGCCAAAGAGCCAATTAACAATTAAGTCTATAAATGAGAACGGAGTTATTATTACCTAGAGATGGTGTTTATCCAATAAATGAAGGAAGAAGTACTTTGGGCGAATTTTCTACCCTTTTTACGAGCGATGGTGCTATCCAACAAAATTTTACAACTATACCGGAATGAGTTTACACACATTTGATTAGGTACATTTTAGAGAAAATAGAACTTATTTACAATCTTTTTGTTTTTATGTTCAACATTTTTACTGTCCCATAGAGCAGGGGCCCAAGTCTGCTAATTTACGAATGGCATAATTGAATCGCAATTGTATCGCATTGTAATTGTTTGACACATTTGGTATTCTCTACTCATTTATGAACAACAATACCACAACAAACAATACCTAAAGTTATTGTTCTGAGGTTGTATGCATCGCCGTCGCGTCGCGTTGCCGTCGCTCGGCCGTCGCTAATCTCGTGCCCGCATACTTAGAGCAGTGGACCGGCAATCCAAAGGTCGAAGGTTCGTATCCCATTCGAGCTTCCTGAGACTGGTTGATTTTTTTCTAGTACTTAAACATTTTATCCTAATCTACAAATGTTATTACATGCATTTTTGATTAAATTACATTAAAAATATTAAATATGTATTAAAATTATGATTCATTAGATCTAAATTAAGAATAATAAATTATTTAAAAAGTATAGGTTCCCTATTTGTAATCACTATCATTATTATCACCATTGATTGGAACCCCTTCTTGGGTATAAGCACAGAATAACTAATAGTACTAAGTACAGAAGGTTCACTCTCTAACGACTTTCACGCGAAATTGAAATTTATCGTGTGACCCGAGCGACCCCCTGGTATAGGCCTCCTCCAGCTTATTCCAGGCCTCTCTGTCCATTGCTATATTTCTCCATTCGCTTCCTACTGTTGCTCTTATATCTTCTATCCATATTTTTCTAAGGCGCCGGCTTTTCCTTTTTCCTGTTGGGACTAATGTCCATCTTTCGCTTGTAATTGAACATAAAAATCCTTAGTTCAATCTTAGCGATATCTTTCATTCATAAGATCTTATATCAAAACCGATAAATTATTACTACGAAACAACATCTAAGTAAATTAAAACGTACTGTGCGACAATGACTGATAACAACAATTATTTGAATAGCACTTTTATCTATAAAAATAATTTAAAAGAACTACTAATACTTATTACTAATCAATTAGACATTTTCCCACTTATTTGCGCAACTCTGCCAGGTGGAAAAAGGTAATGTACATATTAGCAAGTTTCTTAGAACCGCGAACCTCGTGCGAGCATAGATAAAATTATATCCAGATAAGAACATACACTTTGATCGTGTTTTCCTTATTGAAAAATCATAAAATCAACAAAGTATTTAGATAGCTCTATTAAATTATAGATTAGGTTTAAAATTTTCCAATACTTTATCAATTAGGTTACTGTGCAGTCCAAAGTCTATCGTAATGGTAGAATAGTATATGCTAAATATTCTAATAATTTTGACGGCCGTTTTTAACTTTTGCATTGTCTTGATTTTGTTGATTTACATAACATACATACATACATGCATATAATCACGACTTAATAGTCGTAGATAATTCCCGGAAGGGTTAGTCAGAGACTAGGCAACGAGGACCGCAAAAGCAGTCCTCTGCCATAGTCCACTTTTCACCAAATAGCGATTGCACATGTGCTCAGCGTGACAGGTGGTGAGCTTATCGCCGCTCTATGCTGTTGGATGTATGTGCAGTCTTTATTCCTTTAGTCGCCTGTCATGACACCCAAGGGAAGAGAAGGGGTGGTAGTATTCTTTCACCGCTACGCGACAAGGTCTGATTGACGATTTGAAGGACAAGATTTGTATTAAAGAAAATATTCACCAATAATTCAGCTCCAAACTAAGGACAGCCCGAACTAAGTGTCCGAATAACGGATAAACATACATAAATACTAATAAACATCCATGACTCGATGACAAATGCTCGTGCTCACCACACAAACATTTGCCCCTACCGGGAATCGAACCCGGGACCGTGGGTTGCGCAGTCAGGGTCGCTTACCACTTGACCACCCGGCCGTCGTCGATCGACCGAAGAGAGGGGATATATCGAAGGTAAGCGCACTTTACACGGAATCCGAATCCTCATCGAATGCAATGCCAGCTGGTGAACTTTAACTGCCGGAACACTACAGCCGGAACACAACTCACATCGTTGTTATGTCAACAGACCTCCATAATATGGTTGTTTGCCAGGCGGGCTTAACGCAAGCACTACGAACTAAATCGAGTATAAATGTACCTATAGGATCGAACCCTGAACGTATCGGTTCTGACTGACAGTCTAACGATGAAACTACAGAGGCGACGAATTTTTTAAGTAGCAATCGACCACTACATTGTATGTTTGTTTTATGCGCAACCTGTTATCCATGTAGGGTTAAATTAATTAAATCTAATTATGATTATTTATAATTTGTGGCGTTGCCTCGTTACGATTCCGTAAATAGACGCAACATTAATAGTTGCAAGCAATTCTGTTCCTTGTAAGTATAGCAATGCACAGTAATTGTGCTCATAATTGTGCATAATTGCACTTTGATTTAATTGAAATTGAATGGATCATGAGTATGATGAATTGATGACATAACATCTTACTTGTTTCTCGCCTTTTATTAGCATAGCTTATGGTATATTATGTTTATTATAAAAAATACATATAATCACGACTATTATCCAGTTAGTCAGCAGAGACTATAGACAATGAGGACCGCAAAAGCAGTTCTCTGCCATAGTCCACTTTTCACCAAATAGCGAATGCATATGTGCTCAGCGTGACAGGTGGTGAGCTCATCGCCACTCTATGCAATGCAGTTACATGTATGTGCAGTGTTTAGTCCGTTAGTCGCCTTTTACGACACTCAAAATAGCTTTATTGCCCAATATCAATATCACAATATATTGAGTTATCCCAGAGGGTAATGCAATACAAGGATTCGCAAAAAATGTGTGCTTTACTTTTAAGTTGAATAGTGAGTTATTTTCGACTTTTTCTCCAGTGGTACCGCTCCAGGTGCAATCAAAGACGGATGCGCGTAGGCACGATTGTGCATAATGATTTAATGGCGTGGGTCGTGACACTGCGCGTACGAATCCCGCGCAGGTTTTCCAATGGGCTTTTACAATGTATGGCCACTTCTTTGTATTCATAGAAATAAGATCGCTAAAAATATATGTAGTGTGACTTTGAAGGATAAGAAATAGTATGATAGATAAGAGAGAAGTGTAGAATGAATGGAAGATGTACCTTGGTTCGTCTAGCTGAATTTCTAGATTTACATTATAACATCATTCATTTATCATTCCTTGGGCTTCTCAAAGGAACACATGTGGAGATCGAATCTTCTCCATCAAGCTTACGGTTCCAAAGAGTCATATCTGCGATACAACTCTCTCGCATATATGACGGTATTCTTCGTTACCATCGTTATTTTAACATAATAAAATTAAAATATGTGTTATTAAACTCTTTATTGCACAATTACACAACTAAAGATAAAACGTAAATGAGCCAAAAAAAAGAATAACAAAGGTTAAATACCTCGTTTTACGATAATTTAATGCGTATCTACGCATCCGTAGCTCTCTCTTTATTAAAAAAAAGAAGAATTGAAGCCCAGGGTCCTCACTTTCTGAGGGCATCCGAAACTTAGTTAGGCCGTAAAAAATAATCTAAATCTATCTTTCTATAAAAATATTTCGATACACGCCGTTCGATCTCAGTATGCCATTAAACTTCACACTTTGCGATGTTAAAAAATATAATTCGAAACGTGTTACGTCCACTCCGATTGATAGGATACATTTCTAATTAAACTTAATTGTGTTGCATATTACTATAATCTCGGAGTGCGGAAGCGTGGAATTACAGCTTGCTCCGTTTCACTCGCCGCTTGCGAAAACTGCTAGATAAAAATATGACCGGCGCGGACCAATCTAAATGTTCCGTCGTCGTCTATAACACCGCTGAATGTAAAATTAACAAATCGCCATAATTTACATCGTAAATTATGCCTTAATAACATACCTGCTTATCTCGACCTAAGACATCTAACTTACCAAACGTAACGGTGCGCTTGACACGATCTTTTTTAGTCTTTACCGATGAGTAAATAAAGTCTTGTTTCGTACAAGATTTAGTTTTACTACCGCAATTTTATGTTGCCCGTTTCTGTAATAAAACAAAGGGAATGATACATGCAAGTTAATTATGGTCAGAAATGTAATTAGGCCTAATCAAATAACGTAATCTTTTTATGCGTTTGTGTTTTAACGCGAAACGATTCATTGTTTTTTGCGGCTGCTTCTTGTAATGACGTTTTTGTGGACAACGGTTTAATGACACCTATGTTTAATCATCATTCAAACATATTTTTGTTTGTAATGTAGTGACAAATTTGTCATGCATGTCATACATAATATTTTTTTATTTGTTTTTTTACACATAAGATTTTGTCTTACAGACGACAACAGACGACGGCCTTCATTTCACCTGATGGTAAGTAACGACAAGGCCGAAGGTGAAGCGCGCTTCACCTGGAATGGTCACCCATTGAGGAACTGGCTATCTCTTAACACGTTAAGCGCCAAGTGTATCATCTGGTATACACCGCTGAGCTTCTGTCCAAAGGATGATACACTTAGCGCTTAATGTGTTAAGGGGGGTTAGGCGGTGGAAACGGAAAAATTGGCTGATTTCTATTAGCTGTTATTTAAAATATTGTAGATATTTCTCACTGAAATTTTCAATATGTATTACAGAACGTATGTGTGAAGGGATTACTGTTTCCAAAACACGATTGGACACATTTTGCTCGATAGAAAAAAATCCTGAAGTTACCTCTAAAATTTCACATACTTACTTAAATGCACATTACGACCGTGTATTACAATTATAAACACAGGTATTTTTACCTTTTCTCTTTCGACTGATTTGGATTTCCAAAAACTAAACATTTTTATTAACTTTTTGATAAAAATGTGAATGGCGCTTACGAATCACCGCGGACCCCGCACCGCGCAACACCCGCGAGGGCCAGGTATTTTCACTGACCGCCTAACCCCCCATAAGACTGGCTATATTATTAAGCGATGTATAGGATGTCAATGCATAGACAATAAGCAGTCAACCTTAAAAAAATAAGCAGGTGTAAGCACGGGTGTAAGTACCTACAGTAGGTACAAAGTGAGACGTAAATAAATGATAATTGTCCATGTAACCGAGTTAAGTGATATGTTTTATGGTCCATTCCTGAATAGCAATGTCTTGTCCAGAATAATGAATACCTACTTCGCAAGTATTCATTATTACAATGATATATTGATCAGATGCCGTCGCTTTCGCGTTTGGACGTTAATATTGTAATTATTCTTTGTTTATACATTCACGAGTAATTGAATAGGAGAATGTTTGCGGGAAGAAAATTAATACGCAATGGTATAATGCTAATTAATATGGCACTGTTGAGTTCTTGTCTACTAATTTGTCTATCCTAATTATTTTTTAATGCGAAAATTTGTAACAATAGATAAATAAGGTAGGTTTTATATTTTGTTGGTCCTTTCCATTGAATCTCCGGGAGCACACAATTATTTTTATTTTCAGGCATATTATATTATTTCAGATTTCAGACATACCTTCAGATTTTCTTCGAGCGAAGACATAATAAATAACTACTTACACAACGTATTAATCGAATAGCTCAACACCGACACCCCAACTTATTTGTATTATAAAAGATTACTTTTATAAATTATTATCGACGACCTCCTCGGTCGAGTGGTTTGTACACCGGTTTTCATGGTGTCGCCATCTCTGAGGTCCCGGGTTCGATCCCCGGTCGGGTCAATTTAGAAATTATTGTTTTTCTAAATTGTGTCGGGTCTGGGTGTTTTCTATGTATAATAAGTATGTATTTTAAGTATGTTTATCCGTTGTCTAGTAACTATTTAACGAGTTTCTTCGAAGCTTCTCTTGGGCTAGATAATTGGTGTGATTGTAGGAAAGTTTAATAATTTATTTTAATTAATATAGTTATTTTGTTGTTTAATTAATTTTTATTAATATACTCTGTTAAAAATAATTATTTGCAGGTTAATCAAGAAAATGGGTATTCGCGTTAAATTATTGCATTTCTTGAAAATTAGAAACATTATGGTAAATACGCGCGATCTAAGCCTGCAAGTACGAGCGATATTGCCACTGCTATGGCTTGGCATTCAAAATGTTAGTGCAACGTTTCTATGACAATGATAGAGTCAAGTTAAAAAAGTTAGTCAAAAAGGGACACGGTAAAATTCTTTTGTTTTTAATTTGGTTTAGAAATATCCTGCATGAAAAAATCATAAGAGTGCTGCAGGCAAAAGATTAAAATTAATATGTGGGCGCATTAATACTTATCTTAAAATGAAATTGATGTTATAAAAACGATCTCTTTATTTACGATATTACAACGGCCATGCATTTTATTTGGTTTATTTACGTTTTTTAGTGTAAGCTATAAAATTACCAGCAGTCAAAGGTCCGCGTAAGCGCGGGAAACATATACTTTCACCCGCAATTATCGTATAGATGCGCGCCAGATAGCGCTGTGCGTACGCGCATGACGACAGTGCGCACAACCCTCCGCCGGTGCGCGGTACAATTTGCACCGATTCATTCTGATAACGAAATATTACTTTTGATTAAAACTTTCTATGTTTTTTAACTGGTACCGGCTTATTAAAATAATACTACTAGAGTTTCTCATCGAGAAGTCTCGAAGCGAGAATTCCCGGTAAATTTGGCCTTAGTCGAGACGGGAAAAAAGGATTGAGTACCCGGGAAGTCAGGAAAATTCAAAAAAAAACTAAAAAAAATAGCAATTTGACGTTAAGTTCTATGTTACCTACTTAATAGACAAATTATCATATTTATCCATAACAAAAGTTTTATAAGTAAGTTAGGTATATTTCATAAAAATCATTATTTATGTTAATGAAACATTATGACTTTAACATTAGGTATATATAAAAGTAATGAAATTTGCCAGGAACAGCTAATTATAAAAAAAATGTCTGTGATTGATAATTTGTTGATTTTAAAGATTTTACTTTTAATTTATTCTAGTTTCAAAACTTGAATTATTAATTGACGAAAACTGATTAAAATGAACATATTGTTGATTACGAAAATGTGTATTTTTTTCCTCTTTATTTAGTTTGGGGCTTTTGTCCACATAGATATGCCAGCCCCATTGTATCTTCCCAATTACAGTCTTAAACTAATAAAATACATGATCAATTGTTACAGGAATCACTGTTTAGCTATTTTAACTAACATACAGTTTTTTTTAGCCTGATCTGATTTTGGTTTTGATAAAATATTCTGAATTAATCCAACGTTTTCAATATTGAACAGTGATTCCCTATCGGATTTGTTATTAACACAGTCCATCAGCAGATGTTGTACGTCTTCATTTTTATTACAAGAACTGCAATTAGGTAAATCAGTTTTTTTCATTAAATATGCAAACTTCATAGATTGATAGTGTCCCGAACGCAAGCGTAGAGCAATTTTAATATATAGTTTCTATTAAAGTTTGTATCTTCAAACCATGGTATACGAGTGGGTTCTCTTTGTATAGACTATGTTACTTGTATAGACGATATATACCATATCCCTTTGTCCATAGAAACTATATCAAAATGCTATTTTATAACCATTTTCATACATTTTTATTGAGGTTAATCAAATTCCCGACTTCTCGGGAGTTCCCGCAAAATGGTGTTCGAGAAGTCTCGGTAGATATCCGGGAACAAAAAAAAGTCGGGAAATGAGAAACCCTAAATACTACCAACCCGTCTCTTCCCTTAGTGTCGTAAAAAGCGACTAACGGACTAAAGAGTGATACATACATTTAGCAGCATTGTGCGGCGATGGGCTCACCATCTATCACGTTGAGCACATGTGCAGTTGTTATTTGGTGCGACGTGGACTACAGCAGAGGACTGATCTTGCGTGTGTAGTCTCTGACTAACCCTTAAGGGATAAAAGTAGTGAATGTAAGTATAATATACTTATATAATACACATAAATTATATTATGTGTTTATAAAGGGAAGCGCATGACCTTCATCAGCCCTCATGGTAAGTTATGACAAAGCAAGGATAACGTTTCCGCTACCTATTCATCCGGAATTATATACATACATATAATCACGACTATTATCCCCGAAGGGTTAGTCAGAGACTAAACAATGAGGACAGCAAAAGCAGTCCTTTGTCCAACTTTCACTAAATAGCGATTGGACATGTGCTTAGCGTGAGGCATTGTCCTAATACAACGAGATAACGGGATCATCGCGCGATTAAACGATGCGACCATCGTAGAGTCGACGATCAAACATATTGATCTAGAAAAGGTGTCCTCATAGGCGATCGCGCGATGCATTTGCGCGACTATTTTTAAAAATTTACTCGCGCGAACTTAGTTCGTGAACTTTAATCGCGTGATGATTGCGTTATCGCGTAGTATTAAGACAATGCTGTTGGGTGTATGTGCAGTCTTAGTCCGTTAGTCGCCTTTTACTACACCCAAGGGAAGAGAGGGGGTGGTAGTATTCTTTCACCGATACGCGACACGGACAATATTATATATATATTTATTTAATATGGGTTGGTGGGTGTGGCCACAGAAACATCAAAAGGAGAATACAACACATAGTGGATACAATTGGTAGTATCTTATTTACAAACGGTAATTTTGAACAGCTGTTGGCTAATTTCAGTCTTATTAGCCGACATTCGATAATGACCATTAAGAACAATAATTGAGGCGTACACAACAAGGTTTCAACAATTACTTACAACCTCAATCGACATTAGCAATTATGCAATAAACCACGCTTATAGATGCAGTTAACAATTTATGTAACTATGATACTATTATAATTATTGGACTCTATAAATATTGTTACATTCGTACTTCGTAATGAATACATTTTAAAACTATTTATTGTAAACTTACTGCCAACAGATTTCAACCTTTACAAGCTTTATATACAAAAATACTATATTTTATATTTTTTTTGTTTAAGTATTTTTATTTTATGTAAGGAGCTTTGGGGTTGCGATCTTGCAAGTTAAGTCCAATAAAATTATTAAAAGAAACGATTATTACAATTTTATTTTATTAAGACTGCCATCAAGCCCACAAGAGGAAAGTAATATTAATTAATAGCATAATTTAATCCAGCTATTTCCTACTTAAAACAAAATTTATTACACGTTTTATATCAAGCTCCGTACATATTAAAGTAATTAAAAATGAAAAAAAGTTTGTTTATCTAGAATCTGAAATTAATAACAGGAGTTATGCCATTAATCCTGGGATCGCGAACGTAAAAAAGTAAACACAACTTTTATGTTGGACAGAAATTAAATTCGCCGTGCGTGCGTTGTCGCATTAAATTAAAAAATAATTCAATGGCTACTAATTGTTCGGCGCACGGTCGATTCGATTCTATCTCGAGTAAACATGATCGATAGTCCATTCGTTTCGTATTAGAATCGCAATCGCAGCGTGCACGGACATTAATTGACCGGTATCTATTGGTACGGCCCTGTTATTTGGTATTATTAAAAGATTGATGACACAGATAACTGTGTAACTTGCATTTAAATTACTTAGCGCGCAATTTGTCTATGACATTTTTTAAAAGGAGCATTCAATGATTCTGGTAGCATTAATACAGCTAGCATTTGTGTAAAAATATAAGTAAGCAATAAAGAGTAGTTTTTTGTTACCTACATGTCGGTTCTTTTTACATTTTATTACTATTTTGGGATGTTATAATACTTATATGCGATTACATTACATGCCTATATTACTGTAATTATTTTTATCGCGGAAGTTTTTAACTAATAATGTATTATGGAATAACATTTTTGTATCCGGTAAATAAGGCATGTTACGATAATAGGCGATATGATTCCTTTCATTGTTTAATTACCTATCAAATTTCAATTGTATAATTACCTATATAATATAATCATATTTCTATCAAACACCATGCTTAAGTCAAGTGGTTAAACATTTTTTTTGTCCTAACACAAAAAATGCACAATATTGTTTCTCTGTATCGGTTATGCTAATGGCACATCATTGTTACGTAATTTCTATTACGCCTTTTACGGTTTTAGCATTAATCGAAGAAAAACTGGAAAACAGGTCAGCCTCACACAATTTCTTCGCATTCGTGCTAATAAACAATTACTAACTAACCTAACAATTACTTTTATTTTTATTGACTCCACACGCGGGCAAAGGTCTGGTCATTTGCAATTTTAAACAGTCGTTTGTGTACAGTGGACCACATATTGACGATAACCCTTTAAGCGGTAAACGCCTCTTTTGGTGTTGTAATAAGAGTTGTTATTACCATGTCAAACGTCACTTTTTATGGTGTTGTGCACTGTTTCAAGTTGAACTCCCACGGGTGTGCTATAGCAAAGCGTTAATTGTTTACAGTGACAAGAAAACTAGGTGTTGTAGCATAACGGTTTTTACATTTAAACGTGAACTCAAGACTCGTCGTAAGATTGCCATTTACCTTGTTTGAATTAGAATGCAGTGGCATTTATTTTAAAAACAAAACAATACGTAAAGGGATTCGGAAGAAACGTTAAGCTCCCTTGGTCACGGTTGTCGTACGATGCCTATTTTTTATAACCTGCATTAGGCCAGCGTAGTAGAGTTTTATCTATGTGCCTTTGGTCATGAATTATAAAGGGAAGCCTTGATTCCAGCGGTGGGACGTGTAAAGTCTGATGGTGATGATTATGATAAAATAGAACCTTTTTATTAGGTAAGTCAATTATACATTTTAATTATGTTGTATCTGACCTGCATATCAATGCAAGATTGCTATTAATTGATAGCACACTTAATTGTTCGACGGCAAATTAAATAATACTCGGAGGAGCTCGTTGGCGTAGTGTCTAAACGCAAATGGTTTGCGATCGTGGAAATTACAGAACTCGTAAAGCTAGTTTAATCCAGATTGGTGACCACGATTTTTTTCAATATCCACTGCCATCTGATGGTAAGTGACGATAAGGCTGAAGGTGGAAGTGCGCTTTACCCCTAATCCCCAGTGGTTGTGGATCCCGGGTAAAGCGCGCCTTATCGCATCTTATCACTGTCATTGTAACTGCCGTAACATAACAAAGATATATAATAACATTGTTATAAAAGAAGTCGCTAAAATGAAGCTCTTAAGTGGAAACACTACGTCGAAGTGGCATGCAAAATTCTCATACAAAACACAGAAAACGACGTTTCGTAGGCCCCTGTTTCCTCCTTCAGAACTGGACCAATTTTTATTACTTTTTTAGCATCGGTAAACGAAAAAGAGAGTTTCTATGTCTGTATGTTTGATTTTTTTTAAAACATCCAGTTAATGGTTCTGAAGACGCCTTAAAACGGAGTAATGTCGCTAAATTTTGAAGGTTCCTGGACCTGGTTATTAAATAAATGACTTAAAATATCAAACATACAAACATAGAAAATCTCTTTCTTTAAACCGATTCCGAAAAAGTAATAAAAATTGGTCCAATTCTGTAGGAGGAAAAAGGGGAATACGAAACGTCGTTTTTCTGTTTTTTGTATGAGAATTTTGCTTGCCACTTCCACGTAGTGTACCCATAGTCCGGGTTGTTGTAAAGTTAAGTCATAGTTGTCATCGCATTGGGTCAGCATTGTGGGTAATAGATCGATGTCCCCGTGTTCTAAGACTTAACTCATGATCATTGTGGGATGGGCTAGGTACAGTAAAAAAAATCCTAGAGGCTACTGGTACTGATGATGGTGCAATTGCGTAATTCATGAATTATTTGTTTTTGTGGAGTTACATAAACTTTACATAAGTATAATTAATATGGCGCCCTTTTCTAATAGGGGTATGCAGAGACCTAAGATTTCCCTTTGCTAAAAACCCGTCAACCTTTTTTCCCTCATTTACTTTAGTAAAATTCTTTAAACATGCTCGTCTGTTTAGGGTACTTTGGACCTTTCATCACGACGTCTTCGGAGTATGTTAGACTTACGTTTAATGGTTTCTAAATTAACAAATGCTTAGAGTTTGAGTGATGTTTGCCGTTAATGGGCTGTTGCGAATTTTATCGTTTGACGACCTGGCGGGCGGGTACTTCAGACCATTTTATTTAACCCGGCAGTGCGCGGAAATGTCAGTCGCTGCGATGGCAGCTGCGGGCGCTTTTGGCCACAGTGCAAGGTTGTCTCACATTTTATTTAATTATTAATTTCTTAAATTAAAAAAAATGGGAATCGCAGTATACAAAAAATTTAATTGCGTTTCTGTAACTTTATGACGGCATATTAATGATAGAGTATTGTGTGAAAATTAAATATAACAATTGAAAAAAGCGACTGCTTCATGTCTAATGTTTTTTTTCAATTCGGGGAGTTTCTGTTTAAAGTTTTTTTTTACAACAACAACAATAATATCCATATTATTACTTTTTCTAAAGCTTACACGATCACTACTTGAAATGAGACACTATACGGATTGACTCACGTTTAACATATAGTTTTTATCCATTTCGAACCCTCGCATGGACTTATGACCACTGAGATAAGTACATTGCAATAGGATTAAGGCCTATATTAGGTCGCCTGTTGAAATACCAGACACAATAGAATTTCAATTGTTATCAATCTCTAGGAGTCCTTGCCACAGACGAGGGGATAAGGAAGCATTTATATTTTTTCTTATAAAGCCAATACACATCGATTGTAGCGATGATTTGATTTGAATGATGAAGACCTTTGCCGAGAGGTTGTATTTTTTTTTTAACTTATCAGTACGCATGTCGCCGACAGCCCTACCCTTACCTCACTTTCAACTGATACTTTCTTGTAACCATAAATTACCCGCGACGCCCGGACACGGCCTTCCCGTGCGGGCACTAATTGCGCGCAAATATCGGCCTTGCGTAGTGCGCTGCATTGAGGTATTATAGCTAGAGACGACAAGCCACGAACTAATTTTTTGCACATTGAGTACTGGCCCACGGGTTGCAAATGCCTCAGTGATTGCGGCCGCAAATCAGCGCGCAAAAAATTGCTTCGCGTTGTCTTCTCTAGTTAAAATACGTCAATGGCGCTCTGTAATTATAGCCTAAGTACAGTGTGGCTTAAATGCAGGTGTGAGAACATTAGGTGCGCACATACGTTTTGTTGCTGCGGGGTGTAACCGTTTGCGGTAGCCTAAGCTATGATCTGGTCTAAGTGTTAGAGAATGCCCGTAACGGAATACGATAGAATGTTTTCTGTTTCTTTTATGATATACAAGATATTGCAGATAGGCAAATGTGTAATGTAAATTTTACAAACTACTACCTACCTATCTACACTAAAACATAATTATTTTAAAGATAAATTTGAATTTTAAAAATAATTATTTTTTAGTGATCTATTGATGAAGGTAAAGTAGAATTAGATTTTAAAACCAGTAAAAATTCATCGTCTACTACATGTAGCTTATTGTGATATTACATTATCCATGAAATATGCAAAAAAAAGTTGGATGTCAACTAAGTAGTTGTAGTTGATAAGACTCATTTTGGCTTACAAAGTAAGTGGATAGTGTAGGTAGACGAAAATGGCATGAGTCTGACCCTAATTGTCTATAAAGCAGGTTCAAGTGGCTCGTAGTAATTTACAACACGTGCCGAATTATTAGTAATTTATTTGTATCAAGTTTATCACCGTTTTGAAACTTTGTTATGATAATTTTATAATTTATCTATACGTAGGTACTTATTCAGCCGCTTCATATCACAATTATTTCTTTTATAAACATTATATCCGGTACAACCGGTTCGTCAGCGCGTAATCGCAAACAGAAAGGAAACAATGTGATTATAATCGTAATTTTCTTCAAATTACTTATCGCGTAAACGATAAGTAATTCCTCGCATAATTGTGCATGAAATGTCCTCGTATGAATGGACTTGCGACTCGTAAGTACTTGCTTGAGTAGGGCTTACATATCTGTCACTTGTCTGGGCTACTAGAATTTTACTTTACTACTTTAAGCGATAATCTATGTGATGATCACGAGTGATTATTAACTTTAATACCACATCGTCTTTTGGAAAAAAAATCACCAGATAACGACAGAACAAAATGCGACAAAACTTCAGTTGGATACCTGTTCAGTCCGTTTTTGATAAAACAGCTAAGTAAGTTTACTTATATAATGAGTAAAACAATATTCAATGAACCTTAACTATTTATTGAAGTATGCTCCAGACAGTATTATTTCTACGAGTACAGTCACGAACACAGAACTAATCTATTTAGTAGCGTAAGCAACTTAGAATATTATGTCCTGTTTCGGTACTGAAATCACAGTCGCCACAGCCACTCTCCATGCACCACGGTCCACGTGGTATCAGGCGAGTGAAGGTTATGACGTGCATAAATCTCGGCCGAGGGACGGTTTAGGCCGATAAGACCGCGCTGGAGAGTACGCGGCGAATTGCCGAGGTGGCCTTAGCATTGACGGGTTAATGCTGACGTCAGTCACGTTACTGTTAAAAGTTTATAGAAATTTATTAATTTGATCGATACGTTGTTTTAGACTTATTATGTTAAATCTGGATTTGTATGCTTCTTATCTAACGTGGAAATGAAGTGAGACTTAAATAATTGACAACTCTTACATCACTGTAATACCTATGTTTCACAAATAAATGTTCTGATATGCATACACACATATATGAGTACCAGACACACCAAAATCTTATCACAACATGTCAGGACATTTTAATACATAAGTGCGTATGTAAAAAACTTATCTCTTTGATAAATAAAGTATTATTTATTACCAAATCAGATAAAATATTACCTATTACACAAGATAAGGCCGGAAATGACAAGGCATTATCAAAATGACTAAATAATTAACGTAATAACAGAACAGAAATAAAAAATTTCTATAAATAAAATACATACATTTATATATAATAATAAATCACGCCTATTATCCCAGCAGAGACCAGGCAATGAGGACAGCAAAAGCAGTCCTCTACCATAGTCCACTTTTCACTAAATAGCGACTGATGCCCATGTTTTCCTCGTGACCGATGGTGAGCCTATCTCCGCTCTATGCTGATGGACGTACGTGCAGTCTTTAGCCCGTTAGTCGCCTTTTACGACACCCAAGGGAAGAGAGGGGGTGGTAGTATTCTTTCACATTGACACGTTTTATCAAAAAATAATTAAAAATATTTGTAAGGGGTTAAACGCAAAATTGCACGCAACGCAGAACAGTTCTTAAGTGGCGACCGCACACCGGAAGATGCAATGTATTAGGCACCAAAAAGAAGTGTCAGCTCGGGCTAGTGAGTTTCAGTGGTTATATCCTCTTTGTTGAGTTTATCTTCCTAGAATACTCTAGTAGCTATTACCTTATTGTAGAAAATTGATTCAAATATAAATCGGGAATTGTACGAACTATTACCTAGTTGTAGAAAATTGATTCAATTATAAATCGGGAATTGTACGAACTAGGAATTTGTACCAATGGGGAATTGTACCTACTAGGAACGAAGGATGTAGGCAGGCCTCCAACAAGGTGGACCGACGATCTGGTAAAGGTCGCGGGTACCCGCTGGATGCAGCCGCACAAGATCGGACGTGGTGGACATCTTTGGGGGAGACCTTTGTCCAGCAGTGGGCGTCTTTCGGCTAATGATTAAACGATAGATTACTTAGTTTCGACCGAGTTGTACCAAGGTCGTAGTAATGGACTGACTGAGTCAGCCCGTGATACAATGGAATTTAAAAGTGTGCCGTGTACCGTTTGTGTAACCGTGTCGGGTAGCGGTGAAAGAATACTACTACCCTCTCTCTTCCCTTGGGTGTCGTAAAAGGCGACTAACGAACTAAAGACTAAAGACATTCAACAGCATAGAGCGGCGATGGGTTCACCACCAGTCACGCTGAGCGCACATGTGCAGTCGCTATTTGGTGAAAAGTGGACAACGGTAGACGACTGCTTTTGCTGTCCTCATTCCCTATGTAATGACCCCGATAGATAGGGTATCGCAGCTGGAACTACGGGTTTTGCTGTGTTTTCAGGGGTACTACTTACGGGGTTCCGGTTCATGCCCCCCGCTGGTTGTGCCTTGACCGGCGCCTCGGGCGGGATCCGGACGTGGGTTGGACTCGTAGTGGCTTGTGGTTAGCTGTAGAGCTTGGGAATGTTCGTTTGTCCTGGTATTGTGTGCCAGGACTTCCAAACTCGCGCACAGCGAGCGGGGCCTAGTAGCGGTCTCCGAGGGGCCAGAAGCGAAAAGTCCTGCTGCGGGGAACGTGAGTTTCCCTTATAGTTGGCAGCTTTGTCCGGTGGTTCTCGTTGGACATTGGTGTTTACGTCGCCGGTACTAGTCTGGAGAAGTAGTAGTAGTAGAGGCGGCCCCCTAGATGCCTCCGGTCTAGCCAGCCGCGTAGGACGTGGGAACTGGCTAGGCGCCCGGATGGGTTCCGAGAAGTGAGTGATGTGCTTACTACTCCGCGACCAAGGTGGACACTTGGGAGTCGACTTTAGAGTCGACGACCCGAGCAAAGGCAACTGCGAGTTGTGCCCTTCGTGCAACGAGAAGTGAGCGAGCTTGACAGCTCCGGTTACCTATCTGGACAATAGGCAGTGAACTACACGTGTTCACGGGGAGACTCTCTCGAAACACTATAGTCTTATGAGTACCGAATGAAGAGCGCGCTTCGGCGGGCACTGATTTGGCGTCAAGACCTAACGCAGATGGTCTCCTGCGCGAGTGTTCTACTGGCGCAGGGACGTCTGGAACTTCTTGCATAACCTAACGGTTGGTCTCAAGGTGCCAGTACAAATAAAACTTAGTGAATTAAGGAGAGGGGATGTCCTCATTGCCTAGTCTCTGGCTAACCCTTCGGGGATAATAGTCGTGATCATATGTATGTAAAAGTGTACACCCTAAGTACATTATTCATAAGACGCGACTATGACGTCACTATGATTTGTTACATAAAAAAAAACAAGAGATGGTGTCTTGGCTTAATGTTCGTCGGTATTGAACACTCTTGACTTTGTCTTTTAATGAGAATGTCTCCGACTTAAGTAAGTAATCAAATATAATCAATGGTTTTATCATAGAAGGTTACTTCAGCGGTATCGTAGTAACCTTGTATAAAAATTCAATTTTTAAACTCTGTTTAAGAACTTTGCTATTGAAAGCTGTGGTCTTTACCTAACACTACGTAGTCCTTAAAACAACATATTAGTTAAAATATATATATATATATATATCTAGTCTCAATTATTACAAAAATCCTTGGTACTTTTTTGAAACTCTCTGTCGTCATACTGCGATATGCCCTTAATCAGCTGGTAATCTGGCCTGTCATTGCCGGATTGAGAGTAATCGCATTAGCCGGAACCAGTCGCGGCGGCCGGTTACTGCACCGATTCTGTGTTATCATATCAACATAAACTTAAGTAAGAAGTAAGTACCAGTCATACGATACGAGAGTGGGTGTTCTGCGACTGAGGGTGCATCTATCGGAAATCAAAACGAAATTTTGAAGGATTGGAAGGCTAAGATATTTGCAAAGATAAAAAGCGAATAAATGCGTTCGCACTGCAGTTTTCTCCACTATTATAAGAAATCTGAATGCTGGTAGGTTAAATTATGTTTAGGGGCGATTCAAAAGAAAAAATTTTTCTGTTAAAGAACTTGACTTCGACTTCGTAATTAAAACTTTATTAACTGAACTACAGAGACATTCGTGATGGTTCCTTCTTGATTTTTTAAGTACTTCTATGTTTATCTACGGTTTCTTTTCCTCATGTCGTAATTGTAGTTTATCTTTCACCGTAAACATTTAAATATAACATTGTGAATGTGTAACAGCAATAAATTTTTTTTAAAATGCATTGATATTATAATATTCGTAATATTTGATAAATAAACTCGAAGACATACTCTCTCATACCACCATCGCCCTTTTACCACCGAATCTCCAGACGTACTGAAGGATATATCGATGGCTTAGTTCACAAATGTACTAACTACAAAAATCGCGATTTTTACTTTTTGACTGCCAACTGTATTAATTGACGTGCTCTACCGTTTGCACTTACCCACGTGTCCATATTCCATCTCTTTCTATCAAAAACCCAGTGTCACGGTTGTATCAAGTAAGCTTCGGTTTCGTCCAAAAGTATTAAAATCCTTTATTTTTACTAATCTGCTACGAAAACTCCTTAAGTGATTTTAAGATTCCCTTCCGCGGTACTAGTTAACGCACAAAAATATTAAGTACATTTACGATATGTAATTTTACATATTACAGATAATCCAAATGTTGTAAATGCAGTTAACACAAAAACAAATCTAATGCTTGCAACTGTTTTTAAGTGCACAAATGTGCTAAGTTGCTATGATACAAAAAATAACTGTACAGATGTTTACAATATCATCGAAAATCACATATCTATTAGTTACAAGACGTACACTTAACTCATTTTTGTTTTGTTTCTTGAAATGCTCAACTAACGACATTTTAAGTTAAGCGTGCTTTCGATAATCGTTTTGGCGCGTACTTTTTACGTGTATGCACGAAGGCTAAGAAAAATCGGTCAATGTCACGTTCATACTGGCTTTTTTCACCAATCTATAAGAAAACACCGTGTTTGCCAAAAATTGTTTTGTAACACGTTCGATATTAGCACAAGTATTATTAATATTTGTTCCAAATATAGAGGACATGCAGGTTCTTATGTTGGCACTGACAATCGAAAAGGTAAAATTCCCGCAAATAGAACTTCCCTAGGCTACGAAATTTGTGAAAGAGCAATATTGACCAGTACCCTCGAATTGAGTCTTTCTATTGTCGCAAAGACTCCAAAAAATTATATTTAGATAGTGATCTGAATCTGAACGTATCTCGCATGTACAAAATTTACAGAGAAATTTTTGCCCAGAAAAATAAATAACTCCCGTATTATGTATATACCACGGGATTTTTCACTTCTATGAGCCAAAACTAGTATTTTATAAACCCTGCAATGTGTATAAGCGATCAAATGAAAAAGCTAGTTTACATGAAGAATATGATGCACACAAAAAACGCGAAAAAGACTCTTTGGATATGAAAAAAGAAGACAAAAAAATATGTTTAAACACAGATGGTGCTTTTAGAGCAAATAAATTCGACCTACAAGCTGTTCTTTCTATACCCCTTACCGGTGATTGCAAAATATATTATTTACGAAAACTCTCATAGTATAATCTAACTATTTTATATTTGATAATGGGTTTAGCCACGATCAAACCAAAAAATTATGATGTTAATATTATGAAACATGACGATTTCTATGACTTAAAGGCATTTGAAAAAACTTTAAATACTTACACAACTAAAAACATAAAAAATGAGACTGAAATGGTTTAAAATTAAGTGGCTTCGGGTAAACAAAGAATCGCCTACTTCGATATTTTATAAATACGACTTAAACGATTCAGATTTGGAAGAAATCAATATTTGCAAGGCAAAAAATGGAGGAAAAAATAAAGACTTCAGTAACATAAAAAAACCTGAAAATGGCATACTAATTTGGTGCTCCCCATTTCACAATGTAAGAAAAAAGATCTTCTTACTCTTTAAAGGATGGTGTGATCCCATGAGACTATGGGCAATACTATAGAGACTTTCCATCCAGTTCTGCAAATATTCCTAATATCAATATCACTGACACTGAAACATCTGATTATGAAGTTAAGAATCAGGATGAGAGTATTATTAATAACCTACCTTGTTCTAAGACTAATTACTGATTTAAAATGAATAAATAAGTACTTTCCTAATTTTGTTATGGTTTCAGAAAGACTCATTTAGGTTGGTACCTATACTATTCTTAATAATTAATTAAATGTTGTAGAACTTTAATAAATTATTACTTACCTACTATGCAATGTTTTATTGATTTCCTATTTAATAATATTATTATTATTTTATGTTCTAACCTGCAGAAAATATCTTGAGTCGGTATTCTGTGGTATTTAATAAATATTTTACTATTTTAATTTTGATAAGTACCTGTTTATCTACTAGAATATTGACCCCGCTCCACTTAGTACATTCGTGCATTCAAATTACTAAATTTAAGGGTTCAAATGTACTAAGTGAGGGGGTTATCTAGAAATTCAGGTGATTTTGTTATCAATTTGATGTAATTCGGTAATGAAATCTACTTATTTGTAGAACCAAAGAAAAAGTCTTATGAATAAACGTAATTTTAATTCCATATCATACACAGTTCTGGTATTATTCATGCTTAAACTTTAAAATGCTCTCCTGAAAAATCTAGTTTTTGTAATTAGTACATGTGTGCTCTAAGCCATCGATATATAAGTTCCACTACGTCGCACTAAACGCTGCATGTCATCATTTTTGTTGCCCACTGGCAAGGAGTCGAATTCTCTACCTTTCCTATGCTGTTCCCAAAAACTTATAACCTGAATGCCTTCAATTCTGGGGCAGCTCGTTCCATCGTAGACCTCATCTACGCTCACCATCAGGCGAGATCGAGGTCATCATCAGCCTATAAACGTCCCACTGCTGGGCACAGGCCTCCCACGTGGACAATATCACGTGGGGATATTGGGCCATAACCCACCACGCTGGTCCAATTCGAGTTGGTGGATTTTAACGACTGCCATCTTACGACAACAACCGGGACCAACGGCTTAACATGCCTTTCGAAGCACGGAGGAGCTCGAGATGCTTTTAAATTTGGTCACCCATCCAGCGACCCGGCATTGCGAAAGTTGCTTAGCGAGCAAGATCGCAAGCCGAACGCGCTAGCCGCTGCGCCATCGAGCTCCTCAAGATCAAGTTCAAGAGCTGTCTTATTAAGCATTAAAAAAAAAGATAAAGAAACGTTGAAATGAACATGACCTTTTTTCCAACATTTCGTTGTCTTCAAACATAGATGTATTTTAATTTGGTCCATCCTGCACGATCGCTCTTTAACATGTATTAGTTACTAGCAATTAAGTATGCATGTTGTTACTAGCAATTATGCATGTTAATCTTTGATTAATTGCGATCAGATTTACAATCGTGAATTGATGGAGTACGTCTTGGTTGGTTGTGTTCGCAGTGAAATTGATTGAGCCGCGTGTTTCACTCATTTCAATCTGCGACGTGACGTAGAAAGACTGATGTCGTGGATAAGAAAAGTCGATAATGAGTTTTCTTTTAATGAAAGTCAGCGTTGTCTCATGTGCTGTAGAGGTACTACAGCACATGAGACATATGCCTTCGGGTAGGTCTGTATCCAGCTGTGGGGCGATGGGCTTATAATGATGACAGCCTATAAAATATACTCCATGTAGACAGAGAATCCTTCTCTGTCTACGGCCTCCATCATGGAAATTAGACAGAGATAAGATAGCCATTGCCTCAGTAATTTAGGAAATTAAGTCATCTACATACTAAAATAAAATAGAACAGTATTTTTCTTAATCAGTCTAAAATAATGTACCTATAAGTAAATAATCGGAAAAACTTTTAGAACCGTTCTCACTACATAAGACGCTACTAATGAAGGATTGGTAAAAAAACACATTCTTAACAAGAATTCTATTATTTCTGTGTTCAAACGAGTCAGTTTTATTACTTAGTACCGATGTTGCTATCAAAGAAAATGATAAATGAACTACACCTCAGTTCTACTAATAGAATGAATGCACAGACATACGCGCACATTGTAATGTTGATTAGTTATTTATGCAACATTAACGCCTTCTATACTTATATGGACAATTATTCCTAGCTGAATTCTGATTAATGTAATGGCAGTTTCTGTTACAGTTTTTATGGGAAGTAAATTCAACATCAGCCTATAAATATTGGGCCACAACCCACACGCTGGTCCAATGCGGGTTGAGTTTTAACGACCGCTAACTTACTACAAAAACCAACAGCTAGACGCGCCTTCCGAAGCACGGAGAACTAGAAATGTTTATTTGGTCACCCATCCCGCCATTGCGAAAGTTACCTATCTGGCAAGATCGCAAACCGAAACCTTTGCCGCTGCGCCATCGAACTCCGAATAAGTAAAATGTAAGAGAGAAATTGTTACGTTGATTAAACTTTTTACTTTTATTAAACAAGATTCAGGATGTCACCTTCACTGCCAAAACTTGCATTACCGTCAAGCTCTTTTGAAAATGAAATTATTAAGAGACTAGCCAATAACAATAACTTAAATTGGTTATTTTTATGTTTTTTTTCTGTGAATGATTTAATTATTCTTATTTTTTTCCCCACTTTTATGGCAAAAATTTAAAATATGTTACATTATTGTGTAGGTATTAAGTTGTTTTTAGTAAAAATTGTGCGTGGTATTTATGGAAATATTACTCTAATTCCATCGTCGTTTTATGCTGCCTACACATAGTTGTCCTCTCGTTTATTCTTAGTTATGTAATGGTTGAATATATAGTACTTATTTTCTATTTTTCATTTGTGGATAACGGTGTTGATTGTCCAATAAAATACTTTGTTACACTAGTTACATATGTAAAATACATTTTTTCAATTGTTTGTTATTCCAAATAAAAATAAAAATAAATTAATTGGGTCGGCTATGTCCGTCGTATGGTTGACGAGTTTAGGCCCAAGTTCACCACCGTCCCCAGGGTGAGCAGACAGAGGTGAAGATGTGACGAACTGGGGCCTTACCGTCAACTCTTAGGCTCGTATTTTAAAACCAAACTCACACTCAAATCTCTGCTTGAGTACAGTTAGAAAGGGACGGTGCTACTTATCGCATATATCGCCATCCTTTTCTAACTGTATTCAAGCATGGATTTTAGAATACGTGCCTTAGAGCAGTTACTTTAATCTTACTATGCAAATTCCCATACGAATATTGACAGCAATAGCGTCGTCTCATGTCAGAGGCCAAGATCCACTTCGGGTCGCTGAGCCAGCGGAGTTAGTAAGTAAGTAAGTAAGTAAGTAAGTAATTCTGCTCTAAGAGGTGACAGGTAGGGCCCCTGGACCAGATTAAGATTAAACTATTGCAGTGGTGGACAGAAAGAAGTGGTAAAAAGGAAGGATGACTTTTGCCCAGCAGTAAGACAAAAAATAATAAAAACTCCTATGAAAAATTTAAATTAAATGAAGAGAATTAGAAAAAGATATTAGGTATATTTTTTTCGTCTTGTTGGCCGAGTGTCCTGGATTCAATTGCCAGGGCTGGCAATGTGTTTCATTTCATTCAATAAATGGCCCGGGTTTATAGTCAACAACAGCATTTGGCAATGGTAAATATTGATATCTTCTACTAAAAAAGCGTAAAACTTTAATGTAGTGTACAGGTCGCCTAAACTAAATCACATTAAAATATTTTTTCTATCTACAATAAAGGATTAACATACACCTGTTTCAGAGTTTACGGCGCCTAATTGCAATTACAAACAAAACAAAACACTAGTTGACAGATACATTTTTCGCCACAACTCGAATCTTGGGCGGTCTGCTACCACACCTGTAACGTATTGTACTCTACGGAGTCTTCTTAAGTTTGAGATTTGCATATCTTCTGTCCATTATCGTTTCAGGTCCCGCTGATGGGATTTGTCAGTGGCCAAGTTGTTTGTAGTTGATCGGTTGCTGTTTTGACCGCGTTCAAATCAAAGCGATGCCTTTCCAAGCGTAAGCGGATTAATTTAGTCATGCACTTGTTGGTAAGCCTAAGTCGAGTGTATGAATATATGACGGTTGAGTATTAGTGGCTGTTCTTGGTCTTTCCTTTTCTCTCTTTCCCTCTATTTTTTCAAGATTAAGAATAGCCTTTATACAACAGATCAAAGAGAAGGTACACGTCGCAGCTTTTCAAAAAGCCAAGGAACTGGCCAGGGACAAAAATGAGTGGAGGAGGCCACACAGACAAGAACGAGGCTCTATTCGAAAAGATAGTTTGTATGAAAGAAATTTTCCGGAAAATTCACGGGTAAAGTCGTAAATTTCCTATGGGATAGTGTAGTCCTCGCGAACGAAGTCGCCGGCAACAACTACTTAATAGTATTTAATAAAAACTGTGAGGTCATTTCTTTACCGAACACCACTTTGAACAAAAGAATTTGCCCCAAACATTTTGTGTATCAACAAAAAAGGCGGCGCTCCGCCAGACCGCAGCTTCCGAAAAACTCATTGATACGAACTTGAAATCGAATCACGGACTCTGGGTAAACGATAAAGGTATTTCTCAAACCAAACGGGCCGCGATATTTTCTCCTGCAATTACAGTCCTTATTACGCTAGTGATACAGTCGTCGATGCTCGGGTACTTTTGAAGAATTCTTAGACTTAATTAGCCGCTGTGACGTAATTGAAAAAATCGTGCCTCCGACAGGTAAAGAACCAAGTATCGGTGTGCGTTCGTTCTGCGCGCGCCTATGCAGATTTCGCCGCGTTTTTCATGGAAGGAAGACCACCAAAGAGGTACCTTTTGCAATTAAAAAAGTGCGCCAGGATTTTTCGCAACCATAAAGGAATACCTTCGTTCAATAAGGGCAAAATTGCGTGGCCTCTGCGGATAATTGAATTAATTTTAAATTTGTATAATTCATGTATTGCAATTAATGACATGAGAAGTGGAACTTTTTATTTTCAATTGCTGCTTCTTTGTACATTACAGTATAGTTTAATAGTATATAGTACATTATTTGTATGGCTATGTTCTTTATATACAGGGTGGATAAACCAAATGGTTAGTAAGAAACTAGAAGAAATATGGTGAAATTTGATCTTCGATAGGAACTATAGTTATATTGTCATTTGTTTGCTTATCCATCATGTTCGTATAATAATGTCACGTGGTCGACATAGGTAAATGTTTTATACGGATTATGCTGTACAATTATTAAAAATAAAACAATTCACAACTTGAACTTTGAAAAAACCACTACCACAGGTGGGAACAAAACCAAGTTTTTCACAGGTTTTTTGTTATATTCCCAATCCACAAAGTGAATGTAAAACAAGTTTACCGTAAAAAGGAGAAATAATTGGGAAAAAAATATAATCCTTTTAAAAGGTTCATTGCACCTTGCACTTGTCTAGCAGTGGAAAATACAATTAATGACAAAAGTTTAAAATGTATTTTTAATGTAATTTATTGCGAATGAAATTAAGCTTTCCGCTCGCGTAAATCCGCACAGTTGAATGGTGGCTATAAATTACGCTGCAACCGGACAAGATTGTACGTGTAACATGGCTGTGATGGGCGCTTGGCATTCCCGGGAGCTGCTCTTCAAGTGGAAAAAACATGAATCAATGTACACATATATATACTTCTAAAAAGACAGACGTACTGAAAAATTTATATGAGTTTCTAAAAAGAATTATGTATAAATGTTTTATGATTAATACATACCTACATACATATAATCACGACTACTACCCCCAAGGGTTAGTCAGAGACTAGGCAATGAGGACAGCAAAAGCAATCCTCTACCATAGCCCACTTTTCAACAAATAGCGACTGCACATGTGCTCAGCGTGACAGGTGGTGAGCCCATCGCGGCTCTATTCTGTTGGATGTATGTGCAGTCTTTAGTCCGTTAGTCGCCTTTTACGACACCCAAGGGAAGAGAGGGGGTGGCAGTATTCTTTCACCGCTACGCACACGGTTATGATTAATGCTTAATTTAATGTTATAGCAAGTTATTTTCATAGCTGGACTAAGGCAAATGGTGATTAAAAATAAATAGTCATTTAGCAATAAATGTAATACGAATGGTATACTCGTATATTGTTATTGAAGGCAAGCTATACCTAGATAATGGTAAAATTAAAATACCTTTTTGTACCTAAAAGGTTGATTTTTTATGACTTTAAATTACTGGACTTAGAACAATGCCCATTTGAGAGTGTCTTAGAAAACGAGAAAGCATCTTTTCTTTAAATGCAACCTCAAATGTTCTTCATGTAGATTAAATTTGTATTTTAATATAAAATTCATACGTTTTATTACTATCATTGCATGTTTCAGCTGATACTACCGATCCAGCACAAGAATTGTACACGCTTTTCAACCCAAGCTGTATAATGCTAAATCCATTCGTCACGCGAAGGTACGAGAAGGGAACCTTAAAAAAGAGACAACAAAGAAAAACAGTAACATAACACTTTACATGTCGGCTATACTCGACTATAACTTAATTGAGCGCCATTGCAATTTGCTAACCTTCGCATTTACAGTTCGCGAGAAATTCACTTGCAACAATTTAAGTGGAAGTTTAAAAAGCTGCGGTCGAAGTGTTCCGATGTCATTAATTATTCAATTACAACCGCAGACATTGCGGAATTGTAGGTTTTTGAACGGGCTCCCCATAATAGCCATCTTGTTATGATAATGGGACGATTCGTTTAATTCGGCAATTCTGGTAAAATTTCCTTTTTTATGTTAACGTAATGCTTTTTACGCTAATCGGCACTTTCGATGTATGTATGGTAGGATATTCGCCATAAACATACCCAAATGGCTTATGACCATTCCATTGGCATTTCTTAAATTTAAGGGCTGGCCTACTCTCGAAAACAGTACCTGACTTAACTCGATCTATACTTCTCATACTCGACAATCAAAATGATCTTAGTGAGTTTTTTCTTTCACGAACTTAGATAGCGTACCTCAGCTCGTAATTGACATTTATTTGAGTAAGGACGCGGGTTTGTAAAATTTTACAATAACTAAGATATTATGCCTTTTGTACTTACTAAAACTGGACAACAATTTAATTTTAACTTAACGCTGCCCGGCACTTTTGAACAACAACAACTTTTACAACTTTCCTATCACATTGCAATAAGACCCTCTGAATTAAAGTTATTTCTAAATTTATTTACGGGTAAGCTCTTGGCCTTTAACTAACCAACCTGATGTTAAGTGATAATAAGATCGAAGATGGAATCACAGTTTACCCGGAATCCTCAACTACTGAGGAACTGGCAAACTTATTTCTGACTGCCGGAACATAACAATGCTACTTTGATGTAATGGCGACATTTTTAGATATGATGGTGGAAGGTAGCCATGCGGTATTAAGAAGCCCTACCACCAACCAAACCGAGAACATACATGTAACCCCTGGGAGTCGACCCTGACCCCGAGACCTCTGGGTCTAAGCCACTATAACACAGAGGCGGTTATAAAAAACTATTAAACCTTATGTTCGTATCTGTACCGACCCAGCAATTTAATTATCAGTCACAAGTCACAGCACAGACAGTGGCGTGCACCGAAGCCAGGAGCTCAAAATCTGGATATGTACGATTTTGATGCCTTTTTGTGTAACCAGCTAGATAGTGGTAGTAGTAGTCTAGAGGTATTGAGTTTTTACCGCAATTTACCGCAATTGTTACCTTTACCTTAAACCGACGAGCATGTATGAAAAACGTTATGAGAGTAAGTGAAGCAAAGGATGTGAGTCAGGATAGCCAATGGAAAGGAGCTGTCCATTAATCACGTGATGTTTTTTTTGCATTTTTAACCCCCCTCCCCCTTGGTGATACGTGCTGAGATTTAAGACTAATTGTAAACACCCAAAATCACGTGTATGTTTTAGTGCCTACAAAGAATCTTAAATTTTTTTGAATATTTATCTTTAAATAAGTAAGTACAGGTAAAAGGAATATTCTAATTTTATTCTAGAAAATTAAGGACCATGATAAAAATGTCTAGACAGAAACGACAGTTCGTTTTATTTCAACGGCGAGTCAAGGTCACATCACGAAAAAATAAATACACATTGAGCACGTGAGCACATGACGTGTAGTCGCTATTTGGTGAAAAGTGGACTATGGCAGAGGACTGCTTTTGCGGTCGTCATTGCCTAGTCTCTGACTAACCCTTGGGCGATAATAGTCATGATTATATTATGCATTATGTATGTCAATAGACTCGAACGTCGGAGTATTTGTAAAGGAGACGGGGACACGCTACAAAACTTTTTAGGTTTGTTCGGTCACTGCGGTTTTAGGAACCATAAGGTTTCTCGCTGCCATTAATATCCGTTAGAAATATAATCATTATCATCAGCCGAAAGACGTACGTCCACTGTTAGACGAGGTGCACTGACGACCTCGTAAAGGTTGCGGGTAGCCGCTAGGTGCGAGCAGCACAGACCGGACGTAGTTAAGATCCTTGGGGGAGGCCTTAGTAATATAATATAAAATTATTGTTTGTATACCAAAAAATACGGTTTCATTAACAAACTAATTTAACTATAATAATCAAGGCATCGCATAGATGCCCACTTCTTTAAAATTGCCTGGCAACGTACCTATATACTACACCTTAGGCTGGTCTTTTGCGGGTACTTTTAGCTACACTGGCTGGTTACGATGTAAATGCCAAAATCAATTTTAAGCTCATGAGCTTTTCCAAAAACAAATTACTAAAGGTTATAAGCACTTATGCAACCCGCCAGTAATCTCGCATTACCCGATGCGTTAACGTCTCGTTACCAGGAGCTGGTTATGCACAGCAAAATGGCGGGTGTTAATCAGTGCCCGAGTTATTAGCCGAAACAAGTAATCGTTGATAAGTCGCCCGCTTCGCGAAAGAATCCGCGCGCAATTACGCCAATCACTTATAATGGAAGAGGAAATTGCTCGTTTCCTCGCTGGCTCCTAGAGCACGAGGTAGCTGCTATGTGGTAAGAGGTGGCGGAAGCGATTATGCCACAGAGCAATATCGTCTGACCGTCTGTGAACCTTCATAATCAGCATATAAACGTCTCAAAAACGTTGTATCACCGAGGAGCTTGAGACATTTAAATTTGGTCACCCAGCAGCTGACTTGAAATTGTGAAAGATGCTTTATATATTTATTATAAGACGACCAACAGCTCAGTCTCCTTGTGACCATGGACCCTGTAAAGGGTTACAAATTACAGGATTCAATATGTAATCTAGTAATTAAACGCGAGTAAATCCGTAAAAAGTGTTTATTTTCAATGATCAGTAAGTTTTAATAAAATTGATATATCACGAAACCAGAATCCCCAAAAATAAAAATGATAACAAAAAAGTTACAAAAAATTTAAACTATTTAACTCTGGTTTTCCGATCACGACAACCGCTCTCTCTCGATCTCTTTAAAGAATCTGGTAGGAGACTAGCTTGCGTGAAGCCATATCCTCCTAAATTACCTCCGAAGGTCGTATCAATTTGGGGAAACTTAAGTTTTGCCCGCTAAAATTTGCTGTTACCGTGTAAAGCTTGTATAGGCAGCTATTGGAATTAATAATATATAAAAACATGGTTAAGCGAAACGATGGCTTATTTACATGTCATACTCTTGAACGGGTGCCGCCTGTGAAGGCTAACGGTATGCTCTTACAATCTTTTTTATTGGTAGTATCAATGAGTATTTAATGGTATTTCTTATTTCTTTTTTTTTTTTTATACCAAGCCCGGCAAATGACCCCACTCCACCTGATGTTAAGTGGAAATGAGGTCCAGGCGCGAGGACAACTGGTGCAGCGTAAGAGACGTAGCATCAGTCATCCTCACTCTGCCGGCCCACAAAGTGCTTCTTCACGCCTCGTTTGAAGGACCCTATGTCTCTATGTGTGTATGTTTCTTTTTTAAAAGATACTATAAGACGTTGTTTATTTTATTTTAAATTGAGCAATACCTGTTTTGTTTTTAGATATTCTTTTGTATGTAGTTGTGCTTGTTTTGTAATCGTACTAAATGTTATTTTTTTATCTTGTAATGGAAATGTCCTTCTATGATAGGGAGGGCATTTTTCAACTCTAATTGACGCTGTAAAAGAAAGGGAGAAACGAAATGCCCTTGCTGAGTTTCATTCCGGTTCTTTACAGTACAAGGCTCTCGCCCCATAGTTAGACTTACAAACCGATGGCATAGCGACATTCATAAGTGTTCAATTATTGTAGCCTAAATTGAATAAATAGTTTTGTTTTATTTTTTTAATTTAATGTATTGCTATAAGCTATTAACGGTAGACTTTCGTAAAACCAGACACAACGGTGGTTCAATTGGTAGCAAGCAAGCTCTAGGAAGCTTCGTGACAGATCTTTATCTGTATCTTTATCCCTTTGGATAGGCAGCCAAAGCATATCTACATATAATCACGACTATTATCCCCGAAGGGTTAGTCAGAGACTAGGCAATGAGGACCGCAAAAGCAGTCCTCTGCCATAGTCCATTTTTCACTAAATAGCGACTGCACATGCGTGCTCAGCGTGACAGGTGGCGATCCCATCGCCGATCTATGCTGTTGGATAACGGACTAAGGACTGGACATATTCAGTCCTTAGTCCATTAGTCACCTTTTACGACACTCCATGGAAGAGATGGGGGTGGTAGTATTCTTTCACCCCTACGCGACACGGTTATGGTTAATTCTTAATTTAATGTTACAGGAAGTTATTACCATAGTTGGACTGAAGCAACCATTTGCCTTAGTTAAAAATAAATAGTCCATTAGTAATAAAAGCGTATCATGATATCGGTTCCCGCTACCGCTTACAGCTTAGGCCGCCACCGCCCGCCGATGCGGCGCAGCACGCGACCGACGAATTTTATTGGATCACGGGATTGTGGTGCGCTACCACCGCACGAGTGTTACGTGATTTCACTGTCAAGGGTTACAGTTTGAGGTTACAGCATAATTGGTTACGAAAGAAGAACTACGAAAGTTTTTTCTTGTTCAAGTAGGACTAGAACTTCTGCCTTCTGGCAATAAAGGTCAAGTTATGTCAAAACGATCGCTTACTATGTTAGCCAAAATTTATTGTAAATAGCTACATCTTCGACGCTCGATCATAGTAACAAATATCGAGGATATATGGATAGGTATGTGTATGTATGTAATATACAACATTCGGGACATTTCTTATACGATGATACTATGATGTAGCCGTCTATCAATAAAAGGCGGAGATCCAAGTTCCCATGCGACACTGTGATGACATGATTTATTGTAACTTCGTAATGTTACAAGAATGCAAATTCAATGAATTCTTGTAACTCTACAGTTACAGCTTTATAGCTGATTGATTAAATCGAGAGTAATATGAAGACTGACTCAGGTACAACTAATGGTCATCACCATCATACTTCAGTTTCGCAGGGTCATAAACCGCTAGAACCACCCGCTCGTAATAAGCCTGCCTAGACCTAAGTCTAGATCGCTCACTAATTAGCCAAGGGCAGCCGCCGGCATGCCGCCATGATGCGGAACTCCTCGGCATTATATGTAATGACATTATAGATAATTCGTGCTTTGGCTCCGGTCAGCCATTGGTCCCGGATGTTGTCGTAAGATGGCAGTCATTAAAACCCACCAACACGCATTGAGCAGTGGGACGTTTCTATAAACGTTGATGATGATAAAAAGCAATTAGAATCGTTGTTGTACAATTTAAGTTAGCAATAGTAGGTAAGTACTATAAGATTGATCAAGAGTTTATCTTGCTATAAACGACATTGTCTTTACACGACATCAACAGAATAGAATTTCTTTATTGCTTAAACTGTGTAACATGTTCAGAAAATGAGGAACGCTCGCAATTCACGCAGCCGCCATCAGCCCCATTCACGACGCATCCAATCGCTCACCAATCAACACAAGCGCACATCTAATCAAATCTAAATCGAGGCGCATCATAATCGTGGCAATCTCCATTGTGTCACCTCGCGCAAGAAACAAAACGGCCTGCTAATGAAGACACCGCGGAATAAACATGAGCCAGCAATCAACTGGTAAAAAGCAGATGGATGCACAATCGCCCAGCCCCGGTGGTGGGTGACAAAAATGCAATTTTAAGTTATGCCACAATAAAAACGCAATTCTGTCTGGAAACGCCCGCGTATAATAATGGCCGCGGCCGCCAAACAAAAACCTACCGGCGATCAGCACGACTAATAATTAGTCGCACGCTGCGTCGCAAACGCAGACTGTGTCTATAAACGCAATACGCATCCACATTCTAGGTATCGTGGCGCGCGTCCGGCGCACTGACGATTCTATCTAGAGTAATCTTTTTCAACATCCTATTTGCTTTTTTGCGGCGAAAGTAATGATCATTAGGATCGGATTCTATGCGCTGAATGCTTTTTTAGTTTCCATTAATATTATTATTGTTGCACTCCATTGGTTATGCGCACGCGTCTCTATTTGCGATTGTGGGAAGATAATGACAGGAGAATAATATAGTGACAGCAAATTATGCATGGCTTATAGTTGTTTGTGTGGGATGGATGACATTAATACTGCGAGAGCCCGTAAGTTAAAGCTGCGCGTATTATTAAGCGATGGTCAGGATAGGAGGCATGTGGAGAATGCAGCGAATTTAATATCCAAAGTTTCTTGTATAATAACACCCAAATATCCCAAATAATACCTTTAACATTAAATTTTTTTGCATTCACAATGCTTTATAGATATAGGATAAAATGTTTACTAGAAAAAAAATGTGAATGCAAAAATTTCATTAATAAAGATATTTATGAATGTGAGGGTAGACTTCACAGTGACGTAATACCGCTGGCTTGCAGCGTACCAACTACTAGAAAAAAATCAACGAGTCTTCTGGGGTCTCAGTAGCTTAGCGGTTAGAGCAGTGGACCGGCAATCCAAAGGTCACGGGTTCGAATCCCGTTCGAGCTTTCCTGAGACAGGTTGTTTTTTTTCTAGTAAACATTTTATCCTAAGACCGTAGGTACCTATCTAAATAATTTGATAGATTTTATTGACGTTTATTTAATATTACCGTTTTCTAAAAATATTTTTAAAGTGATTTTAAGCTGTGAGTAGGGTTGCCACCCGTACTCTAAAATAGAGTACCTATTGTCCTCTTTTTCATGTAGGCGTACTTTATCTACGACACCAATAAATTACGCTAAAATACTCTATTTACGTAAAACTATTTACGTACAAGACAAATATTTGTTAAATGTCGCAAAAAGCAGCAAAAAATACAAATCAATAAATATTGCTTTTTTATGCTATGTAGGTACTTTATTTTTGTTCTAAGAAAATGAAAAAATACTTTATTCGTCCTAAAAAAAGGTGACAACCCTAGCTGTGTGTGAGGCGGTTGTCATACAGGCAGTCTTCTTATTTTGCATGAAACAATAATCGCAATGTTATTTTTAATTATTTTTATTATTTTATGTGACAGTCAGTAAATGTTTTTTTCTTTCTTTCTTTCAATGTTTTTCTGTAGGATCAATCAACATTTCGGGTTCGATCGCACCTAAAGTTTTGGTTTTGCTCAACGTTCATCATCTTAGATATGAAGCAAATTAATGCCAACTAGATAACTTATTATGTTTACACAGATCCCAAGTTGCAGGTATAACAAAAAAAATCACGTTAAAAATATGAAAAAAATTGAGAATTACCTTATAAATGTTGTGCAAAATTTCAGAGAATCAATTAAGTATTAAAAACCGTATGTTACGCTACGCAATGATATTTATGTAAATAACAGATTAGCAAGAAAAATAAAAGGATGTTTGCAATCCTATTAAATAGTTAATTTGGTTTGGTCAGATATTAAAGTGTCTTAATTGTTGCATTATTAACCGTTAATTGTGCGTGAACATAATATGTGAGTATTGCAAAATGTAATAGAGCAACGGAACCATTACATGATATATTAATTAATATTCATAATTTCCCTGTACCGCACAGTATGTGAACAGCATCTGTGAACCTTGTGTGATAATGAGAAAAGTTTGGCCCCGCTAAATGGGAGAAAAAATGTAAAAAAATTATAACAAACTAGCGGCCCGCCCGCAAATTCGTCTGCGTGAACACACTATATCCTAAATTCTAATTGTTATAAAATATGTAACACATTTTTCATAATATCTTATAAGGTCAAAAATAACAAAAAAATATAATGAATTACCGAATTACAATAAAAACATTTCAAACTAGTATTCGTAAACACAAAAACCTAGCAGACTAAACTCGTTAATAAGGACAAAAATGTTATGAGTGTCTTTGCGTCGGATATGCATTTTAAGCTGTCCTTGCCAACGTAGGCTTATCTTTTCTTGCAGATTATTAATATCCTTTGAATTGAATCCTCTTAGTGGTGGCAGGAACGTGCGCGGACTGCAGACGCGCAATAAATAAGTGGCTGTATTAATGCAATCCCTTTGCCTGATTTTGTTTTGTTAATATCGAACAGGGTCAATACGAGCTGGAGAGATGGTACGCCAGATCAGATAGTACAAACCTGTTGTCTTAAATATCCAAGGAGCATCAAATATCAGAAATATAAAATTTAATTCAGCAATATTTATTTTTTAACCGTTGGTATTAGTAACCACTACACCCAAGAGTCCCGGGTTTACATCTCAACCGGTTACAAACTCGTTTAAAAATCGTTTTTAAAATCGTAACAAATAATTTAAAACGTAAAAACACAACACAGACCCAAACTTCAAGTCCATTAAGCGACTAAAGGCAACCTAGGGTGAATCTGTAGCGGTAACCACAAGTCCCAGGGGCATCATAAATTCTCAGTACTTGCCGTTCTGGGTCCCGAACCCTTGACGTAGAAAGGATGGTACTAAGTTTTTTTTGGGTAGACCTCCCTTTATCCCGTCGAGCTTTTCTCAACAGAGCGGGAGAGGGAGAGAAAAGTCCCACATAACCCGACGACGCCCCTGGCGTTAGTGTATGGGCAAGACAACATTTTATCTAGTCATAAAAAAACATATAAACAGATCAAAGCAATTCGCAAAATTGTTATCGTCACAATCTCAGTATTTGATTCTAAACAACAGACGACTGTGCTCTTCATTAACGTCTAATTGCGTCACGATTCAAACAACGAGTGGCACTAGGCCATTCGAGTCGTAATTAATTCCCGCAATTAATCGATCATAGCTGGCACCGCACCAGCGCCGGCTAATTGATTCGATTCTACGAAACTTGCACTCCAGCTCCGAGCAATTAGAAGTATGTAAGCTGCCTCTCACGCACAAACCTACAATAGGGACTTATCGAATTAGTCTCATCGGCCGTAAAAAGCGGGCAAGCGGCCACAAAGGATCGCTGGCATTGTTCACAGATTTCAAAAATCATCCATAATTAAGTGGAATCTCGTTTTTGCCGATGCGACGCAAACATTTCGCCATGATATAAATTCCTGCATCAATCGACGGACGGCCGTTGAATAAGGTTTTATTTGCCACCCTGCTTGCGGATGCCCCGTCGACATAGAAAGAACATATCGGGATAACATTAAAAATGGGGAATTAATAATATTTTTGCAGTTACGCCCTTGTAGCGTTGGTGGCGAACAGTATGGGTTCGTCTGGCGCGACAAAAAGCGGTCGGGGTGATTCCGCGAAGAATCCCGCGGGGCGAGCTTGCGTCTTAACACGCGGAATATAAAGCTAATGAGCGGCCACATTACGTCACCTCACGAACGTTTGAAGTAAACGTTGTTAAGCTAGTATAATATGCAGAAAGTTCCTAAATATTTCAGAATTCATTGTCAGAAAGAAAGAGTTGTAATATAAGATAACCACTAGTAATTTTAAGTAAGAAGTAATAGCCTAAATATATTAGATTCTTTATTACACATAAACACAGTAACAAAAGTAGCAAGAGACATTGTGTGCAAAGGTGGACTTATCTCTAAAAGAGATCTCTTCCAGACAACCCAGAGAGTGTGCGAGATAAATGTAATAGGGGTGACACAAAGTGCAACAAAAACGACGATTACCTAAACCTAAAACTAAATATATGGCATACTGTTGCTGTGGACAATGCAGAAACCATTATTGAAATCGAGTCATCGCTACTATAAATTGATGGGCGTTGATTAATCATGACGCTTGTCAAAATCTTAAAATTTAAATTGATATACATAATTAACGGTAATAGGCAAGTAACTAATTATTATGCGTGTTGCGTAGCAGTGAAAGAATAATACCACCCCTCTCTCCCCCCGGGTGTCGTAAAAGGCGACTAACGGACTAAAGTCTGCACATATTTCCAACAGCATAGAGCGGCGATGGGCTCACCACCTGTCACGCTGAGAACATGTGCAGTCGCTATTTGGTTAAAAGTGGACTATGGAAGAGGATTAAAGGACTGCTTTTGCTGTCCTCATTGCCTATTCACTGACCCCATAGATAGGGTATCGCAGCTGGAACCACGGGTACGGCTGTGTTTCTCTGGGGTACAACAGGGTTTCGGTTCATGCCCCCCGCTGGTTGTGCCTTAACCGGTGCCTCCGGCGGGATTTCAGACGTGGGTTGGACTCGTAGTGGCTTGTGGTTAGCTGTAGAGCTTGGGAATATTCGTTTGTCCTGGTATTGTGTGCCAGGACTTCCAAACTCGCGCACAGCGAGCGGGGCCTAGTAGCAGTCTCTGTGGGGCCAGCAGCGAAAAGTCCTGCGGGGAACGTGAGTTTCCCTATAAGTTGGCAGCTTTGTCCGGTGGTTCTCATTGTACATTGGCGCCCTAGGTGCCTCCGGTAGCCTCCGGTCCAGCCAGGGAACTGGCTAGGCGCCCGGATGGGTTCCGAGAAGTGAGTGTGCTTACTACTCCACAACCAAGGTGGACACTTGAGAGTTGACTTTAGAGTCGACGACTCGAGCAGTGACAACTGCGATTTGTGCCCTTCGTGCAACGAGAAGTGAGCGAGCTTGACAGCTCCGGTTACCTATCTGGACAATAGGCAGTGAACTACACGTGTTCACGGGGAGACTCTCCCGAGACACTAGTTTTATAAGTACCGAATGAAGAGCGCGCTTCGACGGGCACTGTTTGGCATCAAGACCTAACGCAGATGGTCTCCTGCGCGAGTATTTTACTGGCGCTGGGACGTCTGGCACTTCTTGCATATCCTAACGGTTGGTCTCGAGGTGCCAGTACTAATAAAACTTAGTGAATGAGGAGAGGGGAGGATGTCCTCATTGCCTAGTCTTGACTAACCCTTCGGGGATAATAGTCGTTATATTTCTACAGTGATAGTGATTTACTCACTATCCTTTGAAACGTCAAAATTAATTAAATAATCAATAATGTAGTAATTAAACGTCAGTTAATCTGTAAAATGTCTTTCATAACAATGTATAGTATAGTATAAAGTATAGTATAATATTCGCATAAACCTTAAAAACAATATATTTTTAATATGCTAAAGTAAACATTCAAAATTCTAATACGAATAAATCGATCCTTAAACTTACCTAAGTTCTAACATAGTTTGTAACTTGTTTTATCACTTGTGTTGTGATTGATATTCTCAAGATTTATAGGTTGTTGCGGTCGTCTCGACATGAAATTAAAAGGCTATAAAAGTAGTTTCGAAAGAAGTTTTAACATTTTAATATATTTGTGGTTTCGTATATCTAAGCATTTCGTATATCTGACCTTGTGGAGTGACGAGTATACCAATTATTGAGGAATGTGGCCTTGGAAGGTTATGACCTCGATACTGTGGGATAACAATGATTTTTTGTAGGTTTCTTGACGATTCCTGTTTAGATGTTTGGATCAATGTGACTGTTTCGCTAAATCCTTCTAATACGTTTAATTATACGTCTTTTAATAAATAATACGTTTGATTATACGTGCCGGGTTCAATTCCCAGGTCAGCCAAAGCGAACGGAACGGATTTTTCGATGCATTTGTGATCACCAACCAGCGTTGCCAGACGTACCGATTTTGGCAGGACGTCCCGATTTTAAAATCAGAATTAAATGCCGCGTGGCACAGGCTCAGTCCCGCTTTTCTGGGATAGCTCGACCGTGCGTGCAGCGTGCTGGCTGACGCTGCGGAAGCGCAGCCGGGTGACACAGACAAGTGTAGAATGGCCGCCCGACCGGCGCGGATGGCTATTATTGCTATCTATTGTCACGCAAAGTTACTCGTGTCCGTAGGTTTACCCTTGAGACCCTACACGTGACCCCTGGGTGGTGCTAAATGAGTGACACTGACTGAATGGTAGAGCCACGCTGCGTTGCAGCACGCATTGGGCCGGCTCGCCCGGCGTAATACCACCCTCTCACGAATATTCGGCGTGAAATAATGGCACTTGGTGTTGTTGTATTTTGTCCGACCAGTAAGGGTTCCGGAGGTCCCTCCCTCCCCCCTCTTCCCAATTCCTATTCCTTCCTTAAACTAATAAAAGGCCGGCAACGCGCCTGCGATTCCCCTGGTTTTGCGGGTGTTCATGGGCGGCGGTGATTACTCTCCATCAGGTGACCCGCCTGCTCGTATGCCTTCCTCTTTTATATATAAAAAAAACGAATACGTAATTTGAAACTCAAAAAAAGATAAATATTTAAAAACTTCTGATTATTCCATAAAGTTACTATACCTAACGGAAAGGTATAGTAACTTTATGGATTATACACGGTTTTTTTTTAATATGTCCCTCTTTCGACGAAAAGAATCCCGCTTTTTTTCACTCAAAAAGTTTCATAATTCCGACTTATCTAAAAAATCTGGCAACGTTGTCAACAATCCGCATTTGGAAAGCGAGGTGATAAAGGCAATACCCATTATGTGAAGCGATGACTTGATTTTATTAATATAGGCCTTTGCCCTGCAGTGGGGACAGTAAGTATACTTACTTACACGCTGCATTTTACTTTGCTTTACTACGTACGTTTAATCTATAATATAAAAATGAATCACTGAATGTGTTGCTAAGCGCAAATCTCGAGAGCAACTGAACCGATTTCGCTAATTCTTTTTTTATAATATTTTTTGAAGTACGAGGATGGTTCTTACGGAGAGAAAAAAAATATAGAATCGACTGTCACGGGGTACAGGGGCCGCTAGTACTTGACAAAACTGTTTTTCACTCACGAGATATAAGAATTCATTCGCGTAAACTAGTAATAAATATGTCATATAGATATACTAGAACGCTATGGCCATAATTTTTTTTTACAGTCAGAAAATTCCTTTACATTAAATACTTAAAGAAAAGTAGAAAAAGCTAGGGTTTACGCTGATGATAGCATTACAAAAAAGTTTATTAAATTCCACCTTGAGGCTGTGTACGGCACTAATAGAGGTACTTAAGGTAGCGCACTACAGATTAATTAAAAACTCCATGGTAAGGCGAACTTCCACCATCATGCTTTTTTTTAAATAATCGGTGATATAAAGTCAAATGTTTCCGCGAAACCCAAATTTTGAACCAAAACGTCATTCGTTGGGTTTAGTTTCGTTTCGGCACCTTCCCATTTCGGCACCCTCAGGATGCCGATCCTAAAGTACAGTCACGTTCGGTTCCCACTGGAAATCATTTTAATATTTCAGTGTATTTTACCAGTAAACTTAGCATTTTTATTCAAAATATGTATACGTCGAGGTCGAGTGGTTTGTATACCGGTTTTCATGGTGTCGCCATCTCTGAGGTCCAAGGTTCGATCCCCGGTCGGTTCAATTTAGAAATTATTGTTTTTCTAAATTGTCTCGCGTCTGGGTGTTTTCTATGTGTAATAAGTATGTATTTAAGTATTTTAAGTATTTGTTTATCCGTTGTCTAGTATCCATTTAACGAGTTTCATAACGAAGCTTCTCTTGGGCTAGATAATTGGTGTGAATGTAGGAAAGTTTATTTATTTATTTAAACAGCACTCATTCTCTTTTGTCGGTAACTGTATCTCCTTGATTGAAATTTATCGAGTTCATAAATTCATGGGTGCCGAAATGGGAAGGTGTCGAAACAAAACTAAACCATTCGATGAACGGGTAGAAATTCCTGACTTCATTAAAAATCTATGGCTAACTCAAAACAGCAGATAGGAGCTATAAATCAGCTTAGTCCTATCGCGACATGCTGCGATACTTGTCGATCGCGCGGCCGCCGATACAGCGGAGATTTATCGTCGCATCGCTCGCTAAAAGGTTCGGGCGCTCGATAAGTCGGTCGCAATTAGCCGGCGACACGACGCGACGTGACGACCACCTTGGCTTTAGCTGGTGGTTCCTGTTAAGCACCACATTGTCTTTAGACCTCTGTGCACGCTGCATATGCACGCTGATACATGTCACCATCATCCTAGAAACGTTCCTCTGCTAGACACGACCTTCCCAAGTGGATAACAGCAGGAGATTGGGCTTAAACCCACCACGCAGGCACAATGTGGGTCGGTGGGTTTTAACGAGTGCCATCTTACGACAATAATCGAGACCCAACGGCTTTAAGTCTCTCTCGAATCACTGTACTGGCATATTATTTAATTAATTCTTAATGGACCAGCCGCATAACAGTCAAGATCTCACCTGATGGTAAGTACGATAAGGTTGAGGTGGAACTGCTATTCACGCGGAGTCCTTAACCGCTGAGGAACTGTCTTATCTCAAACTGACAGAACCAACCAATGCAACGGACACGTTTCGTGTTTCGGATCGGTTTGTGTTTCGGATTTCTCGATGCATAGCCCGGGTTTGTGGTCACCAGCCCACATTTGGGAAGCGTGGTGTAAAAGCCAATCTGCGATGACTGGTTTTCAATGACCTTTGCCCAGCAATGGGGCAGCTATACTTTATATTGTCGCATTGTGTGTGCTTTCGGGCACGCGTTAGTCTTAACTGTCGCTACACACGGAAATGTACCTTTAGACGTCATTAGTCCACTGCTGATAACAAAGACGTCCTTTGTGGAGAGCTTCATAATGGCGTGTCGATTTAAGCATACCAATAAAAAATTCTGGAATGTCCAATTCGTTAAATCTGAACAAGATTATTTTTAAATACTTTGTAGACTTTTTACTTGTCGTAAAGGAGAGCTACCACACGATTTATCCAAGTGTCGTCATAACGACAATGTTAGTAGCATTAGGTACTGTTTTCCAACACAGGTAAAATAATTCCTCGGTAGTTGAGGGAGGGTACTGTGTGAAATACGAAATCTTCTTCTATAAAACGTTACTAGATAACCATCAGGTGCGATGAAGGTCAAGCTTTAACTTTCAAGTTGTGAAATTTAAAACGGTGTTAAACTTCACTGAACATAAGTAAATTTTTTTAAATTAACATACGTTCAAAAGATAAGAAACATAATTCTCCAGAATTGTAAGGTCTCGTAAAATACTTATTAGGACCATGACAAGTTCAAGCTCTAAATGACTTAATGGCTTAGAGTTCTTTTAATTGATTCATTCGTATATTTTATTTATTGTAATATAGTTGTTCAAAGATATTGGAATGTTATGTTTTCATAAAGCCACCGGAAACTGCTTTAACCATAAATAAACACGCATATTTAATAATTTTACGTATTTTTTATCTTTTCATTTATGTTTAGGTAGCCGTATAATATGGCCTTGAAAATTCAGTGTGGAATCGTAAGCCTTTTTATACTAAGTAACTATATTTATCATGGCTCATTTAAAAAAAAATAACTCTTATTTCAGTAACTAAAATTGGTAAAACAACATACATATACTCAAAACTATTAAGGGTAAATCAGTACTCTACCGAAGTCCACGTTTCACCAAATAAGAACTGCACATGTGCTCAGCATGATAGGTGGTGAGCCCATCGCCGCTCTATGCTGTTGGATGTATTAATATATATGTGCAGTCTTTAGTCTGCTCGTCGCCTTTTACGACACAAAAGTAATTAAAAAGGGTAAACATCAAGAATCAGCTAATAAAATCATAAATGTCTGTCCACTCAGTCGACAAAAAATGAGAACCATTTGAAAAACGTCTCTACTTTTTCTTATGCTAGCTGACAACTCTCTCAAATGCAACGTTGTGAAAACGAGGGTCAAACATCAAATTGAAAGTATCGGAATGCTCGCGTGCTAACCCTGGGCTGCGACAGCCGGTTGACATTCCAGAGACGTGCCTCGGGTCCCCTCGACCAAATTGCCGCCTTTATCTAAGGCGCCTTCGACAAATTACGTCGGCCCCAAAAAGTCAGCTTATCACGAAACGTTGGAGGCTGTGTTAGTATTGCTTGTTCGTCGTTCCTTTTAATTTCGGTATGGTTTTTGTTAATACCTTATTTTGGAGCAATCTTACGTTCGTTAGGTATGTCTGGTAAACTTTTTGGGCCGTCAATAATTGGTCCGCAGATTAACTTCGAAATGGCTTTACTTATGTCGAACACGTCATTGTCATTCATTCTTTTAAATTATGACGTGACCATTGAATAACAGAATATGCAGTAATACTTTTGAAGACAAGCGAGCACGAATAATTATCGAATTCGTGTCGTAAGCCTCGTTAGAGTAAAATTTTAATAATTATTTTTTTATTGTTAATATTCTGTTAAATATTATATTAAAAATAAATAATACGTAATTTCGCGAGCAAGGAGCTCGCGCATTCGGTTTGTGATCTTGTCAGTTAAGCAACTTTCGCATGCCAGGTCGCCAGATGGGTGACCAAATCAAAAACATCTCAAGCTGCTTGGATGCCTGCTGCAAAGCCGCTGGTCCCGGTTGTCGTAAGATGGCAGATGAGATGAGATGTTAAAACCCACCAACCTGCAATAGACCAGTGTAGTAGGTTATGGCCCAATCTTCCCCATTGATGATGTCCGCATGTGGGAAGGTCTATGCCCAGCAGTGGGACGTTTATAAGCTAATGATGATGATGATACGTCATTTCATAGAATATATGACGTTATCACGACCTATGCTAGGCCCAGAGGTTCTTCTAAGCCTCAGATATTTAATGTATTTTAAGTAAAAGCTCATTAGCTCATCAGCGTATCGGTTGTAATCGCTCAAGTCAAGCAACTTTCTCAATGTCTCGTTGCCAGATGGGTGACCAAATAAAAATGCCTTCGACTGCAGTGCTTGGACAAGCACAGAAGAGCTAAAGACCTTTTTAATTGGTCCTTAAGCACCTTAAGCCGGTTCCTGATTTTAATAAAAGATGGCCTCCAAAATATCGTTGTAGTGGTACGTTGTTTCAGCTCACGAACGTAGTATCGAGTAGAAGGCCTATCAATACTAATTATTGTAAAATTTAAACAGCTTATTTCCTGATTAAACAGCCCTTTGCGGTCGTGATTAAAGCACAATAATAATTGTGCACCAACACTGTACTCTACTCTTACTCTCACATATGTTTAGTCGTAACCTTCATAATATTATATAACAATATACATAGAAATAAAGGAGTCATGATGTTAATTTACTACAAACAGTCAATAAGAACTAACTAAAAGCCAGATCAACAATGTCTAACAAGCACGAACACTTGACAAATTAAAAGCCACAAATAAAGTAAACTCAATTATTTAACCACAGTTTACCTAACAAATCATCAAAGTGTAGTTTTTATTATCTAGTCTGTACCAGTAACACAATGAGTGAACAGAAATTTCACATCGAGATTGATTTACAATCCAAAGAAACTATTAACGCTAACACGACTTACTTTCTAAATACATAAATAACAGTCAATTAGCGAACCAAAGAATTTTAATGAGCATATAACACATTCAATTACAAAATACAATTTCCGCATCACTTACCGTTTCAAATCGTGATGTACGAAACGTACCTAGTAACTGTATCACTGTGTCTAATAATGTTTAAACACTCAATTTCAGATATTACCAGCTAATTACAGAGCAAGCTATTAAATGAAAACGTCAATTAATTAGAAGGGGAGAGGCGAGCGGGCGCGAGGCTGCGGCACTCACAACTGGTTTGGAGAAACGGGCGCCGCGTGCTTCATCCATAATTCAAATAAAACATGGACCCCAGACCCCGCCCCTGTGGAACGCCGGCCAATAGCCTCTACTACTCGGCCGCTCAACAACTCCGCCTGTTATAAACTTATTTCCCCACCTTTCATAGACTAAATTAGCCCTATTCGGCTTTAACAATAAATTAATACATGCCAATAATATCATCCTAACAGCGGTACCCTATCGAAAGCCTTAATGAAATCGCTTGTGGGCGCCGATTGATTATTAGTAATATTCAATTAATGGCGGTCGTGATTTCAATGATCACGACTGAACCAATCCCCGGGCTATGACAGGCACTTTTTAATGGCTTAATTGATAAATTGATAATCTAGAAACGGTCCTCTTTGTTCACCCCTGAAGTGAAATGAATGTGCTAAATATTATGCAGAATAAAACAATATTTTATGAGTAATTATTTTTTTATACATATAATTTTTTACTGATTGCGACAGTAATTTGTTTTTTTAAACAAAAGCGTATTCTCAAGTTGGTAGGGAATTTTGCAAGATGATAAGGTTTTACTATGACTACAAATCAAGCTGCCAAACTAAGTGGCGAGTTAGACAGGAAATACCTTATTACTAAGCGTTACTGCTTTATCAGCGCTAATATTTCACGGTGGAGAATTGACATAAAGATAAAAATGGGATGTTTGTCTCGGCTCCGGGTTCAACGCCGGCCAGTCACGAGCTCGCCCACTTATTGCACATTTGCTAATTTATTTTCGTTAATTTTAAACTTGACTTGTGACGTTTGTGATGACGGGATCGTAATATGATTGGAGACGGTGAGGAATTACTCATAAAAATAAATAATTATAATTATATTACTTACCTACTTACTTAATTTTTTTACAGTATTTCTTCAATAATTTAATTATGAAGTGGACAAAGTTCATCTTGATCGATAGTATTATTTTATAATTGTTGTGAGATATGCCAGTTATAACGAACGGTATTATTGGCATGTTTTATTACAGAATGTATTACTAAAATGGTACCTTCGACAATACTACTTGTACGGAGTTTAAATCGGTAGAAGAAATAAGACATCACTAACCTATTTTTAATAGAAATTTATAATTCTTTAGGCGCACCTATTCAGTTTACCTAATATTTAAAATAACACTTATTTTACTATTCTCGTAATTACCGAAAACATATTACTTAGGAATATTAAAAGTTTATCTCCATAAGTAAAGGTTTGTGCATATTTTTTGTAAATTACATTGTTTGTTGCCACAATTTGTCAGTTTACTGTCCTTTTGAGGCGGCCGCTAGACGTGTCGCAAAAAACTGGCTCCTTTTCGGAAGTCGCTAATGACAAGGCGCCATCGGAAGCTTTGGTGTTTTTTTGTAGTTGTCTGTGGCGTGAATTGCAACCCAAAAACCGACTTAATTTGCGTCAGCGATTCTGGCTTTTTAGCAACTTTCAATCTTGCGTTCCTCACTTGACGGTCACACGCAATTGTGTGATTGACATAAGCAATTTGACATTATACTTTGTGGTTACAAAGTTGACGACACGTGTCGGTAACTCATCATGAGTTCGGCAGTTAATGACAGGGAGAGATCCATCTCACGGTGTGGTCCGGAAGTCGAGATAGACATCACTGGGTGTTTTGAGACATTTTCATTTTGTTCACCGGTAATTTGTCGCGTATTACAGAGACATTAGGTTTAGTAATACAAAAATAATGTTGCTGGATGTTTGTTGTATCTATAAATTGTGATTGAATTGATGAAAATGGGCTTTCTACTGTATACTATCATTACATGACAAATAGAAACGTTGTCTACAAATCCCATTTAACATCCTTCAATCAATTTAAGCTTAATAACTACAGTAATTTGTTGATTCACGACAGGTTATTCCATCAATTCTACATAAAATATAAATGTTCTTGTACGTGTAAATAGACTATAAACGAAGGACTGCAGCGCGCCGCGGAATTAGTCTGAAGCGATTACACAGATAGGCATCTTACCTCCGTAATTGTTATTTTTACTGTCGTTAGCGCGCGCCCCGTAAATTTAGTTACGCGAACACGGCCGCTTTATTACCTCCAACCCCACCGTCACTTACAACCGAACATGATAATTTCATTTTCCAAATTGCTTTTCAGATTTCTATCGTCGGAAACGGCAGGCAGCTCGCCCAATCAAATCGGGCTACGACAAATTCGACAATAAAACGAATTGGACCGTTACGCGGTCGACGGAGGCGTTCAACTAGTAACCCTTTAAATGGAAAAAAGGAACTGCTGGTTGTTTGTTCAAAGCGTCACTAAGCCAGTCCAATGGAGCTTGTATGAGTGGGTAATGCGACCGGGGCGCGGCGCGGGCGCACGCCGCCGCCGCCCGCGTCCCGCGCCGCCCGCCCGCTACCGTTCCGCTAAACAAACTTCACGCAGCGACGCCAAATCGATTCGGTCCGATCGCATCTCCGCCGCACCATCCGTCTAATAATACTAAATCACTTTTTTATCAACCCCACGATATTGTTAACGGATCGACTATGAAATTATAGCGGCAACACAGTCTTATTGTTTCCTTTCCGCTCTCAGGATTTAGCGACGACGCAAGAAAATCTATTAACTCTTAAATTTCATTATCATCGAATCGGTTCTGCATTGTTTCTGCTGAACATCTTTGTTCACAAAATTGCCATGATCGAATCCCTTTACGGGTAACGGTAGGTCGTGTTCCGGTGATTTGGTGAAAAAATTAGATTTCCCTCATAATGGTAGGTTAGGGTGAAACGAAATAGGTCCATTAGGTTTTTTGTGGACATCCGCATCTATGCAAAATGATGCGGGTATTCTGTGTACAATTGGGTTATTAACGAAATCTATCGAGTCATTCGTCGATTGGGAATTGAAAACGTCTGTCGGCTGATTATCAGGTTCGTTGAACTCGAGTCTAATCAACGATTACAGAAGGAACGGAAAAACGATGATTGTGAAAAGCAAGATGGCGGATTGCGGGCAATTTGAATGGCCGTCATTGAGGTGAAGTGTGGAGCGCAGGCGTAGCAACACGCGCCGCCTTGCCCGGCAATTGGCAACTATCTATTTTGTCTACGAACTTCAACGAACCATTTCTATCGCACAACTGAAACTAATACTGTGAAATATCAATTGGACCCAATAAATGGCAGGGTCATAGCCATGAACTGGCTTGTAACAAACTGACTAAGGATGGATTCGACCAAACTGGAATAAGGTCTTATAGCTAGATTAAACGCCAAATTTGTATAGACTAATCTCGGAGTAAGTCTTATTCCAGTTTGGTCGAATCCAGCCTAAGAAGTAGGTAAAACAAAGTGCACATAATTGGTCGACTTTTTGAAGAAAATAATGATGGTTCTCTAAGCACATACAGTGGTTGTTCGGGCAGAAGTTTTGTATTATTTCATTGAAAATCTACTGAAGAATACGAAAGCCTTAATACATTACACGAAGTATTACCCTTCTTCTTAATAAGAAGCTTATTACCATGTATCAAGAATCTTTTTTTATTGATGTGACCATGCATGACTACATTTTTATAGTACTATTAAGATAAGCTCCTGAAGATATTGAATTTGGTATAAACATTTATTGTCAAGTAGCTCACCTATTCATTGTATTATTGGTAATAGTAAAAACAAAATAGTTATTCCGATGCGGAAGCTCTACCAGGATTTGATTTTAATAGACTACGATTCAATTTATTTACGAATGAATACATTTATACCGAATGACATTAGTGAACTAAGGGTAAAGCAATAAAAAATGCTACAAAGAACGAATGCAAATACAAAGTTCTTACAAAAAATTAGTAAGTATATAATAAAATGACATACTTATCTATATAATTATGGCATAGCATTGTGCTGTAGCATTGTTTATACTGACAGAATATAATTATTCCCATTTGCCCACAGATGGCTTGAGATCATTTATGTATAAAATTTTAATTTTATTTGCTTCTATTGTTCGTTCATATTATGTTACCTTTATTGTTCATACTATTTATAAATTATATCTTCTTAAATTATTTTTATTTATAATAGATATGGCGCAATAACATTGAAATTGACGAAAGAATTTACAAATAAAATGCCACTTACAACTTAATAAAATAAAAATAAATGTTTACTTCGTGATAACAATTAGCCTTTATCTCACCTGATTGTAGGTGATGACAAGGCGGATCGTGGAAGCCTCAAATAGGTACTGAAGAACTGGCAAATCCATCTCTAACTGTCGGATCACAACATTGTTAGCATTACAATCTATGATTGTTAGTAATATTGGCCGGGTGGTCGAGTGTGTGATGAGCACGACCGTTTGTGACCGAGATAAGAATGTTTATTAGTATTTATTGCTCCTACCCCACCCCACGTATTTACGTATGTTTGTCCTTTATTCAGTCACCATAATTTAGGCTATACCTTGTTTGAGGCTGAATGATTGGTGTAATAGTTGTGAAATTTATTATTATTATTATTTATGTTAAAGCGACATTTTTAGACAATATGCTGGTAACATATTTTATTGTAAGCCCATAATAGACTTATTAAAGCTCTACCATTCATCTAGAATTCTAGAGCAATCGAAAATAAAAAAAAATGCAAGGCTGTCAATGCTGTCTACGCCTTGTGCAATCACAATCATCTATAAATACAAACACACTTCCATCAGAGACAGATCAGTGGCTTTCGTAGAAATGGTCAATTTGAGGTTTCCGCGGCGCGCGCGCAGCTTCACGGTTTTTGTACGCGCCGGATGTGGTTCAACCGACTCAGCTTAATGTGAAGTCACCTTTATTGATGCAGCCACTTTAGTACCTACTTACAATACATTTTATAGGTGAAGTACTTAGGTACTAAGATACTTAGGAATCATTTAGTAATTTAGTACTTCTTTTAAGGGGCCACTTGTAGCAAAAATTATTTTGATTAACGTGATCCTGTGAGAACAATAAATAAATAAATTTTCCTACACTTACACCAATTAGCCCAAGAGAAGCTTCGTTATGAAACTCGTTAAATGGTTACTAGACAACGGATAAACATACTAAAAATAATTAAATATATATTATACATAGAAAACACCCAGACCCGAGACAATTTAGAAAAACAATAAATTCTAAATTGGACCGGGGATCAAACCCGGGACCTCAGAGATGGCGACACCATGAAATCCGGTGTACAAACCACTCGACCAAGGAGGTCATCATCAACAATGAATTCTAAGAAGGATCAACGCTTAATCTACTATAGGCTTTTGTTATTTTATTTTTTAACTCGGTTTTATAGTCAATTATTTGAACAACAACTTGCCTGACAAATCAATATTTGTGATAATGTGACCACGGCCGCAGCATCGCGGCCGAAACGTCAAGCAGTACGAAGATATATGTAGGTACTTACTTACAAAATTAATCGTCTTAGGTCCCGTTAAAATAGTTTTAATGCTATGCAACGCGACAGTTTAAAGTCTTATTCGTGATAAGAGTCAAAAACTAAAAAGAAAATTTCATATAGGTAAGATACGTACCAAGACGTACTAATTCACATTGATCTAAATCCTAGTGATTTATCTCCTGATCTTTACATAATTATGCTTTTTTTCATGTGGTTGACGATAAAAATTAAGGCCACATAATATAATAGGTATCTGAGAAAGATGACATGGGACAGAAGGAGTCACTACAAAGATGACGGCTGATAGAGTAGATTTTTTTTTTGGCGCTTGGCCTTCATCTCACCTGATGGTAAGTGACGATAATAAGGTGGAAGCGCGCTGCACCCGGAATCCTGAACCACTGAGGAACTGGCTATCTTATCTCAAACTGTCGGAACACAACAATGCTATAAACATCGTTGTTATGGCGACAGACTTATATAAGATGGTGGTAGCTAGCCAGGCGTACTTAACAGCCCTACCACCAGCCAAACCGAGCACTCAAAGATGTACCCCCCGCTGGAAATCGAACCCGGGACCTCTGGGTCTAAAACCGGTGGCTTAGCCACTAGACCACAGAGGCGGTTAACAAAAATGGCAGAGAAAGACATGTTGTACTGACTCTACCTATACTAGAGCCAAATTCACTGAAGAGTGTTGTAGTAGAGTAGTGTTATTTAAAAACAAATTATTCAGAACTCCAAAGAGTTCGGAATAAATATATGTCGGCACAAAATAAACGCCGACATCTAATGTCACTTGAGATTGTTTCTTGCGAGAAAGACACCATTGTTTTTAGTAGTGTTCTTGTTAATCTCTCTCAAGAAACTGAAAAAAATCTGAGTGACAATAGATATGTGCATTACATGCATACGATCCACGACCACTATCTCTAAAGGCAGTAGGGTAGGGTAGGTGGTAGTCGTGCATCACTTGAAAACGGTTGCGCTAATTTGGCTAAATTTTGTGTATTTTTTTTTAATTCGTCAATGTATGAGGCGTTTTAGTTTATTTATAAACATTCTTCATCGTATAGTAAGGGCAGGAAGATGGTGATGACAAGATGAAGGTATGACACCAAAGGTAATTCTAGCAAAACAATAACATAATGAGCACATGCATAAAGTCATGTACAACTAATCACTCACACTCGGAGTTGGTAGTTAGCGTCCGCAAAAAGTGGACATGTTTGTTCACATACGTTCATACAATAAATGCTTTAATGTTTATATAATTTCAAGTTAATTGCTCAGAGAAATCGCTTCATAATCAAGGCAAACATTATGTTTATATAAACATTAGCGGGGGAGTTTCCGCGGATTGACAAGTAATAATGATTGTTACATTTTTTTTATGAGCTTCAGTTCTGTAGGAGAAGTCATTATTTAAATGAGTGAGAAAATGCTGGGTTTCTATAGCGAAAAATGTGTCGTGATTCTGTAAAAGAAACTTGATATAAGAACGTTAGTTAATTTTTTTCTGCTGTTGTAAATTTCCAAGATACTCGTATAACAGCTATTGCTATGGTTAAAACAGTGACATAAAACCCTTCTTGCATTTACCACAAATGGTGTAATCAACGATGTAAAACAATGTCTAAGGAAATTCACTAGGCAATAATACTCGTATCATTCTATTATAGTAAAAATTATGTAAAAAAGTAGTAACTCAATAGCCATTAATTACTTCTTTACATTTATATATCGATGATAAAATGCTGTATACTATTTTGTTAACTTTTTCGTAGTTTCATTTATTTAGGTAATGTTAAATAATACCTTTATTTGCTTAGTGAAAAGTGAAATTACTTAAATATTTGTTACAGCTGTTTTTATTCTAGCATGCTGTCGACAATATATACCCTTTATCTAGCTCTAGCTGTTTATTCTAAATGTAATATAATATACTAAATTTACCTGTCGTGTAACGTATCGGTGAAAGATTACTCACCACTCTCTTCCCTTGGATGTCGTAAAAGGCGACTAACGTACTAAAGGGCCGGGACCGGTGGTCCCGAACGCCACCTCGAAATTACTAATTATTTTGAGTGGTACAATGGGACCACGAATAAAATAAAGTTTCTGTCTTTGTTTACTATATCGAGAAAGTACAGTCAAAGAAAAACACTGCTTATAAAATAACAGTATATTTTAATATTTTTGAAAATCACAAAAATTTAATTAGAATTAAACCATAAAATATTGCTGTTTATTACTATTAAGACTAAATCTACATGGTTGCACTTAAAATCACACGCTAAAAAACAAATAGTACAGGTACATGTTTATTTCAAAAAAACCAAGTAAACAACTTTTATCTGACTTCCAACAGTATATAGCGGCGATGGGCTCACCACCTGTCACGCTAAGCACTATTTTATGAAAAGTGGACTAATGCTAGAGGACTGTGTTTGCTGTCCTCATTGCCTAGTCTCTGACTAACCCTCCGGGGATAAATAGTCGTGATTATATGCATGTAAATAAAAAAACGTAAATGTAAATTTACCTGTTTGTGTTACCAATAAAATAAATAATAATAAAGAAGTTGATGCCTACCATTATTACCTTTTAAAGTAAAGCTTGTGGCCTGAAAACATATCTAAAGGACTGTTAGTTATTAAGTACTAACCTAGTTTTAAAGTTTATACTAACGCTTATGGATATGGAACACCTGTTGTACCTATGAATAAATTATTTTAGTGATATTAATATTCTAACTCTTAAGTAAGTTAATTAAAGCTGGCATAGAGCAAGTGTTGAGTGATCAGATCGTATCATATCATTGCGTCAATTTCATCAACATCCTAATCCTAACTAATGTTATAAATGCAAAAATGAGTCTGTTTTTTTGTTACGCTTTCACGGTAAAGAGAGATGGGGCCCTGAAAACGGATATAATAGGTATAGCTACTTTTCACCGAGAGTAATTACCGCGAGCGAAGTCGCGAGTAAAAGCTAGTAAGTCTATAAAACCCACATCCCACAGCTGGGCTTAGGCCTTCACACAAAAACAAAAAAGGAGATCAGGATGTAGTTGTGAGCCTTTACGATCAAAAGGTCTAAGCAGCAAAAGTCCAACAGCGCGAAACGTCTAATGAGCAGTAAGCTTAATTAGGAAAAGGTCTTTGTAGCAAAACGGCCAACTCTCAGATGGTCTGTATAGCAGAACGTCTAGTTCGCAAATCAATTAATTTAAAATGTGTACACTCATGATAGAAATTAAAAGTCATTTGTAAAGTACTTAAAATTTATAGTAATGGGACGTGTTAAAACTAGCGCTTCTTAGCAAGAGTAACTGAGTGACTAAAAGCTCGATGAAATACCGAAAGTCCTCTGTTAAATTTCCAGGTCAGGCTTGAATCGTTTAGAAATTTTTCGAAACATAGTCCACATAATGAAGACAAGCGTGATAATTTAAATAAATAGACAAGACACATCCATTGCACCGAAGCTTGATTTCGAATGAAGGCATTTGCCCAACAGTACGATAGTATTAAGGCTAATTATTTTACAACCCATCCGGTGACACGACATACTTAAAGTTGCTTAACTTGTACAATCGCAACGCTCTAGCCACTGCACCATCCAGTTCTTCCTATAAAGTATAGCAATGACAAATTGAAGTATAATGTTACGCCGGCGAGGTGGCCACATCATAATCAGGTAATCTAATGACTTATTCCGTGAGGGGCTACGAAATTGGGTTGTTTCGTGAAGGGCCTACTAACTATTACCGATAACGGTTCAACTGGAGTCAGATTACGAAGTTTATGATTTGTGTACCTAGTTACGTAATGTGAGATTAGACCTAAGTAACTTCTACACTACATTGTAAGGTATGTAGGCAGTGACACAATGGTAACAATACAATGCATGGTAATGCCATGTGCCCCTGAAAACCAATGTTCTTGTAATATTGAACAGCAATCAAGTACCCCGAACTTTTGTTCTTTCGGGAAAATAGAACAAAGACTTGGAAGAAAATCTAAATATACAATTTAAAACTGAATCGTAAATAATGCATAATCTTTTTTAGTACCCACGAATAAAAGTAGAAAAAGGATGAAAATATGTTAACGAGCCACTTAATACTTAAATACTGACAGTATTGATGTTAATCTATCAAAAGTTACAGGTTCATCCATTGAATTTAAACATGACATAAGTGATCAAGTTACGAGTAATGGCTACACAATCGATGATTGTCGTAGCTCAGTAAAATCACCTATTATAACATCAAATAATTGATCACCGTAATACAAGGAGAATTAGTCAAACGAATTATATCCCTTAACGACCGTTGTCAGGCTGTATATGTGCGTACGTGTTGTAGCCAATTTCGTGGAACATTAATCCTGTGACGTTTAGTAACACAAGGGAGGGGAACTGTGAACTGTCACGTGATATTTTTGTATAAACAAAGTATTTGTAGTCCTCCAATGGGCTGTTTGCACGTTCGATTTAGCAAGTTAACAAACTGTTGCAGGTAATCGAATAGGTGACCAATTAAAAAGGTCTTGTGTCCCTCAGTGGTTTGGTAAGAACCATTAACCGTTGGTCCCGGTTGAATGTAAGTATTTTTATTCAATAAAAAAATCATCAGTAAAAAGTAATAATTATTGATAATTGAAGTCTCCGAGTTAGGCCGTATTTAATGATTTCGATTGTTTGGGATTTTTACTTTACATTACAATAATACGAGTATGTTCGTATGTTGCCACTATAGGACCGTTGACTTCACAAATGGCCGTTTAAGTTTGAAATTTCAATTCAATCTTAACGTGAAATAACTTTATCTCAGAAATCTACCAGCACACATCTATCGCGTTCAACACTTAAATTAATCATAGATTCAATAATTCACAACATCGTTGAAGGTGATTACATAAATCATTTGTTATTATATTATCTTATAAACTTCATCACCATTTATGCTAATGTGGTTTAAACTTAAATGACATCATAATTTTATAAATCCGATTATTATGATTAATATAATTATGTGCATTATCGTTTTGTCGTCTAGCTATTAATTATAAAATATGTGTATATCTATCTTTATTATTGAAATTTTACATTTTCAATGCTATATAGATATAGGATAAAATGTTTACTAGAAAAAAACAACCAGTCTCAGGAAAATCCCGTTCGAGCTTTCCTGAGACTGGTTGTTTTTTTTCTAGTAAACATTCTATTCTATGTGTATATCTTTTCTTACTTTTTCTGTGTGTTTTGGCACCAACAGTCATTATAAAATAAGCAAAACTTTAAATTATACACTTAGCAATTAATCTTCAAGTTGAAAAATTCTAACAGCAATTAAATGCCAAAGGTTGAGAATGCCTTTCTATTTTTAGGTAGCTATTGCCTGTTGGCTGCCTATCGCCTTTACAGCGTAACCAGGTACGATGACGAGAAACTTATGAGTCAACAAACCGTATTAGGCGAACCACCCACAACACAGGGTTACTCACACAGCTGCAATTTTCTCAGAAAAAAATCAATTTGACATACGACATGACACCTCAGATAGTGGACAAAAATGTCAATGTCAAACATGACAGGTGACAGTTTGCCTGCGTTCAGTTCAGTGTACAGTCTGTCTAAACAAATAAAAGCTGGCGAAGCTTTTATTTGTTTATGGCATATACGTCTGTGGTTTATGGTGATTTATTATTATGCTCTTTATTTAAAATATAATCTTAAGTAAAATTTTTTACAATATTTTATATAAAAAAAAACATATTTACAATATAAAATATTATAAAAAACTTAACCTAGGTTGCCACCGGCAGCGGGGATAGACCCAAGCTATCGGTGGTTAGGGCTGCAGAGTGAGGAACCTCCTGACAATACGTGCCGTGTCAAGGAGTACTGCCTTTTGCATCTGACCCTTGACCCAATCTTTCAGCGAGAGCCTCTCTAGGTTTTGATCGAGGCTCTTCGCTATAAGGCCGTGTGCCGAAACGACTATCGGTACAATAATGGTTGAATCCACATCCCACATGGCGGTAACCTCATGAGCCAAGTCAAGGTACTTACTGAGCTTGTCCTTCTCGGCTTTCACGAGGTTCTTGTCATGAGGTATGGTATCAACCAATATTGCTTGGCGCTGAGATCGGTCGATCACCACGATATCAGGCTTATTAGCGACAATAGTCCTGTCCGTGATGATAGAGCGATCCCAGTAGAGCGTTGCATGACCATTTTCGAGAACTGGCGCAAGTGCGTACTTATAGTACGGCACCTCTGATTCAACAAGGCCATATCGAAGAGCAAGTTGCTGGTGAATTATTCTGGCTACTTGGTTGTGTCTGTGCAAATACTCTCCGTTAGCAAGATGAGAACAACCAGAAATAATATGTCGGAGTGATTCTCCCGGACGGCGGCATGCCCGACAGATGTCGACCGTACCGTCCCTCATTATATATTTCCGGTAGTTATTCGTCTTGATAACTTCATCTTCAATAGCACAGACAAAACCTTCGGTTTCCCCAAAAAGGTCACCGAAACGTAGCCAGTTCACCGAGGCAGGCAAATCTACATCAGGCCCAGTCAGAGCCCGATAGTAGCGCCCGTGTAGCACCTTGCTCTTCCATATGTCCTTGCGATCGAGAGTGCTTAGCACCACTGGTTTGCGCCAGTTTTCTGTTGCCAAGGAGAGCGGCGTAAAGTGTCTATCAACTGCCACGACATCCAAATGCATCCCGCACTCACTGTTAAGGAAATTATCCCTGAGACTGCACACCTCACGGTTATGTAGGTCCTTGGCATTTAAAAAGCCGCGACCCCCACATCTCCGCGGGATGTACAGCCTCATAACAGATGAGCGCGGGTGTAACATTCTGGAAGTCGTGAGCATTTGACGGACTCTTCTATCCAAGGCGTCCAATTCGGTCTGAGTCCATCTTAGTATGCCAAAAGAGTATGTGAGGAGAGGCATAACCCAGCCATTAAAAGCACGCGTCCTATTGCCACCCGATAAAAGACTGTTAAGTACTTTTCTCAGGCGGCAAAAGAATCGCTCCCGTAATGACTGTTTTATGTCCCTGTCCTCAACACCCAAAGCCTGTGACATACCAAGATATTTATATGTTTCAACTTCGGAGAGAGATCTGAGGTTTATCGTTTCGGAGAGTTGTAAATTGGTTGAATTTACTACTCTCCCACGCTGTACATGCATAACCGCACATTTATCCACACCAAATTCCATCTTGATGGCACTGCTGAAAGTCTCAGTAATTTTCAGCAGTTTCACCAAGTCTTGGCGGTTTGGTGCGAACAATTTGAGGTCATCCATGTACAACAAATGCGACATAACTTCACCCCCTCTCCGCAGTTGACAGCCTAACTTTGAATTTCTCAACAAAGTACTGAGAGCATTCAAAGCTAGGTAAAACCATAAAGGACTCAGACTGTCGCCCTGGAATATGCCACGCTCTATCCTTATAAGATCCTGCGTGGCAAAAACACTATCTCGACATCCTGGTTGACACAAGACCGTGGTCCACTGCCGCATGCATGACATCAAAAAGGATTTTAAAGTTATATCAATTTTATATAACTCTAAAATCCTCACCAACCATGAATGCGGCACCGAATCATAGGCCTTCTTATAGTCAATCCAGGCTGTAGAGAGAGTCCCTCTGCTACGCCGGACCTTCTGGCATATGGTCATGTCAATGAGGAGAAGCTCCTTAGTACCACGGGACCCAACCCTACATCCATTCTGAGTCATGTCCAAAATATTGTTTGCAACAATGTGCGTGTTAATTTTTGTTCTCAGAATGGATGTAAGGAGCTTGTATAAAGTAGGTAAGCACGTGATGGGTCTATAATTTTTCGGTTCCGTGGTACTACCTGATTTATGGAGCAGAAAAGTGACACCAGTAGTCAACAAACTTGGGAGTGAGCCGAGCTCTATGGCTTCTTGGAATTGTGTTGCCAGTAACTCGTGTGAACATCGAAACCATTTGATCCAGAAGTTGTGCAATCCGTCCGGTCCTGGGCATTTCCAATTTTGGGCCGTACGGATTGCACAACTTACGTCAGTTGTACTAATATTTATAGGCTGCATGGTCTCGATAGGTTCACACGCGTTACTGACAACACTCATCCATTCACCTTCCGTGTGCTCGACGGGCACCGACCAAATGCTGCGCCAGAAATTAGTCATGGCATTAACATCTGGTAGCCGCCCGTCGCTCACACGTTGATCAGCTCCTTCCCAACGTCTGTATACTTTTCTTTGGTCACTTTGAAAGAGGCGATTTTGTTGGTATCGGTCCACACGCACTCTGTAGCGACGTATACGGTTTGCCCACGCATAGACTTTTTGCTTCAGAAAGTCAATACGTTCCGTCACACAAGCCATATAGTTTTCCGGACGAACATCAGTCCCAACAAAGGCTTGTGTGACGAATCGCATGACGCGAGGCCGATTATTGCCATTTCTGAAGCAAATTAGCTTTGCAATGAGTGTCCTGAACTTATTAATAAGCCCCTCGATCCTCAATTGCCAAGCAGGGGCAGTCCCGGTTCGCCGCGGTACTCGGTCAGAATCCTGGAATTTGACACGAGCAACGCGACACACCGCGATGGCCCCACAATAAAGGATCGAGTGGGTATCAATTAAACTTTCACTGGTTCCAAGATAAGGAACCAGTAAATCGTTCAAGGCACTCATTAACGCTAAATTATGTCTATTCGTGGGCAAACAAGGTATACGCGGCCTAGAGTTACGCGTGTCACGATACTGTAGAATAGCATCTTTCAAAGCGCTCCTCATTTGCTCATTCGTCTGTGTACTTACATTCGTATTTATGAAATCTTCATCGTCGGGTACCGGATCTACTCGCGCCACCAAAACCGGCGTCACGGCCGGTAATTGTGGGGCAGGGCGATCCTGCACCGAAGAAGAAGCCGCACAAATACGTAGTGACTCCAGGCGTAGCCGATCATGTGCTGACTGATCCAGCAAGTTGTTACGCTGGATCACCCGCACTTGATCCGACAATCGTTGGGCAGACACGTCTATGGTCGGTTCAAGAGCCTGAAACAAAGACAGCATCCTAACACGATACGCAGTAAGGTTAATTCCTCCCTCTGTTGCCCTGTAGTAGGCGCGCATGCAGTTCTCATTTATTTGTTGAGTCCATCGCATGCGGCGCACTACACCACCGGTAGCGGGGGTCGTACGCGGGGCAGATTGCCCCACTGATCCCAAGCGTGCCGGCAGCGGTGGTCGTCCACGTCGCGCAGGTCGTTGTGGCGGCGGGGACGGCGATCGCCCGCTCACGCTGCTCGACTCGTCTCTGGTGAAATCTTCATCAGACGAGGAGCTTAAGGTCGGCGGAGCGGGTGATGGTGGAGGGCGTGCGCTTCGTTGAGCTCTGTTTCTTGTAATCATTTCTTAAGATTTTCATATTGGTGTTCGCCTTGTGTTCGCATGTTGATGTTGTACGTCAACATGTCAGTAGGTTCGGGTTGGAGCAGTTTCTATTGTAAAAGTAATTTATGTACAATCATATCGGTGTTTCGCATATTTGCTATTGATCTTACTGCTTTTTTATACTGCTTACGGAAATTTTTCTCGAAGAAAACAACATTAGAACGGTTAAAACCAAATAAATATTATTATTATTATTATTTTTATTTTATTTAGGTTTATCAGTTGAACGCACAGACTATACGTCTGTGGTTGAACGATGTTTTTATTTTGTATATTTGTTTTTTATTTTTTATTCTTTGTATAGATAGATAGTGTTTAGTATGTGCATTTTTAATTTATGTACATTTATAAGCATTTAAGTTTTTTACAATATTCAGATATCCTTATTTATAACATTTTTTTATTTATTCATTTATGTAATCCTATTGAAATTAGAAACGTCACCTCGTACAGGCCCTGCCAGAATACCAGCGCCGTTGCGATATGACCTTGTCACACCGTAGCGGCATATGCTGAGGTAGGGTCCTGATTGGCTCTTCACACTGTTGTTTTCTGTTAGTAGCATTTTCTGTACCCTTATGTATTTCACGTCTTTTTTTTTTCTTATTATTCTATATTTTATTTTATTGTGACAGTCAATAAATGTTTTTTCTTTCTTTCTTTCTTTCAGATAGACACACATAGAGACAAAGTGTTGCCAATCAAATAACAACAAGGTTCAGCTTTCGTTGGCCAGACTTTATTATGTAAGTATTTTAAATTTTATGTTTGCTGTGCATAGTAGTGCTTCACTGCATAGGCATGTAGGTACGGAAGGCCAGCGTCGCGGTGTCATTGTGACACCACGACATATGCTGAGTACCACAACATTAATTCATGTTATAAAATATAACGGTACCTACTAATAAGTTTAATACGTGGTATAAAATCACGAATTCCCCCTTCACTAGAGTCGGTAACGTAATAAACTTGAGAACACCGTCATTATCGAATATTGGACGTTTGTGGTTTGATTAGAAGATATAGTTATGGACAAATTAGATTGCTCTATTTACCATTATTTCGGTAATCATCATAAATATTTACAAAGCGATTACCACAAGTACCTTCGGACAATTGATGATTCGATTTCGTAAGTGCTCCATGCATTCTTTATATGGATGTTTTGTCATTGTGAACGTAATTTTTCAATTGAGAGAGTAATTCGGAATGTTCCGTTCAATGTAATAATGCTGAATATCTAGATCAATTTTGATTGAGTTAATCATCATCTTGGTCGATTTTGATTTACCTACAGCTGGGATAATACTAACTTACGAAACATAGTTTAATAATTCGAAACCAACCTATGAAATATTTAAATTAATCTTCTTTGTGTGATATGTCCAAAAGTTTATCTAATTATGTATTTTTTGTTTCACTGTCAATATATATTTCTACTTATGTTAACTGTAACCATTGTTGTTGAGTTTACAATAATTAATTATAAATAAGGATAATTTTGTAAGTGTGCATTGTAAACTTGTTAGTGGTTTTTTAAAATAAAATGAAAAAAAATTACTGTTACTGTGTGTGCGTCACGAGCACCAATATGTATACACTTTGAATATTATACCATTGTATTAGGAGTACTTTTATCTTTATATTTTTGCTTGTGACTGTTCATTCTTCCATTTTTTATTATCAACGTTCGAATATGCGCACTTTATTCGACTAAATTTAATAAAACATTTTTCCTTTAATTACATTCCTATTGTTAACGTTATTATATACAAACATACAAAAATGTGGTTCAAAAACATACAACATACAAAAGAAACATGATTCAATTGACGGCTCATGACAATTTAGTTGCCAACCGTACCGAAAAGGGAAACAGTCGCGCGATTACAATGTAACACACCTAATCACCGCGGGTACCCGAAAAGGTGGATGTCACCTTAACCACGGTAACTGTAACAGTAGCTAGTTCAGCGCTCGCAGTTAATCGCCGCCCGTTACCATCCAGTTAATGTGGTTTTAATACTGAACCGTTCCCAGCAATTTGGGTAGCGGCGGCGCCCGAAAAAAGCCATTTGGCCCAATCGCCGTGTGTGGCTGATGTCGGAACTAATTATAATTATTTGTCGTGTTCGACGGGTTAGAAGGTATACAAAAAATTTTAGGCGCGTTTCGCGAGTTCGCTTAAAGGTTTATATAGTGAATTTGAATAGTTTTTTCGGGGAAATTTGAAGAGTGTAGTGACCTAAAAAGTCTATTACGCTTTAATGATAAGCTGTGGCTCAAGTTTTTGAGTATTTGTTTTAGGGAGAAAAAGTGTGTTCTACCCGTTATGGGAAGATTATTTAATTATAATGTTGGAAAGGTTTTTAACAGAGATGTTGGTATTATAAAAACTTCATTCTCTAACAAACTTGTAACCTTATTTTCGTATGGTTACAGTTTTTGCAATAAGTTCAATTTAAAATCATAATCTTATAAACTCCATTTAAAAATGACTAATGATTATTGTGCGACAATTTGAACCTAGCCTAATTTTCATAGCAAAAAGTGCAACCATCCATAGCTAAAACAAAAGAAAATTATAATACAGCAATGGTGGGTTGAAAAATATGATGTTTTATAGATAGCCTCCTAATACGTATGTAATGGAGCTAATGACACAAAAAAGGGGTATGAAATTCGTAAGTGTCATACGTTTAGCGGGGTCCATAAATTGATTTTTATTATGGCACCGTCCATCTGTGCGTCACATGAATTAGGAAGGGTTGATGTTTTTTGTGGTCATTTGACAAACTTAACTCACTTATAATGTATGCCTGTTTTAGCAGTTGGTGAAAAAATTGTAAATGTTTTGAAATGTGGGATGTTTATGGGATGGCCACCATATAAACAGGAGGGTTCGTTGGAAGTAATTTTTTCGCACCTTGTCGGTTCTGTTGTTGACAATGTGATCAGTGACGCGGATCATTATAGTGATAAATATTAATAAGCTCAGGTGGTACCGTAGGCTTGTACGTGTGAAGTTTGCGGGTGCAATCGTTTGTGAAAAATTGACCCAAGTTACAATAATAATGTATGGACAGCCACTTGAGCGCAACAATTTAAAAGTGCTGCACTATAACAATTATTTGTTCACTCATCCATCATAGAGGTACTATAGTAACAGTAGGTACATAAACATTTTGTAAAAATAATAAATATAACATAAAAGTTTAGTGTTTCCGTTTTCATTCCACTTTTTCATCCTATGTCTATTTAATTCCGTTTTCAACCTAAAATTAATCCTTTTTCAACCCACAAAAAATTAAATCGTTTTTTAAAACCATAGTTCTTTCCGCTTTCATCACATGACCAATTACTATCAATATTTGACGACTGCAAAAAAGTCGCTACGCTGCGCTTCGCGATTGTCTTAAATTTCTAACCTATCATGTGACAGTACGTTCGGAAACACGTGTAAAATATTAAGATTATAAATATTTAAAATTAACCCAAAAATTTAATCAATAATTGTTTGATTTATATCTGCTGCCATTACATTCTGCTCAAATGGTGTCTCCTTGGGATGAAAATGAATTGACTTAGGCAATGGGACGGAAGCGGAATTATTATTATTATTTAATAAGGTGGGATGAAAACGGAAAGCCCTTAAAAGTTGGTTTTGTTATATTGGATACATATTCTTGAAACCGCCATTAAAATTGTTCAAGCAATTCGTTTCGCTTCAAATATTTCACTAATTTAATAACTTCGTGCGTATTTTCTAAAGGTTCTTATAATGCATATTGTTTATTTAATTTTTATAAAGTTAACCAGATACCTAAAACATTCTGACAATCTAATTAAATGACTATTCTGTTAGGCACTCGTAACAGCAAGGAGGTTATGGCAAAACACTCTACAAGTTACTGAGTACTTTTGTTAATGGCAATATTTGAAGCTTCAATGATGAAACATTAATAAATGAAGGTATGATGGCTACGAAAGATTCCTCAGCTATTTCGCTCAAAGAAACGTGGCATCCTTTGAAATCGCTTCCATGTGTTTTTACAACTCGATTGTGTTACATTGTAGGCTTTCATAATTGCACCGCCGCTCGTTAATAACAGTCTTGACACTAATATCAAGAAAAAAGAATAAAGATACGTATGAAAACACGGCCGCAATGATCAGATAGCATCAGTCGATGTGACAATAACCGACAAACTCCGTGCCAAATCACTTTTTAATTATTTAGATAAGGTAGGTCATTAGCTAGCAAATTACCCGCGGAGTTGTTTGTTTTATTTTATATTTTTTTCTCTTATCTGCTAATGCTTCATCTTGTCAGTCAAATTGCCGGAACTGTAAAGTGGGGCTCGAGTGCAAGCGATGCTCGCCGGTGGAGATAATTAGAAGCGTTAGAAGTAATTACTTCTACGATAGTGAGGCATGATTTAATATTTTGTTTAGTTTTTTACAATTACACGTCATTTTTCAAAATTCGCGGTGTTTATTTTTTGTTAAAAAATGTTACAAAAAGGTTTTATGAGGACCCGCATTTTTGTGCGAAACAGAATAATTTTTCGCATTTACAATACAAAGAACAAACATTTTTTTACAAAAAGGTTTTATGAGGACACACATTTTTGTGCTAAGCAGAATAATTTGTCGCATACACATTACAATTCATATCTGTGTAAAAAATGTAATTTTAATTTGTCATGTCATAAAGATTATTCTTAGATTCTTAAATAAGTGATGTTTGATTACATACCGCCCGCAGTGGGGCCACACACTCAAGTTCAAAGTAATTTGCAGTATGCACTTTGGCTTACATTTGTTGCACATGCAGGAATTGTTTTATGCAATCAAATAGTAATGAAGTCAACGCTATAACTATTTAATAATGACGAAGAAACAAAGTGTATTTGATTAATGACTCCCTTGCATACAAAAAAATCTACAAATTATTATTATCAGCCCAAGAATGTGTTGTAGTTTCAAGCTTTCATGCATTGGCATAATATTATTGTATTACATTACGCCATTATTTGCCACACCGGAATAGGGTTTGGTAGTCAATATATCTTTTGAAAATGTAACTACAAAATTTCATTTGCTGTATGTTTTGAACTTAAACTATGTTATATATTTTTATATCAAGAGCTGTGGGTTTTGAATAAATCGTAAAATAAAAATAAAATAAAAAAACTGATAATTTTTATTCTTATAAAATATTTTGGCAAAACTGTTAAATTAAAAATAAACTATGAATTTATAAACAAAGCAAGTATTTTTTAAGGTATTTTTAATATAAGTCGTGGATTCGTAAAACCTTACGATAAATAGTAATGTAAACCACAGTTCTAAACAGACGTCAATGCATACGATAGACATCAACGCGAGCATTTCAAATTTCACTTTTCTGGAAAACCTTTTTAATTCCGCGCTATCGAAAGCCACCTTGACGCACCAATATAGTCAAAACAACAAAAAAAGTGTAAGTACGATTTTACTACCACCTCCGTATAGATAAACGCTACGCATTCCAACAGCGTAAAAAGGTAACCCCAAATTCCTTTATTGCTCCCTTATCTTGTTGTAAATAGGACAGGAGACAGGAGTCAATCCTTCGGCAGACGGAGCCTTATTTTTACGACAAGTACAAAACGTTTCGCCTCTTTGTTTTTTTATTCTGTGAGGGCGCGCGTGCGGCCTAATGGGTCGCCGTGATAACTCTCACTTTTAAGACCTTTTATTTCAGTGTCACCACGTAAAAGTTCAAGCTACGGACAAACGAAAACAAACCTTCTTCTCGATGAAGTAAAGGTCAATACCGCTTGTTTGTACTTTGTACTTAAAATTCCAGAAACATAAGTCATTTGTGAAGCTATCTGCACTTTATTTAGAGGCAAGATTTCTTTGTATTAAAGGTTTGTTTTAAAGTACCCATGTCTGCTGTACGCATGTTTGAGATGCTTCGGATGTTTTGGTCGCTCGTAATAAATTTGTAGTAACGTTTAATGATTTATATAGAATCGGTTTGGTAGAGTATAAAAAGCGGTACCTACTGTAATTTTTCTACTCGCACTGGGTGATAATTACTACCGGAGGTACCAAATTTAAATATTCTTAATTTCAATTTTTTATGGTTTATGCTGGCTATTTCTCATTAATTAATTTTATTAATGAGGATACAGATTGATCTATTTTATTATGATAAAGTATTTTTAACACATTGCTTAAATGGCTTTTTAGCAGTAGGGATGTTTAAATGATGTTTAATTTCGCTAGAATCAACCTAACACAAGGGTAGTGGAACCATGAAAACAAATTAAAGGCTCAGAAGAAAGAACAAAAAAAGGGACGAATCTGGAACGAAAAAAATACAATTAGGATTACAAATTGAAACTAAGTAGATGGTTTCCACAAATAAAAAAGTAATAATTTTTACATTAGGACTTGTATTTTTTTAAAGCTCAAAATAAGTATATTTATTTGCACTTAGGATTTACAAAAACATATAACTGCCATTAAGAAAGGATGCATTCAAGTAGGCATTGGAACAATAGCAACGTACATATTTAACGTACGTTATTCAAAGCAATAACCATAGCTTCTGATATTCCATTAAAAGCTGCATCATTACTGCATTTTTAAAGTTAACTTATTATAAAATGTGCTTTCACAATTGTAGTTTTTTTCATAATATGATCGTTAGTAATGACCAATGTAACTAGACACTTGGTGGCTTTTTCTAGACTTCCATTGCGTTAGACTAAAGGTATCTCTATAAAATGGTTTCGTTGCTTATTCTGCGTACTTTGTCATTATAATTTCCAATAATAAGGAACAGCAATATACCTTAAACACGTAAATGAAATGTAGTTCTGTTGAAAAACGACCATAATTATAAATTGTTCGCTTAGAATCTATCGTTTGCAACTTAATAAAATTATAAAAAACCCATCACAGGATAGGAAAGTCAGTTTAGCTTTTGCACGGTTGATAGAAATGTGTCGGCTACGATTATGGTAATAACTTAATGTTTGAAAATCTATACAATTACCATGTTTGCTTAGTTAACCTGGTAGAATTTAATAAGGAATGGGTAAACATTATGTAGTTTATTACAGTACAGCTGAAGTACAATGATGTAATCAATTCATTAATAGCTTTTGACGAAGGTTTACAGATAAAGTATCAGAGGCTAGACCCAAACGTTTGTTATTTTGAATAATCAAAGTATGTGTGCTTAGCAATATTCACTTGTTTTCAATTAACTCCTATTTTAATTGTCAGGCTAGATTAGTACACCATACCGGTAGATTAATATATTACTGCTAAGTGTGGATTCGACCAAACTGGAATAAGGTCTTATACCTAGATTAAACGCCTAATTTGTATGGACTAATCTCGGAGTAAGTCTTATTCCAGTTTGGTCGAATCCAGCCTTAGTCGTATATTTCCCACTTGCCACATGGGTTGCTATTTGGTGAAAAGTGGACTATGGTAGAGGACTGCTTTTGCTGTCCTCATCGCCTAGTCTCTGACTAACCCTTCGGGGATAATAGTCGTGATTATATGTATTGTAATATGTATGTATGTATATTTTCGCATAAATTTTTTCTCTCATAGTTTAATTAACCCATACATGAAACTAAACAAAGAAAACCATCTTAACTTATTATTACTAATGTTAATTACCTACCAATACGCATTAGGCCAGCGTGGCGTGTTAAGGCCCAGTCTATCTCCATTTGCTGTTGACCACAGGAAGGCCTGTGCTAATCAGTGTGACGATTATGAGCTGATTTTTTTTTATAAAAGAAGGAGGCAAACGAACAGGCGGGTCACCTGATGGAGAGCAAACACCGCCGCCCATGGACACCCGCAAAACCAGAGGAGTCGCAGATGCGTTGCCGACCTTTAAGAAAGGAATAGGGTTAAGGAAGGAATGATAGATATAGATATGATGTTTAAGGGGGTGGGAAGGGGCCTCCGGAACTCTCACTGGCCGGACGAAACACAACAGCACCAAGTGCCATTATTTCACGCCGGATATTCGTTATAGGTTATGAGCTGATGACAATGAATTCTGCTCGTTGTAATTTTTTCACTTTTTTAGTTTGTAATTTGCTTTTATTTTGTATTCGCTGTAATAATGTCACTACACACGATGTGTACACTGTTTGTTAGGTTATTGTCAAGCTCAACCTGAAATGCCAAGTATGTTGTCTTATATGACTGTAACCTGTATGTGTACCTAAACCAAATAAATAATAGTACATTATGATATAAGTGCGGTAAGTTGAAAATTACAGCAGAGGCGATATTGCTAGCCCGAGTCGTAGGCGAGGGCTACAAGAAAGCAGAGGCTGTAATTATCAAAGCGCACGTATGTCATACGACGTTTTATAACATATTTGCGAGGAAAACACATTTTCTGAAAATGACTGCGTGTTTTTGTTGTTTTTCTAGTGCATAATTTTTGATAAGCCAACATATTTTTCTTTGGGCTTAGATGGTAATAGGCTGTCAATAACATTTTGTGCTTCACTTATTATTTACTGAAGTTTAGTTCTACATTACTAAAACTAGACATATTTATTTTTAAACTTTTAAAGTAATTATTGAACAAGAAGCCGCTGTTTGAATCGACAAAATATAGGTATGTGAAAGGTAGGAAGTCTTTCCATCAAACCCCTTGGGTGTCGTAAATGGCGACTAACGGACTAAAGACTGCACATACATCCTACAGCATAGAGCGGCGAAGGGCTCATAAAAATAATACTACCAACCCTTTTCTTCCCTTGGGTGTTGTAAAAGGCGACTAACGGACTAAAGACTGCACATACATCCAACAGCATAGAGCGGCGATGGGCTCATCAAAATAATACTACCAAACCCTCTCTTTCCTTCGGTGTCGTAAAAGGCGACTAACGGACTAAAGACATCACATTCATTCAACAGCATAGAACGGCAATGGGCTCATCAAAAAAATACTGCCAACCCCTTCCTTCCCTTCGGTGTCGTAAAAGGCGACTAACGGACTAAAGACTGCACATACATTCAACAGCATAGAACGGCGATGGGCTCATCTATATAATACTACCAAACCCCTCCTTTCACTTCGGTGTCGTAAAAGGCGACTAACGGACTAAAGACTGCACATACATCTAACAGCATAGAGCGATAGGTGATTGGCTCTTCAAAATAATAATAGGTACCAACCCCTCTCTTTTCTTGGGTGTCGTAAAAGGGACTAACGGGCTAAAGGCTCACCATCTAAGCTCGTGTGCAGACTGTGCAGTTGTTTCTTGCTGAAGCGTGGACTGTGTGGGCGTGGTCTGTGTTGTCCATAGATGCAAATTATTACTAATTTTACATTACCGCACTAGTGTGTTATTACTAATTTTACATTACCGCATTAGTGTGTAATAAGCTACATTACGATGCTGAAATCGGTGTAATAAGAGCCACTTTACGAGCAAATGTGTTATAAATAAATAAATGATGATGAATGTTAATTGCGGTTAAAACATATATGTAGCGGTGACAGAACACAAGTAGTGTACTTACAAGCAAAATCGATACCTACGTGCAGAGCGGCGCGAAGGTAAAAAAAATAATAATTTTGTTTTATCCCATCCACCTGCCCGCCACGCACTCACCTACGAATTACCGGTAACTATCGGGTAACACCGTCGTATTATAATTGTGATGTAATGGACGACGTCGCATGAATATGTTAACTCAGAAAGCTGTCGAACGCGACTAGTATTTGCAAAGATGTTAGGTACCTGTTAATAAAATAAATGTAAATTTAATTTAATATTTCAGTGTACTCGTAAGATTTATATATATTTTTAAGCTGTGTTAATGTTATTAAAACCTAATTTAATTGATATTTAGACGTATCCGAGCGTGCTGTACTCGCCTGTAAGTGTTTGTCTAACCTTTATATAAGATTGTAATCTAGTAATAAATTAATTGTATTGGTGTGTACAAACGTTGGCGAAACAATAAATAAAAAAATAAAAAAACAGAGAACGAATAAATGAAGATCAAAGTTTAACCTTGTTTAAAAGTAATGCTGACATTATCAGCCTATAGGCGTCCCACTGTAGCCTTTCCACATGGATGGTAAATTGGGCCACGTTGGTGGTTTTTTTCTACTGCCATCTTACGACAGCAACCGGGACCAACGGCATTAGGTGCCCTCCAAAGCACGAGCAGATGTTATTTTTGACCCATTCAGTGATCCGGCTTTGTGAAACTTGCTTAACTGGCAAGATCTCAAATCAAACGCCGCTGCGCCATCGAGCTCATAAAAAAATAACTAGATATATTTTAAATATAAAAATGTGTCGCGTAACGGTGAAAGAATACTACCACCCTGTCTCTTTCCTTGGGTGTCGTAAAAGTGCTTGTGCTTTTAATTTTAATTTTAATTGTATAAATATAAACAAAAAAAATTCTTACGGAATTATCGAAGCTTACGGAAGATATAGTACTGCTCTCCAATGTAAAATTTTAATGTAAAATGTGGTAAACGGTGTTGGTGTCAAATTTCATTATTGTTAATGTATCTCTTTTAAATATTTGTAATTTGTCACTGTTTGTTTATCCTAATAAATGAAAAAAAAAAAAAAAAAAAAAAAAAGGCGACTAACGGACTGCACATACATCCAACAGCGATGAGCTAACCACCAGTCACGCTGAGCACATGTGCTGTCCCTATTTGGTGAAAAGTGGACTACGGTACGCCTTTGCAGTCCTCATTGCCTAGTCTCTGACTAACCCTTCGGGGATAATAGTCGTGATTATATGTATGTATGTTAAATATTATGAGAAAGAGTTTTCAAAGAAATTCAAACAGAAATTTTTAATAAAATAGCTTTTACAAGTTCTTATATAGATTTTAATTAAAAATTATCTGCGAGCGCTATCTTTTCATCTGGCTACTCATTTATTAATTTAATATCAACGTTTTTTATTAATATTTCGATGAGCCATTATTCATACAGTTATTAACGAAGAGCCGATAGCTCTAGAGAACAGAACAAATATTCATTAATCAAGTGTATTAAGGAAACTATAATTAACAGAGATAGCCGGTTAAGGCATTCTTTCATAGCATTTGAGTCAAAACGACGTTAAGATATTTTCATACAAAAACTTCAACATTTTTTAAAAGTTTAACCACAATGACTTGAAAGTTTGTAAGTCAAGACGAAAACAAAATGCCATTAATTAATACCATTAAGTTGGGTTTTTTCGTTGTGCATTGACATTTAATTATTCCTTTATTTAGTATTCTTAATGAATAAAGACGAGGTAGATATGATGTTTAAATATATTGAAGTAATTAAAAATTATTCCATCTCATAATTTCATTAACAACTTACGAATAGGGATGCAATTTTTTGTTATTGGTCTACAATTATGAATAATAGAAGAAGAAAAAGAAATAAAGAAAAACTTTGTAGTCACAATTACCCGTGGATACATACTTTTCATGAGGTATTATGGCGACCGGATTCCATACTTAGATAAATTTTAAACTTGCAACTGTTTAACATTAAAATTGATTTAAAGTAAAAGTCCGAAATAGTTTAAACTTACTACTACGGCCTGCAAAAGTAAGTATCACACTTTTAATTTTTTTTTTCTAAACTGTAGAAGTTACAGATTTAAAATAAAAAACGTTTTAAAGCAATTTTATCAGCTTTCTTTGAAACTATAGTAAATTATACAATAGTAACATTTTTGAGTCTTGTGTATCTTGTTTATCTTGTGTAATTTAAAAGTTATTACAATTTTAAAAGTGTGATACTTATTTTTGCAGGCCAGTGTAATACAAAAAGTCTAGAACAGGGAAAGAGAAGGTAATTTATTCTGTTTACTGAGAACCTAAGTGTTTAAACAAATAGATTCACGGCCCCCAAAGGGTTAGTCAGAAACTAGGCAATGTGGCCTGCAGAAATAGTCCACTGCCATAGTCCACGTTTCACCAAGATAAAGCTGCACATGTGCTCAGCGTGACAGGTGGTGAGCCCATTGCCGCTCTGTGCTGTTGGATGTATGCGCAGTCTTTAGTATTAGTCGCCTTTTACGACACCCAAGAGAAGAGTTGGGGTGGTAGTATTCTTTCACCGCTAAGCGACATGGATAAATTAAGCTCTCCATATATTATATTAGGATGACATTTGGGACCCCTTTCAGGGTTTGTGTCACAGGAAGACAGGAAACTGTCAGACTAATTATTATTTACAAAAGCAAAATTTTACTCTGAACCACGGAGCAAAAACAATCCGTGCTCTGAACAGATACTCTCAGGTCTCTCTCGTCGTCATCAAAATTTGCTTTTACAATATACACCCTCATTTTTTACTCGTTTTAATGAAATGAAGGGTTAGTTATAACCATGAAACTGAACAACTCTCCCCAAAAAATATGTGCAAAAATGACAAAAAAATTTTGACCTCCCATACAAAATTGTCCGATCAGCTGACGACAATAGTATGGGAGGTCGAAATTTTTTATAGGTTTTTTTTTTAATTCTGCAACGGGTAAGCGCTTGGCCTTCATCTAACCTGATGGTAAGTGACGATAAGGCCGAAGGTGGAAGCGCGCTTCACGCGGAATCCTCAAGCACTGAGGTACTGGCTATCTTATCTCTAACTGTCAGAACACAACTTTTTTGAGGAAAGTTGTTTATGTTGTTAAATTACAGTAAAGTAGGTATGTATGTGAAAAATAAGAAAAACAGACAATTTCTGTCTTATTACATTTAAGTGACGCACTGATTCCTCTTCTCTCTCGGTCCGATATGTAAATGATGCAGAACAAAAAAAAAGTAATAAATATCTACATGGGAAAATTGGAACAATACTACGACATCGAGTGGGTTGGCTCATATTGACCCTTTCTGTAGTTTGGCCACGTGTATCTTCCGATGCATGAGCAATAGTGCTGAATATCGATAAGAAACGAGGACTGAAAAGTACAGCAACGTCGCTGTATATTTCTGTGAAAATATCAGCGCTTCAAAATGCCACGGTTCGAATAGACCCAACAGTGCGCTCTAGGGTTAAATAGTAACCTCAGATCATCCACATCAGGCAAAGTAACCGGCAAGCTAGCATCAATTCTTGGCAGGATAGCGAGTTTTAGCAGGGGGGGTGTCACTACGCAGTTTAGGTACGTTCTGCCGGAGCGCCTCCCAGGCGGGCCGCCTAGGCGTATGGCAGTAAAGGTTGCCGCGAGCCGACTCACCGAACACCGATCGCCGAGTCGCTTAACTCGTAATCCCTGCGCGAACGCGTAAACCCTACGCTCTGTGACGTCAAGACGTCAAATCGATATCGATTCAGCGTTGCTTTAACAGAATATGAACGCTCGGGTCACACGATAAGTTTCAATTTCGCGTGAAAGTTGTTAGAGAGTGAACCTTCTGTACGGTAGTACTATTACTTATTCTGTGGTTATAGTCGCAAATATGTTATGATCTTGTTAATTTCAGACAACAAAGTTTAATACGAGTATGTTCGCCATGTTTGTGTATTTAGTCTGACAGCAAGTCCGATTTTGTTGATTTGTAAAAAGTACTGCCTACTGCTGGCAAAAGCCTCCATCATTGAAATTAAGTCCATCGCTACAATAGATGGGTATTGGCTCAGTCACCACGCTTGCCGCATTTGGGTTGGTGATCTAGACATCGGATTTTATGCATTTGCATAATATGTAAATGCATAAAATGCACTTATTGTGGCGTTAATGCATATTTTAGTATTTTTTCCGTATCGTGCATATTTCGTTTAGTACGTTTTCATCAAATAGAATAGTTTTTTTCTCAACCACAATGTCATAAGTTATCATATGCCATATATAAATTGGAAACAGAAAAACCTTACTCTAATGACCTTAGAAATTTTACTCTAATGACCTGCATTTCACAAATAAATAATATTCTATTCTATTCTATTCTAAATATTGGATACAACATCGAAATGGCTTACGCCTTTTTAAATGCCATTGAAAAAAAGTTCTCTATTTTGCTTAAGAACCTGAGTCTTGAGAAAATGAAGAAAATATATGACTGCATCAACGGCACAAGTCTAGTAATGCCTATTTTAGAGAGGTAGTTTTCGATGTATAAACTTCTAGAAAATATCCGTTGTACCTACCGTTTTTAATTCATCATCATCATCATCATCATCAGCCTATTAACGTCCCACTGCTGGGCACAGGCCTCCCACGTGGACAATAGCACGTGGGGATATTGGGCCATAACCCACCACGCTGGCCCAATGCGGGTTGGTGGGTTTTAACGACTGTCATCTTACGACAACAACCGGGACCAACGGCTTAACGTGCCTTCCGAAGCACGGAGGAGCTCGAGATGTTTTTAATTTGGTCACCCATCCAGCGACCCGGCATTGCGAAAGTGGCTTAGCGAGCAAGATCGCAAGCCGAACGCGCTAGCCGCTGCGCCATCGAGCTCCTCGATTAATTTTAATTTTAATATTAAATTTTAATTCAAATACTTAATAAATGAGGTTATTTTTTTAATTTATAGTGTGCATATTTTGGCATAAGTATACAGAGTTTTAAGTGCATATTTCGGCCTTTTTTCGTGCATATTTGCATGCACATTTTGCATATAATCTGAAGTCTAGCTAGATTGGCTAAGGGTGGATTCGACCAAACTGGAATAAGGTCTTATACCTAGATTAAACGCCGAATTTGTATAGACTAATCTCGGAGTAAGTCTTATTCCAGTTTGGTCGAATCCAGCCTAAGTTATGTAAGCGCCGAGGCTTAAGTAAAGCGTGCTAAATCGCTACCTCTTATAATTAGCGCCGTATTCTTCCGAACAACCCTCACAAGTTTCCTGGTAAAACGTCACGTTCTAACTAGTTGTTTCCGGGGCTAAATTGGAATACAATCAAGAAGCCTCCCCACTTATCAGGGAGCGAAGTTCACTATACAAAATCTAGGTTATTCGAGTGACTGAAGAATTCCTTGTTTCGTTGGCTTTATGTCATCATTTAATAGTCAGTTAAGTCTATTTAAAGCCAAAGTATTTCATACATTCATCGGTCAAAAATGCTTTTCCGTCTAGTCATTTTCATGACTATCTATATAAATAAATAAAAAATTTGGAATTCGTCACATTCACGCGGACGAAGCCGTGGGCAGAGGGCCGCTAATAGATATATAATTAAGATAATTGGTTGTATTGCAATGCGACTTCAGTAAAACATGATAAGAAAAGTCAAAAAAATTTAAAAATTTGCAGCTAAAATGTTTAGAAAATATTATGATTCCCTAAAATTAGACTAATTTTTCTCCTTTAGCGTTTTCTTTTTACAAAGAAAAAATAAACATTTTTACTCTTCACCCTCATAGGTCTTATATTTTTTGTTTTTAACATAGGTATTATTGGGTATTAAAAATGGGTGATGGGTTGGGTACTTACTGTGAAAAAAACTGAAAAGTTTACGAATGATAACGTGGGTAACTACACCATTCATAAATACATAATAAAAAGTGGTCTTCGCTGTTACAGTACACAATCGACATTATCTATATTAATAAAAATTAATTACCGAAACGTTTGTACACGCATCATTTCATAACGGCAGCACCAATTTGGCTAATTATTTTTTGTTGTGTTCGTAATTGTTAGGACCAGGTTTGTGTAACAGAAAATGTTTTAAAAAACGTAATAAATTGGATTAAAAATCTCCATATAAAGTAACGTGTAAAAGACAGCAAAGATGATGTAAGTAATGGAAACAGCTTGAAAAATACCTAATAATATAAAAATATATTGACATAATTGACTTCTGAATTAACAGCATGACGTTATTGTTAAGTTTCTTTCATTGTTATAACTTACTTCATCGATAAGATTGGTAAATAAATAAATTTTAACTAAAAGTTTACACGACATTCATTAATTGTTATGCGGTACGAAGTTGGCCGGGACAACTCGTAGTTTTACAAAATAATGGCTGCCACCCTCCATCTGTTCATAGAATGTATATAATTACGAACAATAGTAATTAAATTATTCACGTGCAGAACGTCTCCCAAGGCCGTCATCATGACCGTCAATTAGTTACATTGATTTTAATGCGCTTTAAGTCGTGTCCTGAACTACATAGTGTGCACATTGTTGCCAGCAATTAAAATAATTTAGCTCGGCGTGCTTTCATGACACCACGGCCTGTAATAAAGGTTTATTATATCTGTTTTATGACGTTTTATGACGTTTGCAATCATTACTCAATGGTTTTTGTAAATCTTCTTGATTTTTGATTGGCTGAGTTGTCATTGCAATGCAAGGTGCTTTGAAATTAAATAATGTAAGGCCTTTTAACACTAAACGATTTAAGAAGTCATTTTGTTGATATCTATCTACTTATGTAGGTGTTGTTATTGGTATCAGTAGGTAGTAATAATAAAAAATAATATTATAATTTAAATACATACATACCTACATATAATCACGAACATTATCCCTGAAGGGTTAAGCAGAGACCAGGCAATAGAGACCGCGAAAGCAGTCCTCTGCCATAGTCTACTTTTCACTAAATAGCGACTGCACATGTGCTTAGCGTGACAGGGGGTGAGCCCGTCGCCGCTCTATGTCCATTCTTCTCAGTCCATTAGTCGCCTTTTACGACACCCGAGGGAAGAGAGGGGGTGGTAGTATTCTCTACGCGACACGGTTATTATAATTTAAATAGGTTGTCTTTTAGATAGTATTAAAGTAATATTATAGTGTATCAACAGCCCACTTCATGTAAAATGTTTAGGTAGGTACTTACAGGTACTTACAGCAAATAGCTTTATAATACATACACATAATTTCCAAGTGCAATACACATGACAATTTTTTTCATTGCAACAATGTCGTTATATGACACATTCTAATTGGTGTACTTATCTTACTTACCTGTATGTAATTAGATCCAGAAAATTACTAGGTTACATTATGCGTAATAACTATAAATAAGGGCCCCATGGTCGGCAATAAGAGAAGGTCGGAATTATACTCAGTGTTGCAAGCTTCAATAAACAACCGCTCATTATTATTAGGCGGACCGCAGGTATTGCCAGCTTAGTAAAAAAAAAGCTTCGACCACTTTTAACTAAATATTTTACAAAACATTTATTAACACCCCCAGATAAAGTACAGCGTGCATTGTGTTTGTTACCAGATTGAAAAAGAAACTAGTAAGTGGAAAGTCAATCTTAGTAAATAAATTTGTGATTGTGTGCCCGTGCCTGTGCCTGAATGAACTTTTTTTATTGTTTGTAGTTAAGCAAGCAACACGTACCTAATTATGCCTTGTAAAAACGGTACCTATAGGTAAATTAAGTTACTAGTTTTATCCTGTTGTAAGAAAATTCAAGTAGGTACATACGCAATTTAATAACCTATTCGATTACTAATATAGTTGTTAAAGCTCAGAACAGAAATCCATTTAAGCGAGTAGGTATTTTATGTTATTATCAACACGAACACTAGACATGTCACATGTGAAGCACGCGACTACAAATATTTATTATTCTGCTGAGTGTAACACTGGGCTAGTATTTAAAATTTACCTTTATTCGCGTTAACATTTTCATCAGGCCGGTCCGCGTCCTCCCCGCCCACTAGGTTCCGTATGCTGAACGAGCTGGTCTTCCTCGGCACCTCCGCAGTCACCGTGACGTCACAACCCCCGTCCGTTCCGTTCACTAGGCACACCTGTTCCGATCCGTTCAGATGCATCGAGTCCCCCGGTATCGATCCATCGATCATGTCCCCGCGGCGCGTAGTCAAGTCCATCTTCTATTTTAATGTTGGCAACACTAAAGGTTTTCGAATTGGTAATACCCTTTTTTCTAATATAGAACATTTTAATCGCACCTCATTCGAGTCCGAAACTCATTTTGAAGTTTTTATGCACTTTTTTTTTCATAACTTTAAAAAGTTTGTTATGTTTTGTTTTATTTTTTTAATCTTAATTTTTGACGCCTAAGTCCGAATTACATCCGTCACTGCGTCAATTTAGTTAGCGTTGCAATCGTGAGGCACTAACCGGTCGGAATTGCGCGAATATTCGCGTGGCGCCAAAACGCGCGCTGAGTCCGCGATGGCGAGAGCGACTGGCCCTCTCGCCTCCTCCGCGGCGGCACTCGGGGCCCTCCCACCGCCCTCGGGGCGGGCCTCCCGCCCACACCGGCAACCAACAATCCAACATGGACAATTATAATTACAGATGCGACTTTTTTCGCACGATCGATTTATTTTAATGAGCCCTAATTGCGATCATTGATACGAGATGCACTACTGTCAGTGCTCTTTAATCCCTCTCACCGATAATGGCGGCAATTTTTACAATTACAACGGTGTCACTAAAATAAAACTGTAATATATTTTTTTTAATTATCTGGTTTGCAATTTCTGTTAAACTTAAAAGGAGTTTGCTTCATTGTAAAAACTATTTTGAGTAACAAACAGTTCCCATAGTTATACAAGTAGCAAGTAAAGCGGCAAATACGAGAATTGATGGTAATTATTCGAAATGCATTTATCAGGTTTGCCATAAAACTGAGATAACGTGGCGTTGAGCTGTTTATCAAATTGGCGCTGACTATCTCTAAACATGTAGGCAGTTCGTTAGGGCTGCAGCGCCGCACTTTTTATAGATCATTAAAACTATTTTATGGCTGCATTATAATACTGTTACAACTTCATTTCATTTGTGCCCCATTATATTAATTTAAGAGTTTTAATTATAACTGGAGTCTGTTAATAGCAAACTTGGGTTTAACATTCTTGTTTATGTTCTGAATATTATGTTTACAAAAAGTGTTACGGTAAAGTTACGCTTACCTTCACAGTTATAGTGAACAATTAAGTTTGCTATTCGGTAAGTTTAAGAAAAAATCACAAATGAGATTTATGTTCTAGTACTAAATCCGGCAAAGTGCCCCAACCTTAGACTATTCGTGTTGTATCCGGACACTTTTTATCAATAGCGAGCTTCAGGTCAATGTCAAAAGCACTTTTTGTATTGTACAACCAGTTTTCTTTCATTTTCTTATTAATTTGTAAAACGTGGTAAAATATTCCTTACAAAAATAAGGAATATTTTTTTTAATTTATTTAATTATGTTACAATGAGATTAAACTATAAAGCAAACCATAAATCACAGAGATTTGTCCGGTATTACTTATTATTACAATTAATTAAAACAGTGTCTATTCTTTCTTTGACATTTTTTCTAATAAGAAGTGTGTCAACATCAAAGTGAAAGTGAAATTATTTATTAAATGTAAACCTTTACAGGCACTTATTGACGTCAATACTGATAAAAAAAAATAGTTAACTAACTTGTAGAAGACTTCCAAGTCAAAATTTTTAAAAACCAACAAGCCAATTTTAATGAAACTTTGCATGCTAAAGCAAAATACAGGGATCTAAATAGTTTGTTGAAAACATTTTTAAAAAAGGTTTATTTAGCTGAGTTATTGCGATTTAAAGTCCATTGTAGAAAGTTTAAAATCGCAAGAACTCAGTTATATAAACGTTTTAAAAAAATGTTTTCAACAAACTATTTAGATCTCTGGATGTTACTTAGCATACAAAGTTTCATTGAAATTGGATTAATGGTTTTTAAAAATTTCGACTTGGAAGTTTGTATGGGAAACCGAAATGCGTTTAAAACCAAATAATTGCGTTTAAAACGAAACCAAATAATCTAACGAATAGTCTGTGCCAGACAAACGCGCATCGCTACCCCCGTACCACTGCATCGTAGCATCGTAGCATAAATGGATTGCGCTGTGGTTTCTAGTTTACGCCGCCAGGAAACGTGATCTATGAAATGTATCCTATTATGTAAAGCATGTATCCGTATGATTTAGTAAATAATAAGTATATAGGTACTAACTAGTACTAAAACTAATCTAGTACTATCAGCAATGTAGAGCAATCAAAAGTTTTTTTTTAATTATTCAAGATTATCACATTTAAGAATATATATCTATAACAAACATCCCGTAGTTGTCGAGCAACATGTTCCGCAACATGTCGCTGCGTTTGTCCCCTAGTGTATCCGAGGCTTTATTTATACATACTCACGCTCGCTTCTCGGAGGGGTAAGCAGAGTGCACACAGTTTTCCATTTTCTACGTTCCTGAAACACATAATTTGCTTCAGTTACTCGATTCGCTTTATATAGAAGTTTCCGAGAGCCAACCATAAGTGCGCCGATGTTCATTTGCCAAAGTAGCCCGTTCCTCTGACTGTCCCGACGGTCGTAAATTCTAGTTAGTGCCCAATCCAGCGCACTCGCCGAGAGCTAGCCGCTGGATTTATTATTATTTATCCTCTAGATATTGTATCTACCAACTCTATCTCTTTGATATAGTAGGTACTTTCAATTGAGAGTAGTTCGTAGAGAAGATGCTTTCTTTTATTTATTTTTTGTAAGATTTAAATTATCAATTTTTTTTATTGAGAAGAATGAATGAAACTTCCTAATAAGTATTAGTTCTGGAAAGGAACAAATACTTATTAGACTAAATATTTATTAGACTCAGAATCATATTATAACAAAATAGTGGCAATAACTTGGTAAACTGATACAGACCCAATGACTAAGAAAATCTACTAAGGTATGGAAAAACGCTCGCTTGCGTGATACTGACATCTACAATTTTCTTAGATTTGATCAGTCACACTAAAAATACCATCAATGGGCAAAGTAATTGCTTTACTTACTTTACAAAAAAATACTTTATTATAGCCCCAACATGTAGCAATTTCAAACTATCGAGAAATTCCTACTATGATCTTAGAACGTGTACTTAAGTGATTTTGGTTTGCATTATCGAGAAATTGACTAGAAATTGATATAGAAAACAAGCTAATGCGTCTACAAATATGCCACATTTGCGAAGAATAACGTCCCAATCCAAAAATGTAACAAAAAACAAAAAATCACCATTAAATACTTTATATACCTACTGCCCCGTAATGACATTTCTAGGTTGATTTAACTGGACAATCAAATAAATCAATAGTGCGGCATTTTAATCATCGCCGACCAATGTTTGTAAAGCATTCATCCAAGTATCTATAACTATACGAGTAAATTGCAGTTCATCCAAAGTGCGACTGGCCGTACGCTAAAAAACGTAAAGTTGACAAACAATAATTTACTTTATACCAAAGCCGTTGTAGAGAGAAATTCCAAAAATATATATTTCACAGTTGTGACTGTTTTAATCTGCGTCGGTTTTAAAGCCGGTACACACAAAGAGTTTGAGCCAGCGGGGCGCCCGACTCAATTATACCATGGTCCCAAACTGATTCTATTTGTATGGTAATGCACTCATCACCAAAGACAAAAAGGGTGAGGCCGTGGAACACACAATTTATGGTCACCACTTAAAAACTCCGATTTGAAAGGGTTAATTGTTAAATTTTTGAAGACGAAAACGTTTAGTTTCCCTCCATTACTTAATCACACCTACAGGTTTTATAAGTTTCCAAATACCTACAATTTATTGTTAATTATAGTAAATATTTGTTGGCAATCTTACATTGATTGGGCATCGTTATTTAGGTAAATAAACCGACTCTTAGAGATCAGTGATCGGTTTCTGAAGTCACTTTTTTGTTGTTTAGTTAGGACCAAAAAAACTGTTGTTTTCGAAAGTTTACGGAACCACTGCATATTAAAACGAAACACTATACTTATACGATCACTGCCCGCGTTTATTTTATGAAAAATATAACATAATTTCAAGAATTTACTAAAACCAACCAATTTTACATAATCGACAAAAATATATTCGTTACTTCACTTTAGGGATTTTAGAGATATCTATCTAGGTACCTAGATATTCCTCTAAATTAGAGATTAACGTCACAATAACTAACACATTCCTGGCTAATGTACTAATACGCAATTTTATCAACTTGGAATTATAGAGATTCTTGATTTACATTAATCGCTCAAGCACCGTAAAACCAGACACAATTGAAAACCTATTGTTTTGCGACCGCCGGCGGTCTTATGATCCTTGAAGGGTTAAGAAAAAATTTCTAGCTACTAACTACGAATAAAAGGCCACTCGTAATTAGCTTTATAAAGAGAAAATTTATACCACCGATTCAAGAATCGCACCCCTGACGGAAGAAGGCTCTATTCATATTAAATTAATTCTGCTCTAAGAGTTGTTGATAAGACCCCTGCACTGGCTAGATCGAATAAGCTAATCCAGTCAGGTCATCGTCTCAGCCGATATAATCTCAACTAGAGCCAAAGAATTATCATTAACTCTTATCGTCCGACTACCGAATGTTAAGGGGCGTGCACCTCAATATTAAACGAAATGTAAGAGTCATCGTTTGGAGTTACTCGCGGAGAGCGGCTGGTTTTTTTCACTACCGTTTGTTTGCTCGCACAGCCTTTGTGGGCCGCACCGACCGACTATTGAATCGGTAAATAGATTAATGCTTGTACTACTTTGTAAGCGATCCGCCGACCGATAGATTGGTTGGGACGGCGACGTAGTATTAGGTATGTCGACCTAATAATATTATGTACACGGATTCCAATTGGTTTTTTACTTACTTCCGCGAGTAACTTTTTTCTGTGTGAAATTTTCCTCTGGTATCAAATGCAAACTTTTAAAAGCATAAAAAATGTAAATATCCTTTTATTTTTCAGTAATAACTAAGAATGTAAAATAAGATAATTACCTACCTACATGTTTATGTCACGAAAACATCATACACGATGTAGCAATTTTTCTCGTCACACATGCTGGGTTAAAAATTACTATTATTTACCTTTCAATAGAGAACCGAATAACAAGCTACAATTAAGTCTACAACGTTGGTTAAAAAGTAATCACTCAAATCGCCTTGTATAGGTACCACATGAAACGACCTTAAAGAAAGTAGAGAAAGTAGAGTAAAAAATTTGCAAAAATGTTGCAATAAAAGTTTGTGGGATGCGTCGGAAAATGTGAGAAAAGAAATTGTATTGAAAAGTGTTTTTGCCGCCATAATGGTTAATGGATGGAAGAAATAATTACCACCCAGCGCTTGGATAACGCACTTAGCACAAGCGCATTGATCATGCGAGGCCTATACTTATGTGGTATGCGTAAGTTGATAATGGTATTTAAAAAAATATATATATATTTACATTTCAGTACTTATCATCATCAGCCTATAAACGTCCCACTGCTGGGCACAGGCCTCCCACGTGGACAATAGCACGTGGGGATATTAGGCCATATAACCCACCACGCTGGCCCAATGCGGGTTGGTGGGTTTTAACGACTGTCATCTTACGACAACAACCGGGACGGCTTAACGGCTTAACGTGCCTTCCGAAGCACGGAGGAGCTCGAGATGTTTTTAATTTGGTCACCCATCCAGCGACCCGGCTTTGCGAAAGTTACTTAGCGCGCAAGATCGCAAGCCGATCGAGCTCCTCCTTAAGTACTTATTTAAAAAAATAAGGGCCAGTTAAGTTATTAAGAAGGCACTTATGAATTCAATATGAAGATAATTTATTTTAATTATAATTAATATTTTTATGTAAGGAATATAATGTCATCGCAATAACTCTTTCTTATTGTTGATTAAATTGGTAAAGTACTGCACATAATAATATAAACAGACACATTACGCCATGGGGTAGGTATAAACCAGCTATTCACATTCAAATATTGAAGAAGTCCTAACATTAATGTTGGGGAAATTGTACGCTATACTTACATAACCTACTTAGTTTCATGTTTAAAACCTAAAATGTTTATAAAAGTTTCTACTAATTAACCACTAACAATTAGGACATGTAAACGTATGTCTATTTTTTTTAAATAAACAAAAGCCGCCGGCAGTCGTTCGTCCGATGGTATACTCTTTATACTGTGCCGATGGGATGCGCGTACGCAAGTCACCGGCGCGCAATCAGGCGGCCGGAGCCTCTTTGTTTAGCCGATGACGCCTGGCGCCAAACCGACATGTGAGCGGCCATTTACGAGTGTTAGGACATTGTTGCAGTGGCCTTATTGTAGAGAAATGCATTAAAAATAATATTTTAAACCTTTGATACCTGATGAACCATTGATATACTTAGTTATAGTTCTAATTATAGTTCTAGGTAACTTATTATTCCGATATTGTACATAGCAACCACGGACCCTGTAAAAGTTTCGAAGTTATCGGATTAAACCAGAAATATATAGGAGGATAAAATAAAATACTTAATTATAATTATGTAGAGGTTTAATGCAAGTTAAGCCGTGTTTTATTTTAATGTTTAAGGTTCACGCGTAAACTTGTAAAAACAATATTGCAATTTTTATCTGCGCAAAGTATCTTAATAAAAATGGCCAAATGTTACACCTGGGTTTAAAGTGACGCTGTCTCGTTTTTGTAAAAGAAGACAGAAAGAGACAGCGTCAATTTGATCCTAATTGTAACTTTAATTAACGTTTATTAATAACAGGGTCGAAGTAAAACTTAAACCACGGCGATACTCTTCACGACAGAATATGGAATACAGTGGTGCGATTATGGCATAGCTTGACATTTCCGGCTTTTCCGGCTTTAAGCCGGATAATTTTCTCTATTATTGCTCATGCTGGTTTTTGGTGGTTGTATACGTACAATGGCGGACTCCGTCGCTTTACCAGTCTAAAGGTCAAAATCCCCTGCACGCCGCGTCGTCTATTTGGTACGGGCACGCACCCGGGCTGCCGGTGCGCTTCATACGAAAATCGCTGCAAAGTGGTAAAGCGACGGTGAGCCCGACCATACATATCACGTCTTTTATTTCCGAAGGGTTAGAGTCAGAGGTTAGGCAATGAGGACTGCAAAAGCAGTCCTCTACCATAGTCCACTTTTCACAAAATATCGACTGCACGCAGTCATGCACTCAGTGCGACAGGTTGCGAGCTAGTGATGGGCGATTGTAAATGACATTATTCGAATTATTCGATTGTAGAAGTCATTCGAATTATTCGAATAACTTTACAAATCATTCGATTTTGAATATTTTGAATATTTTGAATACTCTTTCTTCTTTGTCAACTCCATCTCATTCACCGTTTCTTTTTTCGCAATTTACCGAGTGTGACGTTGAGAAGAGTGTACTTGCTGTTACCTCCAACGCTGTTGGTAGTGACAGCATCAGTCGTAGTATGATCGTCCCTCTCATTGATATCCTTACTCCCGTTATTACCAAACTCCTTAATAAATCCATCTCGTCTTCTGTCTTTCCTCAGGTCTGGAAGGAAGCTAACATTATCCCTCTTCCTAAAAAACCTAAACCAGATTCTTATTCGGATTTTCGACCTATTTCTTTACTACCCTTTCTTTCCAAAGTCCTCGAAAAGCTGGTTCATCAACAGCTCAGTAGATTCCTTTCCTGTAACAACCTTTCCAACTCATTCCAATCTGGTTTTCGACCCGGTCATAGTACGACTACCGCGCTAGCCAGAGTCACGGATGATGTGCGTATAGGCATGGAAAATCGAGAACTTACTGTACTGACGCTGCTGGATTTCAGCAACGCGTTTAACACCGTCGACTTTGATATCTTGCTGGCTATGCTGCACTCTCTCAATGTATCTCCACCGGTGATTGCGTGGTTTCGTAGTTACCTGTTTGGACGACGGCAGCGCATTAGTATTGAAGACAATTTTTCGTCATGGTGCGACACTGCTGCTGGCGTCCCACAGGGTGGCGTTCTGTCTCCTCTCCTATTTTCTATATTTATAAATTCTATCACGCTACCTCTTTCTTCTTCCTATCATATGTATGCAGACGATCTTCAAATCTACACTCGGGCTCCTGTTGAGAGGTTGTCCGAAGCCATTAACACGACCAATGATGACCTGGAACACATCTCGAGTTGGAGTCGACGTCATGGTTTGCAGGTAAACCCCAGTAAAACCCAAGCAATTATAATTGGTAGCCACTGGTATCTGTCTAGAGTTAACTCTAACGCTTTGCCACCGATTGTTTTCAATGGAGTACAGATACCATTACAAAATGTAGTAAAGAATCTCGGTATCTGGATCGATAACCGTCTGTCCTGGGACCATCAGGTTCAGGAGGTTAGCAAGAGGGCCTATGGCTCACTCAAGCGGTGGAAAAATCTGTTGCCAACCAAAACTAAAATATTACTTGCGCAGTCCCTTCTTCTTCCTCTACTGGATTATGCCGACGCGTGTTACCCTGACCTCAGCGTTGTCCTATGTAATAAACTTGAGCGTCTGCAGAACCTTTGTATCCGCTTCATTTATGGCTTACGTAAATACGACCATATTTCTTATTACCGATCTCAACTTCACTGGCTATCTATCTCCCGAAGACGAGACTGCCACGCGTTGTCCCTCCTCTACTCCATCCTTTTTCATCCACATTCACCTCGCTATCTAAAAAACCATTTTGTCTTTCGCTCTTCTACTCTTGTCCGTGACCTTCGTTCCTCTAGTTGCCTGTCCCTTAATGTTCCTCCTCATTCCACTGACTTCGTAGCCAAGTCTTTTACTGTGCATGCTATCCACCTATGGAACTCCCTGCCAGAGAGTATCAGGCGGGCGAAGACTCGGGACTCTTTTAACCGACAAACCAAAGAGTACTTCCTCAGGCTGGACTCTTCATCCTAACCTTATACATTGACCTATCACTATGTAATGTATCTCCTCCATATTTAGTCCATTTAGTCTTTTTCTATAGTTTTCTGATATTCATCAAATCTATTTTTTATTAACATAGTATTTTCCTCCTTATACGTACTGTGCACTAGCCCGTGATTGTTTCTTCAACTATATGGTTTCTTTTGCCCAAAGGTTGCCTGGTAGAAAATGCTACCCTAGCATTAAGGCCGCCTTTTGTCATACTGTTTTTCTTTGTATTGTTTTAAATTGTTTTTATAGTGCAATAAAGTATTTTTCATTTTATAAGCGAGAAGCGAATAAGAATGTATAGCGTCGTCTCATTCCTTCCGATTCAAATTTCATTACTACTAGTTTATCTAGTCGAATATTCAAACCATCGAACTAACTTGTACGAGGGAATAAAAAGATAAACGAAACAAGTGTGTGTAAGAGAGAAAGAAAGAAGTATAAACAATCATGGCGTTTGCTCTTTTTGCATTCCCGCCAATCGCGCCATTGCATTATTCGATTGTTCCTTCGAATATCAAATAAAAGTACACTTTATGACATGATCGATAAAGACCAATTTTAAATGGCATAGTGAATGAGTGAACTAGCGGTTTCATTCGAATTTGCGAACTAGTGATCGATTGTTTTTGTATTCGATTGTTAATATTAGTTGTATCAAACCATTCGAATGTTCGAATCAGTAACAATCGCCCATCTTTGTTGCGAGCCCCTTGCCGCTCCATGCTGTTGGATGTATGTGCAGTCTTTAGTCTGTTAGTTTAGCCTTTTACGACACCCAAAGGAAGAGAGTTTGAAGTAGTATTCTTTCATCGTTACGCGACACAGTTATATTAATAGCGATAAATATAGAAAAAAAAAGTAAGAAGGGACCCAACGGATAGAGATTATAGTTATGAGTTAAAGGAGTTGCCATATATACTCGTTAATTCATGCGTAACGTATGAATTGTTAGTCCAACCTTTATCCATGTTTAATGATAACGATGTAAACTCAAAAAAATTACTCTGGATTTAACCCACCAAGTCACATCGGGCTAGCGTGGTAGGTTATGGAATGATCTGCCCCCTTTCCTGTACCCTCCAGCACAGAATAAATAATAGTACTACGCCTCCAGTAGAACGTTTATAGGCTGATGATGACGATGGTAATGAGTATGGATTTAAATATTATACGCTCGGAACTTTGGATGAATGTAGGAAAAGGCCATTTTTATTAATAAGAAAGTAAGTACAGTCACGTGCACCAATATGTATACATTTTGACTCTTAATCCATTGTATTAAGTGTTACAATTGTTTACATATTTTTGCTCGTGACTGTACATACAATCACAAGTTACAATCACGACTATTATCCCCGAAGGGTTAGTCGGAAACTATAGGCTCTGAGGACAGCCAAATCAGTCCCCTGCCATAGTCGACTTTTCACCTAAAAACGGCTACGCATGTGTTCAGCGTGATAGGTGGTGAGCCTATCGATGCTCTATGGTGTTGGAAGTATGTGCAGTCTTTAGTCCGTTAGTCGCTTTTACGACACCCAAGGTAAGAGAGGGGTGGTAGTATTCTTTCGCCGCTACGTGATACGGAAAGTAAGTGAACTTTTTAAAAGACACAAAAAGCGTAAATTTGACATTAATCAAACGTCGTTGGCCCGGCTTTTTGCAGAGAAAGAATTTCACGAACAACGTTATAATCCGTAAGTAGCTAGCGTGGAAGAACGCCTCATTATCATAGAGAAAGGTTATTACTGAAATACGTTGTGGCCGCAACGTTTAGCCTGTCAAAACATTGAGACGTTACATCGCCGTTAAATGTCAGCCTACAGTTTGATGGAAACAAAGGTATGATCGATAAACATTAATGTATCGCCTTGAGTACTTACAACGAGTACTTTATTAACACATTTCTTTTTATTATCATAATATACTAGCGTAACCGGCGTGTTGTGTAGCGGTGAAAAAATACTACCACCCCCTCCCTTCTTTTGGGTGACGTAAAAGGCGACTAACGGACTAAAGACTGCACATACATCCAACAGCATAGAGCGGCTCCCTACCTGTCACGCTGAGCACATGTGCAGTCGCTATTTAGTGCAAATTGCCATGAACTATGGTAAAGGACTGCTTTTGCTGTCCTCATTGCCTAGTCTCTGACTAACCCTTCGGGGATAATAGTCGTTATTATAAGCTCGCGACTTCGGCCACGTGAACATTCCTACCCCGTGACGAATTACCATACAATTTTATACAATCCTTGTCCTGGCAATAACAAAAACAACAAAAAAATAGCCGCCGGTCTTAGACCCATCTCGGGTTCAATTTCTCCTGGCTAGCTACCACCGTCTTATCTAAAGTCTGACCATAACAACAGCAATTGTTGTGTTCCGACAGTCTAGAGATTAGATACCCATGACTGCAGCTCCTCAGTGGTTAAGGATTCCGGGTGAAGCGCGTTTCCACGTTCGAACTTATCGTCACTTACCATCAGGGCTCTTAGTAAGTGAAAACGGAAAAATTGGCTGTTTTCTATTAGCTGTCATTCAAATAAATTTTAGATATTTCGCATTGAAATATCCAATAGAAATATCTCTAAAGATCTGGTGGGCACCCAAACCCCACGGTCCTAACGTCTCTACCCCAAACGGCTCAAATATGAAATCTCCAGTCAGATTCTCATACTTGCGCCGTTTGAGGTTCTCCGCATTAATTGCAGCCGAGCCAGCATTGATGCATGAACTTGGAAGATGGGACGGGGCAAGCGTGTCGACACATGTAGCATCCCACACCAGAGCCCGTCCCATACCCTCCAAGGTACCAGGGTCATGCCGTCCGGCCTCTTGCCATCATCGCGCGCCAGGCCGGCGGGCTCTAGTACGGCAGGCACTCCAGCGGTGACTAGAGCTCGACGAACGATGTCATTCAAAGAATGATGGCGGGCAATTCGGCCAGCGCTCCGTGTACAGAACAGCCCGTGGTGTCCGAGGGTGTCTACCGGGATTAGTGATTATAATTATATATGTACGAGTATATACGGATCAGTTGACTAATTTATAAAAGATATTATAATTAATAGTCACAAGCAAGTTTAACTTAGGTAGGTAGGTAAAAAGTAACAAGCCCAAAAACCAGTCATCCAATTAATTTAAATATTGTGATTTAGTTTCTTGATAGCGGGAGCGTCGTGGTTAAGTTATGTACAGTCAGCCACAATACCGTGCGTCACGCCCATTCATTTAGGTAATTTGCAGTGAACATTGTTTTTTTTCCATAACCTAAGTGAAGTTCCTAGGTAGATTTCAGTTTCTTGTGTTTTGGGACTCCTGAGCAAGGAGGCGGGAGCTGGAAAAGTTAAATTAGTTTTTCTTTATTTGAAATGAAACACTTTTTTACGGACTAACTCGCGTTTAATTTACTATATTACATAGTTTTTTTTATAATAAAATATACATATTTATATTTATAAAATCGTTAGTGTCATAAAGCCAACAACCATCCGTGCCACTCCAGGCGCGATGGGACTCAGAAATAGGTTTTCGTCATTATCATCAGCTTATACATATTATATTCGTCCCACTGCCGCGCACAGGCCTTTCGCTTAAAGACAACAGCACCTGAGAAGATTGGGCCATCACCTACCACGCTGGCCCAAGGGGGGAGGTGGTGGTTATTAACGGATGCCACGACAACAACTGGGACCAAACAGAGACCATTTCAGTTTTACCAAGACAAAAAAAGTAAGTATAAAAAGTTCGCATTTTTTTAAAGTAAAGACTTTGCTTGTCTCCCTTTGACCTTTACAGTTTAACCGGATTTTACAGGTGGTTAAAGGATCTGTAGTAAACGAACAAAACAACCCACTAAAAATATGTAATTTTTAGGATTTTTTTAAATGTATTTAAAAAAAAAACTTAATAATTACATGCCATTTGTAACAAACGATTTTCGGCTAACCAGTACTTTTTGAGCGAAATTAATGAGTGAGCATGATTTGCGAAACAAGAGGGTGACCGACCGGAGCCAAATCATGTCCGGTAATTACCGGCCGCCCTGCGCCGCCCACCGCCCGCTGACGACTGACTATGACCATAGTCTGTGACTATGACCCATAGGCCATTTATTAATTTTAATTGTTTATGGTCGCGGGTAGCCGCTGGATGCGAGCAGCAGGACTGGTCCCAGTGGAGTTCCTTGAGGGAGCTTTTGTGTAGCTGTTGACGTTTTTCGGCTCGGTTGAAGTTTGTGCTTTCGTTCGGGTTGCGATCTTGCGCGTTAGGGAACATTTGCAATGCCGGATCGACGACGTATGGATAAACTAACTAATAATATGTCTTTTTATGTTAACGGAAAGCACGCTAACGCACGGTTTTCCGTAGGTATATGTGTAATTTGTTCACCCAGTGAGTTTTACTGTTTTTGGAAGTCTGACGGAGTAAATACTATACATACTTCCAACAGCATAGAGCTGCCATGGACTCACCACCTGTCACGCTGAGCACATGTGCAGTCGCTATTTGGCGAAAAGTGGACTATGGCAGAGGACTGCTTTTGTGGTCCTCATTGCCTAGTTTCTAACTAAACCCTTCGGGCATAATAATCATGATTATATGTATGTTTGATAACACATTCGGTGCCCAATAAAATTTAATTTTACTTCTTACCAACCTAACACTAGCACAACTCTAGCACACAAAAATAATTTTAAGTAACACTATCCAAATTATCTGTTCGGAGGTCAACTAATGACTGTAATCACAGTACCTAATAGTACCTATAGTACGCATAACGAGTGTAACCACAGCCCAATCAGGCTTTTGCCTCAGCAATTTGGCAGCAAACCACAAAGCAGAATCCTCAGCTAGCTGCTGATTAACCCAGGAATTGTGTCACGAGTTTTCGTAGAACACTATGTTTTCTTACTAAAATATCAATTTAACTTAAAAATTTCTACATATTTAAACTAAGCTGTAAACTCCGCTCTGTAAAGTCGATATTCCAGTAAATCAAAAATATTAACTTTGGTCTTTATTTTACTAAAATGTGACAATTCAGGTGCTATGCTATGGCGGTTTCGGCAGCCGCAAACTCGTTCGTGTCAATCCTTTTAGGAGTTTGGAGGGCAAGTGGTTGTAAATGTTTATGTGTTTTCTTTACCGAAATTTTAACTTTAATAGTAGGTGACTAATATTAGAGTTGTTTGGTTTTATCCATAAATAACCACAATAATTCAGACTATTATAGTTCATTAATACAGTGTGGAAAAAAAAGACCGTGGTTGGAGGAAAAGTACCCTTTATATTGATGATGGCAAATATTACTGAAAGGAAACATCACCTGCTTGAGCCGGGAATCGAATCGGTGAAATGTGAAATAAGCATCCTGTATTTTATGATACCAACCGAAAGAGTCATTGATAAGGATCAATTTCTTTTAAAAAAACATATTTGATTAAACGAATAACGAACGAACGAAACAAAAAATAAAAAATTCAGTCGAAGAGTACGTGATGTAGTCTCATTTAGAGAAAACTTTGATTTTGAGTGAACTATTTTCTTTAGATATTAAGTAAGCTGTACAATAAAATTAATCTTTTACTTGGTATTTCTTTAATTTTGAAGGAATCTTTCCTTTCAATAAAATTTGCCATCATCAATATTAAGAGTACTTTTCTTCCAACCACGGTCTTTTTTTTCAACACTGTATAGTTACTTATATTTAACCATGTCGCGTAGCGGTGAAAGAATACAACTCTTTTTTGGGTGTCGCAAAAGGCGACTAACGGACTGAAGACACATACATCCAACAAAGAGCGGCTATGGGCTAACCACCTGTCACGCTGAGCACACATGCAGTCGCTATTTAGTGAAAGTGGACTATGGTAGAGGACTGCTTTGGCGGTCCTCATTGCCTAGTCTCTGAATAACCCTTTTGGGATAATAGTCGTGATTATATGACGTATGTATTATAGTTTTACCATCAATCTTAGTCTAATAGGTTTGCTCTAGTAGGTTAGTAGTAGTAGTAGGTTTGCCTGGCTGCTGTACAAAAATTCTGCTGCTCTAATAAAAATTGGTCCAGTTCTGAAGCAGGAAACAGGCGACTACGACGCGTCGTTTTTCTATGTTTTGTGTGAGAATTTTGCATGCTACTTCGACGTAGTGTTTCCTCATAACGAACAGAATATTAAAGACAAAATAACTGCCGATGTTCGCTCTAACAACACAAACCTATGAACCAAAACTATTTTTTTTATTTTATGTTATCTAACTTTAAAACTTTTTGTAATAACAGCAAAGTGTTTTACGCAAGAGATTAGACAATGGAAAGAAGAAAAGTGAGCATCTATTGAGCGTAAAATGATTTTTCCTATTGTGCAATAATATCATTATGAATCCAACTCACAAAGGGCGTAATACTTATATTTGGCAGGGCCGAACTGCTAGCACTTTAGGCCTGCAGTTAACGCGAACACTACATATTGAATAAAAAAAAAGCTTTGTATACGCATATATTTATAATCATAATTAGATCTATGTATTCGAATCAGAGGTGGCGACATTTACGCTTCTTTTTCTTCATACCTCGCGATGATTTCCAGAGATAACAGCAAAGTATATACATACATATAATAACTACTATTATCCCCAAAGGGTTGTCCCTATCTACCGACCTCAATAGATAGGGTATCGCAACTGGAACTACGGGTCCGGTTGTGTTTTCAGAGGTACTACGGGGTTCCGGTTCTAGCCCCCCGCTGGTCGTGCCTTTAACCAGGCGCCTCCGGCGGGATCCGGACATGGGTTGGACTCGTAGTGGCATGTGGTTAGCTGTAGAGCTTGGGAATGTTCGTTTGTCCTGGTATTGTGTGCCAGGACTTCCAAACTCGTGCACAGCGAGCGGGGCCTAGTAGCGGTCTCTGAGGGGCCAGAAGCGAAAAGTCCTGCGGGGAACGTGAGTTTCCCTTATAGTTGGCAGCTTTGTCCGGTGGTTTTCATTGGACATTGGTGTTGACATCTCCGGTACTAGTCTGGATAACTAGTAGAGACGGCCTCCTAGATGCCGTAGGTCTCCGGTCCAGCCAGCCGCGTAGGACGTGGGAACTGGCTAGGCTCCCGGATGGGTTCCGAGAAGTGAGTGTGCTTACTACTCCGCTACCAAGGTGGACACTTGGGAGTCGACTTTAGAGTCGACGACCCTAGCAGTGGCAACTGCGAGTTGTGCCCTTCGTGCAACGAGAAGTGAGCGAGCTCGACAGCTCCGGCTACCTATCTGGACAATAGGCAGTGAACTACACGTGTTCACGGGGATACTCTCCCGAGACACTAGTCTTATGAGTACCGAATGAAGAGCGCGCTGCGGCGGGCACTAATTTGGCGTCAAGACCTAACGTTGGTGGTCTCCTGCGCGAGTGTTCTACTGGCGCAGGGACGTCTGGCACTTCTTGCATAACCTAACGGTTGGTCTAGAGGTGCCAGTACAAATAAACTTAGTGAATTAAGGAGAGGGGATATCCCCAAAGGGTTAGTCAGACACTAATGAGGACAGCAAAAGCAGTCCTCCACCATAGTCCAGTTTTCACCAAATAGCGACTGCACATGTGCTCAGAGTGACAGGCGGTGAGCCCATCGCCGCTCTATGCTGTTGGATGTACTATCGCGGACTCAGTCGCTTTACAAGTCTAAAGGTCAAAATCCCTTGCACACCGCGTCGTCTATTTGAAACGGGCACGTACCCGGGCGGGCGGTGCGCTTCATACGAAAATTTCTGCAAGCTGGTAAAGCGACGGTGACCCCGATAGTATCTGCAGTCTTTAGCCCGTTAGTCGTCTTTTACGACACCCAAGGGAAGAGAGGAGGTGGTAGTAATCTTTCACCGTTACGCGACATGGTTAATAGCAAAGTGATCATATGAATTTGATGGACTAATACTCACCACAAATCCCTTGTAAAGGTGTGGATGATTTCACTGAGGTCTCGCACGGACTTCTTAAAAGAGTCTAGTGCAATCCCAGCTGTGCGACGGGGATGACTCGGGACCAGGCACAGCAAGCACCGAGCTATTTGCTACGATCCTGCCTAACACGCATTAAAAACTTTAAGCTATATATATAGCTACAAGCGGCCGCTCGCGGTTTCACCCGCGTGGTTCCCGTTCTCGTGGGAATATCGAGATAAAAAGTATCCTATGTGTTAATCCAGGTTATAAACTATCTGTATGCCAAATTTCATCCAAATCCATTTAGTAGATTTTACGTGAAATAGTAACGGCAAAGGAGAAAGCCGATCTCTTGGGCTCTCTTTTCGCTTCAAACTCGACCTTGGACGATGGGGAAAACTCTCCACCAACCATACCGCATTGCGCTTGTACAATGCCAAACGTTCAGTTCCTGCAAAGGTCAGTTCGTAAGGCTCTTTTTTCCCTTGATATCCACAAGGCGAGTGGGCCTGATGCAGTTCCACCCATTGTGCTTCGGACGTGTGCTCCTGAATTGGCACCAGTTCTAACACGCCTTTTCCGGCTCTCTTACACTACTGGCGTCGTCCCGAGCTCTTGGAAGACAGCCCTTGTCCACCCGATTCCAAAAAAAGGCAATCGCTCAGATCCGTCCAACTACAGGCCAATAGCTATTACCTCTTTACTCTCCAAAGTAATGGAGTCCATTACAAACCGCCAGCTCTTAAGGTACCTAGAAGAGAACCAGCTACTAAGTGATCGCCAGTATGGTTTTCGTCGCGGTCGTTCGGCTGGTGATCTTTTAGTGTATCTTACTCACCGATGGGCGGAGGCAGTCGCGAGTAGAGGGAAGGCACTGGCAGTTAGCTTGGACGTAGCAAAAGCCTTCGACAGGGTATGGCACAGGGCTCTTCTCTCTAAACTTCCATCATACGGGCTTCCTGAGAAATTGTGTTCATGGATTGCCAGCTTTCTCACTGGGCGTAGCATCAGAGTCGCAGTCGACGGTTCGTGCTCCGACATGAAGCCCGTGAATGCTGGAGTCCCGCAGGGGTGTGTGTTGTCCCCTACTCTATTTCTTCTGCATATCAATGACATGCTGCATAACAACAGCATTCATTGCTATGCAGACGACAGTACTGGGGATACGCTCTACACCGGGCGAGCTAATATTTCTCTGGAAAGCGTCATCGAGAGCCGGAATAAACTTGTAACTGACACCGAGAACATGTTAAGTCATGTCTCGGATTGGGGCCGACATAACCTAGTCCGCTTTAACCCCTCCAAAACACAAGTTTGCGCATTTACCGCGAAAAAACATCCCTTCGTCGTACCTCTGAACTTTGAGGGAGCTCCCCTTGATACCAATCCGACTATTGGAATCCTTGGCGTCGATATTTCGAGTGACGTTCAGTTTCGTGGTCATTTGGAAGGTAAAGCTAAATTAGCTTCGAAAAAGCTGGGTGTGCTTAATAGAGCGGGTCTTTCACGCCGGCTCACCGTTTACAACTGTATAAAGCACAGGTCAGGCCGCATATGGAATACTGCGCTCCCATCTCTGGGCTGGAGCACCCCAATACCAACTCCTTCCATTTGACCGCATTCAACGCAGAGCTGCTCGAATTGTCGACGACGTGGTTATTTCAGGTCGGCTCGATCCACTGGCTCTTCGGAGAGACGTTGCGTCTCTCTGTATATTGTATCGTATATATCATGGGGAGTGTTCTGAGGAATTGTTCGGCTTGATCCCTGCCGCTGATTTCCTTCACCGCACTACACGCAATCGACTGTCATTCCATCCACATCGCCTTGATGGATGGCGGTCTACTACTGTGCGTTTTTCAAGAAATTTCTTGCCTCGAACTACAGTGTTGTGGAACCAGCTCTCGGCGGCGGTATTTCCGGACCGTTATGACTTAAGGATCTTCAAGAAACGAGCCTATTCCTTCCTTAAAGGCCGGCAACGCGCCTGCGATTCCTCTGGTTTTGCGGGTGTCCGTGGGCGGCGGTGATTACTTTCCATCAGGTGACCCGCTTGCTCGTTTGCCTCCTTCTGCTATATAAAAAAAAAAAAAACAAATATCCATACAAACTTTCGCGTTTATAATATTAGTCGGATAACGCTAAAAATATAAAACATTAATCTATAAACGCAGCTTCATCTTAACCGAATGTTCAAATATTTGTAAAAATATTTCTTTCGGATCTCAGAGGTGAAAACTTCTAAGATTTGATGAAGCAATGTTGACTAAAAACAAAAGCATCAAGCACTGACAAATTTCGACGGTTGAAAGCCAGACCTCGGTAGCCAAGTGGTTAAGGCAGCCGCCCGGAATGCGGAAGGTGCGTGGTTCGATTCCCGCCTGAGGTTGTCATCTTTTTTCAGTGTTCAAAATTTTACTTAAGTATATTTAAGCGTTAATAAAAACGCTAAAAATATAAAACATTAATCTATAAACGCAGCTTCATCTTAACCGAATGTTCAAATATTTGTAAAAATATTTCTTTCGGATCTCAGAGGTGAAAACTTCTAAGATTTGATGAAGCAATGTTGACTAAAAACATAAGCATCAAGCACTAACAAATTTCGACGGTTGAAAGCCAGACCTCGGTAGCCAAGTGGTTAAGGCAGCCGCCCGGAATGCGGAAGGTGCGTGGTTCTATTCCCGCCTGAGGTTGTCGTCTTTTTTCAGTGTTTAAAATTTTACTTTAGTATATTTAAGCGTTAATAAAAACGCTAAAAATATAAAACATTAATGCCTATATGTGGTTTAGTGGCTAAGCCACCGCTTTCAGACCCAGAGGTTCCGGGTTCGATTCCCAGGGTACATCTTTATGTGCTCGGTTTGGTTGGTGGTAGGGCTGTTAAGTCCGCCTGGCTAGCTACCGCAGTGGTTGAGGCTTCCGGGTGAAGCGCGCTGCCACCTTCGGCCTTATCGTCACTTATCATCAGCTGAGATGAAGGCCAAGCGCTTACCCATTGTAGAATAAAATAAAAAAGCAACGTAATTCATATTGTGTACGATATTATAATATAACCAGTGGATGCGCTTCCTAACCCTTTATTACCTAACCTTTGTTTATTTTGTTAAATCCCATCCTGGCCGATACACTTACCAGCGATAGCTTAGCTCAATGATTGTCTCGGGTCGACAGACAAACAGAACATCCGATTGCGGTTTTGCGGCAATCCAAAGGTCTATGTGCTATGAAGTTTTAGACAGAGCACAAGTAAAGCTTTAAGTACCTTTATTTATTAAAGTATTGGTTTGTTCAGGCAGTAGACCAACCAAAAAATAACTTAAGGCTAACCATCATCAATTCATAAGCTTCATTATAAGCATTTGTACATGCTATGGCAAAACAAAATATAAAACAAAATAAATGTAATTATAATAATAAATTAATACAACAGTCTTACAAAAGACCATGGGAAGAAACGTCCACACCATCCAAGAGATTTGAAATTAGTGCCATTTGAAGGGTCTAGTTGGATAGATATTTTTTTACTAAGGCGACGTCCTTCAAAATCGAAGGGTATCAGGTTTTAAAAAATGTATTGTTTTTATATATAAGATTGCAATAAGATTGCAAGAGCAGACTAGGCTCCACAGGCGGCACACGTTCACGAGTATGACATGTGAATCAGCCATCGCTTCGCTCAACCATGTTTTAGGGAACGTAACGACCCGACGCACATGCCACCATCACAGAGACACTTTGAGAGAGCATGACACACTCGAGCGACTCTAACTAACTAAAGCAAGAAAACAATAAAAGTTTTTTTATAAACCCAATACTTTTTACAACTAACACAGGTACTTTAGGCTTCTTTAGGTCCCAATGAACAAATTGACACGTATCCCATGACTGTTGTAGGATGGGGACAGGGTTCATACAAAATCCCCCATCGTCTTTAGACAGCCAGACTGGTGTCGCGATGAGTGACTAATAGCGTAAACAGAGTTGTTGGCTTTACCATATTTTTTTAAAGTGACGAATATCGATAATTCTGACCTAAACATAAAATTACGTGAGTGCAGTCACTTCTCGATATTCATAGGTCATCGCGATTCGGTCCCCTGGACTCGATTACTCGATAGCGATTGGCACTCACGGCGCACGCGACTTCCGCGCGCGACCGCAGCCGCGCGCGCCGAATAGCCAACGATGTTCAGTTGTTTGTTCGTTGAGCCAACAATGGACGGTCGGGGGCTACTTGAGGTCGGTATCGTAGAATTAGATGATGACTATAAAAGAGTGAGATAGAAATGTGAAAGCTCATTTCACTGTTGTGTTCACCTTCCATCTAAAAAGGGTTACTAACATCATTTTATTATTTTTTATTGTTTGTTTTGTTTGTTTCGGTAGGTATCAGAAATAACAACTGTATAAGACTCCGTTACTTTTCTGAAATTGGATAAACTTGCTATACTCATGTAATATATATACACTTCCGGACACATCTATCGGCCCACCTAGCATTTTAAGTTTTGACGGTCCTCCCTATCCCTATAGCTAAAAATAACTGTTAAATTGAGCAAAAAGTTTTTACGCAGTTTTGAAGCTGATTTATTAACCATCTTTTTAGTATGTTTCTTTTTGTTATTTTGAATTCAGAATACTGAAAAACAAAAATTATAGCGTATAAATCAAATGAGCCTCATTGAAGGTCAAGAGTAGTAATGAATTTTTAAAGAAATCTTTCGTTTCATCACTATAAAATGTTTAATTAATAAGAGGTATGGCCTCCTATGGCATCTACGACAGCCCTAATACGTTTAGGCATGGAATTAATTAGTCGGACTATGAAATTTTGTGGTATCATCTCCAATTCCTCTTCTATGGCAGTTTACAGCCCCGGCATCGTTTGTGGAGCTGGCTGCATGGCGAACCCGAACACGCCTCTTTAACTCGTCCTGTTCGTAGTGTTCGATTGGGTTCATGTCTGGGCTTCTAGCTGGCCAGTCCATTACCGCGATATCCATGTCTCGAAGATATTGCCGGACGATTTCAGCTGTATGCGGTCTCGCATTACTGTGCATTAAAATGAAGTTTAGGCCAACACATACTGCGAATGGCATTACATGTGGCTCTAGACACTGACGAATGTACCTTTGACTATCTAATGATGGAAGTCATGGTCCACTAACAATCACAAGTTCGGTTTTCGCATTTGCGGAAATTCCTCCTCAGACTGACCATGACCCACCACCAAAAGCAACCCCCACTTGTATACAGCACTGAGCGAAACGCTCTGATTGTATTTGGTACACCTTCTTTCTTCCATCACAATACCTTAATAGTAATTTTCGAGTCATCAGTAAAGAGTACCTGGCTCTATTGTTGCTGGATCCAATGCAAATGAGTTCGCGCGAACTGAAGGCGCGATGTTCGGTGAGCGCGCGTTAATTTGGGGCCATTAGCTGGCTTGTGAGGTACCGATCACGTTCTTTCAGTCTTCTTTAAACTGTTCGGGCGCTCAAATATAGGTACTCCAAGGAAGACGCGTTGTTGATTTTGTATCTCAAGAAGCTCTGATAAACTCTTCGAACAATAGTACGGCTTAAAGTCAGATGTGCACTCACATTTCTTTAGCTATACCTGGCCTGCAGAAGTGCGACAGCTTGCTGCAGCTTGGGCGGCAATTTCAGGCTGAGTATCCATATTTTTTTGGTCAAAATTGAGTCAAAGCTTAGGGTATCCTTTTTATGGAACCAATAATTAGAAAATTTAATTTTATAAATCCAACTCGCGAACTACCTGTGCAAATTCTTCACATCCCTTGGATTGTTGAAAACGATGAACAGACTCGAATTTTCTTTTGTTTCTTTAAAATTCTGAATTCGAAACTAAAAAAGAACATACGAAAAAGATGGCTAATAGCTTGAAAACTGCGTAAAAACTTTTTGCTCAATGTAACATTATTTTTATCTAGGGACCGTCAAAACTTAAAATGCTATTTAAAGGTGGGCCGATCGTGCTATTGTTCACGTGGGAGGCCTGTGCCCAGCAGTGGGACGTTTATAGGCTGATGATGATGATAGATGTTAGATGTGTCCGGAAGTGTATTTTGAAATATCAAAAACATATCACAGCAACAATAAAAGTACCAACCAACTAGGTAACTATACTTAACAAGGGCATTATTTTATTTTTTGCAGTACCTATATTTATTTTTTGTTACATAAGCCCGCCCCGCATGACACAAATTCACGTATCACCTGTAAGTAATTATGTGTATATTTTTCCTTTTGCTTCATCAAACAAGCAGTCACTCACCCTTAGGTATAATATGCCTGTACCAACTACGACCATAAAAAGTCCTTCCGTTATCGACCTCAGTCTAGACATCATTTATATTGGCCGCCGAGACGTTCCAATTTCAAACAAATTCAAATCGAGCTCTTTTTAAATGTCATTTGTTTGTCGACATCGGCGCGTGCCCGCTAATGGAAAGCCTTACAGACTGATTCCTTTTTCAAAAAAAATATAATCTGGCACGATACTACCTACCTAATCATTATGAAACGTGTCTGCAAGGCATTAAGGTTTTATTTTGGCTAATTTAAAATGTAAGTTTTGATGATCCGAACAATATTCGTGCTAACGTTATCAGCCAGCATTATTTGCTTCGAGTTTCGATGTTTCTTTTAAACCTTTTATCGAATTCCGAAAGAGTGTTTTGAATTAAAACATTATTTGCGTGTTGTGAGCGAGTTTAAAGTGCTTATCGATTAATCACAAATCGAATGTTGGACATCGATTTGTCTGTATTTATGAGTATCCGACCGGATTGTGTGTTGATAGTTTTCTATTATGAATTCAATCAGCATAAATTAGTTTTAATTTGACCGGTGACGTTCTGAACACGGATTTGTTGACCGTAAAACGGCGATTCGTTTCTGTAATTCCGTCTTGATTATAAGTAATCATTTTTTTGTTTATTTTTAATTTAGTGCCGAATTAAACGAAATTGAATCGAAATATTTATGTGTTCTGTTAAAGAAGTATGGTTGTTACGTGCCGCATTTTGAATACTAATGCCAGGTTTTTGTGGGAATTACAACCGAGCTCAATAAACGTGAGACTCGATTCGGCTGATAATTCCGAGGTTTTTCCGTTAAACGGTTTCGCTTGATGGTTAGCAGTCACCCTTATCCTATAGATAGACGCTTGCAACATCATGGGTATAATATATTATGTAAAACCATTGCGGTATTATAACTAGACACAACACCGCAAATATTATGCGCACTTAATTGACTCCCATGGGCCGCAAACGTCTCAGTGATTGTGAACGATCCAAGCGATTGTGGACCTTGCGGCCCCAAATTAGTGCGCAAGAAATTGCTTCGCGCTGCGTCTCTAGTTACAATAATACGTCAATGTATAACTCATGCGTTGCCGACCCAGAGGACTTAATTATTATGCGTCTATGCCGTAAAGTCTATTATTCAATTCCTTATAAAGTAGGTACTGAGACTCACAGTTACAATTTGAGGTAAATATTAAAACATTTCAATTATTACTCATTACTAAATATAGAAAATACATAGCAATATCTCCATAACTTAACCCAAAAAAATTTAAAAAAACCTTTTGGGCAATGATATTATCTCTTGGGCAATCAATGATTTCTTGTGCTCCAATACCAGTAAGAACTTGTTCCGCGGAATGCCTAAAATTTTGCGAGAATATCGACTAATACTTGTCTTCAGTTAATGCAATTGGTAAAAAGTAGGTACATAAATGTTTTAATTAAGTATAGTAAATTAAATAACACGTCAGATTTCAAACGAATACTCATCAATTGCAGCGACGACAATGATGGAGGCCATTGCCCAGAAATTATTTGTAACTAAAATGTGTTAACCCTGCCGCGTAGCGGTGAAAGAATACTACCACCCCCTCCCTTCCCTTGGGTGTCGTAAAAGGCGACTATCGGACTAAATGCTGCACATACATCCAACAGCATAGAGCGGCGGGGCTCACCACCTGTCACGCTGAGCACTTGCTCAGTCGCTATATTTGGTGAATAGTGGACTATGGTAGAAGACTGCTTTTGCGGTCCTCATTGCCTAGTCTCTGACTAACCCTTCGGGGATAATAGTCTTGATTATATGTATGTATGTAGAGTTTGCTAAAAAAATACTGCAAGGGTTCCCAACCATACTGTTAAAAACAGTATTATAACTATACCTGTTTTCGCTTTTTACTGTACTTCAAAAAAAAAGTTTACTTACAAAATACCGTTTTTATGTCTGCTTTTTATAATAACCTAAATTGTAATTGTGCTAAAAAAACAAAAAGTTGTTTTTTTTTTTTAACGGATAACAGGTAAGCGCTTGGCCTTCATCTCACCTGATGGTAAGTGACGATAAGGCCGAAGGTGGAAGCGCGCCTCACCCGGAATCCTCAACCACTGAGGAACTGGCTATCTTATCTCTAACTGTCGGAACACAACTATGCTATAAACATCGTTGTTATGGCGACAGACTTAGATAAGATGGTGGTAGCTAGCCAGGCGGACTTAACAGCCCTACCACCAACCAAACCGAGCACACAAAGATGTACCCCCCGCTGGGAATCGAACCCGGGACCTCTGGGTCTGAAACCGGTGGCTTAGCCACTAGACCACAGAGGCGGTTAGCTGTTAAAACCGTTTTAAAACGTCATATTACACAAAATATTTATTTAATGTTTTGTTTTTGTAAAATACATTTAGTTCCTCTACCTTAATACTTACTTCATTTTTCGTAAAAAATGTTGGGAACCCTACTTGTATTACATGGCAGGGTTAGTTTATCTAATTCTAGCCGCCCGCTCGGGACTTCATCCGCGTTCTGAACACCCCGAACTCCAACATCGCGACGAATTTTTTTTATACAAAACTTCTTACATTATGAACATACCAAAGTGCAGCCGTCTGAAGTGATGCGCGTACAAACATTTCGGCAGTGGATTATTGTTAAGAGGGTGTATTTCGGTTTCCCATACAATTTTTCAAGTCGAAATTTTTTAAGACCAATAAGCCAATTTTAATTATACTTTGCATGCTAAAGTAAAAATACAGGGATCTAAATAGTTTGTTGATAACATAAAAAAAAAAGGTTTATTCGGCTGAGTAATTGCGATTTAAAGTCTAAACTATAGAAAGTTTAAAATCGCAATAACTCAGTTAAATAAACGTTTTTTGGAAATGTTTTCATTAAACTATAGATCTCTATATTATACCTCAGCAAGCCGAGTTTCATTAACTTTGGCCTACCAGTTTTTGAAAATGTCGACTTGGAAATTTGTATGGGAAACCGAAATGCGTACACCCTCTTAGGGTACACGAGCTGTCCCGGCGAACTTCCTACCGCCTAAAATAACAATCAATGAATGTAGAGTAAATTTTTAATTAAAAATTCATCTATGGAAACTGAATAATAACGTCAAGCTGTCATTTATAAAGTCAATTCTGTCAATATTTTGACATTAGAAATGTCTTTTCGTTCGCTTCAGTGTAAGCTCCGATTTTACGAAAAAGTGTCAAAGTCAAAGTCAAAATATATTTATTCAATAAACTCAATTAATAAGTACTTTGAATCGTGAGTGAGTGCGATCCCCTTATATCTCAGAGAGTTGTGAAGATATGATATTTTAAAAAAGCTCGAAAGACGCGTATTCATGAGAGCTGTAAGGTGCAAAAAGAAGTATTCGAGAAAAGTCAAAAACGAAAAAAGTTATGACTGAAATAGTAAAAAAAAAAACAATTTTTTCCGTTTTTTTTAATTTTGGTGCTCGATATTTTGGAAACGAAGAATGATATCAAAAATTTGAGAAAAATTCTTCTGGACATTTTAGTCAGCTACAATTTGAGCCTAAAACAAAGACGATCCGGTTAAGGGTTTGCCCTGAAGCCTATCTTTTTGAAAAAGTCAAAAAGTCAAAACAACATTTTTCATATGACATTTATGACTTCATGTTTCGCAGAGTTCGTTAACAGTATTTGTTGTGAAATACTTATTTATGTTAATCTAAGAATAAAATAATTATCATTCAACGTTGTAGTTTTATTTTGTAACCTATTCCTTATCCCGACTTTTTCGTCGCTCAGCGACATTGTTTCGAATTCCGTAGATTCATTTCCAATGTGCTCGATAGTCGTGTGAGGCAAGAAATCTTTGATTTTTTTTTAATATCTTCCAACTTTTTCATTACTTATCTAAGCACATCCTCTTTGCTGTGCTTCTATGTCACTCACTCAAGCACTTTCTAAGGAGTTTTACACTTTTTCCTTTTTTTTTAAACATTTTCTTTTACACACACCTTGTCCTAACAAATACGAATACAACAAAAAAAGAATTAGCCAAACTGGTGTAAGTGTAGCCGTGGTGCAGCCGTCCTAAAATGATGCGCGTACAAACATTTCGGCAAATATTTCTTATTATCATAGATTACTTTTAGTGCTTCAATAATTTTGATGGTCACTGCACCAGCGCATATCAAACATCTATAATGAGCAGTAATAGGGAATCCATCTGTCCGTATACGCGTCAACAGTGTAACTAATAGGTTTTATGATTAGGCACCAATATGTAATAAAATTAGTATGGAAAGTCGTTAAATCCACTACGCATTGAAACTCGCAATTTAGTTGATGAACTTATACTAGGCGCAGAGCGTGGGTTTCCTCGTGGTTGGACCATATTTATGGTTTCATTAAGCCTTTTGGGTTGACATTTGTATTAATTTATTATTTTTGTAGTTTGGTATGGTAGTTGCCTAATAAGTTTATTTTTTGTCTTCGTTTGGGTGTGATAATAAACTTATATTTGGCCCTAAAAAAGAATTCGTTGAATTGTATCAAGCGCGTAAAACATTTAATTAATATCGGACTTTTGCCTGTACTCATATCGATTTTAGATATTTCAAGCGTTCTAGTAATGTGGTAGTTAAACAATATTCGCAAATATGGCTATCCATAATAATTAGGTTTTTAGTCGAGTCTTTTTTGTAAATTTATTTTTCTCCGGACCCTCACTGGTCGACTGGTAGAGAATGCCTCAGGGTATTAAGTCCGCCTTTTGCTGTAAATCTGCAATCGTACTTATATTATAAACGCGAAAGTTTGTAAGTATGGATGGATGTTTGTTACTCTTTCACGTAAAAACTACTGAATGGATTTGGATGAAATCCGGCATACAGATAGTTTATAACCTGGATTAACACATAGGATACTTTTTATCCAGATACTTCTACGGGAACGGGAACCACGTGGGTGAAACCGCGAGCGGCCGCTAGTAAATAATAAATATACGGACAGGTCTTTTCCCTACATCGTATATAGACATATTTTACGTCTGCGCATAATGTAATATGTGAAAAGCCCATGCAGACTACACAAGGTACCGCCTCATTATGAGATTGTGTAGTCATTTGTAAGATTTTAATTTGGCTCCGGACGTAATTGTGCGTACCACTTATGTGTAGATTCGCAAACTTTAAACCTTATTTGTATGAGCAAAGAGTTGGTGTTCCAACGATTGGAGTAGTCAATGTTAAGGCCAAGTTAAGTTTAAATAGGACACCAATAACTGAAGACTGCTGATAGGTTTTATCATAGGCCTACACCCCGTCAGTCTGGACTTCGATTTGCGATTAGTGATCGCGATTTTGATTAATTAGTGTAGGTAAAAGTATGTATTGTACTTTTTTTTCATTGTAGTCGTTTTTATATACTTACGTATAATTCTGACATCTGTGTTAATGAATTATTCGACAATATTTTCAACATAACAATGATGTAATTGTAATTTTTTTTTAATAATATGTTTAATTTTGACGTCTGTATTAATGAACTTACTCGGTTTGGTTGGTGGTAGGGCTTTTTATGTCCGCCTGACTAGTTCTTCCACCTTTGGCCTTATCGTTATTTTCAGGTGAGATGAAGGCGAAGTGCTAACTGTAGAGGATTAATTTTTATATATATATATATATATATTCCATTAAGAACAGTGGTGCGATTCTCTAAGCGCAATCAACGATAAAGCCTTGGTAGAGCGGCTGCAACAGCGGCGAGCGTACCATTTTCAACGCTTTTCGACACTAGCTCCGCACGGCTGTAAGCGGCGTGACAGGAAATCACTTCTTTGACATTTGTTGTAGGTATAAAATCGGTATTCTGTAAGTAAAACAGCCTCAACGTTAACCACAGCCATGACTGCAGCGTAGATGTGACGGCTGTAACATCTATGATCACTGCCATGCGCGCAGCGTCTATGTGTCGCTTAAAGAATCGCATATGAACACGTATTCATCGTGTTTAGTCAGTCATCCTTAAAAAGTGGCAGCTTTGCAGCTATTGTGCCTCATTTAAAAAACAGTCAAATGTGAGGAGCTCGATGGCGCAGTGGGTAGCGCGTTCGGCTTGCGATCTTGCCTGCTAAGCAACTTTCGCAATGCCGGGTCGCTTGATGGGTGACTAAATTTAAAACATCTCGAGCTTCTCCGTGCTTCGGAAGACACGTTAAGCCGTTGGTCCCGGTTGTTGTCGTAAGATGGCAGTCGTTAAACCCTTGGGTTATGGCCCAATATCCCCACGTGCTATAGTCCACGTGGGAGGCCTGTGCCCAGCAGTGGGACGTTTATAGGCTGATGATGATGAAAAAAAAAGTAGTATGAGGAAGATAAGAGTAGGTACCTAATGGTAAAGTGTGTTCCAAATTCTCGTGATGCGAAGTAATGAGTCCATCAATTACTGACACAAAAGGAATATTCAATTGAAGTGCGTCGTAGATAGGCCACGTAATAATTGTGGGAAATCTTGCAAAAAACGACGGTAGGTGTAAAACGAACGTAGCGCGAGAATTTACGCCATATCCATCTAATTTCCACACAATTCCCATTTTTTTCTTAATTGCCAATAAATGCAGTCTGCGCTAGTAATTTGTTACAAAATAATTGGAGCACTCTCTATGTGGTGTGATAGGTAATTAGTAGTTACACTACAAAATTAACCAGTTTTCTAAAGATTACATAAACTTACTTTAATAAAAATATTAAGGTATACGTACTTACATGTTAGTTCAATATGAGGGTTTACGCATTTAGGTTTTCCATACAAATTTCTAAATTGAAATTTTTAAAATCCAGTAAGCCTAATACGATGAAACTCGGCATACTGAAGTAAAATATTGAGATCTAAATAGTTTGTTGAAAACATTTTTTTAAATGGTTTATTTAACTGAGTTATTGCGATTTTAAACTTTCTACAGTGGACGTTAAATCGCAATAACTCAGCTAAATAAACCTTTTTTAAAAATGTTTTCAACAAACTATATAGATCCCATTAGCATGCAAAGTTTACTTAAAATTGGGTTGTTGGTCTTTTTAAAATTCGACTTGGAAATTTGTATGGGAAACCGAAATGCGTAAAACTCTCTTAATACAAAATCGTAATGAGATAAACAATCGGTTGTCAATATAGATTGGGTCACTGCCCTGCATACCGCTTCGGAAAACGGGCCTGAAGGAGTCTCAAGGTACTTAAATAATATTGGCTGGCAATCCAAAGAGGCAATATTGGCTTGCAATCCAAAGAGGTAATATTGGCTTGCAATCCAAAGAGGTAATATTGGCTTGCAATCCAAAGAGGTAATATTGGCTTGCAATCCAAAGAGGTAATATTGGCTTGCTATCCAAAGAGGTAATATTGGCTTGCAATCCAAAGAGGTAATATTGCCAGCATTCTTGGCCCTCTACCGCACCCATGAGCTCACCCACAGGACATATTTTAAGTAGGTATTTACCTAGGTAGGTATTTACCTATTCATAGTTTTCTTTAGTTTTCTTCAAGTTTTGATATTTTTTATTAATTAATGAAATTGTGCTTGTTTTTGTGAATTAAATAGCTAGTTAAAATATATATTTAAGTTTGTTAATAAGCACGTAATAGATTTGAACCCTTTATACGAACCCTACGAACCCTTTACAGAGTCAACACTACTACGGTTGGGTGTTTGAAGGCAAGCAATAAAATTGCTACTACTTATATACATACGTATAATCACGACTATTATCCCCGAAGGGTTAGTCAGAGACTAAGCAATGAGGACAGCAAAAGCAGTCCTCTACCATAGTCCACTTTTCACCAAATAGTGTCACTTATGTCACTAATTGAAGAAATTGAACAAATTGAAGTCACATTAATTTACCTATATAATTTAACCTATTAAATTATATAGGTAAATTAATGTGACTTCAATTTTCTAAAACATCCAATTTAAGAAATTTAAGAAGGAAAACTTTTTCAACGATTAGATAAAATAGTACCTATTTCATTTATAATCTTTAACTGAAAGTAGAACCATTTGTCATCAAATAGAAAAAAATATGGGATATTATCATACACAATTCGAGAGCCATTAGTTCTTGCATCCACTGGACTTTCACGTCGCTTAAGTCAGCCATTAAACTCGCCGCGAGAACGCAAATGTTCCGCCGCCTCATCGTATTTATTCATTAAGACGGAAACAACGTCAAATCGAGGCGCCATCCTAACAAGCCGACTTATAACGAGTTACGCAATTCTATATTTCATTAAACAGTGCCTAATTAAAAATAAACAGGAACAGAACGTCGTTACCGATTCCCATACAATGACCATATGTTACCATTAGTGATAACGAGACGTTTATTGCTCGATTCATCGTATGGTATAATCGACTACGGAATCGATTAATTCCGTGAATGTTAATTCGGTCATCAAACAGTCGGTCGGATCGTTATACTAATCAATGTATTGCGTTATAAAAATTTATGTCAGTACGTTGTAAATAATATCTAGATTAATTGGAACCGGGTATTGTAGCTAATGTATTTAAGTTATTAGTAATCGATATAATTGGGATTCGTGATTGCTCGTGGACGCTCCTACAGCTTAATCAATAGTAATAAGTGAGGTTATAACAAAAAGCTCGACTGCGTTGAAACATTGTCACTGGTTTATACATAAGCATTAAACATAAATCACAATTGATGAAGTTTTGTACAGTTCCACTCTTTTGACTATTGACATGATGATTTGTGAGGGAGAGTCTCGATCTCAATTAAATAATTTAAATTAAATTTGTTTACGCTCACACCTGATCAAGCCCAAGATAAGCTGATTTTGAAGTTCGTTAATATGGTAATATATACATAAACATAGAAAAACACCTAGACCCGAAATCAATTTAGAAAAACAGTTTTCTCTAAATTGACCCGACCGGGAATTGAACCCGGGACCTCAGATGGCGCCACACCCGGCGTGTTAACCACTCGACCACGGAGGTTGTCGTAATAGGAAGAACATTTCCAGTAAATACTGAACGCTATAAAAGAAGGGGGAAAAAATAAATACACTACTTAGTTAATTTCCTGCCCGCTTCTTCTCACAAGGGTATTTCCGTTAGACGCTGTTTACAAGCGCTTAACATATATATAATATAAACTATACATACATATAAACACGACTATCATCCCCGAAGGGTTAGTGAGACACTAGGCAATGAGGACAGCAAAAGCAGTTCTCTACCATAGTCCACTTTTCAAAAAATAACGACTGCACATGTGCTCAGCGTGAGAGGTGGTAAGCCTATCGCCGCTCTATGCTGTTGGAAGCATGTGCAGTCTTTAGTTCGTTAGTCGCCTTTTACGACACCCAAGGGAAAAGAGGAGGTGGTAGTATTCTTTCACAGCTACGCGAAACATAACATTAATAATTTACAGAATATTAAAAGCTTTAAAAAAATGTATGTTTTATTGGAAACATGAGCCTCATTATTCTACTACATAAAGTCTGAAACAAAAATTGTTTATTTCAAAAACATCAGGTCAACAAGAACTATTAGCGCTAACGGCATTTAAACAATCATGCTGTCTATGTCTGTCCATACAATTAAATTGTAGAATATCACTGTGCTGTATACGAGTATACGAGTACTACTCTGTCATGAAAGTACCAGGAAAAGATCAATAATACACAAAATGTTAGTTATTCACCCAAAACTATTTTATCGCCTTCAAAGTATGCTCCTTCAGAAACGAAACACTTACGCCAACGAATAATCCAATCATCAAAACATTTTTAAACGCTTTTACCGGAGTTGAGTTCAGTTCTCGCCGCGAATTCTCCTTTATGTCTTCTACCGAAATAACAACGGGTGCCACAAAGTGGTAATTTGAGTTTAGGAAAAAGTCGGCTGGAGCCATATCTGGTGAATAAGGTGGTTGGTTGCTCGATGGTATATTTGTTGAGTTTTTGGTCAAAAATTCGTTTATGATGATGGCGAAGGCGCATTATCGTGGTGCAACATCCAAGACTTTTCTTTCAACAAATTTGGCCATTTTTGTCGAATTTGCTCTCTTAAACGCCGCATAACGCTCAAATAATATTCTTTATTTTCCGTTTGACCTTCCGGCAAGAATTCCAAGTGCACAACACCGCGATAGTCAAATAAAACAGTCAACATGACTTTGACTTTTGATCGATTTTGTAGTGGTTTTTTCGGTTTGGTTCAGTCGGAACTCGCCACTCCGAAGCTTGTTGACTAGTTTGCAAGTCAAACTCGTAAACCCACGTCTCGTCACCAGTAACAATGCGTTGCATGAATGTTGGGTCGGAACTGACTCGTTTTTTCATTTCCTCAGCGACTCTTATGCGATTAAGTTTTTGGAGAAAATTCAGATCTTTTGGGACTAGCCGAGCGGCAACATGTTTCATACCTAAGTGATTATTTAAAATGGTACGGATCGACTCGTAAGATACAGAAAGTTCAGCGGTTGTCTCTCTCAGACTTGAATGAGGGTGTTCAGTTACCATTTCCCTCACTTTTGCGATGTTAACTTCAGTTGAAGACGTTGATGGCCTACCAAAGCGAAGCAATCTTCCATCATATCTCGACCGCTTTTGAACGCTTTGTACTACTTATAAGCACGTGCTCTTGATAACCGATCTATTCACCGTAAGCCTTCTGTTACATTTTCAGTGACTTCGAACACGAAATTCCATAGGCGACGCAAAATTTAAGACAAACTCTTTGTTCAATGTTTTTATCCATTATGAAATTCGCAATACACACTAGATATAAACTAAATAAAAAAATAATAGATGCAACTCAAAGTTCGCGCCAAAATGGACAACAGTTGTGCCAATCTAACAACAAAAAACAAACAATAAATTTAATTTGGAATCATAAACAAATCATCCGTCCCCAAAACTTTTTTGACAGAGTGCATAAACGGAAAATCGAGTATATTACCGCTTATTTAAAATAAGTAGGTACAATAATAAAGTAATATCAACAATACAAGTGTCAATATAAATATAGTAAGAATGCCATAAAACAGTAAGACTAATACTTTAATATGCTGCATGTAGGGACAGCGTCTCAGGTGTGAAGGTACCTGCGGTGACTATTGACGGCCCATCTTATGTAGGTAATGTGTTTATTAATAACATATTCCTAAAGTTTTAATTATCTTCTTTTACTTATTAATATTGCAGCGTTATAACTCGATCAAAACGTATGGAACGGCTAACTGTTTTTCATGATTTCAGAGTTGGTCCCAAAGGTTGTGCAAAATGATGAACAGAAACTAACCTTTTTTAAAGTGAGAAGGAGGCAAACGAGCATGAGGGTCACCTGATGGAAAGTGAGCACCGCCGAGCATGAACACCCGCACGAACCCAGAAGAGTTACAGATGCGTTGCCGGTCTTAGGGGGGCTTAGGCCATCTTAGGCCATCTTAGGTGAAACTGTAAAATTGTCTGTTTTCTATAGATGTTATTCAAAATATTATGTATTACTTACAGAACGTATGTGTGAGGGGATGACTGTTTCCAAATCACGATTGGAAACATTTTGCTCTAGGTATAGAAAAAAATCCTGAAGTTACCTCTAAAATTTCATATAAATGCACTTTAAGAAAGTGTTTTACAATAATAATTCTTATAAAATCATAAACACATAGGTATATTTACCTTTTCGATTTCTTGACTTATTTGGATTGCCAAAAAACTAAACATTTTTATTAACTTTTTGAGAAATGTGAACGGCACTTACGAATTATCGTGGACCCCGCACCGCGCAACACTCGCGAGGACCCGGAATAACGGCGGAATTTTCGCTGACCGCCTAACCCCCCATAAGGGTAGAGTTAGGACCTTTGAGGAAGGAGCAGGAATTGGTGAGCGGGTGAGAGATGGAGTCCCCGGTACTTACCGGACGAAATACAACAACCAGTGCCTTTGTTTCACGCCGATATTCCATTATACAGGGCGTCCCACGGATATGCCACATGGAGGGAAAATACCTTGAATATTGTAGATGGAATATTTTACTGAAAGAAGACATTATTTGAATTTAAAAAACAATTAAAACTGCATTCATAGATATTTAAATAATTACATGATTGAACAGGAAATCGAACCCGTTACATGAGAAAAATAATCATCCTGTAGCTTTATCATACCGATCAAAAGGCTTCATCATAAGGATTATTTTTTGCTAAATAATGTAGTGTCACAAATAAAAGAAGGACCATGAATTTTACAAAATTAAACAATTTATCAAATGCTAAAAATGAGTCCCTTCCTGTTGAATACAAAGTCGCACTATTTTGATTATTTCGCTCCCTGTCGATTTTTTGATCTTGTAGTGGTGGATATTTAGAATAATACGCCTAAGTTCTGCTTGCAGCTCGTGGACACTTTCATACTGGTTACTTCTCAAGTGGGTACATTTATTAGTAATAGGTACCTAAGATAATGTCAGTTGTATGTTCTTACGGCAAGGCTCAGTCAGCTTTTCATTTTTCTGAATAAAATTACACATCAAATATTAAAATTCATGGTATTCCTTTTATTTGTGACACTGTGTTATGTAGCAAAAAATAATCCTTATGATGAAGCCTTTCGATCGGTATGATAAAGCTACAGGGTGATTATTTTTCTCATGTAACGGGTTCGATTTCCTGTTCAACCATGTAATTATTTAAATATCTATGAATGCAGTTTAAATTGTTTTTTTAATTCAAATAATGTCTTCTTTCAGTAAAATATTCCATCTACAATATTCAAGGTACTTTCCCTTCATGTGGCATATCCGTGATGGGACGCCCTGTATACTACCACCCCCTCTCTTCCCTTGTGTGTCATAAATGGCGACTAACGGACTAAAGACTGCATATACATCTAACAGCATAGAGCGGCGATAGGCTTACCACCTGGTACCCTGAGCACATGTGCAGTCGCTATTGGTGAAAAGTGGCCTATGGTAGAGGACTGCTTTTGCGGTGCTCATTGTCTGGTCTCTGACTAACTCTTCGGGTATAATAGCTGTGATTATATGTATGTAATGTAATTTTAAAGTAGGTAAGGGTTCATAAAAGATCAGCTAAACCGCGACATTGACCCCGTGAACATATCCATTCTAACATTGGTTTCAAGAAAATATAGAGTACGATCAACTGCTATGTCATCATCATATTTTTTTCACAACAAGACATCGCTAGGCCTTAATCTCACCTGATGACCAACAATGAAAAGACTATTATATTTTCTTTATAGCAATAAAAAAGCACTTACAGAAAGCTGGTGAACAAAGGTAGACTATCTCTAAAAAAGATCACTTTCAGCCAACCTAAGGTAGAATGCACAAAAGTAAAAAAAAACATCACAATATTCAATCATTGTTGAACAGACTACACTAGTAGACAGATAGTTAGACTTAAACAAGCACTATCACATAATTCTTGATAACTTAGAACGCGCTAGTCATATCTTTTTTTTAAAGTCATTTGCAAACATAATACCTAAGACAACACAATTTTTTTTACGTTTTTTTAATTATACAGTATGAGCATTATCTTTTCAATCATCCTTATGCTTAATAATTATTACAGGTATCTAATTATGCCATTCATATCAACTTTATCTTGATGTCATAATATCATTGATTGACGAGTTAACATAATAATTCTTGTGTAATATTTATTGCGTATTTATTACTTGAGCTCTAATTGTGCGCTGCAAATGTTGCATGTCAATGAGCAACAGACTTTATAATATCAATTAGTTACCAAGAGTCAAAACAAAAAGTAAAATAAGACTAACTTTATTCAGTTGGACTCATTAGAAAGGATACATTATCAGCTGTTGATGTTGACGATTAATGAAAAGAACATAATGATAAGGCTGACTTTATTTATTTGGACGCATTAGAAAGAAAACATAATCAGCTGTTGATGTTGACTATTAATGCTTAGTTTTCACTCAATTCTTTTTTTTTCTTAGTAAGAAAAAGGTAAAGTAATGTAATGAAAATATAGGAGCCTTAGAGAAGCCTAAAATAAATAAAGAAGTTTGAATGATAGGACTTGCCAGAAGTGACATTTTTCCAGAAGTGGGACACAATACTTACAGGCTACAAAGAAAGTACGAGTCTGGCATCAATAATGGACAATAAATACTGCCCGGTGGGTTCCTTGGCTGCTGAATGTGGGGTTAACTAGTATTTTATGTTTCTATTTGGGGGGTGAGTCGTCGCCTGTCGCATTCTGGTGCAGGAGGTATTGTCAGCCTCAAAAAGGATTCTCCACTGAAACAAAAAGTCTGATGTCACTCAGAAACGCACGAATACCGCACCTTACTAAAGTTTAAACACTTTGCCGCCAATGTGGCCATTGCCTAACAATTTCAATGAGATCGTCAATAAAATCACGCGTCGCTCCGCTCACACCGCTGCGGCAGCGCGTTCGTGGCCGGGCACTAGATAATAGGTATTTTTTCTGACTCGTATTATATTTGTGCTTGTTTAGCTGACTGTCCACAAATTCACTGTCCTAAAAATGGGCTCAGCCAGCCGCGTAGGACGTGGGAACTGGCTAGGCTCCCGGGTGGGTTCCAAGAAGTGAGTGTGCTTACTACTCCGCGACCAAGGTGGACACTTGGGAGTTGACTTTAGAGTGGACGACCCGAGTAGTGGCAACTGCGAGTTGTACCCTTCGTGCAACGAGAAGTGAGCGAGCTTCACAGCTCCGGTTATATATCTGGAAAATAGGCAGTGAACTACACGTGTTCACGGGGAAACTCTCCAGAGACACTAGTCTTATGAGTACCGAATGAAGAGCGTGCTCCGGCGGGCACTGATTCGGCGTCAAGACCTAACGCAGATGGTCTCCTGCGCGAGTTGGTTTACTGGCGCAGGGACTTCTGGCACTTCTTGGATAACCTAACGGTTGGTCTCGAGGTGCCAGTACAAAATAAAACAGTGATGTAAGAAGAGGGGATGTCCTAAAAATGGTTAAGTCAATTGTTGTTACCATATGTAGTCTCAGGGACATTATACGGGTTAACAAACAACATAATAAACAAACAAATTCTTCCGGTTGCACTATAAAAGTCGTGCCAACAACCGAGAGCCGTGCCCAAGCGAGCAAAGCGAAGCAAGCGAAATTTTGTGCGTCGCAAATGTAAAATATTGAGGCGATATTGATTCAGCACAAAGCTTATTATAAATACTACGCTACTAAAATGGAGTGTATTAAAATAATTTAAATGGAAAACGTCTCGACGTCGATACCCGTTCACATAACGTCTTTATTCGTGCGCGTAATTTACGATAGGCTATAAACTTTTGTACCTAAAGATCGGTGAATAAAAGTTAGGCAGAAAGCGCCTGCGCCCGCGCCGCCATCGCGCTCGCCTTGCACACTAAAAACTAAACGACTAGGGATGCCGCAGCGATAAATATTATTATCGATATCGATGTGGAAGCAACATGCCTTGCTGAGATTTTATCGAAAATTAAATAAGCTGATGGGTTCCTTCGTCTCGAAAGCCAAACGCCGGGCCACTACCAATTGGCAGTCTGAGGCACGACGTGCGATTCCTTTGTTCATTAGATCCTTTTTGTTACCGCTAACATCCATAATATAACGCACAATGAATCTGAACTGTTACAGCCGCGATACAAGATGTTCATGTTCGTGTCTGAGTCCTTACTTATCTTCATCCATCGTCACACTATTTATTTAACTACCGCCAAACACTACACAACCTTAACTGTATTAAATTTTATTATTAATGTTATCTTAGAAATGCGGTCAACATAGAATTAAGAAACTTTTTATTTATATATAAATGCCTTTTAATTACATGTGTAATACAGAAGCCAAGAACTAACGAGTTAAAGACGTAATTAATTTATATGCAATGACTTTTATACATTGATAGTGTAATTACTACGTTTATAAATAAATTGCAACACGACATGACAAGCTTTATGTTTATTACGCAACGTTACCCGGCAGTATTAAATTAAGTGGGTGTAGTAACTACATTATAAATACTACACCACTGAGTTTATCAGTTATCATATCATACATACATAATATAATCATGGCTATTATCCCTGAAGGGTTAGTCAGAGACCAGGCAATGAGGACCGCAAAAGCAGTCCACTGCCATAGTCCACTTTTCACCAAATAGCGACTGCACATTTGCTCAGCGTGAGCCCATCGCCGCTCTATGCTATTTGATGTATGTGCAGTATTTAGTCAGTTAGTCGCCTTTTACGACACCCAAGGGAAGAGAGGGGGTAGTAGTTTTCTTTTACTGCTACGCGACACTGTTATATAAGATATATATAAAAAAGAGGTCTAGGTTTAAATAATAACTTAATTACCACCTATCAAGGAATATTAAATAAGCAACTCGATAAATATGAATGAGAGAAGCTTACTGTCTCACCTACTATACCTACATAGCTATTTGTGTTCTCCCACTAAACTTCGATATCACATAATCAGACACATCACTAAATTCCAGCCAGCCCCTGCCAGGCTCGTAAAATCTTATGATAAGCGCCATTATCATCACAAAGGATGCGTGTAATTGTTTGTCAAATAAATAGTAATAAAACTTTGATGTTTATTAAATATAATTTTGAGAGGACCTTGCTTTTATGCGTGCCTGATTGTTATTGTACTATTTAGCCCTTTTTCTCGGGCAATATGTTTATAGCGACCGATGTGAGTTGGGGCAACAATCATGACGTCGTTTATTTTGTGTTAATTTTATGATAAGTAATAGTTATCATTTTTTAAATTTGTCTTTGTTAGTTTGTATTTTTTGTAATAGGTAAAGGGACACCCTCCGTGATCGACTCGCCGCCGCTGGATCTGGCTTAGCCATATCTGTGCGGTCCGGATTCAATTCTCGGTCGGGTCAAGAAAAAACTGTTTTTATATTTCGTCGTTTCATGGTGTTTATACATTAAGTGTGTCTTGAAATGATGTATGGTTAGCCCTCATCTAGTTAACCTGTGGAGCACCTGACCAAACTCTTTCCCCCGCTGACGCAGAAAGCTGGCTGAAAAATCTGGATATAGACATTTGATCCAAGCAGGGATGGCCATACGCTATGATGATGATGATCTAGTTAACCAATATACAAGTTTCAATAAAACTTAAATAATGCTAATTTGTGTGAGAGAGTGAGAGAAAAATATTTATTAATATTTATATACTTATTTATTTAAAACCCACCAACCCGTGTGGGGTCTATTACGAGCTGGGTTATGGCCCATTTTCGAGATGTGCTGTTGTCCAAGTGGGTATACGCCCAGCAGTGGGACGTTTATAGGCTGAAGGTTGATGATTTATTATAATTTTAGGATAAGAGGTTCAGGACTCCGGGTGAGATGCGCTTCCATCTTAGCCATTAGTAATAGTATTTTTTTTTATTTAACTCACACCAATTATCTAGCCCAAGAGAAGCTTCGTTATGAAACTCGTTAAATGGTTACTAGACAACGGATAAACATACTTAAATACATACTTATTTATACATAGGAAACACCCAGACCCGAGACAATTTAGAAAAACAATAATTTCTAAATTGACCCGACCGGGGATCGAACCCGGGACCTCAGAGATGGCGAAACCATGAAAACCGGTGTACAAACCACTCGACCAAGGACGTAAATTGTCATCACTTACCATCAGGTGCAATGATTTTCAAGCGTTTCTCCGTTTTGTGTATAAAACAAATAATTGATGTAATAACCACGTTACACACATAGGGATTGCGTCTTTCATTTGAGCTAACAAAACACTGTTTTCTCTCGTTGTTTTCTTGTGCCGGTTTTTGTTATAAAGCAACATTTTATCAAGACAAGTCACTTTAAAATTCGAAAGAAATTCTTAGTAATATTTAACAATGTGTCATTTTTAAACTTAATATATTTTTGCCAAATCTTCCTCAATTTTCGGGCGTTGAAAATGATACTCAGGATACTGTAACTCACGTATGTTTATCTGACAGAAGGTGCAATAAAAACAGGCGTAGCCAAACTGCGTTCCTAAACAGAAGGCTAAAACACATACAAAGTATTACAATGTGTCGCGGGTTGCTCACTGGTACAATTTACATTTATTTATTTTATTTATTTATTTATTGTGATAATAGCGACATACATCCATTACATTTATCACACTATTATTTACAAATGATAATAACAAAATTATAAAAAAAATATATAAATGAAATAATAAAATCATTCGAAATCCTCGCTATCCGGGATGCCGGTAAAGCTCCATTGGTCATTTAATTTTCTCTCAATTTCTCTATCTTCACAATCCTACTAATATTATAAACGCGAAAGTTTGTAAGTATGGATGGATGCTTGTTACTCTTTCACGTAAAAACTACTGAATGGATTTGGATGAAATTCGGCATACAGATAGTTTATAATCTGGATTAACACATAGAATACTTTTTATCCCGATATTCCCACGGGAACAGAGACCACGCGGGGGAAACCGCGAGCGGCCGCTAGTATTTTAATAATGCAGGTGTATTATTTGTGACCAGTTGTCAAATGAAAAGTCAAAATCAGTGTTGGCGTCACGGGAGTGCATTACATACATACATATATACCTACAAACATACATAAATACATACATACACACACACATCACCCCGCCCCCCGGAGGGGTGGGCACAGACCACATCTTTCATGCTAAGATCCTGACACACATCTTTTGTTTCACTTACTCTGATAACGTTCTTCATACATCGTCTTTCCCTCCCAACCAAATATCCCATTTACTATCACCTCATGCACTTTTTTGTAATTCTGTTTTCATCCATCCTCTGTAGAGAGGTGGACGAAACCATCTTTGCATGCCTTTCTCAGTTTTTGTCACTACATTCAATTCACACTAGAAAAGATATACATACCTACTTAGTAAAATTTTACGATTTATCATTTTACCTTATTTTACATTTTTGCAGATTCTTTCTCAATTACCAATAATATCATACCTATAAGGGTATAGAAATTACTACTTACTCAGGATACTGCAGCTAAAGTGTGTTTATCTGACACAAGGTACCGAAAAGACATGAATGGCCAACCTTCGCTTTGATACAAATACAATTTGTCGCGGGCACTCGCGGGTTACACAATAGCACAATAATTTATTTGCATAAGTACATAACCTTTTTATTCAAACCAAGATTCGCGTCAACCTTCATTCTTCACCTTTGCGGCTAGCCAGTCAGAGCCGCTAGTCATAGTCTAGAGACGAATGTGGGCCGCGGTGTAGCCCTAAGGTACCCTGTAATGGCGTCACGTAGCCCCTTCGCCGGCCTTGGCCCGTGACTATCGCCTAATTGCCAAATTGGCCGTGATTACGTGTCATCTGCAGCCTGCACTGCACTGACTCATCTGATGAACGCTAGAAGTTTCGCACGGTGTGACGGTGGTAGTCATTGACCTAGAAGTATAGACAAGAACGTTCATACAAACCATTTGTTTAAATTCTGGAATGAGAGACCTAAAATTCGCTGCAGCCGCTGCAGCGCTTAAACATTTAAATGTCGTCTAACCAACAGACAGACATCGCAGCGCCGCAGCGCCAGATCGGTCAATGACAACGTAGCGTGTATCAAGATGGTGTCTCAAATAGATTGCCAATAACAATAATTAAAAAATTTCTTTTCTATTCTATTATTAAAATATAACTACATAATAATGACTTGAATAACAATTAAATTTCACTTAATTAACAACTGAATTGTAGTAAACGTCTAGGTGTACACTTTGAAAAGAAATAAAGAATTATTTTCTTGTGAATTATTTTCTGAATGTCAAAGCCACACTAAAGCAAGGTGCCGAGTCGACTCCGCAGATGAGTGGAACATACTGCGTGTTCGGAAGGGCCTATCCAGTGTAACGTATATATCGCTGGTGGTAGTAGGATAGCAGGGCTGGCGAACCTTTTACAAGTACGTGTTAATTTTTTTAATTTTACGTGTCATGTTAACACAATAACTTTGTTAACGTTTTTGTTATGGCGCTAGCCAGACGGACTATTAAGCCCTACCACTTACCGAACATAGTACATAAAGCTGTATCCTCTGCTGGAAATCGATCCCGGGACCACTGGGTCTAAGACCGGTGGCTTAGCCACTAGACCAAAGAGTCGGTTAAAGTAGGTATAGTCTTATCTTAGTAGGGCCTGCAGAGGTCCCTCGCAGTAGCACGTCGACCCTTGGGATCTTTGGTGCAAAAAGTAGGTAGGTACAGTGCTTTTCTAGTTTGGCTATATTAAAATTTGTTTTATCTAAGCGAAGTAGCGCTTAGAGACATATCGCACCTTAAAAACAAAAGTAGTGTTTTTTTTAAAAGTATTTTCGACTTTAAATTACGGTTTGACTATCTTTCTTTTAGTTACATACTGAACACAGGCAAATAAATAAGCAGTTAATTACGTATAATGCCACTTTTGTTGTTTTCAAGGTGCGATATTATATTGACCGTTCAGTAATGACGATTTTGCATATTTGCATTGCTATATTTTTTGAGTCTTTAACGCGGCGCCACTAGACACAGCAAGAAATTCTACTGATTGAGCACTGAACAGTGCGGGGCCGCAGTTAAAGGTTAATGAATCAATGATTGATTACTCCGCAACAAGACTTGTTTAGTTCCTTACGTTCTTTCTATAAGCGCTACCGTTGACTAGACTGCCGTACTTATAATACGCAATAAACTACATAAATCCATTTGGCGCGCAGCAAGACCTATGTGCTCATGGCCGAGACTTTATAATATCACTGAATTATGTAAGCAAAAAATCATTATATCTATTTATTTTTTACCATACTGAAATTAAGCGGAACTTTAAGATGTCTGTGATCTGTAAGCGGATTTGAATTACTATTCGGATCTACTCGTAATTATCTTCCAGTCTTTGGTCTCTTTATGTTTATGCAATCCAAGGAACTTATAGAATTACCGTAGAGTTGACAACGTCAGGATAAAATCTCAAGTAAAAAAACGCGATTTACCTACTCGTAGATTCGTAAAGTGTTTTATTTCTGTTATTAATAACTTATTATATAAAGAGTTGCAAAAAAAAGTACACAGATTAAATCAAAACACTACTTAACTTGTAAAATACTTTTAATTACGATTCCACAACATTGAGTTGACAACGTCAGGATAAAATCTCAAGTAAAAAACGCGATTTACCTACTCGTAGATTCGTAAAGTGTTTCATTTCTGTTATTAATAACTTATTATATAAAGAGTTGCAAAAAAAAGTACACAGATTAAATCAAAACACTACTTAACTTGTAAAATACTTTTAATTACGATTCCACAACATTCAAGATTACACAAAATACAATTAAAACATACGGACGGATTAAAATAGTTCAGTTAAATTAATAACCTAAGTATGTAAACTCACTAAACCTTAAAACATACATAAAATCTTTATATATAGTATATCTATTTACATAAATTAAGCTATTTTCTATTATTAAACAAAAAAATGTTCTCAATTTACATAATATCTAATAATAAGTTTTACTGTTCTTGAAAAATACTGAATGTAAGGAAAACTCTCTAATAACTATGTATTTTGAACATTTACACAAAGAAAAATAATTTATGACAATTGCAAATAAAGGTCTTGATTGCCATAGTTTTAAGGCTATCAGAACTAAATAGCCCTTAAAATTAATTGGTAGTTCTTTCTTCTGTTCTTCTTAATAGACAATTATATAATTTTTATCAACAAATTAAATCGGGCCTCTGCCTCAACAATTCCAGTCTCAACTCATGTTCTCTAGCCGCCAGCCTTAAGGCCGCTATGCTAGAGCTCCTCACCTCATCGACTGGATGCTGTACTTCACACCCGGGTGATATTGGGGGTGAGATGGACGGCGAGCGAGCATCAGACACTCGCGAATGCTCGGAGTATGTTCGCGGCTGTTCGGGGGATAGTCGGGGATGTTCGGGGGACAGCCGGGGATGCTCGGGGGATAGGCTGGAGTGTTCGGGGGATAGTCGTGGCGGTTCGTGTACCAGGTTTGCGAAGATTGAATGGAAATGAGCGGGTGATGTCGCGTACAGTGGAGCCCCGAACAGTGGCGGGCGAGAGAGTGAGGGTAGGTACTGCGCTCCGAATAGCGGCGAGTTGGCGTACCTGTTGTAGGAAAAAAACGGACGTTTAAAATACGGTCGGGTCGTCTATTCAATATAAGCCTTCACAGGCACATATTGACGTCGAAAACTAATAAAATAACAGTTAACTAACATTTAGTTAAATCTTAACTACTGAATCTATCATGTACCATACATAAAATACTTCGGTGGATCGTAACCGGTGGTCCAGGGTCCGCAGGTCGGACAAAGTGTGTTTCGAATTCTTCGTTAATTCTGTGCTTCGAAAGGCAGGTAAAACCGTAGGTCTCGTTTATTGTCGTAAAACGACAGTCGTTATACCCACGATATTGCATTGGGCAAACGTGATTGCTTATAGCCCAACCTCCCCATGTGTTTTTGTCCATGTGAAAAAGCCTGGGCCCGGCAATGGGACGTTTATAAAATTCAAAAATTCTAAATTCTAAATATTTTTTCAATGTAGGCTACAATAATTGAGCACTTATGAATGTCGCTATGCCATCGGTTCCTAAGTCTAACTATGGGCGGGAGCCTTGTACTGAGAAGAACCGGCAAGAAACTCAGCAAGGGCATTTCTTTTCTCCCTTTCTTTTACAAAGTCAATACAAAAAAGGTCATTTTCTATTACAACATAAAAACATTTAATACATTACAAGACAACAAACACAACACATACAAAAGAATATCTGATAAAAAACAGGTATTGCTCAATTTTAAATAACATAAACAACGTCTTACAGTATCTTCTAGAAACAAGAAAAAGAAAGATTATTACTAGGTACTACAAATATGAATAAGATTGCAAGAGCAGACCAGCCTCCACAGGCGGCACCCGTTCACGAGTATGACATGTGAATTAGCCATCGCTTCGCTCAACTATGAGAGCATGACACACTCTACAATACCCTAGACTAATTCATAGACTAATTACGTATGTTAAGCTTACCTAAACGAAGTAAGGGCGCTGTCAAAAGGCTTCCGCAACCCGAAGCCGAGCTGCGAGAGCGGGTGGGGCGGCACTGGCAGCGACGCAGACGTCGGCAGCGGCTGCCCGCCTAAGTACCCGCTGTACGGGTGCGCGTGGGGCCCCACCTTTTCCTGTTTCCGCCACTTCGCTCTACGATTCTGGAACCATACCTGTTGGCAACAGATTGAAGGTAATGTTATTTATAATCTCTCATCAAAAAGTAAATCCTTAACTATTGAATTACACGCCGTTAAAAAAAGGTCTTGTGGTACGAGAGGACTCATTTTTATTGTATGTATTTGTATATTGACTTGGTAACGATATATTTTTGTTTTTTGGTTTTGTAAATGTCGTTACTTCTGTATAAAGCTGTGGTTTCTTGCGCCCGCCCGTTCTTCTCCGCAACTAAAAATGACGTCCTGAATGAGCGGTATGTTAATTAACTTATGATGTTTTGGATTCAAAGTGCTTACAATTAAGTTATTTAATTAAATATATTTTTGATTTTGATTAATGCGTTAAATAAAATTAGATAAAACACATAATACTTAAATACATGTTTGAATTGAATTTCTGATAAGGTAAGGCGGAAGGGATAAATTAAAAACCCGCCCGTGTTTCTTTCTACACTGTTTCAAAGCTACAATTGATTAGCAAATAAATCGTATCATAATACTTATGTATTATTTAAAAGCCTTTGCTCTTGATAATCGAATGAAGGGCAAGCCAACGGAGGTAAATTTTCTATTCAAATTGAAAAAGGAATCACAATGGCAAAACTTAAAGCTTAAAGCTTTTTTGCATCCAACCGAAAGCGTCTATAAAGAGGCAGGTGTACTAAATATACGTCAACTCTTCATTCTTCAAACGTCATTGAAGGCACACAGTTCTTTATTATCTTCTCCTAATTATGAACAGATCGTTAACCGCCGAGTGTTTAAAATACCTAAACCTGTCACCAAAACAAGATTTGCTCAACGTTTTGGAGAATTTGTTGTTTCAAAGATTTATAGTGTAGTTATAAGGGCATGTAATATTAGGGACAAAAGTATTTGTGAAGCAAGATTTAGCATACGTACATGGTTGATGTCACTTTCATACGAGAGCACAGAGGATATGTTGAAAATTATGGTCTAAGTTTTGTTTTTGTTTTTGCTTTATCATAAATCATGTTGTTCTTAATTCATTGTTGGTGTAGTATAATTAGTTTACTCATAAGTAAATATTCTGTAAATTATTACATACTAAGGCAAATGTGGTTACATAATTAAAACTGGTAGAAGGCTGCTCCGTTACAGGCTTGCCTCGTGGAGCAACCAATGGAAATCTGTAAGATATCTCCTTACAGCAAAACATTTGTTCAGATCAATGTTACTACCTACCTATTAATATTTTTGTGTATTGAAATCATTGTGTTGTTATCTAGTGGTAGTTGGTAGTAGTTTGTTCCGTAAAATTAGGTATTTAGAAATATTAGATTAGTTTTTGAGTTTTATATAAGTACCTACATTTTAAGAAAAGTTGTTTTGCTGAAATAAATATATTTTCATATTTTCATTAAACAAAATATATTTGAAGGAAATGCAAGAAGAAAAATTGATCTTGTTTTTAACTCTAGGCACAAAAAAGAGCTGCAAAAGTTGCAAGATGGAGATATTTCGGCTTTTTTTTTTTAAAATTGTCAAAATAAAAAAAGAAGTCCGTTGTTTTTTGTAATACGTAAGTAGTTATTTTAGAAAAATACTATAAGAGTTAATATAGGCTAATATTGTTTAACGTAGCATAAGGATTATAATTTATATTTTTGAGAATAAGTTGAATTCTTTTTACAATAGTTTTATTTAATTAGCACCCTTTATTATAGTTAAGTAAGTTAGAAATGATGTCCATCTCGCTCTTGAACTAAAGCTCAATAAACATTAGTCTCACAAAGCCTATCTCGCTATTGGACTAAAACGCAATAAACCTAAGTCTCACTAAGCCTATCTCGCTATTGAACTAAAACGCAATGAACCTCAGTCTCACTAAGCCTATCTCGCTATTGGACTTAAACGCAATGAACCTTAGTCTCACTAAGCCTATCTCGCTATTGGACTAAAACGCAATGAACCTTATTCTCACTAAGCCCATCTCGCTATTGGACTAAAACGCAATGAACCTTAGTCTCACTAAGCCTATCTCGCTATTGGACTAAAACGCAATGAACCTTAGTCTCACTAAGCCTATCTCGCTATTGGACTAAAACGCAATGAACCTTAGTCTCACTAAGCCTATCTTGCTATTAGACTAAAACGCAATGAACCTTAGTCTCACTAAGCCTATCTCGCTATTGGACCAAAACGCAATGAACCTTAGTCTCACTAAGCCTATCTCGCTATTGGACTAAAACGCAATGAACCTTAGTCTCACTAAGCCTATCTTGCTATTAGACTAAAACGCAATGAACCTTAGTCTCACTAAGCCTATCTTGCTATTAGACTAAAACGCAATGAACCTTAGTCTCACTAAGCCTATCTCGCTATTGGACCAAAACGCAATGAACCTTAGTCTCACTAAGCCTATCTCGCTATTGGACTAAAACGCAATGAACCTTAGTCTCACTAAGCCTATCTCGCTATTGGACTAAAACGCAATGAACCTTAGTCTCACTAAGCCTATCTCGCTATTGGACTAAAACGCAATGAACCTTAGTCTCACTAAGCCTATCTTGCTATTGGACTAAAACGCAATGAATCTTAGTCTCACTAAGCCTATCTCGCTATTGGACTAAAACGCAATGAACCTTAGTCTCACTAAGCCCATCTCGCTATTGGACTAAAACGCTATGAACCTTAGTCTCACTAAGCCCATCTCGCTATTGGACTAAAACGCTATGAACCTTAGTCTTACTAAGCCCATCTCGCTATTGGACTAAAACGCAATGAACCTTAGTCTTACTAAGCCCATCTCGCTATTGGACTAAAACGCAATGAACCTTAGTCTCACTAAGCCTATCTCGCTATTGGACTAAAACGCAATGAACCTTAGTCTCACTAAGCCCATCTCGCTATTGGACTAAAACGCAATGAACCTTAGTCTCACTAAGCCTATCTCGCTATTGGACAAAAACGGAATTGACCTAAGTCGCAATACGCTCACATCTCGTTTGGTCTAGGCATAATGCGACTTAGGCACACTGCGTTATAGGCATACCAAGAGCAAAGGATTTACTTAGTCGGAATCAGGTAGGCTACTCTTGAAACAGAATTGCATTAATCAATTTCCAATCACAAATCTAAAAAATGTCAAATGGCACTTTTGTAAGCGACAATAGCGCCACATTGGAATTAAATTGCGTGGAAATTGATTGAACAAATTACTATCGAGATGGCGTTCCGGATTATCTTTACTTATCCCAATATCGATACATATTAATCGCATTGGAATTGTATAAAGATTGAGTTTGCGTTCGAGTAGATCACCGTAGTCATCATGTATATACACAATTTCTTAAACGGAAGTTAACTCAATGGCAGCATAAACAGGCTGCCACATAAACGGAAAGCTCTAACAACAACGTTTTATTGTGTAGTTGTTAAATGACTCTAACAATTTTTTTTTGTAAATTAGGCACTACATTGAGCATAACAGAGAATAATTTACCGCGTGTCAAAATTAATAAGGATAATAGCCTTATATTTAAATTGCATTTCAAAACATGCTCATCACTCTCATCAGCAAGAACATAAATTATTGTCTTAAATTATGCTGATAGTTTATAAATCAGTTTTTTTATTACTTATTTTTAAAGTTTAATAATTTGTGTAAATATTAAATAAGTATATAAAATTTTTAGCCTTAAGCTTTGGTGACCTAGCCTTAATTCCCTGGTCAGGCAAAATGTGGACTCTTCAATACATAGCCTGCGTCTAAAAAGCATTGTTGATCACGTGATGTGTCACGTGTTGCTCAAGTCACAATTTCCATCGACTATGGCGTTTACTTGATTTCCACTGCTAAGCCTCCATCACTATGGAGGCTTTACCACTAGGATAGTATATAGACTAATTACTACTAACTTTGTAAAGATTTATAGCTTAATATAGCAATCATTCTTCAATAATAACCCGTCCACCAATTTGCCATTCCATTCCGCGAACATTACTCATAATTCCTTCAGAATTTTTCTTGATCTTACCTAATATATATCAAACGTCGACCTAAAATGTTATGTATAGCACATAATTAAAGCAATTATAATATCTATAAATCGAGAGTGCGTCTAGGGCCGGCTTAGTAAACGAACTGGCTGCAAGGACAAAATCTCTGATCTCTATGTTAGGCAAAGGTTTAACACATTTGCTTTATCTATAAATAATTACACTTACTATAGAACTTTACATAACACATTTAATTTCAATATTAAAGGTTTTTTCTCCTATTTTATTCGCTTAACCCTTAGGTTGGTGCGATGACCTGCATTCAAATAACCAAGGAACAAGGCTGCACGCATGAGCTAAGTTAGGAGTGAGGCCCCAGTGAGCCCTAAAGTCTGGTTTGCACCTGTGCTAGCTTTATTTAAAACGATAAAAAAAAAACTAGTAAAACAATGTTATTTTAAAATTCGTTTTTAATAAAGCTAGCTCCTGACGAATTGACTTTTTTTGAAGTCTTTTAATAATATTGTTTTCTGAGGTTTAAGCGAGCACTACAAATTGAAATGAAACACTTTTTTTACGGATTAACTCGCGTTTAATTTAATATTTGTAAAGGTCAATGTCTTTTTAATAAAACTAGCGAAGCAATGTATTCGTACTACGACTAAATTATAAGACTTTAGTACCGCCCTTAGTTCGGCCTGCTTATAGAAGCAGTACACGTGTCTGTTGCTTATCGTTAGTTATCAAGTTGGAACGCATAAGGCATTTCTAACTATTAAATCAAGTCCCACGGTAAAAGGACATTTATAATAAAGACTTAAGACTTATTGCGATAAACCCTAGATTAGATTTCTTATGGCGTTGAGGAATTTTTAATTTTATAATTAATAGATATGGATTAGCTGCTTATAATTGGAGAAAAAGTAATAAAGGCTTCAGCTATAAATTATAAAAGGTGTAATTAATAAACTCTACTTGGATAAAAATATTAATGTAATGTTCTAAGTATTTTGTCTTACTCATCAATAGAATCGAAACACTAATCTATCTTGTGAATAAATAATAATCTAACGGACTAAAGACTGCACATAATATATCCAACAGCATAGAGCGGCGATGGGCTCACCACCTCTCACGCTGAGCACATGTGCAGTCGCTATTTGGTGAAAAGTGGACTATGGCAGAGGACTGCTTTTGCGGTCCTCATTGCCTGGTCTCTGACTAACCCTTCGGAGATAATAGTTGTGATTATTATGTAAGTACTCGTATGTATGTAATATTTTAAGTACATAAAAAAAAGGAATTTCCGAAATGTTTGTACGCGCATCACTACAGAACGGCTGCACCTATTTGGCTAATTCTTTTTTTATTGTATTCGAAATTGTCACGACTAGGTTTGTGGGAAATAAAATTATTGGAAATTCGTCACGTGATACAGGATGTTCACGCAGACGAAGTCGCGGGCCGGCCGCTAGTTACTCATAAAGATCACGTTGTTTTTGAAACACAGTTAGTTTCTGTGTTTCTAACAAATAACTTTACTGTATTAATTACCATTTGTAAATATGAGAGATGACTACAAATTAACACAATACCAATCACAACTAATTACGAGGCATCGATGATAAATTGGCAATTTCATGTAAAGTCGCGACACAGCAATTCTCTCGGACTTTAATGAAAACGTCCAGTATCGAGCTGCTGTGATTAAGTGATCGTTAAGGTGTCGTTAGACCAATACGGGAGCCAGGCAGACTCGGGTTGCGCCACATGTCTTATAAGGAAGCTTGATTGTGCGGTGACCATAATTCCTGGCCGCGGAAGACAGATATTAATCGGTTCAATCATATCTGTTAAACGATTAATGGTTTAATTTGACGCGCTTATTACTGCTCTTTAAACTGGTGTCTGCTTAAGACTGACTTTTGTGAAATTGCGGTATAAATATTTATGTTTCGCCAATAGCTGGAGATTGATCTTACGTCGATCCATTATTGGGCCAGCGAGGCGGCCCTTCAACCTTTTATTGTAAGAAAATCTACATATTTTTTAAATAATTTTAAAAGTTTCTTCCGTAGAGCTCAATTTCTAAATTAAAAAAGACAAACTGAAGTAAAGAAACTGAAATACAATATAAAAAAATAAAGATATTTTGTATATTTTTCTATTTAAATAGATAAAATAGGGTTAGTCAATAGAGAAACTTGTTCAGCACCTTTCAAAACAATATAATTTAAAAAAAATGTTCCATTCCACTCTCAGGTTAAAGAATTTTTAGTTTAGATCAAATCGAATTCGTTTTTCATGTTCTGAAGAAGTGTTGTAAATATATGTGTTATAAATTATAATACGTGCTATCATTTAAGACTGTCTTCATTGGTTTATAGTTCTTTTGCCAATATTCTTAATAACCACCCTAATGAACTACCGTTGTAAGATTTAAACTTAAGTTGTTACTGACGACATTCCCTACTTACGTAAACTTTACAATATGATATTTTAATGAGATGCCGCGAAGTAATTATTAAACCGGCACGAGATTCCATCATCCAAGGTATCTGTAAAATAAGGTTTCAATACGGAATTGTGTGTTTATCCATCGGTTATCGACAATTAACATTAAACATGGGGGACAGACGACACTTTCGATTGCTCCTACATAATCATATAATGTAAAGAGTAAATTAAGTGTTCAACGAGCTGAATATCGCTAAAAATACCTTTCGCTTTTTATGGCAACATTGTAATTACGTTAAAAACCTCTTGCTCATTGAGGCATTTTAATTAATTTGCTTGTACAGATATTTAAATGCAAAAAGATTATTTTAGCAAATGTTAACAGTTTATTTCTTTTGATATCGACGACGAATACAAAATATCCATTGTACAATCTATAAAAATGGTCCAAATTACATTAATATTAATTGTAGCAAAAACATGAGGTAATACTTATAAATAAAAACAATTATGATTGAAATAAAACACTATTTACGGATCAAATCGCGTTTATTTCTACATTTTTAGGGGTTTGTTGAGGTCCTGACATTTCGGACCCTTTACAGGGTCCGTGGTCACAGAGAGATAAAAATGATTTTTAAATACTCATTAAATTGCTGTATGTTCCAATCGTTATATATATATTTTTTTTATTCTGACTGCAATTGCAACAGGAAAGCAACACAGTGTTCAAAGCACAATAACTAAACTGGAACATCACGCTTCGGTAAACTTTTGTTTTAACAAAACAGTAAAGGTAAGTATCAAGTATTTATTTTTTTAAATTAGGGAAAAGAAGTATTTCATCGTTTATTTCTTTCTTTTTCCAACATACACTAGTGCTTCGCCGCTGACTTATATATAAAAAAACTAGAATATATTTGTTGAACCATCAGTAAAGACTTAAGCCTGCTTGCAAGCACTACCCAGCCTGTTAACGCACTTAAAATCGCAATCGCACGAATGTATACCTTTAATCCGTCGATTTTATGGTCACATTAGTGTCAATAAAAAGTGCCTTAAACGTGAGCAGTTTATTAAGGCAGCTAAATAGTTTGCAAAAGCGCGCGTTTTTATTGTGTACAGGGTCATTATTTTAGAGCTTTCCACCAGTAATGTGGACAAGAACCGAACTTCCTCATTGGTCGGTTGGAAATCGTATTTAACTGTCGGCTGGGTAACTTGCACATAAATTGAAATGTGTCTGTTTAACTGCGGCTACTGTAAATGGTTTAAAAAGTGAAGCTAAAGTAATCGACATCAGCCTAGTTACATAGCTCGGTTCAGGCTTCCTACATTTAAAATATTAAATAGGGAGATCGGACTATAACCAACCACGCTAGCCTATAACAGATTGGGTGGGATTTAACAACGGTTACCCTACGACAATCAGGATCAAAAACTTAAAGTGTATTTCAAAGCATGGAGGATTTGGAGATATTTTAATTTGGTCACTCATTTAGCCATGTCTACGCTTGCCTGTACCGTTCCCACTCCGGAGACCACGAGACAACTCGGTTATTCAACTACCTGAGCCAAGCAGTTGACGACGTACAGGAGCGGTTTCCGTCTGCCGATGTGGTACTTTTGGGAGATTATTTAATGCCCACCATGAGACCTGGTTGGGCTCTTCCAAAACAGATCACGCAGGCCGAACTGCCCACGCATTCGCTCTCACGCATGATCTGACTCAACTGGTTCTCCAGCCCACCAGGATTCCAGATATATCGGGTCAAGCGCCTTCCCTGCTAGACTTACTGGTGACGAGTCGACCAGCCGGGTACAGAGTGTCGATAAGTGCTCCGTTGGGCACTTCTGACCATTGCCTGGTTGGTGCCACCGTACTGCGCCGTAAAAGCTCTCCCTCAGTGGAGTCTAAACGGCGTTTATGGCACTACTCGTCGGCAGATTGGGATGATATGCGCGACTATTTTGCGTCCATCCCGTGGGGCCAGCGCTGCTTTGTGGGTAGGGACCCATCGGAGAGTGCCTCTGCTATCGCTGACGAGATCATGTTGGGGATGGAATATTACATTCCCTACACTGATGCCGTCAGCGGAAGTAAGGCGCGCCCTTGGTTCAATCGCGAATGCGCCAAAGCTGTTGAACTTAACAGGCGGCGTATCGCGCTTGGACCAAGGCTCGCACGCTCAACGATCGTAACATCTCTTCCCTCAAGGTAGTCTTCAACAAGGCTACCAAAGTCTGCAAGAGAGCTCTCTCGAGAGCGAATGCCCAGCGCGTTGCTCGCGTTGGCCAAGAGCTGTTGTCGCACCCAACGGGTAGCCGAAGTTATTGGCGACTGGCCAAAGCGGTGCAAGCCAACTTTTGCGCGCCTTCTCTGCCCCCACTGCGGTACCCTGATGGCTCGTTGGCCCATCGGCCGCTAGACAAGGCTAACCTCTTAGCGAAGCTCTTTGCGGCGAATTCGCGTATCGATGACTGCGGCGCGGAACCACCTACCATCCCTCACTGTGGTTCCACAATGCCTGACGTCCAAATCAGACAACGTGACGTCCGTGCCGTGCTGCAGTCACTTGATGTGCGGAAGGCTAGCGGTCCTGACGGTATACCGGCAGTCGTCCTTAAAAAATGTGCTCCCGAGTTGTCTCCAGTACTGACACGCCTATACCACCTCTCGTACTCTACTGGAATTGTGCCGGAGGCTTGGAGAAAGGCGAACGTCCAGCCGGTCCCCAAAAAAGGGGATAGGTCTGACCCAGCCAACTATCGACCTATTGCTGTCACCTCTGTCCTTTGCAAGGTTTTTGAGCGAATCATAAACAGACAACTCATTCGCTACCTAGAAGATCACTCCCTGATTCATGATCGACAATACGGGTTCAGACCGAAACGATCAACGGGTGATCTCCTGGCGTTCATAACACACATGTGGGGTGAAGCAATGGATAAGCATGGAGAAGCACTGGCTGTTAGCCTGGACATCTCCAAGGCTTTCGATCGAGTTTGGCATCGTTCGCTTCTCTCCAAGCTTTCGTCATACGGCTTGCCACCTCGCCTATGCGATTGGGTCGCCGGGTTCCTGCATTCGCGCAGCATTCGCGTACTCTGCGAAAGCAGTGCCTCACAGTCTCTGCAGGTGAACGCCGGAGTGCCGCAGGGTTCTATAATATCGCCCACGCTGTTCCTTCTGCATATCAATGATATGTTATCCTTGGGTAACATTCATTGCTATGCAGACGACAGTACAGTACATCGGCGTTATTTGGGTCACCCTGCGGCAAAGCAGGCCGATGTAGTGGAGTCGAGACGGAAGATTGTCATTGAGCTGGACGAGGAGTTAGACCGCATTTATAAATGGGGCTCTGATAACCTGGTCCAGTTCAATGCCAAAAAAACACAGGTCTGCGCTGTCAGTGCTAAAAAGTCCGCATTTCTCCCCCAACCCTCCTTCCAGAGCAACCTATTACCCATCCAGACTGGTCTCAGTCTCTTAGGTATGGACATACACAGCGACCTCAACCCGAAGAGCTATATTGAGAGCATTATAACCACAGCCTCACGTAAACTCGGAATCCTGAACAAGGTGAAGCGGTTCTTCACGCCGGAGCAACGTTGTCTTTTGTATAAGACTCAGGTGCGCTCCTGCGTGGAGTATTGCTCTCATCTTTGGGACGGATCCGCCAAGTACTTGCTCGAAGCTCTTGACAGGTTGCAAAGACGTGCTGTCCGTATTATCGGCAACGATGACGTTACGACCAGTCTGGAGCCGTTACAGCTACGTAGGGACATTGCTTCCCTTAGTGCTTTCTACCGCCTTTACCACGGTGAATGCTCTGAGGAGCTCTTTGACCTCATCCCTCCCTCTCCTTTCCTTTCCAGATCGACGCGTGCAGGTCTTAGAAGCCACCCTCATACCGTGCTGACCATTAAGACACGTACCAAAAAGTTTGGACAATCGTTCTTTTGCCGAACTGCCCGTATGTGGAATGCGCTTCCCGCACACGTGTTTCCTTCCTCTTTCTCTCCCGGGTTATTTAAGCGGGGCGTGAAAAGGCATTTATGCAGGCCGCCATAGTGAGAGCGTTCGGCATAGCGTGGTAGCGCTGTGACGAACGCTTTCACTTCTTGGGCTTCACTGGCTGCTTTTCATCAGGCAGAGTGAAGCCACTATGGCGTGCCACAATAAAAAATAAAAATAAATAGAACTCATCTAGCACTGTAGCACTAGCCGCTCCGCCTATACAGCTTACGGCTAAAATTAAAGTAAAGTATGTAAAATTTACGCTAGTACATCCTCATCTATATAAATAAAAATCAATTGCCGAAATGTTTGTACGCGCATAATTTCAGAACAGCTCCACCAATTTGGCTAATTCTTTTTTTGTTGATTTTTGTGTTAACAAAAAGGGAAAGCTGTAAAAATTTTAAATAAAAATCTCCTTAAAAAGTGATTGAGTGAGTGATATAATTTATGACATCAAAGAGGATATAAGTAATGAAAAAAGTTGGAAGATATTAAAAACAATATTGACAGAATTGACTTTAGAATTGACAGTTTGACGTTATTTTTCAGTTTCTTTAAATGAATTTTAACTAAAAGTTGACACTATAGTTCGTTTTCGTTAAGAATGCAGTGACGTCATACTAACTTGTCCGTCGGTCAAGCCACGCAACCTAACCAATGAAATCGTTCCTAATTAGAAAGTGAAATAATCACAGTGACCAGTTGAACGCATACTTTCGTATCCTGTGCTTTTTGTAAAACTGAATTAAATAAAAAAATGAATAAGTATCTCACCTATTCGTAAAAATAAAAGTAGTTCGGTAATTTATAGTGGGGAAAGAAAAGTAATTTTACAACGTTTTTAAGTAAGTAAGTGAACCTACTGTACGGTAGTACTATTAAGATAAGAATAACTGCCACTTCGGCCACCTGTATTGATAACATATATACAAATGTAAAACCACTGGCTAAGCAAATTATTAATAACCTGGACTCTGATCATTGTGGCCAAATGGTCAGCTTTCCACACCAGCGTAAACAAGTGATGAAAAAGAATATCACTGTTGTACCAAAAACTGCAGGTCGGCTGGAACGCTTTAAAAGCAATCTAGATACAAAATTAAATTATTTAGAATACAATGACAACAACCCTAATGTCTTTTATAATATATTTTTTTACATTTATTGTTCAGAATTTAATAAAACTTTTATTCCAAAAAAGATCTCAGTTAGTGGTACTGTAACTTTTAATGAATGGGCTACAATTGGTATTCACAGAAGTATGAAACGCCTTTATGAACTTTATGGTGACCGCAACTATAACACCAGCGATGACTTCAAATTATATTTTAAAAATTATTCAAAGTTATTCAAAAGAGTATGTCGATTAGCCAAGGCAAACTATCTGAGTTCTAAGATTAAGAATAATAATGACAAAATAAAAATGACATGGAATATTATAAATAGTGAAACAGGAAAGGTCAAAAGTCGTAATAATGAGTACAATTTAAATTGTGATAATAAAACCTTGACTTCTGATGCTGATGTTGCTGCAGCATTTGAGAGGTTTTTCACTGACATTCCAGTTTCAACTACAAAAGCCTTGATTTCCTCCCCCACTGTAGCTGAATCTGTTTTGAAGGAGAATGTTAAAGATTGTGAAAGTAATTTCAGTTTTCAAAAAAATTGTGTTATAGATATAATAAAAACATTTAACACTCTCAATAAAAAGAAAACTGCTGATCTGTGGGGTAATTCCGTGGACGTCGCTAAATCTGTAATTATGACAATAGCTCCAGTTTTAGCTTGCATATTTAATAAATGCATTGACTGTGGTGTTTTTCCTGACCTCATGAAATATAGTAAAATAATTCCATTATTTAAATCAGGTAGCACTTCTGACCCCTCTAATTTTAGACCTATTTCTGTGCTAGCCACATTTAGTAAAATTTTTGAAAAGTTAATGCTAGACCAAATGCAAATTCATTTTTATAAAAATAAACTTTTACATTGTAAACATATGGTTTTACTAGGGGTCGCTCTACAACTGACGCCGGTGTTGAGCTTTTAATCCAAATATTTGATACCTGGGAGGAATCACAGGATGCCTTAGAGGTATTTTGTGATTTATCCAAGGCTTTTGATTGTGTTTTACATGAAACTTTGGTCAGGAAGCTTAACCACTATGGAATTAGGGATGCTTCTTTGATTCAAAAGGTCGACATTAACGGTAAAAGATCTCCGGGATCAGTGGTTAAAATGGGAGTTCCGCAGGGTTCAATACTTGGTCCATTCTTGTTTTTGGTTTATATTAATGACTTACCTTATTTTGTAAAAGACAGTCATGAGATAGTATTGTTTGCTGATGATACTTCACTTTTATTCAAAGTGAAACGACGACACCCAAATTATGACGATGTGAATAATGCGGTCTCAAAGATTGTTCACTGGTTTAGTGTTAATAACTTAAACGAGGGAAAAACCAAATGTGTAAGATTTGTATTGCCTAATGTTAAGCAGGTAATAACTAGTGTACAAATTAAAGATAAGAATGTGAATCCTGTGAACACCACTGTGTTTCTAGGCATCACGTTGGATGCCAAGCTTCAGTGGGGCCCACATATAGCTAAATTGTCGAATAGACTTAGCTCTGCGGCTTATGCAGTAATGAAGATCCGTCAGTTAACTGACGTTGATACAGCTAGATTAGTTTATTTCAGTTACTTTCATAGTATAATGTCGTACGCCATTTTACTGTGGGGAAATGCTGCCGACATTCAAACTATCTTTGTGCTGAGAGAGATTTAAGGATATAAGTATAATGACAGTTGCATCACAATATATTTATGAAAATCTTGTGTATGTTCATAAAAATATTGAAATGTTTTCTAAAAACAGTGATATTCACAAATTAAATACTCGAAGTAAGAACAAATTAGCAGTGCCTTATACTAGGCTCCATAAAATAAATCATTCTTTTAAGGGTCTGTGTGTACGATTATACAACAAAGTACCAAATGATATTCAGAATTTTGATCTTGATAAATTTAAAATCAAAATCAAAGAAAAGCTTTATAACAAAAGCTTATTATAAAGTGTCGGATTATACAGAAGACAAAACAGCTTGGGTCTGAAATGCTCCAAGTACCTACTCCAACAGCTATTTCTAATTGCCTATAATTAATTTATATAGAGCACCATATTTAATTAAACTATTTACATTCATATTCATATTTTGTATTTTGTGACCTGGTAACGTATAATACATATAATATATATATTTTTTGTAAATGTCGTTGCTTCTGTGTGCTGTGGTTTCTTGCGCCCGTTCTTTGCCACAGTTAAAAAATGATGTCCTGAATGGGTGGTAGGTTAAAAAATATTTGGACGTTTCAAAGTACTTATTAATTGAGTTTATTGAATAAATATATTTTGACTATTGACTATTACTTATTCTGTGGCGGTACGAAGTTCGCCGGGACAGCTCGTTGTTAATAAATTATCTATCTAGGTATACAGAGAAAAATTAAATGCAGCTCGTTAGTAAGCCTAATACTTAACTTTTGCAAATAGAGGGAACATGAATCGGACTAGAACATATGATATTTTTATCCTGTTAGAAGGTCCTATGGAATAGTGTAGCCCTTGCGAACGAAGTCGCGGGTAACAGCTAGTATTAATATTAACATAAAATAAGTGTTTCGTTGCACTGCGAAGGGTGTAAATAATTTAGTTTAGGTAACGGTATTTGCGCTTAAAATGTCGGAACCAATAAATAATAACTTGAGCAGTTTTATTTGCACACTTTTAATTTACGCAAACAATAGTACTTAATGAAGAAATTATGCATGATTATTACTTATAAGAACATCGTTTTACTCGTACCATTTCCGCTAAATTGGAATTTATATAGCACATAATTTATAGATTTTATTTCATGATTGCTTTATGCAATTAACTTATATTGATTTGATGTGATTGTTATTTAGTCAAGGATTAAGTAGTATAGAAACTATGAGCGCGTTGAACTTATCAAACTTTGACCGTAAACATGGCTTCATAGTTTGATCTCGGTAAAGATATTCATAGATAATAATTCTATGAATATCTTTACTGGGATCTGATTCTGATTCTTAAAGGAGAGTAGGTAGGCTAATTTTCCGCAGCATTATCTACCCTGTTACTTTACCATAGGGTAGGGTAAAGTAAAATACTGTAGGGATAAGATTTCACCGACTTGGTACGAATAAGCCAACTTTACAATAATAATTTCATCATACCAAACACCTGTGTAAACTTATATCTCAAAAAAATATCACAAATCACAAAACAATATCAGCAGTAGATACTTTTCTTTATCACATAAGTATGAAGACTACTATTAAAATTCCATTTCATTAATTGTCAAGACAAAGGTGACACATTCCGATAGTGGCATTTTTTGCGCGTATGAGTATCATTATGACTACATAAATTAATTGAAATTGAAATATAGAGGGGAGGCGTTTTATTATGTATCGGCAACGTCTAGCGAAGCGCAAAGCGATCGAGCTGGCGGGAGGCATAGAGATAAGTTAATCACATTTTGTAATGTGAACTAAGTGTCAAAACCATAATTATTAACCTTATTAACAGACTGCACAGAACACCTTTACGAATTACGTTAGTAGTTTTGTTTAGGTTTTGCTGTTATTCTAGTATGAAATATGTAAATCGTGTAAGGATCGAAAGAGACAACAGAATTATGACGAGTTGTGTCACTGTTTACGGAATAATTAAACGTATTAATTACACAGTGCCAGAAAAAGAACAAATTTTAATCTCCTGAGATCGGCTTGCCCAAACCAGAAGATTTTAAGCTCCTCGCCCTCAAAGACATTGCTATATCTATATCAGTATTTTTTACCGTGGTAGAGAATATAATATCTCCACGTCGACGTGGCATGCAAATTCTCATACAAAACACAGAAAAACGACGTTTCATAGTGTCCTGTTTCTTCCTTCAGAACTGGAATTTTTATAACTTTTTCAGCATCGGTTAAAGAAAGAGAGTTTCTATGTCTGTATGTTTCATTTTTTTGGCATTAAGTCATTTATTTAATAACCAGGAGCCTTCAAAATTTAGCGAAATCACTCCGTTTTAAGACGTCTTCAGAAACATTAAGTGGCTGGTTTAAAAAACAAACACACAGACATAGAAAATCTCTTTATTTATCCGATTCTGGAAAAGTAATTAAAATTGGTCCAGTTCTGAAGAAGGAAAGGACTACGAAACGTCGTTTTTCTGTATTTTGTATGAAAATTTTGCATGCCACTTCGACGTAGTGTTTCCTCTTAAGAGGCCTATTACATATCGACTGTGACTTTTGCGTAAAATGCCCATTTTCGCATTTTGTAGTAATTTTGCAGTTGTATTTATCGTTTTTGTCGAAATAGGATAACAAATTCCTTATAAAATCTTTATTCCTCATGAAGTAACAATTATTCTGGTATACATTTTGCTCAATAATATTATCGTGGATAGGAGAAATCCACAGTTAAGTGTTAACTTAAAGCGATTTTCGATTTTATTTTCTATATAAAATCAATGTAACCTAAATATTCCGAGGCCTAGAGGAGACTATAATAAATTAAGAGATAACATTAAGTTTTTTATGTTTCATTTGTTAAGAACAGTAGTTAAATCTAGGAGCTTAAAAAAGTGCTTCGCGCATTTTATGAAAACCTTTCTCTGCAATTTTGGGTTTAGTTAAAAAGTTAAGCAAAATTTACAAAAAGCGAGGCCTATACGAACTATGCCAATAGCTATTTACACTATTCAATAAGTTTATTTGTTTCTGAGATCAAGTATGGCAAAATTAGCCATTTTACGCAAAAATCAGTCGATATGTAATAGGCCTCCTAAGGTAGAAAGATTGATAAATAGGCTTGCACGAAAGATCCCAATATGACGACGTGCTACAGCGAGAGGGGGATCTGAGTAGGCCTCACTAAGATAAAATGTTAAGATACACGGTAGTACAACGGGCCAAATTAGTGGTACAACCGGTCAATTAATTATTACGGACTAAAATTCCACATCTATTTCCAAACAAGTGATCTAGTTGTGACGGACAAAGGTATTCCGAAACCGTCCCCGTCTGCGCAGGCTTTATATTCCCCACCTTCCATCTATGCGCTGCGCATTACGCCAGTTGAATGCCTAATTATGTATCGGGAATGTCAAAGGATGACAGTAGCGGTGGTGATGGCGTCTTTATAGCTCCGATAGTGATCTGTGGCTGTTGTCGGAATGCGCGTGCGCCGTGCGTCGGGGTGTCCTGTAGTGAGGCCGCGGGGGGCTCGCGTGCGATTTTTTACTGTTTTATAATTAATAATAAACACATTTGAAGTATTATAACTAGAGAAGATATCGTGAAAAAAAATTTGCTCCTTGATTTGTGCATAAAATCGCTTGAATCACTCACAATCACTGAGGCGTTTGCAGCCGCAACTCAGTGCGCAAAAACATGCTCGGAGGTGTCGTCCGTAGTTATAATACCTCAATAATTATACAGCACGTCAGATTAACTAAAAATTAAATTAATTAGAATGTGTTGCGTCTATCCGTCTACCGGTTTTTAGGAATATTTTAAGTGAAATTGTAACGTTAAATGGCTGCATTCAATGGATAATAATACTTTTTGTTTACGTGAAAAATTACACTTTTATTAGTCGTTGTTGCTTTGTACACACAACATCTGAATATCTGTCTAGGTTTCTTAGTACCTGAATTTGATAAATTTGTAGTAAGCTGAAAATTTATTTGTACAATAAAGGATAATAAAATATTTAATTAGGTAGGTACTTATATAACTAAAAACTTTCTACTCTCACATCAATTATCTTACCCAAGTCTAAAATAACATAAAACACAAAATCAATTTTCACTTTGTCTTACCTGAATTCTCGCTTCAGTCAAGCCTATTTTGAGAGCCAACTCCTCTCTGTAACAAAATTAAAATTATAATTTCTAACATTCGTCGTCTGTGTAAAATTGTTTTAAAGCTTTAGTGATAGATATTGATGTTACAACAACATTACCATGCAATAATACTACGATAGGTACAATAATATGTTTGTATCAAAAACATGTGTTACTGCTACAATATTAAGTATATTTTGCTTAAGTAAAACTTCTCATCATCGCCATCCATCGGTAGAATAAGAGCACAATTGTCGAGCATTGTAATTTACAATCGCATTCTTACTTAAAATACAGACCTAACTTCAAAATTATTTTATTTTAAAGTAAGTTGTAAACATTCAACATACATACATAATATATAATCACGACAATTATCCCCGAAGGGTTGGTCAGAGACTAGGCAATAAGGACAGAAAAAGCAGTCCTCTACTTAGACCACTTTTCTATCTGCAATAGTAAAAGGTGCTTCTAAATATTCATTAGCTTGTAAAATTGTAAAATAAATTCCTAAAATAATAGTAAAAAATAATCTTTGTGATATATGATGAAAGATATGAATAATGAAAGTTGTAAACTCTGCTCATTAAAATCAATCTTTCAGTAAATAAAAAATTTGAGCTTGATCTATATTTTCATAAGAATACGAACTGTACAATTGTTCTACCGATGCATGGTGCGATACAGAAGTTACACTTCGTAAATCAAAGTATCACCTAGTAAAAACGTCCGGGTAATGCGTCCGCCCAAAAGCCTTCTCAAGCTCATCCAGCTGGTAACTGGTGAAGGTTGTCCGGTAGCGGCGCTGCTTGCGGCGCGGCAGGTCCTCGTCGTCCGGCCCGCTGGAGCCCGGACGCTCGGGGTCCATCAGCTCGGGGGTGGTGGAACAGCCCTCGGAGACGCCCATTCTCAGTATGTTCGCTATGTTGGCCGGGTAAAACTGTAACAAGGCAGAACAGTTTGTTACATGAGTATCGATATTCCATTTATATCACAGAACAGTTAAAGATGATATCTATTCCGCGTTTTAAGCGATGTACTCGTAGATAAAAAGTGTAATAATTTACAGTTTTGTTTTACTTTTTTACATCTGTTTTTTTTCTCATAAACAAAATTAATTTTTAATAAATAATGGTGGATTTGTTAATCGTTAAGTTTTCATGTTGTTTAGTTTGCCGGTTCTGCACGTACTCACGTTAGTAAATAAAATCATGACAAAGGTTGTACATAATATCACGTCGGGGTCACCAAATATACCGACGGCCAGGGAGTGTAAAATCCGAAGATATGATGTAAATACACTGATTTATTTTAGTACTTCCACCGCTTATATACTAAATACAGCATGTCTTATTTATCTAGTGTTTAATCTTAATTTAATTAAGTAGTATTAAGTAGTACGCGCAACCTCATCATGATTTTATTAACTAGCGTGAGCACGTGCCGAACCGGCATATTTCGTATGTCTACATATCGTTTAGGGCTTTCTTTGTAAATATATCTGTGTCCGAAGACCTCTCTTTTCCAGAACTATGAACATTGTGCATTAGTGCAAATTAAATAAAACAGTGCAACGTCACCTTTGAAATTATCTCAAGAAGCTTTTAGTAAATTCCTACATCTTCACTGATGCTCAAGGAATTTGGGGGAATGTCATTTACCATTCAACATTTCAATCATCAATTTTAATAGTCAAAAAAATTTTTATAAAATCTCCTTGACATTGGCTAAATGTGCAAACTCTATAAAGCCTCATAAAAAGAAGAAAAAAAGATGAGAGATATTATGTAGGTAGGTATGTGTCTGATGTTGTTTATTATCTAAGACAAATGTGAAATAGATAGTTGCTAAACGCTACTCTTAACAATGGAACTATTTAATCTTAAGACTATCAATAAATTCGACCCTAAATTGTCTTATGTTAAACAGACGAAAGATTAAATCGACAATTATTCAACTCAATTAACAATGGTGGGAATGTAGGCGAATATGACATGCAAGAACAAGCGTAAAGATAACAATAATTAGAGAATAAAAAAACTCATGCGCACTTTTTGAATAGCATTAACAGTGGCGGGCGCAGCGTTGTGCCCTGCGGCAATCAAGCGTCAAGCGCTATTACGCATTATATCACATTTCCCCATCTAAATTGCAATATGCAAACATCCGCTTTCTTTCATCACAATTATTATTATGGTGCGAGTTAATAAAGAAAAGCGGCGAGTTGCAACATAGAAATCTTAGTATCGCAAATTAGTGGCAACAAAATGCATTATCTTAGTTTGAGAGAATGTATCTCCATAGATATTAACGACATTATCAACTTAAACCTCCAATGTTGTGGTTTGCAGTTATTAATAAAAGTGATTCAACGTTAATTGCTTATTATGGAAGTAACGCATAAAGATAGCTTAGTTATAGTTATGAACGATATAATTTAATAGAGAAATAGTATGAGCTTGTTCATTGTTAGATCATACAATCAGTGTGTACTAGGAAGGAGGTGGGTGTTCACGCGTTGTTGCCGACCAGTTCCGTGTCGGATCAGTGTTCATCACGGCTATTACTTTTTTGTTTTCATTACGTTTTTCACAACTAATTACTGAACAACACAGAGTAAGTTGTTGAATCTAATCTAGACTGGAATCATGTAGGTCAATGAGTGATTTCAATTTATATCGCTTCCGCATCTCTTCTTTAGACTTATGGATATAGTTAAAGGGAAAACACTATTTTGTAACTAATGTTGATATTAAAAAACGCTTATTTTTTTTATAAATAATTTCAAGAAATTTTATGAGTAATCAAAAATTCAAAATGTTATTAGTAAACATACTCAACCTACGCGAACATAGATCAAGGTGTAGAAACGAAGTTTTAATAATATAACATAAGGAGTAATTATCATCCAATCTAAAAATTGACGACCTCTGTGGTCGAATGGTTGAGCAAGCCGGTTCTGGCGTCTCGCGTCCATATCTGAGGGTTCAATTCCCGGTCGGGTCAATTTATAAAAAAAATTAAAAAAAATTCTTAATTGATTTCGGGTCTTGGTGTTTTTCTATGTTATGTATATTTATCCGTTATCTAATTTGACCATTTTAACGAGTTTGAAAAAAAGTCTAACTTGGACTAGATATTTGGTGTGAGCATAAAAAGCTTTTTTTTTAAATATCATTTCTTATAAGTACCTACAGTGAAATTTAATTGAAATTATTGAAAGATGTAATCTACAACACATCAATTGAGAATGCTTTTAATTTCATTTGCTCGCGCCAGTTAGTTTAACGCTTTAAACAAAACTGTACGAACAAAAGACATTAAAATTTACAAAAGGAAACATAATTCTAATACTCAAGTGCATTTCAATTACAAATTGACGTGTCGGCTTATTATCATTAACTCGATGTTCTAACATTTGCGATTGCTAATAAAATACGTCGTAGTTGGACTTTAAGTACCACCATAAAAAAAACTATATTTCTGTCAGACGCGTCGCCAACGTACGCGGTATCCCCTTTTTTTTGAACTTCACATGGTCCTAAATTGTGTAATTGTCAGGAAACGTTATTATTGTGTTAAAAACAACAATTCTTGTCTATTATTTGCGCAATAATCGTGGTGCCGCTTGGCATGCTCTGACGCATTGCGTTACTTTAACTTTATTGATGATGGTAAAGCTATTAAAATGCTAATATATATTTTATTATGAAAATCCGATGATGTGCTTTATTTTAACTCTAATTATACAATGAATACACGCGATGCCTCATTCAAATGGGTAGTAGCTTTCATAAAAGCACATAAAATAACAGTCTGAAAATAATGAACAGAAATATTTTTATGCAATCGTTAGATTCAGAATTGAATTCTAATCAGGACACTTTAAAGGAACCTGGGGTATTATTGTATAAATTTAACACCTATCGCAATAACTTTCAAGTAGAAGCACATTGGTTTGCCACTTTGAATAATTTAAAATTCGTTTTAAATAAGCAAACTTAGCAAAGCAATGTATTGTACTTGAAAAGTATTGCGGTGGGTGTTAACAATTAGGCCCCAGAGTAGGACTATATTTTTTGCCAGGACTATATTTTTTAATGGTCGGGAATGGGCTCACCCCCTGACACGCTGAGCACATGTGCAGTCGCTATTTGGTGAAAAGTAGACTATGGTAGAGGACTGCTTTTGCTGTCCTCATTGCCTAGTCTCTGACTAACCCTTCGGGGATAATAGTCGTGATTACATGTATGTGTATGAAATTTTTTTAACACATCCACGAAGCGATTGGAGAACCTTCATGGCATCTTATGGTAAGTGACAACTTGGTCAAAGATGGAGCATCACTTCACCCGGACCCGTCTATCTTATGTCTAACTGTTGGAACACACAAACACTTTAACTTAGTTGTAATGGTAACATACTTTGTTAAGATAGTGGTAGCAAGCCTGGCAGACGTTGATTAAATACGTTACGTTACATAATATTATACCAAACAGTCAGTTTAAGCTATCTGTTTTTGACAGGCGTCTGAAAAATGCAGTTAAAGAAAATAATTAAATACGAAACACTAAAACATTTTAAACACTAATTTCTATTAGATTAACTCATTCCGTCTTGCTAATGGAAGCGCTGATCAAAAAACTCCAATTAAGCGTTACTTTAATTACATTTTAGAATCAATTAAAACGGTTGCGTTTCAGGAATTTGTAATCTCACGTAGCAAACAGTTACAAGTGAAATTTTTAAAGACATTACATTGTTTCATGCTTCTAATTACATTACATTTTCAATGACCAACCTAACTACTAAAAATTAAGATGAATAAATATTTAAAAATGTAGAGACTTTTTGCAACAGTAAATAATTTGTCTGTTTTTACACTTAAAGAAAAAAAATTAAAACTGATGTAAGTAATAGACCATTAAAAATTAAGCATATCTTCCGATAAAATAATTTTCCTTTATTGAAAGTATTCTCTTACAAATCCCGGATAATACATACATCAATTAAGACTACTATCCCTGAAGGATTAATCAGAGACAAGGCAATGAGGACAGCACATGCGTTCAGCGTGGTGAGCCCATCGAAGCTCTATGCTGTTAGATGTATGTGCAGTCTTTAGTCCGTTAATCGCCTTTTACGACACCCAAGGAAAAAGAGGAGGTGGTAGTATTCTTTCACCGCTACGCGTTAATCTCTACCAAAAAAGCCCTGCTACGTCTCTGCTGCCTACCCCCCGGGAAATGGTCGTGATTTATGTTAGTACCTATTGTATGTTTGTAAATGCTATTGCCCATCTGGAAAGGCAATGAGCAACGAGACTCTATGCTAATGATATAGATTAATGACTGAACAGAGATTCCAACCAGATAATTCGGAACTATTACAATTAAAGGTACAAATTAATGATTAATCAGCATAGTCGTTTTTTTACATAAAATTGGCATCGCTTGTACACACGCCAACGGGTCAATTTACCCAAAACTTTCAAATTTATCTAATCGAAATTAATTCTTATACCCAAAAGTTAAAATTCGGAATTTGTTGAAGAAATTTGACATTTTATGGTAGGTTGACCTGGCTTGTTTGTACGCGGCGCGGTTCCGTACGGCGGAGCGGAACGCCACCTGCGAGTGCGAGCATCTGCCTCACGCGCCGCTAGCGACGACAAAACGGACGGTCCGGCCCGTGGCCATCGCGATTGTTTAGGGTTAACCGATTTGCCGTGAGCCCGGTGCCGTGCTTGTTCCGAACTTACCTTAGGCCATTTCACCGCGAACGTTACGTTTAATTATGTTCGAATAAATACTCCTTTGTGTTTTTATGAAATATATGTAGATGGTCGTTCGATTTTTAAAATATAAGTACTTTTTATTTTCTTTATAAATTATAAAATACCTACTGAAAATGCATTTTTGTTACTGACTGTAGCTCATTGCATTTAACGTATTTTGGGATTTATTTATGAGTGGTATTCGTCCGGAATAGAAAATTAATTACTAATACAAACAAATACCTACCATTGGTATTAGTTTTTGGTATTAGAAAGGAATAGATCAAATGAAACACTTTTTACAGATCAAATTCGCGTTTAATTTATTACATAACATAGTTTTTACAGTTTTCCTGTGACCACGGACCCGGTAAAGGGTTCGAAACGTCAGGAAATTTAAAAAAAAACGTAATGGTGTAAATCAAACACGAGTTTTGATCCGTAAAAAACTTAGATTAAAACAAAAAGGGAAGATACGGCATACTCCTACTTGTAGTCATTCGAAATATAGTCCTACTCAACTACTTAAGCAAACACTCACACACGCACACCTATAAAGTGTAAATCGAGCGAGCGAGACAAAGCGGTAAGTTTCAACGTCAGCGTGAGGAAGTCAGCGAGTAGCGCGTTGACGTCTCGGTCGCTTCGCAACAGACGAGTACGTACGACCGATTCCGACGCCACTGCGGAGTAGCGTCTTTCTCTTTTTCACACAGTAGAATATCCGCAATAGTGCGATGTAGCCTGTTCGCTCGGCAAATTGTGACTGAAGTGAAATTGTGCCTTTAAATAGCTCAATGTGCCTTTAGGCCTAATTTTGGCGGCTCACTCACGAGACGCTAATGCCGTATCTTCTCTTTTTGTTTTAATCTAAGGTAAAAAATGATTCATTTCAATGTATAGTGCTCACGTAAATCTTAAAAAACAATGTATTAATACTTAGCTTAGTGCAGTTAACACATTCAGCCAGTCTCAAGTAAGAGAGATAAAAAAATTGTATGAAGTAGATGATAATGAGTGATAAATTGATAATATGAACGTTTAATGAACGCTTAGAATAATAACGCTATAGAAAGATGATAGTCTTCATACAAGCGCTCTGTCAAAAATGAAGCACTAAACCGATTCACACACGCGTGACGTGCGCGCATGGCCGTGATCTGCTGTCTCTTTCCAATTCTATGAATATGAAAGAGACAGCACTGCGCAGGCCGCTGCTACCGAGGCTTTAACTTAGAGAATCACACTGCAGTACGTTTATATTTTGACCTAATTAACTACAAGATACTATGAAATACTGAAAGCTTACCTGTGAAAAGTGATGTTATTACACTTCTTTTGTTTTTCAGATGTGTTGTGACACAATTTAACTGCACAAACCGTCATTTTTTTTTTGTTTTCGCGAGACACGTTCGGCGCGCTGTGACATTGAACACTACGGAGCGGTCCGGCGTTTGGTGCCATTTCTGGCTCCAATTAATGTGCTTCAAAATAGGCGCGCGAACTTGGTTTCTATAGCGTTATTATTCTAAGGGTAGACGGTATTCCCTCCAAACCCCACTGAGTTTCAGTAAAGATTTTCTGTAAGGATTTTATGTTTACGGCTCAAGTGAGACTCGAATCCAATACCTATCGCCATTCGCCATCTCATTATCGCCAATCCGGCGGCTTCAGAGCTACTACTGGTTTCCTTGTCAATTTCTTTCAATTAAAAAAAAAAACTTACCTACACTCACACCAACTATCTAGCCCAAGAGAAGCTTTGAAGAAACTCGTTAAATGGTTACTAGACAACGGATAAACATACTTAAAATACTTAAATACATACTTATTATACATAGAAAACAGCCAGACCCGAGACAATTTTGAAAAACAATAATTTTTAAATTGACCCAACCGGGGCTCGAACCCGGGACCACAGAGATGGCAACACCATGAAAACCGGTGTACAAACCACTCGACCAAGGAGGTCGTCTGATTATGTAAACTGTTTTTTTTTTCGCTATAGAGCCATTGCCGTTTTTCTTGTTACTTAGCCAGCATTATTGCATCAATGATTAAAGATAATAAATACAATTTCAACATCACATTTAACCAATAAAGTTAGCTAGAGGCAGTGCCAAACCTGGATGAGCAAACATTGTAAATCGCTATAAACATCTCTTAGGTAACGATAAAATCTAAAAAAAAGATTTATGTTTCTGAAGACGCCTTAAAACGGAATGATTTCGTAAAATTTTGAAGGCTCCTGGTTATTAAATAAATGACTTCATGCAAAAAAATCAAACATACAGACATAGAAAATCTCTTTTTTTAACCGATGCTGAAAAAGTTATAAAAATTGGTCCAGTTCTGAAGGAGGAAACAGGGGACTACGAAACGTCGTTTTTCTGTGTTTTGTATGAGAATTTTGCAGGCCACGGCGACTTAGTGTTTCCTCTTATCGTGCCCTTCCAAGCACGGAGAAGAAAAAACGTATAATATATTTCATACTAATTAAAAGATCTAATTATCAACTAAAGATCTAACGACATCGAGCTCATTTCTTTACCCTGACGAGATTTAGAGTCGTGTGGTAAACCAGCTCACTAAAAGAACCCCTCTTTTCCCTTGGGTGTCGTAAAAGGCGACTAACGGAACAAACACTGCACATTCAGCATAAAAGCAGTCCTCCAACCAGCCAATAATAGAAGATAAAGCTATCACTCTGTCTATCTATAACGAAGGTTATTCGCTAGTGTTTTTTTATATAATTCCTGCCACAAACACTTGTCCTGTAGGCGATAATGAATAAAGAACGGCAAAAATTAACTTCATTAATGGCATTTACTGATATAATCAAAGTAGAGGGGTATCATTTAACCGTGTTGCGTAGCGGTGAAAGAATACTACCACCCTTTCTCTTCCCTTGGGCGACTTGGGCGAAAAGGCGACTAACGAACGGACCAAAGACTGCACATACAGCTTAAGAGTATTTTCAGTTTCCCATACAAAATTCCTAGTCGCAATTTTTAAAAACCAATAAGCCAATTTTAATGAAGCTTTGCATGCTAAAGCAAAATACAGGGACCTAAATAGTTAATTGAAAATATTTTAAAAAATGGTTTATTTAGCTGAGTTATTGCGATTTAAAGTCCACTATAGAAAATTTAAAATCGCATTAACTCAGTTATTTAACCGTTTTTTATAAATGTTTTCAACAAACTATTTAGATCCCTGTAATTTGCTCTAGCATGCACGGTATCATTGAAATTGGCTTACTGGATTTTACAAATTTCAACTAGAAAATTTGTATGGGAAACCGAAATGCGTAAACCCTCTTAAGCGGCGATGGGCTCACCATCTATCACGCTGAGCACATGTGTAGTTGTAATTTGTGAAACGTGGATTATGGCTGTTTGCTTTGCGGTCCTCATTGCCTAATCACTGACTAACTCTTCGGGGATAACAGTCGTGAAGCTAAGTTGTATACAGGATGGAAAAAATACCGTGGTTGGAGGAAAGTGCCCTTAATATTGATGATGGCAAATTTTACTGAAAGGAAACATTTCTTTATTTTCAGAAAAATTAAAAAAAATTAAAGATTTTTGAAAAATCACCTGCTTGAGTCGGGAATCAAACCGATAAAATGTAAAAAAAAACATCCTGTATTTTATGATACCAACCGAAAGAGTCATTCTTAAGAATTAATTTCTTTTAAACAAGATGTTACTATTCAATACAGGAGTTCATGTCTGACAAAGATAATAAATAAATAAATTATAAAATATATAAAAACGTTATCCACGGAAAGCTCACCCTTGCAATTTTTATTTAGTATATATTTTGTTATTTTGTACTATAATATAATTTGGCAATATGATAATAATTATTATTATAAAAGTTAGTTAAGTTGATAAGTTAGTTTTGCGACGCCCTAACAGGGTATGTAACAGGCCATCATATATTTCTATAATTACTGTATTGTATGATAGTGATACTGTAAACATAAGTGCAATAAATAAATAAATAAATAAATAAATAAACCAAGAGTATGAATCCAGTCGAAGAATACGTCTGTGCATACGTGAGAATGGGTCTCATTTTGAGCAATATTTTCTTTAGATTTTAATTAGGTAAGTAACTTTACAATAAAACAATATTTTTCTTGGTCTTTCTTTAACTTAAGATAGTATGTTGTTCAAAATAAATTAATCCTTATGAATGACTATTTCAGTTGGTATCATAAAATTCAGGAATTTTTTTTTCACATTTCACCGATTCTATTCCCGGCTAAAGCAGGTGATTTTCCAAAAATCTTTAAATGCAGTTTTATTTTATTTTTGAAAATAAAGGAATGCTGCCTTTCAGTGCAATTTGCCATCATCGATATTAAGGGTACTTTCCTCCAACAACGGTATTTTTACCATCCTGTATACATACTTAGCTTCACGACTGTTATCCCCGAAGAGTTATTTAGAGACTAGGCAATGAGGACCGCAGAGCACACAGCCATAATCCACGTTTCACCAAATTACAACTACACATGTGCTCAGCGTGACAGGAGGTGAGCCCATCGCCGCTCTATGATAATGGATGTATTTGCAGCCTTTTTTCCGTTAGTGGCCTTATACGACACCAAAGGGAAGAGAGAGAGGATGATAGTATTCTTTCACCGCTACGCGATGCACGGTTAAAAGATACCTCTCTACTTTGATTATATCAGTGAATGCCATTGCAGATGTTAATTTTTGCCGTTCTTTATTCATTATCGCCTACAGAACGTTACAAGTGTTTGTAACACGTAATTATCAAAAAAAAACATTAGCGAATAACCTACGTTATAGACACAGTGATAGCTTTATCTTTCTCTATCATTTGCTGGCCTTTGAAAAAAAAATCCACTGGCATTTAAGTGAGTATTTATGAGAAGGCGTTTGCAACGTTAACATTTTTTATTAGAAAAATTGTTATATAAATATCAGCTTATCTTTAATAGTTTTTAAACGTAACTAAAATAGTGTAATGATGACAATTTTACAGCCTTTCAAAGATGAAAAGGTAGCGTTTAGTCATTTATAATAATAAAGTGAAATTCGTTGTACCGCTACTGAATTAGGTAGTTAAAAAAAAGTAAACCGTTTACACTAAGTAAATAGCAAAAAGCAAAATCAAATAAAGCAATCGAGAATTAGACATCGCGGCGCTCTAGAAATATCGGAATAATATCAGCCGGTAGACCGGGTAATCGATACATTGTGCGACGATGCTTTTTATGATCGATTTAGCGGTATCGACTATCGAGTGCCGAGTTCGTTCGCCCCTACCGTCCAAACCTTGACTTTTTGCGGCGAATTTTCGTCTAACAAAGTTAATTACGTAGATGTAAATTGAAAAAGCCAGAAGGTAAGCCTCGTAGCATTATTAATTATTCGATTATGGTGGCGGCGCGACGCGATGCGCCTGGATGTAGTGTTTCAATTAATTCGCCGGTAATAAATATTCGCGAAGAGTGTAATAATTTCATACATACTATTGGACATGGTAAATAGTTATTACGGAACGCGCTTTGAATAAACGATGGAGCGACTCTCGCCTGAAATGGAGTACAGTGTTAGAGTATGTAGATAAGTTACTTTTTTAATTGCCTACATATTAAAAACTTTTTCAAACCTTTTTTGCCGTTGTTTTTATGAAAAAACGGGATTTTTACCATGTCTGAGTAAGTTTGTTTTGAGTCCCCGATATTTCGGCGCAGTTGCATGCACCATGATCACGGAGTAACTAGTTACTAGTTATCATAAAAACAATTGTAGTGACCATGAAAGTTTAAAATGTTACTTTTTTGCCGTGTTTTGGAAGGCACGTTAAACCGTTGATTCTGTTTGTTGTTGTAAGATGGCAGTCGTTTCCCACCAATCCGCATGTGCCCAGCAGTAGAACGTAGGTATGAGGCTGATAATAAACCTTATTTTAAAAGTTTACAATGTTTTGTTGTAATTCTCAGTTACCTTGTTTGCTTACTGCGACCAACGTAAAGTCTTTTCCAGGAAATAGTAGTAAAAAAGGTGTTATCTGTGCAAGTTTATGTAATACCTAATCGTAATAATTTTAAGCTTTAACATAATATGGTTTTTAATGCCGTTTTTTTTCATAAAGAAAAACTTTGTCGTGGTTTTTGTTAAATTAACAATTTAAGATTTGTTGTAGAAAAAATGTCAAAACTTTAAGTCCGACTATGGCATTTTGTTATAAATTTAATAAAGGATTTCTTGTCACTAAATCAATCAACAACTTTTCCAAAATTTACACAACAATAGAATAGTTGCGAACAGAATTAACAGTTTTTGCACTAAATGTCGCTCGGATGACGGAAAGTCGTTAATTTCTTTTTACCAATTTTACGGTAGACCTAGAGCGTGGCTGCGTAACCAGAAAAAAGTTGCCAAAACTACGGCGATGCTAAAACCTCGCCAGTTTTAGGGTTCCGAATCAAAAAAACATTTATTTTAGTAATTTTAACACACAGTAACCTTGTCGCGGTGAAAAAATACTATCAACTCTCTTCCCTTGGGTGTCGTAAAAGGCAAGTAACGGACTAAAGACTGCACATACATCTAACAGCATAGAGCGGCGATGGGCTCGCAAACTGTCACGCTGAGCATATGTGCAGTCTCTATTTGGTGAAAAGTGGACTATGGTAGAGGACTGTTTTTGCGGTCCTCATTGCCTAGTCTCCGACTAACCCTTCGGGGATAATAGTCGTGATCGTAGGTATGTTTGTTAGTACACACAAGAAGTTGTTGTAGAATCTCAATATTCACTTAAACCACTTTGATTTTTTTTTAATATAAGAAGGAGGCAAACGAGCAAGCGGGTCACCTGATGGAGAGCAATCACCGCCGCCCATGGACACCTGCAAAACCAGAGGAGTCGCAGATGCGTTGCCGACCTTTAAAAAGGAGTAGGGTTAAGGAAGGAATAGGATAGGAATTTAATTATGTTCGTGTCTACTTCCATGATTCCGATTGTGATTGTATGAAAAACTACATAAAAGTTTCTATAAAATAAATGTTGTTTGTCCGTTGGTACAAAATGTTTATAGATATCCTTTGTGAAAGAGAATCTAGCAATGTGAATTTTAGCTACACGATAACATATTTAATGTACTTAAGTGTTCCTGAGATAAACTGGATTCATTTTAAAAGTACCTAGGTCTAGTTTTAAACGTATATTTCACTAATAAAGTTTATTATGTTTCAAGTACCTATAGTTTTACCGCTAAATCTTTGTTTTAGCGCTAAAGGTTTTATTTGTTGTGTAAGCTGTACTTACTAACATAATTGATTAATTCAGGAAAATTATAGGTAAGGAACCTCCTTCAAAAGAGTTTTAACTTTTTTGTTAATCGATAGGCCTCATTGCTTATATAATAATCTATTACAGTACTCGAATTTTTTAACTTTCATAATTTCCTTTAAAAGTAAACTTAGTTACCAAATAATCCAGTAATTATTGATTTAAAAATTAAATTTAAGGTACGCCTGACAGCTCAATGAAATATTTAAAAAAAATTTTTCACACATAAACATTAATTAATTAAAACTGAACCTGATGTTTTAGCTATTTTCCTTTTGTAAAAGATCGTCGGCTCTAATTCGACATAAGGCATGTCCTCTTTATGCAAGTGATGTTTCCATTTAAAAAAAAAACAATAGCATTGCAAATTTTAAAATAAGGCATCATAGCCGTCGACTATACTTGTTTCTTAAATGAGCAGATATTGTCCGTTTCATATAAATACTTTGTCCCCGCGTCCAAACGCGAGGATCAAAATACGAGTACAATCGCCGGGCTGGTGGCTCGACTTGAGGCATGGCGCCTAATTCCGGATAACAGGGTTTTTTTGGTCCATTAGTCCCGACACGGCCGATAATCCGCGGCTACTTAATTCCTTTACGGGTTAACACTCTTCACATTTTTACTTTCGTTTCTGGGAAGTGTGTTGCCATGATGATTTTTAGTGACAGAGAATTATTTGCTTTTTCTATTATTGAAAAGGACATTAAATTTTCTTAAAATACTGAGTCTGTAAAGACTGGAGCTTAGATGAAAATTAACTTAATAAACTATTTTCATCTTAACTTAAGAGGCCTATTACATCTCGAATCTGATTTTTACGTAAAAAGCCCATTTTCGCACTTTGTAGAACTTAATATTGCAGTTTTATTTATCGTTTTAATCGAAATAGGATAATAAATTTGTGTATAATATTACAAATCTCCATTCTGTAAGCATAAGTTAAATTCGGACGGCCGGCGCATCGCATTTTGTAGTAATTTTGCAGTTGTATTTATCGTTTTTATCGAAATAGGATGATAAATTCATTATAAAATCTTAATTCCTCATGAAGTAACAATTACTGTGGTATACATTTTTCTCAATAATATTATCGTAGATAGGAGATATTCACAGTTAACTTATAGCGATTTTCGAAGCTTTTGGTTTAGAATAAGATTTTTTTCCTATATAAAGTCAATGATATCTAAAAATTCCGAGGCCGCTACGCACTATTCGACTATACTAAGAGATAACACTATATTTTTTTATTTTACTTGTTTATAACAGTAGTTCAATCGATGAGCTCAAAGAAGTGCCTTCGCGCACTTTATGAATTTTGTTTCTGCAATTTTGGGTTTAATTAAAAAATTAAGCAAAATTTCCAAAAATCGAGGCCGCTACGCACTATTCCAATAGCTATTCTACACTATTTAATAAGTCGTAATTGTTAATGTATTTTGGTTTCTGAGATCCATAACGCCAAAATTGGACATTTTACGCAAAAATCACAGTCGAAATGTAATAGGCCTCTTAAGCAACATCTCTAAAAATCAAGGCCTTACTTACTTAGGTGCAACAGCATTCGATTTTGTAAGTTAAGCAACTTTCGCAATGTCGTGTCCCCAGATGGGTAAATAAATAATAATATTTCGAACACATTCGTGATTCGGAAGGTACACTAAGTTAGTAGAGTACTAGTTGTTATGATATGGCACTTTTTGCGCTGCAGAGACTCCCTCTCGCAGTACGACGTCGACCCATTAGGATCTTTTAGTCTGATGATTTGTTTGATTAATTTGAAAGGTTCAAATCTTAGTATTCTCTGTACCTACATGTTAACATCAAATTTACTCAAAACAGGAATATTACCCATTCGCTTTTAAAGCGCCTTAAAAATTGGGGATTAAATGTTTTTGTCCATTAGGTATAGTCTTAAGTGTTAATGGCGTCTGGGATTATATCGGCTAACAGAGATAAAGCTGAGTGTCTGACTCACTACGGATCACCGTCTGCCACATGATAGCCTTCAGAACAACTCCTTACTACAACGGCATAGAGTTCCAAATTCGGAGACAATAGCAAAAGTGTCACCTCCGTCTTAGGAAGGTTTCGCTTTGCTTGTTACGCGATAAACCTATCTTTTAATCCCATATCTTTAAGTTTAAATACAGGATGTATTTGAGCTTCAGACACTAAAGTTGATTTGAATTATTATCAACAATGGCTTTTGGAAGCTTTGTGTTGTTTAAGTTGACTGAAATGTTTTTATTCAACTATTTCAAATTGGTTCATCATCATCAGCCTACAAACGCACTACTGCTGGCACAGGCATTCCCGTAGGTATGAACAACATCCTGCTGTTACTATTGATATAATCCACTACGCTGACCCAGCTGGAATTGGTGGGTTTACGACGGCCATCTTTCGACAACAACTTGGTTAAAATTTTGGACTTGTATTTTTAGTAAATTTTAAAAAAAAAACTTTTATTCAAAATAACAACGACGACAAATCTATTTTTTTATATAACGCAAGAGGTCAACTGTCGGGTTCGTAAGTAAGGCAAAACGTAGAGGAACTGAATCCTCAACTACTGAGGAACTGGTTTCTTTTCCAATTTTATTTTCTTATCTCTACCTGCTACTAGCATTATAATGGAGACAAATTAATAGAATAGTACTAACTTACCTTAGCCAGACAACTTAAAACAAAACCGTTGGTCTATTTTAATATAACTACGAGTAATTAGTAATTACAGACTCAAACTTCTGACTGAAACAAATCTATGCATACGATATCCAGAGTGTTAGTATCTCCAACCGCAACAATCAGCACTGTATAGTATAATAATCAAATTTCATCACCGCATTATAAACAAAAACGAGAACCTTCAATTTAAAATCCTAACACACAAACAAAAAAAATCATCAAGATATAATTCGTATGGATGTAGATCAACTTTCCTATTGTTAACGCCGCTGGTAGCTCCGAGTAGCGTGTAATGAGAAACTAGAATGTTAATTAAGATCTAATTAACTCTAATACAATCAACAATGCTGCTCGCGTTCCGGAGGCATCCACAAGTCATCGCGAGGGATTTATCTCGACCGTTCTAATGAGATCTCTGACCTTCGAGCGGCGACCCCCTCCGTGACCGATTCGGACTTGCGTAGGGGGACAGCGGCCGGTGCTTTTTATAATGGTAACGTTAATCGAATTGAGATCGGCCAACCCTTTAGTAAAAAATCGGTTGAAACCACTCTTTCCACGACCCATTGTGATGTGAGAACTCAATTTGGTGAACATTGTGCCGGTGACGTGAGATCGGTTGAAAGCGTAATAAAGACGTAGGTACGCACGGGTAGCTGCGTTAGTGAACAACCGTGGTAGGGGAAAAATTGTATAACTTCAAGAGGAACGGGTTATGCAAGGTATTATGTCCTATAATGACTTGTTACAGAGATAAGTCATGTTCGTAACGCAAATAATCCGAATGATACTAATAATAGTAAGATATGGTTGAACGGGGCTACTTTAAAATCATACCTAGGTATGTAACATTGATAACAGCTCCTGTGCTTTGAAGTTGTCTTCATGCAAATCTATGGTACGATCTAATGTAAGCCTAGATGCCAATTTTAGCAACCTAGAGAACTATAGCTGTAATCATTGTTACACTTGATTCCAAGGACCCCGTTCCTCAGTACTTATTGCGTTCTGGGTAATTGTTAATCGTTCATAAGCTTTAACTTCACCTTATGATGAAACAATATATACCTATATATCTACTGTGAATGAGTCTACCGCTTCAAAGGTAGTAGGTACCTACTTGTCTCATGATACATATTTACCTAATAAGCAATAATGATAAAGGGCTATTTGTAGGGCTACTTTATTTTCTGCTAATACTCCTTAGGGTAAATTAACAGAAAAAAAATTAAAACCATTAATTGCGTAATTAAAATGAAAACAAATATTCTCAGTACCTACTTAATAATTTATTTCTGAAAACGCTAATGAATTGCGCTTGCGCATTCAATACACAGCCGCCGCCGGCGGCGTTCGATCCTAGGAGCGTATAAATTCAATTTTTTATGTTTTAATTAATGTTCTAAAATAGGTATTGCCACTCCTAATAAAATATTGAAAAGTTTCGTTTTTGTTGCAAATACAACCACTTTTATTATGTATCTATCTAGGTAGGTAGTATATATGGAGGGGTTTTCTGTTGAATATGTAAAGTTATAAATTATAATTAATTAAACAGGTATTAAATATAATTCATTTATTGTAATGTGTTGATTCAATTATGTAAACTATTTCGATAATTATACCTTAACTATGCAGCTTATCCATTTTTGCATTCGGGTTTTGCGTATATTTTTTATTTGGCATTTTAGATTGATCGTTAATTTTTCTTTGCAGTTATTAGTTATGTCTGTTACTGTTATATTTTAAATTATATTCAAAGATAAGTTCATGCTTATAAATTGACAAATACATACATAACACATAATCACGTCTATTATCCCCGAAGGGATAGTCAGAGACTAGGCAATGAGGACAGCAAAAGCAGTCCTCTACCATAGTACGTCTCACCAAATAGCGACTGCATGTGTGCTTAGCGTGACAGATGGTGAGCCAATCGCCGCTCTATGCTGTTGGATGTATGTGCAGTCTTTAGTCCGTTAGTCGCCTTTTACGACTACCAAGAGAAGAGAGGGGGTGGTAGTATTCTTTCACCGCTACGCGACACGGATATTATACATCATGGTTATAAATTGACAAATTAATGTTAATAATATTGTATTCGGAAAGGTTATTGTCACCATAGTTATCGCTAATAAATATAGATACATTATTATCATTACAATAGTTTAACACATCTTTGTGTCGATTCTCCTATCTTGACACATTAAATATAGTCTAATAGACGAATCAAATTTGAATAAACATTTATTATTAAACGATAACGTTCAAGCCCCAAAATTTCGTCATCCATAAAAGCCGAACAAAACATTCCATTATAATAGCATAATAAAATTGAGATCAATAACATAAATAGGCAATTGTTACCGGCCCTTATAGTGTCTAACCACTTTTATAGAGGCTGAGATATGGAAATAACATTCAAAACTGACCATAATACAAGCTATAAACAAAATTAACAACACAGGGACCCCCGCTGATTTCAATTTTGAGCCTGACATCGGCCCTAATTCAATAAAGCTATAAAATTCACCTAATTATGCAAATGCGCTCGAAATAACAGCCGTAATGCTTGTTTCGACTTTGAAAAATATGATGGGAGCCGTCAAATGAGCCTCTTGTAAATTTGATTAATGAAAATCAACCATTTTGCTATCAAAATAATGCCATTATTAAAATTATTAATTGTTTAAAGTAATTAGTGAGTCAGCAGGAGGCATGAATGAACTTGTAAAAAAATTAAGTCGGGGTCAGACACGTTATTAAGTTGTTCTTAATTAATATTCAGTGGATTTTTTAACCAATTCCCTTAATTTTATTAAAACCGCTATAATTTTTACAACGAACCATTAAAGAAATTGAAACATTTAAAAAGACATCGACACCTCTGATATTTATATGACATATTGATATTTTTCCTCGATAAGCAATTCAAAACGATATTTTGTTTAAATAATAAATAAGGTAAAAAAGAGGAATTTATTGTTATTGCTTAACCTTAACTTATATTATAAATACGAAAGTGAATTTGTTTGTCTGTTTTCACGCTTAAACCGCTAAGCCAATTTAGATGAATTTTGGTATAAAGATAGTTGTGGCCCGAAAGACAGTTTCAAGCTAATTTTTCCCGCAAAAAATAACAATAGTGAAGCCGCGTTAAAAAGCTAGTAAAAGATAAATGTTTTAACGGATATATAAAATATTTGGTTTTTTTTACCTGTAAGTCTAAATTTTGTTTTCTCTGTAAGTGAATTATTATATTTTTTTTAGAGAAATTATATGTATGTAACTATTAAACTTAGTTAAGAACTTTTGATTTAAAACAATCACCCAAATTAATAAAGGCACCAATTTAGATTTCCTAGATTATTAAAATTTGTTTAATCCCTAAAATGTTTTATGCTCATTTAGAATGTACTTAAAAGAAAATGTATCTAAGCGAAATGTAATAAATACCCACCTACTATTAAAATTTGCTTCAAAACGACCACCAATAATAATGGCTGTCGTAAAATGAAAATTTTATAATGTTAATAAATTAGAAAACACAATTTACCTCCACCAAGGAAAAACAATATTTTATACGACACTCACCACTATCACAAGGGCAAACAGGTCCCACAAAAAGTCCTTGTCAAGCACGTGACGCGAGATAGCAGACACGAATAAATTGACGTCAACAAATGACACAATTTACATGATATCCTGTGACGTCTCGGACGAGAACAAAGCAATAAACCGTGACACACCGACGCGCTCAATCGACTGGTTGAGAATAAAGGCTGCCAAGTCACCCACGCAGCGAAAAAGCATAACAAAAAAGAAGCGGCCCCAAGCCACTCCCCTGGGGTACGGCCGACCAATGAGCGCGCGGTGGTACGCCGGTGCGACGGCACGAAGGCGGCCCGAATCTGTTGATACGAGTCCCTACTTCGATACCACTAATTGACTTTATCAACAAACTGACTTTACTGGGCGAAGTCACGATATATGCGTTTGTCTGCCGCGTCAAAAGCCCAACTGAGGTTCACTAGCAATGTAATTGAGTACTTAATGGGTGATTTTCGTTTCTGGCTTATTATTCTGTTATCGATACGGTCTGTTTTTACTATTATCGTTATATAAGTTTAATTAAGTTACGGTTGAAGATTATACGCGAATGTTTTGTACAATTCAGCCATTCAATTAAATAGGGATTTTAATAAACACATCATGGTGAGTTAAGGTAAAACTATGCTAAAACATTGTAAAGTCATCTTTGAATAATTGAGTTCCTGGAAAGTTGTAAAAGTTTTTAATGAGGGTGTCACCATTAAACCGGGGGATAATAAGGTTTTATTTGCGCACATCTACAACAGTCAATTTTGTACGCCCTATACTTTCGACCAACTATCAACATTCGAAGCCCTATTAGGTATCCAATTAGAAGCTATGAAATCTCTATATAGAGCCGGCGAATAACGTTCATCTATAAGTGTCGGCCCCTTTGCTGTAATTGCGCTTAGGGCAATATAATCCCAGCTGGGATGCATGCCCACTCGCAACTTAGTTTCTTACAGGAGTTTTGGAATGACTCTTTTAACAATAACTTAAAGACTTTCGGCTAATGCTGTTTGTTATTGTATAAATAAGATGTTTTAGGAAAACGTAAACATAATGTGAATAAGTTCGAGTACCTTATCTTATCCTAAGTCCTATCTACTTTCTTCAATTATGAAAATAATAAGTTTTCTACTATTAATTGACACCTACAATAGAAATATTTTTTCCAGAATCCAGAACAAGAAACAAGATTTATTGGTGCTTAAAAATACCAATATCATATTTATTTTATTTTTACTGCCTCGGTTGTCTAGTGATTACACTATACTTGTGTTTATCAATCCAAGATGTTAGAATCCTAGCATAGCAGAGGTAGGTAAGTAGGTATATATAGATAGACGCTGTACGGGTTTGTTCTAAGTGACAATCTTATCTAACTCATCTAAGCCTTTCGCTATAGCATCAATGTCAGCATTGTTATTCTTCAACACTTTTTCTGAATAAAAATACAATAATACACCTAATTTTCTTAAAATAAAATGGAAAAGGTCTTCCCTCTTTAAATTGCTGTGCCCGACAGGGTTCCTAATGAACCTGTACCTATATTATAACAACTTTGTAACATAATGGTGTGCAATAAAACTATTGAGTATTGAATAATCGTTTTTGGCAATAAAATGTGTGGTTACATATTTATAGCATTGCTGTGCTCCGACAGTTAGGTACAGGATATTTCAGGTCTTTTAAGTATACCATTACATTATAAAAAAGTCTAATTTAGACCTTAGCTAGGAGTCGCCTGGATAGCGAAATTTCCGAAGTTCGAATCCCAGCTGAGAGCTAAATGGGACTTGTTGTTATTTTTTATTTTTCTTATAGTAATGTTATATTAAATATTAAATTATACTGCTCGTTTATTATTTTTTATACTTATCAAATTCCTGCCTTTATTCTTTTTTACTTCTATTCTGTACCTTACTGTACTAAAATATTAATTTCAGGTACTTACCGAACTAGGGATTGAAAGTGGACAAGGTATGCCTGTCCTTAGTATGAAAATTCAATCTCGCCCCCTGGGGGTCGAGTGTGAACTATGTTTGAGGGTTGAGAGGAAACAAATGAACTAATCTTTTTTTAGGGGTCGAGGGGACGAGAGTGGACTAAACGGAAATAAGTAGGTACTATTTATTTACTCAGTGTGAGATGAAGCGATGTGCAATGTTATGCAAGCGTTATGTAAGATGGAGCGTTGTCCTGTTTTGGGAAATTAAAAAAAAACACAAAAAACCATACAAATCGTCGAACTTATCCGCTCCACCTGCTCATAAGGAGTGATGAAGTCGAAACAACCTTCGCAGTCAACTTTAATTATAAAATCCTATTTACAAATCGCACAGGCACTGTTAATAGCGATGTCGCAATTGCCTCCATCACGTCCGTAATTAGTCCCCAAGCCCCAAGACGATGTAATTAAAACTATTAAAATGACATTTGGCGCGGGCGGCGCGGCGTCGGGACTTAAGAGCTAGGCGGGTCGCGTGCTCAGTTCCGTATGTAATAATACGAAATCGTTTTACGGGCTGTTGTTTCGACACGACATTATAATGTGATGTCTCGTCGTTGGAAATCTTTTCGGAATACAATTAGAAAGTCGCTGTTTCGGGTAATTTGATTCGTTACATTAACGTGGTGCGTCTGAAGACTGTCCTTAAAAAGTTACAACGAGCAGTGACAACTGAGACTTGTACTCTTCGTACAACAAAAAGAAAGCGAGCTTGAAAGCTCCGGTTACCTATCTGGAAAATAGGCAGTGAACTACACGTGTTCAGGGAAACTCTCCCAACTCCCAAGACTAGTCTTTAAGTACCGAAAGAGAGCGCTCCGGCGGGTTCTGATTTGGCGTCAAGCCCTAATGCCGCGTCCGCACGCTTGATACTTGCCGCAAACTCCAAACCTCTACAAACGTTTGGATTTGTGATTTGTTCGACGGATCGGCTACAAGCGTGTGCAAACCATGCCAATTAAACGCTCTATCCACACGTTTGAATTTGTGACGGCTTGTTGAGGTTTGCCAAGCGTCTGGACGCGGCATTTCTCCTTGGTTTACTGGCGCAGGGACGTCTGGCACTTCTTGTTTAACCTGACGGTTGGTCTCGAGGTGCCAGTACATATAAAACTTAGTTAATGTAAGAAGAGGGGATGTCCATAAAAATTAAAAATGGCTGCAGTAGTGTTTTCTGAGATTTATGCGAACACTACACATTGAAATGTAACACTTTTTATAACACATTTGCTCGTAAAGTGGCTCTTATTACACCGATTTCAGCATCGTAATGTAGCTTATTGCACACTAGTGCGGTAAAGTAAAATTAGTAATAACACACTAGTGCGGTAATGTAAAATTAGTAATAATTTGCATCTATGGACAACACAGACCACGCCCACACAGTCCACGCTTCAGCAAGAAACAACTGCACAGTCTGCACACGTGCTTAGATGGTGAGCCTTTAGCCTGTTAGTCGCTTTTACGACACCCAAGAAAAAAAAGGGGTGGGTACCTATTATTATTTTGAAGAGCCAATCACTTCTATGCTGTTGAATGAATGTGCAGTCTTTAGTCCGTTAGTCGCCTTTTACGACACCGAAGGAAAGAGAGGGGTTGGTAGTATTATTTTGATGAGCCCATCGCCGCTCTATGCTGCTGGATGTATGTGCAGTCTTTAGTCCGTTAGTCGCCTTTTACGACACCCAAGGGAAGAAAGGGGTTGGTAGTATTATTTTTATGAGCCCATCGCCGCTCTATGCTGTAGGATGTATGTGCAGTATTTAGTCCGCTAGTCGCCATTTACGACACCCAAGGGGTTTGATGGAAAGACTTCCTTTCACATACCTATATTTTGTCGACTCAAACAGCGGCTTCTTGTTCAATAATTACTTTGAAAGTTTAAAAATAAATATGTCTAGTTTTAGTAATGAAGAACTAAACTTCATTCTACACCACCGGAAATAATAAGTGAAGCACAAAATGTTATTGACAGCCTATTACCATCTAAGTCCAAAGAAGAATAATACACTAGCTACAAAAAAATTATACACTAGAAAAACAACAAAAACACGCAGTCATTTTCAGAAAATGTGTTTTCCTCGCAAATATGTTATAAAACGTCGTATGACATACGTGCGCTTTGATAATTACAGCCTCTGCTTTCTTGTAGCCCTCGCCTACGGCTCGGGCAAGCAATATCGCCTCTGCTGTAATTTTCAACTTACCGCACTAATATCATAATGTACTATTACAAATGAACTTACTCTTATAGAAAACATTTAAAGTTAATGTTAAGTCCTGGTGTTTTGCACCATTTACATTTAAAGTTAATTTTAGGTCCTGGCGTTTCGCACCCTTTACATGGTCCGTGGTCACAGTCTGTGTCGAGAAAAGTTTTTCATTAAGCTGCAGTAGATTTCGTTGCACTTCGAAAGATAAATCTTAACATCATTTATTGTCATCAGCCTATAAACCGCCAACCCCCACCCCAACCTTTAAATTTCAGTAAAGATGTGGGACTTACGCGGACTTCTTGAGAGAATTTGACAAGTGACGTTGATTTTTACCATTGAAAATTGTTATCAGATGCAAATCGCCTGAGACGTTTTTTTGGCCATAGCTCCGAGGATTTTGGGAGGATCGAGATTAGAATAGTACCAAGAGTTGAGGAATTTATTAAAACACGTGTAGAAAAAGGGCTAGTAACTTTATTTGGAATTTTGAAAATGTAAAAAATTGGGATTTTTGGGTTTGTTTGGTTTGTTTACTAAATTGTAAATGTTTCGAAAAAAAACAGACTTAAGAAAAAATAAAAATAGGTTCTAGGTTATTTAGCTACAAAATAGCGAAAAAATTTTGAAAATCAGTTAATAATTATTGTGCCTGTATGCAGACGAGAAGTGCATTCGAGTTGGAATTTCGAAAATCTAAGTGAAATTCATCTGGAACCTTGGCGCCCGATTAATGAATTTCACTAAGGTAGTAAAAGAGAAAAGAAAATGTTACTCTCTGTGTTGTGCAGCGTTTGAACCTGTAGGTTGTCCCTTTAGATTTGTAATTGTAGAAAAACGGACCGATCGGCATGGTAATAGTGATAAAGATGCGGATGCAGGCGAGAAGTGCATTCGAGTTGGAATTTTGTAAATCTAAATGAAATTCATCGGGCGCCTTGGCACCCGATGAATGGATTTCATTTAGGTTGTAAAAGAAAAGAAAATGTGGTTCTCTGCGTTGTGCAGTATTCTACATTCGTATGTTATAATTCGACTTGTAAGTACTGTAGTTGTGTAAATTTTGGGAGGTACATCTCAAAAAATTCTTATTTTATTATTCAACTTGTAATGTGTTATTCAAAATAAAATAATTTTATTTTCGTAAATTTTTGTATTAATTTTCAATGCTCCGATTCTTGCGGGGACTGCGAAACCTGTGAATTTTTGTGTTTGTTTTGCCAAATCTCACACTTACTGAACGTGCTTTTACGAACACTTAACGATTAATAATACACTATCATCACACAGTTATTTTCGACAAAAGACAAATTTTAGAAAATTGTTTCATTTTCTGCAAATATGACAACGCGACGTAAAGTCCTGTCGAGTGTTTGAGAAGTTTGAGTTTGAGTTTTGAGTTTGAACTTTTTTGAAAAACCCCATAAAAAGTATGCCCTAATTTTCTACATTTCCTTAGAATTAAACAAGATGGTTGAAAAACTGATGCAAATAAACTATCAACAGAAATACAGAAAACTTTTTATGGGACCAATTATCGCAAAAAAACAGCCGTAATGAAAAACCTATAGTATCTAGATAAAATTAATTTAGGCTTTAAGATACTCTAACCATCATGGTACAATGGGCGTGATATCGTATAGTATCTTATAAATTTTATACATGTATGTAGGTATGTAAGTTTGACGGCCGCCGTCCTCGTCTTCGTAATAAGGTTCAATTCCCGGTCGGGTCAATTTAGAAATAACTGTTCGCTATATTATTTCTGGTCTGGGTGTTTTCTATGTATAATAAGTATGTTTATTCGTTATCTATTTTAACCATTCAAAACAAGTTTCAAGATAAGCTTGACTTGGGCTAGATAATTGCTGTAAGAGAAAGTTTCTTATTTATTTATTTATTACATGTATAGGCAAATAAACAAACATAAACGATAAAATAACAAGATAACATTAAAAAAAAACCATCACTACAAGCGACTACTGTAAAAATTACGTAAATTTTGTTTTTTTTTATTACAACAACGTCGGTCGGTATAAGAATAATTCAACCATTAGTTTGAGCACAGTTTATTTCGACAATAAACGTTTTATAATGAATCGCATCAGCGTAATAACGTTAGATAAACACCGCACTGATTGCGCATTACGATGCGCGCACGCAGATTGCCAAACAAGGAGCACTTCCTCCCACGGCGGCAATTACAACGAAATAATCACTGTGAATAATGAACTAGCTCAGATAGCGCATCATGCAGCGACGTTTGCCCACGTTATTACTAACCACATGTCATGACGCTCACCAACCAAATTGGTCCATATTTAATTTTGGGAAAATGTAAAAATAAACGTTTTTATTTGTGTAAATAACACAATAAAACTGGCAGCCCCATTACGCCGAAGCCGCCGCCGCCGCCACCAATTGGTACCCACAAAATTACACAGATACTATCTGTGTCGCCCGTAATTGTTATTTTAGTGTCGTTAGTGCCCCGGATCGTGTAAATTCAGTTAGGGCAGTACGACGACATCACTGTGCCATACATATTACTTTTTTTTATTTTTCAAATTTAATAATTCAACCTTTTTGTTCCGACCGGAAACGGACGTGTTAGGAAAAAATTGCGCACATCCGCGCGCTATATAAAAGCAATTAGGCTTTCGAAATGAGAACAACAAAGGCGCCGCCGTATCTTTCAGTTAACGGTAACGTGACAATATTAAAGAGCGGCCGAGCTGAATGAAACATTATTGCCTTTTCGACGGAGCGGAGTTAATGAAGGAAGGTATACCCAAAGCACTTGCGAATAGAATCCATTTGGAGCATTAGTGCGTTGCCGCTTTTGTCAAATGCGGAAATGTCAAAGTGTCGATCGGTTGACGAAATGTGTCCGTTTGCGGTCACGGAATCAATCGGCGTGTCATTTCGCCCGGCGTCACCGGGGCTCCGGATGTGGCGTTCGCCGTTGTCTCCACGGTTAACGTTTTTTTTTTACCTTGTGTAAGGGACTTAATTTAAAATAAATTGCTTAGGACGTTCACTCTGTTTCTTGTGGACGCGATGACGCTTAGCGTTTATTTTTTCACCAATGATAGGTACCATTGGTTCGTATTCTTTTGTTTGCTTGATAATAAAAGCGAATGTCTCTTGTTAATTGGTTAAGGCGAGTCGTTGACCTCTGTTGTCCGTTGTGAGGAAGGTTAGAGGAAGAGCGGTGTCAGTGCTACTTTAATTGTAATCGAATTTAATTCGAGACGACTACAATGGTTGGAAGTAAGCAAATCACCCAAACTCATACAAAGAACGATTAACAGAACAATCTGAATTGTTTGTTTTCAAATGTAATTAAGTACCTACTCGGTCCCCTTATTCACAATTACTTCCCAAGATATTTGTTACTTACCGATGCATAAATAGAGATATAGGTACAGAACATACTTAATAAATGTTGGTTATATAATGTTAATAAATGTTAAATAGTTACTTTTAAAACATTTATACTGCAACAACTAAAATTATATGTTATGCCGTATATTTGCTATCTGCAGTATTAATAATTATAATTCATTGGTTCATGATGACTCTGCAAATTAAACACTCCACTGTACATATATTCCACATATCCATAAATTGAAATTTAAAATTGATCTCACCTATATTTCTATGAACTCTTGACGACGCGATGGTCAAGAGTTTGATATTTTTTAGTGCTGCCAGAGAGAGAGAGAGATATTGAAAGAAAGAAAGAAAGAAAATCATTTATTGATACATAACACACACAAATTAACATACAAACAGGTAACAAAACGAAAACGCAGACGTGAAACATCATTACAATTAGAATTATCATATCTTTTGTGTACCTACTTACGTCAAAGTGGCATAGTCTAGCGTCCCAACCGCAGAAACCCAGTGTTTAAAGGCTGATGTTATCTTCTTCTTCAGCGTGTCATCGTCCACTGTTAGTCCTCTCTCCAGTCCTCCTCCAACCAGCCCAGTCGCCAATGTATCTGATCCAAATAGCATTATGACCGCGTTAATGTCGTCGGACTAAGGATTCGATCTGCAGGCAGAGGTATTAAGAGTATTATGTTCATAGATAATAAAATTTTAAGATGATGAACTTCCATACTAGCTTTTCTCCCCTATATTTAAATTGAACCTCATTTACTGATTTCAGGTGAGTACACCTAGGTAGGTACTTATTTTACAGGAGTCTGCACAGTGACTCATGTTTCATGTTTTAAGACTTTCTTACAAACAATACTTACTACCGATCATTTAAACAATCGTCATCACCTATTTAATCCATTAAATAAATTTTATAACAACAACACACGCCTTTTTATAGCTAGCCAAAAGCATACTTAAGTACCAATTTGCATATTACAAAAAGCTTTAAAAAATCTAGCGATTATTTAAAGAGATTTGTTTGGGTTTTCCAGTTATGTAAGAAAGGTTTTTTAAACATCTTTTAATAGATTACCATACAATATTTTAGTTTTCACTTCAGTATCTACGTCATACTCGTATAAGAAACCCTAAAGCAACATTTTATGTATCTAGATGTAGCGGTCTAAGCAGTGCGTTGATAGACATCAGCTAGTCAGTTTTCTCTTTTATATATGGGTAAGTAATATATAGACAAATAACACGGTTGTCTGTCGTCGTTACAGTGACTCAATTCATCACCTACAATTTTTGATTAAATAAAAATAACAATTAGACATAAATTGTTCGGTCTTATCACTAAAGTGATCCATATACTATATCATAGTAGATACGAGAGGAGAAACAGCTGTGACAGTAATCTATCAGGGCTGCTGATCTATATTGTATATCTTAGTAGATAGAATATATAGTATATCTTAGGGAAGAGAAACAGCCCTGCCAGTATAATTTCAACCGCCTCTGTGGTCTAGTGGCTAAGCCACCGGTATCAGACCCAGAGGTCCCGGGTTCGATTCCCAGCGGGGGGTACATCTTTGTGTGCTCGGTTTGGTTGGTGGTAGGGCTGTTAAGTCCGCCTGGCTAGCTACCACCATCTTATTTAAGTATGTCGCCATAACAACGATGTTTTTAGCATTGTTGTCTTCCGACAGTTTGAGATGAGATAGCCAGTTCCTCAGTGGTTGAGGATTCCGGGTGATGCGCGCTTCCACCTTCGGCCTTATACACTTCACTTTCCATCAGGTGAGATGAAAGCCAAGCGCCTACCCGTTGTAGAATAAAAAAATAAAAAATAATTAAAAAATCCATCAGGGCTGCCTCTCCGCTTGCCAGCCCTGCTCTAACCCAATATTTGTTTTAATGACAAATAATTGATTGAGCACGCCCCGATCGTGCATCCTCCGCGCGGCCCGTCACGAGATGGCCGGGCACGACGCCGGTTGCGTACTAACGAAATTTGGTCGCCTTTGTCGAATGCGGAGCAAAAAGCAAATCGAGTTACCGGCCGGCCGAAACACGAGAAAATCGACAAACAAACACCATTATCACGGCCATTTCCGAGCGGGGCTCGCTCGTGACGGCGATGTTTTCAGTTGCCGGCACTACCGAGCTTTATCACCACCATTTGGTAAGTACAAACCTCTTTGCGTCGCAACCGTTGCTGCTTCGTAACTGTTATCATCTTTTTAAACCACTACTGACTACGCAATGTAGGTTATGACGACTTAAATGTAAGCTTTAGTAGTGGACGCCAGGGATTGAATTCCCGACTCGTCTTTTTGGCCAGATTCGGTGGCCGCTAAGCAAACTGAAGCCCAGAATCGATTGGTCGCGGCCTGCAGCTCCTCAAATGGTACTCTTTGTGGTACGTCCGCTTGAAGGCGGTATCAACAACCTATTGAAATTATCGTAAATACTCGGATAACATAGTTACACTGTTTATGTAACGAAGTAACAAATTTTCATGTATTTCAAAACGTCAATTTGCTGTTTTAGTATAATAATGTAGAGGTAATGTAAAGGTTGAAATGATTGGGATACATATACATGTAATTACGACTTTTATCCCTGGAGGGTTAATCAGAGATTGGGAAATGATGACAGCAAAAGCAATCCTCTACCATAGTCCACTTTTCACCAAATAGCGACTGCACATGTGCTCAACGTGACAGGTGGTGAGCCCTTCGCCGTTCTATGCTGTTGGATGTATGTGCAGTCTTTAGGCTGTTAGTCGCCTTTTACGACACCCAAGGGAAGAGAGGGGGTGGTAGTATTCTTTCACCGCAACGCGACACCGTTATACCTACAGTGTGGAAAAAAAAGACCGTGGTTGGAGGAAAAGTACCCTTAATATTGATGATGGCAAATTATACTGAAAGGAAACATTCTTTTATTTTCAAAAATAATTAGAACTGCATTTTTAAAATTTATGAAAAATCACCTGCTTGAGTCGGGAATCGAACCAGTGAAGTGTGAAAAAACAACATGTATTTTATGATACCAAGCGAAAGAGTCATTCATAAGGATCGATTTCTTTTAAACAACGTGTCAAAAATAAATAATAGTGTCATAAATTAAAAAAAAGAACAAGAGTTTTTTTTCTTTTTGTAAAGCTTACTCACATATCAAGAAAATGGGTCTCATTTTGAGCAATTCATAAGTTAAGTAAACTGTTTTCTTTAGATAGTAGTTAAATAAGCTTACAAAAAAAAAAAAAAAATTTCTTGGTCTTTCGTTAATTTAAGATACTATGTTGTTCAAAAGAAATTGATCCTTAGGATGACTCTTTCGATTGTATTTATCGTTTTTATCGAAATAGGAGTTTTGGGGGGCAAAGTTGCTCGCGTCCGTAGGTTTACCCTTGAGACCCTACACGTGATCCCTGGGTGGTGCTAAATGAGTGACACTGACTGAGTGGTAGAGCCACGCTGCGTTGCAGCACGCATTGGGCCGGCTCGCCCGGCGTAATACCACCCTCTCACGAATATTCGGCGTGAAATAATGGCACATTCTATTCCTTCCTTAAACCTATTCCTCCCTTAAAGGCCGGCAACGCGCCTGCGATTCCTCTGGTTTTGCGGGTGTCCATGGGCGGCGGTGATTACTCTCCATCAGGTGACCCGCCTGCTCGATTGCCTCCCTCTTTTATAAAAAAAAAAAAATTAACAAATTCAATAAAAAATCTTTATTTCTCATGAAGTAACAATTATTATTCTGGTATAAATTTTGCTTAATATATACCCTAGATAGGAGAAATTCACAGTTAAAGCGATTTTCGAAGTTTTTAGTTAAGAATAAAAAAAAATTTCTATATAAAATCAATGATATCTAACAATTCCGAGGCCGCTACGAACTATACGACTAGGTTTATAAGAGACAACATTCATTTTTTTTTTCTTTTTTTTAGAGCAGTAGTTCAATCAAGGAGCTAAAAAAAGTGCCTTCGCGCATTATATGAAAATCCTTCTTTGCAATTTTGGGTTTAATTAAAAAGTGAAGCAAAGTTACGCGAAGCGTGGCTGCTACGAACTATGCCAAAGCTACTTATTCTAAGTATACTATTCAATAAGTCAAAATTGTTAATGTATTTTCATAGAATAATTACTAATATTATTCTGAGTGTGTTTTGTTTCTGAGATCAAGAACGCCAAAATTTGCCATTTTACGCAAAATCACAGTCTAGATGTAATAGGGCTCCTAATGTAATGTAATTTAGTTATCCTATAGGTGCTCTACAGTTAACTTATATCTTAAAAATAAGAAAAAAAAATATTTTTCACTAACTCCAATCAAACTAAACATTGATATTAATACACACACAAACACAATAATACACAAAGCAATTAAAAAAAGAGTCATACACCTATTTTGTTTTTACTAATATTTTGTTACTAATAACCGTGACGCGTAGCGGTGAAAGCGTACTACCACCCCCTCTCTTCCCTTGGGTGTCGTAAAAGGCGACTAACGGATTAAAGACTGCATCCCACAGCTTAAAACGGCGATGAGCTCTCCACCTGCCACGCTGAGCACATGTACAGTCGCTATTTGGTGAAAAGTGGATTATGGTGGAGGACTGCTTTTGCTGTCCTCGCCGCCTGGTCTCTGACTAATCCTTCGGGGATAACAGTCGTGATTATATGTATGTATGTATGTATTTTTGGATAATTACATACACATATCACGCCTGTTTCCCGGCGGGGGAGGCAGAGCCCACAGCTGTCCAATTGCTACGATCCTGACCTGACGTAGGTACATCCTTTGCTAACTAACTTTGATGATAACCTGAAGGGGATCCTGCACGAAATTGTGAAAATTAACGTATTTTTTAGGTTACTTGTTAAAAAAGAACTTACGTAAGTTAGCCTGATCATTGCACAAGGTCGTGGCCTTGTTGAAATTTGAAACAAATTCTTTAAACAATAACAAACAATACAAAAATGTAATGACTCCTAAAAACATTTTTTTTCGACAACTTTCTTAATTTTACGCATGGAACAATAATTCTTAAATGAAAATATTTGTATTGATGTTCCGCAGGTCGCCCCCATCTTAAAAAAGTAAATTTTCATTTTTAACACCAGCGCGTGATGGTTTTGTACATTTCGCAGAATAAAAACATTGATCTAATCAAATTACTAGGTCTGAAACTTCAAAGCAGAATTGTTCTAATTTTAAATGTCAATGATTGATTTTGCTTTGAAGTTCACTAAGAGACTTATATGTCAGTTTTTGCGACCGCACGGCACCCTCTTAAGAGGGTTTACGCATTTTGGTTTCCTATACAAATTCCAAGTTGACATTTTTTAACACCAGTAAGCCTGTACGAGCGAGCTCCTACAGCTCACATTTCACTGGCGCGGATTACATTAAACATATAATTATGTTTTGACACATTTTTTTAGGAGGAGCTCGATGGCGCTGCGGCTACCGCGTTCGGCTTGCGATCTTGCCCGCTAAGCAACTTTCGGAATGCCGGCTCCCTGGTTGGGTGACGAAATTTAAAACATCTCGAGCTCCTCCTCGTGCTTCGGAAGGCACGTTAAGCCGTTGGTCCCGGTTGTTGTCGTAAGATGACAGTCGTTAAAACCCACCAACCCGCATTGGGCCAGCGTGGTGGGTTATGGCCCAATATCCCCTCGTGCATTGCCCACGTGGGAGGCCTGTGCCCAGCAGTGGGACGTTTATAGGCTGATGATGACATTTTTAGTGCTAATAAAGACATTGGATTGAGCGTACGTGTTTTACCTCTCCACGACATTACCTTACAGACGGCACTCCGTCAAACTTACCAAATCACACCAACAGCATACAATCAGCTACGTACAGGTTGGGGCCTGTACAAAGCGAATTTTGATGAAACTCGGCATGCTGAAGTAAAATATAGAGATGTAAATAGTTTGTTGAAAACATTTTTTAAAAACGTTTTTTAAAAAGTAAATTTTTAAAAAGTAGACTTTAAATCGTTAAATCGCAATAACTCTAGGAAGGTCATCTATTCCTGATTGAGGCGCTCGAGATAAAGTTCAAAGTTCTTTATTGCATTCATGTTGTACTTACATAAACAGGTGTTAAAAAAAATAAAAAAAAGAAACAAACATGACCCTGCAAGGGCACAGCAAGTACAAAATATCTAAAATTACAGTACCTACTCATTATTAAATTAAATGTATTTCACATTATTATAACAAATTCTTAAAATGTACATTAAAATCTAAAATTGTTTAATCTAAATCAAAAATAATCCTATTATTACACATTTCCATTATTACATTTACATTCAAATCAATCTGGTCACCCAACTGGTAATCTTTTATCGCGAAAGCTGCTTAATTTACGAAATTGCATTCCGCTAGCCAATGAAGCTGCATCGTATATTTAATAAGTCACACATTTAGGTTCTAAAATAGTCATAGGCATTCACCACTAAAAATACCAAGAACTTTATTAGATTCAATCTTCCCGTAGCAGCATTTCAGTATACAATGTATGTGGCGCGTGTACAGTTGAGTACAATAATATCCCAGCTGTTTGACTTTGTCGCTTTATTGTGGTCTTGGTCGCCAAGGAAATCTTAGAATAAATATAACCAGAGAGACGTTACTGCGACAAGGTAAAAAAGTTCGAAAAAATAAGTAAATGTTGAAAAAGTTTTTTTTTTTTGCAGGATTCAAATTTGCACCGTCTGACATTTCGGGTCAGGTGCACTATCAACTATGCAATCGTTGGCTTTGTCTGATTATGATTATATATGATACTTAGATAAAATCTATACTAATAAAAAAGGGTTGCCACGAATGTACTCTGCACTTATTTGGCTTATTCTTTTTTTTGCTGTGTTTGTAATTTTCAGGACAAGGTTTGCATGAAAGAACATTTTTGGAAATTTGTCACGTGGTACCTACGTAGTGTTCATTCGGACATAGTCGCAGGCAAGCCGCTAGTGATGAATATAATATCAATATCTACGAGTACCTTTAATAGAAGGTACTCAACCTAACAAGGTTACAGGTAAGACAACTCACCCACCCACTTTGAGCCAGCGTAGTGGATTATGACCCTATCTCACCATGTCGTGCTGTCCACGTGATAATGCTAGTGCCAAGCAGTGGTACGTTTATAGGCGTCGATATCTACATACATACGCCCTAATGGTTTGGAAAGATTTGGACATTTTTCACCTAAATGCACGTAAATGATAAACAAGGAAAGTGTCAAAGTTATTGGTCGTCACGTGAACCACCTTTAGTATTTAGTTTCACTATAATTAATATCTTATTAGATTTTAGATAAATTTGATTAGTTTTATTAGTTTTATTAATGATTTAAAAGTCCAAATCGCATGCCGTGGCTGTCTGTAAGTAAAAACTGTGCTTAGATAAGGCTTATGTTTGTAACAGTATCATCGTTTTTGTTAGTATATGTTTTGGTTGACTGTCCAAATAATAAATAAATAAATACATACATACATAAAATCACGACTTTTATCCCCGAAGGGTTAGTCAGAGACTAGGCAATGAGGACAGCAAAAGCATTCCTGTGCCATAGTCCACTTTTCACCAAATAGCGACTGCTCATGTGCTCAGAGTGACAGGTGACCCCATTACCCGATTTATGCTGTCGGATGTATGTGCAGTCTTTAGTCCGTTAGTCGCCTTTTACGACACCCAAAGGAAGAGAGGTGGTAGTATTCTTTTACCGCTACGCGACACGGTTATCGATATCTACAAGGTACAAAAGTGCTCACATGTTATTGAGCCCGACGTTACACAGCTTCGCTCGTTTTACAGGGGTGCCACATTGCGATGAGTAAACTTTTATCGGTTTATGAACTTGGATTGGATGGGTACGGGTATTAGCACAGGTGTTAACTCCTCTCAGCAATAACGGCGGTTACGAAACACCGGCCTTACAATCAACTCTTAGCAATAATTAGAATCATACATACTTACATATAATCAAAACTATATCCTCAAAGGGTTAATCAGATACTAGGCAATGAGGACAGCAAAAGCAGTCCTCTACTATAGTTCACTTTTTACCAAATAGCGAATGCACATGTGCTCAGCGTAACAGGTGGTGAGCCTATCGCCACTCTTGCTCTTTGACGTATGTGCAGTCTTTAGTCCGTTAGTCGCCTTTTACCACACCCCAGGGAAGAGAGGGGGTGGCAGTATTCTTTCACCGCTACGTGACATGGATATTGTAAGATGACAGTCGGTAAACTCCACCAAACAAGGTTATATTCCAATCTCCTCATTTGCTAATGTTTATGGGAGACCCAAGCCCAACGGTAGGATATAAATAGGCTGATAACAACGATGAATAATTTTATAATAACATGGTCGTTAAATAGCAGAGTGTTCAAAGAAATTATTACTTTTTCAGAACACATCTTGTATTGAACTATCCCTTAATTAACATAAATTCTTACTTTATTACATTAATATCTAGACGGACTGTGGCATGCAACGATACACGCTGTTACTGACTAGAATTGCGTAAATGCATTAATTAATCATGAATAATAATATTCGCACCAAATAGGGCTGTGAAAGGAAGTGTTTATGAATAAATTTAAGTGTATTTTGTTCTACTACTGATAAATCAAAATAGTTCTGAAAAGCAGTTGATTTTCGACGTTTCCTACTAAGTAGGAGACTATTAGGCTATGAAGACCGCAAAAGCAGGGCACTGCCACTTAGTCCACGTTTCACCAAATAAAAAACTGCACGGGTGCACCAAAGTTCACCTAAATTTACAACTCCGATAATCGGAACTCCGAAAATGTTCTTCCTAACATTTTAACAATCAAAATTCCGAACTACTCTGTTTCTAATAATTCCGAATCATTCAACTTCTTAATGTCAGTAGCAATAAACATATATTAGGTATACTTACTATTATTTGTTTTCCTATATCATCATATTTATTTATCGTATTTAATTATTTTTTCATATAAAATCAGACATATAAACAGACCAGATATATTCTTATAGATAAAACATATAACATTTTTGCCCGAACTAGGAAAATCCTGTATATCAGGCGACCATAATGCTAGTTAGTACTTATATTGAAAGAAAAAAATAAATTGAATTAAATTAAAACACAATTCATCACTTATAATTAAATCCACATAGTATGTGTCTAATTAAAATTTTAACAATTTAAATGGATTTACAAAAGCTTTATAAACTATAATGGTACCTAACTCTAGCCCAACTTATACAAAATAACTATTATATCTTTAACACTATTATTCAAATGATTGAGGATAGCTGCCCTACTCCTGTAGATCACGTGATAGGTTAGAAATTAAAATTCAAGACAATCGCTACGCTGCGCTTTGCGATTGTCTTGAATTTCGAGGTTATTTTTTTTTTATTAGACAACAGAACTAGCTGCCTACTCCTGTAGGTCATATTATGAAAATTATGTTTAGGGATAAAAGCGTTATGAAAAACAACAGTAGGAGTTTAAATTTATTTACATTAGTGTTAATATTAATTACAATTTTCGGAAACTTGAGTGTTATGAACATCATCGGTAGTACTACAAATTGTATGAATGAAAACTTCAGGAAGAAAAATTTGAGATAGAGTGATGATTCAGATTACAATTGGATGAACGTGGCAATTTAATAGGATCTTATTCAATGTACATCCCTACATGATCTAGCTAGTTACCGATGTCACTCAAACAATTGAAGTAAAATTAGTGACGTGACGCTAGAAAGTATAGCCAAATGGAGTTTTAATTAGTCAGATAAGAGGGTCGTTACATACGCATTTGTGCCAAGTGACGAGCACACACGTTCGCTGGGGTACCGTGGGACAATCCCTGACAACGCATGACCGTTTATGAACGCGATTATGCATGCACTAACTGTTTTAATTGTCATGAAACTTTGAAGGGAAGACAATGCTACTTAACTACACTAATATTATAAAGAGGTGATGTTTGTAAGATTGCATATAATTGCAGGTAATCTACTCGTCTAATTTCGAAATTTCAGTCACCAATATTTAGAATGGACTTTCAGGGTGGACATTGGCTGTTTATTATACTGTATAAGCGGTCCTGATAAAGGTCCTGGTCCCTGCTCCAAGTCCATACCTACCTGTATATCACAGGATAAGGACGAGGTATTCTCAAAGCAGGAGCAGAATGGCTTCTTCGAAAGGCTTTGCTGGTTTTGTGTGCAAGCTCAATAACATATTTTTATATCTTTTTTCCTTGAGTTTCAAAGATATTTCTTGCTTAGTAACATTAAAATGCAATGAAATTTTGGTTAAAATTGCCTCTATGGTCTAGTTGCTAAGCCACCGGTTTTAGACCCAGATCCGACAATTTAGAGATATTAAGCCAGTTCCTCAATGATTGATGAATCCGGGTGAAGCGCTTACACCTTCGGTCGTATCGTCACTTATTATTATTACCATCAGGTGATTGACAATACGCTTATTTAATAAATAAAAAAGAACAGTTTTGCAGAGTGACAAAACGCTTATTGGATAAATAAAAAAGAACAGTTTTGCAGGAACGCTCGAGTGATACCCCTGGTGTTGTAAGCGTTTAAGGCTACGCTTTGCGGTGATTTCCATCAGGCGGAACGTATGCTTGTTCGCCACCTAATTGGTATAAAAAGAAATAACTAGTAATAGTTTTCATCTTCGTTAGTATTCCGTGACCGTAATTACCTGAAAATCTACTTTTCATATTTTAAATATCATCAAAAGATATTAAACTAAATTAGTGGGTTCGATCCCCGGTCAGGTCAACTTAGAAAATATGTTTTTTCTAAATTGTCTCGGGTCTGGGTGTTTTATGTATTTAAAGTATGTATTTAAATATTTTAAGTATGTTTATCCGTTGTCTAGTAAGTGTAGGATTTTTTTTTTTTTTTTATTATTGTTGCGAGCAGGAAGAATTTTGTACGAAGACCCCTTCATTACTTGTTTCTGGGGCTCGCACTCTTTCTCTATTTTTTTTCTCTATCATTAGAGAAAGAAAGATCGTAGATAGCGTCATCGCTACATCGTACGAAATTCTTCTGGCCAGCGACCCGCTCTTTACCACATATGCATGTGATTCACTCGTTTCATATAAGATTATTGATGAACAACTGAAAAATTAGACAGCTAACATTGGATCTTACTTATTTTCCGTAATCTGTATTTGACCAAGCCAATTTTTATGAAGCATAGTTTCATAAAAATTGGCTCATTCGTTTGTAAAATTTTGAACATCGAAGTTTGTATAGGAAACCGAAATTCGTAAACTCTCTTATGAGTATACAGAACCATTTGTGAACTTCCAGAATCCTCAATCTAAAGCCATGCTCACATCAGAGTAGCGCGCAAGTGACCGTGGCGCGCGTAATGTCGTTTTAACCCATGCTAATGTCCATGCCTTTTACGCGTCTTGCTTTCCAAACTTAGCCTTATTCAATTCGTCGTCAAATATGGAGTTGAGAATATTGAAACCTATACCTACGTACTACAATAAACCCGTAAATGTGTCAAAGAAAAACGAAACCGAAACCCTAAAAATGAAACCCCTTCAAGGATAACGTGCAGTCGCTATTTGGTAAAAAGTGAACTATGGTAGAGGACTTCTTTTGCTGTTCTCATTGCGTAGTCTCTGACTAACCCTTCGGGGGATAAAAGTCGTGATTGTGAATATATGATTACTGAATAATCAAATTAATTATAAATGATCATAAAAAAAATTATATTCTTCCAAAAAATATTATGGCGGCTCTACATTAGTGCCGTGAATTCACGCGCGAATTCACGCCATGAATTCACGGCACAAGTCGTGCCCTTCACATTCACGGGATGCTCACAATCGTTCGTGAAACCCGCCGCGAAATTGACGTAGAAGCTGCTGCTGCAATAACTTTGTTTGCTGTGGCAACATACTATTTAGACATCTACCAAAACATTATTAGAAAGCGTTGGAAAACAAGAAGATGGTGGATGACTGAAATACATCGTAACCGGTCAAAGTATAGCCTGGAGTAAACTGATTAATTTCCTCTTTGGTAAACTGGCACGGGGCCGTGAATGTGGATTTGTACGCGTGAACGCCGCGCGAACCCTTTGTCGCGGGACTAAACACGCGCGCGATCACGCTTGTTCCCCGATCAGATCGGGGAACAGGCGTAAATGCGCGTGAACCCCGCGAAAACCGTCCACATTCAAGAAAGAAAAAAAGAAAGAAAAAACATTTATTGGCACACACCTTAAAATTACATACATAAAAAAAAGAATAATAAAAAAGACAAAAGTACGATATTCACAATGACAATACAAAACAAAAACAAACACAAAGTGTGGCCAACTCAGCCCCAGCCTCAGCACGTGCTACAGCGACACAAAGTCGCTGCAACGCTGGTATTCTAGAGGGGCCTAAGGGTGACGTGTCCACAAAACAATGATACACCAACATAAACAAATTAATAATAAAACGCTAAACAAAAAATAAAAAATAAAACATGGCTGTATGTTTGCCTTCCTGTGCTTAAAATAGTACAGCCAACAAAAAATCAAAAGAAAAGTTTGCACTATGGATGGATTTGACTTGTCGCTTTGTTTTGCTTGTTCTTGTTGACATCACAGATTATGCAAGATGATGGTTTTGGTATTCTGTGCTTTAGTCGTTATTCTGAGATTTTCTGCAATTCTGCATAAAATTTTAACTATAATTCATAAATTATGTCACAACACGTGGCCAACATGGACAGTACAGACTCAAGAGGATATAAGTGTACAGACTGGCCACTTAAAATGATGAACAAAGTTCGTGGCAAACTATTTGAAACAGAACGAATGGAGTTTCACGTTCACGCCTGTTTACGGAGCTTCATGGCACTAATGTGGAGCCGCCATTAGGATACTAGTTAGTCCGCGACTTCGTCCGCGTGAAAACTCTGTATCTCGTGACAAATTTTCAAAAAATTTCTTACACACAAACTTTGTCCTGACAATTATGAACTCAACAAAAAATAATCAGCCAAATCGGTGGAGCCGTTCTGAAGTGATGCGTACAAACATTCCGGTAATTGATTTTTTTTTTTTTTTTTTTATTGGCAACGGGTAAGCGCTTTGCCTTCATCTCACCTGATGGTAAGTGACGATAAGGCCGAAGGTGGAAGCGCGCTTCACCCGGAATCCTCAACCACTGAGGAACTGGCTATCTTATCTCAAACTGCCGGAACACAACAATGTTATAAACATCGTTGTTATGGCGACAGACTTAGATAAGATGGTGGTAGCTAGCCAGGCGGACTTAACAGCCCTACCACCAACCAAATCGAGCACACAAAGATGTACCCCCCGCTGGGAATTGAACCCGGGACCTCTGGGTCTGAAACAGGTAGCTTAGCCACTAGACCACAGAGGCGGTTAAAAAAAATTAATATAGATTTTCGTCGTCATCATTTTCGTTTCAGCCAAAAAAACGTCCATTGCTGGAAATAGGCCTCTACCAAAATAGTATATATATAATTAAAATAATAATTTCTAGTAGAAAGTAGACAATTTCATAGCGCGCCAATTTGGCTCCGCACTTTGAACATTTTTCATTAAATTATTGTATTTAATTAGTAAAGAATTGTATTATTTTAACAACTGTACGCTTAGATTTTAATCTAAGACTGTACGTAATAAAATGTAACTACTGTACGGTGACAAAATTACAAATAAAAACAAATCGCATTCTAAGGACGATAATCGATTAATTTTGCGACAGATCTACCATTTACGCAGCACGAAGCAATTATTTATGGAATAAACATGTTATTTTGAGAACGAAGTTTTTATTCACGGAATGAACTAGGATTTTATTGATCCATCTCTAATTTTAGATACATATTAATTTGGTGTATGAAATTAATTTGGTAATTCATACCTGACGGCACTTTTTATTTATCTGAGAATGAAAATATTTCGTGGCGATAGATCTATTAATTAGTGATAGATGTTGATGACAAATATAAACTTTGCTTATAAAAAATATAGTTCCCTTAGCTAGGGAAAGTAGGGTTGGTGATACAATATTTAGGGATACTTATTATGTGTAAAGGCCTCCCTCAAACCCTTCCACGCATCGCATTATCTTGGGCTACAACCCAACAAACATCACAGTAAATCATAATCTAGAGTTCGAAACAAGAATCAATAGAATGTAACAGCTAATTCAAAGATTACGGCTTATTACCGGAGCTTTGGCATCGGACGGGCGATACGTGCGCCATGCCAGTCTCACGGCGGGTAATATGGCCAACACATTACCAGACGATTTTCACGGCTCGCAACAATTTAATATGATCCAAAGAAATAGGTGCGTTGAAACCGTTTCTGAAATACCTTAACCGCAAACCATAACGAATCTTATAACAACAAACTATACTTACCTCTTCCAAATCTGTACAGAACCCATAGATTCTATTACCGAGGAACACGTGTCAAATTTGAATTTCAAACCGCATGTATTTTTTAAATTGAACCTTCTTGATATGAAAAGTAGGTTCGGTATATCAAGTCGCATCCAAACGGTCGTGATTTCAATAATCGGATGGTATGTTATCGATCACGATGATAAGTTTCGATTCGTTTTGATTGTGTATCGATGCTTGTTTTGATTTCCAATTCGCGCTTGCGCTGTTTGGCCGTTAAACAGCCGCACGTAGGCTCTCGTTACGTGTGTTCGCAATTTTCGTTTTCAATTTTGAGTTGCATCGTGCTATTTCGGTATGCAGTTATATATCAGTTTGTGTTATATCACACATAACAATAATTTCATACATCTACAACTTATTATCATCTCTAGCAGACGATTTATAGTGCAACATATCTGACCGATAAATAGACCAATGCGAGCAGAAAGGAGCTGACAGAGCTGCTTTGAGCCAGAGGCGACCTCTACCTCTTGTGTTGAGTGCTGCAAACTTACGCAATGACAACTTGTCACTGCAATTTTATGTCTTTAAATTACTAATTACATATCTTATATTTTTCCGATTTCAAATTTAAGTAAGTTGTACCTAAAAACATTGCTTTTTAAAAAGATATAAGTACTTACCCGAAAACCGATGCAATTGAACATAAATTTCGACCCTTAATTATGTTGAGTCCCAAACACACATTACCGAAATGAGATAAACGAATCGAATAGTCATGTGATTATTAGCTATTACAATAGCATTATGTGTGTGTATCAAATACAAGGTGAAATTGTCAGTGTCCGTTGTGTTTTTTTACACGATTATATCCTTTATGTCGCAACACTTAACGTTTTTATATTTGATCCGAACCGAAATTGCATTTATTTTGTAAATGCAATTTCGGTTCGGTCTCGGCGGCCTCATGACGATAACAGGTTAAGTAAATGACACAAAATGGCCGCTAAGGGTAATAAAAAATAATTCGGGATGAGCCGCGCACATCTCATAATATTGCTTTCTGAAAATTCAATTTCATTTCCATTCGGGGTTTACAAATTATTATTGTGTTTTTTTTTCATTGTTACCAGGAAACAGCCTTTGCGTTATCTACTTTATTGTTAATTAACTTTTTTTAGTCATTCGACTGGTACAATTGACCGCATATAAACCATACCAAATAGTTAGTCTCCGAAGCCGTTATTGCATACGTAATAAAGCATTATTTGCAATGCCAATGTTACATTGGATATTATGTAGACCGACAGAACGTGCTTCAATTTATTTTAACATTATCTTATTGTTGTCACTATATTCGCGTAGTATGTTTAGTTAAATTGTACTTGACACATTAATTAAGGTCGTATACTTATTGTAAAATAAACATTTGTTTTTTAGAACCTATACTCTTAGAGCATTCAACCATCCATACTTCTCACAAATTGGTAATAATTCAGATTTTGTGTATGGCAATCCTCGTCTGTTACTAAGTAATAATATTACTGTTGCCAGTTTCAAGCTTGTGTTTTTTTTGTGATTAGTGTAATGAGTTTTTTCGGTGACGGCTGATGGATCAATGATTAATGATTGATGGATGATATTCCCACCGACAGAAAGTAACAAACATGAAAAATTTTCAACTGTGACGAGCTATATAAGTACTTAAGGCTAGGTGTTAGTGAAAAATTAAAATAACCTGTTCTTAGAATTACTTTTTGAAGTAGTAAACAGTAAAATTAAAATCTGCGAAAAGTATGAAATATTGTTGAGGCTTTAATCTGTGAAGTACACTCGATGGAAATACGATTTGATAAAGTTGGCTCGATAGAATAAATTTACAAAGTTACTTATTTTTGTGTCATTTTATCGTTTTTTCCAGGTTTTATTCTTAAAATAAGTGATTTGATATTATGAGTCATTTACCAAAATGAAGTTCATAGATAACTTGAGAAATTATAACCGATCGTTTTTTATTTATTACATCTATCAATTTTTAAAAATATAAAACGCGATTATTCGCTCCGCTTCGCTGTTATACTCGTCCCTTACCGTCGTACCGTCGAGAGAGCGAGAGAGAAGCGCCCGAAATACCTCCCCTTAATTAATATTATAGTGACAATACCATATTTCTTGAAATCAAAAAGTTTCCAAAACATTATTAATAGTGTGTTGTGCATGAAGAATTAGTTCTTTAAAAACCACAATTTTAACACACACTTAACATATTTAAGGTTATTTATAGTAACATTAGCTAGCGCTAACAAACAAGCAAGTGCTGCTGCTCTAAAACCGTGGTTTAACCGCTACACTGCAGTGGTTACCACTTGTGTCCGAATGGCGGATGTCACGTAGGCGCAGGGATTGAGAGCAACGATCAATTATGGGTTGTGTGGCGGGGTCGGAGCGGCGTCGGCTCCAACCCGCCGATTAGGCACCATTAATTCACAATCACATTCGTCGTTTCCTTGTAAACGTTCGAGTATCATTGGTACCGCTGCAGCAGTTAGTTGACGCTGCTGTTGAACTGAGAAGAAGAGTTTTATTCGTAAGAACTTTCCTCTCGCTCGTGTATTTATTTAACTAAGTAACTATTTATTTAAGTAACGTTCCCATTTGTTTTTTTAACTATTTGGACTTAAGTTGCCATTAAAGTGAAGAAGTGAGTTGAATTTAACTAATATAATTTGTAACATTACCAAGAGAGTAGTTTCTTAGATCCCTTGCTGTGTTTCTTGCCGGTTCTTCTCAGTACTCGCCCCATAGTTAGGAGGACTTACGAACCGATGGCATAGCGACATTCATAAGTTCTCTATTATTGTAGCCTAAATTGAATAAATGATACAAAATTTTGAAAATTTTGAATTTTTTATCTGTCACGATGATTCTGTGTCCTCTAAAGCATTAATATTAAGTAGCATAGTTTTCAATGGCGATCGAATAAGGAATAGTGTGATAAGAGAGAAGTGTGAAATTAATGAAGACGTAGTGACCAAAATTGAGAAAGGTATGCTAAGATGATTTGGTCTTGTAGAAGAAGAACAAGAAACACAAAAATAAGTTAAATGAAAATACCCACAAAAAGGTTTATGAGGCGAGAATAGGTAAATGGGGGTAGTTGGAAGAAAAACAAAAAAAATAAACCTGTAAGTACCTATATTATAACAACTTTGTAATATTATGGTGTGCAATAAAAATATTGAGTATTGAAATACCTCAGCGAACCTGCCCCCCTTAACAAGCGGCAAACGCTTACCCCCGTCTAATCGTAATTCGTCGTATAATCACAGAATAACTAATAGTACTACGTACAGAAGGCTCACTCTCTAACGACATTCACGCGAAATTGAAACTTATCGTGTGACCCGAGCGTTCATATTCCGTTAAGCAACGCTGACTCGATATCATTTGACGTGAGGATGTCACAGAGCGTAGGGTTTACGCGCGCGCGCAGGGATTACGAGTTAAGCGACGACGCGCTCGATGTTCGGTGCTATGGCTCGCGGCAATCTTTACTGCCATACGTGTATCCGGCCTGCCTGGGAGGCGCGCCGGCTGAACGTACCTAAACTGCGGAGTGACACCCCCCTGGTATAATGCGCGCGCGCTGCTGTATTATTCACTAGCAATTGACACAGTACACAGCAGTGTTAAGTGTACGATGAATTACGTATCGAGACAAGTGTGTCTAGGAGGGCTGATCGGAGATGTTTTCGTGAAAGGTCAGGTCAAGAGTACCCTGAACCGTCCAGCATGTATGAAGAATGTTGTGAAAGTGAATGTAGCAAGGGATGTGTTTCAAGATCGAAGCAAATGGAAAACTGAGGTCCCTGTTCTACTACCTCCTTGGTCGAGTGGTTTGTACACCGGTTTTGATGGTGCCGCCATCTCTGAGGTCCCGGGTTCGATCCCCAGTCGGGTCAATTTAGAAATTATTGTTTTTCTAAATTGTCTCGGGTCTGGGTGTTTTCTATGTATAATAAGTATGTATTTAAGTATTTTATGTATGTTTATCCGTTGCCTAGCAACCATTTAACGAGTTTCATAAGGAAGCTTCTCTTGGGCTAGATAATTGGTGTGAGTGTAGGAAAGTTTATTTATTATTTATTTATTTATTTATTACTACCTCTCCGGGAAACAGGCGTGTGTGCTTTTATTGTTTTCTTACAATATTTTTCTGTTTATTCTTTTATCACGTTTGTGGTTTTGAAGTGTTATTCTGGTGTTAGAAAATCATCATTATCTTATAAAGATGTAAGAGGCCCATGATGATTCTGATGTTGACGGACCTAAGAAACTGCTAAATAGTAAAAAAACAAATGGGAACGTTCCTATTTAAAACTTTTAAAATTAAATACAGGAGCGAGAGAAAAGTGTTTGCGAAAATTTAAAAACTCTTCTTCCCAGTTCAACAGCAGCGTCAACTACTGCTGCAGCGCAACCAATGATACTCGAACATTCGTCGTTTCCTTCTCAACTTTGGAAATACGATTCTCTACTAAAAATTTGAACAATCTAACTCAAAATGTTTTAATAAAAATTCTGAATTGCCTTCTAACCGACAGGTCCTGGTATCAGGCTTCTCTTCCGATCCGTTTCGGCGGCCTAGGGTATTCGCAAAATTTCGGAAGTGTCATTACCGGCGTTCCTCTACCCACAGTACGCACAGCCTCTACAGTAGTATCATTAGCCCTTCGTTGGGTTCCGTAGAGGTGTCGTACTCGGCTGAGGCCAGGAACGCCTGGTCTTTGACATGTCCGAACAGTCTACCCAAGGCACCTCACTCTCAGCGACAGTGGGGCGAGTTGCTATGCCAAAAACAGCATGACCACCTGCTTGCTTCGAGCAACAACGAAGCTGATCGCGCTCGTCTTCTTGCTGTGTCTGTGCGGTGTGGGACTCAACTTGTGTAAACACTCTGGCTCCCTCCCACATCCGTGCGACCTCCTGCGAGGCGGGCGCGGCAGCAGCCGCAGCCGAAAGTCTCAAGCGGCGCAAATAGGAAGCTCTTGGCGAGAGCTATTATGTGTTTGTGCCGTTTGGGGTGGAAACGCTGGGGCCATGGGGGCCAGAAGCACGGCGTTTCGTTAAAGACCTATTGAAACGCCTTGTCGAAGCCTCTGGCGACCGGAGGGCTGGCAGCTACTTTTGCCAACGAGTTAGCTTAGCCATTCAAAAGGGCAACGCTGTCAGCCATTTGGGGACTTTGCCGCGCGGCAGCGGTTCTCTTAGAGATATTTTTTATTTATAAGGTATTTATAGGTTTTTAGTTTTTAAGTTATTTTGTTTTAGTTTATAGGTTTTTTCTTTCTGTTTTTTAATTAATGTCGTTTCCTTGTAAACGTTCCCATTTGTTTTTGAACTATTTGGACCAGAGTTGCCATTAAAGTGAATAAGTAAGTTAAGTAAAATTTTAAACACTGAAAAAGACGACAACTTCAGGCGGGAATCGAACCACGCACCTTCCGCATTCCGGGCGGCTGCCTTAACCACTTGGCTACCCAGATCTGGCTTTCAACCGTCGAAATTTGTCAGTGCTTGATGCTTATGTTTTTAGTCAACATTGCTTCATCAAATCTTAGAAGTTTTCACCTCTGAGATCCGAATGAAATATTTTTACAAATATTTGAACATTCGGTTAAGATGAAGCTGCGTTTATAGATTAATGTTTTATATTTTAGCGTTTTATTAACGCTTAAATATACTTAAGTAAAATTTTAAACACTGAAAAAAGACGACAACCTCAGGCGGGAATCGAACCACGCACCTTCCGCGTTCCGGGCTGCTGCCTTAACCACTTGGCTACCGAGGTCAAGTTTTCAACCGTCGAAATTTGTCAGTGCTTGATGCTTATGTTTTTAGTCAACATTGCTTCATCAAATCTTAGAAGTTTTCACCTCTGAGAGCCGCCCGGAATGCGGAAGGTGCGTGGTTCGATTGCCGCCTGAGGTTGTCGTCTTTTTTCAGTGTTTAAAATTTTACTTAAGTATATATAAGCGTTAATAAAACGCTAAAATATAAAACATTAATCTAAGTGAGTTAAATTCAACTAAGTAATATAATTTGTAACATTAAGTACCAAGAGAGTAATTTCTTAGATCCGTCAGCACCAGAATCATTATAGGCCTCTTACATCTGTATAAGATGATGATGATGATTTTCTAACACCAGAATAACACTTCAAAAACACTAAACGTTAAACAGGTTCTTGGCGGGAAAGTGAAGCGTCATGTCTACAATTTCGTTTTATTTTCTACAATTTGTGTTTTGTCGAATATTAATGTGAAATAATGGTGGATTATTTACTGTTAAGTGTTCGTGAACGTGCATGAGTGTTGACAAATAAAACAAAACAGTGCAACATCACTTTTCAAATTCTCTCAAGAAGTCCGTGTGAGACCTCAATAAAGTCCTACAGCTTTATTGAGTCGCGAGGGGGAAAATCATTTACCATTAAACGTTCATTATCACTAATTATCATCCACTTAATGTAAAGAAAATAATAATTACTATTAAAAACTTGACACTGGCTAAATGTGCAAATCGCACGAAGCCATTATTTAAGAGTAAAAAAAAAGAGTAAAGAGAAAAATGTTGTAAGAAAACAATAATAGCACACACGCCTGTTTCCCGGAGGGGTAGTAGAACAGGGAGCTCAGTTTTCCATTTGCTTCGATCCTGAAACACATCCCTTGCTACATTCACTTTCACAACATTCTTCATACATGCTGGACGGTTCAGGGTACTCTTGACCTTTCACGAAAACATCCCCAATCAGCCCTCCTAGACACACTTGTCTCAATACGTAATTCATCGTACACTTAACACTGCTGTGTACTGTGTCAATTGCTAGTGAATAATACGGGTCCATATTGGCTCACATAAAACTATTATTCCTATTTTTTGTTTTACTACCGATTTGTGTTCATAATAATCTCTCTTCCTAATTTTTATCCTTATAATTTTTTTGTTCATAAATTTTTATTACTATATCGGAACTCATAACAGACAGTTATCATATATTTTTTATTAATACTATCATTACTAAGTACAAGCTTAAACTCATAATCTTTTTTCTCATAATTGTTTCCTTCATTACAGTAAATTATCATAATTTTCTTTTTAATTATGTCATTACTAAGAAAATATTTTAAGTCATAATATTGTTTTTAATACATACACTTATGATTAAGAAAAAGGGGGGGTCTGGGGGCCTGCGGCCCCCCTCCTTTATTTGTCTAAAGTCTAACCTAACTTAACCGATAGACCTATAGGTTTGCATACTTAAGTTTTCTTTATAGCGAGGGGCCTCAGGCCCCCCGCTATAAAGAACCCCCCCCCCCCCGACCCCCCCGAGCAGGGGGCCAGCCCCTCTGCACCCCCCGGCAGGCAAGCAAGCATGCAGCGTGCAAACAAGCATGCAAGCAAGCATGCAAGCAAGCATGCAGCATGCATCCAGGCATGCAGTATTCTAAAAAAAAGTAAAAATGCAACATGCATTCAACATGAATGCAAGCACACAGTATTTATTCAAATTACAAAGTTATTTGTCACAAGTCCAACCTAACCTAACCAACGGAACTATAGTTTTGCATAAGTACTTAACTTTGTCTTTAAAGCGGGTGGCTCATAAAAACATTTATGATCAAGAAATATATGAAAACAAATATTAGTATGAAAACAATTTATGAATATTGGCGTTATGTATTAGAATGATTAGGAGTTTCGATCGTTAGTATAAGAAAATATATGAAAAAAAATATTAGTAAAAACAAGGTGTATGGTTAAAGATATTTTTATGAAGAGTGATCATTATGATGTAAAATGGTATGAGAAATATTTTCGGACTTCCGATAATAGGACTTAAAAAGTTATGTGAAAAAATGCGCACCCGAATAATACAGCAGCGCGCGCGCATTATTTGACGACCCCCTTGGTCGAGTGGTTTGTACACCGGTTTTCATGGTGTCGCCATCTCCGAGGTCCCGGGTTCGATCCCCGGTCGGGTCAATTTAGAAATTATTGTTTTTCTAAATTGTCTCGGATCTGGGTGTTTTCCATGTATAATAAGTATGTATTTAAGTATTTTAAGTATGTATATCCGTTGTCTAGTAACCATTTAACGAATTTCTTCGAAGCTTCTCTTGGGCTAGATAATTGGTGTGAGTATAGGAAAGTTTTATTTATTTATTTATTCATTATACGACGAATTACGATTAGACGGGGGTAAACGTTTGCCGCTTGTTGAGGGGGGCTGGTCGGAGTACGTTCGCTGAGGTATTTCAATACTCAATATTTTTATTACGCACCATAATGTTACAAAGTTGTTATAATATAGGTACAGGTTTATTTTTATTATAAAAATTATTGCATTCTCATTCACAGTATAAAATGTTTACTAGAAAAAAAACAACCAGTCTCAGGAAAGCTCGAGTGGGATTCGAACCCATGGCCTTTGGATTGCCGGTCCACTGCTCTAACCACTAAGCTACCGAGACCCCAGAAGACTGGTTGATTTTTTTAGTAGTTTGTGATACGCTGCAAGCCAGCGGTATTACGTCACTGTGAGGTTTATTTTATTTATTTCCCTTCCAACTACCCATTTACTCTCGCCTCATAAATCTTTTTGTGGGTCTTTTCATTTAGCTTCTTTTTGTGTTTCTTGTTCTTCTTCTACATGACCAAATCATCTTAGCATTCCTTTCTCAATTTTGGTCACTACATGTTCATTAATTTCACACTTCTCTTATCACACTATTTCTTATTCGGTAGGGTGGATTCGACCAAACTGGAATAAGACTTACTCCTAGATTAGTCCATACAAATTCGGCGTTTAATCTAGGTATAAGACCTTATTCCAGTTTGGTAGAATCCACCCTGGGGCCAGATTCATCGTGACAGTGATATTATTACTTATTCTGACTTACTAAATTTTGTTACTACCAAACCCTTCAACTAGCTTTGTTATTTATGTTAAATGTAATCCATACTATAATTAAAGGCACTCGAGGTCTATTACGTTATTTAAAACCTGTATGCAAATATAGATGCACTGGTACACACGACATGACTGTATGATGCAAAAAAAAACTTCTAATTGGTGTTAGGCAAAGACAGGTCTGTGGTGTAAGGGTCCGCCTGGCTAGCTACCTCCTTTCCTTATCTATATCTGTTGCCTAGAAAAGGCCTAGTGCTTCTCCGTTGTAAAATAAAAAACAAATAAATAATCGGAATGGACCGCTAAAATACAAACCGTCCGCGCGTAAAAACAACACAACGACAAATGACTCGGTTCGATGAGGGCTGGCAATTCAGGGTTTATCTACAAAAAAGGTTTAACAGTAATCAGATAAAGTAGGTTGTTAGTTAATTAAACAGGCTACACACAATGTTTAATATTTAATTGTCATCGATAATTAACTCCAAAATGTTATGTTCTGTATAAAACTTCCATTTTTTGCGTAGATTTGTTTTTAATTTTTATTTTTATTTATGTGACAAGGAGACAAATGAACAAGAAGGTCACCTGATGGAAAGTAATCACCGCCGCCCATGAACCTCCACAAACCAGAGGAGTCGCAGATGCGTTACGGTATTGAGGAAAGAGTAGGAATTGTGAGGGCGAGAGATGACCCTTTGTCGCGTTGAATTATTAGGAATGTAAACATATATATTGCTGCATACAAAAAACATTCAGAACTAAAACTTTGTAGGTAGTAACTTAACTGGATTAGGTAGGGTGAGTCCTACCTAAGGCAGCTTGTGGTATTGCGGCAATATATTTTGTATTGTGGCAACCCTAACCGGACACGGGGCTTGACCACACAATGAAAGAGGCACCACCGCGCGCGCGGAGGGAGGGAGGGAGGTGTGAATTGCTCACGCGCACACAAAAGCTAAATAAACAATCTGAGGCAGGAAGCACGCTCACTTTGAATCGAATTACCCGACATCACTCACAGACTGCTTTGTAACAAATTGATATTTTTTCTGACAACGACATTAGGTGACGATCGCCTTGTAGATCACATGGTATGATACTTATTCACAGATAAATGAAGTGTGTTACAAAACGCATGTAACGACTTTTAGAATGGTTAGACGGCGTTCCCTGAAAATAAGGTTTAGCTAAGCGATGATAGCTCATTCCTGTGTCATGCTCACTCTGTGTGTCTCACTCTGTTATTCCATAACCTGGATTAAAAAGTGAAACGTGCATAAAGGTACCATAGCATTAGATGATAAACCCAGGTTTACTTCAGTCCCGCCATGAGCTAGAGTCTACCTCATGGCGGGACTAGAAGTAGAAGTCTAGTTGCTAGACTTCTACGAGATGGACTAGCAAGTTACAGCCCTAAACCGTGTAGAGAGGGATGGTATGGGAGGCCTTTGCCCAGCAGTGGAACAAACCGGGCTGAACAATAATAATATAGTAATATTACTTTAATCCGCGTTTTGGAATGAAAGGGTTGAAATCCAGCAATTTAACTTTTACCTGTAGATATAGGCCGATGATGTTAATGTAACTTTTTAAATAAACAAATTACTAGTTAGCTTGTAAGGTTAAGCCTATCAAAATACAGACTGGATGCCACCCCCGGGGTCTTAATTACAATTTACAGCTTTTTATTCTCAAACGGTTTTTTCTAAACAATTATCCTATGTTGATACTAGCGGACCGTACGTAAGTGTTAATTAACTTAATGCAATTATAAGATCTTGTTTGGTCCGAAACGCATCGCGATTGCAAACTTATTTAAGCGTTTGCACTAAAGAAGATGTTCTGTGTTATGTTTGGAACAAGGCTCCGTTTACCACGCCTTTCTGTTTTATAGCTGCACTGTAAATTTGTACTTGCTTTTACTGCACAAGTAGACATGTTGACCTTTTCAAATGGGGTAAAAAATGTTGTACTACAAGTGTGCACCGTTCGTGAAATGCCAGCTGTCAAGTCAAATACTGTGCTGCAATGGCCGCCGTGACGCACTCCGCTGAACAGACGGTACGGGCGGGACAATCTTGCCGATAATGATAGATTGATGAAGAAGACCCGTCATTAAGGATATGATAAATTGATATATAACGGAAATGTTTTGTTTTTATTCATTTTTTTTTTACGAAAGTTAGAAAAAAAAATTGTTAATATAAGGTAAGATGTGGAAAAAGCCGAAGGTGTAAGCGCGCCTCAAAAAACGTACGACAACCGCATAGCATAGGGCAGCTAGTATATTAATAACTAATAAATTATTTCTTTATAGTTTTGAAAGCGTCTGTACCATTAAACAATTCGGGTGAAAACGACACTTTTATTCAATTTATTATTTAATTTTCGGGTGAAATCGAAACTGGGGAAAAACGCCACTAACCCATGCCGGTCAGTGTTCAATGCCGGTCACATCAAAATCTAATACTTCCAAACATATTAAACAAACGGTACCGATGTCGCCATCTAGTATACACCTGAGTAAACGAATTTACGAAGCCCCGCCCCGTGTTTTTTTGAGCGCTGTGAATTTGACAGCTGGTTCAAGTTTCGGACGCGCTTGGATAAAAAATACTTTGAAATTTTTAAAGTGATTAAAACCATTCAATATATTTGTACAAGTCATTTATTACATTATGTTTTAATGTATCATAAGTGTTTGTTGGATTTTATGTCTAGTAAAATAGTAAAAATAATATTATTTTTTTTTATAAAAGAGGGAGGCAAACGAGCAGGCGGGTCACCTGATGGAAAGTAATCACCGCCGCCCATGGACACCCGCAAAACCAGGGGAATCGCAGACGTGTTGCCGGCCTTTAAGGGAGGAATAGGTTTAAGGAAGGAATAGGAATTGGGAGGAGGGGGGGGACGGGGGGAGAGGCCTCCGGTACCCTCACTGGTCGGACGAAACACAACAGAACCAAGTGCCATTATTTCACGCCGAATATTCGTGAGAGGGTGGTATTACGCCGGGCGAGCCGGCTCTACCACTCAAATTTACGTATTTATTTGCACATACCATACACGTTCAAGTACAATCAATCATGCAACACAGTACAATACAAGTAGCAGCATAATATTTAAACTTATACTTTTGCATTTACATTACAACTGTATAAAATTGACTAAGGATGAATTTTATACAGATGCAAACGCTAGATCATTCGGTGCTGCCATATAATATAAATATGCACCTACATAAGACCAGGCAGTACAAACTACTACCTAAACTTGGGTTAACCCGTATCTCAGGCAGCAGCTCCTCCTCCCCTAGTGTACAATTTAAGTACCTACGTACTATATGCATAGCAATTAGCAATACAGTATCAATTGTACTAAATACAATTACTACATAAGCAAGTAACATATATACAAAAGTAAAATTTATTAAAGAAGCTATATGAGTTAAAAATAACTACATTTACAGTTTACCGATTAACAAATTACATATTAAGTTACCGAGTTTAATGGTGGAACTATTTTCTAAAGTAATCTAGTAGTAATAGTAAAATTTACTTGTAATACTCCAATAGTTGACCGCCATTACACGCAACCTGCGGGTACCCGAAAGGTTTAAAAAAATCAAACAATTACTAAGCTTAATATATTGAAAGTTTGTATCATACTTATACAACTTAAGTCCACTAAATAAGCTAGGTAAAAAGTCTGTTATTTTTACCGTAAGTCCTTCAAGTACGAAGATATTTGGTTTACTGCTTAAGTGACCGCCATTTCCCCATCTTACCATATCGTTGTTTAATAAGTAAACAATCAATATAAAATTTATGATTGTTTATATGTTCAATGATAAATTAAATTATATTTATCCATACAAAAGTTTCAGTTGTTGATAACACTAACCATATACCTGTGTTTTTATTATGGTTACCTTTAAACGAGTATGTATTTATGGTGTAACTATTACGTAGTTTTTAACTCGATTTTAAAGGCACCAAGGTACTAAGACATAAGACAAATACCTACTTATTATAAAAGCTTAGTACCAAATGCGCTTTTGCTCGGTTTAAACCACGGAGCAAAATAATAAATGTATAAACTATGACAACACAGAATTTAAAATATCTTTTATTAATCCAATTCCTTTATTCAAAAATTCAATTCAATAGTAGTATACCTAGATAATGTTACTATTACTAAGTAACATGGCAATCAAATCGAGTGAAATGTCTATCTTTAATATTAAACAGTCTTCGAGAACGGAGCTGTCAAGGCAAACTGTTAATTAGTTTCCAAGAAAATACAATTTTACTTTAAAAAAGAATACTATTCTGCGCAACATCTGAACCGATGTGTTAATTATTTTACCCAGTTATGACGTACTAATTGCTGTTTCCACTAGTTTCAAAAGCAAATAGTAGTCAGTGATCGTTTGTTACATATTAGCTAGGTTGCCAGTGAAAGCGATGTGCTTTATCTCTCTTTTTTATAAATGTTTAGGAATTAATGTTAGTTTGTTTGTACTGCAATCACTCTGTAACGGGACAACGGAAATTAATGAAAATGGGTATACCACATACCTATACAGGTAGAACATATCTTGGAACAGTACATAGAATACTTTCTATCCAGAAATAACATCTTGGCCCATTCGCAAAATGTCTATTTCGCAAAATGTCACCCTTTCGCAAAACGTCTCTTTCTCATAATGTCTCTTTCGCAGAATGTCGCTTTCGCAGAATGTCTCTTTCGCAGAATGTCTCTTTCGCAAAATGTCGCAATTATACTTAGAATAAAAATTTGATTTTTAAAGAAAATCATAATAGTATTGAAGTTATAATGTAAACAAACCATAAATGTCTTCATCGCTGAAATGGAATTATTAAATTATTTTATAAAAACTAATTATTATTATTTACATTATAGCTGTAATAAACGATTTTCCTTTAAAAATCGAAATTTTATTCAAAGTATAATCGCGACATTTTGCGAAAGCGACATTCTGCGAATGAGACATTTTGCGAAAGCGACATTCTGCGAAAGAGACAATAAGAGAAAGAAACGTTTTGCGAAGGGTAGACATTTTGCGAAATAGACATTTTGCGAATGAGCCAACATCCTTATTTATACGGGAATTTTGTGACAAGTTCAAGGCAAGCAGTTGATATTTGTACGTGTAAGCTCAAACTATTGTTATTTATATACATACATGTAATCACGACTATTATCCAAGAGACTAGACAATGAAGCCAGCAAAAGCCATTTTTCACCAAAAGCGACTGCACATGTGCTCAGTGTGACAGGTGGTGAGCCCATTAGCTGCTCTATGCTGTTGGTAGTATATGCAGTCTTTAGTCCGTTAGTCGCCTTTTACGACACCCAAGGGAAGAGAGGGGGTGGTTAGTATTCTTTCACCGCCACGAGACACGGTTAATTGTATATCTTATTCTTAATATTATAATAGGTCTTAATACGACCTCTTTGGTCGAGTGGTTTGTACAAAGGTTTTCATGGGGTCGCCATCTCTGAGGTCCCAGGTTCGATCCCCGGTCGGGTCAGTTTAGAAATTATTGTTTTTCTAAATTCTCTCGGATCTCTGTGTTTTCTATGTATAGTAAGTATGCATTTAAGTATTTTAAGTATGTTTATTCATTGTCTAGTAAGTAACCATTTAATGAGTTTCATAATGAAGCTTCTCTTGGGCTAGATAATTGGTGTGGGTGTAGGAAAGGTTATTAGACAACCTAACCACATTTGGCTAGTATGGTAGATTATGGCTCATATCAGTTGTGCTTCTATGTGGGAATGTGGCTTATAGGCTGGCACAACAAGGTTATAGCATTGTTGTGTTCCGACAGTTTAGAGATAAGATAGCCAGTTCCTCAGTGGTTGAGGATTCCGGGTGAAGGCGCTTCCACCTGCAGCCTTATCGTCACTTACCATCAGGTGAGATGGTGGCCAAGTGCTCACCCGTAGTTATTTTGATCGCCTTGTGTTGTTCAATTTATTTTTTCTAATCATTGTTTGTACTCATTTTATTTAGTGAAACTGTGTTGTATTGTGTATTTACGTGTGTGAGTGAGACAATATAACTTTTTTTATTCTTATTGGATAACAATTAATAATATAGCGCTATAATATCATATCTTCAGTCCCATTGTGCCGTAGCCCTAGTTTGTTGCCGCCATGTTGCGTGCGAGGGAGCATTAAATAGCCCGCCGGTGCTTAGTGCCGATGTCTCAGTCCACCCAATTGCTTGGGTGGCAATAGCTCTGATCGATTCAATGGAGCACCGCTTAATTAATCTGTAAACACGAAATACGATACGTCATATTACGAGTAAGATGTAATCTTAAAGATAGTACACAAAATTTTCAAGAGTTATCATTGGTGTCAATAAGGAAGGAAGGTATTTATCATGGTGCAGTGCCGGTAGCGGCTCATTCATAAAATACTACCCCCCATCTAGGGTTGCCACCTTTTATTAGAAAAAATAAAGTATTTTTTAATTTTGTTAGAATAAAAAAAAAGTTCATAGCATTAAAAAAAGTACTTATTTATTTATTTGTCCTTAAAAACGTTTTTTTTGTTGACATTTAAGCCAGTAACTATCAGTTTTACGTAAATAGAGTATTTTAGCGTACTTTATTGGTGTCGTAGGTGATAAAGTACGCCTGTACGCCTACATGAAATAGAGGACAATACTCTATTTTAGAGTACGGGTGGCAAGCCTACCCCCATCTCTTTCCGTGTCGTAAAAAGCGACTAACGGACCAAAGACTGCACATACATCAAACAACAGAGTGGCGGAGGCTCACCACCTGTCACGCTGAGCACATGTGCAGTTAACATTTGGTGAAACGTGGACTGTGGCAATGGACTGCTTTTGCGGTCATCATTGGCTAGTCTCTGCTAACTCTTCAGGGATAGCAGTCGTGAACAATTATGTATGTATGTACCATGGACTGGTTTATGTTTATAGTTAGTTTCTCATTGTTTAATCATTATGATGATTACTTTTAATTTTTTAAACTTTGGTAAGTAAGATACAATGTGATAGGGGTGATACTTCTAACCTGTTAAGACTAAGTACTACATCTAATTACATCGACAAAAAATAATATGGACTTAAAAAAAGGGATTTTAAATCACAAAATAATTAAGTAATGATTTTTTTCTAACCAAAATAATCTCAAACATACAAAACAAAGTAATTTATTAGTTAGCCAGTGTCATTAGTTACCGTTTGCCATTTTTTTCATGTTTCTCCGACGTATGAAACCTTTGATATCGCATAAAGTAAAAATGGTCATAAATTATAGGGGGAGGGGGTTGGACCCCCCATATTATTTTTTTTGTCGATGAATATCCCCCCCCCCCCCCCCTATCACATTGTATATTAACTAGGAAAGTGTTGTTTCTTGCTACGGCTAAAGCTAAATTAAAGATGATGCCTACATGCTGAAATGCTCTATATTAGTAAAAGCTTAAGACTAATTAGGTACCTACATAATTCACAAAACCTGTAACAGTCAAATTGAACGAGCCCGCACTTCGGCGGTGGCAGTAACTTTCCACATATTTCAGTTCGTTAGCTATTAGGTTTAACAAGGTAAAGTCGATCGCCCTCCGTGTCAGCACGGTAAGGCGGCTTGTTAGTTATGTCGGGTCACTGTGCACGCGATATCTCTAGTCCAATGTGTACAGTCGACGACACATTACCTTTATATAAATAGAAATAGAAAAACATTAGTATGTTGGTACATTTTAAAATAGAGAATATGCAACACAATATATCACAAAAACGAAGCATAGATAATAATACACACAACAAATTGGCAATTTCTAAAATCTTTACATAAAGCAAGCCAATACGTATCCAAACATATAATGAAAAAAAATATTTTTGTGTCACATTGTGCTTAATGATTCTTTGCCTTATTTATTATTTTTAATTAAGATGATTTTATTTAACCGGTGTAAAAACCGTAAGATTGGCATGTTTTAAGAACGAAGTCTACAAATAAATCAAGAAAAAAAAATACTGACACAACATAAACAAGATCCTTCTCTATATTAATAAAAATATTGATTGTTCGGCTATCGAGCCGAAATGTTTGTACGCGCATCACTTCAGAACAGCTGCACCTTTGGCTAATTCTTTTTTTGTTGTTTATAATTGTCAGGACAAGGTTTGTATGAAATACTAGCGGCCGCTCGCCGTTTCACCCGCGTGGTTCCCGTTCCCATGGGAATATCGGGATAAAAAGTATCCTATGTGTTAATCCAGGTTATAAACTATCTGTATGCCGAATTTCATTCAAATCCATTCAGTAGTTTTTAAGTGAAAGAGTAACAAACTTTCATCCACACTTACAAACTTTCGCGTTTATAATATTAGTAGGATTTGTGTGGAAATTTGTCACTTGTTTGGTACAGGGTCCACGCGTACGTAGTAGCGAGCGGGCCGCTAGAAATATTATTAATTCAAAGTTATAGATGATTATTTATTCCACACTGACACAGATAGAGCAATTTCAGTATTTTAACTCGGAAAATCATCATTACATCAAAGAAAAGTACTAAAGACGAGAATTCCTAGACTAAGGATTCCAAACAAACATGTTATCAACAGATTTGTGAGGTAAAAGATTCTTTGAGCAGCTGACGTACCTAGTTGCTTCCTAAACAGCCTAAAAAGTAGAAGCAGAAAGATAACATATATCAGAAAAGTTACGTTAAGTACAGTCACGAGCAAAAATATGTTAACAATTGTAACGCTTAATACAATGCAATAAGAGTCAAAGTGTATTGGTGCTCGTGACTGTACATCCATAGGTATAAAACGACTATTATCCCCGAAGGGTTAGTCAGAGACTAGGCAATGAGAACCGCAAAAGCAGTCCTCTCAGTCACTTCAAGGTCTAAAATATCTACTTCTCAAAGTGTGTCGGCCCACTTGTTTACATCTGTCCTTTTGCTATATTATCTAGAGCGCTATACAACAGTCTTTATTACAATAACTTAAGTCTAATTAAGACATAAACCAGCTAGATATCAAATAATTATCAGAGCGTCTTCAACTTACGAACCAACAACATTAACGTCAGTTCTTTTAATTAACGTCATAAGATTTATAATCGCTTGTAATGTTACTGCGAGTTCCTGCTAAAGCGGTAGGTACATTACAAAATTACAACAATAAAATTAAACCTTAAGCACGCTCCGCTAATACTATGCTTAATAAAGCAATATTCGCCGCCGACCGTAATGCCGGTAATATCGATTATTACGACCGTTATATCGATTACTGCACCGGGAATAATGAGAGCGGCTGAGAGCGCAATGTCCCTTCGTGATTCGATTTAATTACAATTAGTTTTATTATACGTGTTTGCTTATTATTCTTGTAACAAGTAAGGATCTAGTTATTCAATTTTCAGTTTTTATTATTAAAGTGAAACCGCAACTAATATGTTTAAAGTAAAGATACAGTACCTAGTCGGCCGATTGTACAAAGGGCGGTCTTATCACTAAAAGATATCTTCCAGACAACATAATAGATTTTAAATATGCATGTCGTCGCATCTTCGGTCTATATGTATTATGTAAAAAAGTAAAGTAACTACAGTTCATTTTTATTATTGAAATTTTGCATTCACAATGCTATATAAGATGACTGCTAGAAACCGCAAGAAACTTCAAGGGCTGGTTAGATCAAGTGTTTTAAACATTGCAAAAATGACAAAAAAGGAATTTGTGTTTTTTTCATTTTTAATTAAATAATTCATTTTGTGAATTTTAATTGGATAGTCTTTGAGTTTCCAATCAATTTTTAAGCATAACATAGGAAAAACAAAAATGAAAACAATTAAAAATAACGATTATTTACTACGTGCGGGCAACGGCCGGCCGACCGTTGACCCGTCAACGTAGGTATTGACGCGGACGGGTCAACAGGCGGCCGGCCATTGACCCGTCAAAACGTAGGTACTAACGCGGACGGGTCAACCCCTTGCCCGCGCGTTGTAAATAATAGTTATTTTTAATTTTTTTAATTTTATTTTTTATGATATTGCTATTGAATATATGATATTGAAAAATAACACGAATTCCTTTTTGTCATGTTTAAAACACTTGACCTGACCAGCCCTTGAAGTTTCTTGCGGTTTTTAGCAGTCACCTTATATACTCGTAAAAATCAACCAGTCTCAGGAAGCTCGAATGGGATTCCCAGTGACGTAATACCGCTGGCTTGCAGCATAAATCAAACTACTAGGAAAAATTCAGCGAGTCTTCTGGGGTCTCGGTAGCTCAGCGGTTAGAGCAGTGGACCGGCAATCCAAAGGTGGGTTCGAATCCCATTCGAGCTTCCTGAGACTGGTTGATTTTTTTCTAGTAAACATTTTATCCTATATCTACGAGTATATAAGGTGACTGCTAAAAACCGCTCATCAAAATAATACTACCAATATATCTCTTCCCTTGGGTGTCGTAAAAGCGACTAACGGGCTAAAGACTGCACATACATCCAACAGTAATGGATAGGTATTTCGTCTTTTCCTCCGTAAAAATGCGTGGATTAATTAAATAAAGTGAATAGGGTAAAGGAAAGTGATACACGACTGAACTAGGTAGTTATAAGGCTAATTTTAGGGTTCCGTACCTTAAAAGGAAAAAACGGAGCCTTTAAAGGATCACTTTGTTGTCCGTTCGTCTGTCTGTCTGTCAAGAAAGACCCTTTATCTCTGGAACGCGTGGAGATATCGAATTGAAATTAAAACTCTACAGTCTCTTGAAGCTGTAAAAAAATCAAACTCCTAAGTTACCGTAAAGAAAAGATACGGCTGTTTATACGGCAAAAAACGTATATTTCGACACTCTCAAGGGAATTCAAATTTATAGGGTATTTTCCATTTACCTAGAACTATGAAATTTGGCAAGTATGCACAGTAAGTTTATACAACAAGTATAGGGAAAAATCTGAAAACTATACATTTGTAATTAAATCATTATAAAACAGGGTCTTTATGCCATGAACGGCGGCAGTGCAAATTTTGAACTGAGTTCACCGTGTCATGTGGGGTATCGTATGAAAGGGCTTTATTGGCACAAGCTTACACAGAGATTTTTATGATGTATAGTTTTCGATTGACAACGAAAAATGAAAAAAAATATTATAATATGCACCTTTGTACAGAGGGCGGTGGGCGAATCCGACTCGCACTTGTCCGGTTTTTATATTTTTATTGTTTTTTCATTTGTATGATTTAATTATTTTGTAAATATACTTATCTGTATTAGTTATACATAAATACTTATAGGTCTAGATAATTATGTCTTTTTTTTGTTGCACTTTGTGCCATCCTTTATTTACATTTACATCGCACACTCTCTGGGTTGACTGGAACAGATCTCTTTTAGAGATAAGTCTACCTTTCCAAAAAAAAATTCTTTTGTCACTGTTGTTACTGTATTTCTGTGCAAAAAAGAATATTGCATAAGTAATCGTAATTGTCAGGTTTCTACCTATGATTTTTTTTAAATATCGTCACGCGGTGTACTTGTTTATAATGATGGCGCCAGTTGATAATAATTATTTATGTTTTGTATTTAACATGTATTATGTGATGAAACTTAGGGGATGATCCCTAAGTTTTGAGTTTTGACCCCTCAGAAGAGCACTGCATTGTAAGGTAAAAAACTTACTATTTGAACTGCTTAAGTGTAGTTGTTCCTTGAGCAACCAAAAAAAATAACAGATAGATAACATATTTCAGAAAACTCCATTAGTAAAGGCAGTTACCTACTTCAAGGTCTAATAATATCTACTTCTCAAAGTGTGAGGGCCCGCTTGTTTACATCTTTTCTTTTGTTATGTCTAGGACGCTAGAGAACTATTGAGAGAGAGCATATTAGAAAACTAATAAAAAAGAGAGTGAAATGTTCAAGAGCGCAGAAAGGTTTGCTGTTAGGAGGCTGTTTAGCACAGAAGTTGTAAGGGAAGGTAATCCATATTAATTTCGCCACTCTGCTCAGCGGCGCCGTGGCTTAGTTGGTTAAAGCGCCTTTCTAGTAAACAGGAGATCGCGAGTTCGAATCTCGCCGGGGCCTGCAAGATTTTAAATTTTTCATGTTTTTGAGAATATAATTTCTATTTTCTTATTCGGATACTTACGGAAAGAATACTCATATGTCTTAAGAGATCGGTACCTCCAAGCTCGTAAGAGTGTTTAATTTGCTTAATTTTATAGTCTGAAAAAAACATGAAAAGTTTTGGCTTACTTAATATTATTATGTACTTGTGAAATTAAATACTACAACAATAAAATCACTCTTCTTATGTTATGTATACTTTTTTCATGTTTAGTCATTTATTTTAGTAACTTATAATAATGTAAGATATTTAAACTAGCTGCACGCCCGCGACTTCGTCCGCGTGAAAACCCCACGTACACCGAGACGAAATTTCAAAAATTTTTTTGCATACTAAAATCTCGTCTTGCATTAAATTCGTAGCAATTGTTTTTCCTACCCACCTACTCTTAGGTACCTACCTATCTAACGTCATGAATATCTCTCGGACCGCTACACAACAAGACATTGATATCGAGAAAAGCGTACAAATTGAATTCATTACAATTACTATTTGTATAAAACAAATTAACAATGGCGCTAAAACCAATAACAATTTTTAAAACAACATTTGAATTCGTGTCACGCGCTTTCGTCGGTTCCTACAAACGATTGTAAATGGGAACGATAAAGCTCGCCTCGGACCACCATACAAGGGGGCACTGTGTCCGAAATACTCAAAAAGCTTAACGAGTTCATACTAAAAACCCATTTGTGCGTCAACAGTTGGAAAGCAAAAGCCACCTTATAGAGCCCGCTACGAAGCAGCGACACAGAGATACACTGTGTCACAACGATCCCGAAAACTTACACAATATCTCAAAAGAAAACCACCTTTGTGTTAATAATAGTGTGACAGGTGGAAAGCGAGAACAGCCTATAACAACAACCAGGGTAATCAAAATAATAAATGGCCGCTGGAGCGAATCGTTTTTTCTGCCCAATTATTTTTATTGGTGTTCTGTTAATTACATTCTTTGTCGAAGGGAGTGCGCGGGCGCAGCTCAGAAGAACACACATTTGGCGCGGAACTCTCATTGGATCGCACTGAATTATGCTATTGAAATTTTGTACGAATATACCACAGGAAGAGCGGGCCAGTTCCAATAGATCAAAACATTCCAAATTCTTTTTGATTTAATGCCTAAATAAACAGAAAATAATTACTTATTCAAATTTAATTTTGTTTATTTATCTAGTGAATTCTAGTGACTGTTTTTTTATCATCAACAAGCGGCCCGCCCGCAACTTTGTCCGCCTGAACGAACCGTATACTGTAATGTTAAAAAAAATACAACAATAAAATAATTAGCCAAATAGGTGCAGGGGGGACAAAGGGCAATCCCCTATTCCCTATTCCATATACTTATACTTAAATTTTCACAGCATGGGACATCCCTAGCCATGGCAACTATAAAAACATGCTGCAACAGTGCAACAGACTTCTTGGCGTGAAAGTGAAGCGTCATGTCTGCAGTTTTGTATTATTTTCTATAATTTATGTTTTGTCGAATATTAATGTGAAGTAATGGTGGATTATTTACTGATAAGTATTCGTGAACATGAGTGTTAGCAAATAAAACAAAACAGTGCAACATCACTTTTCAAATTCTCTGAAGAAGTCTGTGTGAGACCTCAATAAAGTCCCACAGCTTTATTGAGTCTCGAGGGGTTTGGGGGAAAATCATTTACCATTAAACGTTCATAATCACTCATTATCATACACCTAATGTAAAGAAAATATTAATTACTATTAAAAACTTGACACTGGCTAAATGTGCTGATCGCACGAAACCATTATTTAAGAGAAAAAAAAACAGTGCAACATGACAGAACGACGCGCAACGACCGACGGCAGGCGGGCCCTCGATAACTATAAATCACTGTGCGAGTTTGACATTTATTTGACACTTACATATCAATCACGACTATTACCCCTGAAAGGTTTGTCAGAGACTAGGCAATGAGGACAGCAAAAGCAGTCCTCTGCCATAGTCCACTTTTCACCAAATAGCGACTGCACATGTGCTTAGCATGACAGGTGGCGTCCACATCGCCGCTCTACGCTGTTGGAAGTATGTGCAGTCTTTAGTCCGTTAGTCACCTTTTACGACACCCAAGGGAAGAGAGCGGTTGGTAGTACTTATTCATTCACCGCTAAGCGACACAGTTAGGTGATTAATTTAACACTATTTAAGTAAAAGTACAGCCTGTCTTGTCCCACTGCAGGACAAAGGCGGCCATCATTAAAATCAAGGTATTGGCTTTATCCCACACTGGCACTGAAAATCCGGGACCTCCGGATATCGACCCGAGCGCTTGACCACTCGATCACCGTAGCGTTGACACTTCTATCAAGTAAAATTTCAAATCGGCTGAATCACTTTCAAATTGTATTTCTTGATATTATTTGCGTTAGTAACGCTCAATATTCTTAAAATATAAAGATTGAAGAAGATAGAGTTAAAAACACGACTACTGCAGCTGGGAAACGAACTCACGTCTATCGCATACCGGGCGGCTGCGTGACCTATCCAACGAGGTATTGGTTAGACCTGATGAATTTTTTTCAAGTATCTCATCTGAATAAAAGATCACATTTTTAATTTTTGTATGTGGAAATATTAAAAAGAAATTACTCAGAAGTATTCACCCTGGCCATTTTTACGATGACACTAATAATTATAAAACCGTTAACCTTTTGTTTTATTATAAATTGTAGGGTAAAGCCACTAAAGAACTCGCACTACCAAAGATAATGTTTTTTACCCATTGGTAATATTATTTTGGATGGCAACACTTACCTATGAAGTGTTCGTGAACGTGCATGAGTGTTGGAAAATAAAACAAAACAGTGCAACATCACTTTTTAAATTCTCTCAAGAAGTCCGTGCGATATCTCAGTAACAATACCACATCTTTACTGGAACTCAAGGGATTTGGGTGAATATCATATAGCATTGACCGTTCAGCGTCGCCAGCGGGGGCAGGTAGGGGCAGCTCAGTTCGTACCCCCCCCCCTCTCTAACCCCCCCCCCCCCCCAGACAAGAAAATAATGTTGCCCTACTCTGTAACCTTAGGCACGCGTCTATGTCTTTGAAGAGGTTGTAGAGTTTACATAATGAAACTTTGCACCGTTCTTATTATAATCGCCTCCTTATCGGCTGGCGACGCTCTTGACCGTCAATATTATCATCACTCATTATTATCAGTTTAAGCATAATCAATGAACTCTAATATTACGACTAAAAGACTAGTATCCATGGTCACGAAATAAATTTAAAAAAAAGTCCCACTTCTAAGCAAAAGAATCCATCATTAAATCAAGTCATCCATCGCTACAACTGATGGGTATTAGCTTAATCGCCTTTTGCTGACCGCATGGGCTTATTGATTCCAGTACACACTGTATACTGTTTAACAAGCCTCCCTCAAGCATCTCCACCACGTCCGGTCTTGTGCTGCTCGCATCCAGCAGCTACCCGCTGCACCAGAAGATCGTCAGTACACCTTATTGAAGGCCTGCGCCTACATTGCGTCGTGCGCGGTTGCCACTCAAAAACCGTTCAATGCTAATACTTATTTTTGATGGCCTTAACTTTTCACAGCATGCGACATCCCTAGCAGGCCACAGTTAACACAAGACGCGCCGCCACAACAATGCGCCGACTTTTTATCACCGATAACTTTATTGATTGAGCTATTTGCGGAGCCGCGACATTTTAATGGCTCGATTCGGACAGAATTAGAACGTGAGGTTTGATGTGGGAATTAAAAAAAGGTAACGATCCTTTCTTGTCTAATTTGGTTAGTCCTTTGAGTTGTTTGTGCCGAGATGCCTATGGTGAACAGTGATTCCGAATATGCTGTGATGTGATGTGCTTTTTTTTGCTGTTATTGGGTAACTTGTACGAACACGTCCTTGTATAAATAGAATACAACAAAGAGAAAGATGAACATTTTAGATACATTTTAGTATTGTAGTAGGATGTAGAAAGAGACAAAAAGTCTTCTTTTTTGAAGGAGTGAGAGACCGTTGCCCAATATTAGGACACTCAAAGCTCGTAATGATAATGATAAATAGATAAAAGATTTGGCAGAGAATTTTTTTTCATAAGTGTTCATAAAAATGCATTTACAAACTTTTCATAGGCAACTTTTATTTCAACACTTACATATTTCGTTCAAAAGTGGTTTATAGCAGGTACTTACCTATGCTGGACATGTTTATGTATTATATCCATGGTACCTAGTTACACCGATAAAGTGAAAACAGAGAAAGCTTATGAAAATTAGTTTAAGTATTATTTATGCTAATGTAAAAAGTGATCGAACACATAAAATGGCGTACATCAGACCTACCTACATCAGAAATACAAAAAACAAAAGAAACAAAGCAAAAGACACAAAATACATATTCATGACCGTTTCGGTGTAGTTACCTTACAAAACATAACAACTCACCCTCCTAATTAACCGTGAAACAAATTCGACCAACAACATCGAGGCGCCTACTTTTCTACTTTCCAATCGGATAATCGTTTTATAGTTTTCCGACTAACCGATAATGGCCGGCGCCTCCCCAAATCGGTTTTATTACGGCACGGCTGTTACGGCACCGTGAAAACGACCGATACAGACCCCGTCGGGAATCGAACCTGCGCCTTGGCCATTATGCGCACTAATGTGGAATCGTTGAAGCGTATACTACACGTAACACGATCCATTCGACTGTAAACTGTTATTGCAGTTCAAATGCTAATTATCGTTAATGAGGTGCAATATTCGTATCTGATACTTTTTGTGATGTAAAATAGTAGACTTAGTTTGAACAAGAGTTTCGCACATGCACACCAAAGTACGAGGCCTACACGAAATATCAGAATTTTAGAACCTAATTGTAATCACTCCTCTTTGCTGAGTGAAATCACTTTTTAGGACACGTCTTCTTTTATCTTTTGTTATAATTTTGCAGGACCCTGTGCCCAGCAGTGGGACGTTTATAGGCTGATGATTTGATTTTGTCATTATTGTATTGTTCTTTTGTAAGTAATTACATTTGCGTGTTCTAAATTAAAATATGTCATGTTACATTTGTAATTCAAACTCGTAATGTTTAATTTTTTTGTGGTACCCAGATTAGCAATAAAAGTCATAATATGTACTTAGGTTGCAATGCGGTAGGTTAGTTCCTGCTTAGATACCAACTAGATGATGACTTACTTACATACCAAATTCTGCCGCTAAACAGTATTGTTTTGCAAATCTGTATTCCGGTTTGAAGGGTGTAGATCCATTAAAGTTATTAAGCCCTAGAGGCATACTATCAGAAAATGAAATAAAAAAATGTGTTAACCGAAGCGTCAGGGTTGGCAATGCGCGTGTGATGCGATTCTTAGTGTTGTAATTAAAAGTAAATTACTTACATAATCAATTAACAATAAATAGGCAACAGACCCGTCTCTATAGGCGGCACAACTACTTACATATCATAATATCGTTCCACATGCTAGCAAAAAAGATGATCTGAATGCCCATAATTAATAGCCATTTTTAAACGCTGCGTCTTAAATGAATTAAAAAGTTTCAAAAATTCGTTCCATAGACACGCCGCGTCCATAAACAAATTTGTAACAATCAAAGCGACCATAAAGCTCAATCTACGGAATTATGTTACAATGGGAACAAAAGCCGGTTTTATTACCTAATTATTTTGATTTGTTTTCTTTAATGAGTGGTCCGTGGTTCGTCGCTCTATAGAAAATGACAAATCAACTTTGCCCACCCGAAAACTAAATAAATCGCAAAAACATATCTTATACCATTGTGATAAAAGCTAAGTTGTTTTTGTTGATACGCATTATTATGTTTGTAACAGTTTATTATGAGTTTTATGGCCCTCTAATTGGACGAAACGGTTGCTTTGTTTGATGTCATCTCTTGATGAGAAGTTAATGTTTGAGACAACATATGTATGGCGGCTCGCAACACGGATAAGCCTTGTGAAAAAGCGCATAAAGGCTTTAAGATTAAAATATTGTACTAAGAACTCCCAATATTAGCCTCTTTGGACTCAGTGAACTAAAATCATCATAAATCAATTTGGAAAATCCGTTAATTTTTATTTCATATAAATTATGTCAGTAGAGCTGTGTGGAAGCCGCTCATTAATAAAACCCTACCAACCCATCTCTTCCCTTGGAAGTCGTCAAAGGCGACTAAGCGACTAAATATTCCATATAAATCCAACAGCATAGAGCGGCGATGAGCTCACCACCTGTCACGCTGTGCACATGTGCAATTGTTATTTGGTGAATCGTGGACCGTGGCAGTGCACTGCTTCTACTTTTTCATTGCCTACTAGGCAAGGCAATGCTAGGCAAGACTAGGCAATGCCTAGTCTCTGACTAATTCTTCGGGGAATAGTCATGAGTATGTAGTATGAATGTATGTATGTAGTTTAATTAATGTCTGTAAGTTTAATACATTCTCTCAAAAAAGTTTCGGGAACGGATGATTTGTTTATGATTCCAAATTCTATTTTTTTTTTTCTTTTTGTTGTTAGATTGGCACAACTGTTATCCATTTTGGCGCAGAGTTTGAGTTGCATCTGTTAATTAGATTATGTACAGTGTTGTCTTTAGTTAGTTTATATGCGGTTTATATCCAGTATTGCGACTCCATTATGAATAATGGAGTAAAACATCGAACAAAGAGTTTGTCTTAAATTTTGCGTCGCCAATGGAATTTCGTGTTCGGAGTCACTGAAAATGTTACAGAAGGCTTACGATGAATCGACTTCATCAAAAACACGTGCTTATGAGTGGTACAAAGCATTCAAAAGCGGTCAAGATGTGATGGAAGATTGGCTTCGCTCTGGTAGGCTATCAACGTCTTCAACTGAAGTTAACATCACAAAAGTGAAGGAAATGGTGACTGAAATCCTCATTCGAGTTTGAGAGTGATAGCCGCTGAACTTTCTGTATGTCTCACGAGTCGATTCGTACCATTTTAAATAATCACTTGGGTATGAAACATGTTGCCGCTCGGCTAGTCCCATAGACCTGAATTTTCTCCAAAAGCTTAATCGCATAAGATTCGCTGAGGACATGCTAGAATGAGTCAATTCCGACCCAACAGTCATGCAACGCATTGTTACTGATGCGACGAGACGTGGGTTTACGAGTTTGACATGCAAACTTATCAACAAGCTTCGGAGTGGCGCCTTCCAACTGCACCGAAACCAAAAAAACCTCGCCAAAGTCGATGAAAAGTCAAAGTCATGTGGACTGTGTTATTTGACTATCGCGGTGTTGTGCATTCGGAATTCCGGAAGGTCAAACGGTAAATAAAGAATGTTATTTGAGCGTTATGCGGCGTTTAAGAGAGCAAATTCGACGAAAAAGGCCAAATTTGTGGAAAGAAAATTCTTGGATTTTGCACCACGATAATGCGCCTTCGCACAAGGCCTTTTGAACGAACTTTTGACCAAAAACTCAACAAATACCATCAAGCAACCACCAGATATGGCTCCAGCCGACTTCTTTCTTTTTCCTAAACTCAAATTACCACTTCGTGGCACCCGTTTTCATTCAGAGACTTATAGAAGAATTCGCGGCGAGAACTGAACTCAATTCCGGAAAAACCTTTAAAAAATGTTTTGATGATTGGATTATTTGTTGGCGTAAGTGTATCGTCTCTGAAGGAGCATACTTTAAAGGCGATAAAATAAATTTGGATAAATAACTATCATTTTGTGTTTTATTGATATTTTCCACGTACTTTCTTGACAGAGTAGTTATATTTAAATTCTGTCTCCCCGTATGCTATTATCTATGTGGAAGACCTGTGCCCTGCAGTGGGACGTTTTTAGGCTGGTGATAAAATTATATTCAAATCAACATAGAAACATGGAAAACGGAAGCGAGGCCTCCCCCTGATAATAATGGTTATGTACTTACATTTTTTTCTTCTACGAGTAAGCACTTGGCCTTCAAAGACGTTTCGTGATGTTAAGACCGATGGTGGAAGTGCACTTCACTCACACGGATTCTTTAACGTTACTCTTGTGCCTTAACTACTAAGGTACTGGCTATTTTATCTCTTACTGCCGGAACACGGCAAATAATACTAATCTTATGGCGACATATTTAGATAAGATGAAGGTGACAGCTAGCCAGGCGGCCTTAAAATACTTTACCAATCAAACCGAGTACATGCATGCAGGACTCGAACCCGGGACCACTAGGTCTAGGACCGATCGCCTAACCATTATACCGTACAGGCGGTTAAGAAAAGAAAAAAGCTATTTCTTGCGTTTTTTACTATTGATAGGGTTTTATGGTTTAAAATTATAATTTAAAACGCACTAAATCACTTTTCATATTCCTGGAAAAAACATTATAGATATAAAATCACCGACCGCAAAATTTAAAAATACCTATTAATTGTTATACAACTACACGAAACTTAATTATGTATAGTAATAAATTACTTTAGTTTATAATCTTACTTTTTTCTAAAGCGTGTGTTCTTTAACCGAGTATAATTGTTGTTTGTCTTCATATTAACTCCACTATCATACTGTTTTCTTAGGTTTAAGTATTCTAGCTGATGGTGATATAGGATTCCCGCATAGAACTTGTCTGGATAACACCTACTAGAATATTTCTTTTACGACTTGATCGTAAATCAGGAAAGTAATACGGACAAGTAATTTTACCAGCTTTTAATATTCATTATGAAGAGTGTATGTTTTGTTTGATGACCTCCGTGGTCGAGTGGTTAGCACGCTGGATCTGGCGTCGCGCCATCTCTGAGGTCCCGGGTTCAATTCCCGGTCGGGTCAATTTAGGGAAAAACTGTTTTTCTAAACTGATTTCGGGTCTGGGTGTTTTCTCAATGTATATTTATATTTATCCGTTATCTTAACGAGTTTCAAAAGAATACTCATCTTGGTCTAGATAATTGGTGTGAGCGTAAACAATTTTTTTATTTTTTTTATTTTTTAGTATGTAGACGTATGTAGGTAAAGGTCCTATGTACAATTTAATTTGCTTAAGTATTTTTAAAAGTATGTATTGTACAATTTGTCTTTTTTATAAGAATACCATTTATAGAATAAATTTTGGATGAAAATAAAATAGCAAAACAATAATTAAATAAGTAAACCGATCTCAAAAAAATAAAAAGATCAATATAACAGTGTTGTCTTGAATAACTAAATTAAATTTCTCTACAGTTTTATATAAACATAGGTACAAGTCACATACATAGTCGGTGCCAAGCCAAATACACCCTGCCTCTGCACACAAAACTTAATTAGGCAGAAAATTTGAGGGTTGACTCGGTTTCCCTGGGATCCCGTCATCAGATCCTGACTTGATGAAAATGGGACTACTTCAGGAAGATACCCTTTTGATAAAAAAAAGTATTTTAAAAACAGTTCACAATAGACAGAGAAATCGATGTACATGTACAAAAAACATACATACAGTGGAACATTATTATAATAATAGAAGGAGTAGGAGAAGAGAATTCTTGTCAAACCTTTGATTTGTTAAGTCTTGTGTCTCGTGTGTTTATTACGTGTGTTATATATTTTTGCCTTTTTATTTACTACTAACAAGGCTAGGGCAGAAACTACGTTAAGCGGTACTCGCTCGGGCCCATACAAAAGTAAGCCGCGCGTGGCCCCGCGACGCGACGGCGACGGGGCCGTCTCGCGTATAGTCCTCATTGCGAAGTCTCTAACCCTGTTGGATAATAGTCGTGATTGTATGAATTTTATTTATTTATTTAGACTTTTTTGCCTACAGTACAGCAAATGGCGGACTTAATGCCGTAAGGCATTCTCTACCAGTCAACCAGATCAGATGTACACTGAAAGAACAAAAAGGTTGATTTTGCACGGGTTGGCGACACATTAGTTGAATTAACAAAGTGATGGGTTAAAGCAACATGAACAAATTGTTGTTTTCACAGAAAAGTTTTTGTTGATATGAAAACAGTTGTTTTTACCTATTTGTACATGTTGGCGTAACAATTCATGGTTAATTCAATAGGTAATTGTTGATTCTACTGTTCAAGTTGTTGAAATAACCATTTTTAAAGTTAAATTTACAAAATAAATACGTTAAAACAACAAAAGATATTCAACCATTTGTCGATTACCAGAAGCAACAAAATAAATTTGTTAATTATGCCTATTCCCAATAGTTGATTTAATGTAAATTTTAATGTTGAAACCAAGCTGATTGGCATAACCCTTTCAAATGTTTGTCTCAACCGATCCACAAACAGTTGGGATAACAATATAAGCAGGTAAAAAACACAGCAAGACATAAAGTTAAACCAAAACGTTCGAATGGTTAAACGAACTCCCTAATGATGGTTAAAATAATGATATGAACAGGTTAAATCCTATACAAAAAAAGTAATTCACACGACCCATTAAAATGTTTGTTTTAACCGACACACAAACAGTTGAGATAACAGTATTAAATAGGTAAAAACAGCAGCAACACATAAAGCTTAATCAATATGTTCGAATGATGAAACTAACTCACAAGCAAGGGTTAAAATAACAACATAAACAGGTTAGGTCCTATAGAAAAAAAACGATTGACACAACCCTTTCAAGTGCTTGTTTCAACTGTCACACAAACCGTTGGGATAGCAATGTACACCGGTAAAAACAACACCAATACAAAAAGCTAAATTAACCTGTTTTAATGTTTAAACTAGCCCTTCAGAGTGTTTGATTTAACCGTCACATAAATAGTTAGGATAACAATATAAACAGTTAAAAACAACAGCAAGATTTATAACTAAATCAACAAATTCAAATAGTTAAACTAACTCACGAGCTGGGGTTAAAAAAAATAAACAGGTTAAGTCCTGTACCAAAATTATCGATTGACACAACCCTTTGAAATGTTTGTTTTAACCGTCACACAAACAGTTGAGATAACAGTAATAAACAGGTAAAAGCAACAGCGACACATAAAGCTTAATCAATATGTTCGATTGGTAAATTAACTCAAGAGCTAGGGTTAAAATTCTCTTTCAAATGTTAGTTTTAACCATCACGCAAACAGTTGGGATAGCAGTATAAACAGGTAAAAACAACACCAAGACTAAAAACTAAATCAACAAGTTTGAATGGTTGAGCTAACGCTTCGAATACATGTTATAACCGTCACACGAACAGTTGGGATAGCAATAAAACAGGTAAAAACAACAGCAACACATTAAGCCAAATCAACATGTTTGAATGGATAAACTAACTTACGAGCTAGGGTTAAAATAATAATATAAACAAGTTAAGTCCTACACACAAAAAAACGATTCACACAACCCTATCAAATGTTGGTTTTAACCGTCACACAAACAGTTGGGATAGCAATATAAACAGGTAAAAACAACACCAAGATAAAAAACTAAATCAACAAGTTTGAATGGTTGAGTTAACGCTTTTGAATGTATGTTATACCCATCACACGAACAGTTGGTATAGCAATAAAACAGGTAAAAATAACAGCAACACATGAAGCCTAATCAACATGTTTGAATGGATAAACTAACTCACGAGCTAGGGTTAAAATAATATTATAAACAAATGAAGTCCTACACAAAAAAAAACAAAACGATTCACACAACTCTTGCAAGTGTTTGTTTGAACTGTCACACAAACAGTTGGGATAACAATATACACTGGTACAAACAACAGCAAACACATAAAGCCAAATCAACCTGTTTGAATTGTTAAACTGACCCTTTCAAATGTTTGTTTTAACCGTCACACAAACAGTTAGGATACCTATCAATATAATCAGGTAAAAACAACAGCATGACAAAAGCAAAATCAACGTGTTCGAATGATTGAGCTAACGTTTTCAAATGTATGTTGTTAAATTAAACGCTACCTAAATGCTATCTGAGATAAAATTATTGTGTCACATACCTACCTACAATACAGACAAACTGACATGGCGAAACTAAAACTATATTTGTATTTGCTTTCGTATGTCTGGTTGTTCAGCTTTCCGTAAAAATTTGTGAGCGAGTTCGATACCTATTTATAGTTAGGGCAAAATGCATTTGTATGTCCGGCCCAATGATCTTGTTTTGGAAGATAACAAGTAGAAAAGTTGAATTAAACGCCATATACTTACCTACCTTAATAGGTAAGTAGGTACCTACTGTTAAACGAAAAAATTTTGGTTTTTTAATGGATTGTCGAAAACGGCTGTACTTAACGATTTTCATGAAATTTAAGATATAATTAGTGCTTTAACAGGACACAAACTTTTCAAATGTTTGTTTTAACCCTTTCACAAATAGTTGAAATAACAATTTAAATAATTTGTGCTGATCTGCTGGCAACGTCGCTAATTACTATCTGCGCGCGTTCAAGAAGCAAGGGCGTCTATTTACGAGATTCGGCTATGCGATTCTCTAAGCGACACAGACGCTGCGCGCATGGCTGTGATCTGCTTTCTCTTTCCAATGCTATGAATATAAGAGAGACAGAGTTAATTCTCAGCACTGCGGCAGCCGCTGCTATTAAGGCTTTATTTAACTTAGAGAATCGCACTGCTATTGACAATGACATAAGTGAGTGGACACTTATGATGTTACGGTTACATTATCGGGATTCGGCGAATATTTGACCTGTCGCGACGTGTACCTATAGCAAAACAGTTTGCTGATCCTACCGCACATCAAAGGAATATTTTCTCAAACTTGCAATGAAATGTTGACATGACTTACTTCAATTAGGTCCGGAAATACTACGTAACCGGTGCGATGAGTGAAGATGATAATTATGTAAAGGAATTTCATACAGCCTAATACACCTACCTAGGCCCGTAAAACAACCGTCTTTTGTTTTTAAACGCAGGCCCATTGTTTTCATTTGATCCAATGTAGTTCGCCCGAAAATCATCACACTAATATTATAAAGGCGAAAGTTTGTGAGTGTGTATGTTTGTTACTTCTTCACGTCTAAACAGCTGTAGCGATTTGCGGGTGAAACCGCGAGCGGCCGCTAGTTTTATATAATTACAAGCGGCCGCTCGCGGTTTCACCCGCGTGGTTCCCGTTCTCGTGGGAATATCTGGATAAAAAGTATCCTATGTCTTAATCCAGGTTATAAACTATCTGTATGCCGAATTTCATCCAAATCCATATAGTAGTTTTTACGTGAAAGAGTAACAAACATCCATCCATACGTTTCCGTGGGAATATCGGGATAAAAAGTATTCAATGTGTTAATCCAGGTTATAAACTATCTGTATGCCGAATTTTATCCAAATCCATATAGTAGTTTTTGCGTGAAAGAGTAACAAACATCCATCCATACTTACAAAATTTCGCGTTTATAATATTAGTAGGATATAATTATATAGGTAATAGTTTGCCGTAGAAAAAACACGAAGTTTTTATCGCGTCAATGCGACACGAATTTTTGCCCGATAATGTAGCATAACATCACTGTCATGCTACTATTGTTATGGGTTGTCCTTGGTGTTAAAAAAGGTTCCCTATTTTTTTGCATAAAATTTTATGTCATAATTTATCATCATACTTTTACTTATCCTAATAATAGTTACATTAATTAGGCATAACTTTTTAGGCACATTTTTTTAAGCATAACTACTATTAGCATAATAATTGTTAAATATACTATTTTAAAGCCTAAATTTGCTTACGCATAATGATATTTAAGCATAATTTTGTTAGGCATTATAATTATATAGGGAAAAAGTAAGGTTTGGAAACTTTGTGTTTGCATTTAATAAAATACTTTTCGTATATAAAATAAACATGTTGGCGGTTTACACCCCCGCCGCACCCTAACCTATTATTACACTACGGTAACCAATTTATATTTAATATACCTAATAGCTACTTTTGGTTTTTCAGATTCAAATAGCTATAAATAAAATAAAGAATATTCCAAAGACAAAACCTGTTAAAAAACCAATCCAAATTATAGCGGATTTTGAAACTGTAACCTCACCTTCTGTCTTATCTAATCTACCAGACTATCTTTATACCTAATAACTATTAGACGAATAAACAATATGCCTTGTAACTGTATGGAAATAAAAATTAGAGCGAAAAACATTAGCCTAAACCATATTTATGCTTACTGAAATAGTATGCCAAAAACAATTAAGTCAAAATATTATTATGACAAATAAAAATATGCCTAACACGTTATGCCAAATTAAATTAAGACAAAAAGAGAAGAGAATTTTCGTCAGATGTTCAACTGGATATTCTGCTTAACCAAGCTCGTATTTCATCTAGCTCAGCCTTGTAGATTAAGCTGTATACAAAAAGGGCGTGTCGTTAGTCTACAGAGAAAAATTCATCGTGTCAATACTTGCAACACACTGGATAAAATTATGTATAAACTCTCCCTTTCAAATGTTTCTTTTAACCGTTACCTAAACAGTTGGGATAACAATATAAACAGTTAAAAACAACAGCAAGATTTATTACTAAGTCAACAAATTCACATAGTTAAACTAACTCACGGGCTAGGGTTAAAATAAATATATAAACAGGTTAAGGTCCTGTACAAAAATTATTGATTGACGAAGCGACGTTGCCGTTCATATCAAGCAAGACCGCGCACGCGCCGGCGCCGGCGGCGCGCTGTGCTGCCGACTGCTTAGTTGAACGTGAATATTCGAATTAAGTGCACGGCTTGCGGAGGTGAGGTGGACAGTTCAGTGTGTAATGGATTTAAGTAAGTGTGCGGACATATAAATGTGTTTTAATATAAAAACGTGTATCTACCCAGCACATAAGTTTTATCGTGTTTAGTGTCTTTCGCCGTAAAACGCGACCGGCCTGGGTACCTTAATTAAATACTTATTTTGTTTTTAAGGTCTCGTATATTTAGCCGAATGGGTGTTTCGGCGGAAACAGTCAAACGTTTTGAAGGTACCTACGTGTTTATTGTTTTCGTTGTCTGATTACTAAAGCTTAGCGCCACGCTGCGTGTCGCAACTCGCAACGCAATCGGTTACATACATTTTGCAAGAACGTGGTTACATTAGTTCATAGCCGATTTACATGTCCATAGCATAAGTAAGTAAAAACTACATGTGGACGCCGGGCGGCAAGTAAGTCTGTCTACCTATCGCATTAAGTAGGTAAGCAAGAAAGTAGTAAGTTCAACTTACTTACTTACTTACTTATGGGTGTGTAAATCGGCCTTGAGTCCCGCGTGTCGCCACGTTCAATACAAAGCTTTGTATTGTAAGAAAGAAAAACTGGTTTTACCGAAAAATAATGTGTTACTTTAACTAAGGGAAGGGAAAGGAAAACTGTGGTTTTAACGAAAAATGATGTGTTATTTTAACTACATCAAAGCTTTTGATTCAACTAATATATATCAGTTGAATCAAACAAAAATTATGTGTTATTTTAACTAAAGGAAAGCTTTTGATTCAACTAATATATATTAGTTGAATCAAAAGCTATTACAGTTTTCTCATCTTTATTTAAATGTTTGTGTTTACAGGACACATCTTCGGAGGCGGCAACAGCAAGTGATAATGTTTATGACATAATATCAGCGCCGTCGAGCCCGGCATCCAATAGTAACAAACACTCGAAATCAAGAGGAATATCACGCGTAAGTGTTGGAATGAAATATTACTTGTAAATATTTTTAACATATGTTACAAGCATAACGTGTCTGTCTGTGTATCTATCTGTGGTATCGTAGCTCCCAAACGGATGAACCGATTTTCGTTTAGTTTTTTTTTGTGTCATAGATAGTTTTATCCCGAGTGTTCTTAGCCATGTTTCATGAAAATCTGTTCAGCCGTTTGAATATCATCAGCTCTTTTCTAGTTGATGAGGGGATTTGACTAACTTCCTTATGTCCGATCGATGCAAAATGTGGTACCGTGTTACTTTAATGATATTGAAAGTATATGTCAAAGTCAAAGTTAAAGTCAAAGTTAAAGTCAAATTATTTTTCAATGTTAACCTTTACAGGCACTTAATGACGTCAATACTAATAATAATAAAAAAACAACTAATCTAGCGAACTATAGTCTGTGCCAGACAAACGCCTACCTACTCTCTACCTACCACCAATCTTCTGCATTAGTTTTGATGGAGGCTTATCCGAGATACAATAATATGTTTTAAGCAAAATTATTTATCAATATAAATATGCATTAAAATAATAACTTTATTTGCCGTAGAAAGTTTATGATACTATACTTATTACCAGATCCATCTATAAATCCAGAAAGTTTAATGTTAATATAAAAAATAAAAAATAAAAATTAAGGAGACCTTTGTCCACTAGTGGGATAGCGTTAGACTAATTAAAAATGGTATGGTAAGGTTAACATGATCTGATCAGCCATTTGAAGATCATCAGCTCTTTAATAGTTGATGAGGGGATCTGACTACCTGACATAATATGTCCTATCGATTCGAAATTTGGTACCACTTTACTTCAATGATATATAAAGTATTTGGTAAGGTAACCATGACCTGATCAGCCGTTTGAAGATCATCAGCTCTTTAATAGTTGATGAGGGGATCTGACTACCATCCATATGTCCTATCGATTCGAAATTTGGTATCGTGTTACTTCAATGATGTTGAAAGTATATGATAAGGTAACCATGACCTGATCAGCCATTTGAAGATCATCACTTTAAAAAAGACAATAAAAATAAAATAAAAAATTTGAAAAACCCCTCGACACAAAAAATAAACTGTAAAAACTAACTAATAAAATTTTAAACCTATTTTAATTATTATCGTCACTTATATATGTAAGTTCAATTATTTTTATTTTCCAGGCGTCCGTCGTCGCGTCGGGGGACTGTTTAGCAGCTTGTCAGCGGGCGTCTTCCGCGACACCCAATCGTAGCCAAAAGTATGCTGCGACGCGCGGCTAAGTAATTTAGACTTTGAATACTGTGTACGTTATTTAATATCGTTTAAAGATTTTAAAAACCGTCACCAAATTGTTTAAGAATAAACTTTTTACCAAATGAATCGTTTTTTAATGTTCTTTTTACAGTACTTGCTATGTTGAACCAACTTGTTTTCTTAGTTAGGCTAAAGATATGTATATCTATGTATTAGCTAGAAGATACTTTTGTTTAGTGTCGTGTCTACTTTGTATCTGTGTGATTTAAATAATATTAGGTCATTCTATTTTAGTGTCTTAGTGTTGTATTAACCTAGAACCTATATATACCATAGTATTTATGAAAAAGCTGTTTTGTTGTGTAAACTTCTACAAATTTAGTTGGGAATACAAAAAATTTTTTGTACCTATTATCAACCTAGACATAATAGTATTTTCAACAAAACAGTTTTGTTGTGTCAATATTTTTTGTTGCATCTACCTGTCCACCTAGCACGCTCGGTTATATGCCCGACGTAAAGCATTTGTCCCTCTCGCACACGCATATTTGCCAGAAAGGGACGAATGCTTTATGTTCGACATAAAACTTAGCGTACTAGCCTCACAGATAAAAAACTATTAAATCAACCTCTCGAAGTAAATGTTGGCTTAACACGAGGTACAATGTGGAATCAACTTCCGCTATAATTGTTAGAACTATTTGAATTATATTGTCAAATTAACTACTTTATAATGTTATACGTACGACTATACGAGGTATATTTCAACATGATTCAAGTTAAGGTGATCCATTAAGAGGGTTTACTCATTTCAGTTTCCCATACAATTTTTCAAGTCGTAATTTTTAAAGACCAAGAAGCCAATTTTAATGAAACTTTGCATGCTAAAGTAAAATACAGGGATTTAAATAGTATGTTGATAACATTTTTTAAAAAGTTATATTTGGCTGAGTTATTGCGATTTAAAGTTTAAAATCGCAATAACTCAGTTTAATAAACGTTTTTTGGAAATGTTTTCAACAAACTATTTAGATCTTTATATTTTATCTCAACATGCAGAGTTTCATCAAAATTGGCCTACTGGTTTATAAAAATATCGACTTGGAAATTTGTATGGGAAACCGAAATGCGTAAACCCCCTTAAGTATATCACCCTAAGTTGATTAATTATTTGACAATATAATCCAAGTTTTTGTCCTAACAATTATAGCGAAAGTTGATACAACATTGTAGCTCGTGTTAATCCAACCTCTACTTCGAAAGGTTGATTCAATAGTATTTTATCAGGTAGATGCAACACAAACGCACTTATTGAAACAACAAAACTGTTTTGTTGAAAATACTATTATGTCTAGGTTGATACTACAAAATGTTTTGAGTGTTCCCAACTAAATTAGTAGATGTTGACTCAACAAAACTGCTATGTTAAAATTACTATTGATTACGGGTTAATACAACACCAAGACACTTATTGCCTCAACAAAACTACACTGTTAATTTTACCATTTAATTGAGGTTAATTCAACAAAACATACATATAGATCTAACTATTACAGCAAAAGTTTGTTCAACAGTGCAGGACTGTTAACCCTACCCATTTTGTACAGTACATTTAACCTTTAAAGTGGGTTAGTTCAACACCTTGACATTGATCGAATCAACAAAACGATTTTGCTAAAATACTGTTGGATTTACCCAAAATATTTTGGGTTGCCCCAACAATATAGTACGAGTTGATCCAATATAGTAAATCAGTTAACACAACCTTGAGTTCGAAGGTTTATCTAACATTAAAAGCAAGTAGATTTAACACAAACACACTCGTGTTTTTAACATTTCGAGTACGTTAAAGCAAGCCTTGTTAGAGAGTTAATTTTACTGTCATGGTTTGTTGTTTTTACATGTATGCACCAAGTGCAAACCAGTAAAACTAACCATTTAAAGCAAGTAGGTTCAACACAAACAAACTTGTATTTTTAACATTTTGACTACGTTAAAGCAAACCTTGTTAGAGAGTCAATTTTACTGTCATTGTTGATTGTTTTTATGAATTAACATATTGCTAGACGGTTAAAATTACCATTGTGCTACTGGTAAAAACAACTAAATTCCACGGGTTGGTGCTATATTAACCCCTTGTTAGAGGGTTAATTTTACCATTTTAATAAAATGTTGAATCAACAAATATGTAATAAGTTAAAATTACCGTAACTGATCAACAATACAGTTTTTGTTCATTCAACAAAACTCAAGAGTAGGTGCTATATTAACCCTAAAATTTTGTTGAAATATGGTAAAACCAACTAATAATTTCTTTCCGTGTACAGAAATTTTTATAGGCGGTGACATCTAGAGACTACTTAATTATATTTAAAAAATATATATTAATTTATAAACCATACATTTAAATAGGTACATAAGTTATACACAAATAATATAAAAAACAATACACATACTTAAACCATATAATAATATAATATAACATGTACAAATAAACCTAAGTGATATATTTGTCAGTTTAGGACTACTGGACAGATTTGAGAAAGTGCTCCCGTGCTAAACTCTTAAAAGCAACACTATTGGGAGCGTCTCTGACGTCAAAAGGTGCATTCCAGAGTCGAATAGCAGTAACAGTGAATGAGTGAGAAACGAACTTAGAGCTATGAGAAGGAGTTTGGAGTACCAGATTATTGCTGGAGCGAAGATGACGTTGGTGAGAAGCACCCAAGAATTAAAACGCGATTTAAGATAATACGGAACGCGTGGATCAAAAAGAATATTAAAAAGGAAGCAAACCAACCTTAAGCTCCTACACTCACGAATGGGTAGCCACTTAAGTTGTTTTCGAAAGTCAGAAATGTGGTCGTGAGAAGACGATCCAATTTATTAAGAAGTATTTGATTAATATCGGATAAACAAACATCAGCATAATCAAAAAGCGTGCTGGATGGTACAAAGTTCCTTACTTTGTAAAGTGCGCCAAGTGTCCCATGAACTTTCCGACTGATATTTTGAATTTGAGCCTGCCAACCCAAGCCGCAGTCAAGCACAAGCCTAAGGTTCTTTACAGAGGAAGCAAAAGGGATTACAACGCCATTGTATGTCAGAGCCGGAGCAGAACGCAAATTTAGTTGAGAGAGTTGACGAGAACTACCGATAATGATGGCCTGACACTTGTCCGGGATAACAGAAATACCAAAGCTATTAGACCACTCACGTATCCTAGACAGGTTTAGGTTAAGAAGAGTTATTGCCTTGTCGAGGTTGTGCCGATCACTCTGTGCATATAACTGCAGGTCGTCAGCGTAGGTACAGATGATAAGAGGAAGAAAGAATTGGTGTAAGAGAATTAATAAATAATGAAAAGAGGTGAGAACACGCCGCCTTGAGGTACACCAGCGGACAATTCGGACCAGTTGGAGACCAGCTGATTGACTCGCACCGCTTGTTGGCGCCCCCGAAGATAAGAGGTAAACCATCGAAGAGCGGACGAGGAGCAGCCATACAGGGAGATGAGGGAGGAGAACGTCATGGTCCACTGCATTGAATGCGTTGGAGAAATCAATTAAGACTAACACAGTAAGACGTGAATTCTCCATGCCATCTCGTATATCCTCTACCACCTTAATAAGAGCAGTAGTAGTACTGTGACCAGGCCGGAACCCAGATTGATAGGGAGAGAGAAGATCGTTGCGGAAAACAAAAGAGGAAAGCTGTTTGTGGACAGCAGCTTCAAGAACCTTAGAAAGGAACGGTAAAATTGAATCTAATGAATGATAGATAGATAACACTTTAATTGCAACACCACAAAGATTTACATAAATTTAAAAAAAAATCAGTTTAAAACAAAATACAATAACGATAATGCAATAAGACGTACGATAGAGTTACAATTTAGCGGTCTTATCGCTTTAAGCGATCTCTGCCCGACAACCAGAATGAATAAATGAAGGCAGTAAAATTTACATAAAAATGTCGACGATTTCCATGATTATTGCAGCGTTAATTTTGATCACATGATCGACCGTCGCGAGAACAGCTTAACAATCGTAATCGCTCAACATCTGCTCCATGTGGCTCCAACCTACTTACTGTACAATCAGGTATAGCGTCATCTATTATGCATAGGAATTTATATTATACGTACTTGCGTCTGCTAAAACTGCAGGCAAGCTTTACATGTACCTGCGTAGTTAAAGCATAGTTCTTGAACTATACGTAATCAGAAATGGGATTATTTAATTAGTCCCACTACGAGTTGAGAAGTGAACTTTAAAAGCGGTATCTTGTCTTATTTTATCTCGTTGGCGCCTGCAAACGTCTCCCTCACGCAGTAGCACGTCTGTCGTCGTCCCATTGGGATCTTTTTTGCAAACCCTATCACTCTGTCTCCTCAGTGAAAATGACTGCCATGTCTTTGAGGGCGAGAAGCCTAAAATCTTCAAAAGAGCCTCTAGTCTGCTATTTGAATACGATAACTATCATTTCACAGAGTCTTAATTAAAAAATGGGAATATTCGGTCACATGCCTTGGGAAACTGTTACTTTCTCTCCGCCCCTAAAATGTAAAGTTACGCTGTAAAGGCCCTCTGTGGCCTACTGCCTTTCTCCAAAAATAAATGTAGTGTGAGCCTGCCCTTACTAGCTCGGCAGTAATAAGTTCGGCGCGTCTGATTGCGAGGAGCGTGCTTAATGAGCAGCTTATTAAACAATTATTAATTGCCTGCGACCCGCTGCGCCGGCGATTACTCATAAATGGCTTTGTAGGCGTTTGTGGCCAATCAGAAGGTTTTAAATTATAATACAAAGATAAAGATTTGGTGCTTTCTATCATTTACTACATAATTGTAGTATAAAGTCGAAATAAGTAAATAAGTAGGTACTGAGCGGTAGACTGACAAAACACGAATTAAGTTCGGTTTGTTAAGATTTTTAGCAATTCTCTCGATAAAAGTATAAATAGAAAGTAGAGTAAAAGATAAAAAATAGCTGTTAAGTATCACGTTTGCAGAAAAAGTTTCCGTATTCTAAATAAATGTCTAATTAAAGTCTTTTATTTCGTGAAAGTACCTACTCATTATCTTAACTTAATAGCCAAGATAAGTAGTTGTACTGTTACCAGTTTCAATGTTCGTTTTTGTTTTGTGGTTTTTCTTTCATTTTCAGTCAGTAATTTCCTTTTTTTATTAATTATCTGTGTATTATATTAATAAAACTAATACTTAGTAATAAAGTTTCTTCAACAATACCATACCCATTATTTCACCTGTAGAATAGGTAAGTAGGTACCGGTAGAGGATTAAGATCATACTGTAAATGCACATTCTAGCTCTGAAAGTTATATTCAAATGGCTGTGACATACAGAGCGACATGACGTTACTGTAAAGCTACTTCGTTTACTACGTACCCCTAAAAACATTGCGAATATTCTTTTACAACTTCACAAATACATGATTGCCGTCAGAATAATTCATACCAAACAAATAACGCCTTACCCGGCAAACATAATAACTCATACAGAAATGCATTCGTACACCTTATCTCTTAAGGCGAAGTCTTCCATAAATAAGTTATTGGCCAGACGCCATCTTTGTATTGAAATTTAACTTCAATATATTACGTTTGTTTGTTAAGTTAATTGTTAAATGGAAGGGCTCGTTATAACCTCGCGCGTATGTTTTATTGGGCAACGTTCGACCTGCGCATATAAATTCTTTGATTGTAAAAGATGTATCCGCTTTTCGTTCAAGCCGATACGGCCTAAGGCTGAAACCATAGTGTTTTTCTTAATCATTTTTATTAAAACCACAGAGAAGATTAATCTCATAAACATGGTTATATTTCATATCAACGGCAACAGACGAAATATTTATCAACAAGCAACCTTTTTCCATTCATCACGACATTCTTTTATGCATTATAATTTAAAATAGTTTGAATCTGAAATGATATTAGTACTTAAAACAAATATTGAAGCTAATTAACCGATGGTTCGCATTTAGAAATTTAATTGTTAATTAGGAACTACTTCTATGATATATTTATTGCTCATAACTACCTCTTAACTACCAACTATGATGAAACAGAAATGAACGGCTTCAAGTCAAAATATCAAAGCTTTTTTTTCTATGTTTAACGTAACGAGAACTATGTCGTTTAGTAGTCTACCGGCTGTGGGAACACAATAAAAAGACGTGCCGGTTATTCAACGGCTTTTTCTGTGAATGCGATTAGTTTTTACGATATAATAATAAGGTGATATCAAATAGAAATGCAAATAAGTATTTAAAGAAGTTCAATCAATAGTCATCAAGACTTAGTGAGGTTTTAACATTTTAAACAAACTTCGACGTTGGTCCATGTGCTGTTATAGCGGTACGTATCTGATTTGTAAAAAAAAATACTCGCATTTCGTCTCTCGAGATATCCAGCCAATGCTTCTGGCTGGCCACACATTTAGTGCCATGTGTGTCGAAATGAAGACATCAGTTCCACAAATATGTATTCTGATGATCTTAACGTGACGCGGCCGAACTCAGACACTGCAGTTTGCAATTGCAACATCACACGTAGACTGCCACGTATGTAGAGTTACCATCTTTCCGGAAATCTGGATTAGTTCGGAGATGTCCTTTTAGACTCTAGTCCGGACTTTGTCCGGCTTTTTAATTTGTCCGGATTTTGAAATATGAGTAACAAAACTACATTTTATGTACCTACCTACTTAATATCAAATAAGTCTTTAATCTTTATTAATCTCTCATTTATCTAAAAACAAAAATATATAAAGTAAGAATAATGTTTCCATTTTGTGACTAAAAAGTCCGGACTTTTATCGAAATGTCAGGATTTTTAAAATTCCTAAATGGTAACTTTACACGTATGTACTACAAGGCTGGCATATTCATACGTGACAGTAACCATGGTCTGCGGGGCGGGGGACGAAAGGTTGCGGGGGCGGGAAAGAAGAGCGCGGGTGGCGGGGCCGCGTGTAGGAATATCAGTTGTTTGCAGATGCCACCCCTCCCCCGTGGACAACAGGCCGTGCGACTGCCACGTGCGAATTTGCTAGCCTATAGTTACTAATGCAACTTTCAACAACCAAATTGAATAGGGCATGTGGAGAAGATACTGAGTCCCATGAAACACTTATATATAACATGGGACTCTATGGTTAGGATAGGGACTTCTGAAATCAGTCTATCCGAAACCAGAAGACTTCCAGCTCTTTAATCACAAAGCCATCGCCAAGTTAATCGCAGCCTTCAGAGATGAAGAAGATTGAAAAGATGGTAACATAAGATCCCAATAGCGCTCGAATTGCACTAAAGGAAAGAAATCTCTGCAGGCACATTACGTTATCTAAGATAAGTTTATATTTTTTCCATTTGTTAATTAATTTTATACATTCCACACTCATTGTTTGCTAATTATAATAATATATTAAAACAGTATAACGAAATATCTAATACTTTCCATAACAATGGTAGAGATGCAACGAGTTCTCGTAACTAGCGAGTGCACATCCAGCGCAACATATTCATTTCAGTGTCGTGAATAGATAGCCTAGCACCTGTCTTCTGTCACGACTGCATTGGCGATGATACTCAATAAGTACAAGATTTAGATAAAAGGTTTCATGGACATTAACAACAACGTCGAATCAAATTACTTAGCATTAATCAACCGACAGCATTTATAAATTGCATTTATTTAACCGCACACAACCCCTTGCCACAATAAATTAAGTGTTGACGCGTCTTTGAGCAATAAGTTAACGTACAAATTCCATCAACTTCCTAATCACATAAACATCTACAAACAGTATTAAAACTATCCTGGCCCGCGGCGGCGAGCGAACGAATTTAATTATTACCGAAACTGGCCTTAAAGCATTTGCATAAAACAACAATAATTTATCTACATAAGAAATTAACCTCTGCCTCTGGCGCAGTGAACTGATCAACAGTGTAAAAAGTTTTGTTTTTGGTTTGATTTATTTTAAGTTTTTGATCTAAGTAAAGACCATTTTTAATTTCAGAGACTAGATACCTATGTTAACTGTATTTCGTATAAACTGAAATATGCAGTTTTTTTTTAAATTTGGTACTTACCCTTTGTCCTGTTACCAAAAAATCTTAGTAGGTATAATACAATTAAAAAATGTAAAAACACAAAAAGAAACATCATTTGGAACAAACTGTGAAAGTAGAACCCATAATAAAGTCTTATAACTTTATGTATTGTGTGGGTACCTAACCTAGTTCTAGTTATGTAGGTAAGTACTACACGTAAAAACACGAAATTGATTGCAAAAGTACATTTTCTTTGCGTCAATTTTTTTTAAGTCGTCGAATATTCTGTAACCCTGTTATTAATAAACGTTGATTATAGTTACACTTAGGATTAAATTGACGCTGTCTCTATCTGTCTTCTTTTACAAAAACGAGACAGCGTCACTTTATAAACCGAGGACTTTTGTAACATTTGGCCATTTTTATTAATAAGACGGTAAGTAATTAAATATAATTTAAAAATTAAAAAAAAAACACTTAAGTATGCTTTTTATTTGTGACATTATAAGCTTGAGAGGATGCTTACTAAGATGTTTGTCTGCGAAACGTTAGAAGATAGATTGTGAAAGTATATATTTTTGTTTTCCTATCCTTTTCATGCAAAATGTCGTAGAGATATAAATACTTAATATTAAATAGATACGATTACAAAACAAAACTATTAGGTACTTTCTTCATAAACATTGGTGATATTTATATGAATGTCTAAGTTTCATCTATGATAAAAAACCTACATTAACGACCAACTCATGAAGAGTTATTTTTACTTTTCAATTAGTTGTTCTGTTACAGGCAAAGCATTATCTAAGTATATGTTTATTTCTTATAGTAGGTACAAATACCTACAAGTTAACGGCCACTTACTCTACTGAATACCAGCGTTGATTGGGGCCAACTCAATTAGGATAAACCAGCTCGCATACTAAAAGGGTTTAATAAGCTCGTACTTTTTTGTTTGTTCATTTAGTTTTTAGCGGTTGAACTCATAAGCCAGCCAATCAATTAGTCTAGGCATCAGTCATGCGCTCAAGACTCAAGACAGCAGTCGTTTAGCGGGACGGTTAAGCTAGTTGCACATGTTGGCAACTGTAACATTAGTAAATTAGAACTATTTATATGCAGTTATAATAAGATATATTTGTAGTATTTGTGTAATTAAATTGTATGTATAATTGTGGTATGCACACGAATAAAAAAAATTAGATAAACAATGATGGAGGCTTTTGTCTGGCCTTGGGACAGTCTTCATACATTATTATGTATGAAGATACAGTTTATAAACTGTCTTACACTCACAACTTTTTTAATAAACTCAATGTCAAATTATTTATTCAATGTATACCTTTACAGGCACCTTATTGACGTCAATACTAATAAAAAAAAACAGTTAACTAATTTGTAGTTAAGACTTAACAACTAATCTACTCTACCTACCTAATCTACGTCCCTACTAATCTACCACCACTTCGGATTTTGGGAGAGCCTTCGACTGAGAAGAAGCTGGCAGGAAACTCAGGAGGCCTTCCTTTTTTTCTCCCTCTAAGTAACAAAAGTTACTTATAGTGTAATAGATTAAGTACAATATAATAAAACAAAATTAAGTAAGTATAAATTTGTACGCATTAATAAAATTGTATTGCAAATTAATGATAATAAAATTAAATAATTTTGAATAAAATACAATTCATAATATGTAATTAAATGAAACAATAGTTAATAATAGGCTAAAAATACTAATAATAAACACCAGTACAGAGTAGACTTATTTCCACGCATATTTGTCTGCAACATAGTCATTTGATCTTATAATAAGCTTTCGCAATTAACACACGTTTAATGTGCGTGTTAAAGGAGACCCGGCGTTTTATGCTTAAGTTGTATACTTTTTTAATTTTTTAATCTGTTATTCATTATTTAACTGGCAATATCTGTCAACAAATGACAGTTGTTGACAAATGACAGCCGCTAGCTGTCAAATCAAACATGACGTGACGGCATTGTTGACATTTCTCTTTTTTTAAAGCAAAAGAATTATGGTTTATGCAGCCACGTTAGACATTTTTTAAAGTAACATGTCTGTTTTTGATGACTTAGTGTTTCCATATTATAAAATATTAATAATTAAATATTTCCTATAGGCGATTCGATAAAAATAAGACAAAACTTGGTTTAGGCAGCAAATAATATTAGCTATACTTTATGACCACATTCTATTGTATACAAATTAAGCATTTTTGCTATGGAAAGTGCCGCTTCTCCTTTGTTATCTGTCAATGCAGTCGTCGATGTCGTCAAGTATTTTGTTATGAAAACGAATCGAGTTGCTTATAAAAGATTTACTACTTTTACTAAGTCTGAACTCCGTGTTCCGAAGTGCTCTGAAGCACACAATTTGTTCCTGTTCCTTGTCTTATATCCGTGAACCTCATTATTCCTGGTATAAAGGTAGATCTTTAGGAGCGTACCTACATAATATTAAAAAATATGTATAAGGACGGCAAAGTAATGATACCTATAGGTATCTTTAAATAGTTCCTTTAAGGAATCACGTGGTTTTATAATGATATATAAACCGTACTGCTCTTTTCTGGAGAATGAAAATACTACTTATATCTGTTGCTGTTCCCCGCATAGTAATACTTCATATGGCATAATAACTATGGAAATAGCTATGGAAATAAGCAAAATAAACCAGCCTAGCAGTAGACTGATTTATAATATTTTTAACAGCAAAAGCAGCAAACTGAGCCTTTTTGCTAGCACTCGATATGAGAACCCCACTGTAATCTAGAGTCTATCCTAATACCAAGAAAAGAAGTTCATTAATGATTTCTAACATTTTCGAATCTAATTCAATATAATTAATACGATAATTGGAAATGACAGTGACATTTGCTCGTGCAAAAAATATTTTTATAACAAGTTTTAGAGCGTCACAAGTTTTGGAGTAGTGGGTTTTGTGTTCCCATCGTCTTGGCACACCTGCGCTGGTATTGTCAGTGGTGTGCGCCGACGCTGTGTTTGCTGTGGAGCACTCGGGGTTTTAGGATTTTCCGTCAAAGCCAACTTGTCAACTTGGTAAACAAGACGCTGCACATGGTCGCCCTGACAACGAGGCCACAACAGCCAATAGGCGTTGCGATCGCTTGCTCCTGCCAATAGCTGCCGTGTGTTGACTGCTGCGTGCTGCTGCGGCAATAATCTCAAGACCGTCTGTCAAATTCACTTTTAGTATTTTTAGATGACATGTTTTTATATTTATTAGGATAACCATTGATATATTTCCTTTTTATTTTAGATACTTATTATGTCTTGAATGTCAACCCAACTGTCCACAAATTCGGCCCAAGGTACCGACAACAGCCACTATGTGAGGTGCGAGCTCTGTTCTCATCCAAAATTTTTCAGAGACAGGAGAGGATTAAATATACATATCGGTAAGGTACACAGACCTCCTCTTGCCTCCCAATCCCAAACGATCCCTCATTCACCCCCAGTCGATCCACACTCCCAAGATAACATTGAATTTTGGCAAATACTTGGTAAGTTATAAAATCGTACTCCGATAGTTAAGCGCATTCCGAGAGGAGCTCGTACCTCAGTAGCTCATACACTCGCACACACCGTTGATAGAGCCATTGTCGAAAATACTACACACAGCTGGGAACAGCTGCTTACGTTTGCCTATCGCGTCCTGCACGTAAGCAGAGAAGACCATGCTACCTTAACACAGAAAATAAAAAATAACTGCACGAACCCGTTACCAAATTTACACAATTCAGCCATAAGACTTCAAAAAAAAACAAATCACATCATTTGCTTTAAGCAAGGTTGAAGAAAAAATCAACGAAGGTGATTTAAAAGGTGCCACACAGTTGATTTTTTCTAGTGATACCGTTGCTCCTGACTCTCCAGAGACTGTGGCCTCACTTCTTTCGAAACACCCTCCACCTGCAGCAACACTTCACCTCCCCGATCCACCCAAGCCAGCAGATGCTTCGCCTTCGACCAACGAAGACGAAGTATACAAAACAATATTTTCTTTTAAAAATGGCTCTGCCGGCGGCCTAGATGGTCTCTCGCCGCAACATTTTAAAGATTTGGTCGGTGGTGCCTCTGGAGACGCCGGCAGAGTTCTTCTTATCAAAATTACAAACCTTTGCAATCACATGCTTGCCGGAAAAATTCCTAATAACATCACCGGTATACTCTACGGCGCTAACCTCTGCGCGTTAAAAAAAAAAGATGGCGGAATAAGGCCCATCGCCGTAGGGTGTACCATCCGGCGCATTGTCTCAAAATTATGTGTAAAGCACATCCTTTCCGACCTTTCCTCTAAATTTCAGCCAGTTCAACTCGGGTGGCTGTGAGGCCGCCGTTCACTCCGCTCGCACTTTCTTGCTGAATGATGGCGGCGAAGTGTTGCTGAAGGTGGATGTCAAAAACGCTTTTAACTCTGTAGACAGTGGTGCTTTGTTGGCGAAGATAAAAGAGGATATTCCTCTGTTTTTTAAATTTTTGTGGCAATGCTACGGTGAACCAACAAAATTGATTCACCGTAACAACCTCCTACATTCTGCCGTCGGTTGCCAACAAGGCGACCCCTTGGGACCGGCTATATTCTCTTTGGCTATCCACCACATAATTTCGAGTCTAAATTCTAAATTTAACGTTTGGTATCTCGATGATGGAACTCTAGAAGGAAGCTCGACTTTAGTTCTCGAGGACCTACAGAGTTTGATAACTCAGTTTGGCACTATAGGTTTGGAACTTAATTTCTCGAAGTGTGAGTTATATGTTTCAAATAGCGTGGCCCCGGAACGTAGAACTCAAATAATTTCTGATTTTAATCTTTTGGCCCCCAACATCAAAATTCTCAACGACGACTCGTTATTTTTATTAGGCGCACCGCTTCTCGATGCTGCCATCCCGGCCTTCATAAACGATGCGATTGAAAAATTCAATTCATCCTTAGACCGTCTATTCCAAATTAATTCACACATGGCTCTATTCATCATACGATTTTGTGTTTTTGTTCCAAAATTTACATACGTTCTCCGGTGCTCTCGATTCTGGCTTTTTCCATCCTTGCTTTCGAACCTAGATAATCTCATTAGACAGACTCTTATAAAAATTCTTAATTGCCCCATGAATGACCGCGTTTGGCAGCAGGCTACCCTTCCTGTTCGCCTGGGGCCTAGGTATTCGAAATTTAACCAGCGTGGCCTTGCCAGCGTTTTTGTCATCTGCTCATAGCACGCACAATCTCTACCGGAAGATTATCAACCCATCCTTGGGTTCTGTAGAGTTGTCGTGCAAAGCAGATGCCACAAACGCATGGCAAACCACCTGTCCAAATTCTAACATCCCTTTGATACTACAGTCGCAGAGGCATTGGGACGAGCCCATATGCAAACAACTTCTCGAACGACTTCTATCTACTTCTGATAACACGGCAGAACTCGCTCGTCTCACTGCCGTCTCCGAGAGAGAGTCAGGTCATTGGCTTGAGGCATTACCCTCTGCTAATGTTGGTACCTTGTTGGACGGGCCGTCGCTCACTCTAGCGGTTTGCCTCCGCCTTGTGCCCTCCATTTACTATTGTCTACAGATCACGATTTACCAAATGAAAACTGAACATGTGCTCAGCGTGAAAGGTTGTGAGCCCATCGCTGCTCTATGCTGCTGGAAATAATTATGTATGTGCAGTGTTGTCCGTTAGTCGCCTTTTACGAAACTCAAAGAGATGGGTTGGAAGTATTCTATTAATAATTATCTCAGGCCCATTAATACGTACTAATGTATAATGTCGTAAAAGGCGACTAACGGACCAAAAACTGCACATACATTCAACATTATGAAGCGGAGATGGGCTGTCACATAGACTATGACAGTGGACTGCTTTTGTGGTCCACATTGCTTGGTCCCTGACTAACTACCCCATTATCCATAGTCGTAAATATATGTTGATATGTATATTAGAAATTATTATCAGTTAACAGAAGGTATGTTACTTATGCACCGACCTTTAGCTAGACAACTCGACGAAACACAAACCCACTTATTTTAATTAATAGATTAGCAATTACTGTTATTAATAACTGTTGACTTAGTTAAGTCACGAATAGTCCAGACAAAAATATGGCAATTTATATTACTTAGTTTTTAGAAATAGATGCTCTAAAAAAATTAATAAGCCTGACCAGGAAAATTGAAAACCAGGCCATGATGCGGAAAACTAATAGCACTAATTTCATCATTGTCATCTGTTGATTGCTGTCGAAGTGTCAGCGCGGACTAAGTATTTTTCGAATTAGTGATATTTTTATGCGTTACAATCTTAGATTAAAATTGTTTTAATCTAAGGTTACAATGCCGAAAATATCGTCGTATCGTATCATACTTAGTCGTGAGAGAAAAGTAGATTACAATGTATATAAATATTTGTTGGAGACAAAGTCTCAAGGATTGGACTTTATTTCTCTCAATACACATCACATGCGATTTAGTTGTCAACATAACTGGTAGGTAAATCAACTACATGAAAATTGACCACTAATGTATTTTATTTAAGTTTTATGTAATTTATGTTTTTTAGGTGTTTGTCGGCACTCCGTTTGGTCACCATTCGAATTACATTTGTATAGGTCGCTTTTGAATTTTGTATCATAAATGGTACGTAACCGGTTTTTTTTTATTTTCGCTAAACATTTAACGTTTTTGGCAACTTATTTTGTCTCTTTTATTTCAATGTTTATAACCCATTTGAAGAAATAGGACAACTATACGAGTCTCATTTTAACTCCTTCTATGCTTTAGTTATTATTGCTATGCTTCGGATAGGTCTAAGATTTTTCTCTAAAGACATACGATCGTAAGATCATAGTTATATTCTTTCTTCCCTCGAATTTAAATAGATTTAAAATTATGGTACTTACATAAAGTTTCATAGGGTCTTCCATGGTTTTGACATGTCAAAAGACAAAAATCCCAAAAAAAAGGTCACATTTTGTAATGGTTATGACTAGCAGTCACCGCAACTTAAGGCAGCACCATTGACTAACGTTGACTTCAACTCGCACTGAGACCTAAGTTAGGTAGTACTTAGGTAGGTACCAAGTAAATTTACAAGGGTTAATTCATACCTTCTAAACAGAAACAACATTGCAGGACACTCTGCTCGGCAATAGAACTAAGCCATCCAAACAATTATTTACGGATACCCAACCACCGGCAAATTAATAATAACCCGTCAGAGGATATATTAGTGAGCGTAAATGCATATTATAGGTATTATGTGTTTTGTAAAGTTTTCATGAGCACGTTAGCATTATATACCGCGTGTCCATATAATTGGCTGCCCGAGGCGCTCGTTATTAATGCAGCCCATGTGTTAGACGGGCAAATAAACAATTTAAAAATCGGATTTTTAAACTATGATGTACTTACTTAATGATTTCACAAAAGAGGTTTTAGCTACTATAAAGCAACTTTTATTAAGTTCCTTAACTATACTGTTACTAAACATAACAACAACCTTTTTCGCTACCCTATTAAGTAGAATTTGTAGGTCAATACCTAGATTCGTCGATACGAAGCGCCTTCAAAATTATGGTGTTCACCATTTTAAATCGGTAATAACAATTCCGAATGGTATCGGCATGCATTGTGGCTGTGGTCGCAACACGGCGTCGTCGTTATGTCGATGTTTTATTAAAATAAGCCAACAGCAAGCGTGCCGGTGGTGCCCTGTCGCGCAGCGTGACGTCACGCCCACTGCGCGCGCGCAGACACCTACTGCAGCCCGCGTATAGACTCAACCGCCCGCCAATATAGAGATGGACACTTTTGACAACTTCATTTTACGGGGAACTTAGTTGAACCTTTTGCTCAATTGCTGCCATGTTTATTGAACATCATAATTTTAATGTTATGTATGCTCTAAACATAAGGTAGAACACTGAAATCTTTTTGAAAATTCAACAGGGTTAACTATAAAAAGCAGGATTCACGATGAAAAACCTGTGTTTTTCATTAGGAATAATTAATTCTGTAATTGTGTAGCTACATATAGCTAATCCTTTGAACACATTGTATTCTGTGACATTATAGACAGAATGATAAATAAAACGAGCAACTCGATGGAAATGTGAAAGTCAAAGGAAGGATAATGATGTAAAAGAAACAGAAAAGTATAAAACTTACTTGGGTTCTTGGGTAGTATTTGAAAGATCCAGATCCTTGTATGAATGTTTTGCTATATCGAGGATGACATACACTACGTTTAATTACCTTCATAAAGGACTTGCGATTTTCTGAATGTTTTCTTATCTTATCTTATCTTAGTGGGGCCTGCAGAGGTCTCCCTCTCGCAGCAGTACGTCGACCCATTGGGATCTATTGTGCAACCCCGTCCTATCACTCAGTTTCATCAGTGAAAATGACTGCCATAAGTTTGGCTATGTCTCTGAGGGCAAAGCGCCTAAAATCGGTTTCGGGTAGGCCAATCCCAGGGGACTTATTATTTTCCTAACAAGGGAGTCATAGTCACACAGTAAGTGTTGCATGGACTCCGTTTTTTCCCCACATGCCTTGCACAAGCTGTCTGTTGCTAGTTGTATTCTATGGAGCATTTGTTTTGTGGCATAGTGCCCGGTCAGGGCTCCGATGATTGTTCGTGCCTGCCTTTTGCTACCTCCGCATATGATTTTACTCCGTTCTAGGGCGTCTCCACCTATGAAGGATTTTGAGTGTTTCATGCCGGGTAGCTTTTCCGATTCGGTTTTATGCCTGTTTTAGATTTGGTCCTTACAAGCCTTGTTGATTGTGCTCGGTGCCAGTGCAACAAACGGCTCAGGACCAATAAGTGGGGTCTCTGAGCCCTCCCTGGTAAATGCATCGGCCATCTCATTGCCATGGATTCCCATGTGGCCTGGTACCCAGATCAATCTCACGGTGAGACTCACCCTGTTGTGTCCACCTAGCTTGTTTAAAGCTTTTGTAGTTTCAAGTACAAGGTTGGAGTCGATCCGAGGCGATATAAGTGACTTGAGTGCTGCTTGGCTGTCACTCAGCATGAATATGTTTCGCTTTCTGGGGGCAAATTCTATATTCTTTTTTGAGCATAGGAGAATTACAAAAGTTTCGACCTGGTATACAGCTGCGAATTTTCCCATGCTTTGACTATGTTCGAAGTCATTGCTAAAGATACCTGCTCCAGTACCCGACTCCATTTCGAATCCATCGGTGTACCAGATTAGGCTGTTCTTCTCTGGAGACGGTGGTCCTTGTTTCCATTTATCCCTAGTTGGGACATATATACTGAATTTCTTTTCGAACATGTACTGGGGGGAAATTTTGTCACACCCCATTTCCATGATCCTATCAAGGGAATCATTAGGTTCCCATTTTGTATGTCTGGTCAGAGGCTTAGATGCGTCCTACAGCCTGGCCACCTTTAGTCTATGTAGCGCTTTCTTTGCCTCTGTCTCTATGACACTGTGCAGGGGTGGATGGTCCGTAAGGACCCCCAGAGCTACCGTCGGTGTGGTTCTTAATGCCCCAGTAATCGCCTTGCATGCTGTACTCTGAAGTTTGCTTAAAGCATTCTTACAGATTTTCAGCCTGGGTCTGGGCCACCAGACGATGCTGTCATATGTAAGGATCGGCCGCACCATTATCATGTAGATCCACCTTATTATTTTGGGGTTAAGCCCCCTTGTTTTGCCATAAGTGGATCACCACATACCAAAGACCCTTTATAGGCCTTGGTAACGGTCGTGTTCATGTGCTGTTTCCAGGTAAGTTAATTATCCATTATGTCTAGATATTTCACTTCTGTGGACCAGGGAAGCTGGGTGCCGTAAAGTTTTAGGTTTCCCAGATTTGTGAGGTTTTTTCGTCCTCGTGAAGGAGATAGCGGTTGTTTTCCCCGGGTTTACGGATAGATGATTGGTATTACACCAATCCTCCAGCAAACATAGGGCACGTTGCATTAGCTCCGATACCGTAGAGGGAAACTTTTCACTGACTGATGACCAGGTCATCCGCATAACCAACCGTATATAGTGGTCCTTGGTTCAGTTTTGCTATGATTTAATCAACTACAAAGCTCCATAGCAGAGGAGAGAGCCCCCCCCCCCCCCTTGCGGGCACCCTCTAGTTATTTAGTTATTTGAGCGAGTAAACTGTCCCTATGCAGTTCTGAGTAGTTTATTCTACCCTTTAACATGCATTCAATTCATTTGCAGATCGGTTGTGGCACGCCATGATCTGTGGCTGCCACATTGATGGAGTCTAAGGTTGTGCGATTAAATGCACTTTCAATATCTACGAATGTGCAGACGCGGATCTCTTTGTTCTCCAGGGCTGATTCCGCTCGGCTCACCACATGGTGGAGAGCAGTTTCTGTTTTTTCCCTGGCTGGTACGCGCATTGAAGTCCGTGAAGTGGGAATTTTTTTAACGGTCTAGCTCTGATACATTTTTATACCATCTTTTCCAAGGTCTTAAGAAGAAAGGATTGGACTTATTGGCCTAAAAGCTTTGGGTTCTTCATAATCTGGTTTACCCGGTTTTGGTATGTGTTGGAGACGTGTTATGGTAATATATCTATATTCCACACACAACACGTCTCCATGTTCTGGGTATATAGTATATCCAAATACAATGCAGGCTTTATACAATCTGCAGAGATGGGGGCCCAGAATTTAAGCGCCCTGTTGTAGTAGGATGGGGTAAATATTGTCAGGTCCAGGTGCTTTAAATGGTTGAAAGCTCCCCAGTGCCCATTTAACCTTAGATTTATCCACCACCTTTTTAGCTATTATCGAATCATACTTGTTGGAAGTCTTAACTTGCTGCTCCTTCCAGCTGATTGGATCATGTTCGTCTTGAATGATGCTTGATCCAGGGAAGTGGGTATCAAACATGACCTTCAGTGTATTCTCACCATTTTCTGTTCGAGTTCCATTTGCCCTCATTACTATAGACAGTGGAATCGCCTTTGTTGTAGAGATTGCTTTTGTTAGTCTCATTGCTTCAGGAACAGACTGTAACTGTTCACAATGTTTCCTCCAAGCCGATCTTTTTGCTTTACAAACCGCATTGCTGTAGCGAGTTAAAGTACGTAGTACTATTATTTATTCTGTGGTTAAAGCCGTAATGTAATTGCTAGTCGTTCTTCGCCTTCGCTTCATTGAACGCCTGTCGTGTCTCTTTTCTAATCTGAGCCACCTCTGGAGTTCACCACGGCAGTCTCCCCGCCACTGAGTTTCGTTTCTGGGCAGTTGTTCTGCCAGGCCTTCACAGTGCTTCTGTGAGTCTGTCAGCTTCAAACTCTATGTCCACAACTGAGTTAAGTTTACAGCATGGACCATATAGACCTTATAGACCGATTTTAAAGTATTTAAGTTCTCTACATCCGACTGGTTTTACTGGAAGAAATCGCTTAATAGCGATAAGACTGCCAAATTGTAACTGTGTAATGTACTTGTTTTTTATGTTTTGTGTTTAATCTAAACTGTTACAATAAAAGTATTATCTATCTATCTATCTATCATATAGTTCCCGCCTGAGATCCTTTCTGATTGGTGTTTCTTGGGTTCTTCCTTCGCACGGTTCCTATGGTCTTACCTAGTCTGTACCTGTGTACCTGTAGCATATATAGTTGTGATCATAGAGGGATACTTTGTCCGACACATGCCAGTTTGTTATGGTAGTTACAGCTCTGTTAATAGTAACAGCTATATCAATCACCTGCGCCCTCCGGGCATTGAAAAAGGTAGCCTTATTTCCTTTGTTAAGTATTTGCATGGATGAACTTACCAGATACTCCGGCAGTCTCTCCCCTCTCACATTGGTGTCTGAGCTGCCCCAGATCACATGATGCGCGTTAGCGTCGCAGCCGATGATGACATCTTGGTTTCCTCGGTCAGCGCAGGTTACCAGTTCCCGTATCTCCTTTGATACTGGATCCGCCTTCTCGAAAGGGAGGTAAGCTGACGATAAAATAACCGTCTGCCTCGCACCCCCTTCCCCATGTAAGGACCTTAACAGCGGTCAGATCCCTGCAACAGAACTTCATTGCATTGCATGTACCTAGGTCGTTTCAGACGTAAACGCAAGTCCTCATGTCATTAGTAAAACAATTGTAGTATATACCAGAGGTTCCACCTAGACATGGGCGCCGAGTAAAAAAAATCCAGCGGCGGCGCGCCTTAAAAATATACTCGGCGGCGGCGTGAAGCCGGCGGCGTGGGATTTTTAAAGTCGTTTTTGGTTATGTAGTTAAAGGTAGAAATAAGAGAGATAAATAAAACCAACACTTCACAAAGATTTCAACAACAAAACATTATATCGTCGCCATAGAGCGAAAAGTCACTAAGTAATTAAAATTGATAATGGAGTTCCTCCTTGCGTCGTGTTCCTCAATGCTGAGGGTCGTGACGTCCTTTCTGCATCACTTTCTCTCTTATGGTTTTCCTCCATCTGTTTCTGTATCTGGCGGTCTGGAGGGCGCTGTAAACTGAAAAGTTAAGAGTGGTGCGGATCTGGTCAGACCAACGTATTGGGCTGCGTCCTCGATGCCCTTTCCCGTCTACTTTGCCGGTCGCTATGAGCTTCTCGAGTTTGTCACCGTCTTTCCTTGCAATATGACCGAAGTATTCGAGAATTTTGCGTAGACATCCGAGGATGACAGCCGCGAGGAGATATTGTGTTCTCGCAATATAGAGACGTTAGTCCGAAATGCTGTCCAAGGAATACGGAGCATCTTTCTCCAGCACTACATCTCAAAAGCGTCGATGCGTTTGCGGTCTGCAGCTTTTAGTGTCCAAGTCTCAGCGCCGTATAAAAGATCGAGAAGACAGGAGTCCGTACCAGTCTGGTTTTGGTTTTTACGGAAATATTACGATCTCTCCAGATTTTTGCAAGCTGAGACATGGCGCTCTTAGCCATGCCAATTCTCCTGCGCACTTCCTTCTCGCACGAACCATCGTTACCAGTGGCGAAGCGTGAAATATTGAGAGAGGTAAGCCGGAGCAAAAAAAAATGCTTACCTACTCCGAGCGCGGGCACGCAGTCTTGAGTCCTTACCGAAAATCTGTGATTGGCATCCTGGCTTCAGTCTTATAAAGGCAGATGTATCTTCAGTCCACTTTTACTATACGTGTAAGCACTGAGATATTGAAGAAGTGGCTTTGATAAAAGCCGTTTGTGGTGAAATGATGATATGATGTAAATTAAACAAAACTTAATCGACTAAGTACTAATAATACTACTTATACTCTAAAGCTATTCGTCTATTCTTTCTTACAAAGTGCGCTAAGACATTATCATAAAAGCCGGGAAGAATCTAAAGCTATTAATGCCGACATCTTACAATTCTACCGATTACTTTGCAAATCTACTTACTCTAAATACGTAATTTCAACTTATTACAATATCTACTTACCGCAAATACCTAATTACAACGTACGTCTTCGTAACTACTTTCTACACACAACACAAATAAACAAAGTCCAACTACAATACTAATCATTCTAATAGGTGAAACTAACTAATAAATTCAAATACTAATAAAACACAGTCATGCATTCAATGATGAATTGCAATTACGTCAAATTATCTGTCAACAGAACACAAACCGAAAACGTTATTCCTCCGTCCCGCTCACTCGTACGCAAATTGTATAACTGTCTCTATCAAGTACTCGGATAAAGACGGCTTACCGGCTGCTAATACGCGGGTGGGTTTATTGACCTTTATGTGACGTCATGACGTTTATTTTGTACAGAAGTTTAACTGCCTAGAAGCCGATCGCGCCTGCGGCTTATTTTAAAGCAATATGTTGTTAAAAAGCAAATTTTGTTGATTTAATGTCCATAGTCTAGGCAATTTGTAATGTTTCTTTTAAATATTTACTTTTTTAATTACTGATAGTGCCATTTCTCAATTCAAGTAGAGAGTGGTTGTGTTCTAAACTTCTGAAGGGAAGCCGGTGGGAATCGAGTTGTATGGAACCTTCGTCACTGATCGTTACTGATGTTGGTACCCAGGTATATAAAGTTGTCCACTATTTCTAGGTCCAATGCGCCAGTGAGTTCCAACTTCTCAGATCTATAATAGACGAAATCCGAACTGGCAGTCACTGAGGAGATCATTGGTCTCAAGGTATGCCAGCAGTCGAGAGTTCAGTACACGTTCCGTATTCTTGCAGAGTATGGATTTGACTGAAATCGTCTTACAGTAAGATTGATCGGCACGGCTAACTTTTTTGGGCACAGGCTGCACATTAGCCAGCTTCCACGACTGAGGAACTAGACCAGTCTCAAGTGAGAGGCGATACAGGTGTGTTAGAACAGTAGACAAGTTAGGTGCACACTTACGTGGGACTATGGCCGGGATTCTATCAGGACCACTAGCCTTATTCACGTTAGAGTACGGAGAGCTTTGAGTACCTCTTTGCTGCTGATGTGAGGTTCTCCTATGGAGAGGTCGGCTATAGGCAACTTAGGTGGAACCTTGCTAGCGACTTCCAGAGGTGAGTTCTTTGCAAAAGAGTGGAATTACCTTCTCAGCTGCAGTGTGGGCAAGTGAGCCGTCAGGCTTTATCAGCGGTTTAAATAAAGGTATTTCCAAATGTTTCGCACCCATTTGTATTATCTATAGCCGACCCCTCTATGGGGGAGCTTCATGTCCGCGGCGGGGAAGTACTCAAAGCTCTCCGTGGAAATAAAGGTATTTCCAAGTGGGTGCGAAGCATATTTAACACCGATGGGGCCGATGTGATTGAATCGTGCCCTACGTAATATTCTTTAACTGGGGCTTTCTCAGGGTCTGGGTATATATGTATATACCCGACGATTTGCGCGCTCGAGCATTAGCTCAGGTTAAGAAAGCTGACGGGGTTCTGGTTACAGTTACAGCAGTGTGCCATACGCCCCAACATTTCTAAGATACTATGCCAACGCGTTGGCGTGGACGTCTTAACGCTAGGCACGTTCGCGAAGTCCCCAAACAAAGGGCGTTCTTCTGATTCTTCTCCCTCTTGATCGGAAATAGGGTCGTCTTCGTCCTCATCGAGCATCTGAGCTGACGCCCCGCGCGGCGCCCGCACGGCCCACATGAGTAAAGAATAGACTGAGATTATTGTTACAAGAGCCTACACATTAGAACAGTCTAGTCGGCGCGAAATTTTGAACAGTCGGCGGCGGCGGCGGCGCGCCATACCTAAACGGCGGCGGCGAGCCACGGCGGCGCCCATGTCTAGTTCCACCTTAAAGGAGAACGCGTACTGGCGTACAACCCCACAATGTTCACGTTTTGGTACCATATTTGCATAGTTGGTTCCTTAATTTTTTCTCATTATTTTCCAGTAAATGTTATATTTTTAGAAGTCCGGGGTAAAGAAAAATCTTAAAGCGTAATAATAATACTAAAACTAATAACGAAACGCATTTCAACAAGCAGATACTATACGCAAAACAAAAATCTGCTGTCAGAGTTGCCTGCTATAAAAATATCGATTAATCGATTTTGAAATCGATTCTCAAATAACTAATTAAAACTTATTAGTGTATGTTGTTTTGATTAAAAACCTATTTGTGCAACTATTTTAGAGCTTAAACCTATACAATTACAGAGTTTTATCTTAAAATAGTTGATTATTTACTTTTGATATTTATAATTTATATTATTTTTAAGATTGATTTTCTTATCGATTTGTATCTCGTAAAAAGACGAATAAAACTACTTGCAACACTGTCAATGTCAATCATTGAGCTTTTGGTCAACACCCCTCACCTGATTTTAGGCACGACGTGCCTAAAAATGTTATCGCTTATTTGATGATAGGCACGTAGTGCCTATATATTTCAAGTCTGTTTTATACTTCGGTTTCAGTTTTTAGTGTCTGCGGCTTGTATCGGTTGGCTGCACGAGCTGTCTAGTGTGAATAAACGTCAATAAAAACAGACTTACTTCGAAAAGATCTATTTTTAAAAAAAAAAATAAAAAAAAAAAAAAATAACTCGATGCGGAAATTGTTGTTTTTCTTTACATTTTTCTATGAAAAGTTGTAAACATTTTTATATATTATTATTACTATGTAGTAAGAGGTTACATATAAAGAAGAAAAAGATACCCTTATCGCGTTTAATTTTGAAATATAATAAAAAATATAAAAAAAATATATAAATAAAAAAAAATATTTATAATTAAATATTTGTTTAATATTTTTTAATGAAACCGCCATAATATTGAAGATAATTTTTCTAGGAATCCAACGATATACAATATGTGTGGTGTTTAAAAAAGGAAGGCCACAAAAACCACTTAACACTACTCAAGTACCTGTATCAAATTACGCCGCGTCATACCCAAATCAAAGAAGCACTTGCGCGCGCGCTGACGTCATCAGGTGAGGGGTACGTATAAATAAAAAATGTGTTTTAATTTTAAAAGTTCCTTCCTACCTATTTTGCGAAAAGCCGCTTTGTGAATGTGCTGATGAAATGAACACAAACAATATTGTGTTGTGCTGCACTTTCGTGATAGTTTTACTGTCTGATTGGGTGATACATTACCATCACAATGCCGAGTATGCAATGCATTTCGATTGAATCGCAGGCGGCATTTACTGACGAACGAGAGTCAAGCCTTAGTCGACACTATTCGTTTTTGGTCATATCCCTTAGAGGTAAGTCGTACATAGTACGAAAATGTCGTCAACCATTTTAGACATCTAAACCGAGAGCGAGAACACATGGTACATATTTGGTGCAGCAATGCACCGCTGTATCGGTTACTACTAATATTCTACTATTTTGTTGATCAATTAATAAACTTCATCCATGCTCTTATTGTTTTAGGCAACATCTGATTATATTTGTCATGCTTCCTGGGAATTAGCAACCCATTCTATTGCATCTGAAAGTAAAACTACAAGCCATGTTGGCCATCGCCAAGACGAGTTGTATGTGGACGTTCTATTTTAAGAATGAGCAGACGAAGAGTTTTTTTTCAAGAGCCAAATGAAGAGGAACAAAGGATGACTAACATAATTTCGAATTGGATTAGACCACGAGAGGTAACTTGTGTGTAACCTTACATGTATTTACTTATTGACTACCTCCGTGGTGGAGTAATATGTACAATGGTTTTCTTGGTGATACCTACTCTGAGTTCCTGGGTTTGAATCCCAGTAGGGGCAAATGTTTCTATGACGAATACGAGCATTTGTACCTGAGGCCATGACTATTTACCTATATAATAATTCTACTAAATACATATATATACCGTACATTCCAATTCCCATCAGCTTCCCTATAAGAAATCCCACTCCAGGGATCCACCATGCAGATCTTAATAATTATGTCAGTAATTAGTGCCACCAATGAGTTAAACATTCCATGTTTATTATTGTCTGATTTGTAAATTCTTGGCCGGCTTACCTTCGCCGTATTTCCCCAAACACATCCCTCGCCCCTGTTATTACTACTATCACAACTGCATTTTTACCCATTGGCCTAGTATAACATATTACAAGCCTTCCAGTGCTTACATCGGGGCTAGGCCACTGACCTACTTAAACTATCAATTTGTTACCTGAGACACTCAAGATAGTAAATATTTAGGTCAGCATTCTTGTATTATAGAGAGGTCAGCGGGCTAGGCTAATTGGTGCAAGATTAAAAAATATTTACTTTACACTGTTACTTTTGTAATTTAATTGTGATTTTTTATTTCAGCTTTCTTCAGAAAATTAAGCTTGTGTTCCTTGTTGGCTCCGAGCTCAAAGAGCTTCATGTAGAAGTGGACAGCCAGAGTTTTAACTGCATTGTGGTGCTACGAACTGTTGGGTGCTGCTCACAGATTTGCTCGCCATGAAGGCATGACTAGACCTGCTCCACTTTTCGATGATGTTATTTTAAGAGTGCCCTTAATTACTTTATGATTTAATATTAAATATGTGACCATACTAAATTATTGTTTTATTTCCACTGAGCAAATGCTAATATGGTAAAACATTACTCGTCTGTGTGTATGTACAATTGTAAAACTTCCCTGTAGAAAGACCAGTCGAGTTTCTGATTTATTTAAAATGTTTTCATCATATTTTTAGTATTATATTATATTGTTTGCCTTTGATGAAATAATTTATTAGTAGTATCTACTGGGAAGATCCTCGATTGTAAGTACTGTAAATATAAGTAAGTATGCATTCTGAGCAGTACCTAGTAGACTAATATAATATTCCTATCTCAAAGACAATTATTTTAAACACTAGCTTCCGCCCGCGGTTTCACCCGCGTGATTCGCGTTCATATAGGAATATCGGCATAAAAAGTAGCCTATGTTACTCTTCGTTCTTTCAAGGATCAAGTCAATTGGTTGATTAGTTTGGGCGTAAAAGAAGGATAAATTCGCATTTATAATAATGAATATGTAGGATAGGAGATGATTTCAACTTAATGTTGGTATAGGTAGGTAGGTAGTCTACAGTTGAGACCTCTATAGTGGGAACGTGTATACCTACTTCTATTGGTTACATCTACCCAATGATATAGTTTATAATATCATTGCATCTACCTATGAATTACATCATGTTTTAAGTATTTTGCTGTTATTTATCATAACACAGATGGATAGCTATGTCTTTTTGGGTTTTAATAACCAAGCACAAAGATCTGAATAATCACAGTCGCAGCAGTTCCTGGTAGGTATCCTATCCTATCTATCTATCTTCTAGAATCTAGAACTCGGGCTAACAATACATAGGTATCTACTTACTTACTTAATTAATATTGAAATGCACTACTTAAGTACCTACCTACCTATTTTAGTTCGATTCACGATTGATCTATAAATCAATCAATCAAAGCGCGAACGTTCATTTTCAGATTTAATTATTTATTTTGTTACTGTCAGAATCATTGTCCGTCCCTCCCTGTCACTCAACTGTCAATGTCAATCAAATACATTAATACAGGGAAAAACCTAACCTTAAAAAATTATCGAAATACAATTATATCTTTTAAACCCCAACATTTAAAATTCTGTTAATAATATAATCTGCCAAATGTGTAAGTCTCATTGCCAAACATGAAAATTGTAGGCCTGTACAAAATCTTCATAGTACCCTGCCATTGTCCTTTAATCTGGCCCCTGTAAAGGCTCCTGGATTAAGGCAATATCGAATTAATTCCTTTTTAGTTGGCGTGCCAAAAGAACAGTTGCAACCTTAAAAATGCTGTCTGATGCCGTGTGCACGGCCAACGGAGACGACCCTCCCCCCACAGAAGCAGCTTGTCCAGGGCGAGCTCCCCCATGACATCTTTGGATCTTGGCGAAGAGATCCCACCACACTCCATTGGTGTGGTCTCCTCTCCAACATCCTCGGCTACCGCGATAGGTGCGCCAAGTTCCAGCTGCCCTACCGCCATTGGGACCCTTTGGGAGCACTCACCAACAGTCACCCCCGCCACGCTCACACGACCTCTACCACTTTGGGCATCGACAAGCTCGTCCGTAGGCCTCTCCTCCAGAAGCTTAAAGATGTCCATATTAAGGCAGTAGCCCTCCGCTTTGATGAATGCTGCAGAGGCACTATCCATTAACACGATCCTACGAACTGTTAGACCATCAACCTTAGTGTCGACGATCTTCCAGCTCGAGGTCCGCAAGCCAGGATGGTACCTCTGCAACATCCTCAAAACTCTACCTTTTTTTTTTTTTCCTGGTGTAATCCCTGCTTATGGATTCCAGCCTCCAGAAGGGAGACTGGATATGTGGGACTCTCCCGTCCCCCTTTCCACGACGTAATCGCCGGGCGAGAGGGAGGGGCCTACCCACTAATCACCGGGGGACCAAACTCCGAAGGCATAAGGCTTGAGGTGGCGGCCACGGGACCTGACCACGGGGGTATTACCTCGCGGTGCCACCCCGTCGCCGTGTGTTGGCCTATAACCACTGCGTAGCAGCCATTACGCGCCAACACACGGCGACTACGCGCACACGGCACAACACGACCCAGCCCATTTAGGGGGCAGACACAAACAACACATGACTGACATGCCCGGCTTTACCCGGCATGCGGACACAACACAACACACATCACGCCGGACACAACACACAACAGGTGACGAACATGCCCACGTCTTCGCAGGCATGCGCATGAAACAACCCCAATTTACCGGTGCAGGACTCCGTTGGTGGGTCGCTCCGAATCAGCGGGAGACACGACGACCGCAACCAATTGGTCATCTAGTCGTCCCGCCGCTCATCACCGCTTCCCGGAGTCTCGCACCAGTCCTACACAACACGTACAAGTATGAACGACCACAAACGAAAAACACAAAGACAAAAACACAACGCAACACAACACAGACCCTATTTGCTGGCACGGGGCTTCCCGCATCCGCTCCGAGCAACCCGCCTCCCTTTGGAGGAGGCGCTTCGTCGCTCATCATGGCTTCTGCATAAAGCTTCCGTGCCAGCTCCCCAGAAACATACACAGTGACCCGCACATTTACTGGTACGTGACCCCCACCGTGTCCGCTCCGAGCCAGGGGACGCCCTCGGAAAAGCGCCCCGTGGCTCATCATGGCGTCCGCGTGGGCCCACGCACCAGGTCCATAGACGGACAACCCACAATACAAACATTGAACTACACGACCCAAAACAACACACAACACTCTACGCTGGACAGCACAATGCTGTCCATCGCGCCCAACATTTAAAGCGGATTTTGTGGGCACTTGGGGTGATATGACGACATATCCATGCCAGTGCCCACACACACATACTAAAACCTAACGACAACCTACGCTAACACAAAACAGAGAACATCGGGCGTCCGGCTGGACAGGATGGAACCTGTCTTCCGCCGGACGCCCGGCATCACCCTAAGGTGGAAGGAGGTCGGCGTACCTCCTACGCCGCCTTCCGGCCCTCCTCCTCCTTATTGGCGCAGCGTTGGCGGATTCCTCCCGCTCACGCTCGGCCTCCTCTTTGAGGCCCATGCACTCCGCGGCAAATCCGGCAACGGCTGCCCAACTCTCCGCACTTTCCACCATTGCGGCGACCACGTCCGGCAGAGCTAGAGTGCCTCTCCCCCCCAGGGCCAACTCTAGCGTACGCCTCTGTGGCGCGAAGGCACTACACAGCTCGAGGGTGTGCTGAGCTGTGTCCTCTTCCACTCCACAATGATGGCAGGCCGGGGCCTCCTCCCTCCCAATCCTGTGCAGGTACGTACCAAAACACCCATGTCCTGTCAGTAGCTGGGTCAGGTGGTACGACATCCCCCCGTGGGGCCTGTCCATCCACTTTTGCAGGACTGGGCGGATCGCCTCAATGGTGCGGGTTCCGGCTTCCGGGGTTATGAGCGTCTCCTCCCATTGTCACACCGCCATATCACGGGCCACGCGCCTTGCTACCTCGATTTCTGCCTGTGCGGGGTTCTCCCCTCTGGCCCTCGCCTCCGCACGAAACTCGAAAACCTCAATCAGCACCTTGGCCTCGAGCTCCCACGGGATCATTCCTGCTATGGCCGTCGCAGCCGTGTACGAGACCGTCCGGTAGCCCCGTATGGCTCGAATAGCCGCTAGCTTCTGTGGTCTGCGCAGAAAGGAGATGTTTTTCCTGCCCAGGGAGTCCGACCACACCGGGGCACCGTAGAGGGCCATGCTTTTCAGCACCCCCGCATAGAGCCTTCGGCAGCTGTCTCCAGGCTCACCCACGTTAGGCAGCAGCCTCGCCAGGGCCATCGCCGCTCCAACCACCCTCGGCGCAAGACTGGCGAAGTGGGCCTCAAACTTCCATCGGCTGTCCAGAGTGAGTCCCAAGTATTTAATTTGCGACGCCACCCGGACGGGTACACCATCCACCTGTATGTGGGCATCGCTAGGGGGCCTGCCCCGAGGACCATGAAAGAGGATGGCCTCGGTTTTCGGCAGTGCCACCTCTAATCCCAGCAGCCTAATTCGCCCAACTATCAGTGTTGCCGCCGCAGCGGCCCTTTCGGAGGCCTGCAGGTAGTTACAGCCCCTTGCCGTGACTAGAGTGTCATCTGCATAGCAGATGACACTCATACCAGGGAGAAGGGCTCCCCTGAGGACCCAGTTGTAGCCCAGGTTCCACAGCAGTGGCCCAAGGACAGAACCTTGCGGCACACCACACACCATTCTGCGGGCTCCGATCTGCGCTCCACCCGGCTCCAGGAAGAGGACGAACCTATCCTGTAGATAGTCCTGGATGACCTTTCTTAGGTACCATGGGACCCTATGGTACCTTAGCGCCTCAACAATCGCGCTAAATGGGAGGGTGTTAAAGGCATTGGCGATATCGAGGGATACCGCCAACACCCTCTCCCCTTTTCTGATGGCCTCCTCAGTCATCCTTTTGAGGGAGAGTATAGCGGCCACTGTGGAACGCCCACGTCGGAACCCAAATTGGGTGTCCTCTAAGTCAGGGCCCTCGCTTTCCAGATGGTCGGTGATACGGGCCGCGATAATACGCTCAAAGAACTTTCCCGCCTCGTCAAGCAAGACGATAGGGCGGTAGGCCGACGGTGAGTCATCCGGGCGCCCTTCCTTTTTAAGGAGGCACAGTCTCCCTTCTTTCCAGGCTTTCGGGAACCTACCCTGTTGAAGGCAGGCGTCCAACAGTTCCCTCAGCCTGCTTCCGATATGGTCTAGGGCGAGCGCCAGCACCCTCCCGTGCACCCCATCAGGGCCCGGGGCTTTCTTCTTTAGGAGGAGGCGGTCAGTGGCCATCTCCAGTTCGCCGTCCGTTACCCGCGGGATGGTCAGCGGGTCTACCTCCGAGTTGTGTTCAGGAGCAACGAACGGTGCCACCTCGAACACCCGATCCGGGAAGAGGGCGTCAACGATTCGGGTCAGGAGTTCCGGCTGAAACCGTTCTGTTGAAGGCGCCGAGTTCCGCATCCGGTTACGGACTGAACGGTATGGGCGCCCCCATGGGTCCCTATTCAAGTCGGCCAGGAACTCCTCCCATAAACTCTACCTACCTCAAGACGGCTGATGTTTCTGGATTTCCAAGCCATTTTAACTGGCTTCGAAAAGTCCTTCGCATCAACCACCATGACCACAACACCCTCCACAACAAGGCCGTCCTGCGCTCGGAGCCAATTCGCCGAACTACTCCCCTCACACGTGAAAAGAATAGCCCCCTACGAAATGGCTCCGATGTTTACCACTGGCAAAGGGTCAGGCGCGATCTCCAGCAGGTCCCGAATGGTTCCTTGGATGGCCACGTAGTGACCCTCTCCATGTAGTCGCATGGTAGTCGTCAGCAATGATGGCCATCTTATAGGCACTTACTGCCCCCGCGTAAGACTCTCTCCTTATTCACTAAGCTTTATTTGTACTGGCACCTCGAGACCAACCATTAGGTTATGCAAGAAGCTTTTTTGGTGGGTAGCTGCGAAAGTGTCAAGTCATACAATCAATAGCTCTTCATAATTTTTTATTTAAAAATATTAAAACTTAATAAATGTTGTAATATAGCCATCACCTGTGCTTAAGTTCAGTCCAACTACATATCCACAAATACACTCTCCAATTGACAACAATGGACACCACTGCAGCTCAACTTCTGGCAAGCTTGAATGATCTTTCATCAATGTTTAACGACCGGATGTCTGAATTTGAAAAGAATCTACAGCAGCCGAGCACCAAAGAATCAAATACCACAGTAAGGTCGTTGGCAGCCGAGTTTTCTTCATTTAAGGCCTTTGCTTGGAAGTCACTCGGTATGTTGAAGTCGCAGATTGAACTTCTGGTCCAGGGCCTAGATCGTCTGGACACTCACTCCCGCAGAAAGGTCCTGTTATTCCATGGCATTAAGGAGGACATGGATGAGGATGTCATTTCAAAAACTTTGGCAATAATAACCAACCAAATGCGGTTGCCATCCATCGACCACAAGTGTTTTGAAGCTTGCCACAGATTGGGAACCAAAAAGCAGTCTGGTCAGAGGCCTGTCTTGGTACGTTTTGCTTCAATGCAACATCGAACATCAGTATGGAAGACAAAGACTGCACTGAAAGGCTCCAAATTGACTCTTACAGAGTTTCTCACAAAGTCAAGGCAAGATGTTTTTGTTGCGGCTCGTAGTCACTTTGGAGTAACGAAGTGTTGGTCATCTGAGGGCACAATTGTCATACTTCTCCCCGACAACACACGAATGAAGCTCTTCACCATGGCTGAACTTCAACAACTTACAGCCAAGTACCCCAGCAAGCGTACCACCGAGGCGTCTAGAGTGAAGTCAAAGTGAAGATTGATATTGTTACTAGTTACTACTACATTTAGCCGTGTTTACTTCACATAAAAAGTGGGTCTTCCCAAAAGGTACCTAATCATTTTAACTTTTTCGCAGCAACCAACAACAATTTATAATTTTAATGTCAGATTGTCAATTGTCACTGTCGTTCAGTCAGTTTCGTTCCTTGTTTTTGTTTTCACTAGTGTCAGTGTCACTGTCAGTCAAGTTGGGTAGCTGACGCAATGACATGTTTTTTTTTCATATATTTAAAGAGGCATGCAGTCATTCAGCACGCAGCCTTGTTGTACAATTTTTTTTTTTTTTTCCTTGTATTGATCCAGCTCTTGTGTTGCATATTTAGCTATTGGAATGTTAATTAATTATCATTAATACTCGTAGTGTGTTGTCTGCTTAAGCGCTTTGGTTGCAATTATGTTTGTTCAGTACCTATATTACCTATAATTAATGACTTGTTATCTTTTTCAGTCAACTTAGGCATGTGGATGGCGTTTTTTTTTTTTTTTTTGTCTTGTTTAATTTAATTTTTATTTTATTTTTTACTTAGTTTTATTGTTCTTATTCGTATACATATTATTATTTATTTTATTTATTTAGTATTATGATTGTAAACGATGAATATTTTTCCTGCTCATCTGATGAATATGAAAGTGCTCAAAGCAGTAACACTTCCTTGTCTGACTCTGACACCCTGGATAGTAAACTGATGACTGTATTCGATAAAAATTCAAAGTTCCTATCCCTCGTGCATATTAACGCGCAAAGCATTGCAGCTCATCACAACGACCTTCTTTCATCCTTTGGCGATGGCATAGTTGACTGTATCTGTGTGTCTGAAACCTGGCTAAAACCTTCTCTCCCCTCAACTAGTTGTTCTCTTCTAGGCTACAAACTTTTTCGCAACGATCGTACTGGTCGTGGTGGTGGCGGCGTGGGTATCTACCTTCGTGGTCACATCGCGGCTAGTGTAATCAGCAGCTCCCCATCTCAATATACTGGTTCTATTGAATTCATTTTCATAGAAACTATCATTCACCACAAGAAAGTATTATTGGGAGCTCTATACAGTCCAAACGATCAAGTTAACTATTTCGACAGTTTGGAGAACACTCTGGAAAGTCTCGTCCCTCTCTTTGATCACGTCATCCTCATGGGTGATCTTAACACGTGTTTGTTGAGGGATGATGCCAGGGCTCGTAACTTACACAATGTGGTTACTTCTCTCAACCTTCATGTGCTTCAAACTTCGTCTTCTACGCACTACTTTCCAAACTGTACTCCCTCTCTTCTTGACCTGATTATAGTTTCAAATCCCAATCTTGTTGTTTCTCACGGGCAAATGACTGCACCATTCTCCTACCACGACCTTATCTTCTTAACTTACAAAGTTCGCCCTCCCAAAATCAAATCAAAGGTACTTCATCAGCGCAACTTTCGGCATATGGACTTAGACCGCTTGAGACAGGACCTCGCTTGCTTGGACTGGTCACCTGTACTTAAGTCCGATGATATCGACTTTATAACAAACTACTTCACTGTTGAGCTGACCAAAGTTTTCGATATCCATGCTCCAGTGCGACCTGTACGCATCAAACATATTCCTGCCCCTTGGCTTACTCCTGTTATTAGGAGAATGATGGCAAGACGTGACAAAGCCAAAAGTTTAAATAAAAAATCTTTTACACCTGAAAACTTACATGCTTACAAAAAACTGCGCAACATTTGCAATAGAATGTGTAGGGACGCAAAACGAAAGTATATTCACTCTAAAATTGAAAGTATTGGTCAAAAGCATATTTGGAGTTTTTTGGGGACGCTGGGCGTGGGCAAACCTTCTGTTACTTGCCAGAATTCAGTGGATCTTGATTCTCTTAATTATCATTTTTCTTCTCCTCCACTAACTTTAGATTCAGTTACAAAGTCTGCTTCCCTTTCTTTCCTCTCTTGTCTTGCACCACCTGATTGCCCATCCTTTTCCTTTTCTAAAGTTTCTGATGACGACATCACCAAGACTATTCGCTCCATCAGCACTAAGGCAGTGGGCAGTGATGGTCTTAGTTTGGACATGCTTCTTCCCGTACTGGAGGACATTGTGTCTGTAATCACATTCATGATAAACTTTTCTCTTACTCATAATGTCTTTCCTGCTTCGTGCAAGAAAGCATATGTACTACCTCTTCCTAAGAATCCTAACCCTTCTGACTTCTCCCAATATCGTCCAATATCTATACTCCCGATCCTGTCTAAAGTCCTGGAATCCGTTGTTCACAAGCAACTATACTCTTTTCTTGCATCCAACTCCCTGCTTTGTCCTTTCCAATCCGGCTTCCGACCCTCCCATAGCACTGTTGGTGCACTGCTGAATATTACGGAAGATATCCGGTGGGCTATGGAGAACACCAAACTCATGGCAATGGTCTTGTTAGATTTCAGTAGTGCATTTAACTCCGTTGATTTCGACCTTCTTCTTGCTACTCTTCGCTCTGTTAACATTTCTGCGCCGGTGTTAGAGTGGTTTCGTTCATACCTCTTTGGCCGTGTGCAGTGTGTGAGGCATCATGATGAATCCTCTGGCTGGACCTGCTTATCAGCGGGAGTGCCTCAGGGTGGCGTGCTCTCCCCACTTCTTTTTTCTGTTTTCATTAACAAGATCTCATCTGCTATTTCTTCTCGTTACCACCTTTACGCCGATGACCTTCAGATTTACAAGCATTTTAGGCTTTCGGAGGTCACGGAGACGATTCATGCTCTGAATCAAGACCTATCTGCTGTCCAAGCATGGGCTAAATCGTACGGTCTTATTGTAAACCCTGCAAAATCACAGGCCATGATTGTGGGCAGCGGTAGGTTGAGATCCAGGTTGGATTGGAGTTCTGTTCCCGCGCTCGTCTACGACAGTGTCCCTATCAACTACACTGACAAAGTTAAGAACCTGGGTTTGACGTTGGACTGTAACATGTCCTGGTCAACCCACATTGGTGAAACCAGCAAACGTTTGCACTATAGCTTCCACTCACTCAAGCGGCTTCAATACTTTCTCCCCTTCAAAACCAAAATTATGCTCGCGCAATCTCTTCTTCTTCCTATACTAGACTACGCCGACATCTGTTTCTTAGATGTGACTGAGGAGCAATTGCTAAAACTGGAACGTCTTCAGAATCTGGCCATTTGATTCATTTTCGGCTTACGTAAGTATGACCACGTCTCACACTTTCGTACTGAAATAAAGTGGCTTCCGATCAGACACCGGCGTAATATGCACATCCTTTCCACTCTTTATAACATCCTGAACGATCCCAATGCTCCCTCCTACCTCCGTTCCCGGTTCCAACTGTTGCCCCCACCCTGTCGCTCAAGACGTGCGTGCATCACCAAGACGCTCAAGATTCCGAGAGTCAACACCAACTTCTTTCAGAAATCATATACTGTCCGGGCTGCGCAGCTTTGGAACAATCTTCCAACGGGCATACAGAATAGTTCAACAATTGCATCTTTTAAAAGAAGGGTCAAGGACCACTTTCTGACACTAATTTCATCGCAATCATAGACAACATATAGACACATATGTTTATTTTTATCTATATTATTTATGTAAGTATTATTATATTATTTACTTGATGTATTTTTTTTTTATTATATGTAGTACCTAGTATGCAGTATTATTTTTATATATTTTATTTAAGTACCTTTATCTATTGGCAATATTTTGTTTTATTGTTATTAATTAATTAGCACTTTTGTTGTTCCCACTAATGCATCACTCTTTTAGAGATAAGTCCACCTTTGCTCACTATTGTCTGTATTTTTTTTTCTGTATGTGTGTTTATGTGCAATAAAGAGTATATATATATAAGAAGTGCCAGACGTCCCTGCGCCAGCAAAATACACGCGCAGGAGACCATCTGCGTTAGGTCTTGACACCAAATCAGTGCCCGCCGAAGCGCGCTCTCCATTCGGTACTCATAAGGCTAGTGTCTCGGTAGAGTTTCCCCGTGAACACGTGTAGTTCACTGCCTATTGTCCAGATAGATAACCGGAGCTGTCAAGCTTGCTCACTTCTCGTTGCAGGGCAGGAAGGGCACAACTCGCAGTTGCCACTGCTCGGGTCGTCGACTCAAAAGTCAACTCCCAAGTGTCCACCTTGGTCGCGGAGTAGTAAGCACACTCACTTCTCGGAAACCATCCGGGCGCCTGCCTACCCAGTTTCCACGTCCTACGCGGCTGGCTGGACTGGAGGCTACGGCATCTAGGAGGCCGCCTCTACTAGTTTTCCAGACTAGTACCGGAGATGTCAATACCAATGTCCAATGAGAACCACCGGACAAAGCTGCCAACTATAAGGGAAACTCACGTTCCCCGCAGGACTTTTCGCTGTTGGCCCCATAGAGACCGCTACTAGGCCCCGCTCGCTGTGCGCGAGTTTGGAAGTCCTGGCACACAATACCAGGACAAACGAACATTCCCAAACTCTACAGTTAACCACAAACCACTACGAGTCCAACCCACGTCCGGATCCCGTCGGAGGCGCCGGTCAAGGCACAACCAGCGGGGAGCAATAACCGGAACCCCGTAGTACCCCCGAGAAACCGCCGCTTTTAATCGCCTCTTTGGTCTAGTGGCTAAGTGATGTATAGCTAAGCTACCCTAATATGTACCTACCTACAATAATACAAGATACAAGTGTCACGTCATTGTCAAAAGCAGTAATAAACCGGCTCGGTTACTTAACGGTCGTTTCATTGCACCTACACATCAGTGGCGACGAGGATAATACGCTTACCCTACACACGAAAAAAAAAATGTCTTATATCGGGAATTTTAACAATTTCGACTATAAAACGTGCGATTGGGCAATATTTAAAGGTCGATTGACTCAATTTTTGAAGATTAACAATGTGACGGAAGGTAACAAAAGTGCAATTCTCATCACGTATCTTTCGGATGAGTCCTACCGACTACTACGAAACATCGCGTCTCCGAGCGAACTGGGAAGTTTAAGCTTCGAAAGGTTGTGTGAATTACTCGACGGGCATTTTAAGCCGAAACGCTGTTCATATGCGGATAAAGCAAAATTTTACGGAGCCATGAGAAATCCAGGCGAAACCTTAGGAGAATGGGCGGCGCGGTTGGGGGGACTCGCAAGCTACTGTGAGTTTGGCACTGCCTTAGAAACGTCCATAACGGATCGTTTTGTCCTTGGTCTGGGTGCGGACCATGCCTCGAAACTGACGCTGGCGCAGGCGCTGGAGATGGCCGAGCAGGCCGAGTGTGCAACGCAAGCGAAAGCATTTTGGGGGTTAAAGTTGCTCGCGTCCGTAGGTTTACCCTTGAGACCCTACACGTGATCCCTGGGTGGTGCTAAATGAGTAACACTGACTGAGTGGTAGAGCCACGCTGCGTTGCAGCACGCATTGGGCCGGCTCGCCCGGCGTAATACCACCCTCTCACGAATATTCGACGTGAAATAACGGCACTTGGTGCTGTTGTGTTTCGTCCGACCAGTGAGGGTTCCGGAGGCCCCTTCCCCCCCCCCCTCCCAATTCCTATTCCTTCCTTAAACCTATTCCTCCCTTAAAGGCCGGCAACGCATCTGCGATTCCTCTGGTTTTGCGGGTGTCCATAGGCGGCGGTGATTACTTTCCATCGGCCTGCTCGTTTGCCTCCCTCTTTTATAAAAAAAAAAAAAAAAGATGTTCCTTTCACCTACAAAGAAGAGCCAATATTTCGTTCAAAACAGGAGGTTGGTCGTGATTCGTGATCGAGTTCGTGGCGGAAGTTCGTCGTCACCAGGATCTAACCAGCGCGTGCAAAGTGTTCGTTGCAGTGTTTGTGGGTTGAAAAATCATAATGAAAACCAGAGTCGTTTTAAAAATTATCGGTGCCAAATCTGTGGTGTAAAAGGCCATTTAAAAAAAGTGTGCGGGAATAAAAATAAAACTGCTCGCGTATATAACATCGATAACAATTCCGAAAACGACGAGGATGAAGCCTGCTGCAAGGAGTGCCACAACTTTAACTTGAGGTATGTGACGGACAAACCTATTAAATTATCTGTTAGATTAGGACAAAAATGTATTTTAATGGAATTGGATTCCGGTTCTGGTACGTCCGTCATTTCAAATAAACTTTACGACGAATTGTTTTTGATCACCGGTTTCAGGCCCAGAGGTCCCGGGTTCGGTTCCCAGCGGGTGGTACATCTTTGTGTGCTCGGTTTGGTTGGTGGTAGGGCTGTTGAGTCCGCCTGGCTAGCTACCACCATCTTATCTGAGTCTGTCGCCATAACAACGATGTTTATAGCATTGTTGTGTTCCGACAGTTGAGATAAGATAGCCAGTTCCTCAGTGGTTGAGGATTCCGGGTGAAGCGCGCTTTCACCTTCGGCCTTATCATCACTTACCATCAGGTGAGATGAAGGCCAAGCGCTTACCCGTTGTAGAATAATAAAAAAAGAAACACAACCGGACCCGTAGTTCCAGCTGCGATACCCTATCTATAGGGGTCGGTAGATAGGAACCCCGCGTAAGACCCGTGAGTCTTAACGCGTTTGGCATCAAGCGCCTCCTGACTCTCATTGCTGATCTCCGTCAGCCTTTTCGAGCGCTCCACCGCATCAGCCGTCATCTCGGCCCGCTGCCTAAGCAGCTTGCCCTGGCGCTTGCGGCTGCCCGACCTATGCCACGGCTTCTTGCCCAAGCCCCCCCCCCCCTCCACCCTTCCCTGTATCAGACCTGGGGAAGTCAGGTCGGATCCCATGAGGACCCAGTTCCTTATGCCGCGATGGTCCAGTGGTGGCAACAGGACGGATCCCATCAGGACCCAATTCCCGTTGCGCCGCCATTCCACGGTCCTCCACATGGGGTTGCTGGGCAGGTGCTGACGCCCTCTCCCTACTAAGCAGCATACCTCCGACCGTTTGATCCCCGCGCATGGTGCCCGACGGGTTGGGGACCCTAAGGTTCCCACTCCCCTCGGGCCCCCGTGCGGATCCCGACTGCGGCGGATGCCATGCCGGTGCACCTGAAGCCCCCGCGGTTACTACCACGTCCAGCTGATGGGGTAGGTCCCCGAAGGTGTCCATCCCCACTGTGTCTCGCGCTAGGCCTCGCCTTAAACGCGCATACTCCTGAAGGAGTGTTGCACGCATGGGGTTACCCACTAGGGCGGAAAGGTTGCTGCCTAAGGCAGCCTCAAAAATTGTCAAATTTTTCGCCCGAAGGCCCAGGGAGGCTTCTTACCCTCCTGGGGTAAATTCGTTTCTGAAAATGTGCGATTTTTGTGTAGAATCGAAGAGTGACAATGTTGGGGTCGAGGTTGTCATCCCTCCAAGGATGGGATGGGATAGGATTAGGAAAAGGGAAGGAAAGTGGTAAGGAGGGGAGTTGCTATGGATAGGGTCATGGGATTAAGGGTAAGGGAATGGCCCACCGTGTGGGATATCACTGGCGGGTTAGCCCCACACACTCGGCTGCTACACGTCGCAAGGTAGATGGTAGGTGTGCGATGCTTGCTTAGTGACGGCAGCTTTTCCAGGGCTGACGACGTGGACTTGTGTGAATAGGACTTGACGGCAGACGCAGCTTGCTCAACATCGCACACTTGAGCACACATCAAACCACCCTACGACCACAAAAAAGGTTCTAAAGGTTTTTTTTACTCGTATACCGAGCTGTCTAGATACAACCACATACAACTGAATTATCTATTCTTACAATATATTCCAGGTTGCCCCTGTTTACAATATTACCCTGTTTGACTTTATCTCTATATGAATAATCAATATTTGCTGTATCCTTCTCCTTAATGCGAATTAAATGGTCCTTTGCGAGACACTCTTACAATGTAGGCTATAAAGCGGTTGGGTTTATTAATTCAATTGTCACAGCCTTCCCACGTATGGTAATTGTGACAACGGGAGCCCGCGCGTGCCAGCCGGGCGGCTTGCTGCGCGTGCGCACACATTGTGGCCGCTTGCCTTACCTCTCTGGAATTGACGGTGACCAAATATTATAATTTGAAGTGACATTAAGAGATTAATATCCTTTTATTTTTAAACTGCTCATTGTTACAATTACAATAATTATTGAAGTTATCGAAGCAAAACAATCCGTGACCATGTCCGTAAACAGTTTTTCCTTTCTTAAATTTTGACCGGTATTAAGGCAAGCGCAAGCGCTGGCGAGGGACAGTTCAGGGTGCTGAGTGCGTGTCTTATTTACCATTGTTTGGTAACAAACGTGGTGAGTTGCAATTTTACCATGCAAAGTTTTATTTTCCTTTATAGAACAACACTTAAAATAGGAGCAAGTATTAGACATGGGACACGTGTGCATTATGTCATGCATAGTCAATGACCTTTTATAAATAGACTAGTTATACGTGAATGAATTGCACTTTAAAATGGCGAAATTGTTTCTATGACGTAATACACGTCGAAAGGGAAAATCATATCACTAGCCTATTGTTAAAAAGAGATAGACAATATTTCGACTTTTGGTAGTTGACCAATGAGCTCATAGAATTAATGCGCTATCTCGGCCGCCATTGTTTTTCTCTTTCACTCTTACAGAAAACATCATTCATCAACATTACAGAAAACATAGTATACGCTCCTCACTCATGCATATCGGATTGGCAACATGGCAAATGTAATCACTTAATGAGAATTTGTATTTTAAATTTATATTTACAATAGTTACTTACGAATGAAATAAGACATTTTTATTGTCTCTTACGGTTGCAGTATAATTTTTACAATTTCTGGATGCATAGGAATGCATTTTAACCAATTAACAAATCAAAAACTTATAAAGGTAACGATCGATTATCTAATCTAAGTTTGTAAATCGTGTTGACGTGACACTGACTGACGTGTGACTGAGTGAAACTCGGGCAATTACCTTGATTTGTCCTTGCCACTATGGAGGCCAGGCAACGTATAATATATAAAATATCATTGTGCATAGTACATTGTTCTATTCATTCATTAATTGTTGTGCATGCTAAGTATATTTATAGCACCAATATCTTACTCATACATCTAGATTTTGTGAAATCCTGTCCAAGACGTAACTTAGGATTAACATTAAACAAAGGGTCCGGTGAAGGTTAGCGCTAAACATAAATTAAAAATATTGTGATTTAAAACTATGAAAATTTAAATGTCGTCGGTAAGACTTACTTACACTTCATAGCCACCCTATTATAATATAAATAATAATGCCGCAACAAGAGGCTCCGTGTCCTCGTATCTAGCTACACATCTATCTACAGCTGGACAAGCGCACCACGCAACATTTATTCGTACTATCTTTATCAAAGCACTATTGCACATACGTACGTGGATCAGGTAGATATACGATAGGTACAATAACTTACAATATCTCATTTGATTTGTTATCTTAATCAGTCTATAAACGTCATATAAGAAAATTAAGGAAAAATGCAATAACCCACCACCTTACTGGTCCAATGCTGTAGTTTATGGGTGTAATCTCTAAATAAGGCTCAAAGGTCACTTCTCACTTGATTGTCAGAACGTGAGGGTCGAAGTGAGCGCGAGCTTACGATCGAACTTTACAGAATCGACATGCTGGGCTGTTGGCCATCATCGTGCGTTAACAACGGACTTTTTATTTATGATTAAACGAACTTACCTGTACGTGAAGTTCTATCATAATTATACGAAGTGCTTCGTCCGAAGAGATTAGTAACATTCAGGTATTATATGACACAATGTAGTAACGCGGTAGTGACACCACCTCAGCACTAAAGTTGAGAAAATATGGAGTGTAAGATAAAAAATAATTTATTTTGTACTAGCAACACTATAGGATTTCATTTGGCGCCATAATATCTGTCATCATAATGCTTGCCGCGCTCTGGCACCACTGCTAGGCCTCATTAAGTTCAGAGCATTTTGATAATTCCGAGAAAACCAAGGGCCCAGCAATGGGTGGGCGGGTTTTACTAATCTCTTCGGACGAAGCACTTCGTATAATTATGATAGAACTTCACGTACAGGTAAGTTCGTTTAATCATAAATTATACTCGTGCTTCGTCCTCGAGATTAGTAACATTCAGGTATTATATGACACAATGTAGATGTTTAGAGAATTTCGAGGGAATATCAAAACTAATACACTTTATTAATAATAACTATATTTATTAATATCAATCAGTTTATAACGAACATACAGCCCTCGCTAACGAGACGTAATCATTACATTCAAGAAGAGGTCTATTATAAAATTTAGCAAAGGTAGAGGAATTGCCGCTCCATCCAGCCGTTTTTCTAATAAGGTCTAAATTTACGCCCAGCTTATGCGCTGCTGACGTAGCGGCATGTCGTGTACTATGGGAAGAAAAGATGGACACGTCTATTCCGCTATCTTTGAGTGTACACTTAATCCAACGACTGAGAGTCTGAGTAGACACACAGTTATGCGGTTTGCGAAAGCTAATGAATAATTGATTAATTTTCCTAATTTCTTTAGTCTTTTCTATGTAGACCTTAAGGGTTTTAGCGGGACATATCTCTGGACGTTGATTATAAAAAGGTAAATAAAGTGTGGGTTGATTTTTGCCTAATTTTGATGTTTTGATCAAATCTGATATTTTAATTATTACTTTATCATTTTGATAAATTATTTGATCACATTTTATTTTTGATAATGTTTGTACTCTATGCGCTGTAACGAGCGCAAGTAGTGTAATGCATTTTTTGGACAATTGTTCAAGGCTTAAACTTTCATTAGGATAAAGAGCAGCTAAATAGTTCAAGACTGTACTTGGATCCCACGTAACATTATAACGTGGCAATGGAGGTCTTAATTTATATACACCTTTACAAAATCTTATAATTCTATCATCATCTGACATGTTACCTATTAATAGCGAAAGTGCAGATCTGTGGCTATTGATAGTACCGTACTGACCTCCATCATTAAAAATCTTTGTAAGGAAATCTATTACAATTGGAATGGATGGGTTGTATATGCTTATATTATTTTCATTGCAAAATGTATACCATCGTTTGAAGCAGACATCGTATTGCTGTAAGGTATTCTCGGACAGTGATGCTAAGGTGATATCTAATGCAGACTCTGGGATGCAGCGTTGCAATAGTGCTGTCCGGGCAAAACTCCGGCAACCAGGGTAGTGTGAGCTTGCATGTTCTGGCTGCTGGAAGAAGGTATGACAACATCATAATGCTGAAGCTTTATTACGTCTGAAACAAGTAATTTGTAAAATAGAGGATACCAGGGTTGGGATGGCCAGTCAGGCACAACCATAATACCTTTGGCACTATCGGAAATTATTTTCCTCAGGGATTTAAGTACGACTGCCACTGGTGGGAAGGCATAAAAAAACTTCCTAGACCAGTCTAAAGTAAAGGAATCGCAAGCAATGGCCTCGGGATCTGGATGTAAAGAGACATACCTGTCGCACTTCTTATTGATGCGGTTAGCAAATAAATCAATTTCAGGGATTCCTAGATTATTTATTAATTTTTGGTAACCAAAATTTGTAAGCTCCCATTCTAAATCTGGATGGGTACGTCTAGACTCTTTGTCGGCTATAACATTTTCTGAGGATTTAATGTATGAAGCAACTATAAATATTTTTCGCTCTTCACACCAGTCCCATATAGCTTTTGTGACTGAATTTAGATGTGGGAACTGGATACCTCCCATGCGATTTATATAGCTGACTGCAGTAGTATTATCTACTCTAAGCAATATTTGACAATTGTAAATTTTTTACCCAAATATCTTAAGAGCAAAGTAGGCCGCTAGTAATTCGAGTTGATTAATGTGTAATTTCTTTTCACTATTAGTCCAACGACCACAAGCTGTTTGTTCGTTACATGCTGCCCCCCACCCCGTTGTTGAGGCGTCAGAGAATATTTCTAACATGTAACTATCATTTCTAATTCTATGTACGGAATGATCAATTACACTTGTCCACCAATCAAAATCGAGATGCAAGGATTGTGGTAAAGTCATGTATTTATCATAGTCATTATGACCTAATAAATGAAGAAACTTACATCGTTCTAATTCTTTTGTATGCAGCCAACCATATTCAATCGCAGGACAGGCAGATATTAATAAACCTATTAATTGCGCGAATGTTCTTATTTTAAACCGTTTACGTTTTCTAAGGTTCCCAATTTCTATTTTAATACGAATTCTCTTTTCCGGAGGTAATGTAATTTGCCATTTATGCGTGTCTATTATAAAACCTAAATAACGACAGTTCTTTGAGGGTATTTTTACACTTTTTTCTTCATTAATAATAAACCCTAAGGCTTTTAAAACAGACTGAGTGATTTCAATATTTTTTAAACAATCTGTATGTGTAATTCCTATCAAAAAGAAGTCATCTAAGTAATTTGATGAGATATATCCCAAAGAACGTAACAATTTGACCACTGGTTTCATCAGTTTTGTAAATATAAATGGAGCTGTACAGATACCAAATGGAAGAACATTGAATTCATACAAATTATTGTTTACAAAAAATCGAAGGTACTTTCGAGATTCCGGATGAATTTTAATTAAAAAGTAGGCATCTTTTAAATCTAAAGTAGCAATAAAAGAGTCTTTAGATATAAGTTTGAGAACTGTTCGAATATCCTCTAATTTAAAATGTTGTGATTTCATGAATTTATTTAAGCTTTTAAGATTTAATATTAATCTTTTCCCGCCATTTGGTTTCGGTACTAAAAATATGCGAGATATGTATTGATCAGAACACGGTTCACATTTAGATATGGCTCCAACAGAAACTAAGTTATTGATTGTTACTTTTACATGAATTTGTTCCGAGTCTGCGAAGTTAGTTACAGCCGGTAAATGAGATTGTTGAACTGGACGTTCAAATTTTAATTTGTAACCATTAATCCATGATAAAATGTTACGATCACATGTTATAATCGACCATTGTTTATAAAAAAGCGCAAGCCTGCCGGCGTAACGTACCGAGTTTACTGGTGTTGTTGGTTCGGGGCTGGCCGATGTGAGTAATTCATTGACGACATCCCGCGGCGAGGCGGTGGTGCATTGCGAGCTGCTGGCAGCTGGAAGCGTGGCGACGGGCCCGGTGGCTGCCTGCGAACTGGAGCCCTCGCCTTCCAGTTTAAATGCTTGTCGTTTGCAGACGTTGAACTCTTTGGTTTCTTAGAAATATCCAACTTGAGGTCTGTACTGGATTTTGTAACTGCCTTTGCGGTTTTCAAGGTTTCAATCAAATTGTTTCCAAACAAATATTTATCTATTTTTGTAAGTGACAATTGGTCTTTTAAGTCCTTTTTTACTGAATATAGACAGAAGTTCCGTCTTGCTTCGGATTCTGAATGCTGAATATCACAAAATATTCGGCCAATATTCATGAGTTCTTTAATTAACTCGGTGTTTTTCTCAGAAGCACTAAGCTGATCTGATATTACTTTGCTTAGACATGAAATGCCAGCTGCAATCTGTTTTTGTCTGGACTCAATGGCCTTGTCTCTTTTGGTGACTTGTTCGGTAACAGCGGCTTTTATTTCAGCATTAAGCTGTGGTGCGGCTATGTTTACACAATTTTCCGGCACTAGGTACTTTTTGAGTAGCTCTTTCCGAGCATCTTTGCTTAAGCCGGAAGTGGCTATATGATTGAATCTAGTTGCCAAGTCTTTGTTAATTTTAGTTCCGTATTCGACGACTAACGACGGATCTTCGCCCAAAATGTTTAAGATGTCTACATCAGGAGTGGACGAAAGACCACTAGGGCCAGTTTCAACATTTTGAGGAACTTCTGCGATGTCTATATTTTGAGGTATCTCGTTAGTGTCAGTCTCCAAATCAATAGTTTCAACTTGCTCCGCTGAGTTCCGATTTGTTTCAAGGCCTAAAACAATATTTAACGGTCTTTTAGACTTTGCTATCGTTTATTTAAAACAGAAACGGTATACGGTAATATTGATAAAGGGAAAAATAATAATTGCGGGTAGTTGTGAAAAAAGAAGAGAAAATGTTTTTTAATTTATTGTTATTCTTCCTTCTAACCACTAAAAATATGAACTATTAAGATTATGTGCAAATTTTTTGGTTTACGAACCATAGAGGATTTACAGACATTGCGGCGGGATAGCCCCAATATTCATATTATTTTTCAGCCACACCGAGCGTCGAGACTACTCTGATGCACGTTTAAATTTTAATCAGACAGTAATTGCGTCGAGATAGTCCCTCAAAAACTACTCTGATGCAATCGATTAACATCATGCGTCACAATAGTCCCAAAGACTACTCTGTGCATGAAAAAACAATCGTTACTTATATTAGAATTGAAAGACACTTGCTACGAGTTAGTCCCTCAGACTACTCTGATGCAAGTTTATAAGTAAGTTGTTAAGTGCACTAATGGAGAGAGAAAAAAAAAACAACGTAATTGTGGGTACTTACTGTTAGAATTCTCCTGAATATCAGGTGTGGGAGCTCTCGACGAATTAGATGATGAGCTGGATGATCGACTAGAAGACGATGAAGAACTTATCGATAAAGTATTTTTATTACGCCGCGAGCGTTTAACCTCCTTCTCTAATTTCTTTAATTTTTTTACAATTGACTCTAAACTAGTTTCCGCCGACCGTTTCGGCATGATTGCGAAAAAACGTGTGAAGTGGATGAGCACTAAATTGCGAATGAGGCCTAGCAGTGGTGCCAGAGCGCGGCAAGCATTATGATGACAGATATTATGGCGCCAAATGAAATCCTATAGTGTTGCTAGTACAAAATAAATTATTTTTTATCTTACACTCCATATTTTCTCAACTTTAGTGCTGAGGTGGTGTCACTACCGCGTTACTACATTGTGTCATATACACTCGGCGTCAAAAAAATCGCACCTCTTAGAAAATCACTTTCAAATGTCATTTACTCTTGATATGCACATGCAGTCGCATTAATTATGATTTTATTTACAAGGTTACTTAATTAACTTAATAAAAAACATTACTTTTCATTATCAAATAAAACCTAATGCAACAAATAAAGTGTCACAAAAATTCGATGCAAATTTTGCTACCCGTGAGAGTTGCTAGTTGCGCTTCCTTTGTGGGTATAAAACGGTCAACACGGGTTCAATGTGGGTCATTCGCTATTCAACCGTTGAAGAGGACACACGCACAGATTTTGATGGATACCACAGCTGATAAAGCCGCTCAAGTGGTTGCACTACTGCAATCAGGGGTGCGGCAGTGTGATGTCGCCCGGCAACTGAACCTGAGCCGTTATTCCGTTCGAAGAGTGTACCAGCGCTTCATAGAGACCGGTGGCTATATCCGCAGACACGGTTCGGGTAGACGTCGCTGCACTTCGGAAAGAGACGACCGGTTCGTTGTGTCGAACTCTTTGAGAAATCGTTTCTCCAACGCTGTTGAGTTGCAACAGCAGCTCCAGGCAGTTCGCAGACGCACCGTAAGCGTATCTACGGTTAGAAGAAGATTGAAGGAGAAGAAGATAGCGGCCCACAGAGCTGCTACGGGTCCAAAATTGACTGCAGCGCATCGGCGAGCCCGCTTGCAGTTTGCTCGTGACCACGTCGATTGGACCCTTGAGCAGTGGAGAGCTGTTCTCTTCTCAGACGAGACGCGAGTGTGTCTTTTCTGCAACGACCGACGGAGAAGAGTATACCGGAGGCAGGGTGAACGTTTCGCCCAAGCCTGCATCCAGGAGACGGTGGAATATGGTGGCGGATCCTGCATGTTCTGGGGCGGTATGTCTGCTGCCGGCAAAACCGACCTTGTCTGCGTCTCCCGGACTAGAGGTGCTCGCGGACAAGGGTCGCTGACTGCTCGCCGCTATGTCACTGAGGTCCTGGAAGTGCATGTGGTCCCCTTTGCCGAATCTTTTGGCGAGGGGTTCACATTAATGCACGACAACGCTCGCGCTCACACTGCAGGCATCGTGAGCGACTTCTTGCAGAGGTCCCAAATCTCTGTGATGCAGTGGCCAGCGCGAAGTCCGGATCTGAATCCTATAGAGCACCTCTGGGACCATCTTAAACGTAAGGTTCGATCTCGGGATCCAGCTCCTTCGACTCTACAGGAGCTCCAAGACGCGGTGATTGAAGAATGGGGGCTTATCCCTCAAGAAGAGCTCCTGAAGTTGGTGAGGTCCATGAGGGACCGTATGGAAGCCGTGATCAGGGCAAGGGGGGGTAACACTAGATTTTAAGTTAATTTTAAGACACTTTTTGTACATTTTTCTTTGTAAATTATCTGTTGTTAATTAGGACTTAATTAAGGATTTTTATTATTTTATTAATTTTAATGTTGTTTGTATAATTATAATTAAACAGAAAGTTAAATTTAATTGTTTTTTGATACTCCTTTTTGTTACCTTTCTAATGATACCCAACACTATCCTCTACATAAGGTTTAAGAATTTTTAAAGATGATTTTTAAAAGGTGCGATTTTTTTGACGCCGAGTGTAATACCGGAATGTTACTAATCTCGAGGACGAAGCACGAGTATAATTTTAATGCAATGTTTAGATTTGTAAACTTTAGAAAACAACGTAACGCTACCTAATTAATAAATAATAATCATTATAAAAATAGAGTTACGTTAAACTACGTGATTACCTAATTACTTACCACTTTATTCATTAACTTCGAACCTTGTACCTCTCCCTAGTTTTTTAACCTAGGGTGCTAAACATTCTAATTTTCCGCTCGATTTGCCGCCCAAATGTATATCCTCCATTATGAAAAAGATTGATGTCATGGCAGGACCATAGATAATTAAAAAAAGAAAGCCGTTCAACGAGTTTCAAAGCCCTAACCTCTTTTGTGCGACTCTAATTAATTACTTGTAAACAAGAGCGATGATTTTCCGAAAAGTAAATAATACTCATAGAAAGCTAGTAGGAGGCGTAAACTTAACAATGGCTCTACATTTTTTATTAAACTTATTCTAGTTAATGGTGAATGAATTCGGGCCTACCGGCGTCAGTTCTTTTTAACAAAGCCGATCGTTTCCTTCCTTTTGTTGATTCAATGAAATTACATCGAATCGATTTCTGCTTCGGATATTGGTTTTACTTATGTATAATAGGCAGGGAATAAAATAAAAAATATATAGCCATGTTATTTCTAGGCAGGTAGATAGGTACCTACTGTCAGCACCGAAAGCAGCTGTATCTTTACTGTTAAATAACGGTAACTTGCTTGGTAAATTGCAACATTACGCAGACGAAATCTAAGCTTAGGTACTGTAGAGTTTATACCATGTAAGGGCGCTGGCTGGTTTTACTTTATAGTAATTTATTAAAAACGTAATTTGAATTGACAAGATGTCAAACCGGGGATTAGAAGAGATCGATCTGAAGTGCCAACATGGGTAGACTTGACCATGTTATTTTTATATTGTAAATATGTAATTGTAAATGTATATAAAAGTATACAATAAATGAACTCGTATACTAAATAAAGGTTGTTGAATGTAGAGTTTATACCATGTTAGGGCGCTGGCTGGTTTTACTTTATAGTAATTTATTAAAAACGTAATTTGAATTGACAAGATGTCAAACCGGGGATTAGAAGAGATCGATCTGAAGTGCCAACATGGGTAGACTTGACCATGTTATTTTTATATTGTAAATATGTAATTGTAAATGTATATAAAAGTATACAATAAATGAACTCGTATACTAAATAAAGGTTGTTGTTATTAAAACAAACGTCCCCCAACCTTTACGAGTTCTACAGTACATTATGATACTTAATTATAATTTCTCCGTGAATTTTAATGATAAATTCTTCAGCAACCTATCATGGCGCCATAACAACAATGTTGATAAGTACCTACCATTGTTGTGTTGAGACATTTCAGAGATAAAGTCATTTCTCCAGTGGTAGAGGATTCTGGCTAAAGCGCGCTTCCTCTTTCGGCCTTTTAACGTCATTTACCATCAGTAGAAAAGGTTTACCTTAAAGTGCTTACCCGAATTATATATAAAAAGAATGGAAAATTATTAGCCATTGGTAGCGGTTGTTGTCATGAATTCTCGTATTTTACGAGGTTAAAACCTACCAAACCGATATAAAATTTAATCACTATTTAGAGTACTTACTAACTTTTTAATAGGAAAGGCATGCTGCAACCATCAGTGTCACAATGAGTCGTGCAATCTCAAAAACATATGCCAGTCGAAACGCTCTCGCTGGCGCCAGCTTTTACATTCTATTCGGGCGCCGACTCCCGAACATTAGGCGTCCGAGGCGTGGCCCGAAGTTGCTAGTCAGCACGTACCGATTACACAGCGCACGCCCCTCATTAACATAATCAGCCGCGGCATAATACGACCACTTACTTGCAACTTTTCGTAAATAGACTTTTGGGTGGGGCCCCGCTACTATTAGCTGTTGTGTGTGTGCCGCCGGATTCGCCGTTAACCGGTATTGTAGTCTGCCTCATGCAGTAACGTAGAAGTTGCACTGCGTTGACGACATGAGGGTAGACGATTTTTTCAGACAACGTTATTTTCATGTTGTTTGCGTTCAGGTATTACTTTGTCTTGTAAAATATCAACTCTCTTCTACATTACAAGACCAATTAAAACCAATGTGATTGTAAATACGATTATAAGTTTAAGAAACGCAAAATAACGTTTTATTAAAAATGTCAAAAATTCCTTAGCAATAGGTACAACTTCGGTAACTATCATTATCGCTAATCTATTTAAATATGAATGAATTGCCACGAAAGTTTGTTTGCGTTGCGCATCACTTCAAAACAGTTGTGTTTTGTTTTTGTGTGATTAAATGAATTATATTTTTTTTGGAATTTCGTCACATATAAGTATCTACGCGATGTTCAAGAGGAGGAAATCGCGGGCGGGCGCCGCTATCTAGTGATGTTAAGAATATAACCACGTCTTTATTATATTTTGGGGAATGGAATAGAATGACATAATGAGAGAAAGAAGCGAGAGAAGCATGTCATTGACGAGTGCGCGAGCACTAGTTTTTTTCTAACTATCAACTGCAAGGGTCAAGCTCAAGCTTAGATACAAATAAATTGCAAATTAAAAGAAAATTGGAGCTGTTGGGCCACTAACAGTAAGCAAGATAGATGAGCCATCATTTTTATTAGAATAGGTACTACTATAAACTCATCTCTTGCTTACTGAAGATTGCTCATACATCCATCAGCATGAAGCGGCGATAGGTTCACCACCTATCAAGTCTATCACATTGAACCCATATGCATTTGTAATTTGGTGACACGTGGAATATGAAAGTTCACTGCTTTTGCGGTCCTCAATTACTGTAGATACTATTCACTTGGACGGCAGAACACAATCAGGTCTAAGTATTTACAAAGGATAAGTCAAAGACTAGGCAATGAGGAGTCCTCATTGCATAGACCTGATGTGTTCTGCCGTCCAAGTGAATAGTACAGTAATTGAGGACCGCAACAGGAGGATACAGGCAATGAGGAGTCATCTGTCTGTTGGGCCACTAACAGTAAGCAAGATAGATGAGCCATCATTTTTATTAGAATAGGTACTACTATAAACTCATCTCTTGCTTACTGAAGATTGCTCATACATCCATCAGCATGAAGCGGCGATAGGTTCACCACCTATCAAGTCTATCACATTGAACTCATATGCATTTGTTATTTGGTGACACGTGGAATATGAAAGTTCACTGCTTTTGCGGTCCTCAATTACTGTAGATACTATTCATTTGGACGGCAGAACACAATCAAGTCTAAGTATTTACAAAGGATAAGTCAAAGACTAGGCAATGAGGAGTCCTCATTGCATAGACCTGATTGTGTTCTGCCGTCCAAGTGAATAGTACAGTAATTGAGTACCGCAACAGGAGGATAAGTCAAAGACTATAAGCAATGAGGAGTCCTCATTGACTAGTCTTTGACTTATCCTTTGTACATATACCTGATTGTGTTCTGCCGTGTGAATAGTGCAGTAAAGAACATCGCGCTTATTCCGAGAAAATGCGCCTAGTCTTTTATCTTTAGGCGCCATTTTGTTGGAATAATAAGCGCGATGTTTATTACTGCAGTGCGCAGTGTTATAAATTGTATTGGATCGAAACAGTTCCACTTAGTTCTAACAGAGTAGCGCCGCTTTGATCCCATACGAATAGTTGTTAACAGACGGTAGGAGGTAGGTAGGTTTATTCTCATTATATTTTGAATAAGTATTAAATTTTTAATAGCTTTCCGCCCGCGCCTTCGTCTATGCTCCTTTAGAAACACCTTCATACTTCATCCACTGTATAATAACAAAATATCCACAATTACTTACATAATTATAAACAAAAACCATCCTCAGTTATCGTCCGTCCTCTTTCTGTTAGTTCGTGAAAACCGCATAAAAATCCATTGCGTGGTTTAGAAGAAACCGAAGCCACAGACAAAGAAAATGGCGACTTATCTCATCTTATCTAGTGGGGCCTGCAGAGGTCTCCCTCTCGCAGCAGCACGTCGACCCATTAGGTTCTTTTGTGCAACCCCGTCCTATCACTCTGCCTCCTCAATGAAGATAATTGCCATAAGCTTAGCAATGTTCTCGAGGGCGAAGAGCCTAAAATCTTCTGGTTTCGGGTAGACCGATCCCAGAAGATTCATTATTTTCCTTGCCAAATTGTCGCAGTCACACAGTAGATGCTGCATGGACTTCGTTTCCCCCCACATGCCCTGTACAGGTAGGCTACTCTTGAAACAGAATTGCATTAATCAATTTCCAATCACAAATCTAAAATTGTCAAATGGCACTTTTGTAAGCAACAATAGCGCCACATTGGAATTAAATTGCGTGGAAATTGATTAAACAAAATTATTATCGAGATGGCGTTCCGGAATTATCTTTACTTATCCCAATATCGATACATATTAATCGCATTGGAATTGTATTAAGATTGAGTTTGCGTTCGAGAGTAACCCCCCAGGTTGTCTGTTGCGGCGACGGGCGACTCTACAATAAGTAATGATAATTAGCTGTGTGGTGGAGACTCATTAAAGAATACTACCAACCCATCCCTTCCCTTGGATATCGCAAAAGGCGACTAACGGTCTAAATACTGCACATAATATCCAACAGCAAAGAGCGGCAATGCGCTCATTACCTGTCACGCTGAGTGTGCTTTTCTTATTTCGTAAAAAGTAGACTGGCCATTGCCATAATGGCAGAGGACTGATTTTGGGGTCCTCGTTGCCTAGTCTCCCACTAACCCCTAGGGGATAATAGCCGTGACGTGAGTGTACACACGGCGTCAGATCAACCTACCCTAAACTGTCAAATTTCTCCAATGAATATTGATCCTTAGAACCAATCATTAAAGGTCAAAATTGATTGTATAAATTTGACAGTTTTGGGTCAGTTGATCCGACGCCGTGTGTACGTATGTAAGTATTTATGATATTATTGATAATGATAATAAATATCTTTATTATTGAATTTTTTTAATTTTTTTTTAATTGTGGCACGCCATAATGGCTTCACTCTGCCTGATGAAAAGCAGCCAGTAAAGCCCAAGAAGTGAAAGCATTCATCATAGCGCTACCACGCTATGCCGAACGCTCTCACTATGGCGGCCTGCATAAATGCTTTTTCACGAAGAAGAACGATTGTTTTAAATTTACAATGCTATATAGATATAGGATAAAATGTTCACTAGAAAAAAAATCAACCAGTCTCAGGGGTCTCGGTAACTTAGCGGTTAGAGCAGTGAACCGGCAATCCGTGTGCGTTAGGACCACGGGTGTACATCACAGAATTGAACTGCTTCTCTACACAAAGATGGTACCTGCAGTGTACCTCAGTGTACCCTTAATGAAATCTGGTGTACTTCTTTTGATAAAAAGATATATAGTACAATATGTACACCCGCCATTCTAATGTTAGAACTGCGGGTGTACATTTTTTTCTCGGCAAGCAGATGCATATTTAATTTTTTTATTATTTTTATGAAACGTACCTACTGTGTACCTGCATATAAAAATATTAAATATAATTAATGTTGACAAATACGAGTAAAAAACGACAAGACAACGGGGTACCTCAAATCTCACTTCTGGAATAGAAATTTAAATGTGTCTATACCTCGCGATTGACTATGTCGTGTGGTTAACGAATTCACTAGATAATTAGATCTATATTTGTTTTATCGAAATAGAAGCGGTAAGCAATTTGTTCTATTTTTGTTTTCTTAAAAAATGCATCAATTGTAGCCGTTAGCCAGCGATGTACTTTTGTATTACGCCATATAAAGATATACATCATTAATCTCGTCAATTAGTTCTACATCTGATCAAACTATGTATGTTCTATTCATTACGAAGATGATATTACTAACACTTAAGTGTGAAACGAAAAGTATACTCAGTGATATGTTGATTTGTTATTCCAGTTACCCTATATATAATTTAAAGATTACAAAGATAACTCGTGAAAATTATTGCGTCACCAATAATTTATATATGAATATTCATATGAATTTTGTGAAATACAATGATTTTGAGAAATAATGTTTTGGATATTTTCCATTATGAAGTTCAGAAATACATCGCTCAGTACACTTTCCTTTTCTTTTATTTTTATTTTTTATTTTATTTTGCAATGTGAGAAACATACAGCACATAATAATACATATAAACAGAACATCAAGTATGTTACATAGGCCAATAAAGTTTCTACAAAAATACAAAACAACCTGAGTTTACACAACATTCGGATACATAAGTAAAAAATTTTGAAAGCTTAAATTAAAAAAAATAATTAAATAAAACTTAAAGTTTATAAAAAATTAATCAACAAAATTCCAAAGATTAACCTACTCATAAGCACCTTGACCTTTTGTTGACAATTTCAATGACTTTTTATAACATAACAATGACTCATTAAAAACATCCAAATCAACATAATTTTTGTTAAAGCTATTACAAGAACGAACCAAGAATCTACTTTTTGAGTATTGCGTTCTACAGAGTGGTGGTGAGAATAAATTCTTACTTCTTGATCTGACATTTGGACATCTAAAATTTATTCTATGCAAAAGATATGGGACATCAACAAGGTTATTTAATATTTTAAAAAGAAATATCTGGTCACGATGGGATCTGCGTTGCCGAAGCGACTCGATAACAATATCTTTTTTCCAAAATTTAAACTTTAGTAATTTTTTAAATTTGTTTTGAATTCGCTCAACGGCATCGATATGCACTGCATAGTGTGGATTCCACACAGTCGATGCATACTCAAGCAAGGGGCGAACTAAAGAGTCAAAAAGAATGCGGTAAGTTCCAACCTTACTAAATACATTACCCTGCCTAAGCATGAAACCAAGCATCTTGTATGCTTTCTTAGTGATATACTCAACATGTGGTTCAAAAGACAACCTTGAGTCCAACAGTACTCCCAAGTCTCTCACTACCTCCACCCTGCCCAAATCCCTACTGTGTAATTTATAATTGAATTTAATTGTATTTAATTTTCTACTGAACGTAATAACACAGCATTTATCTATATTTAAAAAAGTTTATTCTTAATACAATAACTGCTTAAAGCGTCCAAGTCATATTGTAGCTCTGAACAATCAGTTGGATTTTTGATTATTTTAAATATTTTTTTATCGTCAGCGTAAAGTAGCAAATAGGAATGACGAATACAGTTAATCACGTCATTGATAAAAACATTAAACAATAATGGGCCAAGGTGGGAGCCCTGTGGGACACCAGAAGTTATTGGAACAAAAGAAGATGTAAAGCCCTTCACTGTAACAGCTTGGCTTCTTTCTCTGAGGTAGGAAGACAACCATCTGAGGAGGTCACCGTGTATACCGATGCCTCCAAGCTTCTGAATCAGAATATTATGCGAAATTTTGTCAAATGCTTTAGAGTAATCAGTATACACGGCATCTACCTGATATCCCCCCTCCATTGCCTGTGCTATTATGTCCACCAGTTCTAACAGATTAGTTTCAGTGGAACGTCGCGTAACGAAGCCATGCTGCTTTTCTGTCAGGAGAGGTCTTATACAAGGAAATAACACATCATATACAAGTTTCTCAAATAGCTTGGGGATAATTGAAAGCTTAGATATACCACGATAATTTTCGACATCATGTTTATCACCACTTTTAAACACCGGTACTATAAAAGACTGTTTCCAAACTATTGGGAATATACTCTGCGTAAGGATTTATTAAACAGAACAGTGATTGGAACTGCTAAGGAATGGCAACAACTTCTTAAGAATACCGGATGTAGGCCATCAGGCCCACTACCTTTAGTGATGTCTAAAGAACGTATAAGCGTTTGAAAACAGCATGCTCAGAAACAACTACTGAGCTCAACAAAGCTTGGGTGCATGATTGAGAATGAGAAATATCTGATGAAACACATGATGGGGGCTCAAAAACTGAGAGGAAAAAGCTATTAAAAAGATTTGCTATATCTTGACCATTGGAGGTAGACCGATCATGAAGATATACTGTTTCCGGAACATCATTACCGCTCTTTTTAGATTTTATAAATCTCCAAAAGTATTTGGAGTTTAAGGCAATTCGCTGTTCAGCTGTGGCAACAAAGTTTTCAAAATTATTGCGTCACCAATAATTTATATATGAATATTCATATGAATTTTGTGCAATACAATGATTTTGATAAATAATGTTTTAGATATTTTCCATAATGAAGTTTAGAAATACATCGCTCAGTACACTTTCCTTTTCAAACTTATATAAGGTGACTGCTAGAAACCGCAAGAAACTTCAAAGGCTGGTCAGGTCAAGTGTTTTAAACATGACAAAAATGGTCTCATAGCAGACTAACGTAGGTACTTATCGCCCAGCTGACGCGAACGGGACAACAGACGGTCGGCCGACCGGCCGTTGACCGCGCGTTGTAATAATCGTTATTTTTAATTGTTTAACATTTTATTTTTCTTATGTAATTGCTTTAAAATAAATTAGATACTCAAAGACTATCCAATTAAATATCACAAATTAAATTATTTCATTAAAAATAAAAAACAACACGAATTCATTTTTGTCATGTTTAAAACACTTGACCTGACCAGCCCTAGAAGTTTCTTGCGGTTTCTAGCAGTCACCTTATATATTAGTAGGTAATACAGAATAATAGAGCTACGATTTATTTAAGTATATTTACCCGTCTGCGAAGAAGGAGAGTTATGTTCTTCGAGCCTATGTACGTTTATGTATATACGTACATAGAGTTTAAGTATGTATATTTTTACCCTTGCTTGAGGCTGGCTTGAGGTACCTCGTTGTCTTCACGTTTTTACTCGTATTTGTCAACAATTATCATATTTAATATTTTTATTAGCAGGTACACAGTAGGTACGCATAATAAATATAAAAAAAAAAGATAAATATGCATCTGCTTGCCGAGAAAAAAAATGTACACCCGCAGTTCTAACATTAGAATGGCGGGTGTACATACTTAATTATATAACGTTTTATCCGAGAAGGTAAACTGAATTTCATTAAAGGTATACCAAGGTATACTGCAGGTAGACTTATTTATAAAATAAACATACATAAAATATGCACCTCATGATGGGAAAAAAATGCACACCCGCAGTCCTAACTTTAGGATGGCGGGTGTACATATTTTACTATTTATCTTTTTATCAAAAGAAGTACACCGGATTTCATTAAGGGTACACTGAGGTACACTGCAGGTACCATCTTTGTGTAGAGAAGCAGTTCAATTCTGTGATGTACACCCGTGGTCCTAACGCACACGTCAAAAAGTCCTCAATTTATTTAAAGGATTAAAAAAACAACAAAAAAGTCTATTGAAAATGTATATGTTTTGTATTATTTATCTACATATAAACACAGGTGTAGGGTACGGTATTGCCGAATAAAACTTACAACTAAGAGACCAGTGCTTACACAACATTAATATTTTTTTACAAAATAATCCCTCAACCATAGTCTTTGGCACAATATCTTTGAATAGACAAAGACTCGATTCCATCATTCAGTTCTTTAATAATACTTATACATTAAGGTATAATTTACACAATCTATTATGGTCACTATTCACAGTCGACGATTTGTGGTTGTAATATTAAATCATTAGTTTTAAATAAATGTTCAAACTAAATCAATAAAAATAAATAAGCTACTTAAGCACTGAACAAATCATTCAGAAAACAGCTAAAATAAATAGGCATTCTGCAAATTACAGTAGGTATTATGGCGTTACGTCGACGATGTCAAAAACCAAATACATATTTACGACATAAAGAGATACAACTGCATATTTAATATAACTACTATCATAAATAATACATATTTAGTAGTTTTTTCTTTTGCATAGTTGTGGTTACACACTTTATTGTAAACAAAATATAATGCACCTATGTAAACTATAAACCCAGTTATTTCAATTCATAAATTAAATGGGGAAACTATTGCTGTCTGTATCTGCCATTATTCATTATTAACTGATGCTGTCTTTATCAAGTTTTAAACAGAGTTTGTCCTTATTCTACGTTTTAAAATAACAGGGTAACAGTCCTATTAATAAGACGTCAATTAGAGGTCATTCTTTGTTGGACTTTATTTTACAATAATGCTTTTCGTTTATATCATAACACAAGGTTTTAGGTTACATAATAAGTTTGTTAACAATATTATGACTGAAACTTTGTAATAAATCTTTGTAAACAATCTTGCAGTTAATCACGGTAAATTAAAAAAATAAGCTCATTAGCAATTGATAACTCTGCATGACATAAGGCATATTGTAATAAATTGTTAGGTGTATATTGACGAATTAACTACAACCCAATCTATAAAGTAATTAAATTAAATGACAAATCATCTATTGTTCTATTTGCACAATATTCAAATATCAATTGAATAAATATTTATTAACTACGCACTAGGTTACATTTTATACATTACGGTGACCTTAATATAAAATTGACTACATTTTTATAAGTGACGAGAAAATATATCTTAAAATACATCGTGTGAGTATTATATCATTCCATAATGTCCTATTGTCGGTGGTATGGGACAGGATATGTTCATACGTATAATATGTAGGTACATAGTTTATTCCAATATTTACAAAAGTTATTTTGACCTAGTATCATTCAATTCAACACTTATTTAAATAAGTATCTAATGCCTTGAATTTACAATCTAGGTGAAAACTAATGAAAGTAATAATTTTCCTGCCATAAATATCTAGAATATATACGTAAAGAAAAAACTAAACTAAAATACAATATATAAACTCGAAACTAAAAAACTTTGAAAAAAAATTTTGTGATTTTTTTACAACATTTGAGCGTTGTAAAAATGTCAAACATTATTAACGCAAATGTTAATAATTCTAGTAATTTTGATTACAACATTCAAAATGTACCTAAATCAATTTATAGTAACTACACAATAATTTATAAAAACAGAGATAGCGACACTACATCTCTGAAACTTTAGTAATTTGTTTATCGAAGTATAAATTAAATAGACGAAAATATGAATTACCTTACTGCTAAAAGATGGGAGCAACTACAAGAACCATGTTTTAAAATTGAGAATGACACAGCCTAATTTATGGTACAATCATCACATTCCGTTACATTGGTTCCTTTTAATTACGCTATAATGCCTACTTCTCTTTATGAAAATGCTATAATACAAGCTAGTCGATAACAAATTATAATCAAATAACTCATCAACTTTTTATCACAAACTTCTCCTTCTTCTTCTCCTTCTTGTAATGGTATGTTTTTGCCAGAAGCGGCTTATGTTACGTTATCAATATCATTTATTTGAGAAGATGGTACCTGGTGGAAGAATTATTATTTTACCTGTAAAATAATAATTCTTCAAGATGAGCAATCATTGGTAGTTTTTTTTCTATAAAAGTTGTATCACAAGATACAATTATTCTTGATTTTTGTTGATAACTTGTGCATTATTCGCACCACGCAATAACACAAACAATTAATAGAATTAAAGTGACATAACTTTATATTTGCTCAGGGCCTCGATTTTGCTGTTTTTCATGGTATCTCAAGGATCTGATTTTGACTACATTTGGACTATGGCAGGCCTGGTGCACTCCATGCTTTAGGTATAAAGCTACAAGGAGCCGACCGGACGGACGCCCGCGAACACTCTGCAGTCGTTAGAAGAGAAAAGAGCTACGCGATAGTACGCGATAGAAAGAGAGGCAACTTCTAGGTGAATTTAATAACTGTATGCATGGGAGCGGTGTGCGACCTGAATTGCACTATATTGTGTGTTAGCAAGAGTCGCTATTTATTTAAATGACTTAGCAGAGTGAATCTTCTATACCTACCATGTATTCTACGTATGACTATGGGAAAAATGACAACGTCGGATCGCTGAGACACAATTGAAAACCATTTTCAAACTAACTAAATAGCAGAAACGAGACACAGACATATTCCTAGACGCGTTCATTCAAAACTCACTTGATTTAATAAGAGCTTGAAAAAATATCAATGTTTTTTGAGTAGGCATTGTTATAAGCCTATGTCTTTTCAATTGCCTATTTTCTGAAGCTTTCTGGAGTAATAACCAACACTATAAACCCATACGGGTGTAAGAAAGTACGTAGGTAATTATGTCATGGGTTCTTTATCAACAAATTTCTTAGAGCCATATCACCATTTCTTATTATTTGTCAGATTGCATAAGTTTTGTCTCTGTTATGAGATATTAATATGAGATGAGGAAGCAAAAAAATTGAAAGCGATGAAACTGGAACTGGGATTAGGGATGACCAGTTTCAGGCTTTGTCCGGCTTTTTCCAGTCATGTTCGGCAAAAAATTTTGAAGTCCGGCCAGTAGGCTTACTCTTGAAACACAATTGCATTAGTCAATTCCCAATCACAAATCTAAAAAATGTCAAATGGCACTTTTGTAAGTGACAATAGCGCCACATTGGAATTAAATTGCGTGGAAATTGATTGAACGAATTATTATCGAGATGGCGTTCCGGAATTATCTTTACTTATCCCAATATCGATACATATTAATCGCATTGGAATTGTATTGAGATTGAGTCCGGCTTTTCTATTTTTTAATCCTAGCTTGGATGGTATGTATGAAATAAACAAGCCGACAAGTTTAGTGTGATTCTAGAAGCGCAATCTTAGATACCACTAACACACTACTACTACCACTAGCTAGTAAGAACTTCTGTAATACTTAGTACACGTTATAAAAACTAGTACAAACTGGTATAACACCATTTCGATTGGTACACAAACGCGCTCTCAAAGCGGAACAAGTACACTACGAGACACGGATTCAGTACAACAATTCGTGTAACAGTCCCCCAATACTATCATAATAAGGGCTAATTTTTCAATCCCTATATAAAACTTATCCATCTGATAAAGTATGACGCGATCAAAATAAAATGTCACTTGTCAAAAAAGAAAAAACTTGATTTGACAATACATTTGCAAATGGTTGTGTAATACTTTAACAAATCATCATCATCATCATCAGCCTATAAACGTCCCACTGCTGGGCACAGGCCTCCCACGTGGGCAATAGCACGTGGGGATATTGGGCCATAACCCACCACGCTGGCCCAATGCGGATTAGTGGATTTTAACGACTGTCATCTTACGATAACAACCGGGACCAACGGCTTTACGTGCCTTCCGAAGCACGGAGGAACTTTAACAAATGAATAACTTTTATCTGACAATTGAAAAATCGGTCCTAAGACACTTAACTCCTACATTGGACACATGAGCAATTGCAACGAGTGAGGCACTTGGACAACAAATCCCTAACCGCGCCTAGTGCCTAATACGTAACAATGTGTAAATGACAGATAGAAAATTCGCTAGTAAATTCGTGATTGTGCTGTGGTCAAGCACCTAAATGTCAAGTGATTATCGTCTATAAAACCGACTTTTTAATGTACTACTTAATTTTTTTTCTTATTAAGTCGGTTATAGTAAAAGCTCGCGTAGCTAAGCCAATTTCATGTCTAACTTAGAGGCTCCATAACATGAAGTCACGTTTAGTTCTTCGATTCTACCGTATAAAGGCTAAACAAGTCAGCTGTTTATCTAACAAGGCCACTTTGAAGAATGCTACTACGACAAATTAATTTTTTCAAAAACTACAGACTAAGTATTTTATATAAAAAGTTTATGATTCTGTTATATGACACATTTTGTAGTTATTTCAGTTATGTGAGACATTTTTTGAACCCCCATAGAAAAAACCTCAGCAGATAAATTGCAAATATGAATTATGTAGGTAACATTTAGTAGTACAAGTAGTTATTAACGAGATTATTACATCTTTTCAAGATTTGGACGATTCAAAGTACTTATTAATTGAGTTAATTGAATAAATATATTTTGACTTGACTTGACATCAACTTTTGTTGTCTTTTAAGAATAGTTTAAAAAGTTAAACGGATCAACTTACGAATTGCAAGAAAGTGACTATTTTACGATTAAAGGCAAAACAATTGAAATCACCAAAGTGGCCTTAACAGACCTGCTGCGCCCTAACGGGGGTGTAAGTAACCCCTTACTACATTTTACTAATTCCAAAACAGCTAACATTTTAGACGTCAACAGTTAACTATCACAAAGTAGAATAAAATGGACTTATTGCTTAATTTACATTTTACAAACGTCACGATACTCCTAAAATTCCATTGAGGTTTAACTTCATACAAAGAATTTGTAGCTTGGTTAACCATTAATATTACTCCTACTCCTACGGCCGGTGTCTATACATAGTGTTAATTTTCATCCTTGCCATATTGAAAGCAGTGCATAATAATAATAATATGTTGCTATCATTGAGGTACATAAACTAGAGAGAGACACCGCGAAGCAAGTTTGTGCGCACTAAGGTGCAGCCCATGGGCTGCAAACGCCTCAGTGATTGCGCGTGATTCAAGCGATTGTGGACCTTGCGGCTGCACCATAGTTGCGCACAAACTTGCTACGCGGTGTCTTCTCTAGTTCATTGTACCACAATGGTTGCTATACCTACACTACAAATAACAACGTATAGTAGAGGATCCGAGTATACAACGATCTTCACCGAGCAGTTAATGGATGAAAAATATTTTATATCAAATTTAATGTGTTAAAAAATATATTGCGAGTGGGTTGGCTGAAAATTTCAGTCCCTGTAAGTATATGATTAATTAAAGATTTCAAATTATATATTTTTTTTAAATATTGCACTTGTTTCGATAATAGATAAATTACATAGGTAGCAATCGAAAGTATGAAGCCTATAGAATATGCAAACGTAGGTTGACTATTTTTTTCCAGTCATAACATTGGGTAGGCAGGTGTAAACAGGTAAGTCAATATTAGTAATTTGCAACCGTCTTATTATATAAATAAAATTAATGTTTATATAAAGATAAGCTCATTACAAACACACACACAATAACCAATGCAATGTAAAAACAAATATTTTTTTTAATATTAAATTAATCATTAATGGTACTGGACTGAAATTTTTCAGCCAACCCACTCGCGATATATTATTTAACATATTAAATTTGATATGAAATACTTTTCATCCATTAACCTTCCCGGTGAAGGTCGTTCTATACTCGGATCTTTGACTAGTACGCACACGCCCGCAGAACAACCTATCATTGAAAACGGCCAAATTTTTCCAATCATTGATTCTTATCCCTAGAGAGATAATGTTCAAAATGTTTTAAGGAAATTTGATATTTTGTGGTATTTTTTCTTTTATAAAAGAAGGAGGCAAACGAGCAGGGGGGTCACCTGATGGAGAGAAATCACCGCCGCCCATGGACACCCGTAAAACCAGAGGAATCGCAGACGCATTGCCGTCCTTTATGGAAGAATAGGGTTAAGAAAGGAACAGGAATTGTGAAAGGAGGGGGGGAGGGCCTCCGGAACCCTCACTGGCCGGACGAAACACAACAGTATTCACCCACCTGTGCTGGTGCGGAAGACTCCTTAATCTATATTTTATGATTTACATTAATTTTCTCGTGGGTCGACGTCGCTATTATAATGTACACCCAAATTGTCTTTCAAAAAAATATGCCTAAAGTTAGATGTGTGATGCTCGCACTTTTTCGCTACTAGATAAAAAGTTTAAAATTGTCGGTTACTAATACTACCACAAGGTTAAACCATTTTTTTTAATATCATTAATTTACTGTTTATGACGAGGATGAAAATACAACACCTTTATTACAATTACGTTTTTGCAGTAATTTCATCAAAATTCTCTTCTCAATCATATAAATGTATGATTTCATACACAATCCATTTATATTTTCTTTGGTTTTCCTCTTTCCTTCCATCCATCAATATTCTTAAGTAAGTATTAGATAAATTTAGATACCGTCCGTTAATAAAATGGAAGTTAATTTCGACAAACATTACCTAAGATGTTTATAATTTACACTAAACATTTCTAAATAATTGTGATTTATTTTTAATCAACATTAAAGTTCGTATGACAGAAAGTTACTGAAATGTAATTACTCGAGAAGCAATTTCTCAATGTAAATTCAAACATACGCTCAAGTCCCCAGTCCCTACTCAAGAACAGATCTAGGCTAAGAATTTTTCTGTAATACGACTCTAAAAGGTTGATACTAAAAATGCATAACGTCAACATTTTGGTACCTACTCCTAAAATACATTCAATATTAATTAATGACTTTATTTTACTACAAAATCTGTACGCAAGTATTAGAATTTAAAGGAATCAATATTTACCTTGGAGCTGAATACTCTTCAATCACAAATGTTTCTGGAGACAGATAACAGTATACACCGTAGGTGTATACTACACCTACAACCTTATGCACAGTAGCGTATGGTGGTTTTTTGTACTAAGTAGTCCTTCAACTAGGACACTAGAAGCGCCTATTGCGGTCCAAGCGCGACTTGCAGCTAAGTTGTTTCAATGTATAAGAGCAGATATCGCAAAACAGTTATACAACCACCACCACTAGAAACAGCTTCGAAAACCAAGTGGTGGCATGTACAACAATTCCAATTTACAAAATGCTAACAACGTAGCGAATTATTTCGGAAAATATCATTCAGTTTTGTACCTTATTCGCTTTAGTTTGAGACTACATTCGATTGGTCCTTCGAACCGGACTTTTACAGTGTTAGCGCCGATTGGGGTGCTAGCGCTAGCTTCGGGCGCTAGGTGTCTGCGGGGGCGTGCGCGAGGTGCGGGGCGAGGGCGGGGTGCGCGGGGTGCGGGGAGCCGCGCAGGGCGTTGTGCCTCCGCAGCAGTTCCGAGACAGTGATGGCCACCTGAACGGTACCTTTCCCTTCTAGCACGTCGGCTGCACAGCACATAAGCTTCTGCGGACAATAACGATAGAAAAATTAGTATATAGTAATATGATAAAATAATTCGTTATGTTTGATGTTTTATGCAATAGTGACTTTCAAATAATATACTCTTTAACAGCCATTTATAATATCATAGTAAAACATAAGTCATTACATTAATAATAATAAAAAAAAAATTGTTTTATTTCCCAAATAAATAAACATATTAGACGTGAGACAACCCCAGAGAGTAATACAAATACTTGTAGTGGGGTGTGCCTCGCTCTTAGCCTAGTGCCAGTAACAATATTGGTCTAAGATTACAGTATCCTTATTTTAAGTTAAGTTACTTAGGAGCTAAATGTGTGTGAATGTGAGTGTGTGGTGTGAGTGTAAGTGTGTGTGGTGTGTAAGTACACACTTACACATGTGTATGTGTGTGAGTGTGTTTGTGTCTTAACATCGATATAATTATATTTGTATGATCTAGTATGATGAATATTATAAATATAATGTGAGTTCAATTTTATGATAGTAATGTCGGAATGTTAACCTATCCTGTTTAAAATGGCTTCGGTTTCATCATAGTTTAAGGATTTTAGAAAGTCTGTTAATATTTCCTTGCACTCATGCTTTAACAATAGGTACGAGTATATGTTATTTTCTAGTCTACGATTTATAGTACTATAAATGTAAGTGCTTTGACTGGGATATTGACGGCTAGCAAACTTGGTGCGTACTGGAAGCGAATGAGCCACAATGTCATTTCTTCTTCTGGCTAGTTTAGTGGGATCAAAATGCAAGGTGTTATGTAAAGCTAGCATTATGTTCAACAGATATAACTGCCTTATAGTTAATAGTCCAGAGAGCCTATAAAGATCATGAGTAGGAAATCGGAAAGGTTTAAAAAATACATGATTTTTATGAGTGACCTTTGTGTCCTTTCAAGTTCCAGCATTTTATTTTTAGTAGTTCCACCTCACACAGGAATGCAATATGTAATTACGCATTGTACTAAAGAAATGTATATCTTATTAAAAAGTTCACTATGCATTACGTAGCGCAGGGATTTGAAAATCCATTTGAGCTTACGTATCCGTTCAATAACCAACTCAATTTGCGAATGCCATGATAGTCGTTGGTCCACTAGAACCCTTAGATATTTAGTATTGGTTACCTTTCGAATACAAGGGCAGTTGCAGTTTCCAGATGTATAGTTATTACACCCGTGAATTCTTTTTTGGAAATCCTCAGACGGTTGGGTTATTAAACTTCGGGTGAAACAAATATAGTTAGTTTTAACAGTATTTATAGTCAGAAGATTTGTGGTTAGCCAATTATGTACCTCAGCAAGACCCGACTCAGTTGCAGATTTCACATTTTCCTAAGAGCGGTCAGAAAATACAAGAGCAGTATCATCAGCGTATCAAAAAACCCGTCCTCCAATGTTTTGTAGATTACATAGTCCGTTTATGTATACCAAAAAGAGTGTCGGGCCAAGAACACTGCCTTGAGGGACACCACACGTAACAGTCTCTTCGTTGCTCTTGAAAGTGTCAATTTTAACCACTTGTTTTCTTTCAGAAAGATAGTTCTTAAACAAGAGAGAGCAGTACCTCTGATACCAATTTTCTCGAGCCTACGAACCAGGATAGGAGCTGAGACAGTATCGAAGGCTTTTTTAAGATATAGGAACACAACAAGGCATTTGTTACCTTTATCTACCTTATCTACAATGAGAGCAATCAAATCTTTAACCGCATCTTGGGTTGACAAACCCTTACGAAACCCGTACTGCGAGCTAGACAATATATCATGGGCAGTTAAATAGCTAAGTAGCCTTTTATTTATAAGTTTCTCAATTATTTTTGAAATACTAGTTAACACCGAGATAGGCCGATAGTTGTTCACATCCGTTTTATCTCCGGCTTTAAAAAAAGAGTCACAATAGAACGCTTGAGAGATCTAGGAAACACTCCATTGTGAAAGCACAGGTTGGCAAGTTTAGCAATAATAGGATCTATGAAATCACTACAGCATTTTAACAATTTAACAGATATTTCATCCCATCCAGAAGCACAGGCTGAATCGAGTCCCATAAGAACATCATTAACTTCTTGAGGGTCAGTATCAAGCAGTACAAAAGAAGAGACCCGGGAATCAACACTGACCGGTCTGCGACGGTGCGGAACAGTATTTTGAGTAATTTCTTCAGCCAAGGTTCTACCAACGTTTACAAAAAAATTATTAACTCTGTTTACTACATCAAGTGGGTGAACTGAATGGACAAGAAGATTAGTACTAGGAATTTTAGGGGCTTTAAATCGAGCTAATCGTTAATTGTACTCCAAAGCTTTTTAGAATTCATTGCCGAGTCATCTATTCTTTTTCTATTATATTGACGCTTTAACTTTTTAATTATGTTTACGCAATAATTGCGATAGCGTTTAAACGTTATTTTTAAAATTTCGTTGTGTGGCTCTGATCTTAATTTCAATTGCATTTTGTTACGGAGTCTAATACAGCGTAGAGCCCCACTAGTCATCCATGGTTTTAATAATCTTTTGTTACTAGAAATTGATTTCACCTTTGTATTCTTTAACACACATTAACGCGTGTAAGCTAAATACTATGATATTAGACTGGGATAAAAAGTAAGCTTTGGCACTCCCGGGTTTTCATTTATAATAAGACCTATATTGCAAGTCCGAGTCACAAGAGTCAAAGGTACAGTCACCATCATTAAGATGTGACTATCGACGGCCTGCAAAATATCTGATGATTGGTTGAAGGCATATACACCGAGATTTTTCATTGGTTTTGGAGCCGAAACCCTGTTCAGGTTTATCATCAGTAGAAGCTATTTAGCTGGTAAAACTAAAAGTATGAGCATAAAAAAATCATTTAAAAAATATCAATATAAAATGTAAGAACCCTTAGTACCGGACGATCTTATCAAAGTCAATGACCGAGGCGCTTCAAGCGCTCCGCCTAACTCCCGCCCCGCCCGCCGGCCGGGAAAGTTCATAGGGGTCACGGTGTACTAGTAGTTAAGGAGAACGTTACTACGTGTTTTCGACAAAGAGTCACTTTTACAACTTTTTTTCTTTGCTCGTAAAGCGATTATTATTTCATATATAGGTAGGTACAACACTTTTTTGGATTATAACGTTTAAGTTAAGTTAACAGGGTTTCGGCTCCAAAACCAATGAAAAATCTCGGTGTATATGCCTATACCTTCCATCAATTCCCTAAGAGAATTGTTCAAAGAAATAAATATATTAACTTTGGCAGGTCAATACATATATGAAAATTTAGTATACATAAGGAAACACTTGGATTAATTTACTAAGAACAACGATAATCACCAGTTTAATACAAGAAATAACGATAAACTTGCCGTTCCAAGACTGAGGCTTGCAAAAACTAGAGGTTCGTTTATGGGGAAAGGAATAGCCTTTTTTAATAAAGTTCCACAACAAGTTATTGATCTTAATTTGCATGAATTTAAAAAGCATGTTAAAGAAACGCTTAAGAGTAAAGGTTATTATAAAGTAGACGATTATCTAAAAGACCGAAATGCGTGGAAATGATATAACATCGTAACTTCGTACTTTTTTGTTTAATCCTGTTGTACTGTATTTGGTAACGATATATTTAGGTTTGTAAATATCGTTACTTATATCTGTTATATCTGTTAAAGCTGACAAGTTTCTTGCGCCTGTTCTTCTTGTCAGTAAAAAAGTCTGGAACAGGTGGTAGGAAAATATAGACGATTCAAAAGTGCTTAATTATCAAGTTAATTTGAATAAAGAAATATTGAATTGAATTGAATTGAATCAATGATCAGATATTTTTTCACATCACATCTTAATGCTGCTGACTGTACTCCACGTATTGTACCTGCTGGATCTCGGGAAGATATATCGCTAGGAAGCTTTTTGGACCCTAGTACCAAGACTTTGGACTTGTTTAGATTTAGTACCAAATTATTCCGGTCACACCAACGAGATACTCGGCTTAGATCTGCATTAACTTTATCAACTGCTACGTTGGTTGCTTCGGGAATAATGAAATGTACAAGGTCATCTGCGTATACTTGATAGTTACAATTCTCTATATTTGCTTACACTAATATCTGCAGTGTATAAGATGAAGAGTATCGGCCCAAGTATGGACCCCTGTGGCACACCCCTTCGAACCGGGCAGGTGGCAGAAACCGCTGAAATGCCACTTTCACAGCGCGTTTCAACATGTTTAGTACGGTCAGAGAGGTAGTTTGAAAACCATCTCAATGCATAAGAGTCAAACCCGTAGTAAACCAGTTTTGATAAGAGAATCTGTGTGTTTAATGGTGTCAAACGCAATCGTGAAGTCCAGTAATACCAATAATGAGCCTTCACCAATATCCCGTGCAGCGAGTATATCGTCTACTACATCTGCCAAGGCTGTAGCAGTTCTAAATCCAGATTGATTTTCAGGTAAAATGTGGTTTTCTAAATATTCGGTTATTTGCATACAAACAACTCTTTCGGCTATCTTGGAAATAAAAAGGAGAATACTGATAGGCCGCAAATCCTTGATGTCATTAGGGTGTTGGGTTTTTGGAATGGTTTAACTATAGCGTGTTTCCACAACTCTGGAAAAATACCAGTCTCAATAATTGAGATCAATTATTGATGTATTAACAATACTGGTAATTATTGATAGCGTATGGGGCAGCATTAGTATTATCAAATCCAAAGTAATGTCATCAGCGCCTTGTGCGTTAGACTTAATTAATTTGATAACATTGAGAATAGTGGTTTCGGACACAGATTTATGCGTGAAGACAGGCGTGCAATACCTCTTTGAGTTGTACTCAGCTAAGACAGATGGATCACTTTCTTCTTTTCCAGGGAGCAAAAGAAAATGATTATTTATATGAGTAGGATCACTTAAATTACAGGCAAGACAAAGCTCTTATTTTTAAAACTGCCTACTATGTTTTTCAGGTTTTTCCATACACTTATATTAATAGTTATTAGTAGAAATAGATATTATACCGAAAATAAAACAATAAAATACCAATAAGAATTTTATTTTAAGTAGAGAAAACACTGTAAGTACGTTTATAAAAATAATTAAACATTAAAAAATTCAAACATGTTAAAATAACGTTAAATGTATTATGACTTTATTTAGGAAAATATCGAAACAATTAGAATCTAAAATTACAAAGACCTTAATACTGAAAAAGGTGGTTATCTTAGCCTGAAAGGTACATATTTTTTACATTAGACAAGCCGAAACGAAGGCTATAAATTCTAGAGAATGACTTATTATGATGATGTGTTAAAGATCATTTTTTAAAAGTCGTCATTCAAAAGTCATAACGTTTAAGTTAACTTAAATAGGAAAAAAATGAACGAAATCATAAGTATTTATTTAAAGTGTACAACATATATTTACTGCAAATAATTGTCACTTAACATTTTATGTTAAGAGCATATTACATTGCTTAAATGCAGTGAAATGAAAAGTATACAACGTGTTAATAAAATAGTTAAAAACCATAAACTCCTCAACTTATTTTTATTATAAAAAATTAATTACTTAATAGGTATTCAAATAAATTTCCGCAGTACACTAAGAAGGTATTAATTTTTTAAGGATTGCCTTAATTAATGAAAAGATTTGAAAATCCTTAATAGCAGATGTGACGTTATTCTTCGGGTACATTTGTACTGTATTGTTCTATGTCGCTCGTTTGATTGACACTAGCTGCCACACTACAATACGTGTATAGTTTTGCTTTTTTTTTGTTTTCTTGCATTTATTGCAAAAGCTCTATAGTAATTACGCGCAAGACTGCGAGTGCCGTTGCCGGCCACCGCAATAGCATTTAAATTGTGAGTGCAAAGTTGCTATGAAGACAAAAACGATAGAGGTAAGATTTTTTTTACTAAACGTGACCCTCCTTTTTTGTAACTTGATTCTATTGTACTCTCCATTTTGTTAACACGTTGTATAGAAAAATTAAATATTATATTAGGTAATATATTAAATTTAGTTCTACACAAATAAGTACCCAAAGCACCTCACGCTAATAAAGATATGCTACATAAGCCTCAAACTAATTATAATTTATTATCTATAATCTTAACTATTATTATTAGCATTGTACTTGTAACTTTAAAGCTCAAAATAACGTATATATTATTAAAGAAGCGTAGACTCAATAATACAGATTGATCATAACATTTTTAAATTGATATGATGAAACACGGTGGATAAACTCATTCTATCATAGAGTAAGTACATAAAAACTTTAATGTCTGTAATATTTTGCTAAGCAATTATTGCTCAATTTTTTTGTATTAATGCGGGATGAAACTTACATTAAACTGTTTTACAATGTTTTTTTTAAATTTAAAGTTAGTATATCAACGAAATAAAAATTAATGGAGATAAAGGCACATTATACGCATCTAATAAACTTAAAAATCAGATCATTGTTCAGTTATTCGCGATATATTAGAATATGAAACAGCAAAGTAGATACATTTAAATACACAAATTCATACCATACATAATAATAAATGTATAATTTACAGTCTTTAATATATTATTACATCTTTGGAATGATAATAAAAGTCGTAAATCAGTAAGTTAATTCGACAACGATAAAAAAAATATGTAAATACAAGAAATTATAAGGTTGGTACGGAGTGATTTACTCCTCAGGGGGGCGATCACTCTAAATAATCTCAACCAAACCACAACTGAACCGCAACCGTTAGGCGTCGTCCTAATTGGCAATGATCGTACGATGACACGATGCGTTTTCATCGTGCGATGAAAATGATCGTACCATGATCGTGCGATGACTTGCGAACTGTAATTAGGACACTCTAAGTAATCTATATGTTTGAACTTATCGCACGACGAGAACGCATCGTGTCATCGTACGATCATTGCCAATTAGGACGACGCCTTAGACGTACTTTTAGAGTGCTATCGCGTTTGACACACGCAATAGCACTGCGGTTCAGTTGTGGTTTGGTTCAGATTATTTAGTGTGATCGCCCCCCTGAAGACACGAGAAAATTTTCTCGACCCGTTTTCTCGTGTTATGGCTATAAACGATATGTCAAAAATAGTCATCTTATTAGTTTTTTCTTGTCTATTGTATTTTTTCTACAAACCCTAACACGCATAATAATTTTATCGCGTTTTGATAACTGTAACCGAGATAGTTAGCCGTTCCCGCCATCGAAGGAAGAGAGAATATCGTCCGCGACATATCTCGTGTTGCGCATGCTAGGCCTACACTGGTGTGGTGTAGTTAACGTCCATAGGCTATGGAAACCACTCCGTTTGATTGCTACCATAGAGTTGTAGAAAAAAAGAAAACTTATATAGAATAGTTATACTTATATCAAATAACGATTTCTTTTAAAGTAATTACTGAAAATGTCTTTAGTGTTTTTTTAATAAACTTCTAATGCAAAATAAGCCTCATGTTTTAGTCTAATTATATCTACAAACTACGGATAAGACTTAATTTATTATATTTTATAAATCGGATGACATTTTACCAACCAAACAAAAAATAAATTACTTTCATCCGAGCACATAAAGCATGTATTGTTATTATTACTACAGTAATTTGCTATGAAATGTCATATTAAGAGCAAGTCATAATATCTTATAATACTTATTAGAAATTATAGTTGACTGCGTTTGCAGAGACATCTGAAAAGTTTTCCAGACATTTTGTATTGACAATACAATAACGATATGAAGTTTCAATTAAGGCATACAATTCTTATTTCATAAGAAACATTAATATACGAATGGCTAAGCTACCAATATTTCAATACATTCAATTTCGTACGTTTCGTAATAATTTTATAATTACATGTTTAAATGCACCAAAGTTTTTTCTTTCACTTTATTGTACCTTATAAGTTGTGTACCTATTTATATTTTGCATTGCACCTATATAGCATCATTTTTGGTCTGACAATATTTCATTCATACACCAGTTAATAGTTTAATTAATAATATATTAGATATACTTATCGAAAACTGTAAAAATCTTTTATATATTACTATTATATTGGTGCAAAAATACTACATGTGATAAACGGTATCAATAAGTACTAATACATCTAAAAGGAATAGCTTCAACATAATATAATCAAAATACACACACACAAATGTAAAACGTACGAAATAATAATAAAAGTTTTACAAAATATCAAATCAACAAAAACACATTGAGATCTCTGAAGTAGGATGTAAAACACAAACAAAAGACACACAACACAGAAAATATAATATAAAAAACAACACAATAGGCAATTTCTAAAAACCTTAGTATACTTAATTTTTAAATGCTTTTATTGGGAATGAAATTTATTATATCCAATTGGAATTTAGTTTTGCCGATCACATTACACATAAATCAACGTCAGAGGATAATCACAATCCATCTATTCACCCAGTATTTATTCTCAAAGAGAACGGTAATATACAACCTTTCTTATTGGTTAATCATGCTAGAAATAAATAAATGTTCAGTGACCTGTAATAATATAATCACAATATAAAGGAGATAGCCAAACACTTTCAAAAATTGTTCTTGAATATTTAAAGAGACTTTAGAATAATTGTTTATGTTCCATTACAGTTATAACAGTCAAGAATGTCAAGACCATAGCTCTACGAGACTGTATGTACTTTTAATATTTTAAGGGCAATTATGATCTTAAAAATGATTTACCACTTCATTCAAGCAATATGCAGAAATTTTATGTAATCGTAAGTGTGACGTATCCATTTTTGTATGTGAGCCAAACAACTTGTATAGAGCGTTAGCTATCTCCGTAACGTCTAACAGCAGTCCATTCATGTTACCAATTCCTACAATCACAATTATCTCTGAAGTATGGACTTCATTTCAATACCGATTAGTTGCATCAGACTTAACATTTACCACACTACTTAATTGCTGCTTTCACAGGTCCTTGATAAGTGACAGATGGTCTATCCAGAGCACAGTTTTCTAGAAAAGAACACTTTTAGCTATAAATCGCTATTTTTTGTTTCTTCTTCCTTCTATCAAAGTTTTAAGATAGACCATCTGTTACTTATCGTCACGCTGACGACAAAAAGTAGCGCTCAATCTTTAAATTCAGACTTTCACAGTTTCACTGCGAATAAAAATAAGGCAATAGCTGCGCCAATCATCGTACTGCCGACGGCACATCACGCGTATCACTTTTTATCAGCAAACACTTACTTACAACTTTGTAAATCAAATATTAAGTATGGCTCTGCGGGCGACATCTTTATACAACTAACGTTCCTACTACGCCCCCCCCCCCCCCCCACAACCTTTCCTCCGCATAGAATTTTGCAAAAATTGGACTCCCAAATGAGGCTCGTATGTTTGTCCTATTTTTTTAATGGGCATGAACATTGAAAGGAAAGAGACAAAATAAGTTGCTAAAAACGTCAAACGTAAAGTGACAAAACAAATTGGATACCTCTGGTCACCAACCGAATTCAAAAGCGATCTACAAAATGTAATTCGAAGGGTAATATTTGAATTTATATACCTCAATGGGCATTGGCAAGGGCCAACGCGCCCATGTAATTTACTTAGGTTATATTTTTGCGTGTGCATGTCACATAATATCGCATTGTTTGACAACAAACGGAGTGCCCACTTAAATGTCATAGCACTCCTTCTATGCTTTAGTTATTAATATATTGCCGTTCCGCAGGCCATGGTACTGTACTGTCAAGTATGAAGTTGCAAGCCTATTTAATTTTATGCAACTATTAGTTATAAAAAGGTCATACCAGTCATTCCAGTTGTCGGTACTATTATTATTTATCTTCTTTAGAAGATTAAAAATAATACATATATTTGTATTATACTGGCACTAAATTAACTTATTATGACAACTCGTATTTTATTAACAAAGTAACATTTTACGAAGACTTTATTATACGTTATCCATTTAGACAATAGTCGAAAAGGATATCAGAAGACAATGTTAGTATTAAATTATTATTTGGAAAGCGTATATCTATACAAATCATGAATACTTTCGCCATTGTGTATCGGCTTATATGTATCAAAAGTTAGTAACAATTACAAAGGAATCATAATTAATAAAATCGTGGTTACAAAGAACGTGCCGAGGCACAGGCAAGTGTAAAACAGTCTGTTCTCTTGTTCCTTCGCCGTTTCAGTCTCAACTGCTACTTCAATATCCCTGTTATGATTATTCGGAATGTCGAGATTCATCTTCTGGCGGTCGTACCTTTCCGCCTCCACCTCCTCTCTCGCCAAATCAAGAGGAAAATCCACTTCATCCGTGTCATATATCTCAAAATTTTCATTTTGTAGAATCGTGTTCTTATAAAACGGTTGGACAAATTGCACCCTATTAGTCTGGTAATACGGTCCACGGTTCCTCACACCGTCTTCGTAGACGGGCGAGTAATGGCCGCCCGATTCCGTATTATTGTTCTCGCTGTACTGGTACTCCTCCGACTCGTCTATGGTGTAATTGGGGGCGTGTTCAAAGTTGACGTCACCAACGTATCTGTCGTCGGAGTACCTCCGGAGCTGGTTCTTGTAATAGTTGACCTCTAGGCTAGTTTCGACGTCACTGGCGTTATCGTCACAGGCATAGCTATCGCTAGGGTCGTGCCGGATATCCCGTGCGGGCGTGGCGTGTGCGAGGAGCGCGGCCAGCGTGCGAGCGAGAGGCCCGAGGCGCGCCGTGCTCAGCACGTCGTCGGCCGAACAGATGAGCTCCTGCAACACACGCCACCCGTCTCTCTATAGTTTTATTCTATACATTTTCGACTTGCGCAAAGGATATCGGGCGCGACCCTGCAAAACTTCAAACGGACATGCTCGTACGAAATAGGAATATGCTTCCGAAACAATCACCCATATCACCTCTTAACAGGTGCGTACTTTAAAAACACTATGATATCAATTTTATTATGATGAGAGTATTCGTAGTCACCGGTGACTATTTTCGTATGAAGCCTTATACCTAGAAAGCATAATCTCAAACAGTATGTACCTAAATAAACAAACTGTAAATGATATAAAAAACATATACGTATATCTCCAACCTTCGAACATCTACCCTTGAATGAGTTTTAAATGAAACGGAATGTGAATAAAAGTATCTTATCTAAGTACACACGCCTGCAGATCAACCTAAAACTATCAAATTTTACCAATCCATATTGATCCTTATACACTAGTAACAAAGTTCAAAATGTATTGAAGAAATCTGACATTTTGTTGAAGGTTGAAGTTCTGGCGTCTGTGCATAAAGGTAATTAATAATATATATAATAGTACTGACCTCTTCGACTCCTATCTTTCGACAGGCTTCCAGGAAGTTGTCCACGTTTCTTCTGCATCTCGCCATCGTAAGTTTGGGCTGAAATAAAAATGACATTGCGATAATTAGTAATTTACTGACTAACTAACTGAAAAAGTCTAAAATAAAACTCATCTAGACAACCTTTGGTTTAAGATTTTAATTGGAATTCAGTCTATTTTACTAACTCTAATTATGACACAAAAACTCTTCTAGACAACCTTTGGTTTAAGATTTCAATTGGAATTCAGTCTATTTTGCTAACTCTAAATAAGATACAAAATTGTTACTAACATAACGAAACGTCGGCGTCGTTCTGTTTTTATTCAACTTATTCATTCATTCGTTCGCTCTCTCGTTCATCCATCACTTATTCATTAAAACATTCACTCATTCAATCATTTGCCTATACCTGCGCGGGCGACGGAACGTGCACCGAGGCGACGGCCCTCGCTCGCACGTGGTTAGCCAGATGGCACAGCACCACGCCGTCCGCCAGCACCGGCGCCAGCTGCTCCGGCAGCGACATCTTCAGGCGGCTCTCTATTATCTGCAAGGTTACAAAAGCAATGTTAGTGGAGGAGCTCGTGGTAGATTCTTCTAGCTTTATTGATCCGGCATTGGTGCCTCTCTTACTCGCGAACGGCAGTTGTCGCAGCGTCGTCGACAAACTAACTAATGTAAGGATACTTTTTTTTATAAAATAATGAGGCAAACGAGCAAGCGGGTCACCTGATGGAAAGTAATCACCGCCGCCCATGGACACCCGCAAAACCAGAGGAATCGCAGACTCGTTGCCGGCCTTTCAGAAATAAGCTCGTTTCTTGAAGACCTCTAAGTCGTAACGGTCCGGAAATACCGTCGCCGAGAGCTGGTTCCACAACACTGTAGTTCGAGGCAAGAAATTTTGTGAATAACGCACAGTAGTAGACCGCCAACTATCAAGATGATGTGGATGGAATAACAATCGATTGCGTGTAGTGCGGTGAAGGAAATCAGCGGCAGGGATCAAGCCGAACAATTCCTCAGAACACTCCCCATGATAAATGTGGTACATTATATAGAGAGACACAACGTCTCTCCGTAAAGCCAGTGGATTTAGCCGACCTGAAATAACCACGTCGTCGACAATTCGAGCAGCTCTGCGTTGAATGCGGTCAAATGGAAGGAGTTGGTACTGGGGTGCTCCAGCCGAAAGATGTGAGCAATATTCCATATGTGGCCTGACCTGTACTTTGTACAATTGTAAACGGTGGGCCGCCGGCGTGAAATACTGACTCGCTCTATTAAGCACACCAAGATTTTTCGAAGCTAATTTAGCTTTGCCTTCCAAATACCTCGAAACTAAACGTCACTCGAAATATCGACGCCAAGGATTCCAATAGTCGGGTTGGTATCAAGGAGAGCTCCCTCAAAGTTCAGAGGTACGACGGACGAAGGCATGTTTTTAGAAGAGAAATATTAGCTCGTCCGGTGTAGAGCGTATCCCCAGTACTGTCGTCCGCATAGCAATGAATGCTGTTGTTATGCAACATGTCATTGACATGCAGAAGAAACAGAGTAGGCGACAACACACAACCCTGTGGGATTCCAGCATTCACGGGCTTCATATCAGAGCACGAACCGTCGACTACGACTTTGATGCTACGCCCAGAAAGAAAGCTGGCAACCCACGAACACAATTTCTCAGGAAGCCCGTATGACGGAAGTTTAGAGAGAAGAGCCCTGTGCCCTGTCAAAGGCTTTCGCTACGTCCAAGCTAACTGCCAGTGCCTCCCCTTTACTCTCGACTGCCTCCGCCCATCGGTGAGTAAGGTTCACTAAAAGATCACCAGCCGAACGACCGCGACGAAAACCATACTGGCGATCACTAAGTAGCTGATTCTGTTCTAGGTACCTTAAGAGCTGGCGGTTTGTAATGGACTCCATTACTTTGGAGAGCAAAGAGTTGATGGCTATTGGCCTGTAGTTGGACGGATCTGAGCGATCGCCTTTTTTGGGAATCGGGTGGACAAGGGCTGTTTTCCAAGAACTCGGGACAACGCTAGTAGTGTAAGGAAGCCCGAAAAGGCGCGTTAGAACCGGCGCCAACTCAGGAGCACACGTGCGAAGCACAATGGCGGGAACTGCATCAGGCCCACTCGACTTATGGATATCAAAGAGAAAAAAAGAGCCTTACGAACTGACTTTTGTAGGAACCGAACGTATGGCATTGAACAAGCGCAATGCGGTATGGTCGGTGGAGATTTTTCCCCATCGTCCAAGGACGAGTTTGACGCGAAAAGAGTGGCCAAAAGATCGGCTTTCTCCTTTGCAGTATGGGCCAGGCATTCACTAGGACGTACGCGTACCCGAAGGAACACGCACTAGCCTCTCGCCAATTCTTCCTATGAATGATGACTTCGCTTTGGCAATGTCCTTCTTAAGGGACTTATATACTTTTAAACTTTCGCTTTCCATTAAGCACCCATATTTAGACGAGATTTAACGCAAAACAACTTGGTAAACGTCAGCCCGTGACCACGGCCGGTGCAACTCGATCGAAACGTCGGGTATAAAAGGTATGCGTAGATTGAATTTACTAAGTAGTTTTGCGTTCAATACCGCCCAAATATATTTAGTGCATTTCTATACTCGATACAGTCAGTGCCAATTTTACGCAGGACATATTGTTTTTATTCGAATGATTTTTATTTTAAGGGGACTTAAGCGGTGAAAACGGAAAAATTGGCTGTTTTCTATTAGCTGTTATTCAAAATATATTACATAGTTCGCACTGAAATTTGCAATGTGTATTACAGAGCGTATGTGTAAGGGGATGGACGAAGCCAAAACACGATTGGAAGCTTTTGGCTCTATAAAATCATAAACACAAAGTATTTACCTTTTCAATTTCTTGACTGATTTGTTTTCAAAAAACTAAACATGTTACTAACTTTGTGGCAAAAATGTGATTAGCGCTTACGAATTACCGCGGACCCCACCCCGCGCAACATCCAAATTTTCGCTGACCACCTAACCCCCCTTAATAATGTGTCGCTCGTGAACCAATCGTGAAAACATTATTTTTGTTGGCAAAAGGCAACGCTCACATGGAAGAGCTGTCGTCCGACGTGTGACGTGCGACGATTCAGAATTCCACCCGATTAAATAATAGTCCCTTTACAATAAGTAAATAAATAAAATAAAATTAACCGTGTCGGGTAGCGGTGAAAGAATACTATAATACCTATTCCCTTGGGTGTCGTAAAAGGCGACTAATGTATTAAAGACTGCACATACATCCAACAGCATAGAGCGGCGATGGGCTCACCACCTGTCACGCTGAGCACATGTGCAGTCGCTATTCGGTGAAAAGTGGACTGATGCAGTTCTTGCCTAGTCTCAGACTATCCCTTCAGGGTTAGACGTGATTATATTATGTATGTATATGTGTAAAATAAAATAAACAATGCAATTTTCAGTTTTATGACAAGAATAGAAGAGTCGTAATATTAGATTTTTTGCATTAATAATACTGAAATTAACTCGAAAATAACGAAACGTTAAGTAGAAGACTCACCACCCTCAGCTGCTGCAGCAGATCCTCCTCCTCCTTCTGCTTATCGAACTCCCTCTTCATGGTGAAGCTGAGCTTGTCCGCCGCCGCGTCCTTGTGCCACGCCATCTTGCCCGTCGGCTTCGGCGGCGCACCTTTAAAATACGTCGTGGTCGCTAACAACTTCGCCCCCTCCCCGTTCACCCGCGGTATACTCGATTTCCCCATACTGTTGTACCCTAAACTATTCGTCGGCGATTTGGTGGGCGACGTCGGTTTGATATACACGTCGGCCTGCCCGTTTACGCGATTGTAGTCCATATTCCCATTGACGTTGGTATACATTTTGTTGACGTTTCTGGAGGGCACCACTTTTTGGACTGGCCGCTTGTTCTCCTCTTTCTCGCTGTTACCGTTTTGGCTGTGGAACCTTCGCGGGGTGGAGTGGAGGAGAGGGGAGTTTGGCACTTGTGAGGTGTTAGGGGATGAGGTGGAGACGCTGGAATTGGAAGAGATGGAGCGATAGAAACTGGGGGATACGTTACTGTAGCCGTTGACCGGGGAGTGGGGGGACGAGTGCGCGTGCACCGGGCTTTGGTTCTGCGATTGGGGGGAGGAGTCCAGTTCGGGGGAGGGCTGGTCGGTCCGGGGTCGGTATACGTCTTGTTGTCGCTGTTGTCTTAAAGCTTCTTTGTATTGTCTGTAAAACAATTGAGAATTGTATAAGACGCCTTGTCGGTCACTATGCATTTTGGAGATTTTTAATAACACTTAGAGTTTAATGTTTTTATTAACACAGACAACGGGACATTCTTTTTATATAACATTAACAATACATATCGTTATAAAGCCGTTAGTAATAATAAATATATGGAATCTAAAAAAGCACAACACAATTCTAAATACTATAATAATTATAGTATACAATTATTGTTAGACGCATTCCACAGTGATGCTGGACCACAACAAATTAGTATTATTATATTAGTAATATTATTAGTATAAAGTAAACTTCTAAGTGTTATTAGTAATCACCTAATAGTAGCGACATAGCAATAAAGTTAAGTGCGGCATGTGCGTGAGTGGTGCGTATGAATGACCATATACCTGTAGGTTTGTTGGTGAACTAATTTACTCTTATCGTCGCCATTGGACATGTTCCCTTCGGGTGATATACGGAGGCTGAAAGGGACAACACCGGGGTTAATAAAAAAACAGTTGACTTCCACTTTGTGAAACGAAACGTAATACGGATAACTTTTGTTCGTTTACATGCTCGGCATTAAGCGTTCGCCATCTCGATTCACGACAGTTTAAAATACACAGAAGCCATGTATCACGAATGTGGCGATCCGTTTCACAGAGTAAGCCCTTTGATGGAAATAAAAAGATAAATAGAATAACAAAAGAACGGACAGCGGGACTGATGGTGACAATGACGAATCGAGCTAAAATTAGTCTTTACCTCTGGTTCGGCCAATGCAAAAGAAATAAAAATAAATTAACATAAATACAAATCCCAAATACTATAATCTATTACGCTATACTATACTATAATACATCTAATGGCTACAATCAAATAAAATAATATGCAAATGTACATAATGTTCATTCGTAATTAAAAATTAATATATTTACTAATGTCAGTACTATAAAAATATTAATACATAATTATTTATATATTCAAAATTTCAAACATTAATTAGAGCGTGTGCAACCGTCTTAATAAGGCATGTTTAGTGTCTAAAAATATACTGCTTTTTTTTAAACTATATTTCAGCAAGTTAGATAATTCCACATCCTAATACAATACAAAAATTATATACGTATTTACATGTTTATATACATGTAGTATGTGGCCACTGGCTAACAGTAAAACTATAGATTCGTTTTAAGGTATTTTAGAAGAAAACTACTCATAGAAATATTTAATGCACCTCAAATTGTTAATGCACAAATAATGACAAGACACATTACTTGTTTGATATCTTAATTTTTATAAAAGATAAAACATAATATTCTGGTTAAGGACCATTGCTTTTTGTTTTCCTTGTTTATTTTAGAGAGCATCACTATCAGGTAGATTCTTTGATCGTATGATAAAACATTAGATGATAGCTACGTCAAATCAAAATGAAATTGATTCATCTACATATCCTTAGTTTTCAAACTAGCATTAAAACTCCCAAGGCACGATTTTACACAGAAGTTAAACGACAGAATAGATTTATATGAAATATTACACTTAACTCTTTATTTTTTTTTGTCTACCATTTTCCACACAGACGCGGTATAAAATAAATTCACAAATTATTTTGATAGATTTGTTCAATGATCAAGGAGTATTCGATCAGAGTATTGAGAAAGTGAAAGTTATTGAAATAAACTTCTGAAAGTGCTTTTGTTTTGTAATTTTTTTGCACGCCATACTGAGGAAAGGATCCTTTTGCTCTTACCCGGTCAGCAGTGGCGTCAACGGAGCCAAAGGGGTCTCGCTGGACAGCGACTGAGCCCTGGAGAGCGCCGCGCCCGGTGACAGGGTTGACGGGGTGCTGGGAGTGGAGCGGCCCGACCCACCCCCTCCGCCTGCCTCGCCACCGCCTGGCGAACAAGTCATCATCAGCGTATAAACGACCCACTATTTTTATATACTTTTTATTCTACAACAGGTAAGCGGATGGCCTTCATTTTACCTGATGGTAAGTGACGTCAAGGCCGAAGGTGGAAGCGCGCTATACCTAAAATCCTCAACCAGTGGGAACAGGCTATCTTCTTTCTAAACTGTCGGAACACAACAACACTAATTGGACCAAATACGTGTTGGATACATAGATGTTGGACTAAATGCGTGTTGGACTTTAAGCGAGTTGGACGAAATGAGCGTTGAAATACAACGTGGACGAACTGCGTATTGGACCTACGGCTAACAAATCATGTTGGGCACACACAGGCCTTATGCCTGGACAATAGTGCGTGGAGAGATTGAGCCATAAGCCACTACCCTGGCCCAATGCGGTGGGGTTTAACGACTGCCGCCTTACGACAACTACCGGGACCCACAGCTTTACGTGTCTTCGAAAGCACGGAGGAGCTCGAGATTTTCTTTTTGTTTGATCACCCATCCAGTGACCCGACATTGCGAAAGTTCTTAACGACAAATGTAAGCCGAATGCTATAAAAACAGCGCCATTAGAGATCCTCCAAACAAATAGAACTGAAATTTATAGATACTATCTATCTGCTCAGCTGGTAACACCCATTGCCGGGTGAAGGAGTCTTCTTTTATACGACACTCCTTGCGATCTTGTGCTAGATGGATTTACTGATCTCCTACCACCCCATCGTAAGACCAGCGCCGGCAGACTTAGGGTGGATTCGACCAAACTGGAATAAGATTTACTGCGAGATTAGTCTATACAAATTCGGCGTTTAATCTAGGTATAAGACCTTATTCCAGTTTGGTCGAATCCACCCTTAGATACTTATACTATATTTAACTTAATCATATTTGGTTGTACAAACTTAAGTATTTATAAAATAGAACTACTCGCCAAAAAAGTTATTTTAGAATAAATAAATAAAACTCTTTATAAAAATATTTGACCTTTATTTGTATCATCCTTAGCATAGAAAGTTTTATTTCATTTTTCAATGGAAAAGGAACAAGATCCTTTGAAAGATGCTTTGTTAGTATGAGACACCGTGAGGCTTACACCCTTTCAATGTTTTCTCACATCAATGTGGAGAGTGAATCATTGCTTTACCAGATGTTTTATACTATTTCATATTATAAAAACAATCAGAACCATTTGCTTAAGCAAGCACGTCCACACAGGCTATAATCGGACATCAAATTTTAAAAATACTTCGCCTATGTAGCGCATTCGTTTTAATTACATAAATAGAAGGGAAAAAGTTTATTGTTCCGTAGCTTCTTTTTTTTGACAACATTCAAAGAGCTCGTATATTTTTTTTGATAAAGCAATGCATATTTTAAATAGCTTACGAACGTCCCGTTGAGTTGGACTTTCTTATGTGTACAATAATACATGTGGGGCTAAGCTCCATACGGATTGGTCAGTTTTTAAAGTCTGCAATTTGCGACAATGAGCAGGGCGGCCAACTTAACACAGAGAACATCAAGATATTTAATTCGATCACCCATCCAGTTAACCAGCATTGCGAAATTGCCTAATTTGCAAGATCATAACTTGAATAGGCTAGACGCTGCGCCATAAAACTCCTTGAGCAATACAAATAATGACTGTACATAATTATCTGAGCGTTCACTAACTTGCGTAATTTATTGTGGATGAGTTAATTTATACCACGAATAGCGATTTGTATTAATCATATTACAAGCTATGCGCATTGTATCTAGACTTCCGTCATATCCGTTGCGAGCGAGTAGTCTTTACCGCAAAAGTGTTTTTATGCGAATTGATCGGAAACGGGCAATTATGTAGCGCCTTAAAAAACTAGACGTCAATATAATCTGAAATCAATCTATGTTTACAAAGCATGATTGATACCAATTAGTTAAATAGAGGGATCGTGCTTAGCTTTTCAATTAAACTAAGAATTTGAAGCGTGACGGCAGGCAGCCAAACGGATAGATGCTAGTAGGTATTGAATGCTAGGAAACGTGGTTCAATCACCATACAGCGCAGCGCAGCGTACAGATGTGAACCAATTCTTACACAAGCTTATGAGTTTCCCGGATACGTTAATAATTACTTAGCACCTACATAAGATATGCCACTATGTAGATGTACCATCATGTGAAGGCCCTGCGCTTCCGTATTGTGATATGGAAAAATAACATACTTATAAGGTGATAAACACGCGTACATTATAACTCGTATACTATTATTATTATTAAGAGTTCCGTGCTTTGGAAAGCATGTGAAGACGTTGGTCCTGGGCCCCAATACACTAAGCACCAACGATATACCAAAACTAAACCTTGACCGTTCAGCCGACATCGTATAGCGCTACCGCGTGTGTCAAACGCGATAGCACTTTAAAAGTACGTCGAACGACTGCGATTCAGTTTTTTTTATATAGAAGGAGGCAAAGGAGCAGGCGGGTCACCTGATAAAGAGTGATCACCGCCGCCCATGGACAGCCGCAAAACCAGAGGAATCGCAGACGCGTTGCCGGCCTATAAGGAAGGCTCCAACCCACCTAACGAAATGGATAAACAGTGATGGATGTAGGCAAACAAAGAATGCAGTTCCGGTGGCATCAAAAAGACTTGCCCGCAACATCATAAGACTGAAAAGGGACAGTATCCGAAAATCTTAGGTATCATAACCGGCCACTGTCCCCTCAACAAGCATCTGTTTAACATAGGTGTGACAGACAGCCCTCTGTGCAGAGGATGCATGGAGGCAGAAGAAACGCCACAACACATGCTCATGGAATGCAGAAGCGTGGCAGATCAACGGGCACGGATTCTCCAATCGCCGGCATCACTTCCAGAAGCCTGCAGCAGTCTGAAAAGGCTTCTTACTTTTTGGGAGGAGCTAGGTTGGTTGGAGTAAAGAAGGCTCCGGAACCCTCACTCGCCGAACGAACCACAACAGCACCGAGTAAAAATTCCTCTTACGCTATCGCATCCTCATCAATTAAGAGGAATTAAGGAGGAATTGAAATTGCGCGCGAAATCTCCGGCCGGCAACAAATAAATAACAAATAAAGAAAATACTACGTAGGTACTTTGTTTCTATTGATAACTAAAAGAAAAACGGTGAGTGTGATGAAATACACTTAATAATGTGGCTGTTTCATCACACTTTCTTATTCTTCTTATATAATTTTCCGCATCCTCTTTCTTTGAGCTATACAATTCTTCTTCCCCTTCCTCTTCCTCATAACCACATCCTCAACAACCCTAATATGTAAGTACATTTTTTTTTTTTATAGCAGAAGGAGGCAAACGTCAAGCGGGTCACCTGATGGGAAGTAATCACCGCCGCCCATGGACACCCCGCAAAACCAGAGGAATCGCAGGCGCGTTGCCGGCCTTTAAGGAAGGAATAGGCTCGTTTCTTGAAGATCCCTAAGTCGTAACGGCCTGGAAATACCGCCGCCGAGAACTTATGTATGTAAGAACTAAAACTTCAAAGAGGAAAATCAGCACGTGAACTTTTGGTCTCGCTACCGTCTACGTGCTGCGTCGGCGGCGCTACCGTCTACGTGCTGCGTCGGCGGCCGCTTGGCTACAAACTCTTTACCGGGCTCAGTATATTGCAAGGAAAATGTCATAACCATTCCAAGGAGTTCTTACCGTCGTTCGACCACCTCTTGTCCACACCGTCTGTGCTGTACCCGCTGTCGACGACGTGCCTCGGCTTGTGCCTCAAGCAGTCGATCGTCGCGTTTCCCGAGGTGATGTGTGCCGTCGACTGATTCGGTGAGTTGTTGATGTATGACGTGTGCTTGGCGGTCCTCCTCGTGTCGTCGACTCGCTTGTGCGATGGCAAATTGTCGTTGTTCGCCATGTTCTCTAGGTACTTGAATATGTGCACGCGCCCGCGCATGCATATCTGTAAAGTAAAAAAAGTTATTAAGACAGTGGGACCGTTGGCAGTGAAGTTGAGCTATAAACAATTACTGCCGATAAACAATTACTATAAATATATAATTTACATATTTTCTAGAGATGGGCCGAATGTGGTTTGAACCGAATACGAATTTCGGCCGAGCATTCGGTAAAGAATCAAAATTCGGCCGAATTTCGGCAGAAGTTCGGTACTTTTCACGGCGCTGTCTCTATTACAACTACAGCACGTTCTAACTAGTTTACGCGCTACCTTCAATTCTTGGTATTGCGTCCCGCCTGTAACCCGCGACAAATCCCCCGTCTCCCGTCCCGGCCCGTCGCCGGTCATTAGCAAATACGTTATCCACGCGACAATTGCGTTATTTTTTACATTATTATCTACGTGAATTAACGAGGTAAAGTAATACATATATTTTCGTGTTTCAAATACAATGAGTGTAAGAAAAGATCAAATTAATGTTATTTCAATATTTTCTTGTACCGAAAGTTCGGCATTTGAACCGAATGTCCGCCGAATGCCGAAGTTCGGTTCAAGCTGCCGAAATTCGGATAAACCGAATGTGAAACTAATTTCGGCCCATCCTTATTTCGCGTTTTGAACCGAATGTCGGCCGAATGCCGAAGTTCGGTTCAAGCTGCCGAAATTCGGTTAAACCGAATGTGAAAGTAATTTCGGCCCATCCCTATTTCCTTTTTACACAAAATGTAAAAGATGTAACCGTGTGTTAACCGTGTCACGTAGCGGTGAAAGAATACTACCACCCCCTCTCTTCCCCTGAGTGTCGTAAAATGCGACTAACGGACTAAAGACTGCATACTATTATACATCCAACAGCATAAAGCAGCGATGGGCTCACCTGTCACGCTGAGCATAAGTGCAGGCGCTATTTGGTGAAAAGTGGACTATGGCAAAATACCGATTTTTCGGTCCTCATTGCCTGGTCTCTGACTAACCCTTCGGGGATATTAGTCGTACGTGGCTATATGTACACACGGCGTCAGATCAACCTACCCTAAACTGTCTAATTTCTCCAATGAATATTGATCCTTAAAACCAAACAATAAAGTTTAAAATTGATTGTAGAAATTTGACAGTTTTGAGTAGGTTGATCTGACGCCGTGTGTATATGTATGTACTTATGTAAAAGATTGTTGAATTGGAGCACATTGTGGAAGACTAAGTTGCAAGGCTAACAAAACGTGCTTAAATATACAACAAGAAATTGAGAGTAACTTGCAAATGTTTTAAGGGTAACTTGCAATTGTGTTGAGAGCAACATTGTTAAAGAGTAACATTTTATAAAGTTAAGGCGATTTAGGCGGCGCGGCAGGCCCAGGAGGAGATGGCGGGACGAGCTGGACTTTTTCCTGAAGGACTGGTCTCAGATCGCTGCAAGTAGGGAGGAATGGAAGAAGGGAAGGGAGGCCTTTGCCCTGCAGTGGGACAATTAAGGCTAATAATAATAATAAGGCGATTTAGAAGATACTTACTGTGGTAGGCGGTGAAACTAGAGGGTTGTTATCTAAGTTGAGGGTGACGAGAGTATTCATATTCCGAAGCTCCAACGGTAGTGAAGATATACAATTAAAGCTCACATCCAAGTGTTCCAGTCTTAAGTATGTAATTTCTGAAACATTTACGTTTAACAAAATGACATACAATTCACTTGGTACAATTACGTACAATTTCAAGAGAAATAATTGTGTTGCTCACGTAAAGATAAAAGTCCTAGTTGATTATTGCTAAGGTCCAACGCCCTTAAACCAGCGCAGTCTCCTAGAGTCATTGGCACTTGCGTCAACCTGTTGTTTGAGGCGTCCAGTTCTGCCAGTGACGTCATCTTGCCAATCTCCTTTGGCAGGGTAGAGAGCAAATTGTCCGGGACTAGGAGTACTTGTAATGGCATCTGGCATACTTCTCGAGGCAACTCGGTCAGTTGATTTGAACTGTGGACAATGAAAAGGAGTACTTTAAAAACAGTTGTTTACGGAAGCGTGGCTAATTTAACTTTGTTTTTGATACTGCACTAATCATATTGATGTTTAAATAACAACGTTCGGACACATCTAAAGGGTAACGTCTCGTAGTGTAAACAAATGCCCGCATTCGTAATACGTTGTTAGAGGCTATTTTTGTGGAAAACCTAGTAAAGTATAGCATTACATGTAATTAGATCAGTTGAAACATAAATCTTTCGTTGGTAAATCTAATAGCACTTGAGTCCGTGCCAAGAAAACTTGTAAACATCGATGTTAATCTGTGGAGTGAACTGAATTTCCTGTATTCGATGCAGTGAAACGACATAAAAAAGGTTTTCACATTTCATTCATTGACAGAGTACCGGGAATTTGAGCAGAGCTCGCTGGAATACTTTCTTTTGAAACTGATGAAAAGTGTATGTCTGACCACACACGTGGGTACGATACGTAAAATTATCATAGGAATCACGTGAAAATGCAACATCCCACGCGTTAACTTTTACGCAATGGTATGTATACAGGTGCCATCATCGTAAGCCTAAAAACGTTCCACTGCGGGGATTCTCACATGATCAGCAAATGGTACGATTTAGTCATAACCTGCCAAATTGGTGGCCCGATGAAACTCCCAAATCGATAGCCAGTTCCTCAGAGGTTGAGGACTCCGGGTAAAGCACACTTCCACCTTCGTCACATACCATCAAGTGAGATAAAAGCCACGTGCTGGCTAGTAGCGTATAAAAAAAACCGGAACCAACAGCTTAACGTGCTGTCCTCAACAAGGAAGAGGTCTTCCGTCCAGTGACCCAGCGGAAGTTGCATTACTTGCAAGATCTCAACCTGAATGGGCAAGCCACTGCACTTCCCAACTATCGGGTTTAGAAGTTCTTAACTACGATGGAATAAAATCCAATCGCGACAAGGGCGCATTTCTAAGAGGCAACTTTTTATAAGACGATTACGGGCCGTCTAGACACGTAGACACGCTGCGAAACTGGATTCAATACTAGACTGAGCCGAGAATCAATAATAGACTCGAGGTGAACGCACGTCGACGTCCGGAAACTCTAAAAGAGCTTAATTACATTAGGAAGATGGTTTAGAATCGCTGACTGAATGGACAGAGAAATTGATTGTTTAATAGGAATTTTGTCTACGGTGAATTCACAACGTATAATGTTTAGTTAACACTGTGAAGCTACCTCTATAGCGTACAATAAACACGCCATTATGCTCCGTTATCTAGCCGATGCGTCGACAGATCTCTAACAGAACTTGATCAGCAAAACACAGAGGCCTGCATCTGTTTTGCAAACATTACCCAATGGTGTCGGTCGTGTCAGTCAACACAATTGAAGCGACCGTTATCGGTGCACCCGTAAAAGGACAGTGTGCAGTTTCATAAGAAACCTGAAGCTGTCAACAATCCGCCAACGTAAATATGCTTTCTTGAATATTTTGCTATGTAACCAGTCTTTTCTTTGTGTTGCTGATCCGGCAAGCGAACATATTATGGCCTAGTCGAAAGCGGCCACAGGGGTCCACTGATGTATGCAGCACCAAGTACCTTTTACGAGCGTTACCGACCCTGAAGCTATGGATCTTATCACGCCTTGTCGCGAGATCTTGTTTGTACCCTTCAAACTGGAACACAGTCACAGTAATGCAAAACAACCCTATATACCCAGGAACAGGTATCGCCACGCCATCCACTCCACACTGCAGTCTATGGCTTATGAACTATGGCCTAATTCGATAAGAAAGAATGTTTGTAAACAATTGTGCAAATTATGTGTCTAACTCTAGTGTCACTCGGACTTTTACTAATGTTTCTAGAGAAAGACATCATTTATACTGATTTTTTGGTGAACCTCTCTCAATGTTTTGGCCCTATACAAACAGGCAATCAAAAAATTTCTATATAACCAGTGTGACATAAGCATTAGGTGGTAGTATAATTTACGCATAAAGAAGAGCAGTTGGTAGAACTCTTAGAACCAACAGTGCGTGACAAAGCGGAAGGCCATGCATAAATTATACAAAAAAACAATGCAAATTAATTATTCATGAACATTATATTATTGCAATAATTTAAGGAAAGATCTCTTATAGCAACGTGTTTTTCTAAAAAAACGGTATTTTTTTTAATTTTAATAGGTAGGTACTCACCTCAGATTATGTAAGTAGGTTGTACAAAATACTAGCCTCTAAGAAATATAAAACACGTTGATATAAAATTGCCTTTGCGTAAATGGAATATTGTGTTTCGTAATATAAAGTTTCTGCATGGCAAATTGCTTTTGTAACGAAGAAGGAAAGAAATTCGAAAAAACAACATAAAAGGTTTCACATTGCTCGCCGTCATTTTCTTTTTTAATTGAAACTGGTCTATATGGTACCAGATAACTTATCAATATATCTCCAAAGTAGCGACCACCATATTTTGAACTTTATTCCCTGAACATAAGGCCGGCAAAACAATGAGAATTTTTAAAATGCTGTGCCTGGCTAAGGGTTAAATGAGTCTGGCACATGGTCGGTTAGTAAGGACCTTATAAGAAGACCTTGCCACGGAGAAAAGGGGCTTAGTTTCTTTCGGTACAAAATAAAAAAAATTAAGATTAATGTCAATTCTACTAACAGCAATTCTTATTTAACCCTTTAATTGGCAAAAACAAAAAAGTAAAAATAGTAAAGTTATTATGAATATATTGTGTTAGTATGCAATAGAGAAGTACGACAAAATTAAAAAAAAATAATTACTGAATAGTTTCCTGAAAACATAACGTTAAGTATACTCAACAAAAACGGATGGTCATAAACTGAAGGTAAAATATAAACGTTGAGTATACTTAACAAAATCCGATTAGGGGTACTAAAATATAATGTGACTCAAGAATGTTAAAACAAGTTTAATGAAAAAAGGAACACATAAGTTATTAGAATTAACTCTGTCTGTTAAATTAACAAGTCTGAATTCTTTTAAAGCCCTCAGTTTCCTAATACCTTTCGTCTGCATATCCCGCCTATAAAATAACCAAGCATTATTGATGCACTGATATCCAAAAGTTGTGAAAATATGAAAATTTACCAGCGCCTTGTTTTCTTTCTATTATATATTCCTATATAGTGCGATCAGCATGTCGGCTATGTCTAGGTACTCCTCTCATATGGGCATTGTAGTGCTTCACCAAGTTTGGGTAATCAACATCAATTCGTTGCTTCTTTTTCATATAGTAACGTTTTGCTTTCGTTTTTGGATATGCGTCAGCGTAACTTGAAGCTAGAACAACGCACTTGGTAACATTCCATTTTACAAGTTGTTGCAAACAGTCTGACTAAAGGCTCACCTACCTAGTTTTTTTAGGTCCTTGTCCGTTTTCAGTTTATCAGCAGCATTTCTGAGTCGATTTGGACAAATTGACAAGAAAAACCAACCCAAATAAATAAAATAACACAGAAAACCATCCTAAACTAATCCAATTCAATAATTCACATCATGCCACTTTGTTGAGTATACTTAACAATAACTTTGCAAAGTAAATTTCTAATCAATTGATTATGTTAAGTGGGCTGAACATTCATGTGCACCGATCTTTCATGTCCATAACAAGTAGAGTCGGGGCTTGAAAATAACGTAATATTTAAGTTTACATATCTGTCAAACAAAAATAAGTATTTTTATTTCACATAAAGTTTATAAACACTAAAAAAATTAATGATTTACCTGCACAGTTCGCAGAGTTCATCGTCTTGTCGCCTTTTTGACACACAAATGGCAATTGCAGTGTTACCATCGAGTGAAAATATTTTTAAACCAAATAAAAACAGTCTTACTTGTAATAAATTAAATAAAATCTATGCTAACCGTATAAAAATATACGTCTGTATTTTTTTTTATCCAATGTTGAGTATGCTTATCAAAATCAAATTAAGGGTTAACGAATTCCTTTTCATGTACATTGTCATGCATTATTGTAAATCGTATTCAATCAAATTCACAAATTATCTATTGATCATTGAGGCTTTTGACATAAGGACCGGACAAAGATGGAAAAGATTATGAATTGCAAAAAAGCGTCATTTTCAGACCTGCGGAACGGTTGACGCAGAAAAGTTTTAATATAACGATCGAAAGATGTTGTGGTAGACTTTCGAATAGGTAACCTATAATCTAATTCAGTTAAGGGGAGGTATTTCGAGAGCTTCTCTCTCGCTCTCTCGACGGTACGACGGTAAGGGACGGGTATAACAGCGAAGCGGCGCGCATAATCGCGTTTTATATTTTAAAAAATTGATAGATATAATAAATAAAAAACGATCGGTTATAATTCCTCAAGTTATCTATGAACTTCATTTTGGTAAATGACTTATAATATCAAATTACTTATTTTAAGAATAAAACCTGGAAAAGAAGATAAAATGACACAAAAATATGTAACTTTGTGAATTTATTCTATAGAGCCAACTTTATCAAATCGTGTTTCCATCGGGTGTATTTCACAGATTAAAAGCCTCAACAATATTTCATAATTTTCGCAGATTTTAATTTAACTGTTTACTACTTCAAGAAGTAATTCTAAGAACGTGTTATTTTAATTTTTCACTAACACCTAGCCTCAAGATTGCGGTTGCGGTAGCGAAAGCCACCGGATGCAGGCAGCCCACGAAAGATATGTGGAAACCTTTAATAGCCCTACTTCTCAACAGCACACTACTCCTATTCTTTTGACTAAGATGATGTAAAATATCAAAAACCCATACTATTTCAAGAAGTTATAAACCAACGAGTTTCTTACGTAGAAGCGTAGGTTAGATTCATAGATTAAAAGGTAGAAAGATAAAAAAAATACCGCGCTTTCGAATTTTCTGTCGACGTTAAGGCAGGACTGCTAGTGCTAGCAGGCAATCTACCTTTCAGTCTAAGCCTGCCAAAGGCACAAAAGGGCACACCTACGCTATAAGAGCATAATGTCAGAGGGAGGAGCTCCAGAGAGGGGTTCGTTCGTCGCGCGTAGGTGCCACGTAAATTATAAACAGGGCTCCCACAGCCAAATCATGTGCAAATTCTAGCCTGAGCATTAAATATTTCTGCTGGAGGGGCAATCTAATTTTAAACTGTGTAGTCAAAGGAGAACAGCAATTTGTGCTTTCAACAGTGTACATATTTAAGCTTTATTTAAGAGTAACATGTTTGTATAAAAATACCCCGCAAATAAATCGTCTCTAGTGAAAATTTGATTTCATCAATGAAAATGTCAAGAATATCCAAGGTTACCCAACGGATGGAAGCTGGATGAAATTATCCCGTTTTATTGACAATACATTTACAAATTTAAAAAAAAATCTGAGCGTTAACAATTTTATTACACAAGGAAATATTGGATCCATTTAAAAAAGTAAAAAGCATGTCAGGCTCCAAGGATATTGGATTACCTCCACTGTAATTCGTTATTGTAGTATAAGAATAACGAAGATGTATATTTTTATCGAATAACACTACATATAGAAAATATAAGACTCACAAATAGGATTACTTGTTGGCAGCTTAGTTATGAAGTGAAGAGACATTGAATACTCCTACATTTTTAACGCGATTACTTTCAATTATTGCCTAGTCTCTGACTAACAATTTGCGGATAATAGGCGTGAATGAACGTAGGTATGCATGTTTCAGTATTGGAGTTGTTACTACCAAGTGTTAATTTAAACTTCTTTCATTAAACAATGAAAGCTTCAACTTTCAAACATCAACCGCTGTTTTATTTGTCATTCGGAAGAACACTATCTACAATTAATTTAGAGAAAAGGTGCCCATAAACAAACATCAACGGCCTTTACCCGTGGGCGCATCTCCCCTCGTAGATCGTTGTCGATAATTTGCACGTTCCGGGTGGACGATTCAAGGTCGATGTCATATTGATTCACTTCCTAAACGAGGGTCTGGTTTCAGCACACACACACGAAGTACACGTAGGGGGGGCTTTCAGCAAATTAGCTCGTTAATGGCATTGTCTGACGAGAAAGTACACACCTGTGTGTTCACACTGTTTATTGGACGGATCATTGTCGTTGCTATAGTGTTCGAGGCCGAGGTAATTTGTTGAGGTAAAAGCTTGATTTTAATCACTAAAATAAGATATTACGACAAAATACAAAAATTCCGATTTTGCATTTTAAAAGCTTACGCTAACGGTAGTTTTCCATGTGATAAATCATTAACAAATAGGTAATACGTTAAGAATTTCAATATACTTACAACACATAGAAGTAATTATGTAAAAATGTAAACATCAAACTTACTATAATAATAAAAACTAATGGTAATCATCATAATAATACAATCACTATTATTATTATACGTATTTTCAAATGTTGTACTGACAGACAGAACAGACTTAAGAAAACTAGGTAGGTTTCTATTATGAATCTGGTAGCGGAATTCTGACATCGTTCACTCTAACAATCGATCAGGGGACGTATAACAGAAGCGTGCAGATGCAATTTAGGGTAAACGTCTAACAACACCCATAGCAGTCGACAGCCGTGGGAATCGCGTGGGCACACAAGATGCTCCACGTGTGGGTATCAACTATAAGTAAGTTTTTGTAAACAACTTTCGTTCGTTTTATTGCGAAACAACCTGCTATCATAATAGCTTCTAACTTGCTTGATTATTACCTGTTCTTCTTGTATATGCTTGGCAAGTTTTATTAACAATTAAAGTGATTCGATTCAAAGCCACAGAGCGCAAACGATTTCATTTTTAGTAATCGAGCTAAAAAATTATGTACCGTGGATTCATAGCACTACTAACGTAAGACATTTTAGCATTCACCCCACCTTATTGCGTTTCATAAAATGTAAAGTACCATTAGTGGAACTAAATATCAGAGATTTTCGAATACGCCATTATGCGTTTCACACGTTGTTAGTTTCGGCCAATTGCGTTTGCAACTATTCCTCCATGTGTTTTAGCAATATCGTTTCGTTTTCGAAAGCTCACTCAGTCATATTTACGCGCACGCGCGAGTGACGACGTCATGGGCAATGCGCGCGCGCCGAACCGCGATCACAATGCGCTAGTATAACAGCCAGTTGGGTGTTTTATGACGGTGATTTACCGATTTCGAGAAAATAAATCGTGTTTTGATTGGACGACACGCGTTAACGTGCGCTAATTTTACACATTCTGCACCTAGCCCAAAACCAGCGAAACTGGTTTGCTAGTGTTTCTTTCTCTACACCGATAATTTGTTGACTGGTGTTAAAATTTCATATTGACCTTGTTTTCTTACATTTAAATACCATAACTTTCAATAAAGCGTACGCATAGCGAAGTAGATGTGTTTAAGATATAACTCGAGCCCACTCCAAGAAAATATCTGACGTCAAAAAATGAGGACTACCTATAATACAATTGCTAAAGGAGAATGACCAAACCAGCCTATTCGATATCTATTGCGTCTTAATCATTCACATATCAAAAGTGTTCTCTTAAGTTATAATGATTACTGTTAAAAAAGGTTTTCTATAGGACGCCGCGTTAAGAGTCAAGTGATAAATAAATGCTGAACTGAACTGATAGTCATACGATAACAGTTGTCATAACCTCAAAATATCTAAATAGTCTTAAGCTAAAAATGAAGATAGCTTCAAAGTCCCGCATGATATTGTAATGTAATTTTTTCTTCATAATTCAGAGCATTGCTCCTATTGATTACTATTTATTTCATTAAAGCGCTGTGTTACGCTAGCTAGCTAAAAAACTAGCCTAACTCCCATAGTAAAAAGGTCATTCTCCTAAATAAGCAAAGCAAAATCTGTCAAGCTATTCTTTTTTGTTATTTTTTAATATAAACATTATTAATTAGTTAAAGTGATGATAAGTGCTGGTAGAAAAAAATATACAAGAATGCCAGCGCTCACAATTGACCGACACAGTATTACCAGGGTACCTAATATGAACACTGTCACAATCACAATCATTATTGTGGTATTACGTCTAGTTATCGTAAAACACTATAACCAACACAACACACACTAACACACACTATAACCACACGAAACCGTTGGTTCATGAGGCGTGGAAGACGTACAAACAACCACGCATCGGGCGTAACAGTACCAGAGTGCTGAGAGAGAGTTCTATTTGACAAAACTAACCACAATCAAAACAAAAAAGTTTTGGTTACATAGATAATGTAGGTTTTGGTACTGCCTAATATATTTAATAATTAATAATATTAATGTATTAAAAAGTGTCACTACGGAGTTTCGGAAACTTGTGTCTAACATCAAATACGGTTTAGGTATTTTGTTATAGGTTGTCACTTTTGTTATTTGGTTTGTGTTTTACTACATTATTTCGTAGAAACAACTGTATTCTAGACTTCGATCAATTGTGTCACAGCAGGCTGAGAGATTGGTTGTATTGTACCAACTAGGTACATTCGAAGAAGCTGTGCCATTATCACAGATTCTTCGAACAGCATGTAGCAGTTAGTGCGTTCGTGCTTTATAAGATCTCAGCTGTTTAGCAATTTCAAAATCTAGGTACCTAGTGTTGTGTCACTTAAAAATAATAATATCGATCGTTCCAAGTCTGGTACCATCGCTCGCCATAATAAAAATGTTTAAACAGCCTCGTTATGTTTCGTCAGTTCTCCTAAGAGATAAGATAGAAAATTCCTTAATTGTTACTTCCGGTGTGAAGTTGTAATCAGGTGAGCTCATCCCATCCCAAGAGTCCACGTTGCATAAAGAAACCAATTGATAAAACAAATAAAAAATAATATTAAAGGCAAATCGACATAACATAATATTTCGACTTATATTTTAGCAACTTTAACCGTGTCGCGCGCGTAGCGGTGAAAGAATACTACCACCTCCCTCTTCCCTTGGGTGTCGTAAAAGGCGACTAACGGACTAAATACTACACATACATCCAACCGATCCAACAGCATAGAGCGGCGATGGGCTAACCACCTGTCACGCTGAGCACATATGCAGTCGCTATTTGGTGAAAAGTGGACTATGGTAGAGGACTGCTTTTGCTGTCCTCATTGCCTATTTTCTGACTAACCCTTCGGGGATAATAGTCGTGATTAATGTAAGTACCTATGTATGTGTTTAGCTACTTTCAGTTTCAGTTGTTCAAGAGTTCAGCCTTTTCACGTACCTACGTAACAAGATCGTTATAAAGCATACCATAAAAATTTAGCAAGCTAACGGTTCTTTTGTTTAGCGCTAAAACCATTTAAAACCACGTGTGCTCCATGTACGGTAGAAAAAATTGTTTGTCTTTCAAAAGTGAACTCTATGACGAAGACAACTAGGACCACCAGCACCTACCAAAACATCGGCTTCGCGGCCGTGACATCTTCGGTCGTTCACCTCGCCCACTGATCTTTTTGTCGACCTACAAACAATTTCACTCCTATCACATTCCATTAAAGGCTATTTTCGTTTTTATAGCGCTAAATTGTGAGCTATTAAAGTATCATAATAATCCCTTACGACGAGACGTTCGCAGATGGAAGACGATAAAGAATTTTGGTAATATGGTCCATAACATGGACACCTGCATATTAAAATGAGTTCTATCATAAAATAAAAAATCTATTTGAGTGTGAAAAATAAACAAATTTGTGAAAAAATATAACTCTAAGTATATGTATGATTTATGTACAAGCTTAAATCTATATGAAAACCATGACTGCCCTTTCAATTGTTAACTATTTCTTCTATCCAGTCCAACATGGTTGCCTGGAAGAAATTGCTGTTTAGTGATAAGGCTGCCAATTGTATGTACTATGTGTTTGTCCTTTTGTATGTTTTCTGTGGTGTACAATAAAGCATATTTTATCTTTTATCTTATCTTATCTCTATTCCTTACAGCTTCAGATTTCGGCATGGTGCTAACCACACGACCACGGAGGTCGTCAAATGGCCTATGGTTAAGGTCTGACAAACAATCGGGATGTTCATTATTTTTAACGCAAAGAACTTATTATTACTTACTATTTTCACCTGATATGAAACCCATTAAAATTATAGCATTGCCATTAGTTAATTTATTTAAGACCCACCCAATATGTTACACCATACACAAGCTTTTAGATTGAAGATAAATTTAAAAAAAAAGTTCTTATTCAAGTAAGCTAACTTCCACGAACAAATTTTAAATAGCCATAATTACTACCACTAATGACAGCCCCCTATTTGCGTCTTTCGAGGGTTAAAAATATGTGGGAGCTACCAAAGAGCAAGCCAAATGTATTCCCATCAATCTCACGGAAACAACTGTTACAATATCAAAGGGAAGATACACCATCTGAAACGCGCTAAATGCGCTCTCCGCAGTAGAAGTCGACAGAAAGGCCGTAAACAGTAATAATCATAAAATATCCTATCTTCATCCACTCCAGTCCACACACCACATAATACAAACAGTTGGGATTTATTTTCAAACCACTCTATAAGCTTAGTTATAGGGCCAACATCTAATTTGTCAACTATTGTTCTTTCTGTGTAAATAATGATAGGGGATCTTGTAGTATAAGCCATGTAGCAGAGTAAAGAAAATGCCGCTAGTAAATTGCGAAAAAATTAAAGTTGAGTTGTCATTGCCACCGTGAATTTATAGTCTAAATGGCAAAGCCCTTACGCACATAAACCGTGCCGTAAAATATTTCGACCTACAACAAAAAACGAGAATAAAGAATGGTAACCAAAAAATAATTCATATTCCTATTAAAGCATTTACTCCGCAATGGCGTAGCGGCTAGCGCGTTCGGCTTGCGATCTTGCCCGCTAAGCAACTTTCGCAATGCCGGGTCGATGGATGGGTGACCATTAAAAACATCTAGAGCTCCTCCGTGTTTCGGAAGGCACGTTAAGCCGTTGGTCCCGTTGTTGTCGTAAGATTAGTCATTAAAAAACCCACCAACCCGCATTGGGCCAGCGTGATGGATTATGGTTATGGCCCAATATACCCACGTGCTATTGTTCACGTGAGAGGCCTGTGCCCAGCAGTGGGACGTTATAGGCTGATGATAACGATGATGATAATGATGATGATTTACTCAGCATGTCATGGTGTGCTATTCTGCACTTCCACGTTTAGCGCTTTCCCGTTGAGGAACAAAATATACCACGAACGCCAAAACAACGCTAGTCTTACATAAACGCCAGGCTGACACTACCAGTACCAAAAACGCTGGTTAATAATAATAACGCAAATGCAACTCACAAAGAATCATTCATAATATTAAGGTAATCTTATGTAGGGCACCTTTCTTCGATTATATTATTCAGGAAGAAATATTACGTACGTTGTATGTACTTAAACAAAAGCAATCGGAACGTTACATCTGTCGTTTTATTTTGTTTGAAGCGTTCGTTCGACGCGAGTTCACGCGAGCGAGCCATTGCGAGCGTGTTGGCAGTCGTGCAAAACGACCGACGACACGACCGCTACGACCAGAAAACGCTTCTAGTGTATCAAACATTGTTATATACGTACTCAGTTCAACCAAACCATATATATTATCTCGCTCAGTAGCTCGCTATCCCTCCGTATGTCCTCGTCAATAATAACAAATGCAATCGCAACGTTATCTCGTAGCCTAATAAAGTTGTTTGTCCATTGTAGCGTGTACTGGCGGTCCGTGCAGAGTTGCAGAGTTGCAGACCGACCGCGCCCGCCGCGGCTGTTTCCCCTCGCAGCCGCGCGGCCGCGGTGGGCGCCGGCCGGCGAGCAACGCGCGTCGCTCAATAGATAAAACCGTTGGGTAGGGGGACCATACGCAGACAGACGATACCGGGACAGATAATATCTGTCATATCATATTATGTCCATTACATTTAAGCCGCCCGCCGTTAATTGTATGTGTGTAATAGTGGAGGCTGCGGCCTTTGTAAAATAAACAAATATGGTGTCAGTAAATATAATGTTTTACTATTATTAAAACTATGTATAAAAAAACCACTTAATTATTTTAAGCTGATTTTGCATATTATTATCAAACTCCACAAATATTGCATATATTCAAATAAAAAAAATTGGTTGCCTGTAAAGTCGGTATACGGGCGAAAGTTTTACGTGACAACGACTTTGAGTGGTAAAATAATTTTAATGTGAATATTCATTCGTAAAGTAGGAAGAAGGATGAAATAATAGTAACAATTTAAAACATTTATTTAAACAAAGAATTATATTTAAAACATAGTTGAGTGAGAGAGAGACGCAAGGCATTCGGCGGGCCTCTCTCTCGTTCGGTGACTCATCGTAACGTTACCGAGCGTTACACTTTTTCATAAGTGACTCCCAGCCGCAACCTAATTTAAGACGTTGTCACGTCAAAATTAAAAAGCGAATCGATTATATCGATAAAAGGAAATGATTAAAGTGCATTGCCTTAGATGGTGGGCAGTGGGAACTCACCTGAGGCAGTCACAGTCACGCGTTTAATTCGTCTAAATACAAAATAATTAATTACAAGACTCATTTATACAGCATCATAATTGCCATCCTTTTTACAAGCGACAATGGCCACACTTAACCTGTAGACAGCTATTTCTTGCGGATGGCGTACGACTATTTGGTAATATTACGTTTAGCAGGCGGACGAAACGTAATGCTACTAAATACCTACTTAAGACTTTATACAGTTATGCATGACGGCAGACTAAAATCAACTGGTGGTAGACAAGACTAAAATACAACTTTTTATACAATATAGTTACAAGTTTTCATACAATACGTTTTAAACAAAATGTAACAAATTACACCTTACTTTGATCGAAACCAAATTGCACAGCTCTCCGTCCTTGATTATTATCAAAAAACTTGGGTCACCTTAGCGAGCGCGGCCATTTTGGAGCGAAACCGCTGCGTTCCCCTGCCGCGCGCCAGTCGCGGGGCGCCCGCCTATCCGTTAGTACAGGTTAGAGGCGTTTTAAACGTCACAACCACAATGCAGTTCGAATACGACCCAGAGAGGCTCATTGACGAGATAAAGCTGCGCCCCGGCATCTGGGACTTCGACGACATAGAATACCGCAACAAACACGTGAGACACAAACTATGGACCGAAGTGGTGAAACAACTGATGGACTCCGAAGTCAAGGTGTCAAAGAGTGAGATGCGTGAGCTCGGTAAGACTACAATTTAAAAAAATTAAAACGTTTGTTTACATTTTGGTCGTAGGTACTTCTAAACATGTTCACATTCAGATTACAGTAGAATCTTTTGGTAGGACAACATCTCAAAAGTAATATTCGAGGATTTGGATACTTATTGCAAATAACAAAACTCCACGTGCCGTGCGTGAACTGCCAACGGACAGTAATGAGTTTAGTTGTTATGCATTCAGTACTTTAATATTAACTTGTTCACACACAACACATCAAGAATGACAATTTTACCTTAGCTACAATTATTCCGTAAGCAATAGAGGCAGTGTTTGCAAAGCTACTTTATGTGCGGTCGAGAGTACTTAACTCATGGCAGTTCGCTTTACACTGTACGGTACGGTTATTTAGTTACTTCAGTACGATTAGAGTGCAGGGACATGCAATTAAATACTATAATACCTATAATATGTTTATTTAAAGTTTCATGAATGTAAGAGAAGCAAGTGAGGCAGGACCGCGCAAAGGGGAGAACTCTCTGTCTAAGTGTCTACCACTTTTTAGGGGCTAAAGTAGTACTATTATTTATTCTGTGGCTAAAGCGTGAGCAGTATGTATGTGTATGTTATTATAAGTATATTAAAATAAATGTGTGTAGCTTCAGCTCACAAAAATGTATATAATATCATGGCCTCTCTGTGAATATCACATAAGGAAATTAAGTGCTTTTAAATGCGCAAATAACATTCATAAATTAATCACATTAATCACGCTCACAACACAGTTTACCACAGATGATTTGCAGTAGAACTGTGTGTGGAAGGGATTCTCTGTCATTTGGCAGAAAAAATCTAAGATTGTAACGACCCTTCCCGTAATACAAAACTTTTATAAAAAATTATATAAGTACTGAAATTACCTTATTATTGTTCCCAGAAATTCAACTACAAAAGAAGTGGAAAAGTATCCGAGATTGTTTCAACAAATACATACAGAATCCGCACAGGACACGCAAGCCGTACATTTATAGCAAACAGTTACAGTTCCTGTTGAAGAATCACGTGCGAGAGCAAACTGACGACCGCTCCAGCGAGTCTGAGGATGCGACGAAAGTGAAGAAAGTTTGGAAATCGAAAAAGACGTTAAACCTGAGGAAAGAGGACGTGACCTCTGAAGAGGACAACAATGAACCTTCGGATGATGAATCTAGAGATTTCGCAAACGACGAAGACGTGGTTGCAGAGACGGCACCAACGAAACGACGTAAGGTCAGCAAACCGCCAACAGACGAGTTCGTGTTCGCAAGTGTTGATACACCAGTAAAGTCTGATAATGACGACCCTGACAGGATGTTCTTGCTCTCCCTACTGCCGCATTTGAAGTCGATACCGGACGAAATGCGAATCAATGTGAAAATGGACCTGATGCAGGTTCTGAGTAATGCTAACTATGGTAACTCTGGTAGAGACCAAAAATTTGAACTTGTGTAAATGTGATACTTGTTTACTATATATTTTACTGTCTTTCGATTCGAACGAAGCATAGGGAAAAAAATAAAATATAGTGTCCATTCGTGTTCTACTTACAAAATGCACGTATTAGTGACTAAAACTTTTTTTGACATATATGTAAATATAAGTACTTGCCATGGGAAGTTGGTTGGGCACAGGTTGTTTGTTAACCCAGTAGGTTTGTTTAAAAAATTTATAGTTTCTCAGTTTGGACTTGTAGGAATGCATGTAAAATGACTTAAGTTTTTAATACGTGTATGTTGTAAGTGGTTTAACAAGAATGGAAACTATTTTCAAGCGTATGATAATCTGAAAATATTTTATACAAATATACAAAACTTAATTTGTCAAAGGCGTAGTTGTTAAGTTGTGATTAAGCATTCCAAGGTATAATTAAATGTGAGTAATATAGCTGTTATATTATCGCATAATAAGAATTTCTTTTATTTACACGTGTAAGTAATTCAATTAAAATAGAATATAGTGCTCAAAAACATACCAAACGTAAAAACTCCAGAAAATATTTTAAACGAAGTTTTTCCCACAATAACAAAAGCGAGAAGATTCATGTCGTTATCTATCCGCCTGATGGTTAGCGATTCCCGTCGTAGCCTATAGTAGTTTACAATACCAACGGTACACGTTTTCACACCCTTTATGAAGAACTTCATGTTGCACTTCCTTTGAGAATATACAAATAATACCATCTCTTAAAAGATAAACATCGTTCTTACCTAAGATCTAAATATGTTAGAGACTGCAAACCTCCCACAGAACCTGGTACGGTTCTTATTATGTTCTGCGATAGCAATAGCTTCTCCAAATACACGTACGTAGTAACTTCATCAGGCACATCACTGAATCGGTTCTTTGATAAATCTGAAACAAACAAAGGAACAAAGTTGATTGATACAAGTCTTTAAACGCATTAAGCGACCTTACAAAGGCGCACGTATTACCAAAACGAAACCAAATAGCTTCACAAAGCAAGAGGGGGTGAATGTTGGAAGGGCGAAACAATATATTTCTTTGACACGGTTTATGGCTTAAGTAACGACCGCCATGAAAATATTTTAATGCAACCGCACGGTGTGTAGGTTTAGAATAGAGTATAAGTACGTGATAAATATGAGTATGAGTTATACTTAAATTAATTGGGGACCTTTTTTATACGTCAATAAATAAAATAAATTTAAATAAAATTGAGGCATTCATAGTTTTCTATTAACTCGGTATGAAAAAACGCCAACTAATATTAAAATTTAGAAAATAACTCAATTTTACTATTCGATGGTTTACGATACATTTTTATTCATATAAAATCTTAGTAAACACAGTATTAGACCAAAAGCTTTACTTTACATAGTATCAAGATTCCTAAAAAAAACAACAGTACTCATATACCAAGAAACGTTAACAGCTTTGTTACAAAACTTAGTAACGAAACATCAAAGACTTTGCTTTAAGCAAAATAATTAGTAATTACACAGGCATGCATAGCCACAGAATAAATAATATTACTACATAGCTTCAAGTCTAGGTGGAACTTTTAAACGATTACACTAATGGGTAAAATGTATCAATGTCATAAAAACAAAATATGTACGTAAACCAGTTGAAAAGTACGTTGACACCGCCCGTGATGTAGGGGTAGTTGAACACCGATGGGAATGATGGGATACTCTTACGTGCGACCGCAGACAAGTACTAGTACGAAGTTAACAAGTAATCAGGAGATATGTATTTCGAAGCATAATACTGTATCCTATTACCTGAACCTTCTGCCATACATTTCTGACAAAGAAAGAGAAGAGACTAACATAGCTGCTTTACATGAAATCCACAAAAATGACGATAATAGTAGTTGATTCGTAATATTTAAAGGTTTTTTTTGCGATAACAACGCTTAAATATACTTTAAGATAATTGAAACGTTAAATAAATGACCTCATGCGGGAACTGAACCCACGTCCCCCGCAATCCGAGCGGTGTTGTGCTCGCTCCTCCACCGATGCATTATTGGTAAGACCTGTCGAAATTTTTCAACGCTTTTGACACAGTATAATAAAATAAACCATGATTTTGTCTTTGTTTTTATAGCAACAATTTCTCTTTGAATTTACATCCCAAGGGATCGATTTCCACCATGCCAGAGGTGAAGAATTTAAAAAATTTAACGAAAACGCAATTTTAATTTATAGTTAGGTATCATTAAATGCTATTCGAATAAAAATACGAGAATGCAAAAGAAACTGTTCATAAGCGTTTGGTCGGTAAAACGAATCAAGATTACAATATAGTCACAATGTCATCTCTCTAGGAATGCTGTCACGGCTGTACTCATATCGGAAAACTGGTCGCGTTCGCATGAGATTATAAGATGCCCCATTACTGGATACTCGTATAAAACAAGGCGGGCAGAAACTACCTGCATCACTTCAGTTAACTTAGTGTTCAAATATATTACATTACGTTTATTACAGTTAAATTAGTCTTTTAAATTAATCAGATTAGTATGTTTAATGCTCGTTAAAATTAACACCTTTAATTAAACATTAATTACCCACTAGCTAGTTTCAACTCCCTTATTCTCATTTGGGGCTAATTGTTTAGTCAGCCCAAACAACACAATGTGTGTCAACATTCAAGAATGGACAGAAACCGGTCTTGTTCCCTTATGGATTTCGTGAGAACATTCGAGGTCAAGTTTTTCTCATTTAGGGTACTGATTACAATACAACTTAACATTTCAGAACTAGCCAAAAACGAACATCACGTTTTATGTTAAAAGTTTATCGCTTAAATCTTCATTCATTACATTTACTACATTAGTGGACAGCTGCTTTGCGGTTTAATGATGAAGTAAGTAATAAGTATAATGGAAACTTGTCCCAAAGGCGGCTTTATATGGCGGCTACAGTATAACAAGAACTAGGTCACGCTACTTTGAAATTTAATGGCTCATGTGTACTTTTCATAAATATAACCCAGGCTATAACATCCGTTTCCAAATGCACTACAGTGTCTTGATATAAAAGCGTGCAACGAACTCATTTGCTGAAGGCAAACAAAAGAAAAGTTCATCAAGGCAAGGCGCCACTGTAAGCGAAAGCGTGGATAAAGGCGTTCTGTTCCTTGGTGACAGGAGGATCTGTCGACGACTACAAAAGGGGAATCTACTAAGCATTAATGACGAGAGGAAGGGATGAACAATGAAGACTATTTAACACTTCATAAAAGGTTTAGATTTAGATGGGAACGAAGCTGTCAAGAAATCTTTCGGACAGACATTTTTAAAGTTTGTAATCATCACATCAGCCAATTGACATGTCAGCCGCCTGCAGACAATGCGGTCGGCTTAAATTACAGATTCATATCGATGTATTTTCGCAAGGCCAATAAAGCATTGATTGTTATCCTTCACTTCTATCATCATTACAACGTTGAACAAGATCTGACTCTATACTATTATGGAGCTTAAGACTACGCCATTATTTCCGGTGGAAATCGTAAATAACACTGTAGTAGCTACAAAATGTTATGGTGACTCAACTCATGCACTGAGTAAACTCTGGATAGAATTGATAATACCACACTTCGCTCACCAACGCTTTAGTGTATTTCATTATTCTCAACTAAACATAACTTTTTATCGATAAACTAGAACGACAGCTATCTGATCATTTATTTGTTAGCCTTATCACATGAACTAAATATTAGTCTACAATCCAAATATGTTTAAGGAATTTAGAGTAATAATGTAAATGTTAATAAAGGTCATAGGTACATAGTCAGTACTAAGGCCAAATGCTAATCAATTATAGACAAGGATTCCTTAATAAAAAATACAGCAATGAACTGTATCTACTGCAGATTTGGATGACGTAACCAGGGCAAGACGGCGGTAGCTAATTTTGTTAACTGGAACGAACAAACATCGTGTACTAGTCTATAGTACCACAAAACTAATATTACGTCTCTCTCGATAATACCTACTTACGACTTGAAGGGTTAAAAATAATTTTCCTGCTTTTAGAGAACAATAGACAGAACTGAAAACACAATAATAAACCAATTATTTGCAGTAATAAACTGTGATATGAACCACATCGATCCGGGTCTACTGTTAAGATATTTTTAATGTTAAAGGTGAGATATTTTAGCATGATGAAGGTACGGCAGAGGATAAAAGGGCATTAAATACGCAACGACCGTGAACCTTTGACTGACACCGCGTAAATAACATAGGTAAGCCAAAAATAGAAACTAACAAAGGTACATAAGAGAAACTCCTCTTTTACATGATAAAATGGTACTCGATCTAGATTACTTACTCGGCTGATCAGTGACAGCTACTTTCGTTATGATTGAAACCTTTTAGCAGATATTGCTTATCATAATACATAAAAGCTTTCCTCCCGAACATTGAATAAATCAATTTCAGTGGAATTTTGTTAAATATCTAACAACACAGCTATTATCAATAAAATAAAGATTCATTGTCGAAAAAGGACGAATCAATATTTGTATGGCACACCACTATTCATCGTAAAGACGACCAAAATAGATAGATCGGGCATTCCAAATATTTTTCTGTTTTCGTTTAATTTTGCTATACTTTCTGCGCTAGCGTTGACGTCAAGGCATTTGTGAAATTAACAAGTATTCAATGTTCAACATACTTTATGTATTTATTATACCAAAATCACGTTAGTAGGAAACGAGTTCCTGGTCTAGTTTTTTTGTTACTTAGTGTCCTCGAAAAATAACCGACATTAGCAAACACGTGGCCGTGGCAGGCAAAGTTCTCATTTCAGCTCAGTGCTCATTTGGATGCTTCTTTTAAATTTTGCGTAAATTAACCTAAATACTTGGAAGTATGAAATGGAATTAAAATAGCAACATTTCTTATGCGTAATCTCTGTTATGTTTTAGAAACTTTCATTTAATCAAAAATCAAATCCTTTAAAAGCATTATTTATAGCTCAAAAATATGCGTCGTTGTAAGTCTCAAGGTTAACAAAGTTCACATCATTTAGGACAACATTTGCGATATCTCTATCTCTAGAAGTTATCGCATAAAGAATTCGAATGCGCAAAGCTGGTAATTTGCCAACTCGCGATGCGGTGCGGGCCTCCACAACCTTGACCGGCGACTGCGTCTACAAAATAAATCTGAACAAACATACAGCTGCACCGACAGGCATTCTGACAATTTAACAAGCATTGTAATGTTACGTGTAAGTTAATTAATTTCCTATTCAATTTCGGGTTCTTGCACAGGGGACAATGTATTCATTAAAATTGACTACAAGCTACAGCGCAATACGTTGTCCGCGCAATGTGGATAGATTAACTAAACTAGTTTCGAAGTTCTAACGTATCGAGTATTATGTTTTATTAGTGACCTCAATTTAGCAACTGACACTCTGAACATTTGGAAGTTATGAATGAATGTGTTTCTATACTTCGCATGATTTCATTTAACGGATTTGAGTGAGCGAGAGTACGGTATTTTTTGAACATTTATGTGCCCAAAGGAATTCGATTTAAACCTGTCTAGTTGAGTGTCTGCCAAAAGAGAGCATATTCACTCTCATGTATAGGTATATGAACATGTATAGCATACGAGGTTTCTGGAAATGAACTAGCTATTGATATTTCGGAGACCTCTTGTACACCTAATTGTATAGCCAAATTAAACCCTATATGGGGGTTGTCACTAGGGTTGCCATACCTTACCTTTTTTTTAGGGCGAATAAAGTATTTTTTTATTTTGTTAGAACAAAAATAAAGAACATTGCATAAAAAAGAGTACCTATTCATTTATTTGTCCTTAAAAACGTATTTTTTGTTGCTCTGTGCGACATTTAACAAATATTTGTCTTTTACGTAAATAGAGTATTTTAGCGTACTTTATTGGTGTCGTAGATTATAAAGTACGCCTACATGAAAAAGAGGACAATACTCTATTTTAGAGTACGGATGGCAACCCTAGTTGTCACTCTAAGTTACTGGTTTTGTGATTGCATTAAATTAAAATAAATAATATAAGAAGTAAACCCTATATAATATAGTAAGTGAAGCAAAGGATGTGTGTGAGGATCATAGCAAATGGAAATCTGTGGTCTCTGCCTACCTCTCCGGGAAGCGGGCGTGATGTATTTATGTAAATAATATGACGATTACTATTTTAGGAAACTTTCACGTTCTTTTGAATTTTGCTCATTTTTTTTCTCTCTTAAATAATGGCTTCGTGCGATCAGCACATTTAGCCAGTGTCACGTAAGATATTCTCTTGAGCCTCGACTTGCCGACTATCGGCAAAGACAATTACAAATTCTATTGTGTCTGACATGATATCCCCCTTGTCTGAAATTAAGACGCCTAGAGATTAGGAACTAACAATTGAATTTGTATTGTGTCTGGTTTTACTGACAAGATATAGGTATAACGGTTAGTAGCACGTGACAAAAAGCGAACGATTAGTCCTGATCCGTATGATCCATCAATATCTACGGCATGGCAGCGCAAGCCAGTAACTGATAGCGCAATTCGATCGAGTATCCAAGGAACGATGTAATAGATCGTATGCCCCCATTCGTGTACCTCACCGACAATCATACAATGTCGTCAGTTACAATAATTCTATTACTTAAAGCCGACAGCTTGTGTTACAAAATTATCGGCTTTAACATCAGAATTCTTTCCTTGAGCTTGTAGGGCCAATTTCGAAATTCGAATTCCCCGAACGTAGTCACAAGTCACAAGTCACAAGTCTTACTACTTCAATGATAACGGCCTCATGCGTCATCGTAATAAAAAACGGCACGTATGATATTCGTACCATAGCGTTGGTCGATTCGAATCCAGTAACGGTACTATAACGAACACCCACCCGCGGCTATAGTTTTAGTGTCGCGATTGCTGACCCACTAAATCCTAACAAGATTGAGCGTGCCAATTGCGTTGATAATAACAAAGTGAATAGGCGACTTTGTTATCTACGAATTGGCAATATACAGCGAGTCTAATCAGCCATTTAATAAAAATAAAAATGACGGTAATCAAAAGAAGCGTCCAAGAACCGACAACGCAATGTCTAATAGTTTTATTTAATTTAACAGGTGATATAATATTACACACGGCAACAAAAATAAAACGCGGTAAACTTAACCATAACTATGTGTAATAGTAGGTATATGGAAGAGGGCATGTCGCATGGCAAACTTTTGTGAACACACAAGTTCCACGTGCAGCCTGATCAATACAACAGTCGGGACGGCGACCGGCTGTCGCAACACGGCGTATCACCCCTAAACACAGCTGATTCTACCGTCCTTCCCCCTCAGCCAGTTCGTTCACCCCTCATCCCACACCCCTGAGTACCCTCTACTTTCGATGTCGTCGAAAACATTCGCAATGGATTTCGGAAATTCCCCTCGCAAAATAAAATTAGTAATATCCTACTGCAGTAATTGTGTTAGATAACTTCTAGCATTGAAATCGAATAAAACTACTTTCGTGCATTATTACCAATTTATAACATTTTGTTTGCATTGAGATAGTCTCGATGGCTTTGAGCCAAAATATGTCATCACAAAATTCGTATGTGACGAAAGAAAGATGTATTCGCGAAAAGGTTATGGACCAAGTTCTAAAGACTTAGCATATAAACCAGGCGTCCAGTCCGATGTGCAGTACGGGTATACTGAACAACAACAGCTTCAGTACGGAAAATATTTGAAGCAGCTGAAAAACGAATTCGACCAGCGTTGGTGCAAAACACCAAAATACTCGATAGCATTTTCAGAATTAGAAAGATTGAAAACTTTAGGCACAGGGGCCTTTGGAAGGGTTGTATTACTAAAGCACACAAAAAGTAATAAACTATATGCAATGAAAGTGTTAGAGAAAGAAAAAATAATAAAAATGAAGCAACTGGATCATACACTGTATGAAAAGCGTATTCTTGAAGCTATTCGGTTTCCGTTTACGGTTTCCATGGAATTCAGTTTCAAGGATAACAATTACATCTATTTCATAATGCCTTTCGTGCCAGGCGGTGAAATGTTCACCCATCTCCGTCGAATGGGAAAGTTCGAAGAGCCTTTAGCAAAATTTTACGCCTCTCAAGTTATATTGGCCTTAGAATACTTGCATTTTTGTAATCTAGTGTATCGTGACCTTAAACCAGAAAACATATTGATTGATAAAAACGGTTATTTAAAAATTACAGATTTCGGGTTTTGCAAAATTTTACAAGGAAGAACTTGGACGTTATGTGGGACTCCAGAATATTTAGCTCCCGAATTAATTCTTAGTAAAGGGTATGGTTTTTCGGTGGATTGGTGGTCTTTTGGTGTCCTTTTATACGAAATGAATGCGGGATATCCCCCGTTCTATGCTAGCGAGCCCATGAAGACTTATGAGAAAATTGTAGCTGGAAAATATAGATGCCCGTCAAGCTTTAATGCGGATTTGAGAGATCTGGTTCGAAACGTGCTCCAAACAGACATTAGTAAGCGATACGGAGTAATGAAAAACGGGGTAATGGATTTTAAAAATCACAAATGGTTTAGAGGAATCGAATGGGACACAATACTCAACTGCCGAACAATGCCTCCGTTTGTTCCGAAATACAAAACTCCTGGTGATACAAGTAATTTCGAACGTTACGATGAAGAACCGATAAAACCATCTTCTTATTGTCGATTCGAATCTGAATTTCTCGATTTTTAATTCATACACATGAATAAATGACATATTTTCAAGCATTAACTTATTTATTTGCTTAGTCATAGATATTTATTGCATCATGTTGTACATAGATCTTACAAAAAATATTAGTCTCAAACATGGCCCTGCAAGGGCATTGCAACAATGAAATTAATTAGGTACTAACTACATTGTAACTTAATTATTGCATATAATTGAAATCTTTACTTAATAACTTAATAAGCTTCTAAAACTAAAACATAAGTAAACTAAAACTAATTTTTTTGGGCGGTAGGCGTAAAACAGACAACAATCACTTCTAAAGTAAATTTATTATTTAAATTAAAATATACTGTTTTAAATTGTAATTTTTAGCAGTAACTATTCCTTTTGGTCTATATTTCGTCATATATTGTAGTAAACACTGTGTGATGATCATTTAAGAAATTGGCCTACACTAACCTGCCATCACTTTATTCACCACTACATTTTCTAAAGTTGACACACTGCACTGCTTCAATCATCAATAATGACAAGTATTGCTGCAATCCTCGACACACAGAAGTCCTTGGAATCCACTTTGATGCAGAGAATGAAGGAATTCGAAGTGCAGCTCAAGTCATCATCATCTTCATCAGATGGGACAAATGTGGCGCAATTGCATGGTGAGTTCAAATCCTTCAAAGATCTCGTTTGGAACATACTCTCACTCTTGAGGCAGCAGATTGGTGTTGTCATTAAAACGCTTGACCATAACGAGGCACGGTTTCGAAGCAAACATCTTCTGCTCTGTGGCGTTCCGGAGAAGCCTGGTGAGAATTTGTTGTCTACAACTGCAACACTACTCCAGAAGCATCTAGGTGCCATAGATGCTACATCATCTTCCATCAAGTCGTGTTATAGACTTGGCACCTCAAGTGAAGGACGTTCTCGTCCTGTAGTTGTGCGCTTTGCTGACCGTGCTTTGCGTTCTGCTTTGTGGAAGAGCAAGACCAAGTTAAAGGGCACCTCATTAGTGTTGAGAGAATTCTTAACCAAGACGCGTGAAGCTGTGTTCTACGCTGCCCGGACTCACTTTGGAATGTCTAATGTATGGACAAGTGACGGAAATATTTTCATCAAAACTCCGGATGGAAACCGACTGCGAGTCACATGCGATGAAGAGCTGGCTGCGGCTGTAAACCAGTTCCCTGCAAAGACATCAGTCAGCGAGGGCATGACTGTGGGCGGTCCGTCGGCGTCCCGCTCCCGATCGGTGCAAACTAGATCAAAGCGCAATACTAAGGCCGCAAAATAGTGAGTTTACAATGCTTCTCTTAATTGCTTTCTTGCTGTATTGCTTTTTACTGATCCGTGGTTAGTGCATCATAACTTTATGTAGGTATGTAACTTGCTGTTAGTCAATTTTGTAATGCTGGCCTTGTATCTCTTGTCGGTATCGGTCGAGTATGTTTGAGTTACCTGTTAGTTTACTGCTTACATAATGCTTTATAATAATTTGCACATTTGTAGGGTAAAACTATAATAATTAATTTTTTATACATTTCACACTAAACTTGTATTTGACCATAGTCAATGATGTTTTGTTTTGACTTAAATGACTTTGGCAGCTGTCATCCGTCATTCACTGCAGCCTTGTTCCTTCCACGTATAATTTTTTGATAAGAATAATAACATCGTAATTGAATTTTCGTTTTTTTTTTATTTTGTAGTTTTTTAAGTTGGTGCTGTTCCTTGGCACAATTATTTTTGATACTTTGCTAACTAGGATCAAGTGTTTTGTTACGCAGGTTACGCTTGATGATATTTTTTCTATTTTTAGGTCGGAATCTCACTGTGTGTCATTAAGAAATTTTATTGTTTTTGCCTTTAAAATTGTGTCTATTTTTATTTTTTGTAACTCATTGCCTGTTTATTTTCGATTTTGTGTAAACTTATTGTTAACATTTAACTGGCAGGATGTGCAGGTACTTATGTTTAAATTGTTAATTGTTTTAATTAATTCTATATTATTATAGATAGTGTGTGTGTAGGTATTATAATATTTTATTTTATTATTTTATATAAATTTATAAAAATGTCTGATTGTAGCAACTATGATTCTGCGGACGATGCTAACTCTTCGTACTACTCTCTTGACGCCTCCTCTGTGGATTTAGATGATCTTGGCACTCTCCTTGCGCGTGAACTTGCTTCCTTTCCTAACAGCCTGAAGATTTGCCACATCAATGCCCAGAGTATCCCATGCCATTACACAGACCTTCTGAACACCTTCTCCAAGAACACAGTTCAGGCTGTTCTAGTTTCCGAAAGTTGGCTCAAACCCTGCCTGAATTCGGTGTCCTACCAACTTCCTGGTTATGAACTTCTACGCAACGACCGTGTAGGCAAGGGCGGTGGTGGGGTTGCCATTTACTTATCAAGTGGCATTCCCTTTAAGTTGTTGGGCTCTTCTTCATCCAGGTACGGCTGTATGGAATACTTATTTCTCGAACTTAACGTCAAAGGTACCAAAGTGCTTCTAGGTGTCGTTTACTGCCCCCCCACTATTTCTTTTCTTTCCGAATTGGAATCTCTCCTTGAAACATATTCCACGGTTTACGAACATCGCATAATTATGGGTGATTTTAATACGGACCTATTAAAAAAGGATAGCCAATCCTCACGTCAGTTTCAATCCTTGGTCGCGTCTGTGAATCTCTCCATTCTGCCCCTTGGTCCAACACATCACAATCTTAACACAGACGATACATGGATTGACCACCTGATCACATCGTCTACTGACCGCGTCCTCAAACATGGTCAACTGCCGGCCCCGGGTTTTTCCAAGCATGACCTTATTTTTATTGCGTATGGAGTTAAACCGCCCAAGAATAGGCCCGCGTTCGTGCGCATGCGTAATTTCTCTAGGTTGAACGTTGAGAAACTCGAAGAAGACGCGAATGCCATCGATTGGTCGCCGATTTTGAATGCGGACTCTGTAAATGACATGGTAACCTCCTTTAACGCCGCGGTTTTGGGGTTGTTTGACGTTCACGCCCCCGTTAGGAGTGTCAGGCTTAGGCGGCCACCCGCTCCGTGGATTACTCCTCTAGTGCGAATTGCGATGAAGAGACGCAACAGAGCTTTTCGTGTCTACAAGCGGTGCCGAACCGATTCTAACTGGGAGTCTTTCAAACATGCCAGAAACAGATGCAACCAAATGATAAGAGGAGCCAAGCGCCGTTACATTCACCAAAATTTATCAAATTCTTCTCCTACTGACATGTGGAAATTTCTTAATTCTCTTGGTATTGGCAAGACTCCCTCACGACATTCCCCTTCCTTTCCTTTAGATGATCTCAATCGCCATTTCTCTTCTACTAAATCCTTTTCCGATACTGTAAAATTTCTTACTATTTCTAGAATTACTTCCTCTGCTCCATTATCAGCACACATTTTCTCTTTTACCCCTCTGACAGAGGATGAGCTACGTAAAATAATAGTGTCAATCAAGTCCAAAGCTACGGGATTCGACAACATTAGTAGGGTTATGATCACATCATTACTTTCCTGTTTCCTTCCTATACTTACCTTCATTTTCAATCATTCCCTCTCCACTGGTGTTTTTCCTGCCGTTTGGCGCAATGCGTTTACCATTCCACTTCCCAAAGTATCCAACCCCAGCTCTCTCAGTCACTTTAGACCCATCTCTATATTACCATTCCTCTCTAAGGTCCTTGAAGCTGCTGTCCACAAACAGCTTTCCTCTTATGTCTTTCGTAACGATATTCTTTCCTCCTACCAATCTGGGTTTCGGCCTGGTCACAGTACTACTACTGCTCTACTCAAAGTTGTCGAAGATATACGCGATGGGATGGAGAATTCACGTCTTACTGTATTAGTCTTAATTGATTTCTCTAACGCATTCAACGCAGTGGACCATGACATTCTCCTCTCTCTCCTCTCCCTTTACGGCTGCTCATCCTCTGCACTTCTGTGGTTTACTTCTTATCTTCGGGGGCGCCAACAAGCGGTGCGAGTCAACCAGTTAGTCTCTAACTGGTCCAACTTGACTGCTGGTGTACCTCAGGGCGGCGTGCTCTCACCTCTTCTCTTCTCCTTGTTTATTAATTCTCTTACATCTATTCTTTCCTCTTCTTATCATCTGTACGCTGACGATCTGCAGTTGTATGCACAGAGTGATCTGCGCAACCTCGACAACGCTATAACACTCCTTAACCAAAACCTGAATAGGATACGTGCGTGGTCGGATAGTTTTGGGATCTCTGTTAACCCAGACAAGTGTCAGGCCATCATTATTGGTAGTTCTCGTCAGCTCTCACAACTCAATTTGAGTAATACTCTGGCTCTGACATTTAATGGCATTGCAATCCCATACGCTACTTCTGTGAGGAACCTTGGGCTTGTCCTTGACTGCAGCTTGGGTTGGGAGGGTCAAATCCAAAATATTAGTCGTAAAGTACATGGGACTCTTGGCGCACTTTACAAACTAAGAAACTTTATACCGCCCAGCACTAGAGTTGTGCTCGTACGAGCTCTTGTTCATCCGCTTTTTGATTATGCTGATGTTTGTTTGTCCGATATTAATCAAATCTTTCTCAACAAATTGGATCGTCTTCTCAACAGTACTATACGCTTTGTCTTCGGTCTACGAAAATACGACCACATCTCTGACTTTCGAAACCAACTTAAGTGGCTCCCTATTCGTGAGCGTAGAAACCTAAGGTTGGTTTGCCTTCTTTTTAATATCCTTTTCGATCCACGCGTCCCGGTTTATCTTAAATCCCGCTTTCAGTTCTTGGGTGCTTCACACCAACGCCATCTTCGCTCCAGCACTAATCTGGTACTCCAAACTCCTTCTCATAGTACTAATTTCGTTTCTAAATCTTTCACTCTTACTGCTATTCGACTCTGGAATGCACTGCCTTTTGACGTTAGAAATGCTTCCAACAAGGTTGCCTTCAAGAGTTTAGCGCGTGAGTACTTTCTGAAATCCGTCCAATAGTTTTGAGCTGATTTACACTATGTTTTTGTCGTTTGTATATATATATTTATATAAAATATAATTATATATTAAGTATAATATGTATGTGTATAGGTATAGATATTTTGTGTATAATGCATGTACTTATGTATATTTGTGCTAGTAAAGTTAAGTGTTTCATTTGTCTCTTTTTTAAATTAATTGTAAGTTTCTAATAATGTCACCGCCTACAAAAAAATTATGTACACATTTACTGGTTGACTGTTAGAGAATGCCTTATGGCATTAAGTTCGCCATTTGCTGTATTTTAGGCAATAAAGTTTAAATAAATAAATAAATAAATAAGCTTTTTTAACCATAAAATTTTTAAACCAATTTACATAAAATGAAGGATCCACATCCGATTTTATATCATTTTGTGTTGTTTTGTTTGGACTTGATCTGAATTCGTAATCTGAATCAGTCACGTGCGTGGGGCTCCCCTCGCGATGCGCTGGCGCAGGGAACCATAATGACAGGCGACCGAGGGCACGCGTCGAAATATCTTATTTTTAGACTATGACAGGCACTTAAGATAACTCCAATGGTCTTTGTTAAGTACTACAATAATAAAGTTTGTGCTAGTTACTCTTATGTAATGACATGAGTTTATATGAAGTATTGCCTTCGTGGTCTACACTAGTCAAATCACAGATCTCTAGGTTCTATTTCTAGCAAGGGGTTCAAAGCTCGGTTTAGTTAATCTTGTTACAAGACTGAATAGCTAGCTGCATTGCTGTGCGGTTTAGATTCCCGTCTGAAGTAGACATTTTTTTCAACGTTTCTATATCTTTGTAGTGCTTAGTCAAGAGTTGAGATAACCAGGTTAATCGACATTTTCCTGGTACCTACAGCATCAAAAATAACTTGTATGTAAAAAAAATTGTAAACCAATGAGCAGAGATAAATAAAATCCTACACCGGTGACTTGCTACTCACTCAATAAACACAACTTTCCCAAAAATGTGAACGTGAATATATATATGTACATGGAAATCGTGAGTCGTTAATGTGGGCTCATTTAAGTCCACAATATTGTACAATCATAGTAGGTACGTACTTGAACTGGTAATAAAATATTTTGAGCAATACACCACTACCACGTCCTAACAGAAGAACAATGCGCTTAAAATGACTTAACACATAATTCATTTCATTCATTAAGCAAACTATTTCAAGAAACAACGTTACTAAGACTTTGTTCGAACCCCAGATTAAACGCTGTCTAATTTGAGACCTCCGGTGTGGTGAAGAACTTGGTAAATTACCATACAAAAGCTTTGTGATTAGGCACTCCATACTAAACGTTTTGTAGACACTATAGATAAAATCTTTGTAATGTAAAGTTTATTCTTATTATAATGTCTTATATTTCACGACGTGAAAGTGCTTCGTTTTCATCTCACCTTTTTTTCAACCGGGTTTTGTATAACTCTCCTCCTCCCCATTCTCTGAACCCAAAATAAGATATGGACAAGCAATTGGACAAGGACAAGCACCACTCATAGATTTGTCTTATTTCTTCATTATTATGATGTAACTAGCGGATCCTCGTGGTTTTACTCGCGTGGTACGTTCCCGTGGGAATATCGGGATAAAATATAGCCTATGTCACTTGGGAAGAATCTAGCTTTCTAATGGTCAAACAATTTTCTAAATCGGTCCTGTAGTTTCGGAGCCTATTAAATTCAAATAAACAAATATTTCCTCTTTAAAATGTTAGTATAGATATCGTCGTTATGTACTATAATGTTGCTTCGACATAGACATGTCATGTCAAAGAATCAGCACTACTGCATGGATTGCTTAAAAGTATTACTATTGTTTAAAGTTGGCCTAATAAATTAATAAAAGAAAGCTGCAATTCCTACAAATTACTTAAATCACGGAATACTCGCCTCACGTTCATCAAAAGTAATGATACAAAAGCACGCTATGAGTAAGAGTTAAGAAGTTATAAATTCAGAACTTAAATGTGGCACATCTTTGTCAGTTAATAATATCTAACATAGTGCTTATAATATAGTTGTAAGCTTCAAATTATCGATACATCTCGGACCATTTATAAAACAATAGAGTCCAATAGAGTCCTGGTCATGCAACTCATGTGCCGAGGCCAACCAACTGGAAAGTGAAGGAAGCTTGTTTCCGTCTCAAGATGGATGAAGACTACTTAGCAGGAAATTGCAAGTCTGCTCCCAACGGACAGTAAAGATCGAAATAATGAATAAGATGACAGAATATGCGTGGAACGACGCGTTCTGGTTTACCATATCTGCTTACAAATTCTAGACAAAGGCACTAAGTAAACGTCCTACCGGCGACAAAGGCATTTGTTGCGCAACACTCTTGCCCAACCCGAAGTTCTGATAGCACACTACATTTCAAAATACCTCTCTCCTCTTTTCATTTTTAGGGTTCAGACGTTCAAAAAACAGGGTCTTTATGTCAAAAAAAACGTATATTTGGACACCAAGGGAATCAAAATTTATAGGGTATTATCCGTTGACCTAGAATTATGAAAGTTAGTGAGTGTTACCGTCTTATACTGCTAGTATAAGGAAAATCTGAAAACTATACATTTGTAATTAAATCATTAAAAACAGGGTCTTTATGCCAGGAACGGCGGTCCAAATTTTGAATTGAGTTAACCGTGTCATGTGGGGTATCGTATGAAAGGCCTTCATTAACACAAGCTTAAATTTTTATAAATAGTTAATATTGCAAACAATTATGTATTTAAATCCTTTTTAGAAACAATATTTGGGCCTATTTAAAAGTGCAAAATAACAGTCAGTTCAATAGTGAAAAAAACTTAAAAAGCTTGGTTTCATTGTACTCAATTAATTCAAATCAAATGACAATAATAAAATCTTAAGCTTAGTCGTGTGAATGACTACAATAAAAGCGAACGGTTGATTACACAAGCGGTCGCCACGGACTTAAACACAGTTACATAACGTGTAAGGGCTTTGAAAGCATTACCGTCTAGCGAACGAGTTATCGAGCTATTGATAGTGCAAGATAGAAAGCTGACGGGTTCCTCAGGGTTTTCTACTAGGCCCAAAACTTTTGCTTAGGTTGAAGTAGGCGCTTAACACACTTTTTGTTAATAAGGTCGTTAAGGTGTGCGTCCTTTTGTTCTATAGTAAATTGTGCCGTGCCCTAGATTGTATTTGTTTGTATGTATTTTTTTACATTTAAATAAAAACAACCGTTTTTTTCTAATGAATTACTTAAATTCGTTATAAAAGAATTTCGGCAAAGGCCGATAAAACTATCAATGAATAGGGATAATGATTAGCTGAATATAACGATAAGCTAGTTAAGTTATTTTATCTTAATATATTTCCTATTCCATCCATTCATCCAATGTATTCAAAGCTAGCGGCCCGCCCGCGTAGACTCCGTACTCTCCCCCCCCCCCCCCCTTGACGAATTTCCAAAATTCTTCTTTTATACAAACAACAAAAAAGAATTAGCTAAATAGGTGCAGCCGTTCTGAAATGATGTGCGCACAAACATTTCGACAATAATAAATAATGTAGGTAGTACCATACCGTGTTCATCCCTATTTCTAGTAGTGTGATGAAAGTTACAGTTGTTAACGCCTTTAAGTAGGTCACTGACGATGCAAAGGCAGCAGTGTTCGATGCAGTGGATCGCAAGGGCGACATAAGAGGGTGATTTAAATAGGCTACATCGGGCGCTCTATTGATTATGATGAAGTGACTCTGCCACAGGGTTCCATGCTAGAGCAAACTTAATTTCATGCAATTTTGTGCATTATTTGAAATTAATACGTGTGCAGAACCTGCAGCTTATTGAAATTAAACTTTTCCGTTGTTTTATTGCCTAATAGCACATGAGTAAAGAAACGGTACAGAGAGAAAGATCAAACTTTTATGAGCTTTATATTAGGTATGTAGACAAGATAAGGTATGTAAGGCTGGTTTCACAGTCACGTGTTTGACCAGCGCCGGCCACACGCGCGCGCTACACTTAGTAGTTGCGCGTTTGAACTGCGTGATGACTATGAAACGCAACTACAGTCTAGTGTAATTGTAAGCGCGCGCGTGTGGCCGGCGCTGGTCAAACGCGTGACTGTGAAACCAGCCTAAGTATAAGTATTTACAAATTGCTCACTCTAAATATTTTTGTATTATAATTTTTGGTTTTTAATGATTTGTCATGCCGTTTGCGCTGCTTTACTTTCAATAGTTTGCTTGTTAGGGCCCGTCTGAATGCTGCGTGATGTTTGATCTCTTAAAACAATAATTTTATTTGAAAAAATGTTAAGAGCTTGAACTTTGTTCAGTAATATGCATAATTTGAATATCCTGATTTTCGTGTGCAGGTACTTGCGCCGTCATATTTTAATGGCAAATTAAGTCATGGAAAAGCATTGTCATGTAAATATTTTTTAGTTTGGTTTTGAGAAAATTTAATGCTGGATTTTTTGAAAGGAACTTCACATATTCTGTATCTTTGTCTTGTGTTATCGTCAATAATTTTAAGCACAAGGTCTTCCCGACCGACAACTTTTAACCACTCATGTCGTCTGAAAAAAAAGAATAATCAGAATGAGTTGTAATGTATTTTTTTAAACACTCATCATCATCATCAGCCTATAAACGTCCCACTGCTGGGCACAGGCGTCCCACGTGGACTAGCACGTGTGTGAAGGTCCACGTGAAATTCAAAGTGTGAAAATGGGTGAATCTACAAAAAAAATGAGGTTGCTTTTTCGACGCTGTCCGCTTCCTCACACGAATTTAAATATTAAAAATATGTTTACGCTCACACCAATTAGACCAAGATTCTATTGTAACTCGTTAATATGGTAAGGTAACTGATAAATATACATAAACATAGAAACACGCCCAGACCTGAAATCAATTTAGAAAAACAGTTTTTCTCTAAATTGACCCTACCGGGAATTGAACCCGGCACCTCAGAGATGGCGCGAAGTCAGACCATGCGTGCTAACCACTTGACCACGGAGTTCATCATTACCAGCCGTACGTATGCAATCGAATATTTACCTACATTGAAGAACACTTCACATAGGTACCTACTTCATTATTTCGTTCGCATAATAATGTCAAGCTTGGAAATGCAAACTATTTTAACGACAGTCGGTGATAGATAAGGTTAAGGTAATGACGATTCGGAAACAAAACAGCAAAATATTTGTAGATTCACCCAATTATTTATATATAAAAAAATAACAATTAAGTACCTACGTTAAGCCGAGTCTCCTGCGACACTGTTTTGTGATAACCTAACCTAACAACAAACATCTAACAAAATAAACGCATATTTTGTTAGATGTTAGGTGTTAGAAAACACAAAACAGTGTCGCAGGAGACTGTGTGTGACCCGGCTTAACATACATACCTACATAACATAAAGGTTTGTGTGACCTACTTAAACATATCTAATTTTAAATAGGTATAATCTGGTTTGGATTTACTTACCTAGTAGACTCCTTGGGATAATTGAAATATGAAAATCTTTTTTTTTTCTTTTACTATTCATACAAATGGTACAGTAAACAACAATTTTACAAGTCCAGAACTAATTATTTACACTTTCATCACTATTTACAGTTCATTTTTACAGACTCAGATTCTACTTAAAACAATTTCGTAAAAATATATAGAAGCACAAAACAAATAAGCCGCGTGCTTCGTGCAGGCCCTCAGTTTGTCCACTGGCCGAGCGAGCGTAAACCGGTTTTATCCAGTGGCGGCGCGTACGCGACACAGCGGCTAGTGGACACGCACACATGCGCCGTATGCTTGTAGTAGTTGACTCGCGACGGCGCGGTTGTATGTAGTTTTCACTCTGTACCGTTTCTTTACTCATGTGCTAATAGGCACTGAATTAGACCTTTAAAGCTAATTGCACTGTTTAACAATTAAATTAAGGTAAAGGCTTGGAAATTAAAGGGTAAACAATCAGCATGACATGAAACTAAGCTACGCTAATTATGTTGATAACACTATATTTTAACTAATTTATTAACGGTAGGATCTACCATGAATTATTCTAACATGGCAGCGAAATTAACACAATTTTACAATTGAAAAAGTAACTACGAGGTACTTTTGCAAATAAATAAGGTCTTAATAACGCGATGGGTATTTAACCTTATTCAACACCATTAAACAGAACCTAATAACAAACAGAACAACATTTCTTTGTGTAGCTGTGAATCGAGCGATAAAGTTTGCAGTCTGCACATGCATCTTGATAGTGCTCAATGGCCGCCGCAAGCCTGCTCCGAGAGGAGTTAATTTAGCAGTGTTAATTTAATCAATGCACTTCCCACGACACCAGCTTTCAGAGTTGAAACTTGTTATTTGTTATTTTGCATTCAAAACTTCTGTAGTACAAAATGCGTTATGGAAGGTATATAATAGATATGGTTAAGACACTTTAAGACAGCATTATCCGAATTACCAGATATTTAGCAGATGAAGAAAATTGTGTGAACGCGGCAAAAAATTTAACATTCTAGTGTATTGACGTAGTACTATTATTTATTCTGTGGTATTGATATCATTGGTCTTATTCTCTTATTTGATCGCAACTTTTTTAAAGACAAAGAAATTAATTGACTTGAAGTAAAGACGCTCGTGGCGTTCGCTTGTATGTTAATGCTTTGCGACACGGCAAGACACCGACGTCGTGGAGGAAGCACCTACACCTGCATACTAATTTATTACAACAGAAACGTAAACCGACCAAATGAAAAGATCAGTCAGTCCGTCCGCTTCTTACAATAGAAGCATACCACAACATTAGCCGGATAAACACGATCAGTATTCTTGGCAACAGGACCATGCCATGAGCCGCGAATAAGAATGATGTATTGTAAACTTTGGCTTCGCCAAATGTACGGAGCAGTTTCATTCGGTGCGCCAAATTAGACCGTAATCAAATAGCTAGAGTAGCGTTTAAATATTCATTAATATGTGCCACCATCCGGTTACACTCCTAAGGCCATAAGAAGCCAAAGCAAATCCTACTCCAAAAAGGCCATAAGAAGCCAAAGCAAATCCTGCTCCAAAAAGGCCATAAGAAGCCAAAGCAATCCTACTCCAAAAATGGGATAAATGCGTGCACAGGGTTCGTGAATCTTTATCTAAGCCAAACGAGAATGTTCTAGCTTACAAATTCGCAAAATGAACCACCCGCATGAAAATACATAATGAGTTGAATGCCAAAAGAGTTATTAGTAAAAACACTTCATTTAGCCTAAAGTCGCCAACCTTTCAAATGTAACTGAGAATACATTAAAATAAAAATCATCCTATTTGAACCGCTGACAGAGCGTTAGCGACAATAACGTTACAAACGCATCTATGACCCGTTCCATGTTTGTTTTTTTTATCAACTAGTCTGCCCTCACAAAAAAAGGGTGGGACTTACCTGTCTCGCCGTTTTAATGGGAATCACTGGAGTTGTTTACGCTCAAGAGTGACGTATTGTGGCTTCGTTGGCGTAAACGATGGAGTTGTTTTCTAGCGTTAACTTCATTCAAATACTTCCTTTCTGAGAACGGTAGTATCTTCATTATATACATGCACTGAATTACGTAGACATTAAGGTCGAAAATTTCCCTATTTCCCCCTAACAAGGAGAGCAGTGGACTGGAATTACCTGGTGTTATCGTCCCCCCGTATCCGCAGTATAAGCGACGCTCGAGCGAGCACGCCTATGCACCTGTCGCTATTACTTTTTGCTTTTGTATAATAATAAAGTTTATATCGCATAGTTTCCATATGAACTGTCTGGATACCGTACTACAGCGTGTGGCAGTTGTTTTAATGAAATATAACGATGAGGCATGACCAGAAGATAAGAGGACAGTCCCTATGAGGAAAAATACCCTGCCTCGTATTTAATTAATTACATAATTAATTAAAATGAAAGCATTTTAAATAAATGCCTAGTATCAATTTCGGGTCGACTGACTAACTCTGCCCAAAAATCAGGGCGATATTGCTGCGTTTTGACGCGAAGGACAAACAAAGATATACACATACTCGTAGTTATAATATAAATCTCTACTATTCATAAATATGAGTCTATTCATCAAACTGAAACAAAACAAGGACTAACCGCTCCGTTCGTTTGCCTGGTACAGAATAGATACCAAATTGTGAAAAAAATGTGTTGAATGTTATTTTATTGCAACGCACCCAGTGGAGCTAATCTACAGATATAATCTGGCGAGAAGATTGTGTACTCCAGTTCTATAATTGCTACTTTCGTCGCTAGCACAAATGTGCAATCCCGCTTTCCAACTAAACGACATCAAATGACAAGTGGTTTCATATGTGGCGCGTTTCTCCTTACTCTGATAACGATGTAATCATTTTTATTTGATACAAATGTAGAAAGAACGTTTCTGTCTTGCTATCGTTGCTGAGGCTCTTCTTCGAAGTTTTGGGAAAGAGGATAATCAGAATGATTTATTCAATTATTATGTAGAGATATCAAATGAAGCAAACGGTATGGAGATAGGTAGGTTAGGTACGTACCTTACGGGATATCTATGTTTTTTTTTGTGATTCACCACTATTACAAACAAACCTTCACGTCCTTCTTTGACAATAATGGAATAATATCATGAATTCTTGACCTGGTTGAACTACTGTTATCTTGTATTACAATAAATAAATAAAATCGTACTTTGATTTTGATTTACACAACTTTTTAAAGTCTCACATCACAACGCATGATATACTTAGAGCCGTATTTAGCATGCGGTTACAAAATCCCAATGTTTTGTTTTCGCTAATGTAACAAACCCTTGACAATGAAATCATCGATGTATGTTATGAAAATAAATCAGCTCATGGGCGCCAGAGAAATTGAACTTGCGACAACAGTGATCAATTGATCATTCAAAACACCTAATTAGAAGATCGATTCCCATGGCATGCGCGCCCTCGCTCCCACAGTCTGAACGATAAAATACGAACGCAAATTCAATGGTATGAATGGCATAATTGGATTTACGACGGTTTCTTACATGCGAGCGACGATGTCAAACGGTTTTCAATGAACTTCTTATCATCATTAACAGTATAATTACAATCACAGCCTAGTGTGTTGTTGGAATTTTGGATATTTAATCATACTTGCATTCACACTAGACTATTACGTATAGCTATGACCCATTGCTCGGAACAAGGGTTTTGGAAATGTTTATGCTCCATTTCGTATGCCATACAAAAAGTACATAGGCCATGTTCATAGTTAGACAGTAATAATATCATTTAGGGACCGAGTGTTTAAAAATTATAATGAAAGAAAGGATAACATAATCTCGAGAATCGTCATTCTTCGTTGTCTTGTTATCATATGAAGAACAAAGAGGTTTGACAATAGCATTCGGAATAGGTATGATGTCTAATCTAAGAATGTATTATGACGTGTTGCCGAATATATTATACTTTTAGGTTGACAAGTCTGTCTCCACAAATGTCACGGTAAAACGCTTTCACCAACCGGTAGTCGACGAAACATGCGGAGTGTACACAAATGAGCTTGCATTTAAAATAGCTGCTCAATTGGGTTTTTTTTATTTGTTTAAAAATAATATTAAGTACAGTGTATTGTCACCTTTTCACTCGCAATCTAAATAAAATTTATATCATGCATGTAGTGAAACCGTCACGTGTTTCACGAACTTTTAACTACAATTTTGTAGTCCTGCTCCTGCGATCTATAAAGTCTTTATATTAAGAGTATTATGAATAAATTAAAGCGAAGTTAGAGGTTTTCTAGAGTTCTCACCACCATGAATCTTTTTTACTTGAATCGTAGCATCGAGAATTCAAAAAAGAATTTAGTGTTCTGAGGGAGTACCTCAGGGAACATTGTTAGGTTCATTCTTGTTTAGTGAAAATTTTTATTGCTTTTAGTTAAAGTTCATGTAAACCCATTTCCAGAACTAATAGTTTTAGTGATTATTATTTCTATTATGTAAGATATGCGATATGCGCTTGCACTTCAAAAGGCAAGAAGCAGCATCACTTACTTCATACAATATTACATTCATCATAATTATAAAACAAATGAGAGTCCAAGAAACTAAAAGTAGAAAGTAACAGGACTTTTGGTAAACACAGGTATTTTTTATTAGAAATGTCAATACCTAGAGTTCCTATCATAATCTTCATTTTCCATCATTTCATTCAGCTTTTTACATTGGTTAAACAGATGCAGTTTCAGCAATAGGAAATTTTGACTGGCTTTCATTCAAGATAGATATACTGCTTGTGCTGCCAAGCAGTACAGTTACTGAATTCAAAAAACTTATTATTTTTAATAGAAAGGTTGGATCGTTACAATTAACTAGATAAATACATATAAAGTTCCCAAATTGATTTCCTAAAAGATAACAAAAGCAAGGTTGTATTGCATACAAATACAAACCCTTACTCTCCTTCCTCCCTTGCGTAGAACTATATTACAATACCAATTTAAACCCTTACCAATTTTAACCTGATGTTGACTTTTTGTTGGCGCAAATACGAAGCTCTTGGCGAGAGCTATGTGTGAGTGCTGTTTGGGGTGGAAACGCTGGGGCCGTGGGGGCCAGAAGCTCGGCGTTTCGTAAAAGATCTGTCGAAGCGCCTTGCCGAGGTCTCCGGCGACCGGAAGGCTGGCAGCTCCTTTGGTCAACGTATCAGTTTAGCCATACAAAAGGGCAATGCTACCAGCCATTTCTAGGACTTTGCCGCGCGGTAGCGAGCGGTACACTTATATAGATATTTGTTAATAATTTATAAGTTCTTTTTAGGTTTTTAGTTTAAAGTTATTTAGTTTTAGTTTTTAAATTTATTATTATTGTTGTTTTGTTTTTGTGTAAATTAATAGAAGAATATTTTTATTAATTAAACCATATTGTTCAGTTGTTGAGAATTTATTTATTCATTTATTGCATATCACATTACATTGCAAGGTGTTAAAACTTAAGCAAAGGAATACCTGTGACGCCCTGCTAGGGCACAGCAAATAAGAGGGCTAACTACCTATTTAAAAAATCTAGGTAGGTATCAAATTATGCAAAGATTTATTCATACAATAATTTGTATAAAATAAGCTCACCAAGACTACACATACATCCAACAGCGAGGAGCGGTGATAGGCTCACCACCTGTCGCGCTGCAGCACATGTGCAGTCGATATTTGGTGAAAAGTGGACTATGGTAGAGGACTGCTTTTGCAGTCCTCATTACCTAGTATCTGACTAACCCTTCGACGATAATAACAGCATTCCTAGTAAAACATTAAGGCTGGTTTCACAGTCACGCGTTTGACCAGGGCCGGGCACACGCGCGCGCTACACTACATAGTACCTAGTTGCGCGTTTGAACTCCGGCGCTGGTCAAACGCGTGACTGTGAAACCAGCCTAAGCCATTTACTCCTGAATTAACTATTTTTGCAGGATTTACTTGAAATTTTATATACACAGGTTTCATTGATGACAAATAATCGATAAAAAATCGTAAAAAAATTATTGCAGTTGAAGAAAAGGTGGAAAATGGCGTGTCGTAAACGACGCAGTATGAGAATGTACTACTACCTTTGTTAATTTATTATTTAGATTTAAGTCGGCTCCATAATAAATAAATAAATATTTGATTTATGTATTTTTCATACATGTGATAATGATGATGATGAGTGCTACTTTTTAGAGGCTTATAAGTTTTTTAGACATAGTCGATCCTTTACTAAATGATCATTATAAGCATACTACAATCTTCTTCTCCTTCAGCGTATCTTCCATCGTCCACTGCTGGACGTACACCTCTTCAGACTTGATGTCGTCGGACCAATGAGCAGGAGGTTTGCCGATGGTCCGCGTATCCGTTCTTAGTCTCCATAGTAAAACTCAGTTACTCTATTTTCCATCATCACAATGGCAGAGTTGGCAAGCCCAAGCCCCCTTTGTCCTTGGTTGCCGATATTAGCCACATTTGTACATTGTCTGATGATGTTGTTTCTTACTCTGTTGTGTAATGGTTATTCCCAGCATGCTGCATTCTATCTTCTCCATCTTTTTTTGGCTGACTTTTAAACCTTTGAATTTTATTGTGTGATAGTAAGAGTATGTTTTGCATTGCACTGGTATGTCGGACCGGAACACAGTCTTTAGCTTTTCGAAGGCTGCCCATCGAAACTGAATTCTAAGGCTTAGCCACTGTAGGGGCATTTACCTATACTATATCCATTTCTCTTTATGTTGGGGGTTAGTTACTCGCGCCCGTAGGTTTACACTTGAGACCCTACACGTGACCCTTGGGTGGTGCTAAATGAGTGACTATGACTGAGTGGTAGAGCCACGCTGCGTTGCAGCACTCATTGAGCGGGCTCGCCCGGCGCCTCTCACGAATATCCGGCGTGAGATAACGGCACTTGGTGCTGTTCTGTGTTTCGTCCGGCCAGTGAGGATTCCGGAGGCCCATCCCCCCCTTCCCCACTCACAATTCCTATTCCTTCTATAAAGGCCGGCAACGCGCCTGCGATTCCTCTGGTTTTGCGGGTGTCCATGGGCGGCGGTGATTACCAGTGGTCGGAGTAGGTATATTGATTTTAGATACTTGCGTCATGATATCATAACATGGACATGCATTTCTTCCGGAATGTACCGGAGTTTCCAAAAATTTGGTAAATAGAGTAATAAAATAAAAAACCATATGTAAGCAAACAAAATTGTTTATTGTTAATACAAATAATCATTATTACAGTTTTATTAAAAATAATTATTTTTAATCCTCATCGGTTACAAGTTCTACATTTTGATTTTCTGTCTCTATACAATTAAAATAAATAACTATAATTTTTTCAATATTTTCTAATTTTAAGCTATTTCTTTTAACATCTAAGATCCATTTGTAAGTGGAAAATGATCGTTCAACATCTGTAGATGTCAATGGAGCGAATTTGAAATAAAGTTTCTGATTATTTGCTACGCTTTTTTCAATACTCTCGCTGTATTCTCTAATTGTATCTAAATCTGGATTTCGTTCCATAACTGATTCTATTTTATTTTTTATATTCTCATTATTGCACTCGTTAAGCGTAGCCCTTACTTGATCAAATACTAAAAGTGAATCAGCTAGAGATAAATTTTGTTTTTGTAACTCTTTTAGGGCTAGTAGTATAATAGAGTAATTTTCTTCAATATATTTTAAATCATTTTCTAAATTTTGTTTTTCCAAAATGTTTTTTGCGTTTCGTATGGCTATAGCATCAGAACTGCTCAAGCAGGATAAAACTTCTTTTATTTTATCTAAATGTTGAGCGTAGTAAGATGCTGCCTGTAACCAAGTACCCCATCTGGTAATGACTGGTTGCGGAGGCAACGGTAAGTCAGGATATTTTTCTTTTAAAATGTTTACCCTACTAGGAGCCTTTAAAAATACTTTTTTAACATTTGATATAAGAATATCAACATCGTTGTATTCTGACCTTATCTGCTCACTTACACGATGAAGAGCGTGCGCCAAACATGTCACATGCTTCATTTCAGGTAAGTAATGTTTTAAATTTCGCCCTGCAGATAGCATGTACGCTACACTGTCAGTGCAAAGCATTAAAATATTGTCAACTTTCGCTTCAAAAGTGTTTTGCCATAAATTTTCTAGACATTGCAGTACAAATTGTGTTATTGTTTGTCCATTTACTGCTGTTAGCATTTTACAAGCAATCAAATAAGGCCGGCCTGCACTATTACTAGGATGCAATGGTTTTATTAGGAAATTGACTATGTATCGACCAAAAATGTCTGTTGTCTCATCCAGCGATATCCATAGTTTCTCATTTTTATTAGTTTCATAAATCGAATTGATTTTATTCCTATAAAACTTCTCCAAATAAACTTTTCGTAACTGTGATTCGTCAACCACTTTACGATTGGTACAAACGCAACAACAAGTACTGCACATATATTTCTGAAAAAACTCTTTGAACGCTGGATTTTTCATTTGCGACCAAGGAATATTGCATAGAATCAGGAACTTAATGAGGTCGAAGTAAAATTCCTCTTGCGGTCTCTTAAATTTTCCTTGATGTACAGCGCCTTCAATGTGTTTGGTAATGTTGCCTCTATTCACAGCTTTCAAATGACTTTCACACTTTGTACAGTATATAGTGCCACTAGCGTTATCATAAAGTAGCTCAGGATAGTGCAATAACCACTTTTGCACTGTTTCAGCCTTGACCTTTGCCATATTTATTTATATCTCACCTAAAACAATGATTTAAATTTACAATATATACATACACAACTGTAAAGTCGATAATGAAATTCTGTTTCATATAAAGTGTTTTTTTTAACTGAAGCGGTGATAGCCCTGCGGTGTGCGTACCGGACTCTCATGCGCTGTGATGATTGCTATAAAGTGATTTTTTTAACTGTTTCCAAGTTCTAAAACCTTCTTAAATAGTGAAAATAATTAAAACTTACCCGTACAAAAACAACTTCAAATGGGCCCAATCCAAGAGTAATAAATCGATGTCCGTAGTTATAAGCCAAATTCGTCGTTTTAAGTAGATTTCAGAAGACAGTAAACAAGCCAGGGTCAAGTCAAGATATTCACAACACATAAAATAAGCGCACTCCACGAACCGAAATAAGTGAGTGAGCCACTTGGTCTGGATGTCGGTGCGAGCGCATTGTTTTCGAACAAACAGTCAATGAGTCATCCTGGATACTTGATTCTAATTGGTCAGATGCGTTGAGCATAGAGATAAGAGGACAAAAGACCCTGTTTGCCGGATGTCGTGTGTTGAAATGAATATTATTATTATATCATTTTATACATGCTTAGGCTTTTACTCCAACACTTTTACTACAACAAGGTTTTTACACACCAGTCATTTTTTACTATTAAATTCTGGTCATCTACGCCACTAGCAGCATAGCGTTGAGAGTATTGATACATTTTTAACTAGTTTCATGTAATAATTTCGATGTTTCGGTATTTTTATCATAATAATCCGGAAACTCGGAGGAGTATCCATATTAACATATACGTTTGATGTCAGTGACCTTAATTCAATATACCTACTCCGACCACTGGTGATTACTCTCCATCAGGTGACCCCGCCTGCTCGTTTGCCTCCTTCTAATGTATAAAAAAAATGTTCCTTTTGAAGCTTTTGAAATTCAGATTTCAAGCTGTATTTTTGGGAACACTTTCATTCACAGAATTGTTATGTCGCCTTTTAGAAAGCTGTTCTGAAGATATTATAGACTTAGTCATCTTCACTATCATCAGAAGTATTTTTATGTTCGTTTTTAACAGGTGCTCTGAATTGAGACTCAGGGAGATTTTGAATTAACGCATAGTCTTCATCTTTACAATCTTCATCTGTAACTTCCCTGTTTATTTTTAGTGGTGGCATGGTAGGTAAGTATCTGGAATATTATTCTGATCTTTTTGCTTTAATTTCTCAATCATATCGTCTGTAGTGAGTGGTTTGTGTAAAATCCAAAAGATGCAATAAGTAAATGTACTATTATCGCAATAGTAGCACAATTTCTTACTGTTCTGAACAGCAGTGCGAGCACGGATCTTTTATTGCCCGATAAAATGATATTAGACATCGACAAATGGACATCGGCAGTACTTGAACTGTCAAATTTTATCATCTAATGTCACTTTATCGGTCGATAAAAGATTCGTGCTCAGGGGGCAGATATGGAAAAAGGCAAATACCCAGTAATATGTTATAAAATAACCTTTATCGTAACTAAATTTTAAGTTAATTTTGACTTAATTCTTGCGTGTAAACAGTCACTTAAAAGCTCTTTAGTTACAAGTGGTAAGTAAACGATTTAGTGGACAAGTGAACAAGTAGAATAGAATCGAGTCTATTTTTTGAGTAAGTAACCGCCCCTACCGCACCGCTTGTATTCCCCGGTAGGCGTGGCTTTCAACTAATCTGTCATTTAGTTGACATGTGGACGCAACAATTTAGTGTAGTATTTAGTGAAGTAAATAAGTTATTGTTTGCATAGGTCTATCTGGGGTTCGAACTCCATTACCATAGCTGTTACCATAAATAATTATAATCGTAACAACTTAGGTGGAAATGAGGAGCTCGATGGCGCAGCGGCTAGCGCATTCGGATTACAATCTCGCCCGCTAAGCAACTTTCGCAATGCCGGGTCGCTGGATGGGTGACCAGACTAAAAAAATCTCGAGCTCCTCCCCTCCGTGCTTCGGAAGGCACGTTAAGCCGTTGGTCCCGGTTGTTGTCGTAAGATGGCAGTCGTTAAAACCCACCAACTGGCATTGGGCCAGTGCGGTGGGTTATGGCCCAATATCCCCACGTGCTATTGTTCACGTGAGAGGCCTGTGCCCAGCAGTGGGACGTTTATAGGCTGATGATAACGATGAACTTAGGTGTAACAGTTTGGATGATCAGATTATTTATATAATTATTACATTTAAAGTACCTAATAAAGTTATTGAAATTTTTTTAGCCACCTACAAACTTTTACTTTTATTATTATATCTAGGAGTCCCATTTATAAACATCGCTCTTACAAGATTAGAAAAACACAAGGGTTTACTATAACAATAAAATAGTAATTTATATTCCATTGAAATTTTTTAATGTTTTGATTTTTTACGAGTTTTAACAGACAGTTTACTTAACTAATTAAGTAGGTAGGTCTGACTTATCCTACTAAATCAATAGGTATTGTTGGATGATAAACGAATTAAATATAGCACGGGAGATTATGTACCTACTCTACGGTACACATTTAACTGTACTAATATTACTCGAAAGTAAATAACTTTTATGAGAGAAGCAATTCCAATAAGATTTACAAGAAGTGATGTTAGATGTTACCATCACCAACCTACCCCCTGATTAATCTCTATTAAAAAGCTAACTAACCACAACTACCTAGGTACTAAATAAAATACACTTTGTTGATCGATTTGACAAACATGCGGGAGTTGCGAGACGCTAAACTACATTGGTACCACATACCATACCGGCAACACGAATGCGCAGTAAATATAACAAAAAATACAGAATTTCGAAAATAAATGACAAAAGTAAGTTTACCAGCTAATAACAGATAGCACAGAGAAGCAGTAACAATTCAGGATATTTATAAACGCAGACTTACCAGCAACCACTGTATCACTCAAGTCATACTTTACAGGCTTCGGGAAATCTCGTAATTTACGTCCACTTAATTTTAATTCACCACTCAGATAAGCATCTTCGAGAATCCTTTCTAACGATTTTGTTAACTGACTGTGAATATTATTGTGCCCATTCATATTTACACTCACACACGGCCCTAACACGGCCATATCCCATCTGCCGCAAAAGAAGACTGAACTGAAGAAAATAATTTCAAATTATTTGTCTATGAATGAATGCACACTTTTTATTGGTGGTGAAAAGTAGCTGCGTTCACGCCACTTCTATGTTGCCAATGGATTGACGTTTCGCTGTTCCAGTTGTGTTCCAGTTTGTCATGCTAGGACAATAACCGTTATTGTCACGTCACGTTACGTGCTATGTATCAAACCTAATTTTTTTGAGCTTTTATAACGAAATAAAATAACTTTTTAAAACTTAACAACGTCAATAAAAACTGTACATTTACGGTTCAAACACCACACACACATCACTATCTTAAGCAATTTTTCGGATTCCTCAATTTTGCTTTGATTTTATTGTTTCTGAATATTTGATTTACCACGCAAGTGTGTGAATCATCAGCATTCCCATCAGTCTATCAACATCGCACAGCTGGGCACAGGCCGTTCCACATGGCATGGCATAAACAACATTGGGATATTGGGCCATTACTGGCTAAATGCGTTTTGGTGAGTTTTGAATAACGACTGCTATCTTGCGACAACAACCAGGTGGATTATGTATAACTTCTACATCTATCGGAATTCGTAATACCTTTCAAGTAGAAGTACATTACGTAAGTTTGGTTGGTACTTATTTTAAAATTAGTTTTACGGTCTTATTGGACGTAGGCTACAAAGCTGCCAAGCTCAAAATAGGGTTGGGCTGGTCACGTTACTGACCGCTGGGTCACTGCACTATGGGGGTTCCTGGAGATGGACGACGCCGCCGAGGTCGACCCAGAAAAATGTGGCGAGACGATCGAGACCTACTCTCTAATGCAACTGTCAGTTAAAATGATGAACAACCCAGGAAATTTGTCGTACATTGCGCAAGCGCTCTGTATTTTTCACTAGCAATGGGCGATTTTCTGACAGCCCAAATTAAAAAATAAAAAATAGTTCAAAAATACTCGATAGATGTCGTTTTATGAAAGCCGAACCGTTCCTACCTAAGGGCTGTAATAAATTCTACACTTTTGCTTGTCTATCAAAAACATAAAAAAATAGTACTTACAAATTTTTATTCAGGATCTCCAGGACCTATTTCTATTTTGGAATGGAATAATTATTACGTAGCCATACACGTGTTCTTCATGGACTCGCCTTTTACTAAGCACCATACTAATCTATGCTAAGCGCCATCTATGAAGTCATTTACGAACCAATTTCTTTTTTTTTGGATCTCGGAAAATCGCCCATTGGCAGAAAACTAAGTAGTGTACGACGAATTTCCTTGAGTAGAGAAAAGGCAAGGCCTCCTGGACGCACATCAGATGGACTGGCAGGAGGTGGCTCATGAATTCAAGATAGAGATGGATGGAGGGACTTGGGGGAGGCCTTTGCCTAGTAGTGGGACAGCAAAAATAGTTTTACATAAGCAAAATAGCAAAGCAATGTACTTGTACTTACTTATAAGGTATTGCATTATGTGTTGAAATTAGACAATTATGGGTGGCGCAAAAGTCACGACTGGGTTGCCATTTTTTATTTTATTTTTTACATCTTTTCATCTTTTCAAAATTCATCTTAATTATTATGAGATACTTAATAAAAAAAACACTCATAGAGATATCTTTATATTTGGTTTTAAATAAAAATTCCATCACGTAAATGACCACCATTTCCAGCTTCATAAAGACGGGCTCTTTCAAGAGCACTTCTCATTACTTTTCTCAGAACATGAGAAGTTAGCAACCAGCTCGAACGTTGGCCTTCAGCTGCTCGATTGTCCTGGGTTTATTAATGAACACCTTGTCTTTTAAATAACCCCAGACAAAATAATCTGGCGCTGTTAAATCTAGAGAACGAGCGGGCCAGTTAAATGTTGAAAATCTCGATATAAAACGCTCGCCGAAAGTCTCTCTTAGATCGGTCAATGTTGCTCGAGCCGTATGCGCTGTGGCTCCATATTGTTGGAACCACATTTCTGGACTGTCAACAAGAGCTAGCACTTAGAAATTTTCAATAAAATTACGATATCTCAAGCCATTTACAGTTACAGCATTTTCGTCGTTGTCTTCAATAAAATAGTTCCCAATAATCCTTTGTGATGACGATGATAATGAAGATGATGATGATGATGACCAGACTGTACACTTGATGGGGTGTAATTCATGCTGGTGGACTTCTCTTGGATTGTCCGTACTCCAATTTCTGCAATTTTGTTTGGTAATGATAATGAAGCCATTCAAATGGAAATAAGCTTCATCGCTCATTATTAAACGATCAATGAAGTCTCTTGAGCCAGGTCTTGAATCCGAACCGCATAATTAAGACGTTGCTGGTTGTCAGTTGCTTAATATGGAAAGATTTTTAAATCCTGTTTCAATATTCGTGTCGGTTAATATCAAAAGTGGCTGAATCCTTACTAAAGCATTTTTCACGAACTGCAATATTCTGTAACAGATACCTGAAATTCGACTTGTACATTATAGAAACTAGAAGTAGGTTCAGCTTATATTATTTTTAACCCCTTGAGCACCGTAAAACCAGACACCATTGATAATCAATTGTTTTGCGACAGCCGGCGGTCTTATGATCCAAGGATCATCAGGTCAAGACCTATTACAGTATTTCGTGTAATTTCATTATAATATATTACACTTATTATCTACATAAAACGTAAATTGAATTTGGATTTATTTTTATTTTATTTTATTTAACCAGGTTTGATATATTGATGTGGATTTAACTAGTTTTGAAGGAAAACATACCCATGTATTACTTCAAAACTAGTTAAATCCACCTGGATTTAGCTAATTTTGATCTGACATTGTCATTGAATGTCAGTAGCAGTAAAGGCCATATTGAAAAAATGCGATGCTGTGATCGGCCGTAATGGACATTACCAGTTTTGAAAAATGCGTGGTGTCGATCTTACCGAGTTTGATATAAAATCAAACTTTGGACACCATGTTTATAGAGTAGCGCTTGCGTCCCGTCCCCCCCCCCACCCACGGGGGCGATCGCATCATATTAAGCCTATATAAATCTCTCCAGGTTTATGGCAATTTCATGGGGTTGTTTAGTCAGTAGGAGTCTGACATAACTTCGCCAGCCGCCTGGTGTCGTACTCATGTAGAGTTCACCTCCTCCCTCCCCTCGGTGTCCGGGAGTGTATCTGCTTCACAGGCGAAAAAAAAAAGATTTAATACAGTAAAACGATGGATTCATCCGCTTTTGATAACAGCTTAGATTTGATAACAGTCTTAGACCATACTAACATGACGATTGAGTTGCCATAAAAAATATTTTTTTACTATTACGGATTTAACCAATTTTGTTATCTCCTTATTTGAAGTGACTCCTATGAATTCCCAGCTGAGACGAACGCCTACGCGTTGATGTTGATGATTCTCCTCTACACTCGCTTGCACTCGCTGAATATTATTAAAAAGGCGATCGCTCAGATCCGTCTAACTACAGGCCAATAGCTATTACCTCTTTACTCTCCAAAGTAATGGAGTCCATTATAAACCGCCAGCTCTTAAGGTACCTAGAAGAGAACCAGCTACTAAGTGATCGCCAGTATGGTTTTCGTCGCGGTCGATCGGCTGGTGATCTTTTAGTGTACCTTACTCACCGATGGGCGGAGGCAGTCGAGAGTAAAGGGGAGGCACTGGCAGTTAGCTTGGACGTAGCGAAAGCTTTTGACAGGGTATGGCACAGGGCTCTTTTCTCTAAACTTCCATCATACGGGCTTCCTGAGAAATTGTGTTCATGGGTTGCCAGCTTTCTTACTGGGCGTAGCATCAGAGTCGCAGTCGACGGTTCGTGCTCCGACATGAAGCCCGTGAATGCTGGAGTCCCGCAGGGGTGTGTGTTGTCCCCTACTTTGTTTCTTCTGCATATCAATGACATGCTGCATAACAGCAGCATTCATTGCTATGCGGATGACAGTACTGGGGATACGCTCTACACCGGGCGAGCTAATATTTCTCTGGAAAGCGTCATCGAGAGCCGGAATAAACTTGTGACTGACACCGAGAACATGTTAAGTCATGTCTCGGATTGGGGCCGACATAACCTAGTCCGCTTTAACCCCTCCAAAACACAAGTTTGCGCATTTACCGCGAAAAAACATCCCTTCGTCGTACCTCTGAACTTTGAGGGAGCTCCCCTTGATACCAATCCGATTATTGGAATCCTTGGCGTCGATATTTCGAGTGACATTCAGTTTCGTGGTCATTTGGAAGGTAAAGCTAAATTAGCTTCGAAAAAGCTGGGTGTGCTTAATAGAGCGGGTCAGTATTTCACGCCGGCCCACCGTTTACAACTGTATAAAGCACAGGTCAGGCCGCATATGGAATACTGCTCCCATCTCTGGGCTGGAGCACCCCAATACCAACTCCTTCCATTTGACCGCATTCAACGTAGAGCTGCTCGAATTGTCGGCGACGTGGTTATTTCAGGTCGGCTCGATCCACTGGCTCTTCGGAGAGACGTTGCGTCTCTCTGTGTATTGTACCGTATATATCATGGGGAGTGTTCTGAGGAATTGTTCGGCTTGATCCCTGCCGCTAATTTCCTTCACCGCACTACACGCAATCGACTGTCATTCCATCCACATCACCTTGATGGATGGCGGTCTACTACTGTGCGTTTTTCAAGAAATTTCTTGCCTCGAACTACAGTGTTGTGGAACCAGCTCTCGGCGGCGGTATTTCCGGACCGTTACGACTTAGGGATCTTCAAGAAACGAGCCTATTCCTTCCTTAAAGGCCGGCAACGCGCCTGCGATTCCTCTGGTTTTGCGGGTGTCCATGGGCGGCGGTGATTACTTTCCATCAGGTGTCCCGCTTGCTCGTTTGCCTCCTTCTGCTATAAAAAAAAAAAAAAAATATTGCCTGCACTTCGAGCAGAACGTGATCTTTCAGTGCTTGGAAGATCGGCTACTGAACTTATCTGCAGAAAAAGAGCCGCCAAGCGACGAATTATCTGTTAGGAGGGAGAGTTACTCACATGAAAATGGATACGCTCCCTGTATTTGAATTATCGACTGATGATGTTGAAAACAAACTCTATGATTATGGTACGTTGAATAACGATAAAATTATCCATGCTGAATCTCCTAAATATATTTTATAATATGTGAAAACAAAAGAATAGTAAATGTGAGTACAAATGAAAGATTTCAATTTTTAAGCCCCGTCGTTGGATCAACGGCTTTATGTGCCTTTTGAAGTACGGAGGGGAACAACATGTTTTTATATTTGTCACTCATCCAGTGACTCGACATTGCGAAAGTTTCATAAGCTGTTAGTAAAGCCAGACAATGGCAATTCAATTGTTAGTAGGTTTTCTCCAGTAAAACCAGTAAAATCTCAAAACCGAACTCCTTTTTTTAACTGCTGCGCCATCGTGCACCTCGAGTACATGAAAAATCTCTGCCTATTCCGAGCTCCAGGTATTCTGACCTTTGCTAATAAAATCAAAACAGGGACTCAATCACACTAAGCACCAACGATATTACCACAACTAAACCTTTACCGTTCAGCCGACTTCGTATAGCGCTATCGCGTGTGTCAAACGCGATAGCGCTATAAGGGTGTTACCAGACCAATCGATCGATCGTCGATCGACGGCATCGATCGATGGTAGAATGGATTAGTCGACGTCGATCGATAGTGTCTACCAGACCCATCGACCGATCGTCGATGGACGACATCTATCGATGGTAAAATGAATTACAGATCGACGTCGATCGACAGTTTCTACCAGACCAATCGATTGATTGGGTGTTAAATCGAGCTGTTTGATTAGACGCGCCGGCCGCTTCACTTTTTTTATAAATTTATTTCGTGACCATTGATACTAGTCGTAATAATAGAGTTCATTGATTATGCTTAAAGTTGATGATTATGAGTGATGATAACATGAACGTTTGAATGCTAAATGATATTCCCCCAAACTCCTTGGGAAGCACTTCAGATTAGGCAACGCTGAAAAAGGGGGAAAGGGGAGGGGAGGGGAAGCCAAAGTGCGGAAATGCATAGTTTTCAAGATATTTTTATTTTGAAGTTATGTTAGGTTATTTATTATTGATTATTTTTAAGAAAAAAAACAAATATTCTACTAAGTTACCATTTCCGTACTCCCTCCATCCTCGTCTTTTCCCCCCCCTCCTCAAGATATTTTTGAATGGAGCTAGTTTTCTGTTGTCTAATAAAAAAACCTCGAAATTCAAGACAATCGCTACACAAAAACAAAAACTAAAACCGCTACTTAAAAGGTCATTTGGATAAAATAAGCGATCTTTGGCTTTAAAAAACTTCTGCATCCTGATTTTTATGAGATATTAAGATATTAATACTAAGAGCAACATCGTACTGGCCAAGAACAACGACTGAGTCGGGTGCGTATCTTTTCATATAATGACAAATGAACTAATTTCAAAGGACATAACGTTCATTGGATATAATTTTTACCTGTTCTAAATACACTTTCTATAACAACATTACGTATATTATTCATTTGATATATAATATAATACTCATATTCTCTAACAACTTTTTTATAAAGCTATATTGGTAGAATAATCTTAATATATAACATCATTTGATATAGTTTTTGCTAATAAATAAAAATAGCGTTGGGTTTTCGTTGTGGTTGTGCTAAAATTTAGTGACAGAAACGAATCGCGGCAAAACCGACTCCACGTAGACTTGTCTGCCCTACGCTAGAGTGTAATTTAAGCCCGCGTAGGCGCGGAGGGGCGAGGCGGAGCTGAGGGTGGTGAGCGAAAGCCATCTGCGACGATAAGGTCGTGTGGGACCGCCCGAGCCCCGCAGCGCCGGAGCCGTGACAAAAACCATGCATGCTTGCATGCTGCATTCTTGCTTAAATGCTACATGCTTGCTTACATGCATGTTGCTTGCATGCTGCTTGCTTATTACATGAATAATGTTTCATATGAATAAGATTATTATATAAAATCTATATTATATCAAAAGTACATTATATCAAATGAAATTATATGAAATGAAATTATATTATCCGAACGTCATACCTGTATTTATATCAAACATTACACACCCGACCGAGTGCTTTTCTGAATACATTTCGAAAGAAACTAATGGAATATAGCCGGGGTTAATGGATCAACGTCGACCAACCGTCGATCGATGGGTTAGACGAACGGTATCCGTCGGTCGATTAAAGCTACCAGACCAGAAGCCCAAGTCTGCTAATTTACTAATGGCATAATTGAATCGCAATTGGATCGCATTGTAATTGTTTGACACATTTGGTATTCTTAAATGAGTAAGAGAATACCAAATGCGTCAAACAATAAAAATGCGATCCAATTGCGATTCAATTATGCCATTCGTAAATTAGCTGACTTGGGCCCCAGTTGATCAACTTCGATCGACTTTGATCGATGCCGTCGATCGATGATCGATCGATTGGTCTGCTAACACCCTAAAAGTACGTCTGCGTTTTAGTTGTGGCTTGGTTGAGATTATTTAGCGTGATTGCCCGCCAGAAGAGGGAAACATATTTTTTAGGAAGTGTCTAGCCTGCCACCAGTGGTTATTTAATGATAGATAATGTACTGCCGTGGTAAGTTAAGAAATAATGTTATTCTGCCGTAAGTTATTAGGTATTCCAATTTGTTCCTTAACGCAAGCTGTTAAAGTTTAATTTTAAATATACATTATGGTAGCGTAGTGAAGTAGTTTAATATCGGCAGACTAACATAAAATGCTATTCTGCCTCAACTTATAAGTCATTGGAATATGTATTTTGTAATTTCGAGGTTATGTTTTTATTAGACAGCAATAACAATACTTATGACCTACAGGAATAAGGTAGCTAGTATTTCTGTTGTCTAATAAAAATATAACCTCGAAATTCAAGACAACCGCTACGCTGCGCTTTGCGAATATGTTAAATTTCTAACCTTTCCTATCACGTGACCTACGGCAGTACATCATTTTTTATTAAATAACCACTGGTGGCCGGCTAGACACTTTGTATTTTTTAACGTGTTACAGGACTGCTGCTTACTGCTTAAATTGTTAGCACAGGCTTACTTTTTCAAGTATTGGAATGTCAGATCTGACACCTGACATTTGCTTGATAGAATGACAGTGACACTCGATATAACCTAAAAAATCACGAGCTAGTAAAGTGAGGCTCATTCAAAAGAATTCGATTTTCATCGAATCCCTATTTTTTCTGTGATATTAATGTAATTTTTCAATATGACTTTCTATAATATATTACGAGCAGCAAACTTTTTCAAAAGCAGTGGTAAAACTTTATCTCAGGTCGAGGTGAGACATAATTTAATTTATTTCACTTAATTTTACGTAACCTATCGATCTATAACGATAGTACACAAATTATTCTTGATAGTCTTTGCTAAAAAATATAAAAATTGTATTTTATTATGGTTGTTCATTCGTTCATTGCATTATGCTTATGACACTACTTATCTCAAATTATACTTATCATATATTATTCGGGGTTAGTTCTCCTCCAATTTACCGGCAAAAGGTACGACTATTATTATTTATAAATTTAACTAAAAACAATTAAAATGTTTATGTTAATTTAATGATTAGATTTTGTTTTTGTTTCTTAAGATTTTTCTCTGACCCAATTATTGTCTTATTTTTTTGTTAGGTTGTGACCAATTTAAAATTTCAGGGATACTCATCATATGTCAAATATTCAGAGCACAAGCCTTTGGAGAAAATAAGAAATATTGGAATTTCTGCTCACATAGACTCAGGCAAAACCACATTGACAGAGCGAATATTATTCTACACTGGACGAATTGATGCTATGCATGAGGTTTGTTTACTGATTTGATGTAGTTTTGTTTATAATTATTATTATCATCATTATTTGGAAGAAAACAAAATACCTTAATTATTATTAGAGGTCGGAATTAAAAGGAGTTATTTATGTACTTACACTGATTTCATACAGCGAAAAAATAAAGTGGAAATGCGTCAAATCCCGAGATTAATTTAAAAGAGCAGAAAAATCCCATGGTTTATTAAATAAAAAAGTTATTTACTTTTACACAATTCAAACTACTGCACGTGCAATGTTGCCAAATTTACAACAACAACATTGGATGTCCGAAGTTGCAAAATTCCAATGCACTTCGATGTTGCCACATTTGTAGTTCAAACAACATAGCTTGTGAGAACAAAAGAAAACAATACCGGAAATACGGAGCACTGAACGAAATGTACTACTTTTGTCTCTGTCTACCATATTCAAACTTGCTTTTAGTAATAAATTGGTTAACTCATTCATACAGCTCATTCACTTACCTCTGTTCGTAGAATGCGCTCGCTTGTTTCCTGTTATGTTTTGTGTGGTGAATCCTGTTTGACCATGGCTTGTTTATTGGATTGTGGACTCTACATATTTTTTTGATTTTGATTTTTTGTATTTATTCATTTATTTTCAGGCTATAAAGTTAAAAGAACAGGCCCATAGATATATACCTTATAAACTAAAATACATATAAATATAAATATTATTGTTAGTATATATAACTTATATTTACTAACAATAATATTTATATTTTAATTTTTCTGTACCACCAATCATGTACCCATATTTGCAAATAAAAATATCTTTATCTTTATCTTTAACTATATTAGTAGTTTTTTGAAGCAATTGCTTGTGCTGCTCTGGTGGTGTTGGTCGGTAATCTCTCGCGGAAGCGCCGGTACGCCACGCCCTTCGGCCAGAAGTCCTCCTTCAAAAAGTTTTCGTCCAGCTTACCTGTCGGGGCTCGCACCACAAATGCTTTAAAACTGACATTGTGTCGCGACTCCAGTGGTTCCACCCTTTGAAGGAGGTTGTTCTTCGTCTTGATGTACACTATCACATCCTGCACGGTGATGTGTGGCGCAGGCGCGACAGGTACAACGGTGTGGTCGGCGTCGCGGCGCGCAACAGGAACTGGGGCCCTGCCAGTGCAGTACCGCAACGGTTTTTGTTTGGCCGGTGACGGCGTGCGCTCTTGCTTTGGACCTTGACGAATCCGTCCTCGTCTCGAACCTTAGTGGCACGCTCACGCACTCTATGAGCATCCGATTCGGTAGCTCAGCAACAGAGGCGTAGTCACGGCGACCGGGCTTTGATGAATTTGTGACAGGCACTGTCACGTGCGAAGAGAACAAGGGCGAAGGCGCGGGGCGGGTGGGTGGCTGAGGCGGCACGCGGGGCGCGGCGTCAGCAGGCTGCACGGCACGGGGCGCTTGCAACTGCGGGGCGCGGGGGGTCGGCGCCGGTGACTGCGTGGTGCACCGAGCCGGCGTCCGCGCGGGGGCAACGGCAGTGTCAGCGCTGCACAGCGACGAGGTCGGCGTGGAGAATGCTGACTCGAAACTCAGCCGGGGCGCGTTGACGAATGCACCGCGCCGCGTGTTGACGTTCGAGTCATCGGCGACTTCCTACTTACTGCGAGTGATGCACGCATACTATCCACGTCCTTGCGCAACTCACGCACAGTATTCTGTGATGCTTCGTACTTAAGCACCACGTCCGCCAAGCCCGCCTTCAAGGTCACAATGTCCTTCAGCAAGCAGGTTACGTCGACGTGGTCGAACGTGACGGGAGGGAGCTTGTTTAGGTCCCTCGCCACAAACGTTGGCACGTCGACTGGATCGGTCTCCTTCAACAGCGTGATTATTTCCTGCAGGCTCTTCGGTGCCCCATCGCGGCGACGAGACACCATCTGGTTACTTTTGTTTACTATTGCAAACAGAAGCTTCTTGGCAGCAGATATGTCTTCCTCGCTGAAGCTGGACTTGCAGATCTGCACCGCACTCACTTCTTCCATCACGTCCAGCTTCTGTTGCAGGAAGGCGAGGAGCTCGTTAACCCGCCGTCTCCTTTCCTCTCCCGGACTACACGTGCTGGTCTTAGGAACCACCATCATACTGTACAGACTATCAGTACTCGTACCAAAAAATTTGGCAAGTCGTTCCTCTGTAAGACCATTCGGCTTTGGAATTCTTTGCCGGCGCATGTGTTTCCCAGCTCCCGGGTCTTTTAAGCGGGGCGTGAAACGGCATTTATGCAAGCCGTCATGACTGGGTGCGCTCGTTATCGTGCTTATTCCACGGTGGGGAGCGCTCTCATTATTTTGGACTGCATTGGCTGCTTACCATCAGGCAGGATTCAGTCACTATGACGAGACATTATAAAAAAAAAACCACGAGTTTGTCGCTCATGGTCCTTTCACGCGGCGACTCGCGCCGCGTTACGTATCGATTTACGATTTATAGAATTTGCAATCGCTGCGTCCCCACAGAACTGCGCGTACTGTGAGATCAGCCTCACAGTATGATGTCAGCATAATACAACTATTTCGGCACGCATTAACGGACTTTGATTTGGCCTTACTGTATTGGATGATTGGATATTTGAGTTAGTGAGACTAATGAAAATTGTATGTTAATTATCTTTGTTTTATTTGTCTTATCTATCTATTAGGTTTTTATTATTATTTATTTGTAATATTGTTGGCCACACGGGATTGTCCTTTAAAAATCCTGGGAAGATTCATATTAATATCAACATTTCGATGCAAGTACATAAATAACTCTAGTACTGTACTTAATTTCAACCTCTGATTTTTATACATGAGCTTTATGTCGGAATTTAGATCCAGCTAATAATTATAAAATAAAAAATAAAAATTGTTTACTTGTAAAATCTTAGTTTTAACTCATAGTAGAATTTTTGATCATTAGATAGTGAGCTGAGATATTATTTGAATGTTGTATAATACTAAACAGAATAAGCTGTACTTGTATTGTATTTCTGCAATTGTATCCTAAGTAAAAATATTAACTAACTACGTCGTCAATAATCGTCTGCTCTAAATCCTAAAATAGACCCACAGTGCAACATATATTTTATGTAAAGCTAAAAATTAAAAATAAAATTATCACAGGTGAAAGGCAAAGACAATGTAGGCGCAGTTATGGACTCCATGGAGTTGGAACGCCAAAGAGGCATTACTATCCAATCGGCTGCCACATACACTATTTGGAAGGATCACAATATCAACATCATAGACACACCGGGCCATGTTGACTTCACTGTGGAGGTAGAGAGAGCTCTGAGGGTGCTGGACGGAGCTGTACTTGTCCTATGCTCAGTAGGAGGGGTTCAAAGTCAGACGTTGACGGTCAATAGGCAAATGAAACGATACAGCGTGCCGTGCTTAGCTTTCATTAACAAGTTGGACAGATTAGGAGCCAACCCTGAAAGGTAAGATATGAATTTTGAGATGAAACACTTTATGTGGATCTAAGTACGCACATTTATTTTGCATAATAAAATATGGAATATCAGGATAATATAAAAGTAGAATAAAAACTGTCATTAAGTCTTGAGTAGTGTTTGTGTGAAAAGAAAATAATTATGAATTAGTAAATAAAGTAGTACATATTTATCATAAACTGCCTATTTAAAATTTCAGAGTTCTAAAACAAATGCGTTCTAAATTAAATCACAATGCAGCATTTCTTCATCTACCCATAGGCCTGGAAAAAGACTGCCAAGGCATTTTGGACCTTGTTGAAGATAGAGCTATATATTTCGATGGTGATTATGGTGAAAAGATACGCTATGAGGAAGTGCCACAAAACAGGAGAACAGAAGTAAAAGAGAGAAGACATGAGCTTATTGAGCATTTATCTAATGTGGATGAAACTTTAGGTAAGCCACACACAATGCCTCGAGTCTATCTTCTCCTTTAGTTAGGCACAATATTTATAGGACTTTAGGCTAACGACTGACAATGATGATATTATAAAAAAAGTTTGAGTTTGAAATATAAGTATATAGGTATGTTTATTTTATTTTTTGTAGGCGAATTATTCTTGGAGGAGAAAACTCCAACATCAGACGATATTAAACAGGCGGTGCGACGAACAGTACTGAAACGGGCCTTCACACCTGTACTCTTGGGAACAGCATTAAAGAACAAGGGAGTCCAACCACTTTTAGACGCTGTATTGGACTACCTCCCCAACCCAGGCCAAGTGGAAAACACAGCCATGATAAACGAAAACAAGGATGGCGGTCAAACGATTATTCTAGACCCAGCTAGGGATGGCAAGAAACCGTTTGTCGGTTTAGCGTTTAAACTAGAACTTAGTAAGTTTGGCCAGCTCACATACCTGAGATGTTATCAAGGCATTCTGAAGAGGGGTGAATACATTTTCAATTCCAGAACTGGGAAAAGGGTGAGTGGTAGTTTATGCATAATAGTTTGTTTATTTAGCTATAGGCTGGCAAATTAATACGTGACATTCTTATGGTCTGCGGGTTGCGGGCGGGAAAGAAGAGCGCGGGCGGTGGGGCCGCGTAGTAGAAACGTCTGTCGTGTGCTGATGACACCCCTTCCCCGTCGCCAGGCCATGCGATTGTCACGTACGAATTTGACAGCCTACTTACAGCCAACATACTACCAAGAAAACCCAGCACAACAATACTGAGTTCAGACCTTCCCGCATGAACGATAGCACATGGGGATTTTGAGATAATTCACCACGCTGGCCTAATTTGGGTTGGCGAGTTATCCTTACTGTTATTTACCAACAACAACAGTCTGATGGTGATGAATGTCACACATACGTTGTCATACATACGTACTTACACGCTAAGTCCGTTTCCCGAACGGGTATGCAGAGAAAGCTTTCCATTTCTTTTTGTTTTTTTTATCGTCTCCATGTAAGCACTTTCTCTTCATCTCCCATGATGGTAATTAGACCGGTAAAAGCGAGCTTCACCCGGAATACTCGACCACAGACATTGAGAAACTAGGAAAGGGTACTCCTGACCTATCTTGAATGTATTTTCAGGTTAAAATCTCGCGTCTCGTCAGAATGCACTCCAGCAACATGGAGGAGGTACCAGAGGTGTACGCCGGCGATATATTCGCGCTGTTCGGTGTAGATTGCGCGTCGGGCGACACGTTTGTTAACGACAATAAGCTGGAGCTGTCGTTAGAGAGCATACATGTGCCCGACCCCGTGGTATCGATGGCGATCAAACCGAAGAACAATAAGGACAGGGACAATTTCTCGAAGGCGGTTGCTAGGTTAGTGCTTATATTTCCTGTTTATAAACATTTCAAGTTTAAAAAATTTCATTTGGATGTTTGTGTGGGATACCGAAATGTGTAAACCCCAATGATATTTCATAGTAGGAAGGTTATGTCAATACTAATGTGATGTCATTAATGGACCAAGGCGTCGAACGTACGGTCGGGGTCACCGTCGCTTTGCCACTTTGCAGCGATATTCGTATGAAGCGCACCGACCGCCCGGGTACGTGCCCGTACCAAATAGACGACGCGGTGTGCAAGGGATTTTGACCTTTAGACTGGTAAAGCGACGAAGTCCGCCATTGTACATAAATAATGCGATGTTAGACGGTCCAGGTATATTTTCACGTCTACTCGATGATTTCATATAGCCGCATGACGTGCTGAGTTAACATGACCGTGTTGTAAGTGTGAGCAAGATAGCATGACAACTAGCAAGAGCTTATACAAGACAGATACATGTTGCACTGTGTCGTTGCGAATATCATGTCAATTTGCTGTCGCACTCTATATTTTTGACACAATTTATTCTAACATTTTGTATTTTATAATATATAATATGAACTTAAATCAATTAAAATTTATACTCGCTAAAATGAGTCTACAAATCAAGCCGCTTAGTAACATATTTCTTCCTTTTAATGTAATATCATTCCTAAACCCTCATAAGGTTATAGTATTTAAAAGCTTTTTTCAGTAAAGTTAACCTTAACTTTAACAATCGTTAAATTAATATATTGTCTTGAACAAAATTAAATGAAAGATAAAAAATGACCGATTGAAATTCAGAATATTGGACTAAAATTAAAGTATAATATTTTAAACGCGAGTAAACAGGTTCCTTCTAAGTAGGCAAGCATGATACACCGTAGTAGGCCACATAAAGGCCTATTCAAACCTAAGCGGTATTCGCCACCGCTGTGGGTAGAGCGGCAGCGAATACCGCTCAGGTCAATCTAGCCGCGGAACTTGATACTAAATACCTGAGCTAAACCCGCGCGGCAACCGCGCGGTATATACCTTTACCCACAGCGGCAGCGAATACCGCTCAGGTTTCAATAGGCCTTTATCAATTAACGTTTTATATTTTAGCGTTTTATTAACGCTTCAATATACTTAAGTTAAATTTTAAACAATGTTGACTAAAACATAAGCATCAAGCACTGACAAATTTCGACGGTTGAAAGCCAGACCTCGGTACCAAGTGGTTAAGGCAGCCGCCCGGAATGCGGAAGGTGCGTAGTTCGATTCCCGCCTGAGGTTGTCGTCTTTTTTCAGTGTTTAAAATTTTACTTAGGCCTTTATCACTTACCATCAGCTGAGAAAGTGTTCAAATAAAAGCCTATCACATACTAACAATAATTAATTAAAGTTATTTTAATTTTTACGACTGCAAAGAAAAGCTAGTTAACTTTCAAATATTCGTTTATTCTCTTATAGATTTACCAAAGAAGATCCAACATTCCAATTTCGGTACGACCCTGACAACAAGGAGACCATCGCCTCGGGCATGGGGGAGCTGCATCTAGAGATATACGCGCAGAGGATGGAGAGGGAGTACAACTGCCCCGTGGAACTGGGCAAACCTAAGGTGGCTTTCAGGTGAGCAGATAATATTTGAAATGAAATGAAATTATAAGCTGTGTGTGTGTTTCGGCTATACTACCAACTTATCTTTCCCCTGGGGTATCGTAAAAGGCGACTAACGGACTAAAGACTGCACATTCAATGTCAATATAAATAATTAATTAACGGTCACTCCGTTTCAAAAATCGCACCCATGCACTCTCTGTACTGTAAACTATCCTGTGTAATCCAAATCAAATGTGGTGGTGACAGAAATCTATATAAATATTATAAAGAGGAAAGATTTGTTTGTTTGAATTGAATAGGCTCTGAAACTGCTGGACCGATTTAGGAAATTCTTTGACCATTAGAAAGCTACATTCTTCCCTAGTGACATAGGCTATATTTTCTCGATATTCCCACGGGAACGGGTACCACGCGGGTAAAACCGCGAGGATCCGCTAGTTGAATTATATATTCATTTATTTTACAGAGAAACTCTGATGTCGGCCTGTACGTTCGACTACTTGCATAAAAAGCAGTCGGGCGGCGCCGGCCAGTACGCACGAGTATCCGGCATTTTAGAACCGCTGCCACCGCACCAGAATACTGGTAAGTACGAACGTCTGCATATCAATTTTTTTTTTCTTGGTGAAGATTATTAGGGCGCATTCTCATTGGTCTTTAGCGCCCGCATGCGGTGTGCGGGAAAAAACGCATGCCACAGGGCCCAAAGTTTTATACTTACATTCGAAAAGGTCTTCTCCTTATTTCTGAATCCCCATAAAAGGCTTATTACATCTCGACTGTGATTTTTGCGTAAATTTACCAATTTTGGCGTTATGGATCTCAGAAACAAAAATACATTAACAATTATGACTTACTGAATAGTGTAAAATAGCTATTGGAATAGTGCGTAGCGGCCTCGCTTTTTGTAAATTTTGCTTAACTTTTTAATTAAACCCAAAATTGCAGAGAAAGATTTTCAAAAAGTGCGCGAAGGCACTTTATTGAGCTCATCGATTGAACGACTGTTCTAAACAAGTAAAATAAAAAATTATAATGTTATCTCTTATATAGTCGAAAAGTGCGTAGCGGCCTCAGAATTTTTAGATATCATTGATTTTATATAGGAAAAAAATCTTATTCTAAACCAAAAAACTTCGAAAATAGTTATTAGTTAACTGTGAATATCTACTCCTATCTACGATAATATTATTGAGCAAAATTTATACCAGAGTAATTGTTACTTCATGAGGAATAAAGATTTTATAATGAATTTATTATCCTATTTCGATAAAAACGATAAATATAACTGCAAAAGTACTACAAAATGCGATGCGCCGTCCGTCCGAATTCAACTTATGCTCACAGAATGGGGATTTGTAATATTATGCACAAATTTATTATCCTATTTCGATAAAAACGATAAATACAACTGCAAAATTACTACAAAATGCGATAATGGGCATTTTACGCAAAAATCACATTCGAGATGTAATAGGCCTCTTAAAAATCCATCGGTAGTTGTAAACCATAAAACCTTCGGTTAGTTAGACCGATTTATCGACCAATGAAAATGCGCCCTTATTAATATGCGTTTAACAAACACATCAATAATAGTCTTGTTAACTTATCCTGTTAATCTAAATGACGGTGTCGGAGTGGCTTCACGTCAGTAGTGTAACGGAGCTATGGGGATTGAACGACGATTTCTCGCGTTCAACCCGAGCATCTATCCGCGCGGCTAGTGATAGTGACGCCTTAAAACCGCTTCGCCTCTAACCTATCCAAATTTGTCGAAGGAGAACCGGCACTTTCCATAGAAAAAATGCTAAACTTGTATGCAAAAAAAGTGAAGCTAATATTTATTTGCTAGCTATACCAAGTTTTGTCTTATTTTTATCGAATCGCGGTTATGAGGGTTTACGCATTTCGGTTTTCCGTACAAACTTCCAAGTCGAAATTTTTAAAAACCAATAAGCCAATTTTGATTGAAACTTTGCACGCTGAAGATTAAACTGAACACAGGGATCTAAATAGTTTGTTGAAAACATTTTTAAAAATGTTTATTTAACTGAGTTAATGCGATTTTTAACTTTCTATAGTGGACTTTAAAATAGCAATAACTCAGCTAAAAAAAAAAATTTTTAACAAACTATTTAGATCTCCGTGTTTTACTTTAGCATGCAAAGTTTCATCAAAATTGGCCTATTGGTTTTTAAATATTTCGACTTGGAAGTTTGTATGGGAAACAGAAATGCGTAAACCCTCTTATGAGTTATTTAATTATTAATATTTTTTTAATATGGAAACACTGAGTCTTCAAAAGGCAGACAGGGCAGTCGCTCTTTGGTGTGCCGTGGACCGTAGAGGACTGCTTTTGCTGTCCTCATTGGCTACTCTCTGATTAACCCTTCGGAGATATTAGCAGGGGGGTGTCACTCCGCAGTTTAGGTACGTTCGTTTGGCGCGCCTCCCAGGCAGGCCGCCTAGGCGTATGGCAGTAAAGGTTGCCGCGAGCCATAGCACCGAACACCGAGCGCCGAGTCGCTAACTCGTAATCCCTGCGCGCGCGCGTAAACCCTACGCTCCGTGACGTCATGACGTCAAATCGATATCGAGTCAGCGTTGCTTAACGGAATATAAACGCTCGGGTCACACGATAAGTTTCAATATCGCGTGAAAGTCGTTAGAGAGTGAACCTTCTGTACGGTAGTACTATTTAGTTATTCTGTGATAATGGTCCCGATTATATGTATTTAAAAGAATATGCCAATAATAATAGACAATAATACGCTTTGGATATATCTATACCTTTCTGTCTCATTAAGTTTGTAGTTTGTTAATAATAACAATTTTTTTGTATGTTTTGGGAAATAAATTTACGATTATTTATTTATTTCCAGTGTTGGAGTTCACCGACGAAACAGTAGGTACCAACGTGCCGAAGCAGTTCATTCCCGGCGTGGAGCGCGGTTTCCTCGACTCCTGTCAGAAAGGCTATCTCACCGGCCACAAGATATCGGGCGTTAAGTTCCGATTGCAAGATGGCGCCCATCATATCGTTGACTCCAGTGAACTGGCTTTCTTCCTAGCTGCTAAGGGAGCTGTCAAAGAAGGTGCGTTCTTTGCTAATTATTAAACCTTACCTTACTAGTCACTTTTAGTCGCTGCGCCATTTTAGTTACATAGTTACTAGTCACAATATATCGGGCGTTAAGCTCCGACTGCTAGATGGCACGCATCATATCGTCGACTCCAGTGAACTGGCTTACTTCTTAGCTGCTATAGGAGCCGTCACAGAGGGTGGGTTCTTTGTTAATTATTTAATATTATCCTAGTGACCACAAGATATCGGGTGTTAAGTTCCGATTGCAAGATGGCGCGCATCATATCGTTGACTCGAGTGAACTGGCTTTCTTCTTAGCTGCTAAAGGAGCCTTCAAAGAGGGTACGTTCTCTGCTAACTATTTAATATCCCCTTACTAGCCACTTTTAGTCGCTGCGCCATTTTAGTTACATAGTTACTAGTCTCAATATATCGGGCGTTAAGCTCCGACTGCTAGATGGCGCGCATCATATCGTCGACTCCAGTGAACCGACTTTCTTCTTAGCTGCTAAAGAAGCCCTTCAAGGGGGTACGTTCTTTGCTAATTATTCAATTATACCTTACTAGTCACTTTTAGTCGCCGCGCCATTTTAGTTACATAGTTAATAGTCACAAAATATCAAGCGTTTAGTTTCGACTGCAAGATGGCGCCTATCATATCGTCGACTTCAGCGAACTGGCTTTCTTCGTAGCTGCTATAGGAGCTGTAAAAGAAGGTGCGTTCTTACATAATAATTATATTCACGACCCTTTGTTCTGTGTAGTAGATTACGTCGTCGACTCCAGCGTACTGGCTTTTTTTCCTAGCTGCTAAATGCGGGTTGGTGGGTTAGACGACGGTTGATAGAAGAGCGTGGATGAGAAAGACTTGTTGTGCCGTCCGACTCTACCTAGTGGGATAAGGGCAGTTAGATACATATACATGGTGAGCCCATCGCCGCTCTATGCTGTTGGATTTATGTGCAGTCTTTATCAGTTATTCGCTTTTTACGACATCCAAGATAAAGAGGGGTGGGTAATTTTTTTTTATTAGTTTATTAGTTCTATTTATTAGTTTAATTTTTAAGGTCAATGATAATAACGATAATGGATATGTAAGTAATAGAAATGTATTTAATTTGATCATTGTTAAGAGGCCTCATTACATCTCAATGTGATTTTTGCGTAAAATGCCCATTTTTTGCATTTTGTACTAATTTTGCAGTTGTATTTATCGTTTTCTATTGAAATAGGATAATAAACTCATGTTATAATATTACAAATAAGCTGAGTTCGGACGGCTGGCGCATCGCATTTTGTGGTAATTTTGCAGTTGTATTTATCGTTTTTATCGAAATAGGATAATAAATTAATTATAGAATCTTTATTCCTCATGAAGTAACAATTATTCTGGTATAAATTTTGCTCAATAATATTATCGTAGATAGAAGGAATTCACAGTTAACTTAAAGCGATTTTCGAAGTTTTTTTGGTTTAGAATAAGGTTTTTTTGTATATAAAATCAATGATATCTAAAAATTCCGAGGCCGCTACGCACTATACGACTATATAAGAGATAACATCATAATTTTTTTTTCACTTGTTTAGAACAGTAGTTCAATCCAGCGGTTTGGTAGTTGACGTCTAATTCGCCGAATGTCTAGTCGCCATACATCCATTCTCCGAATGCCAAGTCGCCACACGTCTATTCCCTGAATGCCTAGTAGCTGCAAGAGTATTTTCCCGAATGTCAAGTCGCCATACGTCCATTCCCTGATTGCCTAGTCGCAAAGACACAGTGTTTAGTTTGGATTTTATTCATACGTAAAATAAGAGTACAATTGTGATTTTGAACTTGCCCAGATTAATGCTGTTCAGATGGTATTTCCAAATGTTTAAATTTCGGGCTGTTTCTTCCACTAATAGTAAAGCCATATGGAAGAAATCCAAAGACATGAATGTAACCTCAATTATTGTTCCTTTGTTACCGGCAGACAGAATTGATGAGGCGTGTTCGCTAATTAAGGACTGCCAAAGTCGGAAAGGCCCCCTAAAAAGCTTCATTGAGTTATCATCGACAATAGTATCCAAAAATGTCACCATTAAGTTGCACGGGTGTACCGTACCGTACGACCAATTCAATGAAAGCATGGCACAGACGACAGTTAAAATCAAAAATTCTGAAAAAATCTCCAATTTTTACAGCTTTTTGTATTACTTACCTATCTCAAAAAAGAAACCAATTTCTGCGACAACAGAATATACAAAGGCATATTTAACAAACTTAGAAAAACAAGAAATGCCAAGATTATAGAGTTTGATAAATCCTATGACGTGCTAATAAATAAATTTAATATAGAAATATATCGACATTAGCATTCTTACGAAAACTCATATTTCTGAAACATAATAATTTCATTAGTAAGTCTTATAACGTGTCTTGGGGGACTATTAGCATGAGCGGGACAACATGAAATGCGAAATTCGGATTTATAACTTCAGAAAATAAGATCTGCTATATTTCATGAAAAAATTATCTCTAATTTAATAGGATGAAACAGTTTTAGTTGCTTCAGGTTAGGGAATGACAACAATGTATTGGTTACAAAGTTTTTATTCCCTTTTAGAAAAGAAATTACAAGAACTCAGAGGGTGGTTCATGGATCGCTCACTCTGTCCGCTTGCTTAGTTATTATTTTTTTAAGTTTGAAGCAACAAAGTTAATTTACCGACAGTTTTATTTGCTATTATTAGAATAGCTGATAATGGTGAAATAAAAGTTGATTTTAACCGCCTGTCCATCTTTAATTCCTACCTATCTGTGTGTCAGTGTATGGTGAAAAAGGCGTTATTACTATTATCATCATCATCGGCCAATATCAGTCCACTGCTGGACGTCAGCCTCCCCCAATCATCAATAACACATTAATTCGTGGAAATAGACATTTGCGGATTAAGACATTCGCGGATTAAGATATTCGCGGATTTAAACATCTACGGATTTAGACATTCGCGGATTTAGACATTCAGGGAGCCAGACGTCATCAACCAAATCGCCATCTAGGAGCTCAAAAAAGTGCCTTCGCGCATTTTATGAAAATCTTTCTCTGCAATTTTGGGTTTAATTAAAAAGTTAAATAAAATGCTATCCTACACTATTCAATAAGTCAAAACTGTTAATGTATTTTTGTTTCTGAGATCACGAACGCCAAAATTGGCCATTTTTAATTTTAATTTTAATCCCATTCGAGCTTCCTGAGACTGGTTGTTTTTTTCTAGTAAACATTTTATCCTATATCTATATAGGTAGCATTGTAAATGCAAAAATTTCAATAATAAAAATTAATTGTAATTTGATTTTTTTTTTATTTGTGTCATGTGACGTTTATTACTTGTATGTAACCATAGAGCATGTAGCAGACGCATTTTATTGGGTTATAGTCTGATCCTTTTTTAAGCTCTCCAAAAATACTGTAGGTACTTACTGACTGTAATCTGTTATGTGTTGTAATAAGTAAATAAATAAATAAATACACACACGGCAGCTAAATACTGTCAATGATGATATCCCTTTCAGGTGGTAATGTATCTATTTCTCTTTCCAGTGTTCGAAAATGGCGCCTGGCAGATACTAGAGCCCATAATGTTTGTGGAAGCGGTGTTACCGGAGGAATTCCACGGCACCGTGATAGGCCAGCTGAACAAGCGCGGCGGCATCATCACGGGCACCGAGGGCGCGGAGGGCTGGACCACCATATACGCCGAGGTGCCTTTGAACAACATGTTCGGATACGTTGGGGAGCTGAGGTGAGTTGCAAACAAATAGTATACTTGCATAATAGACTATTATCCCCGAAGGGTTAGTACAGACTAGGCAATGAGGTCAGCAAATGCAGTCCTCTGCCATAGTTCACTTTTCACCAAATAGCGACTGCACATGTGCTCAGCGTGACAGGTGGTGAGCCCATCGCCACTCTAAGGTGTTGGATGTATGTGGATTCTTTGGTCCGCTAGTCGCATTTTACGACACCCAAGGGAAGAGAGGAGATGGTAGTATTCTAAACGAGCGTACGGCTTGTCTGATAGAAAGCAGGTATCGGTGGGGCGTTGGGTTAGGAGGTAGAGGGGGCTTCCCCTATCCCTCCTCCCCTCGAAGGGATAATGACAACCATAAGTGCTGTAGCCTAAACATGGTCTAGCCTGAATAAATGATATTGATTCTTGATTCTCCCTCCCCCAAATACACCAAATTCGTGGGGTGGAGTCACTTTAACCAGTCAGTTTTACCTTAAGGAGTACCGTAGTCTACCTACCATCTTATCAAAGTCTACCGCTAGTTGCTCAGTGGATAAGGATCTCCGTGGAGTGCGATTCCACCGTTTAAGCCTTATCCAATCTTACCGAGTTTTAGGCTTAGGCAGTTGTCCCACCAACGTCGAGTAAACGACTTAACTATCGGCTATTTTCTCGCTCAAGAAACGTACAATAGATATACAGTCCGTGTAAACAAAAGAGATGCATATATAAATAGTTGATCGCTGACTGTTCACACTGCCGGCGAGGACTCGCTCCACTAGTTCGTCGCTGAGCGACAAGAGCTATCAAAGATAATTCTCGCATAGTGATACTCGCTCAGCGATCAGAACTCACGCCGAGAGACCAACCAGTGACAGTCATTTCCCGCCAAGAGGACCGCTATGCGATTCTCTAAGCGATACATAGACGCTGCGCGCATGGCTGTGATTTGCTGTCTCTTTCCAATTTTTTTTTATTGGTAACGGGTAAGCGCTTGGCCTTCATCTCACCTGATGTTAAGTGACGATAAGGCCGAAGGTGGAAGCGCGCTTCACCCGGATTCCTCAAGCACTGAGGAACTGGCTATCTTATCTCAAACTGCCGGAACACAACAATACTATAAACATCGTTGTTATGGCGACAGACTTAGATAAGATGGTGGTAGCTAGCCAGGCGGACTTAACAGCCCTACCACCAACCAAACCGAGCACACAAAGATGTACCCCCCGCTGGGAATCGAACCCGGGACCTCTGGGTCTGAAACCGGTAGCTTAGCCACTAGACCACAGAGGCGGTTAAATTCTATGAATATGAAAGAGACAGAGTCAATCCTCAGCGCTGTGGCAGCCGCTGCAACCAAGGCTTAACTTAGAGAATCGCACTGCTGTACGCTCGGCTCGGCCGCCGCGAGCGAGTGGCGCGAGTCATCGCCCGACTCACTCGTACACTCGCTTATAGCCCAGCGACAACACTATCGGAACTACACACTCGCTTTCCGCTGCTCGCCATTTCGTTTCTAGTTCTAGCTCGACTCGCTTCTCGTTCATCGTTGGCGGTGGGGCAACTGCCTTAGGTAATTGTGCCTTTTTTTTGTTGCACTTTGTGTCACCCTTAAGGTTGCTTTACACGTATCAGTGAAGCCACAGTTCCGACACAGTACCGGCACAGTGTTTTTTTTATACATTCTCTATGAACGCATCCCCACTTGTCAGTGATAATGCTCTGTGTCAGTGCGGCCACCGGCAAATCACGGACGTATTCGTTTTGACAAAATTCATAGAGGATGTATGAAAGAATATTTTTCTACTGTGTCGGACCTGTGACTTCACTGATATGTGTGAAGCAACCTTTGTTACATTTATCTCGCACACTATCTGGGTTGTCTGGAAGAGATATCTTTAAGAGATAAGTCCACCTGTACATACAATGTCTCTTTTGACACTTTTGTTACTATGTTTCCAGCCTTTGTGCACAAAATTAGAACCAATTGTAATAAATACATTTGTTCTACCTTACAGATCTATGACACAAGGTAAAGGCGAGTTCAGCATGGAGTACAGTAGATACTCGCCATGCCTCCCCGATGTCCAAGATCAGCTGATCAGGAAGCATCAAGAAGAGATGGGGATATTACCAGACCAAAAGAAAAAGAAAAATTAGTCCTACCAATTTTGTTGTATAATTTATTTTTATTTAAGTAATTCTAATTTTTTTAAGGATAATATTAAACAATGTTAAATTTTATAATATTGCATTTATGGACTTTTTTTGACATTGGTCTGATTTACGTGCATTAGACAGTCATGAACGACATCCCCTTGACGCCTCATGTGATATCCACACTGGTCAGATTCAGAGTGAAGTCCGATTCCACTTTAGTCCTTATCGTCACTTACCTTAGCGCTATTTAGTAGCTGCTGTGTAACAGAAGTTACAAGATTAAGATAATCGGTTCCTCGGCAAACCTTCTCCATTTCTTTTAATCTTATTTGTACTTACAGCCACTACAGTAGATGAGGATTTCCGGGTGAAGTATGCTTCTAGTTCACCCGGAAATCTTCAGCCTTGAAGCCTGCGCAGAAGACTGACGGTCCTCGGCGTACTTTTGTTCATCATAATTAGATCTTGTAAAATTAGACTTAGACTTTCAGTGCCTTACAAATAAACAAAGAATAAGCTACAAATAGTTATCCGTATTTCGTTCCTGTCATGTAAACGTAATTTCAAATTAGAGTAAAAAGACAAAACACGGAATAACTATTCTGACCTTATTCTCTGTTTATTTGTAAGGCACCTAGTCTATCATGTGCGTTACAGTTGTAAGTGATCTATTTGAAAGGGCGTAAAAGATCGCCTTACTTCAGCTCACACCGAGATGCGACGCGACTTACAGAGGCCGGATGACTCGCACTGCGCAGAGCAACGTCGTGCGGCGTTTTCGAATTCTCTCAACGAAATGTTCACCGATATGCAGAGTAGCAGATAAGTACTATACTGTATTGCCACCTCAAAAATCTCAGTCGCGTCTCGGTGTGAGCTGATCCTTAGTCGTCTGCGCAGCCTAGCTAGCATGCGCAACAAGAGATATGTCGCGGACGAGAGCTGACAAATCATTTTAAGTTGTCATGTTAAGAGGCCTATTACATCTCGAATGTGATTTTTGCGTAAAATGCCCATTTTCGCATTTTTGTAGTAATTTTGCAGTTGCATTTATCGTTTTTATCGAAATAGGATAATAAATTTGTGCATAATATTACAAATCTCCATTCTATGAGCATAAGTTGAATTCGGATGGCCGGCGCATCGCATTTTGTAGTAATTTTGCAGTTGTATTTATCGTTTTTATCGAAATAGGATAATAAATTCATTATAAAATCTTTATTCCTCATGAAGTAACAATTACTCTGGTATAAACTTTGCTCAATAATATTATCGTAGATAAGAGATATTCACAATTAACTTATAGCAATTTTCGTAGTTTTTTGGTTTAGAATAAGATTTTTTTCCTATATAAAATCAATGATATCTAAAAATTCCGAGGCCGCTACGCACTATTCGACTATATAAGAGATAACATTATAATTTTTTTATTTCACTTGCTTAGAACAGTAGTTCATTCGATGAGCTCAAAAAAGTGCCTTCGCGCACTTTATGAAAATCTTTCTTTGCAATTTTAGGTTTAATTATAAAGTTAAGCAAAAATTACAAAAAGCGAGGCTCTACGCACTATTCCAATAGCTATTCTACACTATTCAATAAGTCATATTGTATGTTAATGTATTTTTGTTTCTGAGATCCATAACGCCAAAATTGACCATTTTACGCAAAAATCACAGTCAAAATGTAATAGGCCTCTTAAGGTTTGTAGACAAAAATACCACAGTTTATGCAAAAACTACTATTAAGTCTATTTTTGACATAATATATGTAGAGTTCTAAGCACATCCATGTGTCTTCAGTGTCGATAGACATTAGAGATAAATAAATAAAACACGATAAAACGGGTCGAGAAGAGTTCTCGTGTTGCGCATACTAGGCCGGCAGTCCGTAACGTCCGATATCCACTTATTATAACTGAGATGACACGAGATTTAAAATGTAACCTTATTGGTTGTTTACGACACATCTGCTATGTCCTAGCCGCGTATCTTCGGTTTAGTGGATACCGAACCTTATCGTTTTTCCTACTGATTCAGGACAGGGCAATAAATACAAACAACAAGTTACAATGCACATTTATAAAAATCCATTTATTCATAACACCCCACAAATATTTCCAAAACAATACAAATCCTATAACGAACATATAATTCTAGGTACATTTAATTATTTTTCTTATCTATTACGTTATAATAATAAGTGACTTAGGAATTATTAAGGTAGACCTAATTTATACGTACCATGAAACCAAACAAAGATTTCTTAGGCTTATAGTTAACTATAAATGTGACTAATGGTTTTTATTACAGTTAATCTTATTCATGCCGCGTAGCGTCGAAAGAATACTATCTATCTTCCCTTGGGTGTCGTAAAAGGCGACTAACGGACTACAGACTGCACATACATACAACAGCATATAGAGGCGATTGGCTCACTACCTGTCACGCTGAGCACATGTGCAATCGCTATTTAGTGAAAAGTGGACTATGGCAGAGGACTACTTTTGCGATCGTCATTGCTTAGTCTCTGACTTACCCTTCGGGGATAATAGCCGTGATTATATGTATGTAATGTAAACTAAATAGGTTCTATATCTCTACGGTTCCGTACATCAGATGAAACCGTAATTAAACCGATTGTTAAATTTTGTTGACTTAAATTTTGGCACAGATTTGGTTTAAAATATGGACATGAAGTGTAAATAGTTCAATTTTGATTTTGGGGTTCGATTGGATTTCTTTTTTGCTAATGAAGGAGAATAAAAAGTGTCTAAGTAGAAGGCTTGTTATTTTGATTAGGTATAAATAAGTTATTTTTTAACGCCACGGTCGGATATCGCCGACAAATGAAAACGTGCAATTTTCTTGTCGGCTATACACGACGGTGGCGTGTTGGGCACGTTTTCATTTTGTCGGCCATATCCGACCGTGGCGTTTTTTCGTTATGGTTTACAATATCGAGCCTTGATACATCAGTTTCCATTTGAGTATTAAACATAATGTACGAAACCCTTTCTATGAAAGTTTAAGTAGCCGTTGACGGGTAATAAAATATCGCTCTCACCTAAGTAAATATAAGTTTAAACGAGTATAATATATACATAATCACAAGCGGATATAGGTACTACCTATTATGCAAACTACCTACCTTTCTCATTCTAATTAAAATATAACAAATGTGACACTGACACTGCACGAAATTAAGTACTTACCACAGACACTATTATATGTCTGTGGTACTTACTTACTTAGGTATACAAAACTATTACAGACTTACAATAAAACTTAAGGGGGTACCGTGCGATCTCAAAAACTGACATAAGTCTCTTCAAAGTAAAATCAATCTTTATAATTATAAAAATTCTGCTTTGAAGTTTCAGACCTATTTTAAATAGAGCAATGTTTTTATTCTGCGAAATGTGCAAAACCATCATGCGCTTGTGTTAAAAATTAAAATTTTCTTTTTAAAGAAGGGAATATCATTGCATTGCACCTGCGGAATATCAATACAAATATTTTTATCTAAGAATTATTGTTTAATGCGTAAAATTAAGAAAGTTGTCAAAAAGAAATGTTTTAAGAAGTCATTAGATTGATGTATTGTTTGTAATTGTTTAAAGAATTTGTTTCAAATTTTAACAAGGCCATGACATACTAGGCTCCATAAAATAAATAATTCTTTTAGGGGTCTGTGTGTAAGATTTTACAACAAAGTACCAAATGATATTCAGAAATTAGATCTTAATAAATTTAAAATCAAAATCAAAGAAAAGCTTTATAAAAAAGCTTATTATAAAGTGTCAGATTACACAGAAGACAAAACAGCTTGGATCTGAAATGCTCCAAGCACTCCAACAGCTATTTCTAATTGTCTTTATTTAATTGATACTACATTGTATTGTAATTTTGTATTGCATCATTTTTTTTTATTTTTAAATTCATATTTTGTATTGACCTGGTAATGACATACCTACTCTTTTTTTTGTTAGTAAATGTCGTTGCTTTTGTGCGCTGTGGTTTCATGCGCCCATTCTTTGCCACAGTTAAAAAATTATGTCCTGAATGGGTGGTAGGTTAAAAAAGATTTGGACGATTCAAAGTGCTTATTAATTGAGTTTATTGAATAAATATATTTTGACTTGACTTGACTTGACTTGTGCAATGATCAGGCTAACTTACATAAGTTCTTTTAATGTATTTAACTAATTCAGCGCATAGTACAAGTGACTTAAAAAATACGTAAATTTTTAAAATTTCGTGCTGGACCCCCTTAAATAAACAAAACTTTTACAGACTTTTTACAGACTGAAAACTTAAGTACCTACGTGAGGTTCAAAATGTATTGTAGAAATTAGACATTTTTGTGGTAGTTTGTTCAGCTGGTGTCTGTACATAGCCGCTATTTATATACTTAATCTAGACAATTCTATAATAATAGCGTTAAGTCTAATTCTACGCTAGTGGTGTTATGTTGTTGGCACTTATTTATAATTTGCAATCTAGGTTGATAGGTAGCTATAGTCTATGGATTCTAACAAAGTGTTTAGAAGGTTCATCAAATGATCTTTATTGACATATTTTACTACCTCATAGGTAATTGGTATTATACATAAGTAAGTTGCAGAACGCTATATTTTTTAAGTAAAAAAATAAAATAATTGACTAATTGAGTAAGTACACATTCTTATTAACTGCTAGTAATTATAATACACGTCTTAACTACAAAAAACTGCAGCGATCATTTAATGTGTTGATTGCGAAACATTCTTGCAAACAGTCACGTGATCAATGAGGTACAATAAAATAGCTCAATGCACGTGATTGATTTATTTCTAACCACAGACAACAGGGTAAGTAGTTTTATTCACCGTAGAATTTAATCCACAATTCGGTCAAAAATTAGTTATGTGCAGGTACATACATAAACTTATACCAAAATTATCTAAGTATATTACAAAGTATCCTTTTTGGTTTAGATTAACTACTCATTTTTTACCAAATCGTGGATTGAGAGTTTAGCACAACGAATCTGTATGGCGGCAGGCAGCGCCTTCTGGTTACAAACGTGATCTAATATTTTGCACATCAATGGTCATTTTCGTTATTTCCAAAATACATATTTCGGAAATAAATAAATACGAATGGTAAATAAAAATCGCACTAGGCAATCTGGTTTTGATATATTTCTACTTTTATGTAACTCGCCATCCTTGTCTATCTGCCGAAATCAGGCAGACAGACCCATGAACTACTATGGGCTGGCAAATTCATACGTGTGACAGTATCCCATAGTCTGCGGGACGGGGGACGGAAGGTTGCGGGGGCGGGAAAGAAGTGCGCGGGCGGCGCGCGGGGCTTTGTAGTAGAAACGTCAGCTGTGTGCAGATGTCATCCCTCTATGAGTAGGCCTAAGAATAATACCTAAAGCCTCAGAATAATAACAAAAGCATAGAAGGAGTGCTATGACATTTGAGTGGGCACTCCGTTTGGTCACCATTCGAATTACATTTGTATAGTTAAGTCGCTTTTGAATTTTGTATCATAAATGGTGAGCTGTTTATTTTTCGCTAGACATTTGACGTTTTTGGCAACTTATTATGTCTATTTTCTTTCAATGTTTATAGCCCATTTGAAAAAAAGGGACAACTATATACGAGTCTCATTTGGACTCCTTTTAAGCTTTAGTTATTAAGTATTCTATAGACTATAGGCAGATTAAGAGGGTTTACGCATTTCGGTTTCCCATACAAACTTCCAAGTCGAAATTTTTAAAAACTATACAGCCAATTTTAATGAAACTTTGCATGCCAAAGTAAAATACAAGGATCTAAATAGTTTGTTGAAAACATTAAAAAAAAATGTTTATTTAGCAGAGTTATTGCGATTTAAAGTCCACCAAAGAAAGTTTAAAATCGCAATAACTCAGTTAATTTAACGTTTTTTAAAAATGATTTCAACAAACTATTTAGATCCCTGAATGTTACTTAAGCATGCTAAGCTTCATTAAAATTGGTTTATTAGTTTTTAAAAATTTCGACTTGGAAATTTGTATGGAAAACCGAAATGCGTAAACCCTCTTAAGGGACTGTCACGTACGAATTTTCCGGTCTACAATAACTATAAGGTTCATGGACTGACCAAACAGCACAATGTTCTCACCATCTTTTTTGATCAAACCTTATTGACCAATGACTATACTAATTTTCTACTTCTTTAGATCGCTTTTTACGACCTCTTCAACTGTCCTTATTTAATTTTTACATGTATACTGCACCTAGCTCAGTATATAAGGCGACTGATAGAAACCGCAAGAAACTTCAAGGGCTGGTCAGGTCAAGTGTTTTAAACGTGACAAAAACGGCAAAAAAAATTCTTGCTTTTTTCATTTTTAATTAAATAATTTATTTTGTGAATTTTTATTAGAAAGTCTTTGATTATCTAATTTATTTTAAAGCAATAACATAAAAAAATTAAATAAATCTACTACAATATAACAACGAGTTTGTATTTACAATCCTTTCATATACCTACAAGCAGTTTTGTGCGATGTACCTACATAATATACGTACTATTACGTAGTACTATTATTTATTCTGTGGTACTATTACGAGTAGGTTACCTTACACGTATACTATTTGAAAGTTGTTAATGCAATTATTCAGATTACGAACACTTTACAATGTATAGGGCATTTATATACATTTAGGTAGGATGTATTTGCGAAAAATTACCACTATTATTAATAATATGGGTAGTGTAGGTACATTATATTTGTTAATGTGGAGGTATACTAAGTGTAGGAACCTACTAGAAATATGATTAAGTACAGTAAATATTAAAATTCTACACTAAACCAAATTAATAAATACAGCCATTTTAGTTTAGGTTTTTTAAAATAAATGAATAAATAAGTAGAATATAATTTCTAACACTTAGACCGACGTTTCAGCAGATGTGCTGTTCTTTCTGGAGTCACTCTTTCTTAAGCCTCCGCTCCAAGACTCCTTGCGTCTGACAAGTTCGCTCTGAAATATTAAATCATTATCGGCTAAAACTAGAAATACATCGAGCTGATTTCTTGGTACTTGATGAGTTATCAAAGTGATTCTAGTTATTATAAACCGTTACATTAGAATTAAACTAATGTTTTAAACACAATAGAGTGCAAAGTGCAACTTTTTTATTATTGGGTAGGTACTCAAGTTGGAGTAAAGAAAAAGTATGGAATCGAAGCAGTAGCGCCATCTAGGGAAGGAATTTCATAAATTCGTTAATATAATAACTAGTGGAAACAATTCGCACTAGGCACACTAAAACAAACGCGATTAAAGGGTTTTCGCTGTACTTACATGTATATAATTAATAACCAAACGATAAATATTTTTATGTACTTATAAGTAGGTAGATCGAGACGAAGATGGCGTGACGAGCTGGACGCATATCAGCCAGATTGGACCACTTTGGCGGTAGACAGAAAAAAGTGGAAAGAAGGAGGGGAGGCCTTTGCCCTGCAGTGGGACAAAATAGGCTGACAATAATAATAATAATATAAGTAGGTAATTTTACGAAAATTACAATTTTGAAAAATGTTGAAAAAAAAACCTCGAGCATTAGACGGTAAAGCCACGATAGCATAGTTGGTAGTAGGTACACCTGACCCAGAACATAAGAAACAAAATTCACTAGCATGATTCGAATCTGCTTCTATTCGAATCATGCTAGTGAATTTTGTTTTCAACATTTTGCAACCAAACGATATTGAAAAGGGGGTTCCCTACGCCATATCGAAACACTATTTACAGAAGCACGTTACCCAAATGACGTTTCACTTAGATATCGTTTTGCGGAATATTTGTATAATGTATGTTCATTATACCGAGCGGTTATTAGCCCGATGGTTCATTACCTCGAAAATGTATACTCGACTAGATTGGTCGATTGGTCGATGTTTTGCTTAGCAATTCTATCATTTATGAATATTTTCCCATAGATTCTACGACTGGTACAAGTATTTTATTTTCATTCATCCCGGTCAGTCGCCATCGAGCTATTTATTCGTATCATTCTTCACACAGTATGCAACCGACGGGAAAAACTATTACGAATTATATATAATATTGATGTACAAAGTGATTAAATTTTACATAACGCATAGGTACAGAGAACAGCATGTCAGACGTAACACTTTGGACATTGTCCCGCCCTTATGTCAGCGGCATAAGCGCTAATATCGAACTGCAAGTGTTTTTTACCTTGTCGTGCAAATGTGCGTACAATTTAGTCTTTAGTATGCATTAAATAAATATAATGTTAAAGAAATAGTGTATTGCTTCATTATATAAATTAACATATAAATTCGTTTCAAATTAACTCCTTAAAATTTTTAGGACAATACTTTTGCTAAAGTCTTTTAGCAGGCGTCGTATTTTCTTAAACATTCCTACAATGTTGGAACTTAAAATTTTGAGGGTAGGCTGCAGAAAATATCAATCTAAAATAATAACATACAGAACGTTTTACCGTCCAATACATTGTTTTTAGGTTAATTAGGTAATTAGATTTATTCATAAGAAAAATGTTGTTATCGAAGTGTAAGTAGTTTTTTTATTTTATTCAAAAGAAATTAGTATTTTTTTTTCATTTTAGTTGTTTATAACATACATCGTGATTGGATACTTTGCGTATAATCAAATTGATTTAAAAAGATAAGGCTTTATAAAACTGAGGCACCAAGTTAGTAATATTTTTTTGCGTGTGTGTGTGTGAAGAATGATACGAATAAATAGCTCGATGGCGACTGACCGGGATGAATGAAAAGAAAATACTTGTACCAGTCGTAGAATCTATGGGAAAATATTCATAAATGATAGAATTGCTAAGCAAAACATCGACCAATCGACCAATCTAGTCGAGTATAAATTTTCGAGGTAATGAATCATCGGGCTAATAACCGCTCGGTATAATGAACATTACATTAAACAAATATTCCACAAAACGATACGTAAGTGAAACGTCATTTGGGTAACGTGCTTCTTTAAATAGTGTTTCGATATGGCGTAGGAAACCCATTGAAAAGTGTGTTAAAAACGTCACGAAAGATTGTGTACCAGCTGATATAGCTTTAGTAAAAACGGGCCTAAGAAAGCATGCCTTAACATTCATGCTAGGAAGTGCATGATTTGAACACAGATATTTATAAGTATTAAAAAAAATCTTTAATTTACAAATGTCAACTAAGAAGAAACATTTAAAGCAGAATAAGTACCTAGTTACCGACTAGCCAAACATGAAAAACATAAATTAAATATCTACTTATTAGGTAAGTACCTACTATCACGAAACTTACGTAGATACTAGGAATAACTTTTTTCTTGTTTGGCATCATATTTTCTACACAATAATGTTACATAACAATATTAGAATATTGCAAAAATATTAAATGTGAAAAACTCTACAAAAACATTTATACTTAGATAAAAACAATCAAAAACATCAACTACTTACGTCATAAGGTTAACGCTTCAAATGTTATTCATATTTACACTCTTATTTAATTTACTACTAGCATCGACCTACGTACCTAAATTACCTAGGAATTCTACAGTATCTATTAGTATTTAGTCTTCATGATTAAAATTAGGCATAGCCTCATCAACATTTAACAATGTACACTTACAAAATTCTGCTGCACACTAATTTATGTAAAAAAATGTGTAAGTAATTGTCCTTATTTCTATTACGATTTTGTCAAATCCAGGTAAAATTTTCTGTTAATGTTATTTTTGCTGATCGCTAATTATATTTTTTTTTTGGTAAAGTTCGTGTCAAAATAAACTCGATGATTTTATATGAACTTGTAATACTTAAAGGAAAAATAGCCTTTTCAAAGGCGGTTAGGGAGTACCTAATTAAAAGACTAAATGTGGGTCTCCTCCGTGTCGGAGGTGTTTTGTGTTTTCTAACACCTAACATCAAACAGTAACAAAATATAGCAAAATATGTACGTAAGACACACCTAGATTTGTTAGATGTTTGATGTTAGGTGTTAGAAAACACAAAACAGTGTCGCAGTAGACTCTCCTTAACAAACCGCGATCTTCTACTGTGTTTCAATTAAAGGTTTTACACTGTGCTGCCTTCTTCTTTCCACCGTTTTTAGTGGATGAAAGACTTCAAAACGATTCAGTGTAAAACCTCAATGAAATCTCAATATAAAAAAAACATGACTAAAGAGCGTATCAAAATTTTTCTCCAATACTACCATTCATTGTACAAATTTTTATATTGGCAACCCAAATATTTATGGACGTCAACTATTCAAGTGCTATTCTAAAAAAAGGTATTCTTAACTTCATGCACCGGTGGTCGGGACGGTGGCATGCGGGAGTGCACCAGTGTTCTTACAACAGGGGGTCATGCCACTCAGAATTTGGTGTCATTAACGCACACCTTTACTGATTCTTCCTCTTCGGCCTCGTCCATTGTTGAGAGTCGCCTCTCAATCTCTGACAATGCAGTCTTGGATATAAGTTTCTTGTGTTTGATGCTGAAATGGAGAAGACTACATGTAAGAAGAAGAAGTTTTAAAAAGACCTTTGTATTATCTATTGAACTCTATTTAGTATTAGGGTGAACACATAAGCAAAAACCAAATATACTTTAAAAGTACTTGTTTATCTTGACCGTAATTTAGATAATACTTACTTTTTCTTACCACCTTTAGTCTTGAATTCCTTTGAATCATTCTTCGATTTGTTTTTGTTGCTATTGTTTACTTGTTTCCATATACCAGTTTTATTTACTTCTTCCGATATGTTTATCGACGTTAGCGGGATGTTCATTATGTTTCCATTGATTAGAGGGATTTGAAGATTCTCTTGGTACGGAGGCGGGTTGCTCTTGTTTGCTACCTACAAGGACATATGCTAAGACACATTATAATGGGGTACATTTTAGTAAAATAATGTATATTTTACTAAATAAGTAACAAAGGAAAACTTACCTAGGATTGGTAAAATAATCAGCTATGAATGGTGTGATGGAATAATAAAGGATAAGGAAAACAATATCTAGTATGATGTAAAATAAAATACACATAAGTCAAAATAAGACACAGTTTATTATCGTAAACGGTGAACTATAATATATGAACAACAAAAAGTTCGCTAATAAATGGCGGAATGACGGAGAAAATAAAATTATACGCCAAGAACAATATTGACTAGTGTCGGCGGAAAAGGCGCAATATTTTGACAAGCCATCCCACCTCAGGCTCTCCAAGCTCCCGTAAATCGTCCTGGTTGCGTTTCGTCATTTCTGGCATAACATCATCCAGAATTTTTAACTCTCTCCTCGTGAAAAATAAGTCCAGCGATTTTCTGATTCCAATCATCACTACCAACATCAATGGGAATAAAATTGATGTGGAGGAAAATGATTTAATGACCCAGAGGCAAACTAGACATGTTAATTGTATTGCAGTAAAAACATGTACACGACGTATTGGTACCTGTAAAGAATTGTTATTCTTCATATTCATTGAAGAATGAGTGCTGAGTTTTGGTACAAATTAAATTCTACTTAAACAACCTTACCTGTCTTAAGAACATGTGATCCGGTTGATACTTCTGTGGCATAAACATTATCAAAATCCTGTCGAAAAACTGTAGACCCTTGAGTGATGCAACACCCATGTAAAGAAATACTCCAAATAATACAGGCATTGGAATATTTCTTAAAACTGGTGTCAGTACAACTGAACATCCTATTGTTAAGAATATTAGAATATGCGTGACTCTCTGTTCTCTTACACCTAGGAATCGAGGTTTTTCTCCTGGTGCAGCACACTCTGATTCTACTTTTAATGAGTTAACGTGGTTGATGCTTAGTACAGTTGCTGCCACGAACCAAGGCAATCCCATCACAGAACATATTTGGATCAGTATAGCCAAAATAAACAAATCTAAATGATATCCACATCCTTTCTTTAATTTGTTTTCTTTTCGATTGACTATGACCGCTGTTATTTGTTGATCCATAAATATTAAAATAGTACCCAGCAACGCTGGTAAAATGGCTATTAATGCTGACCAAAGTGGATTCCCATTGAATGGTGTTATAACCCAATCCCTTGATGGGAGAGTGGGTTTAAACTCTGATGGCACTTCTAACTTTGGTGTTTTTACTCCAACTTTATAATCTAGGAATGACATTGATAGAATGGCAATGATCACTGAAAAGTCGCTTATAACTTGTCGGACCTGAAATCAAATAACAGTCAAATGACAGTTTATGTTTACAAAATTAATAGAATTAAGATTGTTGTGTAATTTGGTTTATTTACCTTTGAAGGAAAAAATAATGAGTTCTTGAAATCTTTTAAAATTATTGATATTATAAAGGTACCTAAAAATAATATAATCGACATCAGAAATACATCTGGCACGTAAACTTTAGTATAACATCCTCCACCTGCCAACGTTCCATTATATAACTGAAAATACAAGGAAAGGTAAACATATCAAACACATCACCGTAAACTAAGAAATTGCGATCATGGCCACCAGTGTACCTGACAAGACGCCTTATCAACTGATGTCCAATTAAACTGCTCGGGCACTGTCGAGTAATTGCTTGGTAAACAGTAGCATTCATAATTGAGAACTTCATCAGGGCGCGTCTTTAATGGATATTTCTTGCCGATTGAAATAACATTTTCTACTGCCTATTAAACAAAAAAAGAACGCATTGACTTAAAATCATTACCTATTAGAGTTAATAATTTTATATATCTACGTGTAGAATATTTTTGTAGACTTACCTTGTAAATAAATATGAAAGCAATTAATGTTGCAAAATTCTCTTCAGTGAATCTTGTAATATAGCATACTAATGCACTAGCGTCGATCGCAACTAAAATGACAAGGATTATAGTAATCCAAGTGCCAATGCAGAATCTAAAAGACATATAGTTCCACCCAAGTTGTCTGCAAAACTCAAAGACAATTGTTTCAAATACTAATACTGGACCAGTCGATCCTAAAATCGTTAATGGTTGTCCTGAAAAGAAACCATATCCCATGCCACACACAAATCCCGATATCAGTGATTCCATAGCGGCCATATTTTTGCCTGTAGCTTCGCCCAGCAAACCCCCGAACGTAATAATTGGAGACAAACAAGCAAAATAAAGAAAAATCCAAGAAGCCACACACTGAATTGCTAGTGCATCTTTGAAATCTGACCAGTACCAAGGTTTCTTTCGTTTCAGATCATTTATCAAACCTCCAAATAGTCTCCCAGTCCTTGCTAAACCTGATTCTTCTCTCTGTCTTTGTTCTTCTTCTTCTTCGTCTTGTTCTTCTTTCGGATTATTGTCGTTTGGTCTCTTTCGGGGGTCCTGTGATGGAATTGCTGCAGGCGGCTCTATTCGTATAGCAGGATCCCATTCCCCGGGGGGCAAAACCGTGACTGCGTCGAGGAATTCATCTATTCCTGCTAATAAATGATCCCTCTTCTTCGCTCTATATGCTACTTCATGAAATATTTCGTCGGACATTAGTGTAGCCATGGCTCGTCCAATTTCATGAAAACTAGAATTACTATTAGGCGGGCCTAGTAACACAAACATGAATCGTGTTGGTACTGGTACTTCAGTCAATTCGCCCATTATCGTTCCCGTTTTGAGTCTCACGAACGCTGATAGTGTCTTCTCAAGAAAATCTACTTCTCCTACTAAAATGTTGGAAGCTTCTGCTCCAGGTGGTATTTTTCGCATAAAATTTACGTTGCTTTTATGGTTTATGTCTCCGTTTAAAGGTAGATCTCCAGAACTATGGTTTCTTTGCATTGAAATGCTGCTTGGGCTTTTCACCATTCCTTCATCATTACCTGCACCTAAAATTGTTAAATAAATGTGTAAAAATATATAATCTATGATTTTACGTGTTTTTACAAAAAATTGGTTCACCTTTCCAACTTCAACTGTATAAAACGTAACGTAACAATGTTTTAAACGTATGAATGACTTAAATCAATCATGTATTTTACTAAGGCCTGGTAAACCATTATTTTGTATTACACGAACCTTTGACGAACAGGTAAACATTAATTTATATAATATCGATAAGTTTGTAAAGAGAATCTGTAAGTAATTATATCAAGATCTCACATTGTGCAAATATTTACGATGTGACTAAATTAATATTAAAAAATTGCAATTGTGAATGTTAATGATTGTGTAGAGTTAGACAATTGCGGCAAAAACAAACTTTAAAGTTTGATTACGTGGATTTTTTTTAAATGTGAATTCACTAAATTAAATAATGAATAGATCGCATTACGATCAATGAGCGGAATAATTATGTTCATCTAATGATATAATTCAACGAATATTTTAGAAGCACGAGCAAAAGCTTACAACTCACAGTGTAGCAGTACCGACTTAAAATTTGCGTTTAGCGGTAAATTAAAACAGCGACATAATAAACATCAGAAATGTTTAGATGGTTTTGTAAGATTTAATGAGAAAACCAAACAAAACAAATTAATAGGAAAAAGAAGTAAATAACATCAAAGAAGACATTTATAAGGATGAGCGGTTACCCGCATTAGGGATGCCTAGGAAACGATTGAAATCTGCTTTGTAGGATTGTCCACTTGTCGACCCGCCTTCATCCACTGTAAATAATGGCAATTTTCAAGGACTTAATATTATGAACACGTTATGCTTGTGTCAGTTAAATTAGACATACATACTATGTACATTTCAAACAAATATTGCTAGCCGTTTGTGCGTGCAAATTGTGAATATACACTGGCGTGGTTGTGATTGGTTGGCACACTGTTTACTGTTCCACACGCACGTCTGACCTGGGACTGCTAGATAAGAACCTCTGGCATCAGATGCTTGCAAGAGGGCGGTGTGTGGGGACGAGGTAGGCCCCCGGCAACTCCTCGCGCTAGAGCGTCGAGAAGAGCCACCCTCCTCGAAATCTGATAAAATACCCCCCATAATGGCCATTAAAGTAAAATATGGATCTTAGGAATTAATCAAGTCTTATGCCGAAGCAGCGATATCGAACTTGTATAGAAGACTAAATTAGCGTTATTGCGACCCAATTGGCCTGAAGACAATAATAACATGGTGGTATATTGAGCCAGACGTGATCATGACTGCAAATTTAGCCCCAGCGTGATAAAGATAGAATTCTATAGATTCTTTGCCATAGATATTTGTATTAGGTTAAAGTGTACAATATCATACTTACTTTTACAGGAGGAATGATTCCGTCCAATGTCAGCTAGTGACCGTATAAGGGGAAGTCTGGACATGTTGTTATGATTTCGACGTTCGTGTTGATGCCTATGTCTCCGCAATAAGGCATCCTTTACTTTCTCCCTGCTGTCGTATCCTAGGGAGCCATCTGCCACCATACTATCTAGTACATTATCTGCTACTTGTTCCAAACAACTCGCTTCAATATCTAAGATGACAGACCCGTTTAAAATAAGACTTCGCAGTTCGAACAGAGAATGTAAAGACAGTGTGGCCACATGAGGCTTTGACCACCTATTGCCACCCTCTTCTACATCTTCTTCAAACTTGATCCATCGTGCTGTCTCTTTCCATTCAAGTTCATCGCCTTCTTTAACTAACTCTTCCATTTCGGAAAACAGTGGATGGGATTCCATTGTGCCATCGTCGAGATCTTCTCCAAGGATAAATTGTACTCTCTGGGCAGGTGGCGTCACTGCAAAATGAGCATATTACATAGTAAAATAATTTTCTTAAAAAACTTATAATTTATTAAGTGTTTTTACTATCAGTAGTACTTTCAATTAATTTCAACTTCAAATATATATTTCAATAATCTAAAAACTTAAAAATAAAGAAGGATGACACTCGAAATCGTTATTAAAATATGGAAAGCCACGAATTATACGTAGAAAGGCTAAATGATAGACTAGACATGCCTAATAAATAGGTACCTACCTACTTAAAATGTTAACACGGGGCTTAACGCAAACTATTTAGAATATTGGTCCTAGATATCCAGCCTGTGCAACTCTATAGATTAGGTATTTAAAACGATATGCTTACGATACTTATACCAAACTGTTTGCGACAATCCTCGTTTAAACTTTTTAATTAAAAAATGGATCGCGATGGTTTAAAAGTAAATAAAAATATAATTATGTATAAGTCATGCTTCAACATAAAACTTTAACATAAAAGTAAGAATCTCAACTCTCTAATTAAAAAAGTATCTAATGTATCTATAGGTACAAGTATGACATAACCGCATGACGATTCTCTAAAGCTCGATCATAAACTCGTGTCTACTTCGACCGTCACGTTCCGATTAAGAATGACCTTTGTGACGTTTGCGTAGAGTCGAATTTAGAGAATGCTGATTTGATAACTCACTGCGGTTTCAGGATCGAGTTTTGAATCGAGCCTTTACAGAATCGCACTGTTGTAAACACAAAGGAGGCATCTTTCGCTAGGTACTTTCTTACGTGTCTCTCCATCATCAGTGACGCTTAGTCTGCGAACTCGAGCCATTAGAGGGGGTCCTATGAATTATTGGCAAACTCGTATTTTTGCATATTATATACATACAATACATACATATAATCACCACTACATACATTATCCTCGAAGGGTTAGTCAGATACTAGGCAATGACGACCGCAAAAGCAGTCTTTTGCCATAGTCCACTTTTCACCAAATAGCGATTGAGCAAGTGCTCAGCGTGACAGGTAGTGAGCCTCTCGCCGCTCTATGCTGTTGGATGTATGTGCTGTCTTTAGTCCGTTAGTCACCTTTCACGACACCCAAAGGAAGGTAGTGTTCTTTCACCGCTACGCAACACGGCCATTAAATATAAAATATAGACGTGTGTACTATTTAGGAGTAGAAATGTGAAGATTATGATCTCTGTTGGTGATAAGTGTGTTTATTGGTACAATATCGCTATATAGCTAGATATCCTACTAATTTTTGACTACGAGTATATTCTCCTCTTCAGATTTGTATGTGCAAAATATATTACGTGGGTATTAGTTTTGTTTTTGTAATAATATTATTATATTAGCGGCCGCTCGCGGTTTCACCCGCGTGGTTCCCGTTCCCGTGGGAATATCGGGATAAAAAGTATCCTATGTGTTAATCCAGGTTATAGACTATCTGTATGCCGAATTTCATCCAAATCCGTTCAGTAGTTTTTACGTGATAGAGTAACAAACATCCATCCATACTTACAAACTTTCGCGTTTATAATATTAGTAGGATTAGGTTATCTTCGTAGATAGGGAGATAAATGAAAATATGTATATTATAATAGGTTTCCCCTCGTTATTATTCATTAATATTAAGGCTATACTTTCCATTATACCATTTTTTTCGTACAAAGGGTAACAAGATCCTTTGTGTGTCAATAGAGCTAATTTTCAATACGAAAATCGCTATAAATAAGAGAAGAGAGTGCTCAGCTTTGGTGTATACGCTGTATACCTCCAGCTTTGTGATTCGCAAATTTGGCGTGACAGAAATGTATTTGTGTTGTTGGTTGTTTTCCATTCGTTACGTTCATCATTTTTGTTAGATACACAAATATATTTTTTACTGAGTGGTAGAGCCACGCTGCGTTGCAGCACGCATTGGGCCGGCTCGCCCGGCGTAATACCACCCTCTCACTAATATTCGGTGTGAAATAATGGCACTTGGTGCTGTTGTGTTTCGTCCGACCAGTGAGGGTTCCGGAGGCCCCTCCCCCAACCCTTCCCTCTTCCCAATCCCTATTCCTTCCTTAAACCTATTCCTCCCTTAAAGGCCGGCAACGCGTCTGCGATTCCTCTGGTTTTGCGGGTGTCCATGGGCGGCGGTGATTACTCTCCATCAGGTGACCTGCCTGCTCGTTTGCCTCCCTCTTTTATAAAAAAAATAAATAAAAATAAATATTACATAAGTACATAACTTTTCATATCTAATGCATATTTACGTAGATCATTGAAACTTAAACATATTATTAGCGTAGCGACCACCTTGTACAGAAAGTATAAGGTATCGGAATATTGAATTTCAATGGTCGTCTTTATTCGAATTAATGACCCGTTTCTAAGGGATACCGTTACTAATTTATCTAAGGGATGGACCAATTAGTTGTCATGCAGTAAAGTTGTTATTCATCATCATCATCATCAGCTGAAAAACGAATTATTCCCCAGAGATACACTTTCCCCTTGGAGACACTTTTAATAAAACTAGGTACGATTTTATTCCTGTAAGATACATTTTTCTTAAAGCCTATAAATTTGTCCTCTTAGATACACTTTTCGGTACTGTTGTGTATAAAATCACTTTGTTTCGTGAATACTTTATTAAACAACTAGCGGCCGCTCGCGGTTTCACCCGCGTGGTTCCCGTTCCCGTGCGAATATTGGAATAAAAAGTATCCTATGTGTTAATCCAGGTTATAAACTATCTGTATGCCGAATTTCATCCAAATCGATTTAGTAGTTTTTACGCTAAAGAGTAACAAACATCCATCCATACTTACAAACTTTCGCGTTTATAATATTAGTAGGAAGGATGGATGAAGCCCAACATGATGCCTTACATTTGTTTTTATGGTCAGAGACACCGCACCACAAACTCAGTAGAAGGCTGGCTGGCACAACCGTCTAAATAAGAAAGTCTCGATTATTTGTTTAATTATGATTAATTTGGTTTTTCTTTATCTAAAAACATTTCTATTTAGGTGTTCAAGCTGAAAGTGTATCTCTAGGGAATAGAAGCTTTAGTTTTGTTTTATTTTGATTTATTTAGTTTTCCGTTTTATCTAAAACACTTTTCTTTTTAAATGTTTAAGCCGAAAGTGCATCTCTGGGGAATAAAAGCGTAGTTTTATTAAAAGTGTCTCTACGGGGAAAGTGTATCTCTGGGGAATAATTTCGAAAAACGTCCTGGGCTGGCAATTAGGGTTAGCCACCCGTACTTTAAAATAGAGTATTGTCCTCTTTTTCATGTAGGCGTACTTTATAATTTACGACACTAATAAAGTACGCTAAAATACTCTATATTTACGTAAAACTATTTACGTAAAAGACAATGTCGCAAAGAGCAACATTTGTCCTTAAAACATACGTTTTAAGGACAAATAAATGAATACTCTTTTTTATGCTACTTATATACTTTACTTTTGTTAAAACAAAATAAAAAAAAACTTTATTTGTATAAAAGTGGCAACCCTTCACCAATCACCAACCCACATTTGGCGGGTTTTTAAGCTAATATACAGTCACGAGCACCATAATACCATATATGCATACTTGCACTTTGACTCTTACTCCGTTGTATTAAGAGTAACAATTGTTTACATATTTTTGCTCGTGACTGTACATCAATTTTATTATAGCGACGACTTGATTTCAACGATGGAAGCCTTTGCCTTACAGAGGGACTGCATACAGGACAGGCTGTACTTTACAATACTTTACAAACATTGTCCTGATTACAAACAAAACAAAAAATAATTTACAAAAAATAACACACAGCCCCCACAGACACATTCACACAAACACGCACGCGCGTTCAAATCAATCTCATAACACTTACTCACACAAAAGACACACGAGTACCTTAGTTTAGCTATTAGTCCTAATTTATCTTTTATCTTTGTTTTTTTATAATACGTACGCCATCTATTGCTATGGAAGAGCGAGGCCTCCTCCAACAGGTATTATTATTAGACTAGGTTGGCCCCAACCTTAGAATATTGTTGACGAGTGTTCACGCGTACCTACGCAGTCGCGTTCGGGCCGCTATTCCGATTAAGGGGGGTTGTATAACATATCCTTCAGGATGGTTATCTTACCAGGTCTGTCGGCATCCTTGTCCCCATTGCGGTGGTGCTTATGCTTGCGGTGTGAGTGGCGGCGGGCTGGAACGTGCACCCCCACGAACACGGTGTGAGCGCGGTGCCCTGCAATCAGACCTGCTGTTAGACACAAGATGCGTATAGGGTACAGTTCTGACGTGGATAACCTGTACAGGAAGAACTAGACAGTGAGCAAATGACAGCGCAGTTAAGGTACGCAGTAAGGTAGGTAGGTAGGCCTTTTATCATAGTTCTTTTTTTATGAAACGTGTATACATTTGACCACCAACCTGATTAGTAAGCAGGATGTGGTCTAAGGTGCTGCAAGCTTACTCAGGAGATGCCTATTCACTGGTTTCTTTTGCCTACAGGTCTACAGGTTACAGTGATCGGGAAACACATGAGCAGGCAGCGCATTCCACTCTCTCTCTCTCTTTGTCTTTTCACTAGCTTTCATGGTATAGCGCCATTTGCAATCGTAGATGCGTATAGTTCAGATTTCTACGTAGAGGAAGAAGATTTAGCAGATAACCAGGCAGATGGTCTGATGATAACAAAACCGCGGCTCGCAAGACTAGGATCAAATCAGTTTTTCGACGCGCGAAATATTGCGCGCGTGTTGGCGCGTAAGCCGATATGAGCTTTTACTATTGATCCACATTATAATGCCTCTAGTGAGGATTACAATGAAGGATTACATATACTGATATATAATTAGAAATAAATAAGTCAGCTAATCAAAATAATACTATCAATTAAACCCATCTCTTTCTTTGGGTGTCGTAAAAAGCGAATAACAGTCTAAAGATTTCATATACATCTAAAAGCATAGATATGGGTTCACTACTCATCACGCTGAGCACATGTGCAGTTGATATTTGATGAAACTTAGACTGTGGAAGTGTTGACATTGTTTTCGCGGTCCCCATTGCCTAGTCTCTGACTAACTCTTAAGGTACTAAAGTCGTGAATATATTATGTTCATAATTGTAGAAAAGAAATGCAAATAAAACAAATATTCGTCATGGCCCATCGCTACTCAACAGTGTTGTCTGCCAGTGCCCACGCAGGTTAACCAGGAACAGTACCAATTCCAATTTAATATTGGCGAGTTCTGCCCAGAGGAGCTGTGCCGATCAAATCATCACTTCCCGAGCCGTTTACTCCGCACGCCGCACACCACAGTAGACTATACCATAATAACAAATACCAAACGATAAGCATACTTAAGCAATTCGCATTCTTAGTAACTTAAAAACCAAACACAAAATTTTGATTTTAGAAATACAGTTAGTACCTATTTCTAAAAATCAAAATTTTGAGTACTGTTATTATAATACAGTTATATTTAATACAGTTGATATTTCTAAAAATCAAAATTTTGAGTTCGGTCTTTAACACGTTAAACGCCATGGCAGACACCATATATCTGCCACCATAATAATATAATCCCCCAGTGAGCTCAGTGAAAAAAAAAAAGGTCATTATCTGTCTACATGTTTTATTGGCTTATTTGTTTTAAAAGGGGATTTATTATAATGTCAATTAAGTACAATGGTGGAAAATGGTAAAAATAAAGAGAAATTGCCTGGCAGACACCTTGATCTGCCATGGCCTCAGATATTGTTCTGAGGCCATGGCCCAGCCGAAGCACTTTCCGTTATTTTAGTGGAGGGGGCCCCGCGGGTCACCTTGGCAACCACCCTCGCACCTCTGCGCTAGCGCTGCGCTTGCTCTGGCTCGACACACTCGAGTGTTGAGATATGGTATCGAAACAAAAGTATCGATACTATACTTATGAGTAGTAACGCAACAAAAGTAATCGATACCAGTATCGTACTCGCATCAAAAGTATCGAGTTATTAGGGTATCGAGTACATTTTGTTTTTCATTCAGTGTAAATAAAAAGACGTAAAATAGTACTTAAAAGCTGTTTATTAAAATATTTCTTTATTTCTCAATAGAAAGTCATCTCCCGTGCAATCCGACAAAAATAGTAATTTTTTAACCCTTGAGCCCAACAGGCGGTTCCTACTAGGAACCGATTATAGAGACTAGGAATTTCCTAGTCTCTGTAATCAAGGCTCTAGCTTTTGAAAATAGACGTTTCGCCGGAACTGACGTCCCTGACATTATTAAAAAACGATAAGCAAGCATAAAAACCCTCGGAACACCGTTTTCATATCTTGCTATTTCTTCCATTTCATATCTGCTGGAATGGGTTTGATTTCAACGGAAACACTGGATTCGCGAGATATAAACTCATCTCGTCTCTGTTATGTTCGGTGGTAATGCTAGTGCGTGGTCTACTCGAATTTGCTAACATATTTTGATGGTGTCCCCAAAAGTCATCAACTTCATCGACAGGCGACGAGTTTCAGGCGAGTCTTACCAAAGCTAACACTTCTTTAATCTGTGCCAAAGCACAAATTACAAAGAATAATATGTCCAATCCAAGCAAGCATTGAATACCTACATATTTACCACAGACAGAGACAGTACAGAGTCGAGCCAATCAATCCATACTTTTTTTAAATGTGTCCTTTGATCTCAAAAATAATTGTATTTTTATAATAGAGGTATTTTTAATATTTGAAATGCTTTAATTTATACCAAATGATGTAAATAATTGAGAATATACTATTTCATACAATATAATTTAAGAAATGACAAATAAACCCTATAGAATTGAACAAATAAATTAAAAAATATGATTTTAACAGCACTAGGTAGTATATAACAACATGTCAAAGAAGAAATTTGTCGGGTCCCTGTCAGGTCACGAATATTTTCAAAACTTGTAAGTTTTTCTCTGAGCTAAGGCGTGAAGCTTGTTCTACAGAGCCCCGCGGGTCACTACGAATAGCGTTTACACTGTTATTGATGTCTGTCAGCCTAGTAAAAACCTTTTAGCGCAGGTCGTACTGGCAGTCATACCGTGTCTGCCGCAGCCCGGTGGGCCCGGCCCACTGTCGGGCATACGGTGTCTGCCATGGCCCATGTGATAATTAAGAATTTTGGCCTGGACGTTTAACGTGTTAAGGGGATCCTGCACGAAATTGTGAAAATTTACGTATTTTTAAGTTACTTGTATAATTAGTTAAATACATTAAAAGAACTAACGTAAGTTAGCCTGATCATTTCACATGGTCGTGGGCTTGTTAAAATTTGAAACAAATTCTTTAAACAATAACAAACAATACATAAGTCTAATAACTCCTAAAACATTTTTTTCGACAATAATTTTTAAATAACAGTAATTTTACGCATGAAATTCTTACATGAAAATATTTGTATTGGTATTCCGCAGGTTCCCCATCTTAAAAAAGTACATTTTAATTTTTAACACAAGCGCGTGATGGTTTTGTACATTTCGCAGAATAAAAACATTGCTCTAATCAAATTACTAGGTTTGAAACTTTAAAGCAGAATTGTTCTAATTTTAAATATCAATATGATTGATTTTGCTTTGAAGTTTATTAAGAGACTTATGTCAGTTTTTGCGATCTCGCGGCACCCCCTTAAGTTACTAAGAATTGCATAAGTACCTACGCATATCGTTTGGTATTTGTTATTATAGCATAGTCTAATCATCATCAGTCTGTCAACGTCGAACTGCTGAGAAAAGGTAATAGTGGGTCACTCAACAAATTGGTATATTGTTACAACCAATTTTTTATTATTTTTCTAATACTTAAATATTTTTTTATTTATTATACAGGTCCAGCTGAAAACCAGCGCTGGGGATTTCAAATTCATAGCGTTGCTGAACTGGTCAGCCCTTTCAGCCCTTTCGGCTGTTTTGTTAATACTAGAATAGTTGTATAGTACCTACGTAACTGTTTATGTATGTAAAACGCCGAATAAATGCTTACTTTACTTTCTTTTCCCTTACTTACTTACTTTTCCCACTTTGGGAGATTGTACCATATCCCACCACTCTGGCCCAATGCGGGTTGGTAGGTTAGCTGTTGTCTGTGGTTGAACTTAAAGCATAGTCAATTACAAGCTTTATAACTATCTAAATATGCTTCTGAGAGTGAACTTATACGTTTTTTAGGGTTCCGTAGCCAAATGGCAAAAAACGGAACCCTTATGGATTCGTCATGTCTGTCTATCTGTCCGTCCGTATGTCACAGCCACTTTTTTCCGAAACTATAAGAACTATACTGTTGAAACTTGGTAAGTAGATGTATTCTGTGAACCGCAATAAGATTTTCACACAAAAATAGAAATAAAAACAATAAATTTTGGGGGTTCCCCATGCTTAGAACTGAAACTCAAAAATTTTACGTGTGGGTGTATCTATGGATAGGTCTTCAAAAATGATATTGAGGTTAATAATGAGGTTATGATGTTACTTGCTGCTACGGAACCCTTCATGGGCGAATCCGACTCGCACTTGGCCGGTTTTTTTATACTCAATCGTAGTAAACCCCTCTGTTTGATGTTTTCCTCGCAACATAAATAAAAATATGTTGACGAGAAAGAGCCGACTGCCTTCGTCTTTTCGCTCGAAAGCTGTCAATGCCAGCTCTGTATACTACTATAATTAGCTCTCGTAACGTACGTAGATACATTATTAACGAGACCTGTAATTGAAGGCTTCGAAAAAGTGTATATAAAATTATGTTTTTATTATGTAGATACTAGCTTTTGCCCGCGGCTTTGCTTTAGTTAATTTTTCGCGAAAAAAGTAACCGTCTCCAATGCCCGATGGGCCCGATGGGGGCAAAATCTGTTTAATTGTGAAAGCGTAATTAACAAGCAAACTCACTTTCGCATTTATAAATCTGTTGGGACAAAAGAAGTTGTGTTAAACCAATGGTACTTCATGATAATAAGTAAGATAGATATAGATGTATAAACACACTGATTTACGATGTGCGCAGAACGCAAGAATAATACGCTGCATACGTAATAATAACGTATGAATACCTACTCTTATTGCAATAGAATACTATTGCATGAATATAGAATACATTCACTGTTCATAAAATATCTGAGTGGTAGAGCCTTCGATCAACAGTACCAACTAGATGTCAGGTCGGCGCTAAAAATACGTCTCGGTAAATAACAGCGCACTGTGAAGTGAGCTCTTATTTTGTTTAGTTTGCTTGAAACACGGCCAATGTAAACACGTTTACAATGCCGCAATGTGTATTTAAAAGTGGCAAAAATAATGCCCGGAAAAACAATTTAACGGCAGGAGTGTCCTACTTTCGGTAAGTACACGTTGAGTAAATTATATTTTAAGCTTTACAATTACAAATAGTATTAAATTTAGAACACAATTACCGATTTTAACCCACGCTACAAATGTTTGGCCAACGTTGACCAATAGACGCGCAAACATTTGTGTAACAGAACAGTGGATGCGTGGATGGATTCATTTGTGACTTTATTACTGGGTGCCATGGTTGTAATTAGGTTGAACTTAAAAATGTTTTATAAGTTTTGACTCAGTTCGTTAGTAAAGAAATGTAGCTGTATAAGTATATATTCACGTGGACAGAATTTAGCTTTGATTTTATACGTGACGCGTTATCTAGTTGGTATTGTTGATCGAAGGTAGTACTATTATTTATTCTGTGTCGAAGGGTAGAGCCTCTAATATCAGCGTGAAACAATTGCACTCGGCAAGCGGTTGCTGTTGTGTTTCGTCCGGTGAGTAAATGTATCCGGTGCGGTGAGTACATCTTTTTCCCTCCACCCCTCTCAATTGGCTACTTGACAGTTTTTGTAAAAGTATTTAAAAAGTTACAAACGCTTATTTTATACCCCGTACAATGTTTTCTTTATCGAAAACACCTTTATTTAACAGAAAAAACATATTTTTCTTTATTGATTTCAAATTTCGTGCGAAAACGGTTGGTCACGTGACATTTTACTCTGTGACGTCACATTTCAATAAAATTAAATATAGAAACTTAACTTGAAACCTGACATAAAGTTTTTGATAATTTAGTGAAATGTGACGTCACATGAAGCTCAATCATGGCCGACCCTTGCCGCCCGTGTTTTGGGTCTTGTAATCCACAGATAAAAAAATCGCAAATTTATTTTGTAAAAATAAAATAATTACAAATTATATTAATAAAAAAAACTATTGGATAATTATCGTTAAATCATAAACTACCATTTGCGACATATTTCATATTTTATTGTTACAACTGTCAAATAGCCAATTCCTACTCTTAAATCAAAGATAGGATCTTTCCCAGTACAAGGCTCCCGCCCATAGTTAGGACTTACGAACCGATGGCATAGCAACATTCATAAGTGCTCAATTATTATTGTACCTAGCCTAAATTGAATAAATGATTTTGAATTTTGAATTTTGGGTGTCGTAAAAGGCGAATAACGGTCTAAAGATTGCACATACATCCAAAAGCATAGAGATGGGTTCACTACTCATCACACTGAGCATATGTGCAGTTGTTATTTGATGAAACTTAGACTGTGGAAGTACATTGCTTTCGCGGTCCCCATTAAATAAATAAATAAAATCAGGATAATTTTAAAACACAACTCAAAAATTTCTTTCTCCAGATGTGATTTTTATTCATTGTTACGCTTACGTTAATCTCAAAAGAATTCTTTAAAAATACATTTTTTTTGTTGTTTTTTTAATTTTTGTTTGTTAACATGTAATATTTGATTGATTGAAGATTATTATTACTTTTGCACGTCCATACCTGTTCAACGCCGACGTATATCACATAGGCATTACAGACAAACCTCAGTGGTTTAAGGTAATGCTATTAGATTAAGTATTTTTTATTGTATTTTTTAAAATGTTAAATAAAAAAAAAAAAAAAAACTTTCCTACATTCACACCAATTATTTAGCCCAAGAGAAGCTTCGTTACGAATCTCGTTAAATGGTTACTAGATAACGGATAACACACCTACTTAAAACACTTAAATATATAAGTATCTGGGTTAAAACAAGCCCCACCACCAGCCAAGCTAGAGTACCTACAAAATATAGGTACTCCCCTCTAGGAAATCGGGACTTCTGGGTGATCGGGACCTCTGGGCCTGAGACGCTCAGTCTACCTAACCACTAGACCATCTAGAGGCGGTTAACATGCGTGACACTGTAGAGACTGTGGCATCATTATGTTCTTTGGTTATTGTGTTTATTGACACTTTACGCTATATATTTAAATGACTTTGCGGAGCTAATCTTCTGTACTTGTACTATTATGTATTTTATGCCACCATCACGATCTTATCGAAATATGGCGCCACATCAATTTTTGTAGCATCATTGTGTTCCGACAGTGACGGTGATTTATCAGACAGTTGCGAAACATGGCCGTAAAATCAAAGCCTACTAGTAAATGGACAGGTAAAATGCATTTTGCAAAATGCAGTGATGGAATAGCAATTATGGATCCAGATTCATCGATGCGGCTTTAAAACCTTTTACTGCTTACTACGGTATTGATCCTATGTTGCACAATTTGACCATAAACTTAATCAAATACTAAAATAACCTATATCGAAGGTAACTATCATGTTAAAATATCAACGAAGTACGCATAATGTGCATTGTTCATTTTTATGTTTAGTGTGTCCGCTAAGTAATATACCTAATTACAAAATACTTAAGTATAACTTTTTAACTATTATAATTATTAACTTCTTGTAACTTTAAGTCAAAGTATCAATTATGTACAGCCACAGATCAGAAGAGACCTCTTTCTTCTGTTCTGTGTGTAAAGCTAACAAAACACATTGTAATAAGTATAACAAGTAAGTAAGTTTTAGTTTACTTAAAATTATTTGTTGTTAGGACAAAATACTAAACATTTTATCCTATTTCTATATAGCATTGTGAATGAAAAATTTCAGTAAAAAAGATATTATTTGTTGTTTCCGTTTGGTGTTAATAAATATATATCAAAATATAACATCTCTTTCAATACCTATGGTACATGTTCCGAGTAGATAAGTCTTTACATGACCCCATATATATCCATCTATATACAATATAATAACGTCGTTACTCGTTACGAGTCTCCATAGTTCTTCTACACGAACAGAATCCATAATGAAAAGGAAAAGCTATTCGCCGTCAATGTTCGCAATCGTACGGATAAATACTCGAAAAGTAGGTAGAGGTAAGTTTGCCTTCAATTCAATTACAATTCTTGTCAGGTGACTTACTATGATCTACTTCAGCGATTTATATAGTCCTCCAACGAATGATAACAAAATGAAATACGCTGAAATTTAATATACATAAGCACTAATAATTACTGATTCGTTCAACTCAGCAGAATTTTCAAACTCTAGGCTTTCGCTTAGATAACCCACTTTAGGAAACGCTGACATAGGTATCTAGCAGCTTATTGTTTATAGGCCGTAGGCGGGTTATATTATTATTTGATTTTATTTGTAACTTTGCTTAGAACACACAGAGGATTATTGCTTTTACCAAATATAAGTTGTAGGTATAATACTTAATACTGAGACCTATAGAAATAAATAAAGACTAATAATAGAAATAAAGACCTGATAGAAAGATATTATATTACTATATTGCATCCTATTCGCAACAGAACAGAATAAGCGTAATACCCATCTAAATGGAATCAAGAACATTTGAAATTAAAAGAATTTCTTTTTCAAACCACACATGATCAGCTTAACAATGACAGAAGTTAACTTTTAAAAATTGTTAAATACGTATGAAAACCGAAACCAAAAGCCGAAAAAAGGAAGGTACTTATACTTTGTAAACACATACCCCCCCTGCTTGAATCGAACCCGAGAACTCTGGGTCTGAAAACTGGTAGTCTACTAGACCACACAAACTGGTTTGTTATACTCACATTCATAAAGTGATAATTAAAAGCGTTGTTGTTCAGCGTCATTGTTGTCTCATTTGCTTAATTATGAATTAATCTCGGCTACAACACTGTCCGGAACAAACATGTTTGTGAAGGAAACTATGGCAAAAACAGTCGCAGTGTGAGTGGCAAACACATTAGTGTAATAATGTGGTGGGATGATTAGCTGAAGCTCTGTTGCTGGGTGTTGGCGACTTAACGTCCTGTGGCCTGATTCACGTATTTCGTAATAGTCGAAATGTCGTTTACGTTTAGAAGTCGTCTTAATGAAAAACAGTCACAAATCCGTATTCACCTGTCATTTCGCTAGAACGATTACTCGATAGGAACGCAACTCAGCGATTTGTCAACTATTTAAACTTAATGTTGCCATTACAGTTCTACCAAATAAATTCAAATACTTTTGTTAACAAAACATGCAGAAATGTTTATAATTTTTTCCAACGACTTGTAAATTGTTTAATTTGACGTGTAATCGCTGAAATCCAATAAAACTAAACGTCAAAATAATAGGTGAATACCGCGGAGGCAACGATCGAACTTCGATTAATGCACGTGAATACGCTTAAACAAAACCGACTTAAACAAAATCGTGCGATTGATACGTGAATACGAAAAGTGACTTCAGCGATCAATTCGCTTGCATGTCGTTGAAGTTTTGTTACGTGAATTAGGCTACTGGAAAGCTAACCTTTTTGGTTTTCACAAAAAAAATCAATGTTATAAGTATGTCTACGGCGCGGCGGGAGTACTTGTACTGAGAAGAACTAGCAAGAAACCTTCGATCAACAATGAAACTTATGAATGGCATTTCTTCTCCCTCTTTTTCACAGATCTATATTCTATCATAAGAACGACCACCAAACATCACAAATCAACATAATAATAATTGTAAGAGTACCTAATTATGCAACTTTACGTATTGATGCAAAACAAAAAACTAATCACAAAATACTCGTACCTATACATAAGTATAAAAAAAAATATGAAAGAGAAAAACATGTAAAAAAAGTAGCAGGCTTTTCCCGTAGGCGGCAACCGCAAAGATGTGAAATGTCATAAGCGTTTCTCGTTTCGCAGGCTTCCCTACTCAATTGATTTGCTATTCTCAGCAGTATTACGTTATGTTATCGAATGTAAATTCTAATAATACTTACGTACGTGTCGCCTTCTAAGGCGCTTCTCACACGATAACGGATATGGTTGCTGGATGCGTCAATTTGACTTTTACATCATTGTATGAAACCACACGTACCTAAAACTGCAAATTTCAAGTGGAATAGCTTTTAATAACATTAAGTTTGTACGGTAGAATAAATGAAAAATGGAGTCTCAACACGTGTTATTGCGAATAGAACACGGGAGAAATTCCCCAACGCAGCTAGCTTCCGACAGTCGGGCTGTTATCCATCCGTCAGTACGATAACTTTGCATGGTATGATACACGGGAGTCGCAGTGACGTGCGACATTTTGAGAGGGAAGGACGTTGGTCTTATTAAAATGGAGTATAATGACGACACTAGCTGCCAGGCATCAATTCTATACTGCATTACTTGGTTCTGACGGACGGTATGTCGTTACAACGACAGCCGTATTGAAAAGCAGCATTGACATGACGCAGCTGCGTGTAGCTCCGTCATCCGTCATCGTGGGTGAAACGCCTAAGATTTGTTGCTAGGCTTTGCCAGTCGATTGGTAAACGCTTGTGGCAGTAAACATTACATTTTATATCTAACGTTCTGTTACTTAACACGGGAAACCGTTATGGTTAATTTAAGAGGCTTGTTGTGTAAACAACGTGAATTTGCAAAGTTACACAATCAGTAATTGTTCGATAGAAGCGTAGGCGGAAAACGCCGAATATGATAATATTCATCGCCTAACTTAAATTAATTAGTATGCGGTTTACCATTTCTTGTATGGCAAAGTTAAGCAAAGTTCGGTTAAACGCTAAATTAGGCATATATCATCATTGCTTTAATAAAACAAAGAATATACACAAAGAAGCCCTTCTCATTATGTCCTACGAGGATACAGAAAAATTATTAGTTGTCATAAAATGAATACTGCTTTTACCTTTATACCTAGTGGTTTAAAATGAATAGGTATTGTATACATTTTTATAATTGTACATTAAGTAGTTAAGTTTATAAATGTTCTTTTCGCTATTTTTATATTTGGCCACAAATAATAAAAAAGTAGTTTGCATTATTATTTAAGAATTAAGTAAGGTTCCTAGTTTGAAATAAATAATGTTTAATTTATATACATTAGGAAGATAAGTTTTTAATGAATATAGCTTTGTTTTTTATTTTTATTTAGTCACTTAGAATAAAAATGTATTTTGCATTGCTAATTTAAGAATTTAGTAAGTCCTTTATTTTTTATCTATTCCTTTCTAATACCAAAAAGTAATACCAATGGTATTTGTTTATTATCGTAATTAATTTTATATTCCGAACGAATACCAAATTTGAAATATTTCAATGAAGAACTTAATCTCTTCCCAACGAATACCAAAACATAACTTTTGGTACAGTCACAGAAACAGTTTAATTTGTTTTTTTAATAATATAATCGTAATGCAATCCTAAATATCAACAAATTCACTTCATTCCGGAATTTTTACTTACGAGCAAACTTAAGAGCCCTATTATATATATTATTACATCTCGACTATGATTTTTGCGCAAAATGGCCAATTTTGGTGTTCGTGATCTCAGAATACATTAACAATTTTGACTTATTGAATAGTGTAGAATACCTATTGGCATAGTTCGTAGCGGCTCGCATTTTGTAAATGTTGCTTAACTTTTTAATTAAACCCAAGATTGCAGAGAACGATTTTCATAAAATGCGCGAAGGCACTTTTTTGAGCTCCTAGATTTAACTACTGTTCTAGACAAATGAAATAAAAAATTTGAATGTCTTATCTCTTATATACTTAGTCGTACAGTTCGTAGCGGCCTCGGAATATTTAGATATCATTGATTTTATATAGAAAAAAATCTTATTCTAAACCAAAAACTTCGAAAATAGCTTTAAGTTAACTGTGAATTTCTTCTATCTACGATAATATTATTGAGCAAAATTTATACCAGAATAATTGTTACTTCAAGAGGAATAAAGATTTTATAATGAATTTATTAATCCTATTTCGATAAAAACGATAAATGCAACTGCAAAATTACTACAAAATGCGATGCGCCGGCCGTCCGGACTCAGCTTATTATCGCAGAGGGAGATTTGTTATATTATGCATGAATTTATTATCCTATTACGATAAAAACGATAAATGCAACTGCAAAATTACTACAAAATGCGATGCGCCGGCCGTCCGGACTTAGCTTATTATCGCAGAGTGGAGACTTGTAATATTAAGCATGAATTTATTATCCTATTTCGATAAAAACGATAAATGCAACTGTAAAATTACTACAAAATGCGAAAATGGACATTTTACGCAATAATCACAGTCGAGATGTAATAGGGCCCTTAATAAGAATTCTGTATAAATAAACACTACTTAAAACCACATTATAAAGCATTTTTTACTGACTGTATCTCATTACATTTAACGTATTTTGGGATTCGTTTATGAGTGGTATTCGTCCGGAATAGAAAATTAATTACGATTACAAACAAATACCATTGGTAAGTATTAGTTTTTGGTATAAGAAAGGAATAGATTTTATTTTTGCCTGGAAAACAGGATAGTCCTAGTTCAGGCACTACTTGTGTATTATTATTGTCACTAATAGTATGTTTAGTTTTCTGGATATGTTGTAAAATAAGTTATTCAATAAAGATTTTATTTATTTATTTAATTTATTTAATTAGTATGCGGTTTACCTATTTGTGTGGCAACTCTAGAATCATTGTTCGCACCACCACCACCACCACTACCCAGCATTGGTTCATTTAGATAAATAGATAGATAGACAACACTTTAATTCAACACCACAAAGATTTACATAAAACTTAATAAAAACAATAATTAAAAATAAAAATAAAAACTATTACAATTACAATAAAACAACCCGCATTGGGCCAGCGTGGTGGGTTATGGCCCACTGTTCCCACGTACTATTTATTGTGCACGTGGGAGGCCTGTGCCCTGCAGTGGGACGTTTATAGGCTGATGATAATAAAACAATTAAAAATACAGTTTCAATTTGGCGGTCTTATCGCTCTAAGCGATCTCTACCAGACAACCGGTTTATAGGCTGATAATGATGAAAGTTTAAAATGACATGAGTTTTGAATGGAAAATATATCAGTTATATTGAATTGAAAAACAAACACGTTATAAAAAAAACATTATTGTATTATTTTAACATAATTCCTTCATAACAAATCTAAAAATCGATTATTGGAATTGACAATGACCAAGGTCATAAGAAGGATATTCAATAATTGTGAACGCAAAATCTCTTCTCGCGAGTTCGTCATTGAAAAAGTTGAGAAGAAAAATGATTACATTCAACTTTTGCTTGACTAGCTGGCTCAACTTTTTGTTACGATCGGAGTTTCCACTTCGGACTTTCCGATTTGCTGTAACTGCAGTAGTAGCTCTACTACCTCAGACATTTTAAATCTGTACCGAGCTAAATAGAGCTATAATATACCCGAAGTCCCCGCCACGAGAAGCTAGAAATGTTCAAAGTTAAACAACAAACATTCAGGGGCTCGCAAAATCTGCATAAATCGAACAGCTTAGAGCGGCGATGGGCCACCTGTCATGTCATGCTGAGAACATGTGCATTCGCTATTTGGCGAAAAGTGGACTATGGCGTGCTTTGGCAGAGGACTGCTTTTGTGGTCCTCATTGCCTAAGTCTCTCTCTCTCTTCGGAGATAATAGTCGTGATTATATATAGTATACTTGTATGTGTAAAAAATACAAATTCAGAAAAGTCTTGACTTCCCATTAAATCACGCTATCCTAGACAATGCTTTTTCAAGTTGAATTTATATAGTTTACTAGCAGCCGCTCGCGGTTTCACCCGCGTGGTTCCCGTTCCCGTTGGAATATCGGGATAAAAAATATCCTATATGTTAATCCAGGTTATAAACTGTCTGTTTGCCAAATTTAATCCAAATCCATTCAGTAGTTTTTACGTGAAAGAGTAACAAACATCCATCCATACTTACAAACTTTCGCGTTTATAATATTAGTAGGATTGTTAACATACCTATCAAAATAGAGTTGTTAATAAAAGTGGATGTTTATAAATATCAAAGCCAATACCAGCCGAGTTTAAAGTGGATTAAATCTATAACTTAGTTTGCTACGCGGCTCCATTTAATGATCAAAGCAGTTTGATCTCGTTTTCTTCATGTTCTCATAGTTACCTATAGCTAGGGTTACCATTAACGAATTTGAAAAGTCCTGACAAAAAGCCTGACATTTCGATAAAAGTCCGGACTTTAAAGTCACAAAATGGAAACTTTACTCACTTTTTATGTTTTGTTTTTAGATAAATGAGAAGTTAATAAAGATTAAAAACATATTTGATATTAGGTACTTAAAATGTAGTTTTGTTACTCATATTCCAAAATCCGGACAAATAAAAGAGCCGGACAAAATCCGGACTAGAGTCAAAATGTCCGGACATGTCCGAACTAATCCCGACGGATGGTAACCCTACCTATAGCTAACTTTTGTTTTAACACCTGAAAGACGGAATATTTATCTACCTACAAAGACGGTCACCGGTCTACCGAACCAGATTTCTTTTATTAGAGTGGCGAAAAAAAAATATAATAAAATATTCCTCATCCTGACTATTTCGTGACATATTTTCACAAGCTGTGGTCTCTGGCCTCTACCTACCCATCCGGGAAACGGGCATGATGTATCATATTTATTTATCTCGCGGTTTCACCCGCGTGGTTCCCGTTCCAGTGTGAATATCGGGATAAAAAGTATCCTATGTGTTAATTCAGGTTATAAACTATCTGTGTGCCAAATTTCATCCAAATCCATTCAGTAGTTTTTACGTGAAAGAGTTACAAACATCCATCCATACTTACAAACTTTAGGATAAGTAGGATATTAGTAGGATTGTTTACATACCTTTTGAAATAGAGTTGTTAATAAAAGTGGATGTTTATAAATATCAAAGCCAATAGCAGCCGAGTTTGAAGTGGATTAAATCGATAACTTAGTTTGTCCTCCACTTAATGTTCAAAGCAGTTTGATTTAATCTCGTTTTCTCTTTATATTCTCATAGGTACCTATAGATAAGTTTTGTTTTAACACCTGGAAGACGGAATATTTATCTACCTACAAAGACGGTGATCGGTCTACCGAACCGGATTTTTTAATTTTTTTTTTAATGTGACACGCCATAGTGTCTACATGTTGTCTGATGGTAAGCTGCCGATGCAGTCCAAAAACGAGACCGTAGAACAAGCACCGTAACAAGCGCACCCATTCATGACGGCCTGCATAAATGCCGTTTCACGCCCCGTTTAAAAGACCCGGGACTAAGGTGCTGGGAAACACATGCGCCGGCAAAGAATTCCAAAGCCGAATGATCTTACAGAGAACGACTTGCCAAATTTTTTGGTACGAGTGCTGATAGTTTGCACAGTACGATGGTGGTTCCTAAGACCAACACGTGTAGTCCGGGACAGGAAAGGAGAGGGCGGGATTAGATCAAAAAGTTCTTTAGAACACTCCGTAGTAATTTCGGTAGATATGAGAATGAGCTAAGAATAATAAATAAAGCATAGAAGGAGTCCAAATGAGACTCGTATAATTGTCCTATTTTTTCAAATGGTCCATTACCATTGAAAGGAAAGAGACAAAATAAGTTGCTAAAAACGTCAAATATCAAGCGAAAAAAAAAACCGGTTACAATTTATGATACCGAATTTAAAAGCGACCTACTTGTAGTGCGCTCGTTGTTGCACATACGAGATCACTGGCTCGACAACACACGGTATGCACAGACACGTTCACTCTCGCCGATGGCTCGTGCTATCCTCCGTGCGCCTCGCCACACCGTGGGCACGAGAAAGTGTCTATAGCCCTATGGTCATAGTCACAAACACTACAACAAATGTAATTCGAATGGTGACCAAACGGAGTGGTCACTCAAATGTCATAGTACTCCGTCTATGCTTTAATTATTATTCTATGGGTGTGAGTCTGTGTGTGTCACTCGTCATGTGACAGCTGGCAGTGGCATATCGGTGTCGGTTAGCCAGTGTTGGCTCAAAGGTTCACAGTTTGTAGAAAGTTATGAAGATAAGCGGTCTAGAATTTCCCAACCTGCGTTGGGCAGGCAAGGTGGGTTATGGTTTTATCTCTTCAAGCGCTATTGTTTCAGTAGAAAGGTCGGAGGCTATACTATATACTAAATTATTAACAATGCTGTGTGAATAATTTGTTTCACAATAATTTGTTTTAAAAATCACCCGGATTTTTTATGTTTTTTGAAATAAACACCTATGTTAGTGGATTTGTTGTGAATCTTTCCCAAGAGAAAGTATAAATCCTAGGGCTACCTATATATGAATTTGGCCCTAGTATAGTTGTGAAACGACTGATGATGATGATGATTCAATCGGGCCGTCTAGACTGCGTGCAGATTTAAAAAAAAAATACCTGCATCTTCCTGGGGGCAGTTGTATGCCTAATGCATTTTCAGCTTAGCTCAAGACTAACATAATTAAGTAATGACGACAACCAAGCAAATATGTTGATTTATTTTCTTGTTCGCTTAGTGACCTCACCGGATTACGTTTTGGTACAGTGTCAACAACTACTACATCGCATTACTTATTTACCGTAATGATGTTATTATTGGTGTAAGTTAAATAAATAAATGTTTCTTTAACAGCTGCGAAGGCTGTTTTACTATCTCGCACCTAAAGTTACACACGTACATACGACGTGGTTTTAGAGAACAATTTCACAAATAAACATATCAAATGTGTTGATATAACTGTCACCACATATATTATCAGTCATATAACAGCCATATTCAAGCGCGCCCGGTAACGCAGCCGGCTTTTGTTCCATTGTTGGCTCAGTCACGGTATACTTTACACTACGACTCAGTTCTTATTCAGAATACTTGCTACTATATTTTTAATAGACTCAAAGTGAGATGTGAATTGTACATAACCACGTGTGTTTCGGTGCTTTTATGTATATAGGAAATAAACTTAGTGCTTTTTGGTGCTATAACATCAGAAGAAAACATTATTATCATCATCATCAGCTAATAATCGTTCCACTGCGGGGTATATACAGATCTTGAACAACGGTATATGGCGAGATTGGGCCATAACCCACCACGCTGGCCTAATGCGGGTTTATACGTAAATAAGAATACAAGTAACCACTAAGTACTCGTAGATGCAGGCCGATGGATGCCCAACAAATGGTGGTTCAATCTCATAGTTCCGTTAGATTAATATCGTGAACCTACTCGTATACCAGGTATAGGTCCTAGGACTACGTCCTAGTCCAAGCTAATTCATTTTCTGGATGGAATTACAGGACTATTATCGACGACGCTTTCAGAAATCAAAAGAAAAAGTTGAGAAAAAGTTTTTAAACTGCTCATGAAATGGATATCAAACAATTTTATCGATCATGTGGTCAAGATACACCAAATTGTCAACATCACGCTAAAAGCGATCTCTATTCCCTTCCAATAAAGTGCTGACTAAAGTGCCTGAAACCTCCCTTCATTAAACTCCCCTCTGCTGACCTACTTTAGATTTCGAAATAGGATTACATAATTGGTGTATGGATGCTTGTTGTGACGATTACCAAACATCTATTTTTGGTGACAATTTCAATTTGAATTATTCAGTGTGATTCGCAAGCACTTACATTACGTTTCAAGAAAAAGATCTTATATCTTATCTTAGTTGTGTCTGCAGAAGCCTCCTTCTCGCTGTAGCACGGCGACCCATTGGAATCTTTTGTGCAAAAGATTGTGTTACAATTTGTTGAAACGCTGAAAAACCGAATAACCGCTTAGGCAGTGATGAGTTATATCTCAATCTCCCCACGTGCTGTTGTTCATGTGGGAGGTCTGCAGGATGACCATTTGTGGCAGATTTCTGCCATTTGGGCAGATTTGGCACTTAAATTTTAACTCTGGCAGACTATGCTGACGATTCAAGAAAGTGGCAGAATTTTGGCAGATTTCAAGGAAATGTTGCCGACGAGTGTTTTTTTAGATAGTAATTTCAATTACAGTTAGAAGTATGTACACAAAAAGGTGGCGACAACCTTTTTTTTTATGTATTAATTTCAATTATAATCAGAAATTTGGAACGCAGTAGATTTTGGCAGATTTTTGGCCAGTTTTTAGCCAGATTTGCTATTTTTGCGATGGTCACACTGGAGGACTGTGCCTAGCAGTGGGGCGTTTATAGGCTGATGATGTGTTGATAAAATGGATTAGATTCTGCACCTCTCTGGCATTTCTGATCAGGTGCACTACCAACTATACTATCATGGTTCTGTCCAGCATGCGCAAATTTATCAATACTATCTACTCTTACTGTTAAGAGGGTTTGCGCATTTCGGTTTCCCATACAAACTTCCAAGTCGAAATTTTTAAGAACCAATAACCCAATTTTAATGAAACTGTGCATGCTAAAGCAAAATACAGGGATCTAAATAGATTTTTGAAAACAATAAAAAAAAGGTTTTTTTAGCTGAGTTATGGCGATTTAAAGTCCACTATAGAAAGTTTAAAATCGCTTTAACTCAGTTATTTAAACGCTTTTTAAAAATGTTTTCAACAAACTATTTAGATCTCTGTATGTTACTTTAGCATGCAAAGTTTAATTGTAATTGGCTCAATAGTTTTAAAAAATTTCGACTTGGAAGTTTGTATGGGAAACCGAATGCGTAAACCCTCTTATAGCGAAAGACGCCTTAAATTCAATAACTACGTCATCAGAGAATCATGCTCGTGGAAAATCTTTCAACATTTTTCCAAATTGTGATTTGTTCGCAACGAAGTTTGCGTAAATTATAGATAAAAATATTCATAACACAGACCTGTTCTAATGTTACTATTTGTTCTCACAAAATGTAAAGTTTTTGGTAAAAAAACTGCTCAACATTCAATAGACTTCTAATTACATTGTCTATTATTACTATTAGAGGCTTTCGGTAAGGAAAACCTTTGATCTTGTTAGCTTTTAACAAATTAACTGACACCGCTATCCGGAGCTATTTCCAAAATGGTCTACTGTGAAGTGAATAGGTGGTACTAAAAATAAACTGAACTTTCCTCTGGATGTCAAGCGAACATTTTGGAAAACCGTTTAGTTATTCTTAGGTCTTTGACATTTCAAAGCTAATTTAGAAATTTCGTTCCGAATTTATACGAGTATTAAGTAAGTACTAGCAACCCACCTGTGCCTTCGTCCACACTAACATAAGAACACGTCATACTACAGCCATTTACATTAAATCTACTAATCATACACCCTTAATTTTTATTTGTTTTAATGAAATTAAGGATGAGTTCCACACATGAATCTGAACAACTTTTCCCAAGAAACCTATGTGCAAAATGAGAAAAAAATTTCGACCTCCCATACAAAACTGCCGAGGTAGAAATTTTTTGTCATTTTTGCACATAGGGTTCTTGGGGAAAGTTTTTCAGTTTATGGAAGAAACTCACCCTTAATTTCATTAAAACGAATAAAAATTAAGGGCGTATAATATAAAAACCATCGTCCCTTATCGATCTTCTAATAGCAAAGACTGCGTAAGAATTCAACATTTATGCCTCCTGTCCTGTCTAGGCCCTCTGGGTATTGCGAAAGTTGATTCACTCGCAAGGTCGCAACAACCTACGCTAGCTGCGCTATGTAGCCAATCACTAAGTCAAAAAACAATTTAGATTGCAACATGAAGTTCTGATCGCCACAACACAACACGCTCGGTCAACGCGCTAGCATAGGAGTAATCGAAGTTTTGCTTGGAAACGCTCATGACTCCTAATAGGAAACAGCAAGATCTGCCAGGATATGGGGAGCTGTGAGTTTTGATTGGCGTTTTATTGGCAAGTCGTTCACGATTATGTCGGCCGGTACTACATCGCGATATCTGTGTGGATATGTAGAACGATCTTTATTCATAATTTGTTTGGTTTGTAAAGTACGAATTAGACCATTGAAAAGGTTACCTTCATAGTACAAAAATACACATACCAGCAAATAATACATATAAGTACGGTATAGGGTGTTTTGTATACAACGTGATAAATAATTAAATTAGAACAATTATTTAGGAAAATCGGAAATCGCGTCAAAAATCCTCACATTTTGTTTGAATAGATAAAATTTGCGGTTTTGTATGGAACAGCTATTTTTTATTTCGCTATTTCAGAGTTGTTGCCATACAAATAATTGTTCTTTGCACTTTTAAAGGGGGCTAGGTCAGTTAACAAAAATGTTTAGTTTTTTGAAAATCCAAATCAGTCAAGAAATCGAAAAGCAAATACCTATGTGTTTATGATTTAATAGGAATTATTATTGTAAAACACGGTCGTAATGTGCATTTTTATGAAATTTTAGAGGTAACTTCAGGTTTTTTTTCTATCGAGCCAAATGTTTCCAATCGTGTTTTGACTTCGTTCATCCTCTCACACATACGCTCTGTAATACACATAAATTTCAGTGCGAAATATCTAATATATTTTGAATAACAGCTAATAGAAAACGGCCATTTTTTCCGTTTTCACCGCTTAAATTCCCATTATATACCTATTATTTGTAATTTGTTATTTTTTTTACTTAAATACAATATAACACAGCTTGAGATCCGTTCTAATCATCTTTAGCGGAAGCTGACGAACAAGAATCTCATCATGATTTTCTCAATTAATATTGTTATACCTAATTTAAATTTTTAAGCTTGTAGTAAACTGAACTAAATACAGGATGGCCAAAACATGGACGTCCAAAAAAAAAATTTGGTCCCCCGTGACGTGGGGTATCCGATTCATCCCCATGTTGTTTCGCGATTTTTCGTAGTTTCGAGTTATGATTTTATTTCTGAAGTTCTAAAATTTTTCGACCTGCCAATTTAAAATAAAATTTAAAAAAATTAGAAGAGGCTGTCGAGACTTTTTTATTGCGACTGAACTTAATGAGTAGTACTTTTATGGATAAACTAATTAGCTTCGTAACTATGATGAAAGTGATGAAAATGTTGGTCTACAGCAATGATAACCTATAATATCAGTGGTCTACAGTAAAAAATTTACGTTTGGTGAATTATGACTTAAATTTTCAACTTTAAATAAAAAATCTGAAGAGGTGACTTTATGGTTCCTAAGTAAGCTTCAACAATGCGACAGACTCTTAACTTTCATTATCATTAAAAAAAAGTATTCCTTAATACTAACTCTACTTTGGCTAAAATCAAGCTTCAAAGACAGTGAGGAGAAAAATTCTTAAAATTAGCCATTTGATATTTTTGCTTTGTCATGACAACGAATGGCCACCACTCGCGGCCGATCTGTGGCCTGATTCACGTATTTCGTAATAGTCGAAATGTTGTTTACGTTTAGAAGTCGTCCTATTGAATAACAGTCACAAATCCGTATTCACCTGTCATTTCGATAGAACAATCGTTCGTTCCTATCGAGTAATCACTCGATAGGAACGCAACTCAGCGATTTGTCAACTATTTAAACTTAATGTTGCCACTATTTAAAATTAATGTTGCCATTACAGTTCTACCAAATAAGTTCAAATACTTTGTGTTAACAAAACATGCAGAAATGTTTATTGTATTTTTCCAACGACTTGGAAATTGTCTAATTTTACGTGTAATCGCTGAAATCCGATAAAACTAAACGTCAAAATAATAGGTGAATACCGCGGAGGCAACGATCGAACTTCGATTAATGCACGTGAATACGCTTAAACAAAACCGACTTAAACAAAATCGTGCGATTGATACGTGAATACGAAAAGTGACTTCAGCGATCAAATCGCTTGCATGTCGTTGAGTTTTGTTACGTGAATTAGGCTACAGGTATGCTCTATGCTAGCCGTCACAATAACAGTCAGCACCTAATAGTCCGATGTAAAATCAAATTGTTAAGACTGCCTTAATACTTGGAGTAGAGTTACTCTTGCCTTAGTCAACGTTTATTAATAAGACAGTTTGAGTTTACTGCTACTCGTGCGACTATTTTGTCTTTACCACACTCGCTTTGCCCACGGACCCCGCTGCTTTCTTATTTGACTACTTTGCTCGTTTATTGGACTTTGTTTATTTGGAAGTGTAAAAGATGAGTTACACGTTAAGTTAATATGCAGAAATGCATTATTTTTATGGAGTTGCACGAGGAAACGGCCGAGTAGCAGCGCGACTGTATCGCGAACAACTCAACGTCGTGGTGGGCCACAACCTGAGCGATATCCCGACCATCGTGTTTTTGTGAACACGCACAACGCATTAATGGCAGACTGCATTTCTGTTTAACGCGGCAGTCATGAAGGAATCCCTAGAGCCGAACCGGATCGCAGAAAAGCGGAGCTGGAAGAAATTCAGCAAAATCCGTCTACGTACGAGAGTTTTAGCTCGTAATCTGGGCTTCCCAAGGACTTCTATCCAAAACATACTCCGCGATGAAGGATACCATGCGTTCCACATCCAATGAGTCCAAGCTTTACTACCTACAGATCATCAACTACGCGTTGATTTTTGCCAAACCATGTTACTCAAGGAGGAAGAGGATCCTGAATTTTTTAAAAAAGTTTTATGGTCAGATGAGTCACGATTTGAGCGATTTGGATTATTCAATGTTCATAATTATCACACTAAGGCGATTGAAAATCCACACCAAGTAAGGGCTTCAACGTTTCAACATCGTTTCAGCGTTAACTTGTGGTCTGGTATCCTCAATGGCGAATTAATTGGTCCGTTTGAACTGCCGTCCTGACTTAATGGAGAAACTTACAGAAACTTTTTAGAAAATGAACTTCCAATGTTGGTGTTAGATGTAAATCTCGAACTTAGACGAACCATGGTGTTACAAGATGACGGCACCCGATGTCACTACGCTACGTTAGTCCGAATTTACTTAAAAGAAACATACCCCAACAGATTGATCGGACACAACTGACCAATTAGGTGGCCTCCACGCTCACCTGATCTCAACCCCATAGATTTATTCATTTGGGGCTCTTACAAGGAAATAGCATACGCTCGAGAGTGGTCAAGTGAGCAAGAGCTGAGGCAGAAGATTGCAGAAGGCGAACGTGTCGTGAGAGAGAACAGGGAGGCTTTTAGACGATTGAAAGACAATTTTCGACGTAGGTGTAGAATTTGTATTGCTGCTGGGGGAGGCCACTTTGAAAACCTTGTTAACCAGTTTATTAACAAAACACTTCGTACTTACAACTTGTCTTAAGTAACCTCTGAAGCTATTTGTTGGTTAGTTTCCAGTATTCTATATCACTAATTAAACTTAGGAATGATAAAATGACTAAAAAATTGTTTTTTAGCAGGTGGCTAATATTAAGAATTTTTCACCTCGCTGTCTTTGAGCTCGAAAGTCACCTGTTCATATTTTTTATTTAAAGTTGAAAATTTAAGTCAAAATTCACCAAACGTAAACTTTTCACTGTAGACCAACATTTCATAACTTTCATCATAGTTGCGAAGCTAATTAGTTTATCCATAAAAGAGTACTCACGAAGATTCAGTTGCAATAAAAAAGTCTCGACAGAGTCTTCTACTTTTTTAAAATTTTATTTTAAATTGAAATTGTCGATAAATCGCAGAAAAAAAATCATGACACAAAAACTATAAAAAATCGCGGAACATACATGGGGGTGATTCGGATACCCCACGACACGAGGGACCTAATTTTTTTTTGGACGTCAATGTTTTGGCCATCCTATATATTATATATATTGAGGCAAAAATCAAGGAAACACACCTTCACGTGTGCTTATGTTTAATACTACGGTTTACTACTATAAGATAGCCAGTCCCTTAATGGTTTAGGATTCCGGGTGTAGCGCGCTTCCATCTTCGGCCTTATCGTCACTTACCATCAAGTGAGATGAAGGCCCAGCGCTTACCTATTGTAGAAAAAAAAGTGTGCGTTTACCTTCGAAGTCCTGTTCCGTGTAGTCATGATGGGTCTGCTTCCTCGCAGCAGGGTCTGTGGGCGCCTCCTCGTCATCAGTCCTTGTCTCCATGTTCCACGGTCTGCGAAAACAAAACCCGTTAATAATTCAATTGAAAACAATCCTAAAACATGTATGGTATCATATTAATTGGTACCCGAAATATGTGAAAACAGACTTTTGTTTACTTTTACACCGTCTCTTCTTCCTATCGTCATTCTCTTTCTCGCTCTCATGGTCAGTTCCTATTCTTGGCTATAATACTGAGTGCGAGTTTTGTTCGTCATTCTATCAGTCTCGATGAAGCAGCGCCTCCTGGCGACAAACCAACCCTTCTAGACAAGTGGCAATCGTTCTGTCTATTCGTGATACTTACGTCGTACAATGCGTGCGTTATTTTCACTAGCTATTGGCACGTACACACGGCGTCAGATCAACTTACCTTAAACTGTCAAATTTCTCCAACGAATATTGATCCTTAGAACCAAACAATAAAGTTCAAAATTGATAGTAAAAATTTTGACAGTTTTGGGTAGGTTGATCTGACGCCGTGTGTACACAACAGTGTCCGGATATCACTTGTAGGCCGGCAAGGTGAGGGCGACTGATGTTACGTCCTTTTGACACTGTATAAGTTGATTTCGCGCTAAGACTACATTTCCATTTAACTTTAGGTAGAGAGGAGTACAAATTACAAATAGACAGGGTGGAGCGTTTGACACTAAACATATCTATGAGGGCGGGTGAGTTGTATTTTTTTCATATGTAATCTCGTTTTCGTTGACGATTTGGATTCACGATAAAAACTCTATGCCCCATTCGAGTCTACCTACCGTTCACAGAAAAGCCGCACACACACTGCTGCTTAGTAGCAGAACTAAGAGCGATATAGGAGTGCCCTCCAGACAGGTCCGGTTCCGTTAAGACACTAACCAACTAACACTTTCGGCTGTCGCTAGCAAGTCTGACTCAGTAGTGCCGGAAATAAGACCTAGTTCGTACGGGAACTGTGCCGGCCTGCCCGCATTGGGTACTCATATTAAATCTAATGATAGATGCTTCAATGGCAGAGAATCCCCCTACATAAATGGAAGCCGTACTAAGTCGATTCCATTGTGTCAAACGTAAACGTCTTCGCGTTGTCGCCAGTAACTCGGTAGACAAGTGTACTGAAGAGCTCAATTTTAGGTCTCTACCATAGAATATAGGTATAATTCGCTACTAGAGACCGAAGATGCTCATGAATTAGCTCTTTATACTATTAAAATAACCAATTAAAAAGTACGGCCAAATTACGTATCGTTTGTATAAGCCAACGATTGAAGTCATTCATATACTAACGGAGCGACGGACTAACCATTAGTGGGACAGGATATTTAGTAGATAACAGTCAGCACAAACAGAACTAGACCATCTGTATTTGCTTTTAGAGTCTAAGTTTCATCGCTATCAAACATGTTTTGGCGATTTATGTTGTTACTTATTTCGTAAGTTTTGTCCCTTAACCAGTTGGAATGTGAAACTTAATTATATAATAAACTTTACACAGCTCAATGACGGTACATAATCTGGCAGACATTAGACTGGGTAACTGTAGCAACCATAAGCGAAGGGTGTTCTATGTAACTTAATAACTCTGTGGCTTCTCTTTGGGTTTACGTTTTGTCAAAAGTTTTGGTACTTTAATTTAACAAGATTTAGATTAAACCGTTATAGCTTTTCGTGTCTACCCTTAATTTAAATTATAACAATTTTTAAATTCAGACGTAAGCACATTCACTAACAAACATTTTAATGTTAAAACAAACAAGCGTTTACGGAATAAACTCGCTCTAAATTATGCTTATATATCATACAAAATTATTTATCTTGTATTGAATTATTTCTCTGCAATATTTTCTACAAAGGGCAAACCGTACGCTCCGTATCGGACGCTGTGGAGTGCATTTGTCAGCGTTACAAGAACCCTTCTCTAACGCTGACTAATGTTCTCAGGGGCCTAGAGAGCATAATTATCATTTGTACTGGTACCGACAATATTCACATATATAAGGTGACTGCTAGACACCGCAAGAAACTTCAAGGGCCGGTCAGGTCAAGTGTTTTAAACAAAAAAAATGACAAAAAAGGAATTCGTGTTTTTACATTTTTAATGAAATAATTCATTTTGTGAATTTTAATTGGATAGTCTTTGAGTATCTCAATTATTTTAAAGCATACAACCGTCTGTTAACCCGTCCGTTGACGGGCGATAAGTACCTACGTTGACGGGTCAACAGACGCACAGTATAAATATATGCTAAAGCAGTAAGGAAGCTACGTACAAACGCTCGAAACGACGCACGCCCACAGACGCACGTCTTTACAGGGCCCATAAGCGGACATCGCAGTGCTCTCAGTAGCGCGCATAGATAAAGGTAATACTGTGGGAAAGTAGCGCGTATCGCGTCGAGACGAGATGCGATATAGCGTGCGCAGTGCGCGCGATTTAAAAAAATGCCCCGAGTGTATTGCGTAGTATACGGCTGCTTGAACTCGGCTTCTTCAAAACCGGAGCTTTCGTTTTTTAAACTTCCTGCTGATGTTGAAAGGTAAGAATGATTTATTATTACTAAATAAAAAACTTTTTCTTTTAAATAAATCGTTTGGTTGTTTAGGTGAATTTGCCGTACTTACTACTTAAGTATATTTTTTGAGCGCGCGTTATTTTAATGGTGAAAAATAATAAGAATTGATACTACGAAACTTCATCGCTAATAAACTTTGCTTTGAAAATCGATATCCAAAGATCTGTGTGGTTTCTGACAATGAATCCGTTATAAGAATGAGAAAAAGTAGCAGCCATATTGAACATTTTAGTTATTTAACCGATTGCTTTGAAAATCGATATCTGGGGATCTGTGTGGTTTCTGACAACGACTCCGTTATTAGTATGAGACAAAATAGCCTCCATTTTGAAATTTTTAGTTATTTAACCGATTGCTTTAAAAATCGATATCAGGGGATCAGTGTGGTTTCCGACAATGAATCCGAAAACAGAATGAGGAAAGTAGCTGCCATCTTTAACTTATTAGTTTTAAATTGTAGGAAAGATTTATTTATTATTATTTATTTAATTTTTTTAAAATTAAAAGTTATAACTGCTGCTAGTTATCTCAACAAAAGCGCTAACTAGCTGAGATACAGCGCTAACTAAACAAACACTTTATCAATTTTACAAAAATAAGAGGACAACCCTAACGCTCAATTGGCGCGTAGGTATATAAAACAAGAAAAAGGCCGAGCTTCCGTACTGCTTTAGCTTATATTTATACTGTGACAGATGGCCAGCCGGCCGGCCGTAGCCCCCGTCAGGTGGGCGATAAGTACCTACGAAAAAACACGAATTCCTTTTTTTTCATTTTTGTCATGTATAAAACACTTGGCCTGACCAGGCCCTGAAATTTCTTGCGGTTTCTAGCAGTCATCTAATATAGAATTTGTATATAATCGTGGTAGAGTGGTTGGCACGCCGGTACTGGCGTCGCGCTATCTCTGAGGTCCCCAGGTTTAATTTCCGGTCTGAACAATTAAAAAAAACTAATTTCTAAATTGATTTTGAGTCTGGGTGTTTTCTGTTTAATGATTATCCGTCATCTAGTCAACCATTTACGTCCAACCGTTTACGTCCCACAGCTGGGCACAGGCATATGGGGAGAATGGGCTACTACCAACAACGTTAGCTGTGTTTAAATGCGGCGGTTTTGAGATTGGGCTACAACCGACTATGTTGGCTCTGTTTAAATGCGGCGGGTTTTGAAACAGGTTGGCTGTGTTTAAATGCGGCGAGTTTTACGGATGCCATCTTACGAACTGGGACCAATAGCTTTATGTACCTACTTTTCGAAGCACGGAAGAGGTAGAAATACTCGAATGTTTTTATTTTATTTGGCTGCAGGAAGTTATATAATTACTAAACTGAAATAATCGGTTAAGAGGCTTATTGCATCTCGACTGTGATTTTTTGCGTAAAATGCCCATTTTCGCATTTTGTAGTAATAAATAGTTGCAGTTGTATTTATCGTTTCTATCGAAATACGACAATAAATTCATTATAAAATCTTTTTTCCTCATGAAGTAACACTTATTCTGGTTCTAATTATCCATCTGGTAAACTTTTGCTCAATAAAATAAAGATAGGAGAAATTCACAGTTAACTTAAAGAGGTTTTTGAAGTTTTCTGGTTTAGAATAAGATTTTTTTTCTATAGGTATAAAATTATCTAAAAATTCCACCGCTACGAACTATACGACTAGGTATATAAGAGATAACATTATATTTTTTTTGGTTCATTTGTTTAGAACAGTAGTTCAGCTCATAATACATAAAAAAAGCTGCCGATGAATTGAGAAACTCCTCCTTTTTTGAAGTCGGTTAAAAATAAGAACTCTTATTTAGTACACTCTCAACTATATCATGTGAAAAGAGTCGTCCCCGCTGTTTGAACAGTAACATCTAACATTGGAAAGAACGGCGTCTCGAACGAAAGCCTTTTTCCTTTAAAATAAGGTGTAGTATCGCATATCAACCCCTGCGAAAACACCTCTCCGTAATTGAATTGCAATGTCAGGCTATCCCCTATAATTTCGCTTTGATTGGACGAACATCATTTGCTTACTGAAATAAATCTCAAACGAGGCCAAGTGGATGCTATTTAATTTGCCTAACACTTGTTATTGAATTATTTCTATGGACGATTGTTTTTGAAACAAATTCGTTCCGAACTAGAAGAAACTTTGTGTAAAATTATAAATCGGTTCGGTAATTAAACGAATGTAAGTTTTAAACGAGGGTTTCCGCATTTCGGTTTTCCATACAAACTTCAAAGTCTATAATAGTGGACTTTAAATCGCAATAACTCAGTTAAATAAACTTTTTTTTTAAATGTTTTCAACAAACTATTTAGATCCCTGTTTTTTACTTCAGCATGCAAAGTTTCATTAAAATTGGCCTAATAGTTTTTAAAATTTCGATTTGTAAGTTTGTACTTATAGGAAACCGAAATGCGTACCCTCTTAAGTAAGTACAACATTGTCTGTCTGCTGTGTATGTTAATGTCATATTCAAAGTTAGATATATAATTATTATTTATACTTTAACATCACTGAATTCCTTTTTGCGCCTCAGCACTTAGCCCATATCTTACTTGATATTAAAAGTGATGACATGGTAGAAGGTTAAAGCGCACTTTTAAATTAAATTTATAAATTAAATTAATTAAAAATGAGAATTAAATTTGTTTACGCTCACACCTATTATCTAGACCAAGATGTGTATTCTTTTGAAACTCGTTAAATATACTTACTTACATAAACATAGAAAAAACACCCGACCGCGAATTGAACCCGGGACCTCAGAGATGGCGCGACGCCAGACCCGTCGTGCTAACCATTCGACCACGGCGGCCGTCAAGTCGTCGCCGCGTCGTCAGGTCGCACTTATCTCTAGCTATAGGAGAAAAAGCTACTAGAGTTTGGCTAACGAAAGCTGAAACAGCAAAACGCGGCAAATTAAAAAACACATGACTGGGTAACATAGGGTCACTCACACAGCTGCAATTTTCTCAGAAAAATTTCAATTTGACATACGACATGACACCTCAGATAGACACACATAGAGACAAAGTGTTGCCAATCAAATAACTACGAGGTTCAGCTTTCGTTGGCCAGACTCTAACATTGTTGTTATGGCGACATATTTAGACAGACGGCAAAAGGTAGACTATCGGACTAAACACAAGACCTATCACCCACCAAACCAAAGTAGAAACATGCCATCAAACTCTCGTAAATCGGAACTTCTATATGAACCACCACCATTAAAACCTTTAAGAGGAAAAACTACGTGGAAGTGGCATGCAAAATTCTCATACGAAACACAGAAAAACGACGTTTCGTATTTCCCTGTTTCCGAACTGGACCAATCTTATGATTTTTTCAGCATCGCTTAAAGAAAGAGATTTTCTACGTCTGTATGTTTAATTTTTTTGCATTATGTCATTTATTTAACAAACAGGAGCCTCCAAAATTTAGCGAAAACACTCCGTTTTAGGCGTCTTCAGAAACATTCAGTAACCGGTTTAAAAAAAATCAAACATACAGACATAGAAAATCTCTTTCTTTAACCGATGCTAAAAAGGAAAAAAAATTGGTTCAGTTCTGAAGGAGGAAATAAGGGACTACGAAACGTCGTTTTTCTGTGTTTTGTATAAGAGTTTTGCATGCCACTTCCACGTAGTGTTACCTCTTAACCCGTAGCACGTTTTTGCAAGCGATATTATTATGCTGCCGTGATCGCTTACTCTGACTCTAATAAAATGGAACAAAAAAATAAAATAGCACATCCTCAAACTCATTTTAGTTTTATGTTGTAGTAGAAGTATGTTTATTACTGAGAGTTACCAGCTGGCTGTGTTAAACTTTTTGGAACGTAGAAGCAGTGGGGACGATAATGAAAGCCAACTCATTTTGGAAATGTTGGCTCCTGTGCGGTGGAAGAGTTTAATTTTTGTTATTTAATTTTGTCATCTGTTGTTGTTAAAGCTTATTTTGCTTAAATGGCTAATTCTATCAGGCTAATTATGTTTTAAAATATGAAAAAAAATCAAGTACTGTAGGTCAAAGGTCTGCATCATTGAAATAAAGTCATGGCTACACTTAAGGGGGCTTAGGCACTAAAAACGGAAATATTGGCTGTTTTCTATTAGCTGTTATTCAAAATATTGTAGATATTTCGCACTGAAATTTTTAATGTGTATTACAAAACGTATGTGTGAGGAGACGAACGAAGCCAAAACACGATTAAAAACATTTTGCTTGCTAGAAAAAAATCCTGAAGTTACCACTAAAATTTCATATAAATGTACATTACGACCGTGTTTTACAATAATAATTCCTATAAAATCACAAACACATAGGTATTTACCTTTTCGATTTCTTGACTGACTTGGATTTCCAAAAAACTAAACTTTTTTATTAACTTTATGATAAAAAATGTAAATGGCGCTTACGAATTATCGCGGACCACCGCGCCGCGCTACACATGCGAGGCCCCGCGCAACATCCAAATTTTCGCTGACCACCTTACCCCCCTTAATCTCCAGTATCACCATGCTTGCAATGCATCAAACAATTCGAAACATTTCGGGGGGTTAAAGCTACTCGCGTCCGTAGGTTTACCCTTGAGACCCTACACGTGACCCCTGGGTGGTGCTAAATGAGTGACACTGACTGAGTGGTAGAGCCACGCTGCGTTGCAGCACGCATTGGGCCGGCTCGCCCGGCGTAATAACACCCTCTCACGAATATCCGACGTGAAATAATGGCACTTGATGCTGTTGTGTTTCGTCCGGCCAGTGAGGGTTCCGGAGGCCCATCCCTCCCCTCTCACAATTCCTATTCCTTCCTTAACCCTATTCCTTAAAGGCCGGCAACGCGTCTGCGATTCCTCTGGTTTTGTGGGTGTCCATACTCTCCATCAGGTGACCTGCCTTCTCGTTTGCCTCCTTCTTTTATAAAAAAACAATAACTCACTTTGAACGTCCTGGAAATTGAACCCTTTAGGCGAAAATTAATGTTATACATAATTATTTTCCTTAGATAATTCTATTTCGTCGGTTGTAATCCGACTTGTCACCTTTGAACAGACGCTACAATAAAAATATTTGACTAATCAAAAAACATTCTTTTGTTTTCGAATTCTAAATTCAAAAAGATGAAAAAGCCATATGTTTTTTTTAATAATCGCAGGAGGTTTGCAAAATTTTGTTTCAATTCTTTTAATATTTAGGTAATTAATTACAGACTTTGGTTTAAATATAATGTTTTTCTACATGCATAAGTACAAATTGCCTGCTCCATGAACCAGGAGCATAGTTTACTTTACATAGTTAGAATGTATAAAATATTCCCTAATCAATTGATTTTTAAACAGGATATTTTATTACGCTGTACCTCTCTCTAGATATTGATAAATTAAATTGAGATAAGTTACCAAAAGGCCAAAAGTACAAAAAAACCTTAACCAAAAAGGGTCAGTGAAATTCAAATGAGAATAAATTATGTAACCTTTTATAACAAATACATCATAAGCCCTGACCAAACAATTTAATTCGGGACTGTGGCCGCTACACGTAATTATTATCCACTCAAATGGCGGTACTATATTATTCATGGAAACAACAATAAAAAAAATGTTTTTTAAATTTAAATATAAATATATTATATTGTTTGTATGACTAATAAGTAATGCACTTAATTGTTTCTTTTTTGTAATATTATATTGTTAGTTTAGGTGTACTTATGTTTTTTTGTTGTTTTTAAATAATAATAATAAAACAACAACAATAGAACAAGGTTACCCTGTATCAAGTGTAACATTGATCACAGTTCCTAATAAAAATGTGTGATTATCTCTAGAACAACACCGCAGGCTTACATATAAATATAGAATTGTGGAAGTTACCTTCAAAGAACACAGTGTTAAGAGGAAACACTACGTCGACGTGGCATGCAAAATTCTCAAACAAAACACAGAAAAACTACGTTTCCTAGTCTCCTGTTTCCTCCTTCAGAACTAGACCAATTTTTATAACTTTTTCAGCATCGGTTAAACAAAGAGATGCATTAAGCGCATTAAGTAATTTCTTTATTAACCAGGAGCCTTCAAAATTTAACGAAATTACTACGATTTAAGGCGTCTTCAGGACATTAAGTGGCTGGTTTAACAAAAAAATCAAACATACAGACATAGAAAATCTCTTTCTTTAACCGATGCTGAAAAAGTAATAAAAATTGGTCCAGTTCTGAAGGAGTAAACAGGGGACTACGAAACGTCGTTTTTCTGTGTTTTGTATGAGAATTTTGCATACCACTTCGACGTAGTGTTTCCTCTTAAGCTGTGCAGAGCAATAAACACTTCGTTTTACAAAACCGGGTCCTTTAAACCGTAAACGAGGCGTGAAGAGGCAACTTGTAAGTTTTCCTCACTAGCTGTCTTCGCACCTAGACTTTTTTGACAACTTCACTTAACATTTTGGTAGAGCGGATTCATTTGCAATTATGTACAGCCCGTATACTGTCCCACTGCAGTGCAAAGGACTACAACTGATAGGTATTGGCTTCATTTGCAAGTAACTTATATTAAAAAGAAAAACACTTGATTCTTGATATATGATACAGATAAACAAACGACTATCACCAGTGTTTTTGGCACGTAAAAATCGGAATCAGCGAGCGCGCGGTAAGTTTCACAAACTTTTTCTCCCGCCAGAGGGTAAAAGGTAAAATCCGACGACATCAAAACCATCTATCATTTCCTTATTGAAATCATAGTCGTTTTTTCGCTGAATAGGTAATGCTGGCTGCCTTCCGTCGCTAGTTCAGTAATAAACGCGAACTTTCAAAATTTATCGTACTCATAAGGTAACAAACACGCGTTCCGAAATTTATGAGCCAACCGTGCGCCTAATTAATCCCGCTTTTTACGACGGTTCCTTCCACTCGCTTAATACTCGCAATAACATCGTACTGCGGGAAATCTACTTTCATTACGGCTAAATTAGGTAAGGAGGTGTATGAGGTGGGGTCCCTTTTACAACTATTTTTTTTTGTCCTAATTTAATTTGGCATAACGAGTTAGGCATATTTTTTTGTACTTATAATATTTTGACATAATTGTTTTTTGGCATACTGTTTCAGTAAGCATAAATATAGCTTAGGCTAATGTTTTTTGCCCTAATTTTGATTTGCTTAAAGTTATAAGGCGTATTGTTTATTCGTCTAATAGTTATTAACGAGGCATAAAAGTAGTCTGGTAGATTAGACAAGACAGAAGGTGAGGTTATAGATTCAAATCCGCTGTAACGGACCAATCCAAATTATAATTTAAATTATAATTTGGATTGGTTTTTATTAGGATTTGTCTTTGCATAATTTTTTATTTTATTGTTAGCTATTTGAATCTGAAAAACAAAATGTAGGTATTAGGTAAGTATGTCAAATATAACTTGGGTACCTACCATAATGTAATGTATAGGTTAGGGTGAGGCAGGGTGGCCCTTGGACCACCCCTAAGCCGCCAACATGTTTATTTTATATACGAAAAGTATATAATACAAATATTCGACCGAATGTTCGGTAAAACTTTTACCGAACCGAATATTCGGCCGAATATTCCTTTTATAATATATTTGATTTAGTTTCATATAAAGATCTCATAGTATGTCGCTAATATAATTGGGAAACTTTGTTTGTTTAGGGACTGATTGATCTCTCAAATGAGGTAACCTATCATAAATTCGAAACTTTCCTGTACGAATTTCAATTGTTCGAAAACGGTATGACGAAGTTTTAAATACCAGATCGTTGCTTTTACATAATTTTGTTAATCCATAAACTTATCATACATACGTTTCATTTTCCAGAAAAACTATTAGCCGATTATCAAAACTACTTTTTTTCGTTTGGAAGATGTTTTGTTTACAATAAATTTCATTTTCATTTATATCTAGAAGTTTTAAAAATTCGAAGTAACTTTTCCTCTAAAATATCATACTCATACCCAGTTTTTTTTGTTTTTCATATATTCATATTATTAGGTGAATAATCTTAAATGTCTTAAAAAGATGTAAGTGTCGTAAGGGCGAGGCGGCCCGCGAGCTGAGGAGCAGGTGGGTTTAACGCTTACAGAAACCATGCCTGCTGCATGCTTGGTTGCATGCTGCATGCTACTGCATACTTGCTGCATGCTTGGTTGCTTGCTGCTTGCTTGTTTACATGCTGCATGCCTGCCTGCTTGCATGCTGCATGCTTGCACGCATGCCGTAGCTTGCTTGCTTGCTTACATGCTGCACGCTTGTTTGCATGCTGCGTGCTTGCTTGCGTGGTTCATGCTTGCTTCCATGCTGCATGCTGGTTTGCATGCTTAAACGTTACTACGATTACAAGTTGTTCGATGATATTATGGATGTCAATTATTTTAAATGTTGTATTTTAATAATATTGGAAACGTGTTTCTGGAAAATGAATCGTCTAGCATTAATAGCTTCGGTCAAACGTTGAGTGAGATTTCAAAATATAGAGATTTTGAAAAAAATAACAATCGATAATCGGCATTTCAAAACTTTGTAAATTGTGTTTTCGGTAAAAAGAAAAATTTGGAAAACAAAAAATTACAAAACGTTTTCGGCCAAATAAAATTCGTACAGGCAAATTTCGAATTTATGATAGGTAACCCTCAAATGAATAAGTACCTATAAAAATACAATTACTTATTATTCTTAAAAACAACTATACTTATCGGTTTTATTAGTTTAACGTTTAAACTTTAAAGTTTATAAGACAATAACTATGTTTATTTTCAATAAATTGTTTTGCTACACTAAACAGAAACTAGAAATATAATTATTTTTTTGTTGTAATGCTGTAATTTAATCATGAAACTCTTGATTAAAACAAAAAACTTGATTTTATTAACATATTATTTTATTATAAGTAATTCACTGTAGCTTAATCTCAAAATACACTCATATTTTGTTTTTAATTAATAAACATATTTTTTATCTGCTGTTATTGGAAATAAAGCTACAGTGTGAACAACAACATAAAGCCTCACTGGTACCTCATAAATAACACATTTAACACTTAACTAATACATGGCTCAATGCAGTAAAAAGTTTGAGTACCACTTTGCCAAACATTTGGTAATTTAGCCGGATATTCGGCCGAATACGAATATTGGGTAAACTTGCCGAATATGCCGAATACCGAATATAAAACGAATATTCGGCCCATCCCTAATTATTATGCCTATAAAAGTTATGCTTAAATATCATTATGCGTAAGCTTTAGGCTTTAGAATAGTATGCTTAACAAATATTATGCTTATAGTAGTTATGCTTAAAAAAATGTGCCTAAAAAGTTATGCCAAATTAATATTGCGCCTAACTATTATTAGGAGAAGTCTAAGTGGGTTGTTGTACATTCGCCACAAAGTTGATTTGCCACGTTTTTGTAACTCCATACATTGAAAGTTAATTCGCCACAAGTCTTCCTAATACATCATTTTTGCATGAAGTACCGGTAGCAAGGAAAGTTCGTTATGAGCGCTCGAAATGAAAGGTAGTTATTTTATTCTAAAATTATTGATGTAATCAATCAATCAAAATATCTTTATTCAGTAAGCCTAAAATAAGCATTTTGAATCGTCAAATTTTTTTTTTTTATGGATGGATGGATAGGCGCAGGAAGTATATAACCTACGAAAAATAATTAGAACTAAGTAACCATAAACTAACAGAAAATATCAATAATGAATAACGTACGTTTATTTTTAGAGTATCTACCTCTTTTCATTTATGTCACCCTAGTACTTTTAGCACAGAATAAGTAATAGTACTACCGTACTTTTAGTTCAAAGTAACTGTCATGATTCAATTTACTATTAACATAGTAAGTTGCAGCACCTAGTCCTACTCGTTTATTTCTTTTTTCCTGATAGTTAAAGGTAAGTAAGATCGCTAAGGCGCCTATCTACCTCTTTTCATTTATGTCTCCCTGGTACTTTTAGATCAGCATGACTGTCATGATTCAATTTATTATTGACGTAGTAAGTTGCATAAGCACCTAGTCCTAGTTTCTATCGACATCAATATTACGAATCTTTTAAGGTCCTCTCTATTTTTTACGGTAGGTGCGCTTCGAGGAATATAAATATAATATTTTAATTACCTATTCTGAAGCGCAGCCAACGCTTGGAGAAATAGTTTAGGTGCGCTTGGTCTGGTGCGCTTCAAAGTGGGTGCGCTTCGAGGAATACCCCAAGCTCTGGTGAGCATGGTGTAAGTATTTTTTATAATTACTTACTATTATTTTGTTATCTAACTATCTAAAAAATAATAAATAACGTTTTTACTTCACTTATTGTTTGATTTTTCTGCTGTCTGTGTCGATAATAAAAGTGTGGCGAATCAACTTTACAAAAATAGAACTGTGGCGAATGTACACATACTTTTTTCCGTGGCAAATCAACTTTGTGGCGAATGTACAACAACCCGTCTAAGTATGCTATGCTAAATTATGACAATTTTTTTGCAATAAAATAGGGAACCGTATGGGGTAAGTACGTATGTATGGTAATAATTATTATTTGTTTGCATCTAACTTTGCGTGTCGCGTGGCGGCTTATTAAAAGAATACTACCACCCCCTTTCTTCCTTTGGGTGTCGTAAAAGGCGACTAACCGACTAAAGACTGCACATACATTCAACAGATAGAGTGGCGATGGGCTCACCACCTATCACGCTGAGCACATGTGCAGTCGCTATTTGGTGAAACGTAGACTATGGCAGAGGACTGCCTTTGCGATCCTCTTTGCTAAATCTATGGTAGGTAAATTAAACTCAAACATATTATTATTACCAAATCCCGTGCCGTCCTTAACCCTAATCTTAGCCCTTAACAGTGAGGGAATGAGGAAGTGTTTAGTCGTCCAGAATGGGAAGTGAGTCGTTGCGAGGAAGTGCCTGTTTACATTTATAGCGTAAACGGTGTCTTATTGCTGATAAGCATCGCGTTGGCGATTAATCAACGCTAATGGAGTTCAGGGTTTATCTAGACCGAGGATTTCATTGTGACTACCTAAGGTTTATAGGAACTTGATAGCGCAGCGGCTAGAGCGCGCTTGCGATCTTGCCAGCTAAGCAACTTTCGCAATGCCGAGTAGCTGGATGGCTGACCAAATTAAAAACATCTCGAGCTCCTCCGTAATTTGGAAGGCACGTTAAGCCGTTGGTCCCGGTTGTTGTCGTCAGATGGCAGTCGTTAAAACCCACCGACCCGCATTGGGCCAGCGTGGTGGGTTATGGCCCAATATCCACGTGCTGTTGTCCACGTGGGTGGCCTGTGCCCAGCATTGGGACGTTTATAGGCTGATGATTATGATGATGACCTATAAGGTACATCCCACTGTTTGTCTTTCCAGATAATCAATGGTACGAAAGCATAACAGGTATAACTCGCCACGCTAGTCACGCTCGGTGGGTTTTAATAACTGTCATCTCACGACAACAAACTGACCAAAAGATTAAGGGGGCTTAGGAGGTGAAAACGGAAAAGTTGGCTGTTTTATTAGATGTTATTCAAAATTTTTAGATATTTCGCATTAGAATTTTCAATATGTATACAGAACATATGTGTGAGGGGAGACTGTTTCCAAAACGCGATTGGAAACATTTTGCTCGATAGAAAAAATCCTGAAGTTTGGCCCTAAAATTTCATATGAATGCACATTACGAGTAATAAACCTATGTGTTTATGATTTTATAGGAATAGTAATTCCTATAAAATCATATATAGGTATTTATGTTTTCGATTTCTTGACTGTTTTGGATTTCCAAAAAACAGAAACATTTTTATTAACTTTTTCATAAAAATGTGAATGGCACTTATGAATTACCGCAGACCCCGCACCGCGCAACACCCGCGAGGGCCCGGGATTACGGCGGAATATGGCGCTGACCACCTAACCCCCATTATAGTGCCTTTGGAAGCAAAGACAGTTCGAGATATTTTACTGTTGCAACCCATCCGGTGAACCAGTATCACGAAAGTTTGTGACCTTGCTACTACTGCTTACTACCCAAACGCGCAAACTACTGCGCCATCGAGCTTTTCCAAATGAATTCATACATACATACTGAAGCGGGGGTTAGTTGCCTCAGAATAGGAATAAAACAATGAATAGGTTAACAAGTTTAATTCTATTCTTTTAGTAAAGAATTTACAAAACTCAGGGGGTGGTTCACGGATCGCTCACTCTATCCGCTTACTAGGACTTAAAAGGGACTTAGTACATACCTACCTACATGTAATCACAACTATTATCCCTGAATGGTTAGTCAGAGACTAGGCAATGAATGAGGACAGCAAAAGCAGTCCTCTACCATAGTCCACTTTTCACCAAATAGCGACTGCACATGTGCTCAGCGTGACAGATGGTGAGCCAATCGCCGCTATATGCTGTTGGATATATGGGCAGTTTTTCCGTTAGTCGCCTTTACGACACCCAAAGGAAGAGAGGGGGTGTAGTATTCTTTCACCGCCACGCGATACGGTTATGAATTTAATGAATTCTGTACTGTTTAATAGGTTTAACGTCCCACTGCCAGGCTTAGGCCTTTCTATATGAACGACATCACATGGGAGATAGGGCCATACATAACCCACCCACCACCCCACTTTTTTTTTGATCTTACGACATTAACCAGAACGTATTTTAAAACAAGTTAGCCACTTCCTCAGTGGTTGAAGTATCTTTATCTTATCTTAACCTTATCTATATCTTTGGCCATATCGTCACTTTCATTAGGTGAGATGAAAGAGATTTAATTGAAAGCTAAACAAAACGTAACCTTTTGGAATAATAACACAAAAACAATAGACAAATTCATTATTACTTTCCTTTACAGATTAAAGAGGGAAAACTAAATAGGTTTTCTTTTATAATTTTGTGGCACCAAATCGTTTGCTAGACACACAAAGGCAGATTTCCGTTTGTTATTTATAGCGCATTATTATTGTAATATTAAACATATTTCTAAAAATTAATGACTTGTTCGTCAACTGGCGAGCGTGAAACTCGCGAGTGCGAGCGAGTTGGCACTTTCCGATTTTAATTTTAATGTAAATGCCAAACCTATTTTGTAAGAATGAAATTTCGGAAGGAATGGAAACCGCTGTAAATAGTGAACGAAAATCGGCCGAAATTTTGTTTCAGAGAAAGAGAGTCAAAAAGATCCTTATGCAGAATGCATAAAGATCATATTTCTTAGGACGAGAATTTTACCTTGCCCGTACTTCAGCCTCGGCTATAACGGGAGGTAAAGAACGCTGCCTCATTCACCACCACCATTATTATTGTAACAAAAATTATTGTAAATAGCTTGGAATCTCATAAATTTTTTTTATAAATAAATAAATAAATAAAACTTTCCTACACACACACACCAATTATCTAGCCCAAGAGAAGCTTCGAAGAAACTCGTTAAATGGTTACTAGACAACGGATAAACATACTTAAATACTTACATATTATACATAGAAAACACCCAGACCCGAGACAATTTAGAAAAACAATAGTTTCTAAATTGACCCGACCGGGGATCGAACCCGGGACTTTAGAGATGGCGACACCATGAAAACCGGTGTACAAACCACTCGACCAAGGAGGTCGTCAAAATTAATAATGAAGTTAATATAGAATATATTCAACAGTAGGCCCTCTGGTATGTGGAAAATTGACACAGAGGGTGCGGGTTTTTCTTTACTTTTTCCGAAGTTTTCTTATATCTAGCTGTTCTCACCTGCCATGTTTCTTGCTTCGAAGGTGTTGATATGGATAATCTTTGAAATATACACTCTTGTACACCATCACTTATTTTCAAACTTTTGCTTTAAATTGATGGTCAAATAAATATTTTTTATATTCACACAATCTAACACAATTTAATAAGATTCAAATTTCGCTAGATACTCAAAATAGTTTGATTTCAAATAAAACTATCTATGTTATGTACAGTCAAGGAATTTAATTTCCAACCTACCTAAAGTTCAAATTCGTATAGCAAATTGTCACCATAAGAGCTACACAGCACGACGTTACTTTGACATATCGCATGCATTGTTTTATGTTTTATGTTAGTAACTAGGCAACAGATTAACCGACTACGTTCACATGGTGAACTCGAGTCGAGGATGGCGAACTGTGTCTCTACTCACATTTAACCGACGTGTTATCCCTATTCCTTCTTGATGTAACTGCACTATTTAAACTCTTAATAGTTCACGGTTAGCGGCAAGCATTTTATTTTTCAAATTAATGTAAACATTATTTTATAATTTTCAGAATTGACACTGACACAGTCATTTTCGTAATTAGAAAAGCAATTGATAACTTTTCGCAAAGAGGTTATCCGTAATGTGAAGTGACAAAGAAGACGTATTGACTTTTCAATACTATCACTGAAATAGATTTTTCGACCTAAATGCATTGCGAATGTCTAACCTAACGACATTTCAACGAAATGGGTAGGAAATTAAATTCCTTGACTGTACCTACAATTTACATTCGATAATTTACGAAGAGGATTTCATATGCCGCAGTAATTTATTTCAATTCAATTTGTTCCTGTCAATTAAGTTACAAATATACCTTTCATAAATGTGTTTATCGATGTATAAGGATAGTCATAATAATCATTAACTGAGAAATACTAACGGCAAACAATTATTGACGCAAGTAAATCTACAAATAAATCTTTGCCCGTTTCCAATAGGCAGAGAAAGATGATATTTTACTGTTTCACGGGTATTTAATTGTACGTCGTAACTGTATAAAAAATGTATATCTTAATTATCATTGTATCATATTCATTGTAGAATTCTACATTTGTTTATTGAGAAATATCTTTTGAATCTGCAAAAGTCACAGCTGTTTATTTGCAAAACTGGAGAAAACTGATGTCGCATTTTCTAAAGTTTTAGAAAGGCAATTGTGTCAAATGAACACGCGTATACTTAACTGTATAATATTAAGTTTGAAAGTTAATCGATGGCTTTTTAATAAGAATATATTTTTTCTTATTTTTAGTTCATTCCACACACTAGATTTAGCAGTTTATTATGTAGCTTTACACTTGTAAGCTTGTTAATTTAAACATAAATTATATTTGAGTTTTAATTAAACACATTTCTAATAGAACATTTTTTTAAAGAATTTTGCATTCGCAATGCATAAACCATACTTGTTTCCCGCGTTTTCTCATAAACTCTTTACAAGACAGCAGTGCACTTGTCTTTAGTCGCGGCAGAACTGGAAGGCTAGCATTCGGCGAGCGGCTTTAAGACCTACGGACTTATGACCTGCATGCTCGAGGCTGACGACATTATTAAAAAGGTTGTATTTGTAGAAATCAATGTCGTACGCCAGAAAGCATGAGGATGTGTTTTACTTTAAAGAAAAGTAAAAATTTTTTCGGTTGTAAAAACTTTATTTGTAGCGACATAATTTTTAACAAGACGGTGACATTAAAGTTAAAGTTGTTTTTATTTTCTATATTTTAATTATCATTTATCTTATTACAAACATCAAAATATTTAAACATAATGTGGGTGCGGATGGAGAATGTTCAAATTGGTATGAATTTAATGCCGAAAGCACGAAGGAAATGCAACAGGACAACAAGTCGCCCGGATCGCCACCGTCTTGTCTAAGTCTGTCGCCATAACAACGATGTTTATGGCATTATTGTGTTCTTACAGTTTAGAGATAAGATAGCCAACTGGCTATCTTACCAGGAACTCCTGGAACTCCTCAGTGGTTGAGGATCCCGGGTGACTTACCATCAGGTGAAATGATGGCCAAGCGCTTACCCGTTGTAGAATAGAATAAAAAAAGGATAGATATAATTGTGAGTTTGATTTTCAGCTTTCGTTGTTTTTTGTTTAATGTGTTTTCTTTTAACATATTTTTCTGATTTCACTTCATTATAGATTTGGTTACGAAATGCACTCGTTCCTAATAGTTTTCGGTATCAGGTTAGAAAGTTTTGAAGCGACATACCTTTTGTCAACTACGAATCTTGTAAAGTGTTTAATAAATTAAAATAAATAATTAATTAACGTCTGAACAAAATAAAATGTTACATTTAAACGCGAGTATTATTGAGTATATCCTAATAAAGTTACTCTATAATAAGGTATAGGTACCTAATCGTATAATATAGGTTCTTTTAAGGGGCTTGCAATTTTGAAGACCTTTAGCGGCTATCACTAATTACTTAAAACGAACGATTATAGGTTCATTCAACTTCGGTCACGGACAACGGGAACCAGTAATTATACCGTGTTGTACTTTGCGGTATTATAACTAGAGACGATACCGCGAAGCAAGAGCGGGGGCCCGGTGGGCTGCAAATGCCTCAGTAATTAAGACTGATCCAAGCGATTGAAGTCCGTGCGGCAGCAAATCAATACCGTAATTTGGGGTGAAAAGCAACTGCGGGGTATTACAAATTTTTTATGGAAAAAAAATAAACCACCTTTTTTATCACGCATTATTCATAAAACGTGCCTTTGCATTTATAAACGAACCTTTGCATTTTTAAACAAACTTAATTTTTTGAAAGTTGGCAATGCTTTCATTTAACAATAAAAATGCTGTAATACACGCCGCACTTGCTTTTCACCCCAGATTGCAGTACGCAAAAATTGCTTCGCGGAATTTCTCTAGTTATAATACCCGTATGGTGTCGCAAGAGTTAGCATTCAGATATTTACTAGAAACTTGGTCAACAGGGACTTTTTCCTCATTAATAAGGAAGCATTAGGTTTGTGATATTGCCTGTTAAGCCACTTTCGCAATGTCAGGTTACTGGATGGGTGATCAAATAAAAAAAACATCTCTAACTCCTCCGTGCTTTGAAAGGCACGTAAGCTAGTAGTAGTAGCTAGTAGGCACGAAAATTCAAGCTCCAAAGTACAATAATAGAAATAGAATAGAAATAAAATGCAATAATAAATAGCATAAATTGGAAGAATTTAATGTTAAATAAGAGAAAAGAAATGTAATAGAAATAAGAATACTATGTTGTGTAAAATAAAATAGAAATAAAAAAGAAATGTAAAGGAAAAATAAAAGGTATGAAAATAAAAACAGAGAAGAGCTTTTCAAGTTCAAGTTCACTAGCCCCAATAGCAAAGGAAGAAAAGTAACAAAAGTCCTGCAACAACGCGGGGAGCAATATAGCCTATTTAAAAAAGGCACATAAAGCCGTTGGTCCCTGTTGTTGTTGTAACACGTCAGCCGTTAAAACCCACCAACTCATAAATTAGCAAATCAATGTCAGATTGATTGTAATCGAGAAATCAGTTATGTTGGTTTTATATCTACGACTTTTAGCCCCTTGTTTGTGACAAAAACTCGTAGAGGTTACTATCAATTGGATTTCTAATTTGTCTGGTTTTACGGCAGCTTACAAGATATTATTTTTATGTATACGTAGGTACATCATGCAATGCAATACATAATACCTATGTATAATGTAATAACCTATCTATAGGTATTACTAGCCCATCTGCCGACGTTGATACTTGAGAGTAGTTAGGCTCTCCTCCTTTGCATACATATTGAGTGCATTATATAGGCATAGATTTATAGGCATCGAAGCCTAAAGCTGGCTGAAGATTAGAATCAGATAACCTAAAGTCTTATTAACTTGTAGGTTATAAAAATGTAACTTACAAGTAATTTAAAATTACTTTTGTCACATTTTCTTATACTTTGTAATTTATTACGACTTATTTTATTTTTTTATAATAGTTGGGCTTGCTCTTGGCCACATTCTTATCCGTAGGATTAAGAAGAGGCCGACGATGAAGCGAGCTTGCCCAGAAGCAGTCTATTCACTCAGGCTTTTAAGATTTTGGTGCTATATGCACTCGGGAACACAGACGCTGGCAGGGAATTCCATACCTTGGCTGTACGCATTATGAATGAAGACGAATAACGCTTGGTGCGTATCAACCAAGTAAAGGTGGTAACCCGCCGTACGTCTGGACTCCAGATAGTAGAAAGGGGACGGTGGAATGAGCTCGTGTAGCTCAACATCACTCTCCGAAGTACAACCTGTAAAATACCGACAAGCAAGCAACTGAGCGACGGTGAGCGAGACTGTGAAGCTTGGTTTTCAAAAGCTTATCGTCACCTATAAGATTCCTGGCTCTGCGTTCTACCGAATCGAGCGCGGCAAGTTGATATTTTGCTGAGCCGTCCCAAAGGTGGCAGCAATACTCCATGCACGACCGGACTTGTGCTTTGCGTGCGGACTTTGGCAGTCGCTTAGGAGTTCGTGGGATTCTAGATACGACAAAAGCTTTCTATTCAGTACCCTTTCCCATAACTTTACAGAGTATGGAGGTGATGGCAATTGGTCTGTAGTTGGTGGGGTCGGCACGATCACCTTTCTTGGGCACTGGCTGGCACATTTGCAAGATTCCAGGACTAAGGAACCGCTCTAGTAAGAAGAGAAAGGCGGTACATACGTGTTAGAACCGGAGACAATACAGGCGCACAGACCCTAAGTAGTCTTGCTGGAATACCGTCCGGGCTGCTGGCCCTATTAACGTCCAGATTCTGCAAAGCTTTTCTTACCTCTTTGGTGTGAATGGTGACACTTGGCATGGAAGCACCACAGTGAGGTAAAGTTGGTGGATTTGCACGGTTTGCGTCTAGTCGCGAATTGCCCGCGAACTGAGATGCAAAAAGATTTGCTTTCTCCGTTGCAGTGTGGGCCAACGTCTCATTGGGTCGCAGCATGGGGAAAAAGTAGGCCGGCAAAAATTTGACTCGACCGACTCAGACAGGGACCAGAACTGCTTACTACCAGTAGGATAAGATGCTAGTCTGGCTCCTATGCGGCCTACGTGGTCGAATCGCGCATTGCCCTTTTGCACCGCTTAGCTGCAGAGTTGAAGGCCTTCTTCTTCGCACGAACCCTCCGAGCCCGTTCTTTACAGTCACGAGCGCGTACCCAGGCTTGGTAAGCGGATTATTGACGTGCTTCTGCGCTTGCACCGTGAGGGACGCCGGAGAACGGAATAAAGTATTCCATCCCCTGACGAACCACTTCCACGATCGTGTCTGCAGAACTAGAGGGATCGTTCGAAGAAAAGCACATTTAGCGCCAAGGGTTTGATGCAAAGAAGTGCCGAATCTCGTCCTAATCAGCTGACTCGTAACGCCAGACACGCCTCGTGCCTCGTAGGGCTGACATCATGCGAGCATAGACAGTTTAGCGTGTGGCCATCATCATCAGGTACCCGCGTCGCCACATTCACTATCTTTTTTTTTTAAATAAAATTTGTTAACGCTTACACCAACTATCTAGACCAAGATGAGTATTCTTGTGAAACTCGTTTATATGGTAAGATAACGGATAAATATACATAAACATAGAAAAAAACACCCAGACCCGAAATCAATTTAGAAAAACAGTTTTTCTCTAAAGTGACCCGACCGGGGATCGAACCCGGGACCTCAGAGATGGCGACACCATGAAAACTGGTGTACAAACCACTCGACCAAGGAGGTCGTCAGTCTATCTGTGTGAGATCCAGCGATAATGCAAACTTTCTTTTCTCGTCCAGCATGGTCAGCTTTCTTGTAAGGTAACAGTCACTCACTATGGTGAGCATTAAATTATTTAATGCACAAATACAATTCCTTAATAAAAAAATAATTGTAATAAAATGAAGGTACACTTTTTAAATTCATGTACTTACTTATAAATCTATACAATACAAGATACACGCATTAAGTGCCTTAATCTGTATGGTCTTAAGTGGCATGCTGATTATTATGGGTCCTATCCATCATCTGCTACCTATCAAATCCTACTCATACAAGTAGTATAAAAGTAACTATGTTGTTTATTATTTCCTTAAAGCTAAGCATGAGCTAAATCCATCCCACACGCGCGTGGATAGCATTTAATGTGGTGTTGCGTGCCGTCCCTGCATACAAATTACAGAATGTAATCACTGGGACATATAGAGGAACGTAGGTTGGAGAGGCCACAACTTAACTAGGGCTGACACCTATCATATTCGGTAATTTACGATGAGATTTTCAAATGCCATATTAGTAATTTAGGCGATCGACGATCTTCGAGAGGTGGCTGGTAAGAGCTGGATATGAGTAGCCGCGGATCGTGCTTGATGATGATAATGATGATGATAGTAATTTAATTTCAATTTACTAATTACCCTAAAACTGTTTTAACAGGACCTAACACGATTAATTTTGTAAGTGACTTCGCACACGGCGGGCGGCGTATCGTAAGCGTATCGTAATACGCGCGTAGGACGAGAGCAATACGAGTGCGCACATTTTCAAACAAATCCGCAGACGAAGCGGTGTCTCCTACGATTCGCTGCAGCAACGCTTCGTGTGCGGCCTTGTTTGAACATGTACGCGCTCGTAATTGCTCACGTCCTACGCGCGTATTACGATACGCTTACGACGCCGTGTGCGAAGGCACTAAGTACATATCTACTATGTTTGCTTGTGACCACGGCCGCACGGCAGCATCGCGGTCGAAACGTCAAGCAGTAAGTAGATATGTACTTACTTACAAAATTAATCGTGTTAGGTTCCGTTAAAACAGTTTTAATGCAATGCAACGCGATAGTTTAAAGTTTTATTACTTATCCTACCGTACGCTATTATCAACCATTACGTATGTTTTTTTTATTTTAATATATTTCATGATCAAAGAGCTGGAAACACTTTAATAAAGGTTCAAAAAGTATGTTAAAATATCATTTTTTTTTTCGTGTCGCGTAGCGGTGAAAAATTCCACCCCCTTTCTACCCTTGGAGTGTCGTAAAACGCGACTAACGGACTAAAGATTGCACATACATCCAACAGCATATAGCGGCGATGGGCTCACCACCTACCACGCTGATCACATGTGCAGTCGCTATTTAGTAAAAAGTGGACGATGGTAGAGGATTGCTTTTGCTGCCCTCTTTGTCTAGTCTCTGATTAACCCTTCGGGGATAATTAATTAGTCGTGACTATAATTGTATGTATTTTTTTTACTTCGAAGCAGTGGCAGCCCTACTAATGTACTCATTTGAGCGTGGTGGAGCCAGTCCAGCTCTATGTGTAGGTTGGCAGCTTGTCGCCTTTGTTCGACCCGAAGTGTACCGTAGCTGAAAAGACTCCGATGAGCTGGCTATTGTATGAACGGATGGACGACTTCATTTGTCACTTGTTGTACATCCATCACAGAATGTCAAATTTCTACAATAAATTTTGTACCTTGTCACGGGGGTAAAAGGATCAATATTGGTTGAAGAAGTTGACAGTTTTAGTTAAGTTAATCTGCTGGCGGTACAATCGACCAACAAACCGAGTTGGTGGTAGATTCTGTAGTTTAGATAGATATAGACACTTTATTGCACACACAAGAATTGGTTACACGTGATATGATCTTAAAGCTAGTAAGGACAAAGGCGGTCTTATCACTAAAATCAATCTCTTCCAGAAAACCTTTGCTTTAAGGACCTAAGCAGAAGAGATAGAGAAATTGCGCAAGGTCTAATGCAGAGATTATAAATTTAACTATTGTTTTATTAGTTTAAAAGACAATAAGTGGGATTCACTTACTTAAGTCAAAGATACTTTTTATTACCTACTTCCTCATTCTTATTTATTTATTCTTACTGTTTAAAATCAATTAGGGCCGTATGGGTGTGGTACTTTGCTTACCAAAAAACTGACTGCCAGGTGTCAATGTCATGTACGGGCTTGACATTGAAACGGTAAAAATGTCGGTCGGCATTCGATTCGGTTTCAGAAAAATTGGTAATGTGCCGGAGGTCTGACTACGGTACGCTGCTTGAATTCCATCGTTGGAACAGCGCCAGACCTTATTATATGGTGTAAAAATAACCGCGATTATGGTGCGCGCATAGTAATCCTGGCGTTCGGATTGACTTGTTCGATTCGGTACATGGCCGCGTGCATTGACATCTTGTGAAATAATAACAAGAAATCGCATAATAACATGTCTATCTCTTTGTAACAGCCATCGAAGGCTATTGTGAATGCAGTCGGAACAAACTCTGAACGGCAGCATATATATTGAAAATCCCTCACGTTTGGCAAGCATTGTTAGCCTCGCGGGAAGACATTGCTAATGCTAGTGGGAATCGGTTCCCTGTAAAAAGTGGACACTGGTCGGTGTAACGGGGTGTTACGACATTGGTCAAGTCTGATATTGGTCAAATCTTCAAATTAGAAATTAGACAAATTGGTAATTCGTCAAATCCTCTTTTCGTCAAATTATGTAATTCGCCAAATACGCCATTGGTCAAATAATTTATTTACAATTAACAGCAATAAAGAAATAAAAGTATTTTTTTAAAGTAAGTAATTTATTAAATTCATTTTATGTAATTTATACCCTACATAACTGTTTTAAACACTTTAAGGGATCTAATTTTCTACTCAATAACTTCTCTATTATTTTTTTATTTTGGCGTCTTTTATTATGTCGGATGTTTTCCTTTTCTTCCCACCTTCTCTCACCTTTCAACAAACCGAAGACACGTAAATATATTAATATTAATTTTTGCAAATAATGAAAAGAAATGACACATAGTTGACGGGAAAAACATACTGTCATATTAAGCTTCTATTTTGCCAGCATTTTCCGCCTAGAATAACTTCTTACAGATTATAATTTAACAAGTGTACTTGACCAATGGCGTATTTGGCAAATTACATAATTTGACGAAAAGAGGATTTGACGAATTACCAATTTGTCAAATTTCTAATTTGTCGATTGGCGATTTGACCAATATCAGACTTGAGCATTATCGTAACACCCGTGTAACGGACGATGTGATTTGGACCAGCCTTCGGGGATCCGGCAGGCGGAGCACGCCACCGAGGCTGGCGTCACACCACGACAGCTGGGCTGCGACCCATCTTGTTCCTCTCCCACTTACACATCATAAAAACCTTTTTCATTCCTCACACGGAAAGTAGGTCTGAAGTTGCCTGAGGAGCAGGAGGAAAGTAGTACTTTTCCTCCCTAGGGAGAATCGTTTTTCTGACATGTGTAATTGTGACTAATTATTAAAAAAAATACTAACAACAAATCTCTTCCCTTGGGTGTCGTAAAAGGCGACTAACGGATCAAAGACTGCACATACATTCTATATACAGCATAGAACGGCGATGGGCTCATAAAAATAATACTACCAACCCCTTTCTTCCCTTGGGTGTTGTAAAAGGCGACTAACGGACTAAAGACTGCACATACATGCAACAGCATAGAGCGACGATGGGCTCATCAAAATAATACTACCAATCCCTATCTTCCCTTCGGTGTCGTAAAAGGCGACTAAGGGACTAAAGACTGCAAATACAACCAACAGCATAGAGCGGCGATGGGCTCATCAAAATAAAACTACCAACGCCTCTCTTCTCTTCGGTGTCGTAAAAGGCGACTAACGGACTAAAGACTGCACATACATCCAACAGCATAGAGCAGCGATGAGCTGATCAAAATAATACTACCAACCCCTTTCTTCCCTTGGGTGTTGTTAAAGGCGACTAACGGACTAAAGACTGCACATACAACCAAAAGCCTATAGAGCGGCGATGGGCTTATCAAAATAATACTACCAACCCCTCTCTTCTCTTCAGTGTCGTAAAAGACGACTAACGGACTAAAGACTGCACATGCATCCAACAGCATAGAGTGGCGATGGGCTTATCAAACGCGCGGCGCCAAATCCCGTCTCGGGAGTAAACAAGCTACTTTCACCCTTAGGGTAACAATGTACTATTGCTTTTTCTTACTTCTTTTTTTCGACATTTATCTTTTTCCTGTCAGTTGAGTTGTTTTTATGATTAGGACAGGCAGGACAACATCTGTTGTGTCTACAAGTGTAGAATAAAATATACTCGTAGCTATACAAAAACTCTACAGCTGCTACCGCAGCTCCGTTAGTCGCCTTCTACGACACCTTGTACTATGTGTCGTAAATAATTTTATTTATTTACCGTATTTCATTTTGTTTTTTTAATTTAGTTTTGGTTTTAATTTTAAATTTCAATTTGCATTTTGTAAAATTGTGTTTTTATTTTAAATTTAATTTTTATAATTTTTAGTGATTTTAATTTTGATTTTAATACGTAGATTTATGATTTTACTCACGGACTAACAGACTAAAGACTGCACATCCATCAGCATAGAGCGGCGATGGGCTCACCACCTGTCACGCTGAGCACATGCATGCAGTCGCTATTTGGTGAAAAGTGGACTATGGTAGAGGTAGAGGACTGCTTTTGCTGTCAGAGCGCGCTTCGGCGGGCACTGATTTTGCGTCAAGACCTAACGCAGATGGTCTCTTGCGCGAGTGTTTTGCTGACGCAGGGACGTCTAGCACTTCTTGCAAAACCTAACGGTTGGTATCGAGGTGCCAGTGCAAATAAAACTTAGTGATGTAAGGAGAGGGGATGTCCTCATTCATTGCCTAGTCTAGTATGTATGTATGTAATAATAAAATATGTTTAAAAATCACTTGGATTTTCTATGTTTTTTGAAATGAAGACACCATTGTTAGTGGATTTGTTATGAATCTCTCTTATAAAAAAGTCCTAGGGCCACCAAGATATGAATTTTGCCCCAGTACAGTTGTGAAACGGCTGATAGTGATGATGATTCTATCGCGCCGTCTAGTCTGTTCGCAGATTTCAAATAAAATCTACATCTTCCTGGGCGCAGTGGTATGCCTTATGCATTTTCAGTTTAGCTCAAGACTAACATAAAGGTGGTCTGGATGAAATCACTTTTAGTGATAAGACCGCCATTTGTATGTCTACTTAAATATAATTGTGTTTTTTTCTTGTCAAAAATGTTTTTCTTGTGGTGTACTATAAAGTATATTTGTCGGTAGGTATTCCCGCTGTCTGGCAAAATATTTTTCTCTCAGACTAACCCTTCGGGGAGAATAGTAGTGATTATATGTATGTACAAGCGGCTGCTGGCGGTTTTACCCGCGTAGTTCCTGTTCCCGTGAGAATATCGGGATAAAAAGTATTCTATGTGTTAATCCAGGTTATAAACTATCTGTATGCCAAATTTCATCCAAATCCATTCAGTAGTTTTTACGTGAAAAAGTAACAAACATCCATCGATACGTTCCCTTGGGAATATCGGAATAAAAAGTATTCTATGTGGTTAATCCAGGTTATAAACTATCTGTATGCCGAATTTCATCCAAATCCTTTCAGTAGTTTTTACGTGAAAGAGTAACAAATATTCATCCATACTTACTAACTTTCGCGTTTATAATATAAGTAGGATATGTAGGTACCTACTACTATAATTAACCTTTACGGTAATATCAGATCCACAAGAAGAATTTCGGTATGCTAAGTAACATTATATTAAGTTAATTAAGTTTGTGAAGTAATTAGCAAAATGTTGTCAACATTTGAACCTTGCCAAAATTATAATACTCTTCTCAAGTTTTATAATTAGTTTAAGTACCTTTTTATCAAGAACGAAGTAAATACGATTACATACACAAACTCTAATTAATTGCTAAAAGTACCCGGAAAATATTCCTACCACAGATATTAAATAGGATACTTATCTTGACACAAATAACAAGACCCGGACAAGGGGCCCTTAATTAAACATGCGATCATCGATGGATATCGTTAACATAGAGGAGTAGGTATATTGCAGAGAGGAAATAATTTTCTTTTACTCGCCTATGGCCTTTTCAATGCAACCATATTTAAGTGCGACTTAAGTTTTCGTTTCGCCTAATTCCATCTTGTGCTTCGGAAGTATCATAAAGCCGTTGGTCTCGGTTGTTGTCGTGAGATGGCCGTGCTTAAAACCCCCCAAACAGCATTGGGCCAGCGTGAAGCGTTTGGCCCAATCTTTTCACGTACTTCTGTCCATGATGGAATGCCCAACAGTGGGACATTTATAGGCTGATGATGATGAATCCAATCATGATAAACACTACATTTCTTCTTTTCACACCACATTTTTCAAGGCATTGAATGTGTGAGTGTGTGAGTCAGATGATGAGAGCGGAAAACCCGAGAACGCTCGGAATGACCTTGTCATAGAGATGGGAAAAATCACACAGGTATAATTTGGATGGTGATTAGTCAGCATGAACGTATATAAAATACAAACTTAAGCTAACCTGTTCAAATTATACATCCGATCAGCCCAACCCCAACAGTTTAGAACCCAAACTTTACCAACACTTGCTAAGTCAAAAATATTATACTTAGAATGAATTATAATGTGTTTATTAAGACGGTATCACTTATGTAGTAAAATAAAGCGAGTCGTACAGAATCCCTAGAAGTACTAGTAAACAACAAAGTTAGCTTACTACGGCGAACTCTAAACGGTTTCGGTATTGATCACCTAATTCCAGGGATTTATTACATTAGCAGGTTGAAAGTCAATACATTTGACCTTTGTCACTACTCCAGCCTTCGGACAAATTGTGCGGTAAATTTTATGGCCCTACTCTTGTCGTTGCCCTACCATTAATCAGGGCTTGTAGTTTGGTGGTCTGGTTTAATTTTTAGTCCAAGATCGTGTATCTGTAGTCGTAAAAATAGTAAAGGTATCATAGGCTATGCAGGCCAAAGGCACCATCACTGGAATCAAGTCATCGCTATAATTGACGAGTATTGGGTAAATCACAACACAATCGTAATGTAGGTTGGTGGCCACAAAACATCGAAACATAAGCAAGTATAGTTTGGCAAAAAAGAGTAGAAATTAAATAGTGGCAATGGCAATACTGTATGGATTGTTTGTCAAAACTGACGTAAGCTCCATACAGTATTGCCACTATTTGATTATGTAATGTTATGTACCGCTCTATTCTAATACAATATATTATATTTTAGGTAAATACTACTAAGTCGCAGCGCGTAACGTGTAGTCACAGTGCAAGTGTTGATAAAATACTACAAGTGTTTACCCGCAGAAGGTAAAAAAATGTTAAGTATACACTTTTTACCTTCTGCGGGTAAACATTTGTAGTATGCATTTATCAACAATTTTTTTTAAATAATAACGTCGGCTTACTGCAAGAAGTCATTAACTGCTAAAAAGTGATTCCGAGATAATCGCGTGTTTATGTTTTTCATTATTTACGCTATATCTTCTGACATAGATGTGACAGACAAAAAATAAAAATATCTTTGTGTAGGTTATCATCTATTTTATTAGAACGATGACCCAAAAACCATTTAAAATTTTGCAGTTTTTTTTAAAAGACCAAATAAAAAAATAATGACTTCTAAACAAACCGTGTACTTAATTAATTACTTCTACAACATATTTCTTTAAAAAAAATCCACAATACACAATAATATTGACGAAATATTTGACAAATTTGTTATAAGTTCCAAATAATAATTAAGTATTACTTAATAATAAAAATTATAATTTTTTGTAATAATTTTGTTGTTTTTTCCAATTTTATTGGTGTTCTAAACAAAATTGCTAATAAAATGTGTTTGTATGTTGTGTGTGTTCTGTTTTGTGTGTGTGAGTTGTGTTTATGTGTTGTGTGTGTGTGTTGTAATGTTGTGTGTGTGTTGTTGTGTTGTGTGTGAGTTGTTGTGTGTGTGTGTTGTGTGTGTCTTTTGTATTTCTATGTTTTATGGTAGAAAAAAATAAAATTACTTAATCAACATAGACAAGACTTATTGATTAAATTTTCATACACATCTTCTTGCTGGCTAAAACGTTTAGAGTTTCAGGAGAGTACGAAGGCCCTGTATTGTTTTTGTCGGGTTTAAATGGTAAAGGGCTGTTTTTAATAATATCCAATGAATTCTGAAAACGATGGGCATTCAAATTTCAGTTTTTACCACAATACTAGTTCAATTTTACTATAATATAAATTATGAATTAGCTACGTTTTAAAGAGTAATACTTACATCAGGTGATTCTTCTACGATAAAATTTTTATTCATGTTATTCAGAGTCATGACTTGGTTTGCAACTACAGAACATTTTTTCTGAAACATTACAATGACAATGTAATAGTAACGGCATACATTCACAGGGCCCCATTAAGTTACTTCTTGCCAAGGTTGTTATGGACATGCACATAAATGCTTCTGCCTGGCTGGGAAAATTGAACAGAAGGTAGATTTACTATTAGCTACGATAAAGATATTGTACAATTAAAATACAGACTTCTGTCTACATTATAATATATCTACATGGCGCAGTCGGTAAAGATAAATAGCCTATGTTATTCCTGTAACTGAGAGGAATTGTTAAAATCCGTTAAGCCTTTGGGGCTGTAGAGCTTGCCAAAGAAATAGACATACCTACTTACACACATGCGCTCGAAAAACATAATCTTCCTTCTGGCACAACTTTTGGGCAGTAAGGTAAAAACTATGATAAAAGTGTGACTTTGTACCTACCTCACACACAGTTTTAGAAGAAACATCAGTACTGTCACTGTTTGTGGAATTATGAGTACTTTTAGACCTAAGATTTGAAGAGCATATTGCTGAATCAGTCGGGAACTGCTTTTATAGACTAAAGTTACTTTACAGAATGAGGCCATTTCTGTCCGAGGAGTTGCGTGTGCAGTTAATCGAGTCGCTGGTACTGTCGAAGTTAAATTATGCTGACGCTGTTTACGGCCCATGTTTACTCTCAAGGACTGAGCGGCTTATTCAGCGTGTTCAAAATGCCTGTGCTAGATTTTGTTTCTCAATTCCGGCTAGAAATCACGTTACTCAGTACTTCAACGAGAATCTCATTCTCAAGATGAAAGCAAGACGAAAATTACATTTGGCATGTTTACTATTTGGAGTCATTAAATTCAATGAACCTGCATACGTATTCAACAAGCTCGACTGGATGAATGAATGCTGAATGCGAGAGAAGACTATGTTCCCGGCAACTGTCTACTAAGACTCATAGGTCTGCATCTTTCAGGGGTGCCTTCCGGCCAGCCAAGATATGGAATAATATCCCGCCACCCTTGAGAGTTGCAAATTCTCCAGCAGTATATCAAAAGCATCTGAAAAAATACCTTCTTGATTCACAACTTGACTTGGGTATTTGCAACGCTAACATATCTTTCATTTAGGCGGTGAGATATCATTTGTGTGTGTGTGTGTGTGTGTGTGTGCGTGTGTGTGTGTGTGTGTTTGTTTTAAGTACCATACGAGGACGTGGGCCTGAATACACAAGGCACATCCGAGGACGTTTTCAATCCGAGGACTTTTTCGTGGGTCCTCGGTTTGACTTGACTACGCCATCGTACTCTACGTGCGATTGTGAACCTTCCTGTATACTTAATAAGAAAAAGTCAAGGAATCCTCGGATTGGTCTTGAAAATTTCGGTTCACACACCGACAGAGTGTGAACACTAGGCGGCGCCACTATCGATTTGTACACACTCGCTATACACTCGACTCATGTTTGTTGTACTGTGTGAGGACTTATGTGTAAATTTTACACTCATGACCTCGTATTGGTGTCAGTACCTGACAGTGTGTATTTAGGTCCTCATATGGATACATTTTCACGTCGTGATCAAAGAGTGTTGTTTTTCCGTCTTTGTTTTGTAAGAACGTAAGCAAAGTAAGTATTTTTACAAGCTTTTATTTAGGTTCACCTGTCCGTTTGCAAATTAAATTTCATCCACTTCCCGGTTACCGATAGAGCTGAAATTTTGCATACATGTGTAAATCGCGTGACAATGCAATATTATGATGACATGGTGCTGATCTGATGATGGAGCTGGAAGGTGGCCATAGGAACTTTGCAAAGAAACGACACAATCTCATCGAGTTTGGGCTCGTTTGAATCGTCTTGACAAGTAGTTTGTCTTTCAATGGTAACCACGGTCTGATGATGGACCTGGAAGGTGGTCATAGGAACTCTGTAATGAAACGACGCAACCCCATCGAGTTTCGGTTCGTTTCATTCGTCTTGATGAGTACTTGCTTTTTAGATTGTTACCAGGGTCTGATCTGATGATGGAGCTGGAAGATGGTCATAGAAACTCAGTAAAGAAACGACGCAACCTAATCGAGTCTCGGCTCGTTTGATTCGTCTTGACGAGTACTTTTGTGCTAGATGGTAACCAGGGTCTCATGATAGAGCTGGAAGATGGCCATAGCAACTTAGTAAATAAACAACATAACCCCATCGAGTATGGGCTCGTTTGAATTGTCTTGACGAGTACTTTTGTGCTAGTATAAGTTTAATACTAACTAATAATAGGTAATGTACCTATCTCACGATATGGGATTATTGTAACGTAGACGAATATTGTTAATTATCGTTAAAGATTGCAATGTAGGTACTTATACAATGATATTTTTCTTAACAGGTTTAAATTATTATTTTATAAAAAGCATTTTTTCTTTAACTTTAAACCGTTTTATTTAGCTTGCCCTGTTTATTTCTTTGGGTCAAATCCAGTAATTAAAATTAGACCCACTTCCTGTTGACGGATTGATCTAAAATTTGGTACGCACCTTTAGTTCTAATAAGAATATAATTTAATTTATTTGGTATCATTGTAAATCCAAGATGGCCGCCGCTACAAAATGGCGGATTACATATTTTATCACTACATCATCAATAGGGGTATCAAATGAAAGCGCTTGATTAGTAGAACAGAGTTCTCTATGAAATAAAATGAGAATCCAATATGGCCGCCAAAAAAATAGCAGGTTCATTTTTCTTATGACAACCCCTTCAATATTGGTATTAAATAAAAGGTCTTGCCTAGTAGAATAGATTACACTATGAAAAAAATTAAAATCCAATTTGGTCGCCAACAAAATGGCAGGCAAATTTTTTTTTCACTACCCCTTCAATATGGGTATCAAATGAAAGGGCTTGAGTAATAGAATACTGTTTAAAAGTTTTGATATATTTTTAAATCTAAGATGGCCGCCGGAAATGCCAGATTTCATATTTGTTTCAATATGGGTGATGGATATCAAATGAAAGGGCAAGTTGAATGAATTAAAAAGAATGAGAAGTATGATATACTTTTCATTCTTTTTTAATCGTAATAACAAAATTAAAATAAAAAATAAAGATTAAAAGACAATGTACTAAAAGCTAAAACATAATTCTGTAGGTCTTAGGTACCAGTCATCAAACTACTCTCCTCATCATTCTAGAACATTGATCAGACAAAAAAATAAAATCGTTGGGCGTGTGAAATTTCTATCAAGTGAACGATTTTTTTTTGTCTGATCAATGCCCTAGAATGCCCTAGATTGATGAGGAGAGTGGTGTAATGACTGGTACGTAGGACCTACCGAATGCTTTTTTAGCTTTTCGTACATTGTCAACATCATTTTAATCTTTATTTTTAATAATAATTTCAAAAATTTCTTTACTATTTTTTTTTAAATAGACGATCATAACTTTTAGTTCAATCTTCATTATTGACGTACGATCTAGTCGAGTGGCTCGCACGCCGGCGGACTCTTATGTCGCCATCTCTGAGGTCCCAGGTTCGATTCCCAGCTGGGTCAATGCAGAATCAGAGCAATGTATGTGATGTTGTCTAATATTTTTAACGGACTTCTGAAAGGAGTAGGTTATCAATTCTGTTGTATATACTATGTTTCTTTAATGTATTTTCAGGTTACACTGATTTGGATGTTTTTTTTGTATCGATAGGTTTTAATCGTTACATTTAAAATATGGTGAAGATATGATGAAGACCCTTGGCGACAGGCGACAAAACTCCTCAATGACGAATGATCAAGTTGTTATTGGTTATTGTATTAAATACAAAGAAAGTAGCTGGTACCTATGAGTAGACAAGGGATCACAGACTTCGTAGATACCTTATGGAACTCCTTAATAACAGACGTACATATATTGTGATTATTATGTTGAGTACCAAGAAAAGTAGCTGATTAGGTAACTATAAACGAGCTAAGTATCCCAGACTTCATAGATACCATATGGAACTCCTCAATGACCGACAGTACACATATTATGATTGGTTATCATGTTGACTACGAGGAGAAGTAGCTGGTTAGGTAACTATCAATGAGCAAAGGATCTCAGACTTCACAGATACCATATGGAACTCTTCAATCACCAGCAGTACACATATTGTGATTAGTTATCATGTTAAGTTCGAAGAGAAGTAGCTAATTAAGTAACTATCAATGAGCAAAAGATCCCAGACTTCACAGATACCATATGGAATTCCTCAATCACCAACAGTACATATATTGTGATTGATGATTATGTTGAGTACGAAGAAAAGTAGCTGCTTATATAACTATCAATTCGCAAAGGATCACAGACTTCAGAGATACCCTATAGAACTCCTCAACGACCAATAGTACACATATTGTGTTTGATTATTATGTTGAGTACAAAGAAAAGTAGCTGCTTATGTAACTATCGATGCGCAAACGATCACAGACTTCAGAGATACCCTATAGAACTCCTCAAAGACCAACAGTACACATATTAGAATTGATTATTATGTTGAATACAAAGAAAAGTAGCTGGTTAGGTAACATTCAACGAGCAAAGGATCCCAGACATCAGAGATAGCATATGGAACTCCTCAATGACCGACAGTAGACATATTTGGATTTATTATTATGTTAAGTACGAAAAAAAGTAGCTGGTTAGGTAACTATTAATGAGCAAAGGATCCCAGACTTCACAAATACCATATGGAACTCCTCAATCACCAACAGTACATATATTGTGATTAGTTATAATGTTAAGTTCGAAGAGAAGTAGCTAATTAAGTAACTATCAATGAGGAAAAGATCCCAGACTTCACAGATACCATATGGAACTCCTCAATCACCAACAGTACATATATTGTGATTGATTATTATGTTGAGTACGAAGAAAAGTAGCTGCTTATATAACTATCAATTCGCAAAGGATCACAGACTTCAGAGATACCCTATAGAACTTCTCAAAGACCAACAGCACACATATTATAATTGGTTATTATGTTGAATACAAAGAAAAGTAGCTGGTTAGGTAACATTCAACGAGCAAAGGATTCTAGACATCACAGATAGCATATGGAACTTCTCAATGACCGACAGTACAAATATTTGGATTTATTATTATGTTGAGTACTAAGAAAAGTAGCTGGTTAGGTAACTATGAATGAGCAAAGGATCCCAGATTTCAAAGATACCATGTGGAACTTCTCCTCAATGACCAACAGTACACATATCGTCATGGGTTATCATGTTAAGTACGAAGAGAAGTAAATGGTTAGGTAACTATCAATGAGCAAAGGATCACAGACTTCACAGATACCCTATGAAACTCCTCAATGACCGACAGTACCCATATTGTGATGATTATTATGTTGAGTACGAAGAAAAGTAGCTGGTTTAAACTAACTTTAACCGCCTCTGTGGTCTAGCGGTAAGACCTTAAACCATGAGGTCCCAGGTTCGATTCCCAGCGGGGGGTACTAACTGTGCTCGGTTTGGTTAGTGGTAGGTGTGGCGGCCTGCGTCGCCACATAATTTATTATCCTCACGTATGGTTAAAGAGTTTGTAAACGCATTCCTAAACGCGTGTAGATCCGATAAAGATAAGACGGCATCCTCCCTCCAACATCTACGTAGTATAAATCGTCTTGTATGTTTTAGAGACAATAAGTTAGTTACAATGTAGTCACTATAAATATACAACATCACATGAAGAGACGCAGTCGTTATTAACCATTGCCAAGGAACCTTCCATCATCACAACCTCCTATAACTCGCCAGACGGAATAGTAGGCCTTGTTCTAAGTCCGCCTGGCTATAGCTACCACCAACTTATTTTAGTATGTCGCGTCGCCGTAACAACAATGTTATCAGCAGTTCGAGGTAAGATAGCCAGTTCCTTAGTGGTTAAGGATACCCCGGGAATAACGCGATTTCACATGCCTTATCATCACTTAACATAAATCAGGTCCGGTCAAGTAAAGAGCTTATGTACATCAGGGCCACATCAAATGTTAATTACAAAATAAATGTTCTCGAATGGTACTTAAAACATGTTATGTTTACACATTAGTGGTCCTCGCTTTGTACACGCGGGACTCGGAAAAACGTCCTCATATTGTTTCTGTACAGTCAAACACACGGTCCTCGAATTGTATTGGATTCAAGAGAAAGTGTGTGAAAATGAGTCCCCAGATTGCCATCTGTAGTCAGGCGATTGGGTCCTCGAAAGGTACACACAGACGTCCTCGGAAAGATGTCTCCACAAGCGTTGGCAGTGTATAATAAGTCCACGCATTGGTCAAGAAAAGTTAATAAATAAAATGCTGCAATAACGTTAGACAAATAGACCTGATCATTAACAAAGTGTTTTCTGTTTCTTTCTATCGTTTTAAAGTAACAATACAAGGTCATTAACATGGTTTTTGAGAGAGTCCTCGGATGGGTCATATAAAACCATAGTCCTCGAAAGGCCGTCTGTACAAACAGGGGTGTGTGTGTGCGTGTGTGTGGGGGTGTGTGTGTGTGTGTGAGAGAGAGAGTGTTTGTCTGTGTGTGAGGGTATATGGGTGTGTGTGAGGGTATATGTGTGTGTGTGAGCCATTGAAAACCAGCGTCTGGTTCCATATTATTGGACCTGACATAATGCTGAATTGGCTGCCTGTTTAGCTGCAACCGTGAGACACTAATGTGCTATTATACAATAAGTGTTTTGTTGTTTTTTTTTTAATCTAAGTTGTTTTAATGTTATCGTTGTAACTGTCTCGTCCCTATCTACCCACCCCTATAGATAGGGTATCGCAGCTGGAACTATGGGTTCGGCTGTGTTTCTCAGGGGTACTACGGGGTTCCGGTTCATGCACCCCGCTGGTTGTGCCTTGACCGGCGCCTCCGGCGGGATCCGGATGTGGGTTGGACTCGTAGTGGCTTGTGGTTAGCTGTAGAGTTTGGGAATGTTCGTTTGTCCTGGTATTGTGTGCCGGGACTTGTGTAGCGGTCTCTGTGGGGCCAGCAGCGAAAAGTCCTGCGGGGAACGTGAGTTTCCCTTATAGTTGGCAGCTTTGTCCGGTGGTTCTCATTGGACATTGGTGTTGACATCTCCGGTACTAGTCTGGAGAACTAGTAGAGGCGGCCCCCTAGATGCCGTAGCCTCCGGTCCAGCCAGCCGCATAGGACGTGGGAACTGGGTAGGCGCCCGGATGGGTTCAGAGAAGTAAGTGTGCTTACTACTCCGCGACCAAGGTGGACACTTGGGAGTCGACTTTAGGTCGACAACCCGAGCAGTGGCAACTGCGAGTTGTGCCCTTCGTGCAACGAGAAGTCAGCGAGCTTGACAGCTGCGGTTACCTATCACGGGGAAACTCTCCCAAGACACTAGTCTTATGAGTACCGAATGAAGAGCGTGCTTCGGCGGGCACTGATTTGGCGTCAAGACCTAACGCAGATGGTCTCCTGCTCGAGTATTCTACTGGCACAGGGACGTCTGGCACTTCTTGCATAACCTAACGGTTGGTCTCGAGGTGCCAGTACAAACTTAGTGAAGTAAGGAGAGGGGATGTCTCGTGTGTTGTAGCTAAATAAATTATTTTTCATTTCATTTCATTTCATTCATTTACTTTCAAATACCGGGACATCGTTGTCATCTGTTGAATTCTTAGATGTCTCAGGAACACACATTGCTACTAATTTCTTTTTTCGGATTGCCTGAAATCATTATAAGATAGGTAATTATTTATTCAAAACTTTATAAATTGTGTATTACTTACGTTCAAACTCTACATCCGAAAAAGTAAGGTATGGCAGTTAAAAACTTACTTGATATACAGATAAAGAGTTTTCATTCTTTACTGTCTCATTAGATTTTCTATGAACAATCTTCCGTTTACATTTTCGTGACATTTTGCTAGAAGTCACTAACTATTCGCCAACCAGTCTACACGGTCTGATTGTGTCAGATCTACCGACAAACTGGCGAGCCGGGCCGGCGGCGGCCCCGCACGCGGTTCCTCCCGCCCCCCACATCACGCCCCCCGCCGAAATCTTCGCCGCTCACGTGGCCTCACTACTAAATTACGTGGCATAATTCTTTATAATTATTATATTTTAGTTAAACGACAAATAGTGTTTGGTCAAACTATAATAAAGAACAATAGTTACTTCTACGCAACTTAATTTGTATGCATTCTAATCATATATTAGTTCGTTAGAAAAAATTAATACACAATTTCATCATCATTAAAAATCATCTACAAACTATATTGAATTCTTACGTAAGTATTATGAAGATTACAAAACAATATTTTCAAAAGTCACTAAAATAATTTAATGATGACTAAAGAAAATTTCATCATTATTAGAATTCATTTACACACTATACCTGACTTCTTACGTATTATGAAGATTACAACATCGATTTTCTTTAGTACTTGTTCAACGATTTTAGTGACTTTTGAAAATATTGTGTTGCAAACCATACTTACGTTCTCTAATTTCAACTAAAGTAATTATGATACTTTAGTGAGTTGTGTAACAATATATTTTTATTTTGTATCACATAATTCTATGTAGGGTACTATAATGACTTGTATCTCTAGTGACTACTAAAAATTGCAATCATTATCGTATTGCGTTAGACATAAAGTCCAATATCTCCAAAACTATAACAGATAGAAAAATAATGATTTTTGATTCGATTAGAGCTCATCACGGGCTATAAGCTGAGTGTAAAAATGCAGCTAATGACTTTTTGCAAATAATGACTTCTTGCAGTAAGCCGACGATAATATATTCATTTTACCATTCTGTGTTACAAACATAACCTATTCTTATGCTTTTAGTATACAGTCAAACAAGAGGTTAACGGCGGCAGCTGTACTAGTATTAAACTGGGTCACAGCTGCCTGCGTCTTCCACCATCTTCAGTGTACCACAATGAAGTAAATTTATCTCGTAGCGTTTCATTACACAAATCAAAAAGATCAGCAAAATAAAGCAATAAGCTTAAAAATAAGCCAATGTGCACTTGCACCTAAGCCAACTTGCACTGTGACTACACGTTACGCGCTGCGACTTAGTAGTATTTACTTAAAGTATAATATATTGTATAAGCATAGAGCGGTACATTCATTAATAAGCACTTAACGTATGACAATAAACTTGTGAAACCAAGATGACTTTTATCTAACTCTCCACAACAACATCGCTCAAGGCTCTTTATAATATACAAATGGCCGTCATCTCACATGATGGTAAGTGACGATAAGGCCGAAGGTGAAAGCGGAAAAGCGGAAAAACTGAAGGAACACAACGGTGCCATTAACATTGTTTTTATGGTACCAGACTTTAGATAATAAATAGGTAGATGGTAAACTAAGAACGTAGTTTATAAAATTAACACGAGACGTCCGCACGGTCGACAGATACTACGCCTGATCGCTCCAAAGCCGTTTTGTGAGTTACGTCGCTCTTCAACACGTACAGTGTCGCCAACCAGCGATGAAAGAAGGCACCACTCCCTTCTTCGACACACAGAGTATTTTGATATATGTATGTCACCGTAAGATTGTAAATATGGTTAGATTATAATCTATCAGGGAGATTATGATTTGTCGATTCGATTATAATTTAACGCATAATTTTTCGATACACTTTAATCTATCAGAGTGAAACCGTTGTATTACAACCTCTTCATTCTTTATCCTTAGAGCTAGAAATCGAACACAGGTGTCAACAAAAAAATGAATGAACTTCAATAATTAATTGACTACTCCTGTAGGTCACGTGATAGGTTAGAAATTCGAGGTTATTTCTTTTTATTAGACAGCAGAAATACTAGCTGCCTGACACCTGTGTTCGATTCCTAGCTCTATGGACATGGACAAACCGCAAGACCGACCAATCAGGGACAGCCTTTTGACAGTTGATATTGTTACGTTTTAGTTATTATTCTGAGGTTACGTTATTGTTCTGAGGTTACGAATGAGAGAATGTATCGATACGTAATGCGTTGGTTCGCAATATTTCGACGGCTTACAATCTTGCGAGATAGATTATAATCTAACAGTACTTACAATGTTACGGTGAGTATTATGTATTTTAAAAGCAGTTTTGTATGGAACAGCATTTTGCAATTTCAGTGCAGTTTCAGTGCTTTGATTATATACATGTCTAGATAGACCCTGGCCGTAAAAAACGTAGAAAAATTTATAGGCCAAAATTGGCCTATCGCGCAATCCTGGCGGTCAGTGTCATTGTGCCGTCAAGCAGTGTTTACCTCACGCGTTTCGGCGAAATTGTTCGCAAAATGACCGTTTGCTCAGTGAAATTCTGTCGAAACTACAAAGGAAAAATCTTTTCGAAAAGGAAAGTCACGTTTCACTGTAAGTATCGATAAATTTTAATGAAAATTTAAAGTTTAACAATATTAACGGCTATGTGTGCGTAGTGTTGCTGGTATCAAAATGTAGAATTCCCATTATTGGTGGCAGAATATAAAAGGAGGTTTAAATATAATAAGTATGATAAAAAATACTCAGTCTTGTAAGTTAGTTAGTATTTATACATGGCCTTGTTGTAAATAAAGTAAGTAATTAAATATAATTATTATAGGAACACTTTCAAAGTTTTCCTTTTTTTAAACTAATGTCTAATTTATAAGAGCGTGAATAAATGTCACGGTTCCTTTCGATACCGAATGTTTGTAAACATATTACTGTCATTTGTGCAAATGTCTAGTTTCACTAGGATTTTTACTGTTTTTTGAAAGAAAGACACAATAGTTAACTGTTTTCTTGTGAATGTCTCTCAAGAAAAAGTAAAATCCTACTGCAACTAGGTAAAACAGTAAACTGTTTACAAACATTCGTCATCGAATTTGGCTGGAGTATAGGTTCCGTTCTAAAACATGAAAAAATATAATACCTACTATAATATTTTATAATACTATTATTATAATTGTTATTGTGGTATGGTATCGATATTCGAAAGGAATAAAAAAAATATTATGTTTGTAATGGAATGTACGTAAGTATTTATGTAAGAAGTGTGTGTTTAAGTATATGTATGTAGGAGATGGTAGCATGTATGCTTCAGAGCTCGATGGCGCATCGGCTAGCACGTTCGGCTTGCGATCTTGCCCGCTAAGCAACTTTCGAAATGCCGGGTAACTGGATGGGTGACCAAATTTAAAACATCTCGAGCTCCTCCGTGCTTCGAAAGGCACGTTAAGCCGTTGGTCCCGTTTGATGTCGTAAGGTGACAGTTGTTAAAACAATTGGGTTGGGTTATGGCCCAATATCCCCACGTGCTATCTCCACGTGGGAAGCCTGCGCCCAGCAGTGGGACGTTTATAGGCTGATGATGATGATGACGATGTTTGAAAAAGTGCGGGTGTATGTTTGTGCCTCTAAAAGGTCAATATTTCTCGTCTCATGTAAACTATTGGACACGGATATTGATGAGCAGTCATCACATTATGTAACCTTTACAACTGTTCGACCACATAGCAAACATTTTAATTTTCAGATTTCCAACTGATCCGGTAGAAAGAAGTCGTTGTCAAATTATTTAACTATTTATAAGTTTTCAACATAATAAGAAATTAGAGAACATGAAAAATGATGTAACATCCAAACGAAAGTTATTTAAGAAACAAATACAAAGAGAACGCCATTAATTGTTTTGATTTTAATTTCAAATATTTAAATTTCTAATTAAAAAACAAATTTGATTAAGTAATCAGTGTAAATCATCCTGCCTGTTGCTTCTATTTCGTCCCTATTACAAACATATAACACGCACGCAGGCTTCCATTAGCGCAACATTTTATGGTACTCGCCCTTGCCTTCAATCATCCATTTCTTCTAACTAACTATAGACATACTTAATTTAAAAAGTTATGTTATACTATGAATCATTTTAAAATTGTATTGTGCATAAATGTTTTTTCCCTACTTTATTGGAAATTAGGCATTCGCTGGCAACCATTCGCGCTAGTGTCAGTCATACGCGGCTGTCACGCACACTTCAAATGTGCTTCAAATTCAATACAAAAACCGGACGGATTTTGACAAGCGTTTGTACCGCGATGCTCCGTCTAGACATGTATATAGTCAAAGTTTCAGTGTTGCTCCCATACATAATAATTTTTTTGCGCTTCCTAGGATTACCCTGGTGCGGGATTTTAAACCTACTAACAAACACTCTGTATTTTAAACACATTCAGGTACCTATGTGTGTTGGCCATGTTTGTAACATTACATGTTTATTAATATACATTTTTTATTTATAGTTTTTAGTTTTAAGTTAGATATTTTTTAGTAGGACCAAGTTGTGGTGTTTCTTTCTTTCTGTTTTTCTATTATTACCACAATATACTTGTTCATCATTATGATTCGTGCTGATTATAACAATAAAATAAAATAATTGAATAATTGAAGAGATACAACACCTCGAGTTAGACCTAAAAAGCGATTGCATGCCGTTATGAAAGCGAGCATACATAACAATTTCACCAGGAAAAAAGCGGTTGGCAGTGAGATAGAATTATGTTGATCAGCCGAATGCCAGGATACTTAGGAAGTACAATAAACCACGTTCGTTCTGTATAGTCTCTAATTTGCGAGAGAAAGAGACAAGCGTAAGTTACCCTCGGTATACCAAAATATAGAACTAATACTAACTACCTACATACATCACAGGCAGAAGAAGTGAAATTAAACTTAGTGATACTTAGTGATAGTAGCAGAGTAGCACATCTTAGCGATAGTGGCACACAAACTATGAAGCGACGTCACCACGGACAGTCGGTCAAAATAATAGCAATTACTAACTTTGAGAAACATTTAATCCAAATAGAACAAATGTTGTGATAAGAAAAGGAGTTTGGTAAGTTGATTAGGGCAAGATGGCGGCGGGCAAAGTTTCACCTTCTGTCAAACCGACTGAAGCCAAGACCGTGTAGCGTTTAGAAAGTTTTAATGTTTTCACTAAAGTGTATTTGTTGTACGCTTCGGATAAAGAGACGAAGTTATTTCAGCTTTTTTTAACAAGCAATTACTAGTATTTATTGTGGTATTGTCTGGTGAAACAACCAAATTAGGTGATTGCGTAACAACGAAAAAATCATGCTTTTCGCCGATGGACACTTAAATATTTACATTTAGCCGGTAGCGACCTTTCGAGAGCCTGTATTCTCAGAAATAGGTTTTATATCAGACGACAGACGCACTACCCCTTTTATTCAATTCCTTTCAGGTATTTCAGTTTATGTAAAGGAGGGTTTATGTATAGTGTTTACTTACTTAGTCACACACTACTTAATTATAACCCTATACACTTACTTAAAACCGCGTCGCGTAGCGGTGAAAGAATACTACCACCCCCTCTCTTCCCTTGGGTGTCGTAAAAGGCGACTAACGAACTAAAGACTGCTCATACATCCAACAGCATATTGCGGCGATGGGCTCACCACCTTTCACGTTGAGCACATGTGCAGTCGCTATTCGGTGAAAGGTAAACTATGGTAGAGCACTTCTTTTGCTGTCTTCATTGCCTAGTCTCTGACTAACCCTTCGGGGATAGTAGTCGTAATTATATGTATGTATATACTTACTTAGTTATTATGCCTCTGTTTCCTATAGTACTATCTGGATATCATACCATCCATAGCACAGAACAAAAGAAAGAGGTTCATAGCGAAACACGTCTTTGAGGGTGGTAGTCATTCAAACTAGTTTTATGCCTATGCTAATTTTAGTGCTGTAGGTAATCTTTTCAATCATCTAAACTATGATCGAAGTTGAGGGGTGCTTATATTATGGCAATATTTATAATACAAACAGGAATGTCATGCGTGTCGACGTAAAGGCTAAGATTATTTACAGGCCACTATTAAGGCTAAAACCTTTGTGAACCTTCGCATGATACAAGCTATCTATGTAATATGAATAGTTATATTTTAAACTATATGGGTCAAGCAGCTCAGAACTTCGTGCTTTTGCAAGTGAAAGGATACGATAATAAAGTCGAAGTTTGGATTACAGAATCCTAAAGCAGTTTAGTTTTGGGGGTTAAAGTTACTCACTTCCGTAGGTTTACCCTTGAGGCCCTACACGTGACCCTTGGGTGGTGCTAAATGAGTGACACTGACTGAGTGGTAGAGCCACGCTGCGTTGCAGCACGCATTGGGCCGGCTCGCCCGGCGTAATACCATCCTCTCACGAATATCCGGCGTGAAATAACGGCACTTGGTGCTGTTGTGTTTCGTCCGGCCAGTGAGGGTTTCGGAGGCCCATCCTCCCCCCCCCTCCTCACAATTCCTATTCCTTCCTAAAACCTCGCGCCTGAGATTCCTCGGTTTTGCGGGTCTCCATGGGCGGCGGTGATTACTCTCCATCAGGTGACCCGCCTGGTCGTTTGCCTCCTTCTAATATAAAAAAGCATAATTTTTCAGTTTACAACCAATTCGATTCGACCATTCGACTATTTTATGAATCATACTAATGCCTTGTACGCGATAGTAAATTTAAGGGTTACCCAGTACAATATACCCAGGTAATCAGATGATCGTAATCGATATCGATAATTTTTCAGTGATGATTTCATTTAGCGCGCATTATGTAGAGTGTTAATATTTTTATGATTTGGTTCGCCCGTTTGGCATTAAATTACATTTTTTTAACGGCAGGCTTATTTAGTACTAATAATACACTAATAAATTTACCGCTATTATTATATCTTTTGATTTTCCGACATTCAAAAAGCCATTTCCTAACTACATGTTGTCGAATGAAGTCAACAAGAAGTGAGTCATAGCTTGTTAGGACGAGTAAAGACTGTATTCTTCGTAAGAAAATTATCTGTTGGCTGTTGATTGCTTTTATACTGTCAGAGACTCACAATCATCTTCATCAACTCGTAAATATTCCATTGCTGGGCCTTCACATATAAATCTAAAGTCAAAGTTACAGAAAGCTTTATAAAAAAGCTAATTATAAATGCTTTAGTTAGTTGTTATTCTGAGTTATAAAGTGTCAGATTACACATAAGACAACAGTTTTATTATCTATATTCATATTTTGTGGTTTGTATTTATTTTTCATATGATAATTTATGAGTTGGTAACTGTCGCGACCCCGGAATATCTTTGTGTTATTACATGTTATTTTAATATACATTGCTCGTTACGGTATTGGTAGAGTTAAACAAAAATATAAGAGTATCTGTTTCGCTTAGTTCTGTTTATTCCGAGGTGCGAAAATTACACACATAAAGACTGAGGCATTGGCGACTCACCCGTGGCTGAAGTAACGAAGAAATGGGTGGCGGCAGCAGACTGTGGCTAGTTCCCTCGGGACCCCAGATTCCCGCCTATAATGTAAAAGGGGTTTATGACTCAACTGTTAATAAGTTGATCAATCTCTCCAGTTATCAGGGGGCATCTTTCAGACTACTTAAAGAGTGACAAATTGTACCAGCTAAATAGAGTGAGTGAATAAAGAGAATCTAAGATTTAGGTGCAAATACTGAAATGTCTTTATTCTCAGAATTCCTACTATGCGTCTACCTCTCTTCACCTGCATCAGTGACCAGTATATCATGGCGTTGTTCATGCTATGCGTCTACCTCTGTCCACCCGCATCAGTGACCACTATATCGTGGCTTTGTTCATGCTATGCGTCTACCTCTGTCCACCCGCATCAGTGACCACTATATGGTGGCTTTGTTCATGCTATGCGTCTAACTCTCTCCACCCGCATCCGTGACTACTATATCGTGGCTTTGTTTATGATTATTAGCTCCTTTTATACAAGTAACACTATGAGACAAAAATAAAGCTGTCAAAATAGAAAGATTAAAGCCACGGAACTTTCATATTCTTAGCTCAGTTTCTACATGTAACATTATGAGAAAAAATAGAGTGCCGTCAGAATGGAAAGATTAAAACCACTTAACTTTCCTGTTATTAACTCAGTTTACACAAGTACAATAAGATAATAAAATAGAGTGCCATCAGAATAGAAAGATTGACCACCTATCTTTCCTGCAGACACGTGGGGCAGTATAGTATCTCAGCACACTAGTCTCCAGAGCACTTCACTCAACCACTTCAGACAACGAAATAAGCTCAAGCTCTTAGCTCGACTGCTATATTTATTGAGACTACCCTAACTCCCGATGCTGCCCGCTCCGAACAATGTTGCCAGCTCAGAAAAACTTACCATAGACAAAGACAAGTCGTCTGACTTGATACGGTACATCGGGACGGCTGTCACGACAGTAACAAAATATTTTTCGTTTGTTTTTGTAAATGTCGTTACTTCTGTTTATAGCTGTGCAGTTTCTTGCGCTCATTATTAAAAAATGACTTCCTGAATGGGTCAAAAAAGAGGTTTTGGACAATTCCAATAATGAAGTCTTTTGTCTAGTGGAAAGTTCTCCATAACAATGAAGGTTTCTATATATACACCTACTCCTGAGACTCCACTCTTGAGACTTTTCCCCAATTCGCAGTAAGCATCGTAGCTATCTATGTCCTCTTTGAGAAGTAACAGCTGTAAATCACATTGAGCTTTCGTGATAAATCACGTGTAACTTTCTCGCAAATGCAGCGGCCGTGACGTTCTGTTTTCCTGGTTTTCATCATGGGGACTACGACATTTTGTTTTCTAATTTTCCTCGAGAGAGTAATATTGCGTGAAAGAATTCTTTAATCGTGTTACAAATGAGTTTTAGATACGAAATTATGTTGGACGAAAAATCGAATGATTTCGCAATTAAGATTGGATGGTTAAAGTCAAAGTCAAATTATTTATTCAATGTAAACCTTTACATGCACTTATTGATGTCAATACTAATAATTAAAAAAAAAACAGTTAACTAATTTGTAGTTAAGACTTAACAACTAATCTAACGAGCTATAGTCTGTGCCAGACAAATGCGCATCGCTACCCCCAGTACCACTGCACGCCGAAACAGAATCGCGTCGAACCGAAATATAAGCCGTGGTCATAGAATTGTGTAAACAAACGTATCCAGGAGGCCAATTCTCATTTTTCGAGATGTAGTCTCGAATCGAGTTTTGATTTCGATCTTTATCTCGACCATAAAATCTCGTTATTAACATTTTGTTCACGAATCTCCTATTCTCAGCGCTAATCGACTTCGAATTTGATTCGAATTCGAACTTTATCGAGTGGTAATCCAATTTAGTTATACTGAACATCTCGAACTCGACATTTCTCAAAGGAGAGCCGCTCGAATTGCTTCGAGTGGTCGGCAGTGGTCGAGACGTAATTTCGACTACGAGAAGCTAATGAAACGTCAAATAGCGGCGAAATTACGGTGGATATGGAGGAGTTAATTTCCAATTTTGTCGTGGAAGTGATTTAAAATATTGAGAGAGCTCGCTCTCTGTTTTTTTATAAGGTGGAAGAAAAGACGTTGTGTGTGTCTTGTGAATACTAAAATGATCGTTTCGTCACCAAACAAGCACACAACCACAAACAAAAAACATAAAATTTATCGACGATACGTCACGTTTTAAACAATACAAGTTGTTTAAGGAAATTAAATTTGATCACAACACATTAAATATAATGATTTTTCGATACTTATTAAAAATTTACTTCTTTAATTAAAAAGCAAGTTCAATACATTTAAATACCTTTACAGTAAAAATATTTGAGGTAAATAGTTGCAACCGGTTTAAAACCGGATGAAACGTGTCAAACGGAACGCATCCCGAGTTGATTGCATTAAAAAGAATGGCAATATTTATCAACAAAAAACTCGAAGTCTATTTCGATTAGCGCTGAGAATAGGAGATTCGTGAACAAAATGTCGATTATCGAGATAGAAATCGAAATCAAAACTCGATTCGAGACTACATCTCGAAAAATGAGAATTGGGGCCCTGGTACGAGACAAAAATAGCGGGCAAGTGTCTCTCCCCTAGCGACACAAACGGCTAAAACTTATAGGTAATTTATCGTTTTTTTTGGGATGAAAGGTGAAGAATGATAAATCATAATGAATTGTTAACTTAAGTTATTACTTTAAGGAATAAAATTAAATGTGATTTCCAATTATCGTATTGATATTGTGGTAAGTAATAGAAATTGGAAATAACTGAGTTTTTGAAGTAAAATAAAGTAACGGCTGAAATGAATTTTGGAAAACATTAGTACCTAAACTATTATGGTTGACGCTACAGCAGTGCGGTTCGTAAAGCAAAGAGATCAGCTTGGAGAAAACATTGTGAACAGATACAATCTGTTCCTGAAGCAATGAGACTAACCAAGGCAATTTCTACAGCAAAGGCGATTTTGTCGACAGTTACGAGGGCAAATGGAACTCGTACAGAAACTGGTGGTGATACACTAAAGGTTATGTTTGATACTCACTTCCCTGGATCGAGTATCATCCAGGACGAACATGACCCAATCAGCTGGAAGGAGCAGCATAGTAGAACTTCCAAGTATGATTGGACAATAGCGAAAAAGGTAGTAGATGAATCTAAAGTTAAATGGGCACTGGGGAGCTTTCAACCATTTAAAGCACCAGGGCCTGATAACATTTACCCCTACTACAGCAGGACGCCTCCATACTGGGCCCCCACTTCTGCAGACTGTACAAAGCCTGCATTGCGTTCGGCTATATACCCCGAATATGGAGGCGTGTTAAAGTAATTTATATACCAAAAACGGGTAAACCGTATTACGAAGAACCCAAAGCTTTTAGGCCAATAAGTCTTCAATCTTTTCTCCTCAAGGCCTTGGAGAAAATGGTAGACAAATTTATCAGAGCGGGACCATTGAAAAAATTCCCACTTCATGGACTACAATGCGCGTATCAGCCAGGGAAGTCAACAGAAACTGCTCTTCACCATGTGGTGAGTAGAGCGGAATCCGCCCTGGAGAACAAAGAGATCTGCGTCTGCACATTCGTAGATATTGAAGCTGAATTCGATCGCACAACCTTTGACTCCATTAATGTTGCATCCAGGGATCATTGCGTGCCACAACCGATCTGCAAATGGATTGAATGTATGCTAAAGGGGTAGAATCATCTACTCGGATGGAACTACTAGGGGACAGCTACTTGCTCAGACAACTAGAGGGTGCCCGCAAGGGGGGTTCTGGGCACTATGCCACTAAACAAATGCTCCACAAAATGCAACTAGCAACAGACAACCTGTGCAGGGCATGTGGAGGAGAAACAGAGTCTATGCAGCACCTACTGTGTGACTGCGACTCTTTTGCCAGGAAAAGAATGAATCTTCTGGGATCGGCCTACCCCAAACCAGAAGATTTTAGGCTCTTCACCCTCAAGCACATTGCCAAGCTTATGGCAATTATCTTCACTGAGGAGGCAGAGTGATAGGACAGGGTGGCACAAAAGATCCCAATGGGTCGACGTGCAACTGCGAGAAGGAGACCTCTGCAGGCTCCACTAGATAAGATAAGATAAGATAAGATTATGGTTGACATTTTTAATCATTCAAATATCTCTTTTTTATAAAAACTTAAGCATAAAAAAACCGGACCGTTAAAATTAGCTATTATTATTATTACCTAGCATACATACATTTATTCACGACTATTATCCCCGAAGGGTTAGTCAGGGACCAGGCAATGAGGACCAGCAGAAAAGCAGTGCACTGTCACAGTCTACGGTACACCACAGAACAACTGCACATGTGCTCAGCATGATGGGTGGATGGATCAGGGCACACATCGATAAAGTACTTGTCATTGAATAACAAAAAAATGCGTATAGGTTCTGAAGGTTGTTCCTTTAAATAATACTCCAGAAAACAACTCTTGATAAAGTAGGAAAATAATATCGTCGTTCGGCGCCCGTTCTTTGCCACAGTTAAAAAATGACGTCCTGAATGGGTGGTAGGTTAAAAATTCGGACGATTTAAAGTACTTATTAATTGAGTAGGTACATATTTTGAGTTTGAGTTTGAATTATGAAACTTTAGCCTAGTTTTTTTTAATTAGCCCGGCAAATGATCCCAAACCACCTGATGTTATGTGGAAGCGAAGTCCAGGCGCGAGGACAACTGGTGCAGCGAAAGAGACGTAGCATCAATCACCGTCACTCTGGCGGCCCACAAAGTGTCTCTTCACGCCTCGTTTGAAGGACCCATGTCATAGGATGGTAATACGTGTGCTGGTAGATATTCCATCTTTTGGAGGTGCGACAAAGAAACGAGTCACCAAAGGACATAATTTTTTTACTATAGGGCTTGGTACTAAATTAACTCGAAAATGGCAACATTATAGTAGGATTGTGACTCTTTCTTGTCTGACGTTTTATATGTCAATACGCATCGTAGACAGATGTCAGACTGTCAGCCGCCAGACGATTCCCGGCCGCGCTTTCGTTGTGTTAGTTGTGTGTATCGTTGCTAAAAGATAAAAAAAGATAACTGTGATAACGATATCGTTTCTACATTACCATATACCTCATAGACTTACCTACTTAATAACCCTGCGTTCGTTAACATTTAAAAAACCGGAACTTTCGTTCAGAAACGTACAAAACTTATCAAAATACAGTATTCTATAACGGAGGTAATTAAAAATCTAAAAAATATACAGAATGATAGCATTTAGTCTCTTGGACAAGGAAGTATATGAATTGTTGCAGTTAATTTTTCTTTTATTTTAGTACCAAAAAAATTATGTCCTTTCTTTGTGTAGATATTAGTATCATCATCAGCATAATTATACACGTCCCACTGCTGGGCTGGGCCTTACCATATGGACATCGGCACATGGGGGCATTGGGCCAGTATGTCTCTAGTTTCGCACACATTGTTCTAATGCGTTCATAGTGCCCGAGTAAACTTTATATTCACTTTTGTTTTTATCTTTTCTTATAATTTAAAATTGTTTTATGATTATTGATTGTATAATTTGGTAACGACATATTGTTTTGTAAATGTCGTTACTTCTATATTATTATAAAGCTGTGGAGTTTCTTGTGCCCGTTCTTCTCCACAGCTAAAAGACGTCCTGAATGGGTGGGGTGGGTGGGTTCCTATGCCTATTCATCCATCCATAAAAGTAAAATTAAATTTAGACGATTTAAAATGCTTATTTTAATCTTACTGAATAAAGATATTTTGATTTTGATTTTTGATTTTGATAGCTCACTATACGTAACACAAAAAATTTATAATTTATTTGTACGCGATATGTTACTTGATGCCTTTGCTTTTCCGACAAAAACATATTAGTCTAGGAATTTATTAAGACATATTTTTTTCTCATATTATTATTGTGTTAATTTTTTCGCCAATGGTACGAAAAGTAGAGTATTTTCCTCGGTGATAAAGCTGTCTTAGTCTTGGGTGAACTTAAATCCCTCGCTACACTCAGGACCCGTCTTCTGAGTTACCGTGTGAAATGAGAATGCCAGAATCGCTGTTAAGATAATATTATTACACTGATTTGGTATATATAAAAATACACAAGCGCTGTTGCCGCAAAGCAGCAGTACCTCAGCCCTTTTAAATAATTCACGCCTCTCCGAGCCCTTGTTATTTCTATATTCCCAGAAAGGAAAATCTGTCATCATTTTTTTATGGAGGTTCACAACAGCGAAAAATGTTTCAGGAGGTCATGTTAAATCTGTATCAATAAAAATCAATTGCCCAAATGTTTGTACGCGCTTCACTTTAGAATGGCTGTACCTATTTGGCTAATTATTTTTTTGTTGTGTTCGTAATTGTAAGGACTAGGATTGTGTGAAATATTTTTTTTTGAAAATTCGTCTCGGCATTAATTTATTTATTAAATGTTATTTACATAAAAACTGCAAAAAGCGAACTTAACGCCAGAAGGCATTCTCTACCAGTTAACCGGTAAGGATGTGGAGACTTTAAGGTAGGCGATATTCAGTTAAGTTAGAATAATAATAACAATTACAAACAGCATAATAAAAATAGAATACACAGGGCTAACATAAATACTAAATAAATATACTTACATAAATACAGCAAAATAGTACCTCATCATCATCATTTTTTCATCATCAGCCTATAAACGTCTACGACTACTACCTATAAACGTGAACAATAGCACGTGGGGATATTGGGCCATAACCCATCACGCTGGCCCAATGCGGGTTGGTGGGTTTTCACGACGGCTATCTTACGACAACAACCGGGACCAACGGCTTAACGTGCCTTCCGAAGCACGGAGGAGCTCGAGATGTTTTTAATGGTCACCCATCCAGCGACCCGGCATTGCGAATGTTGCTTAGCGGGCTAGATCGCAAGCCGAACGCGCTAGCCGCTGCGCCTTCGAGCTCCTCCTATCCTACTAATATTATAAACGCGAAAGTTTGTAAGTATGGATGGATGTTTGTTACCCTTTCACGTAAAAACTACTAAATGAATTTGAATGAAATTCGGCATACAGAAAGTTTCTAACCAGGATTAACAGATGGGATACTTTTTATCCCGATATTCCCACGGGAACGGGAACCGCGCGGGTGAAACCGCGAGCGGCCGCTAGTTATACATAAATACGCAAATACATAAAAATAAAATAAAAATAGGGAATACAGGCTGATCACTCTGTGTGATCACACAGACGAAGCTCGCGGGCAGGCCGCTAGTGTAATTATAACAGCCGGTTATCCTACTTCCTACTAATATTATAAACGCGAATGTTTGTAAGTATGGATGGATGTTTGTTACTCTTTCACGTAAAAACTACTGAATGGATTTGAATGAAATTCGGCATACAGATAGTTTATAACCTCGATTAACACATAGAATACTTTTTATCCCGATATTCGCACGGGAACGGGAACCACGCGGGTGAAACCGCGAGCGGCCGCTAGTTATTAATAATTACCTTATGATTTGGTAAATGTGTTGAAAACTGTGAAATTTATCCCTTTTACTAGTTGCTATATTCACTAACAAGAAACCATCTTTTTGGTCTGCATTTGTTGGTAATCTAAATATTTGTCTATGTCTATATTAATAAAAATCAATTGCCCGGAATGTTTGTACGCGCATCACTTCAGAACGGCTCGACTGATTTGGCTAAATGTTTTTTTGTGTTCGTAATTGTTAGGACAAAGTTTGAGTGAATAAAATTTGTCACCGGGTACAGTGCCGCTAGTAAAATATAAAAATGATATCACAGTATTAGCCGCTAACTAAATGTGCTAAATGATTTTAAGGTATTTGTTCGCGCATCATTTCAGAATTGCTGCACCTATTTAACTTATTCTCTTTATGTTGTGTTTGTAAAAGTCAGGAAAAAGATTGTAAAAATTTTTTTTTTGGAAATTCGTCACGAAATCGGGATACGGGATTTTCATGCGGACGGAGTTGCGGGCCGGGCCGCTTTTTATAATTTTTTTTTTTTTTTTTTTAATTTAAAATGGGTTTGCGTTTGGCCTCAGTCTCGCCTGGTGGTAAGCGATGACGAGGCCGACGGTGGTACACGCTTACCCAGAAAATGCCTATTCACTCTGGCCTTGAAGATACTTAGGTTGTAAGTATCCGGAAACACAGACGCAGGGAGAGCGTCTTATTATTATCTATTAATTACCCTTATTAGTAAAGTAAATTACTTATATCCAAGATGGGTATAGTTTTTCGAAGCCTGTCCCACTGCTGGGCAAAGGCATACTTCATTGAAATCAAGTCTTTGAAATATAATAGGATTTCAATTTTTTCAATTTCAATCAAGCGTATTCCTCAACAGTAGAACAGTGTATGCTAAACTTTACTTTTTTTTACGTATTTACAAATTCTCCGTAACCGACAAAATGTCGTAGCCACAAAATCTTCAAGCCACAACGTCACAGGCCCAAGTGGCCATTATGATAGAGAAAGAAGAACAGAAAACGTGCAAACTAAACCGACGACGCGAACTCTCGGAAAATATATCCGTCTCATTATAATACGGTAAATATTTTCCCTTGACGGTGTTTTATTCTAATTTTCCATATAACTTACTTACTCGGCAACTCAGTGGCTCTACTCAGATTACATTTACATATTTTGTGTGGGAATACACATCATCATAAATAAATAAAATAATATTAAAGTCAACCCTCCTCTGTACTTGTTACAAAATTGTTGAATGTTGTAAGGTTATTGTTGTGTTATTACTATTATACTTTCGCTTGCCATTCTGAGTGGAAATAAGTTATTTTTTGTATAAATATAAGTTTCAATTTTAGATAGAGAAAATATCATTTTCGAGTAAGATTTAGAAAACCTAAGCTATTTGCGCGGTTAGTTACATATACACAAAAATACAGAAAACATAAAATAAGCATATTAAAACTAATGTGGGCAAAGGCGGTCTTATCGCATAAAGCAATCTCTTCCAGACAACCTAGATAGATGTACGAAATTTCGATAAATCTAAAAAGTTTCATTATCAAAGTGCCGCTTATTGATTTATTTTTAACAAAGTGAGGACTAAGCTACAAATATAGGGCCAAGTGCGAGATTAAATCCCGTACACAGGGTTTCTTTCCTATATTTTATAATTACAAGTGTTTTTTTCGTTCCATGTTAATATTTTTACTTTTACTTCATAACTTAATAGGGCCTGCAGAGGCCTCTCTCTCGCAGCAGAACGTCGACCCTTTGGGATTCTTTGGGATTGGGATTGGGATCTTTTGTGCAATACTTTTACTTAATTATTCCTAAGTAAAATTTTAAACATTGAAAAAAGACGACAACCTCAGGCGGCAATCGCAAAATATAAACGCAGCTTCATCTTAACCGAATGTTCAAATATTTGTAAAAATATTTCTTTCGGATCTCAGAGGTGAAAACTTCTAAGATTTGATGAAACAATGTTGACTAAAAAACATAAGCATCAAAGTTGAAAGCCAGACCTCGGTAGCCAAGTGGTTAAGGCAGCCGCCCGGAATGCGAAAGGTGCGTGGTTCGATTCCCGCCTGAGGTTGTCGTCTTTTTTCAGTGTTTAAAATTTTACTTAAGTATATTTAAGCGTTAATAAAACGCTAAAATATAAAACATTAATTATTCCTATTACAACTTGTGAGTTCCGTCGCAGGGTCTATATAAAAGCCACTATTGTTAAATTGTACAGGTATTCAGTTTATAGAACTTTATTCTCAAGAAGACATAAATGTCACTTATTTGAGAACTTAACAATATGCAATCGTACATTAGGAAGTACACAGTAACAGTAGTTACATTACATATAGTAAAAATATTGGGTTTCGAAGAAGTGGTGCGATGGCGAGGGCTAGCTCAGCTCAGCTTTGTAGCAGTTTACGGTCTTCCATAATAAACTTGTGTAATTTTGCTTTGAACCCTCCCAAAGCGTCGGCAGCCTTCACATCAGATGGAAGTTTGTTATAGAGTCGTGCTCCCTCAGAAGTAATAGTCTTTTTTCCAAAATTAGTTCGCGCTTTGGGTAGTACTATGTGACTAGGTCTTCGGGTACTACGTTTACGAGTTTGGCTTATTGTAGTTAATTTTATATTCGTCATTATGATTTTATGTTATATTTTATATACTAATATGCATGTGCAGTAATTAAAAAGTCCTTTAATATTCATTAGTCCGGTGTCTTTGTAAATTTTATCAGCATGTTTATGATAATTAGGTAAGGATAATGATATAACATTTTTATAATTTTATTTTGAGCTCTTTGAAGTTGTTTTAATTAAGTTTTACATGAGGTTCCCCATATTTCAATAAGATACAGAAGGTGATATTTAACTAGCGAATTCTAAATTGTTAAGCGGACTTGCCGGGGTAGCCCTCGCACAATGCTACGTAGGGACCCTATTAATGAGGATAATTTACTTTTTACATGGTCTATGTGTGCATTATAGGTCAAATGACTATCAATGCGCAATCCGAGGTATTTTTCACTTTTATTTTCTTTAAGAAGTATTTTATTAATTAATAAAGGCGTATACGGTGGAATATTTTTTTGTCTTGATCGGAATATAACATATAAGGTTTTAGATATTTTTATAGTCAAGAGATTACTTTGGAACCAAAGCTGCAGTTTGTTTATATCAGCTTATGCCTGTGTGATTATATCGGTTATGCAAGTTTTGAAGTAAAATAGACAGGTATCATCTGCATATAAAGTTATCTCTCCATGCAGGTCTAGGTCCTTCATGTTATTTATATAAATGAGGAAAAGTAATGGGCCATGTATTGAGCCCTGCGGAACGCCACAGGAGATCGGCAGTGGTTTGCTTTGGTTTTCAACAATTTTGACAATTTGGACTCTATTTTCAAGATTTATGATTTAAACGTTTTGAGTGAAATTTCTGTGACTCCGATGCCTTCAAGTTTTTCTATTAGGAGTTGATGGCTAACCGTGTAGAACGCCTCTTTTAGATCAATGAAAACTCCGAGGACTATTTTACTTATATCAATGTTTATTTTGATTTTAGTTACTAAATCTACGGTAGCGGCAAGAGTATTGGACTTAGGTCTAAATCCATACTGACGTTCAAATAGGAAATCTATCGAGTAAGGGTAACTTTCTAGACGTTCATACAGTATTCTTTCAAGGATTTATGACATGACAGGCAAGACTGATATTGGCCTGTAATTACTTGGGTTGGTTTTACATCCAGATTTATAAATGGGGGTGACCTTTGCAATTTTCATATTATCAGGAAAAATCCCCTGTCGGAGAAGGTCATTTAAACATTTTGTCAGATCGTCCAAAATAACATCCTTCGCACACTTTATTTCATTGGTGGAGATGCCGTCTAAACCTGAGCTACAATAAGAATCAAGGTATTACTGTATTTATATTGCGTTTACTACTACGCCATAACTACTAAATAAACCTGTTAAAGATAACATACATCTTGCCAGGCATAGCAATATGAAAGACAAAATAGCAGATGTCTACATCATGGTTAGATTTCTTTTATTTTTTTCCGCGTATCGGTGAAAGAATACTACCTCTCTTCCCTTGTTGGGTGTCGTAAAAGGCGACTAACGGACTAAAGACTGCACATACATCCAACAGCATTGAGCGGCGATGGGCTCACCACCTGTCACGATGAGCACATGTGCAGTCGTTATTTGGTGAAAAGTGGACTATGGCAGGGGACTGCTTTTGCGGTCCTCATTGCCTAGTCTCTGACTAACCCTTCGGGGATAATAGTCGTGGTTATATGTATGTATGTTTTTTTCCGTAACGCCTTAGTAGCTAAGTGGTAAACCGTTCGGTTCAATATCCGGCAGTCCTGGGGCTTAACTCTTAGATCTGGCTGAGTGTGTTGCGAGTTTTTTAATGCATAGCCTGGTTAGTGATCAAACCAACCAATTTGGAAAAGTCAGTGACGACGTGATTTTAATGATGGCATTTATTGCCAGCACACAATATATAGGATAACCTACTTTTCTCTTTAAAAACGGTACGGAACCCTTAGAAAAGTTGAAGGAGGATGAGGAGGAGGAAATAATTGAAGGAGCTAATCTAGTTACAATGCTGCCTGAACGACGGCCATTAACTAAAATGATCATAAGTTTTGGTGTCTGGAGTTTCATTAGATAAGCTCTTTGGACACCAACTGTATCTTAATTCCATTACTTAAAGGGGGTTAGGCGACGAAAACGGAAAATTTGGCTGTTTTCTATTAGCTGTTATTCAAAATATTTTAGATATTTTGAACTGAAATTTGTATTACAGAACGTATGTGTGAGGGGATGACTGTTTCCAAAAGACGATTGGTAACATTTTGCTCGATAGAAAAAGAATCTTGAAGTTACCTCTAAAATTTTATATAAATGCACAGTACCTTATGTTTTACAATAATAATTACCATAAAATCATAAACACAAAAGCATTTATTTACCTTTACGATTTCTTGACTGTTTTGAAAAGAAAAAACTGAACATTTTCAACAACTTTTTGACATTGTGTGACAGCTGTGGTCACTGCCTACCCTCCCGGGAAAACAAAAACACAATAAAACTAATTACATACATACTGTTATGTATGTAATTAGTTTTTTGGTTTTTTTTTGTAGCCTAGCGAATCTGCCATATGGAGGCCCCACCCCTAGAAGGGAACTTATGACTGTAATTTGCCTACACATTGTACTAATGAGCAAGAGTCTAATCGTCGTTATCATTGTAGGCTTGCCAGATACGGGTTCGTGATCACAAATCTGAGATATGCATCATTGCACGTCTTGGGAATTATACGCAGGAACGTCGGATATCAGCGGGTCTATCGGCTAAATATGGATTTGGAAATGGAGGAATGGGCTTTATTTGACATTTGAAGCCCATATTTTGTCCTTATATGGGCATATTATGGGCTTCAAATGTCACATGAAGCCCATGTCCATATTCATATTTTTTAGCCGATAGGGTAGCAGGACTGAATGGTTTTGAGGCATTAAAATTATGGTAATGTGATATTTTTTTTATAATAAAATTAGATATCGGAGCATGTCAGAATTGCAATCGTTTAAGTTTAGCAACTTTATTTTTATTTAAAAAAAATATATTTGCTGTGTCGACAATAAAACCAACTTATCTAAATTGTTAACTATTTACTTTTTAATTTCAACTTTGGTCGTTTTTGTTAAAAACGTACTTAAAAAAAGTGTAATTGAGTAAGATTCGGATTGTTTATGAAACCAGAGACCAGAGACCTGCGAGGCATGTTTATGATCCAATCTTCCTAAGTGAAGTTACTTAAAATTGTCTTTGGAAACGGAAAGAAAGAAAAGCAGCACTAAATATAAATGAAACATCTGGTTTATAACGAGCAAATAGTTATTCACCCAGAGCCAGAGCCTTTAAAGTAAGCAGCTGTATAAAAAAGATAACATTTGTATTTATAACATAGCAATCACTTACTGCTTTGTTAAGCTATGCTATGTACCTAACCGTAAATAAACAAAGATTTTTATTTATAACTTATAGTGATAGATAGAGATATAAGTACTTGGTAGCGCAGCCTTGGTGACTTTGTATTTGATCTCGGTTTTATTTATTTACAAATAATACACATTTAAAAAATTGAACACTTTAAGATATATACTCTACAATTACAAACGTACACAACATTCTTATATAACGTCACCGGATGGGTCTCTAAAGTAAATTAATGTCTCCAATTCATCCGTGAAAAGCACTGTAACTCTTTATTAGCGGTCGTTGAAACCCACCAACAGGTAGATAAGTGAAGTTGATTATGGCTTTAAAACCCCTTGGACGTCTGATGATGATGATGATAAGAATGTCCATGAGGAAAGGTCTATGCACAGCAGTGGGACGTTTATAGGCTGATGAAGATGTAGAACTTAATCGCAAATTGTCAATTTAAAAAAAAATCATGTTATTTCTGTGTAACGTTAGAGCGGTGTCGCGTAACGGCTCTTTAAAGAAATACTACCACCCCCTCTCTTTCCTTAGGTGTCGTAAAAGGCGACTAATGGACTAAAGACTGTACATACATCCAATAGTATAATAATAATAATAATAATAATAATAAAATTTGTTTATTGAACGATAAATGGTTTCAAATATAACATTTTTAAACGATGCTATCCGCTTAAGCTTAAAAACTGTGTAGCAGATAACAACGCCCGCCCCCAAAGAGTATCAGAGGTAGGGCAGTATTTATACATACAGTTTACAATTATTAACCTTTTAAACATAACTAGGTACAATAAAAGTTTGTGTGTGTGTGTGTGTGCGTGTGTGTGTGTGTGTGTGTGTGTGTGTGTGTGTGTGTGTTTTATTGCAAGTTTATTCGACGGACTTCATAAGTCCTTCTGTGTCCTCGTAAGAGAGAGTAGAAAGCCAAATGAGGATTCTTTTCTTACATTGCTTTAGCGTTAGAGGATAAATACTGATAACTTTATTTATTTTGTTGTATAATGCAGAGCTTATAAAATAAAAGCGGCGATGGGCACACCACCTGTCACGCTGAGCCCATCGTTCGCTATTTAAAGAAAAGTGGACTATGGTAGAGGACTGCTTCTGCGGTCTTCATTGCCCAGTCTCTGACCAACTCTTCAGGGATAATAGTCGCGATTATATGTATGTATGTCACAGTGAAATAACAAAATAGTTTTTATTCGACATCGCTATGATACACATTACCTAAGCTGTCTATTTAAGAAGCCTAAACTAAGTCAAACGATGTTATTATCATATTTATGATCTGTCACATGCGATTACTTACCATAATGCACGGCGCATAACACTGTGTTGTTAGACTCCGTGATGGTGAATAATTAACCCCTTATACCAATTTGAGTTACGGCTAAGTGACACACACTTAGGGTTATCATTTAGGCATTTGAAAAGTCCTGACAAAAAGCCTGACATTTTGATAACAGTCCGGACTTTTTAGTCACAAAATGGAAACATTACACACTTTTTATATTTTGTTTTAAGATAAATGAGAAGTTAATAAAGATTAAAGAACTATTTGATATTACTTAGATGTACGTAGTTTTGTTACTCATTCATACTCCAAAATCCAGACAAATTAAAGAGTCGAATAAAGATTAAAGAATTATTTGATATTACCTAAATGTAAGTAGTTTTGTTACTCATACTCCAAAATCCGTACAAATTAAAGAGCCGTACTAAGTCCAGACTAATCCGGACGGATGGTAACCCTACACACACTTGACTATGTGCAAATAATGCCTTGTTAGTGGAAATATAGGTGAATACTACTAGATACAATCTAGATGCAACACCAACCGTGTCGCGTGGCGGTGAAAGAATACTACCACCCCCCCTCTTCCCTTGGGTGTCGTATAAGGCGACTAACGGATTAAGGACTGCACATACATCGTACAGCATAGAGCGGCGATGGGTTCACCACCTGTCACGCTGAGAACATGTGCAGTTGCTATTTGGTAAAAAGTGGACTATGGTAGAGGACTGCTTCTGCTGTCCTCATTGCCTAGCCTCTGACTAACCCTTCGGGGATAATAGTCGTGATTATACAGGGTGTTTTTAGATTTTAATTAATTAATTTACGATTGCTAGGTTACTTTCTTTATTTTTTTTAATGTATTATTTATTTGTATTTCTTACACAAAGTCATTTGTTCATTCTTGTTTATTGGAATAAATGAAATGAAATGAAATATACTTTACTACTAGTTTAATCACTTATGAGGCCATGTTACGACTACCAAAGTACAAGCTTGAACAATATTAAGGGGTACGTGTACGAGATTATCTCAGCAATATTGTAACATGTTGTCGGTACACCAAATTGGCATGTCCCAGAAAATGGCTTAAGACATTTGTGACACGGGTACCGGCACTCAGCAGCCTTTTCACGTAAGCTGGATAAAACCAAAATATTCGACTCTTTTTATCTTCACTAATATTATAAACAAGCGGCCTCTCGCGGTTTCACCCGCTTGGTTCCCGTGGGAATATTGGGATAAAAAGTATCCTATGTGTTAATCCAGGTTATAAACTATCTGTATGCCAAATTTCATACAAATACATTTAATAGTTTTTACGTGAAAGAGTAACAAATATCCATTCATACTTACAAACTTTCGCGTTTATAATATTAGTAGGATATAACCGTGCGGCGCGTAGCGATGAAAGAATACTACCACCCCTTCTAATCACCTATGGGTGTTATAAAAGGCGACTTACGGACTACAGATAGCACATACATCCAACAGCATAGAGCGGCGATGGGCTCACCACCTGTCACGCTGAGCACATGTGCAGTCGCTATTTGGTGGAAGGTGAAGTATGGTAGAGGACTGCTTTTGCGGCCTCATTGCCTAGCCTCTGACTAACACTTCGGGGATAAGTTGTGATTATACAGGATGTTTCTTGTAAGATGTCAAGCCGATGTGTGGTAATAGGGAACTACCATACCTATCTATTGAACCCCCATGTATGTTTGGCGATTTTTGGTAGTTTTCGAGCTATAATTTTTTTTCGTTATTTTATATGATTCAACGAAAAAGCTCTAAAAAAATTATATCTTTGTTTTGGGACGACTTTTCTTCGATGTTTTTTTAATACAATGCCTATTGATTGTACTTTTATGAGTAAAAAAATTTCTTAAAAACTTTAACTTACGATACAACTTTTTTTATCCTAACTTTAAAAATTGGGTTAATCAGGACAGAATGGAATTTTCAACTTAAATAAAATAAAAAAAAAGATTTTCCATAGCTTCTGACTAGTTTCAAAAACTGCCCGACAAAATATGCTTTCATACTAATACAAAAGAAGTTGTACTAAATGGGACATTTTTTGTTGAAATCGGTCGTTGAACGTGGTAGTTCGGAAATTATAAAATTTTCATATTTTATAATTTCTTAGTATATTTACATATTTTTGTCTATCAGAAGATTAATTATCCCTTTAGATTTAAAAAGAGCTCAGTTGATAATAATAACATACATTTTATACCAACTACTGTCCTCAAAATTACCATTATTAATGAGAGGCCCAAAATAAAACTCAAAATGCTGCACCGCCGCAAAAATTTAAGTACAACCTTTTTGCGGCGGTTCCGAATGTGCATATCGGTTGGTGGCCGGCATTTTGAACATTTATGTTAGAATTTCAATAATAAATTAAATTTTTATCGCATTTTGAGTTTTATTTTGGCCCTCCAATTGATAATGGTAATTTTGAGGATAGTAGTAGGTAGGTGAGTTGTTAAAGTTATGATCACGTGACATTTTCCTCTGCGACGTCACATTTCAATAAATATAAAAAAGTTCTTGAAACCTGACAGATAGTTTTTGATAATTGTGTAAAATGTGACGTCACATGAAGCTCAATCAGGGCCGCCCGTGTTTCGGGTGTTGTAATCCACAGAAAAAAAAATCGCAAATTTATTTTGTAAAAATAAAATATTTACAAATTATCGTAGTAAAAAAAACTATTGGATAATTATCGTTAATGCATAAACTACAATTTCCGACTTATTTAATATTTTATTGTTACAACTGTCAAATAGCCAATTATTTATCATCGCCTATAAACGTCGCACTTTTGGGCACAGGCCATCCCACATGGACAACATCACTTGGGGATTTAGGCCATAACCCACCACGCTGGTCCAATACAGGTTGATCGGTTTAACGACAGCCGTCTAAAGACAGCAACCGGCAACAATGGTTTTACGTGCCGAAGCATGAAAGGGATCGATTGTTCTTCATTTGGTCAGCAATCCAGCGGCCCGTCATTGCGAAAGTTGTTTAACTTTCAAAATCGCAATCCGAACGCCTAAGCCATCGAGCTTCTCCTACAATATAGGGTCTAACAATATCAACAAGCGAACGTTTGAGGGGAGCATCTATACATCACACTGAGCATGCTCACCAAATTTGGTCCAAAACTACAGGCTCGTTACCGAGATAATCAACAAAACATTATCATAATTCACCAAAAAATACACCCTTTCCAAACGCGTACACCAGTACTACTCGTATACGCACACAAAGATGCCGAACATGCACACTAAACTCGGAGCACACTGAGCTATCTTTTTATTGACGCTTGCGTGCGTGTTAGTAAAGATACAGCATGTTTCATGATGATTATTTTAATTGATTTAGTTTGTTAGAAAACATAACTTTAAACAATCTCAATAAAACTGGAGCCCAGTTTTTGTCATTGTATTCAGAATGGAGTGTGGCGATGACTTTCCAAAAATCGAATTTTACTGCAAGCGATTTTTCCATTTGCATAATTTCCCAATTTTTAATTTTCTGTGCGTTTTTTTCCCGTAGGGTAAATTACTGATTTTTTTTACTTATAGTAATATATCTATTCTCAAATATTCCTAGTCACGTAATTTACCCAATCGCTAACATGAGATCACTAGGAAATATTACTATAAGCAATTTTTCCCATATTAATTTCTATGCTATTTAAAAAAAAAGTAGGCAACATTTTTACTGTCTTATAACCACAAAATAGAACTATGGAATATCGGGATTTTGGGACTAAAAGATGATGCTGCTGAGATCCAATGAAATATAAGCTGCTGATAAGACAATAAACCTATACTTAACTGAAAAAAATATAACAAAATCAAAATTCGAAAATTACGCGTAAAGAAAAATCGATTCTAAAAAAATCAACCTCCGGAAAAAAACTATCAGGAAAAGATTAATATGGGAAATAATGCGAAAAGAAAAATAGCTTCTGAAAAAATCAACCTCCGGAAAAAAATATATCAGGAAATGATTCCATTAGGAAATTATGCGAATGAAAAAATCGCTTGCAGTAAATTCGATTTTCGGAAAGTTATCGCCACACTCTCAGAATGATGTATATATACCGCCTTTAAACGTTCGCTTAATGATTTTGTTTGACCCTGTATAGGGTAAACTACAATTCAATCAAATACAGTTGGTAACTCATTCTTTGCACTGCCATAGACCGTTTCTTTACTCATGTGGCCATATTGACCGATTATTGCAAAAGTTACATGACTATACGTGACAAACTGACTAGTCAGTTTGTCTTTGTAACGCGCAACTAGCTCTTGAATACCCACGTCAGATTCAGGGTTGATATCTGATTTGTGGTTTGAGTTTAAGTAGGGATATTGACAACAACAACAATTAATCCCAAAACATTAAACATTATTAGTGGCCAATAATCACTCAATTGAAGGAACATACTCGTAATATTATTATTATTGGTACAGTTTGCTGTTCTCATAGTTTGAATCGCTTGTGAGGCACAGATTAGTAATAGTTACTAATGCGTGTAATGCGTGGCATCCGTTTATTTTATATTGTATTCTGTAAGGTATTTATCTATGGGCCTGCGTTGTAAGACAACAAATAAGTAATAAAAATAAATAAACAAATTACATTATTTACAGATCACTCCAGATTAACGTTATATAAGTAATTAACTATGGCGTTATGTTATGAGTAGGTTATTCTAACCCAATATCGCGGCTGTGCTAATAGCGTTAAGCCCGCAGAAAATTGACGCACCGCAAAACGTCACTTGGAACGGAAAATTAGCAATGAATATTAAAATCAGTTAGCTATTTGGGTAGGTATTACATAACTTCGTTGAAAAAGGTTTTTAGCACCTGGCTAGACTGACACTGAAAGAGTCAGAGTTGTTTTTAACTTGTGTAACTTTTTTTAGTATAAATTATAGTTTTTACAAAATGGAGATAAAATTTTATAAAAATATTGAACAGAACAGGACTTCATAATAATATAAAACAGTGAAGTGGTAAACAGTGTTGGTTTTTTAAAGTTTTAAATAGTATTTCATTAAAGGAAAAAGGTTATCTACAGATGTCTTCGCCATCATCATCATCATCATTAACTAAACACCCTTTACATTCAACTACCCTGTTCCCAATGTTCCTAATTTTATTTAGGGTGTGCTCATTATGACTTATTTTACAATTCTGTTCGAACGAACAGTTTTCATCTTACCTTGACTTTTTTCAAAATATTGCTATTTATAATAGAACAATACATATTGCTATCATAATTTAACAAAATTGTTGATAAAGAAAATGCAAAAATAAACTTTCTTCAAATCCAGCAAGCGTCTTGTGAGTTGACTAGGGAATTATAAAGTGCCATCAATAACGTCGAAAACAAACGTTCGAAACGTCATTATTATCCCATAAAGAGTTTCATTTAAATGCGTAGATTTTCAATGTTACAGAAGGTTTTTATGTAGTAGTAGGTATGTAGTTTTAAATGTAGTAAATGAAATGAAAAGATTTATTCATACAAAACAGAGTACATTTTGGTTGATGGTAATTTTATAATTTCAAACGTCAGTGAATGAAACGTCATGTGAATTTAAACAAAAAATTAAAATAAGTTAAAATAAACTGATAAATTATTGTAATAATGACATTTTCATAACTTCGTTATTAATTCAATTAATAAATATTATAAAAATATTGCTTTCTAGTCCATGTCAATTTTTGAATTAAAATATTCTTCAGTGGTATAAAAACATTTAACTTTTAGTCACGCTTGTAATTTTCTTTTTAACATAGGTAAACTAAGCTCCTTCACTGACTGTGGTAGCTTATTATAAATTTTTATGCAGTTTGGATAACAGTTCCTTTTTAAATATTGTGAATGCATATTGTGCAACTTCAGTTTGTCATGGTGTCTCGCTAATCTGCAGGTATCTGCATTTTTAAATTGGAAAAGACGAGGATGCGCCTTACCAATGGTACAACTTTCTAATATACATAGAGGCGGAGGGAGAGTATTCTATTTTCGGAACTACAGTCATTCACGGCTCACTAAAAGCACTGCTATTCTCGGACACCATACATTGTTCTAGTCGACAATATACATTTATAACGGAAACACAATAGGCAATTGATTTCGCGACTCTCCTTTATTACCTCGCCGCGTCTGTCGCTTGGCGTTGGATGCCAACAATGCCCATGAGGAACAGTACTAGAAATGGATTGCTTTTTATGTTACAGAGTCGGTATATGAGCATAGGGTAACCCGTTTGATAGAAAACAGTCTTTGCAGCCAATGGACGCGCGCCATACTAAGGGTATCACTCGCGGCTTGCGCTGTCATTCAATTTTCCATTTCTATGCCTCTATACCCTGTTGGTTAGGTACAAAAGATACTAATTTGTCGTGCAACTGCTAGAAAAAGACCTTGGTAGGCCCCGCTAGGATAATTAAGATACCCTGTCACTACACGGAAAGAAATTATTAGTTGGTTTTACCATATTTCAACAAAATTTTAGGGTTAATATAGCACCTACTCTTGAGTTTTGTTGAATGAACATAAACTGTATTGTTGATCAGTTACGGTAATTTTAACTTATTACATATTTGTTGATTCAACATTTCATTAAAATGGTAAAATTAACCCTCTAACAAGGGGTTAATATAGCACCAACCCGTGGAATTTAGTTGTTTTTACCAGTAGCACAATGGTAATTTTAACCGTCTAGCAATATGTTAATTCATAAAAACAACCAACCATGTCAGTAAAATTGACCTTCTAACAAGGTTTGCTTTAACGTACTCGAAATGTTAAAAATAGATGTATGTTTGTGTTGAATCTACTTGCTTTTAATGGTTAGTTTTACGGGTTTGCACTTGGTGCAAACTTGTAAAATCAACCAACCATGACAGTAAAATTGACTCCCTAACAAGGTTTGCTTTAACTTAGTCAAAATGTTAAAAATACAAGTTTGTTTGTGTTGAACGTACTTGCTTTAAATGGTTAGTTTTACTGGTTTGCACTTGGTGCAAACATGTAAAAACAACAAACCATGACAGTAAAATTAACTCTTTATCAAGGCTTGCTTTAACGTACTCGAAATGTTAAAAACACGAGTGTGTTTGTGTTAAATCTACTTGCTTTTAATGTTAGATAAACCTTCGAACTCAAGGTTGTGTTAACTGATTTACTATATTGGATCAACTCGTACTATATTGTTGGGGCAACCCAAAATATTTTGGGTAAATCCAACAGTATTTTAGCAAAATCCTTTTGTTGATTCGATCAATGTCAAGGTGTTGAACTAACCCACTTTAAAGGTTAAATGTACTGTACAAAAATGGGTAGGGTTAACAGTCCTGCACTGTTGAACCAACTTTTGCTGTAATAGTTAGATCTATATGTATGTTTTGTTGAATTAACCTCAATTAAATGGTAAAATTAACAGTGTAGTTTTGTTGAGGCAATAAGTGTCTTGGTGTTGTATTAACCCGTAATCAATAGTAATTTTAACATAGCAGTTTTGTTGTGTCAACATCTACTAATTTAGTTGGGAACACTCAAAATATTTTGTAGTATCAACCTAGACATAATAGTATTTTCAACAAAACAGTTTTGTTGTTTCAATAAGTGCGTTTGTGTTGCATCTACCTGATAAAATACTATTGAATCAACCTTTCGAAGTAGAGGTTGGATTAACACGAGCTACAATGTTGTATCAACTTTCGCTATAATTGTTAGGACAAAAACTTGGATTATATTGTCAAATAATTATTCAACTTAGGGTGATATACTTAAGAGGGTTTACGCATTTCGGTTTCCTACACAAATTTCCAAGTCGACATTTTTATAAACCAGTAGGCCAATTTTGATGAAACTCTGCATGTTGAGATAAAATATAAAGATCTAAATAGTTTGTTGAAAACATTTCCAAAAACGTTTATTTTACTGAGTTATTGCGATTTTAAACTTTAAATCGCAAAACTCAGCCAAATAAAACTTTTTTTAAAATGTTATCAACATACTATTTAAATCCCTGTATTTTACTTTAGCATGCAAAGTTTCATTAAAATTGGCTTCTTGGTCTTTAAAAATTTCGACTTGAAAAATTGTATTTGAAACCGAAATGCGTAAACCCTCCTAATGGATCACCTTAACTTGAATCATGTTGAAATATACCTCGTATACTCGTACGTATAACATTATAAAGTAGTTAATTTGACAATATAATTCAAATAGTCCTAATAATTATAGCGGAAGTTGATTCAACATTGTACTTCGTGTTAAGCCAACATTTACTTCGAGAGGTTGATTTAATAGTTTTTTTATCTGTGAGGCTAGTACGCTAAGTTTTATGTCGGACATAAAGCATTCGTCCCTTTCTGGCAAATATGCGTGTGCGAGAGGGACAAATGCTTTACGTCGGGCATATAACCGAGCGTGCTAGGGGGACAGGTAGATGCAACAAAAAATATTGACACAACAAAACTGTTTTGTTGAAAATACTATAATGTCTAGTTTGATAATAAGTACAAAAAATTTTTAGTATTCCCAACTAAATTTGTAGAAGTTTACACAACAAAACGGCTTTTTCATAAATACTATAGGTTCTAGGTTAATACAACACTAAGACACTAAAATAGAATGACCTAATATTATTTAAATCACACAGATAGAAGGTAGACACGACACTAAACAAAAGTATCTTCTAGCTAATACATAGATATACATATCTTTAGCCTAACTAAGAAAACAAGTTGGTTCAACATAGCAAGTACTGTAAAAAGAACATTAAAAAAAGATTCATACGGTAAAAAGTTTATTCTTAAACAATTTGGTGACGGTTTTTACAATCTTTAAACGATATTAAATAACGTACACAGTACTTAAAGTCTAAATTACCCAGCCGCGCGTCGCAGCATACTTTTTGCTACGATTGGGTGTCGAGGAAGACACCCGCTGTCAAGCTGCTAAACAGTCCCCCGACGCGACGACGGACGCCTGGAAAATAAAAATAATAGAACTTACATATATATGTGACGATAATAATTAAAATAGGTTTAAAATATTATTTGTTAGTTTTTACAGCTTATTTTTTGTGTCTAGGGGTTTTTTAAATTTTTTATTTTATTTTTATGTTGTCTTTTTTAAAGTGATAATCTTCAAATGGCTGATCAGGTCATGGTTACCTTATCATATACTTTCAACATTATTGAAGTAACACGATACCAAATTTCGAATCGATAGGACATATGGATGGTAGTCAGATCCCCTCATCAACTATTAAAGAGCTGATGATCTTCAAATGGCTGATCAAGCCATGTTAACCTTACCATACCATTTTTAATTAGTCTACGCTATCCCACTAGTGGGCAAAGGTCTCCTTAATTTTTTTTATATTAACATTAAACCTTCTGGATTTATAGATGGATCTGGTAATAAGTATAGTAACATAAACTTCTACGGCAAATAAAGTTTTTATTTTTAATGCATATTTATTTTGATAAATAATTTTGCTTAAAACATATTATTGTATCTCGGATAAGCCTAATGCAGAAGATTGGTGGTAGGTAGTGAGTAGGTAGACGTTTGTCTGGCACAGACTATAGTTCGCTAGATTAGTTGTTTTTTTATTATTATTAGTATTGACGTCAATAAGTGCCTGTAAAGGTTTATATTGAAAAATAATTTGACTTTGACTTTCACATATATGTACTTTCAATATCATTGAAGTAACACGGTACCAAATTTCGAATCGATCGGACATAAGGAAGTTAGTCAAATCCCCTCATCAACTAGAAAAGAGCATATTCAAACGGCTAAACAGATCTTCATGAAACATGGCTAAGAACACTCGGGATAAAACTATCTATGACACAAAAAAAACTAAACGAAAATCGGTTCATCAGTTTGGGAGCTACGATACCACAGATAGATACACAGACAGACACGTTATGCTTGTAACATAATTATTGTTAAAAATATTTACAAGTAATGTTTCATTCCAACACTTACGCGTGATATTCCTCTTGATTTCAAGTGTTTGTTACTATTGGATGCCGGGCTCGACGGCGCTAATATTATATCATAAACATTATCACTTGCTGTTGCCGCCTCCGAAGATGTGTCCTGAAACACAAACATTTAAATAAAGATGGGAAAACTGTGGTTTAACAAAAATTATGTGTTATTTTAACTAAAGCAAAGCTTTTGATTCAACTGATATATATCAGTTGAATCCAACAAAAATAATGTGTTATTTTAACTAAAGGAAAGCTTTTGATTCAACTAATATATATCAGTTGAATCAAATTTCCTTTCCCTTCCCTTAGTTAAAGTAACACATTATTTTTCGTTAAAACCAGTTTTCCTTTCTTACAATACAAAGCTTTGTATTGAACGTGGCGACACGCGGGACTGAAGGCCGATTTACACACCCATAAGTAAGTAAGTAAGTAAGTAAGTTGAACTTACTACTTTCTTGCTTACCTACTTAATGCTATAGATAGGTAGACAGACTTACTTGCCGCCCGGCGTCCACACGTAGTTTTTACTTACTTATGCGATGGACATGTAAATCGGCTATGAACTAATGTAACCACGTTCTTGCAAAATGTATGTAACCGATTGCGTTGCGAGTTGCGACACGCAGCGTGGCGCTGAGCTAAGCTAAGCAGACAACGAAAACAATAAACACGTAGGTACCTTCAAAACGTTCGACTGTTTCCGCCGAAATACCCATTCGGCTAAATATACGAGACCTTAAAAACAAAATAAGTATTTAATTAAGGTACCCAGGCCGGTCGCGTTTCACGGCGAAAGCCACTATACACGATAAAACTTATGTGCTGGGTAGATACACGTTTTTATATTAAACCACATTTATATGTCCGCACACTTACTTAAATCCATTACACACTGAACTGTCCACCTCACCTCCGCAAGCCGTGCTCTTTATTCGAATATTCACGTTCAACTAAGCAGTCGGCAGCACACACAGCGCGCCGCCGGCGCGCGCGCGGTCTTGCTTGATATGAACGGCAACGTCGCTTCGTCAATCGATAATTTTTGTACAGGACCTTAACCTGTTTATATATTTATTTTAACCCTAGCCCATGAGTTAGTTTAACTATGTGAATTTGTTGATTTAGTTATAAATCTTGCTGTTTTTAACTGTTTATATTGTTATCCCAACTGTTTATGTAACGGTTAAAACAAACATTTGAAAGGGAGAGTTTATACATAATTTTATCCAGTGCGTTGCAAGTATTGACACGATGAATTTTTCTTTGTAGACTAACGACACGCCCTTTTTGTATACAGCTTAATCTACAAGGCTGAGCTAGATGAAACACGAGCTTGGTTAGGCAGAATATCCAGTTGAACATCTGACGAAAATTCTCTTCTCTTTTTGTCTTAATTTAATTTGGCATAAAGTGTTAGGCATATTTTTATTTGTCATAATAATATTTTGACTTAACTGTTTTTGGCATACTATTTCAGTAAGCATAATAAGTCTAATAGTTATTAGGTATAAAGATAGTCTGATAGATTAGATAAGACAGAAGGTGAGGTTACAGTTTCAAAATCCGCTATAATTTGGATTGGTTTTTTAACAGGTTTTGTCTTTGCAATATTTTTTATTTTATTTATAGCTATTTGAATCTGAGAAACCAAAAGTAGCTATTAGGTATATTTTTTTTTTTTTTTTTTTTATAGCAGAAGGAGGCAAACGAGCAAGCGGGTCACCTGATGGAAAGTAATCACCGCCGCCCATGAAAATATTAAAAATAAATTGGTTACCGTAGTGTAATAATAGGTTAGGGTGCGGCGGGGGTGTAAGCCGCCAACATGTTTATTTTTTATACGAAAAGTATTTTATTAAATGCAAAGACAAAGTTTCCAAACCTTACTTTTTTCTTATATAATTTAATGCCTAACAAAATTATGCTTAAATATCATTATGCGTAAGCAAATTTAGGCTTTAAAATAGTTTATTTATCAATTATTATGCTAATAGTAGTTATGCTTTAAAAAAATGTGCCTTAAAAGTTATGCCTAATTAATATTGTGCGTAACTATTATTAGGATAAGTAAAAGTATGATGATAAATTATGACATAATTTTATGCAAAAAAATAGGGAACCTATTTTAACACCCAGGACAACCCATAACAGTAGTAGCATGACAGTGATGTCATGCTACATTATCGGGCAAAAATTCGAGGCGCATTGACGCGATAAAAACTTCGTGTTTTTTCTACGGCAAACTATTACCTATGTAATTATATCCTACTAATATTAATAACGCGAAAGTTTGTAAGTATGGATGGATGTTTGTTACTCTTTCACGCAAAAACTACAGAATGGATTTGGATAAAATTCAGCATACAGATAGTTTATAACCTGGATTAACACATAGAATACTTTTTATTCCGATATTCCCACGGAAACGTATGGATGTTTGTTACTCTTTCCCGTAAAAACTACTGAATGGATTTGGATGAAATTCGGCATACAGATAGTTTATAACCTGGATTAAGACATAAGATACTTTTTATCTCGATATTCCCACGAGAACGGGAACCACGCGGATAAAACCGCGAGCGGCCGCTTGTAATTATATAAAACTAGCGACCGCTCGCGGTTTCACCCGCGTGGTTCCCATTCCCGTAGGAATATCGAGATAACAAGTATCCTATGTGTTTATCTAGGGTGTCAGCTAACTCCATACCAAATTTTATTAAAATCGCTACAGCTGTTTAGACGTGAAGAAGTAACAAACATACACACTCACAAACTTCCGCCTATATAATATTAGTGTGATGATTTTCGGGCGAACTACATTGGATCAAATGAAAACAATGGGCCTGCGTTTAAAAACAAAAGCCGGTTGTTTTACGCGCCTAGGTAGGTGTATTAGGCTGTATGAAATTCCTTTACATATCATCTTCACTCATCGCACCGGTTACGTAGTATTTCCGGACCTAATTGAAGTAAGTCATGTCAACATTTCATTGCAAGTTTGAGAAAATATCCCTTTGATGTGCGGTAGGATCAGCAAACTGTTTGGCTATAGGTACACGTCGCGACAGGTCAAATATTCGCCGAATCCCGATAATGTAACCGTAACATTATAAGTGTCCACTCACTTATGTCATTGACAATAGCAGTGCGATTCTCTAAGTTAAATAAAGCCTTAATAGCAGCGGCTGCCGCAGTGCTAAGAATTAACTCTGTCTCTCTTATATTCATAGAATTGGAAAGAGAAAGCAGATCACAGCCATGCGTGTAGCGTCTGTGTCGCTTAGAGAATCGCATAGCCGAACTTCTCGTGAATAGACGCCCTTGCTTCTTGAGCGCGCGCAGATAGTAATTTGCGACGTTGCCAGCAGAGCAGCACAAATTATTTAAATTGTTATTTCAACTATTTGTGAAAGGGTTAAAACAAACATTTGAGAAGTTTGTGTCCTGTTAAAGCACTAATTATATCTTAAATTTCATGAAAATCGTTAAGTACAGCCGTTTTCGACAATCCATTAAAAAACCAAATTTTTTTCGTTTAACAGTAGGTACCTACTTACCTATTAAGGTTGGTAAGTATATGGCGTTTAATTCAACTTTTCATCTTGTTATCTTCCAAAACAAGATCATAGGGCCGGACATAGAAATGCATTTTGCCCTAACTATAAATAGGTATCGAACTCGCTCACAAATTTTTACTAGAATCGGTTGAGAGAGCGACCTATACTATAGACGGAAAAGCTGAACAACCAGACATACGAAAGCAAATACAAATATAGTTTTAGTTTCGCCATGTCAGTTTGTCTGTATTGAAGGTAGGTATGTGACACAATAATTTTATCTCAGATAGCATTTAGGTAGCGTTTAATTTAACAACATACATTTGAAAACGTTAGCTCAACCATTCAAACTTGTTGATTTAGTTTTTTGTGTTGGTGTTGTTTTTACCTGTTTATATTGCTATCCCAACTGTTTGTGTGACGATTAAAACAAACATTTGATAGGGTTGTGTGAATCGTTTTTTTGTGTGTAGGACTTAACTTGTTTATATTATTATTTTAACCCTAGCTCGTAAGTTAGTTTATCCATTCAAACATGTTGATTTGGCTTAATGTGTTGCTGTTGTTTTTACCTGTTTTATTGCTATCCCAACTGTTTGCGTGATGGTTAAAACTAACATTTGAAAGAGAATTTTAATCCTAGCTCTTGAGTTAGTTTTACCAATCGAACATATTGATTAAGCTTTATGTGTCGCTGTTGCTTTTACCTGTTTATTACTGTTATCTCAACTGTTTGTGTGACGGTTAAAACAAACATTTCAAAGGGTTGTGTCAATCGATAATTTTTGTACAGGACTTAACCTGTTTATTTTTTTTTAACCCCAGCTCGTGAGTTAGTTTAACTATTTGAATTTGTTGATTTAGTTATAAATCTTGCTGTTGTTTTTAACTGTTTATATTGTTATCCTAACTGTTTATGTGACGGTTAAATCAAACACTCTGAAGGGCTAGTTTAAACATTAAAACAGGTTAATTTAGCTTTTTGTATTGGTGTTTTTTTACCGGTGTACATTGCTATCCCAACGGTATGTGTGACAGTTGAAACAAGCACTTGAAAGGGTTGTGTCAATCGTTTTTTTTTGTATAGGACCTAACCTGTTTATGTTGTTATTTTAACCCTTGCTCGTGAGTTAGTTTTATCATTCAAGCATATTGATTAAGCTTTATGTGTTGCTGTTGTTTTTACCTGTTTAATACTGTTATCTCAACTGTTTGTGTGACGGTTAAAACAAACATTTTAATGAGTCGTGTCAATTACTTTTTTGTATAGGATTTAACCTCTTCATATCATTATTTTAACCATCATTCGGAAGTTCGTTTAACCATTCGAACGTTTTGGTTTAACTTTATTTCTTGCTGTGTTTTTTACCTGCTTATATTGTTATCCCAACTGTTTGTGAATCGGTTGAGACAAACATTTGAGAGGGTTAGGCCAATCAGCTTGGTTCCAACATTAAAATTTACATTAAATCAACTATTGGGAATAGGCATAATTAACAAATTTATTTTGTTGCTTCTGGTAATCGACAAATGGTTGAATATCTTTTGTTGTTTTAACGTATTTATTTTGTAAATTTAACTTTAAAAATGGTTATTTCAACAACTTGAACAGTAGAATTAACAATTACCTATTGAATTAACCATGAATTGTTACGCCAACATGTACAAATAGGTAAAAACAACTGTTTTCATATCAACAAAAACTTTTCTGTGAAAACAACAATTTGTTCATGTTGCTTCAACCCATCACTTTGTTAATTCAACTAATGTGTCGCCAACCCGTGCAAAATCAACCTTTTTGTTCTTTCAGTGTACACTAGATCAAGATCTATCATTCTCACAGGAGAAGGGAGCTGGGCACTAGAAATCGATTGTTTTTCCATGTTATTCAGCCGGTAAAGGACTATATGCATGACGGAAAGCGACTGCCGCAGCACATGCGACGCTTGCAACTCCAATGGTATAGTGTAGTGTAGTGAGTGACGGCAGTTGGAATAATAATGTGGCGGTGGATGAAGACTGCCGCAAAAACGGAGGCGTAACAACGCGACAGCAGTCAGCCCGTAACCACGACCAGTGCTACTCGGTCGAAACGTCGGGTATGAAAGGTTGTTGTCGGAAGTAGAATGCCGTTACTAAGTAGTTTTGCGTCAAATCCCGTTAAATATATGTTCAGAATCAGACAAATTGTATACTTGTAATATTCTACGGATATACTTAACCTTTATTTACTGGTGGACATATACCTACAAATTTATGTCGTAATAATCCCGAAAAGCCAAAAGAGTTATTCCAACATGTTGAATACACAAGATAGAAAGATAAAACGATGAAACGTTCCCATATCGTTGTGACATGATACCATTTCGCCAACCAAGTTTTTTGTACCGTGATTCCCGCCGAAGATTTTCCTTCCCCCACGTTCCGCATGATTTGCCATTAAGGACGGACCGATGAAAATAAGTATGAATAAAAAGGTTACATGCCACGACCCCGGCCACGACAACCGCTGAGCAACAAACTTGTAAGGGCTCTGTCGACTTCTGCGGCTTCTCACAAGGTGGATGTTGAAGGTACTTTAGCTGTAAAGGGTTTTATATAACGCCCTTGTGAATCAAAATTAATTTTTGAATAGATAGAATATGGTACAAATTCGTATCTAAAGAATAATCGGCTGCGGATGTTCATAATTAATTATTAGGTTAATGAGTAAAGTTAACACTTCTCCGCTTAGTCGATTATCTATCTCATTAATATAACACTTTTGCGACTGGTCATTGTTAATTATGACTGTGTGTAACACCTATAAACCAAGTCCGCAACCAGTAAATATAAAACTTTTAAGTCTGTAATAAGTAAAAGTGTGTTTGTGCATTAAGTTTAAGAGCATTGAAGCATAAATAAATACTTAATTGAAATGTAATAAAATGGTAGTAAAAAACCTATTTACTGCGACGAAAATTGTTAACGCTCATAAAAGGGTCTGGCGCTGTAGTAGGTGACTTAAATTAAACTAAGCTACTTTAGAACCCGTAGTAAAAAAATCGTTTGATCTCCTATAACTGCCCTTGGTAAAATTGAAAAATAAAGGCAATCTTTTACTGAAAGAAAAAGTTATAATCAAAAAATCGTTTATTGGAACTACTTCAACGATTCTTTAATCTTTAGCCAAAATGACATCAAAATTATGTGTCAAGGGGGTGCCGCGCAATCGCAAAAACTGACTCTTCAATCAAAATCAAAATCAATCTTAATGATATTTAAAATTAGAACAATTCTGCTTTGTAGTTTCAGATCTAGTAATTTGATTAGAGCAATGTTTTTATTCTGCGAAATTTACAAAACAATCACGCGCTTGTGTTAAAAATTAAAATGTACTTTTTTAAAATGGGGGTGACCTGCGGAATACCTACCTATACAAATATTTTGTATAGGTATTCCGCAGTAAGAATTATTGTTTCATGCGTAAAATTAAGAAAGTTGTCGAAAATAATGTTTTTATGAGTCATTAGATTTATGTATTGTTTGTTATTGTTCAAAGAATTTGTTTCAAATTTCAACAAGGCCACGACCTTGTGCAATGATCAGGCTAACTTACGTAAGTTCTTTTAATGTATTTAACTAATTCAGCGCATAGTACAAGTAACTTAAAAATACGTAAATTTTCACAATTTCATGCAGGATCCCCTTAAAGGTGCAGTGTTGGCACTAAAGCAGTGTTGGCTCATCAGCAACTAGTAAGATGTGTAAAAAAATAAAGTTTTTGAAATGGTTGAAATGGAAAAACAAATATTCGGCGAATTCCCTAACCTATTCCCAAGGGACAACTAAAAGAAAATTGTTAAATACCTATTGGACATATGAACAATAGCTCTTTAAGAGATTGGGCATTGATAAGTTCATCATGCTGGCCTAATGAAAAAGAAGGATCCCCGGAAGAAGTGACCGAGGACGGACAAGAAGTCAAGTAAGACGAGAAGAGCGACGGAAAATGTCTCTTCTGACCGCATCTTAAACTCTTACCGAGTAGACAATCCGTCAGAATAATGTCCTCTCCACTCGGCACGTTCATCTTTGGTGTTTACGGGGGCTGCGCACACCTTAAACAGTATAGACTTTTCTTCCTATGGCTTGACGAGAACTCTCACAATCACATGCATCCAATAAGTTTTCTACCTGAAATCCCAGGAAACCCTTTGCATAACAGCGTAGGTTCAGACCATTTGCTTTGAGGTATTTCACCTATAAACCATCGCCTTAAGATTTTTCACACAGCAATTTAGAATACAGCAATTCGGGCCCTGCTAACGAGGGGTGAAGAGGCACTTTGTGGGCCGGTAAGGTGAGGGCGACTTTTTTTCGTCTTGTTCATCATCATAACATCAAGTGGAGTGGAGTCATCTGGCGTGCTACGTATAAAAAAATTATAGGTGATGAAAACTATCCCCATGTTATATTTTTATTATCCTGAAATTTTTATTTCGGCGTGTTCACCTGATGTCAAGTGGAAATGGAGTCCAGACAGGTGGTGCAGCATCAAGGGGACGAAGCGCCAGTCGCCCTTACCTCGCCGGCCCACAAAGTGCCTTTTCACGCCTCGTTTGAATGGCCCCATAAATGTCCGTAGATTACAAACACATTCCCTTTTTACTGTAAGTACTATCATCAAAACGGCACTACACGTTTCTTTGAAGCACTAAGTACAAAATTAAATATAGAATCACCTGTTTATAGATTTGAATTAAGGGCTAGTTCTGTACGAACAAATGAAACAATTTTATTTCAGTGATAAGTACGATATTTTCCGAAAATTAGCTGATGTAAGTCCCTTAAACCTTTAATGGGGAACTGAATGAACCAACTTCCGAATTGTTGTGATTCCAAACAAAAGGATTTGTATCAGTCCGGACGTGTTCTTTTCTTTTATTGTTTAACTCAAAATGCTGCTACCAATTAGCTTTTCTTTAGATTATAGCAAGCCTATCATCAGCTTGTCTCTGCCGAAATATTCTCAAATTAAATGTCTGAATAAAAAAGTGTCTTAGCGTATTGAAATTGTGTAATAATATGAGGATCAAAAAGATACATCAATACATTTTTAACTACTAATACGCATTCGTAAAATACCTAATAAACACAGACACATCTTAAATCTAATTCATGTTATTTTACAATACTCGTATACGTTCAAAACTAGACACATCAAAAGTAGAATAATATTATGTTCTGCCGGTTTTATTTGTTAGAAGCGTTAGACGATTTCAACGAATATTTTTTTGTACAATAGAATTATTAGTTATATACTTTGTAAAAAGGTTTACCTCTTACACCTACCTCATTTACTGTCATTCGTAAATGATACATTTATTGTATAAATACCGTAGTATTTATTCAATATTTATTTCGAATTTAACGACTCACTTAAAAATATTTCTAAAACATTTAATAAACACATCGAAATGTACATACCGATTTAATTCGCGTTCATCACCAAACAACACCCGCAAATCCTTTAATTTTTTATCTAAAAATACAACTAAATTTTACTAGAAACGCTATTGAAAAATTTACATATACATCAGTTCAGTCACTAAAAACCACTTGGATTTAACTGGTTCACTTATAAATGTGGAAATGTGTTTTATCAGAGTTTCGTGGCGAGTGGCCGTAGGGTTGTCTCGCGGTGAAGCGACGGCGCTATTCTGGCTTGGGGGTCGTTGTTTGCCGGCGCATGCGTGCCAACCCCGTCCTCGATTCCAGAGATCGACACAACACCAAACTATGTCGTACATAATCGCCACATCTACGAAGTTGAAGACGCAGTGCTCAGATTCGCCGTTGTTGGAAAACGTCCGCACTTCGACGGGTGTACAGCAACTTATTCGCTGGCTCTTATTTTGAGAGTCGTAGAGTAGTCTGAATCAGGTCGGATTACTGAAGATGTGTTTAGTGTCTACTTACAAGACACGTCTTTGTATCGAATCAGGTAAAGGTTACATTCATGAGTTAACACTGTATCCCAATTATATTGTTAAGAACGTCCACGGCAGATAGTATTTATTTAAATGCTACATTATTAATTTGAATGTAAATGACAAATAAATATTATTTTGCCGCGAGACACAACGCTTCTTATTCTTCTTCAGCGTATCATCGTCTATTGCTGATCATATGCCTCTCCAGTTCTCCTCCAACCAGCCCAGTCACCAGTGCATATGGTCCTGATGAGCCCTATACGACCCACGAACGATACGATATACGGATACGAAAAATTATTAACTAACATTAAAACAGAATAAGTGTGTCGTAAAAAGACAAAATATGGAAGGTAGGTTTTAAACAGAAACACAGATATGATTCGTCAAAGTACGACGTCGAAAGCAAGGAGAATGTAATAAAAACTGAGCGTAATTCAGTTAGTCATTGTTAGGATATTTGATGTTATTTGCAAGATTAAAAACATGGAATCTGTAGCTCAAGGTACTGCTCTTTAAAAATTAATATTTAAGTTTTTGGAACTGAAACCTTATAAACTTATCATAGAGAAATAAAATCAATAAGTCAACATGTCAAAAAATATATATTCGCAAGGCTATTAGTACTTACTTTCTGTAACGAAGGTATAATTACCATAATGTAAACACAAATTTTGCTACGGCACACTACTTAGCACTGTAATGTTTTTTTTTCATAAAGGTCGGGTGGTTGAATATACGTACATATACGTAAGTATATATACTTAACAATATCAGAAAGGTGCGCCAGGACAAGAATTTGGATGATATAAGTTTACCGAGCTATGATGAATCAGATTAATTAAGTTACTGTCTAATCATAAAGCTGAATTTCGAAAATTTATATAGTTTTATCATTTATTTTCATATCTTAAAACATAAAATTATTAAAACATAAAAAAGTTTAATTCTGTTAGGTACAATTATATTCTTTACACATCTGGCAATAAGTAGTAAGCTCACATCGCAAATAATATTGTCCGCTACTTATTATGAAGACGCAACACTGTGCGACCGCCTTTATGTCGTCAGACAACCGAGCAGGAGGTCTGCTGCCGATACTCCGAGTTCCCGTTCTTGGTCTTCACAGCAGAACGCATTAACTCGATATGTTAAGTTTGTGAGTAACAATATAAAATATTAATTCAGTGATCGTGAAAATGACGAAGATATCAAATATATTTGAAAAATTATATTTTGTCTGCTTTGTTGCAATTTGCCTACTGACAACACGCAAAATCCAATAATTCAGTTAATCATTTATCCCGGTGACCTGTTGTTGCGAAAGTTGATCAACTTGCAGGATCGTAACTTGAACTTAAGAATTCGAATCGAACGATTGAATCCCGTGGAAATTGAAACAACACTTTTACGATTTGTAATTTTATTCACAACAAGCGTCTCAAAGCTCTGTCACAATTTCGAGCAGTACATTCCAGGGCCCTTATTCTGTAACGATTCCTTGTTTCAAAACCACGTCAATTCCTTAAAAAGTTACGATATCTTCCCAAAAACGTATGCGTTTGACGTTTGTGCGCGGTAAGGTTTAGGTGTGGGATCTATAGATTGCGATACAGAATCAGGGCCCAGAATGGGTTGAATCTCTTAAATACTACAATATTTGGAAATGAAACAAGTGTTTTGAAAGGACCGCCAGTAGACACTGTGAAAGGAGTCTACTGGCGGTAAACATACTCGTACATATAGAATTTCACTCCTTTGTCCTACTAAAGAAGGCCGAGGCCAATACGATTTTGGATATTTGTTTCTTCATTTGTTTGCTACACTCGTTCAGTAATTGTGACCGAGTAAATACTTTTTGATTAATTTCTACTGTTTAAATCAATGAGGTTTTACTTTAACTGACAACGCTCTTTTGTTTTACTCAACTGTACTTTAGAAAATAACTTTAGTCTAAGTCCAATGATATTATAAACTGTCTAAGTCCATTTCTATTTCTCTTACGTCTCACAACAATAAAGTTTGACATATAGGTAGGTACTCCGTTGGGGCAACACCCTGTGAGAGAGTGCCACATTATTAGAAAATATTAGTTTGTAATTATAAACACTACATTATAATTGTTAGTTTCTTTATTTTAATTTTTAGTTTTTCTCACTTACTTACAATGGATAAAATTAAATGTAACACGAATTAACTCGCATTGAGTTGGTCCGTACAAAGTGTTACATTTTTATATCAAGCAATCTTGATAATTTAAAAAATAAAAATATCCCCAGCAATGACATAACTAGCAGACGGTCAACGCCTTTGCAACTCCAAACAGTGGTTAGTCTAAAACTTACTTAATCAATTCTCCACCGTTCGTTAGTCGGAACAAGTCCAAGCTCAAAACTTTGGCATGTTTTGTTACGGCAAAACGGGATTTGTTAGAGAAAAAAAGAAAACAACTAGTTCTGACATGAGGATTAGTAATGTTGACGCCCAAATCTGTGATATTATGTTGACATCCAATATGAATGTCACCGTAACTCACCACATTAAACAAAATGTTTGTGAAAATGGATAGATGAATAACACCTTTTATACAATATTGTAATGTCTAAACTTTAATAGGATAACATTATATAAGTATATAATAATTTAAAGAGTATTTTTATATTATTAGGTATAACTTTTGATATACCTAATTGTTATTTTCTTATGTACCAACTTTGCGAATGTACGTGCAGTGCAAATACCTCAGTTGGGACTGGAACTCACGTTTTTTGTTACAAATTAATGAATCAGTAAAATTAATATTTTATTTATGTTATTACGAAATGAACACACAATTATTTTCATCTCGACAAAACATCAAAACAATATCATTCAAAACAGTACACAGGTCACAGTTTAATTAACATAGTTGACATGTGTACGTAACTTTTCTGTTACTGTTACTACATTTAACTACGTTGCGAAAGTTTAACTTCGTCTGTGTTTTGCTGACACCAGAAATGTTGCTGAGAGCGCATGCCCTTTCAGATTGTTGTACCCACGAGACGAGATATGATGTGGCCTGTGTTAAAATAGTGTGTATGTAACTAAACTTCAACGGCTGGGTCAATTTTAATATATTTTTTGTTTGAGTTCGAGTACATCCCTGGATGGTTAAGACTCTGGACTCAGTAGGTGGCGCTGCATGCGGGTTCCGGGATTTTTTTGACCCGCCAGACTTTGGCATGTTTTGAACATTTTTCAACGAACCAAACGCCAAACGAAAGGTTTGAGTTTCTCCCGTGCTCTTTTAGCAACAACACGTGTTGTGAGACTCCATTTTATTTATATCTACCGTACAATACTAAATAAACTTAAAAAATTAAACACTTGAAATTGGCTTAATGCTACAAGCGATAGCCATTAATTAAGATATAATAATAACGAAAGGTCACGTTCGTCTGTCGGGTACGCTCACAGAAATATATCGAGATATTTATGTGGATACGCTAGTGTCATCATTACATATTGTGCATATATAATAAAGTATATAAAGTCAACGTTTTTTTGTGTGTGTAGCTCCGTTTTCTTCTTCCAAACCACGCAATAGATTTTTTACGCGGTTTCCACTAATAGAAAGATCGATAAAGAACGATGGCTTTTTTAATATAATTAATTTGTAGATGTTTGTATATAATGACTGAAGAACGATGGTGTTTCTAAAGATCGTATTCTAAAACGAAACTCAAATCTCTGCTTGAGTACAGTTAGAAAGGGATGGTGCTATTCATCGCATAAATCGCCATCCCTTTCTAATTGAGTGTAAGTTTGGTTTTAGAATACAAGCCTAATTTAGCATGGACGAAGGCGCGGGCGGGCCGCTAGTATTAATATATTTCAATGTTTATTTCTGATTAAGTTACGTAGACTTTCAAAAGGGCTTTTGATCGAGCGCTAACGATATTATAGTTGCCAATATTTTTGTTGGTGTACCTTTTGCAGACAGGGAGGGCAATGCCTGTCTAGCCGCCGCCGTGGGGAGGGTCTATAAAAACAAGGGACTGCGTTTTATTGCCACAGAAATTGTGCATTAGCTGCACAGCTACATTCGACGATACATGCATTTTAAACATTACATTTTTGATAGAGAAAATGTGTTGAAAATAACGTTTTAAGGCTAAGTAACGGTATTTTAAAGTTTGGTGTTTTAATGTTGTATCTCTACCAAAAGTATTGGAGAAAAAGAGCGAGCAAAATGATTTAAACATTGTCTAAATTAAAACCTATTTTAAAATTGTATAGGTGTATATTTTTTAAAATTACTTATATTTTATTAATTGACGTGAACTACATGAAATAGAATAATCTAATTCAATGTTACATAACAAGATGGCAACATTACCAATACAACAATGCGTTCAGAGTGTTGTTGGGGATGCCCCGTTTCTGCAGCGCGTCGGCAATGTTTGCAGAGGCGCGCACTGACAGTGTCTCATCAGTAATGCGCAAAAAAATGGTATCTCTGTTGCGCACAGTAAGAGGCAGTACCAACACCATCCTGAGGGTTATTGCTAGCAGGCAAAATGTTTGTTCCATTATGTGGCACTTACGTCAGGCAACTACATCTATGTTAAATATAGAATACTAACATTTATGTAATTATTATTATTGATATTATTTTTATACTATAATCAAATTAATTAATTCTATTATATGTGATCTCGATGTCAAATTTAAATAATAAATTAAATTACATACTTAACTACAATCACAATAAGCTCTGAAGTTCTTTTGTTACTAACCATTATGAGTCTTTGTCTACTTGAATAAATAAATTTATTATTTATTATTATTACTTTCAATTACATAATTCACACACAATGCGTGACTGACGGTTGATCCAATTAATAAAGACATTGGCTAAGGAACCTTCTAAGTCATTGCGTCACTTAAAATGATTTGTTTTATAACTTAGTTTTAAGTATATTATTAATAAATACTACCGCCCCCTCTCTTCCCTTGGGTGTCGTAAAAGGCGATTAACGGACTAAATCATACATCTAACAGCATAAAGCGGCGATGGCCTCACCTTACCACCGGTCAAGTGTCAAGGTCAAGAACATGTGCTCAACATGTGCAGTCACTATTTGGTGAAAAGTGGACTATGGCAGAGGACTGCGGTCCTCAATTCTCTGACTAACCCTTCGGGGATGTTAATCATGATTATGTGTATGTTTATATTAATAAATTGAAATTAACGTTGTAATTTTAATTAAATTAAAAATACTAGACTAGCTGTTTGTTTAAAGTTACTTTTTGTAGATAAAAAAATATATTTTGTGGCTTATTGCCCTGTCTGGCTTTCTACTACATCTGCATATTATGAACTAACTCCATCCAAAGGCGTCTGGTTAATTATAAATAATGGCTAAACCATTATTTTAAAACGTTTTGTTTGTTTGCTATTATTTTCTTATGGTTTTATGACCTACAAAAAGCAATTTGGAGTATCCTCTCGGCTTGACCCCTAGTTTGAATTATGTTAGTATTTTATTTTGCTATTATATAATATAATTTACTTGTGTGTTAAACATTAACAAATGTGTGTTATTTTTATTTTGTTTTATTGACGTCGTGTATGCTGGACGCTGAGCTTCATACCATTGTTCCATCTCGTGTTTGGGCTAGAGAGTAGTCTCTAAGCGCATCCGAGACTTTGTTGCACCGTAATTCGTCGTCCACTGCTGCTGTATATGTATGTACCGTGCCAATTACTTATAAAAAAACAACGCGTGCGCATTGTACGACGAATTAAGCCAACGAAGCCTCAGATGCGCTTAGAGTCAGGCCTCTGGGCTGAAAGGTAATTACCAAAAGCTTAATTATTAAACGGTGTTACAAAGCAATACCTACTCGTATGTTTACATTATCTTAAGCTTCAAATAATGAATGTAATAACACCTACATAACGGAAATTAATTAGAAATAAATGAGTTCGCTACCTAGATAAAATCCTGCGTTAATGCCATCTAAGGAAAAATAATGAAAGATTTCCCCATATACTCCTGAGGGACGTATTTGGATGTTGTAGTGATATATGTAATCTGAAAAGATGGTCTACATCAAACGCTGTGTTTATTTTTATGTGGTATTGTACAGTCAGTAATAGTAATATCTCTTCCACGTTCACGTCAAGTTGGGATCATTTAGAAAAGTGGTTTTAATGGTCATCGAACTTGAAATATCTGTACATCAGAAAAATATTCAAAAATTATTAACATAGCTTGGCTATTTTTTAACTGATCTTTAATGTTTGTGAAAATATTAATATCGGATGTTGATAACGTAGTTTGTTGACATTGAATGGGCGCCTTTGTCTTACAATGTAAAAATAAAAAGATGGGGTTGATAATTTCGGCGGGCTGGATAAGTTCCAGGGTAGCTCAACTGGAAAGAGCATCTGGCCCAGATTGCCAGAAAGGTGCGGGTTTGAATCCTGGTAGTGGAAATTTTTTTCGACACTGTTTTTTAAATTTGTTATAACATTTTAGTTTGTTTTACCATGACGCCGCATGCAAAGAATATCACCGAAAATAGGTAAGAAAAGTTCGAAAAACTTTGTAACAATATCTGCCTCTATGTTTTGGCAACACACGGACCCTTTATCAAGGGTAGGTCGATGATTCTTACGGCTGGCGCTTGGCCAACTGGGTCAAACATCTTCACAACTGATTGCTATAGGGAATACTCGCTGAAAGAAGATACTGCACGGTAATGTCAAAATTTTAATGTGTGAAAAAATAAAATGTATACTTAGGTTCGCCTTGACCTTCCAAGTCAAGTCAAGTCAAGTCAAATTATTTATTCAATGTAAACCTTTACAGGCACTTATTGACGTCAATACTAATAATAATAAAAAAACAGTTAACTAACTTATAGTTAAGACTTAATAACTAATCTAACGAGCTATTATAGTCTGTGCCAGACAAATGCGCATTGCTACCCCCAGTACCACTGCACGCCGAAACAGAATCGCGTCGAACCGAAATATAAGCCGTGGTCATAGAATTGTGTAATATGATTTCCAATTATCGTATTGATACTGTGGTAAGTAATATAAATTGGAGTTATTGAAGTAAAATAAAGTAGCGGCTGAAATGAGTTTTGGAAAACATTAGTACCTAACCAATAAGGTTGACATTTTTAATCATTCAAATATCTTTTTTTATAAAAATTTAAGCATAAAAAAACGTCAAAAATTAATAAGCATAAACTTGTGTGTTTTAAAATTGTTTCGTTATTCGTCTTGGTACAAGCACAGAATAACTAATACTACTACCGTACAGAAGGTTCACCCTCCAACGACCCCCACGCGAAACTGAAACCTATCTCGTGACCCGAGCGTTCATATTCCGATAAGCACAGCCGACTCGATATCGATTTGACGTCCGTCAGGAGCGCAGGGTTTACGCGCGCGCGTAGGGATTACGAGTTAAGAGGAAACACCACGCCGACGCGGCACACAAAACTCCCACACCAAACACAGAAAAACGACGCCCCGCAGCCCCCTTCCAAAACCGGACCAACCCCCACCACCCCTTCAGCAACGGTTAAAGAAAGAGACCCTTCACGTCCGTATGCTTGATTCCTTTGCATTAAGTCATTTATTTAATAACCAGGAGCCTTCAAAATTAAGCGAAATCACTTCGTTTTAAGGCGTCTTCAGAAACATTAGGTAACTCGTTTTAAAAAAAAAAAAAATCAAACACACAGACACAGAAAACCTCCTCCCCCAAGCGACGCTTAAATAAAAATTGGTCCACCTCTGAAGGAGGAAACAGGGGACCACGAAACGCCGCTCCCCCGCGCCCCGCATGAGAATCCCGAACGCCACGCCGACGCAGTGTTTCCTCTCAAGGCTAGATAGATCGCGCTTTAAGTTTTTTCAAACCATCTGAGACATAGAAAATAATGGTTTAAATTCTGGAAAAAAAAAACTATGTATTAGTTAAGGATCCAATCCATTCAAAGTCTCATTCAGTTACAAAATCCAATAACATCACTCGATAAAAAAAAACAATAATAATAATAATAATAAATAAGTGGTAGATTTAGATCAATCACACTCAACCACATTCACATCACCATCAATCGAACCAGACCCGCACCGACGCCACGTCCCCAACCCAACCCCCACCACCCCCACCACTCCCCACCCCCGATCCTACGGGGGCAAACCAATATCGCGTCGCGTCGCGCCGGCCATATTCACTTCCGATCCAGCCTGCCTACGCGACACGACGCGACACCGGTCCACCCCCACAGGACCGAGGACAAAAAATGACGAGGGTAGCAGAAGCCAGGCTAGGGACGCAGCATCGGCACAAGTCCAACTCGATCGACAGTGATGCGAATGCAACCGAATACGACTGATCCAAATCCACCAAATAAGATATAAAATTATTTTAAAATATAATATATATACATGCATACATATATATACGCACATACAATACATTCATACACACTATACACATATATAAATACGATACTGATACTTTACATTTAATTTTTGTACTCAACGAAAGACAAATAATTCGCAAATAAATTAGCAGAGAATCCTATATATAAAGTCTATAAATATAGGCAATATAACCTATAAAACGCGCCGCTTCGCTGTTATACCCGTCCCGTACCGTCGTACCATCGAGAGAGCGAGAGAGAAGCCGCGAGAGAGAAATACCTTAAGCGACGACGCGCGACGTGGAGCGTGAGAGCCGAGCGGCAACCTTTACTGTCATACGCCTAGGCGGCCTTCCTGGGAGGCACGCCGGCCGAACGTACCTAAACTGCAGCACCCCACTGGTACAAATGGGGTAAATGACCCTTCATGCACATCTAGCTGGCAGCTGGCAAGAAACTCAGGAGGCCTTACTTTTTTCTCCCTCTAAGTAACAATGTTACTTTACAGTGTCATAGATCTAATTAAGTAGGTACAAATTATTAAACATAATTAAGTACAATTTGTACGCATCAATAAAATTAATAATAACTAAACTAAATAATTTCAACAATTCATAATAATTGAATGAAAGAATAGTTAATAATAGACTAAAAATACTAATAATAAACACTAGTACAGAGTAGACTTATTTCCATGCATTTTTGTCTGCAACATAGTCATTGATCTTATAATAAGCTTTCGCAATTAACACACGTTTAATGTGCGTTTTGAATTTGTTGTCTGTCAATGCAGTGATGTCGTCAGGTATTTTGTTATAAAAACGAATTGAGTTGCATATAAAAGATTTACTACTTTTGCTAAGTCTGAACATCGGAGCACACAGTTTGTTCCTGTTCCTTGTGTTATATCCGTGAACCTCATTGTTTCTGGTATAAAGGTGTTGATTTTTACGAGCGCACATAATATTTACAAATATGTACAAGGACGGTAAAGTAATGATATCTATATCTTTAAATAATTCCTTCAACGAATCACGTGCTTTTAGCTGATATATAAACCGAACTGCTCTTTTCTGGAGAATGAAAATTCTACTAACGTCTGCTGCCGTTCCCCATAGTAGTAATCCATATGACATAACGCTATGGAAATAAGCAAAATAAACCAGCCTAGCAGTAGACTGATTTGTAATTTTTCTTATATTTTTAACAGCAAAAGCAGCCGAACTGAGCCTCTTTGCCAGACCCTCGATATGAGAACCCCACTGTAATTTAGAGTCTATCCTAATACCAAGAAAAGACGTTTCATTAACAATTTCTAACGTTTCCGAATCTAATTCAATATTTAAATGACTGAGCCATGTATTAGGTGGAGAAAATTTAAGAAATTTAGTTTTATTAGCATTCAGTGCTAAGTTATTAACAGAAAACCATTGTGATACTCTGTTAAGTGTTTCGTTAATTTTTCCTTCTCCAACCTTTGGATCTTTCCTATCTAAAGAAAATATTAAAGAAGTGTCGTCAGCGAATAACGCTATTTCCGACATTTCCTTAACCATGAATGGAAGGTCATTAAGATAAACAAGAAACAGAAAGGGACCGAGAATAGATCCCTGGGGTACCCCCATTTTGACTATCGAACCTCCTGATACTACATTATTTATACCTACTTTCTGACTTCTATTGTGCAGATAAGATTTTATTAATTCTAGTGCATTACCACGAACGCCATATTGAAATAATTTACCAACTAAAGTTGAATGATCAACACAATCAAAGGCTTTAGAGAGGTCGCAGAAAATACCTACTGTATCCTGCGAAGATTCCCAAGTGTCAAGTATGTTTTTGACCAGTTTTGCTCCAGCATCTATAGTTGACCGTCCTTTCGTGAAACCAAACTGATCACAGTGTAAAATTTTATTCATTCTAAAGTGTGCATTCATTTGCGTATAGATTATAGATTCGAAAATTTTACTAAGTGCCGGAAGAACAGAAACCGGTCTATAGTTAGCAGCGTTAAATTTATCACCTGATTTATAAATGGGAGTTACTTTACTATTTTTCATTAAATCTGGAAATGAACCTACTTCGATACATTTATTAAATATTCCTGCTAAAAACGGTGCGATTACTTCTATAATAGGCTCCAAAACTGTCACAGAGAGACCCCATAAATCTTCCGTTCTTTTCTTATTCAAGCTTTTGTACGTTTTTATTATGTCTAAATATGTTATATCTCTAAAATTAAAGATCGGTACTTTTTTCTTAAAATTAAGTTTTAATAAACTTTGTGCTACAGTAGAGGACGATTCTAAATGTCTAGTTGTTTCAATAGGTATATTGGCAAAAAAGGAATCAAAAATGTCAGCAACTTTAAGATTATCTTTAATAAGCTCATCATTCAACTTAAGCAGAAAGCCTGACTCATTTTTACTCACTTTGCCAGTCTCTGAATTAATAATTTTCCAAGTAGTCTTGACTTTATCTTTAGACTTTATAATTTTGTTGCTAATAAATTTAGACTTTGCAATAAAACATACATTTTTAAATATTTTGGAATATCGTCTAACATAATCATGAAAAGCTGGATTAGAATTGAAAGATTTCTTGTCATACAGATCATAAAGAAAATCCCTACTTTTTCTTATTCCCTTCGTAGCCCAGTCACTAAACACTGTCTTTTCCTGTACATTAACTTTTTTTTTTGTATATATTTTGTCAAATTCTTTAGTAATCACACCAAATAATTATTGTAATATTTATTTGGTTCATTAACATTGCAATCAAATAACGAGAGTCTCTCAATAATTTTATCTTTAAATATTGCAGATCTACTGCAAGTTAAGGGCCTATAAGTAATTACTTTATTTTTCGACAATTTTTCCTTGCAAAATAACTCTATCTTTTGAGCTTTATGGTCAGAGGGTACCCCATTTATCAGTTACTTGCTTTTGATTTTACAATTTACAAAAATATTATCAATACATGTCTCTGATTGAGGTGTAATTCGAGTTGGCTCATTGAAAACATAATCTAAGTCATAACATTTTAGCAATGAAATAAAGTTTTCCTTATCCCCAGACTCAGCAAGTAAATCTATGTTAAAATCTCCACATACAACAATGGATTTATTGCAGGCAAATATCTTGTCAAGTAAATTTTCTAATATTCTAATGAAAGACATAAAATTGCCTGAAGGCGGTCGATAAATACATACTATAAGAAAAGCGTCTATCTCTGCACTAGCTATCTCGCAAACGCGTTCAACGGAATAACTTACTATATCTTTTCGTTCTTTACATTTAATGGAGTCTTTGACCAGAATTATGCAACCGCCCCCCATAGCAGAGTTTCTGTTGAACACACTAGCGACTTTACAATTATTTACTGAAAAGCACATAGTTTCAGATTTCAACCAGGTTTCTGTTAAACATAATATGTCCACATTATATTTGTCTAGCATTAATTCAACATGTAATATTTTGCCAGAGAAGCGATTTACATTTTGGTGAACTAAAGTAAAATTATTATTACACTTCTCTTTAGTCAACCTTACATTCCTAAAAAAGAGTTTGCCTCAGTGCCTTTAGTGGTACTACTATTGGTCACTGTCTTGTCATTGCATTATATGTTGATATTATTTGCTAATAGAGTAGCTATATTATGTTTACATCGTCTAGACAGATACATATTATCTTTAGTCAAGAAAAAGTTTTTAATAAATAAATTGCTATCAAATAGCTGGAAGTCACCACTGTGACGACTGATCATGTGATGTAACATGTGATGTAAATTTCAGAATAAAAGTTTGAATAGCTACTGAATATTTCTTACCTTTTATGAAAAAGTTTGAATACTGAAATACCGTGAATTTCCGAACATACTTTAAGGCTATTTGGGAGATTTTGAAATTTCGGAAAATTTTAATAATGAATCAACAAGTTTGGCGTAGAGATAAATATTTTTTAAATAACTTTAGAAAGAGCTATGAGGTAGTTCATTAAAAGAATACTACCAACCCATCTCGTGCCTTGGATGTTGTAAAAGGCGACTAACTGACTGAAGACTGCACATACACCCAACGGCATAGAGAGGCGACGGGCTCAGCACATATGCAGTTGTTATTAGGTGAAACATGGACTATGGCAGAGGACTAATTTTGGGGTCCTCAATGCCTAGTTTCTAACTAACGCTTAGGGGGTAATAGTCGCTAGTTACGTATTTAAATAAACTTCTTTGCCTCGTTGCTATTTAGGAGATAACCTTTTTTTTGTTGTCAAACTAAACATTTTAAGATAACCTATTTAAGAAAATTCTCTTACGAAACAACGCTTTGCAAATTGGCAATCGCTTCATAAATTAGTGTGACTCTGTTAAGGCTTTATCAAAGATTAAAAGCACTCATATTTGGTGAGTTACAAATGCTTTTATTTTAAATTGCTTTGAATAAAAACTTGTGTAGAATAAAATCTAAGGGTCAAGGGTAATCTTCGTAACAACATTTCGTCTTAGTAAGTAAATAAGTCCAAACATTTGGTATGAACCATGAACTTTATCTACACATAACAACAATGTAGTTAAGTAAGTGGTTGACTGTTGTATATAACTTCGAAAAGCGGGTTACAAGTCTAATCTTTCATTAAACCAGTGTGTAACGGTCTAGCTAGTTTGATTGACGCGTACACCCTCACCTGTGAATATAATATTTAACATGAACCAAGCCTTATGCAAACGCAACAAAGTCCACAAGAGAAATGTTTACAAACAGTATGTCATGCATATTATGATTGCGTCATGTCTAGCCGTGATACATCGTTGCTAACTCTGTATCCGTAGCTCGTAGCCACTCGTAGCATAGTTGGCTACGATCCAGGGGTTGACGACCTCGTAGCAACGTGAAAACAGATTTTCTCTCTGATATTATTCATTGTGATTTTTTGAACATTGTTATAGATGAACTAATTTACTGGTTTACTTGAAGTAAATTAAATTAAATAGTGCTTTACATTGTGTATGCTAAATCTATTAATAATAATAAAATGATTTTTAACATACCATGATTGGTAGGGTGTCTTAACTTTTACATACAATTTTACAATAGGTTAAAGGAAGAACGTACTTCTTTTACGAGTGATGATTAAAATAAATGGTTACTAATTTGTTTTAAAGCGGCGTATGGCTACGCATTATTAAACATTCAAATTATCCAGCAAGATATTTAGACAAAAAAGTCTATTAGATACCTATATGTTTGCTGCTTAATAAGCGCCCTACAATTAATTTTACAATACCAAGTGAAAATGTGTATTTCTAATTATTGTTAAATATTGTAAGTCGGCCTTGAAAGTAGTTTAATAATTTAATACCATTTAGTTCTTATGTATGTGTTTTGGGTTAAGGGACATCTCGCCCATGCAAAAACTGATCTGCGGGCCAAATGTCCACTTTTAAAAATGTGCATGGGTAGAATCGCCCGAATCAGTTTGGAAGATCGGGCCAGATGTACACACGGCGTCAGATCAACCTACCCTAAACTGTCAAATTTCTCCAAGGAATATTGTTCCTTAGAACCAAACAATAAAGTTCAAGATTGATTGTAGAAAGGACATTGTTGAAGTTAGCCTAAGAACCAACACAAACATGACATACATGATAATTGTTAGCATATTTTTTACGACAGATAACAGTCGTTAGATTTTGGCGGACACTTTTAGATAAGTAACCAATAATAAAAATAACTTTTTGGACATTAATATTGAGTATCATTTTTTATTATGGGTTGGGTATGGAGAGTTTAGTGCATTCAGCCAGTGAATTAAAAGGTTTGTGACCAAAATATTTATAATATGTACAAACAAACCTAATAATATTATGCATGCATGGCTGACTCGATATACTTAGTGCCAAATAATCCAAGCATCATTAGAATACGATACATCGCATTTTATTCCAAACTGTAAACGTTAGTCGACTTAAGATTCTTTTGCTTTTCCAATGAGGAGAATTTCACTAATCTGCGGTGCTGTGTCACTCACTGACTGACGTTACTGTAGTCTGCTGTACACAGTGTAGTGTATACGGATTTGTCCGTAAAATAATGTCAATGTTCAAACCGGACAATTAATGCACACGGATTTTATACGGAATTTTCAGGAAAATGCTTTTATCATTAACTTTTAATAAGTAGTACCTACTAATAGCTTTTATTATTCCTAAGAAATATTACATTTTATTTGATTCTGCGTAAACTAGCGAGTCTTATTTAATTTTAATAGATTTTTACAGAACTGTACCAGCCGACTGCATAGTAAAAACTATGGCTTTGAGGTTTTCCATTGAGATATTTTCTTGGTCGGCTAATATGAGAATGAGATCCAGAGAGAATTAATGGTTTTATTTAGTGTTAGTGCAAGCAAGACGTAAAACACTTTGTTGTGAATCATTATTGTGTCTGTCTGACATCCATATAGTTTTAATGTGGTTTTGCCGTTATTAATTATCTTATTACTTTCATTGATATAGTTATATATAGTTGTATGTATGTACATACATACCTTAGAGTTTCAACTTAGACCTTAAGATAAAATATTTTTTGTTTGTATATTACATGTCTAACCTGTTTTGTGCATTAAAATAAATAAAAACTTCCCATACGGATTTCATACGGCATTTGGCAGTTATTACGGAAGACTGGCTCTAAGATCTGGCAACACTGGTTTGCAGTTGACGTTTTTTGGCAAATAAAACAAAACAGTGCAACATCACTTTTTAAATTCTCTCAAGAAGTCCGTGCGAGATCTCAGTAAAGTCCCACATCTTTACTGGAACTCAAGAGGTTTGGAGGGAATATCATTTAGCATTAAACGTTCATATTATCATTACATCACTCATCATTATCATCAGTTTAAGTATAATCAATGAACTCTAATAATACGACTGAAGGACTAGTATCCATGGTCAAGAAAAAAAAAAGTTGACGTTCTGGACTTCTTGGCGGGAAAGTAAAGCGTCATGTCTGCAGTTTTGTTTTATTTTCTTTATTTTGTGTTTCGTCGAATATTAATGTGAAATAATGATGGATTATTTAAGTGTTCGTGAACGTGCATAAGTGTTGGCAAATAAAACAAAAGAATGCAACATCACTTCATAAATTCTGTAATTAAACATAACCTCAACTTTTCCTGATATTTAGGTTTTTAGGAGTGTCCGTCAAAAATCTTTGTTTTTACAGTCATTTACTTGCAATTTCGAACCTAGAAAAGAATATTTCATAATTGTTGGTTCTTAGGCTAACAATGTATGGGCGCAGAACATTGTCCTTTGACAGTTTTGGGTAGGTTGATCTGACACCGTGTGAACGTCCTACTAAAAACTAAAGGGAAATTTCGGCCAAATCGTATAATTTTTTAATTAAATCTCTTAAACATGTAAATCTTAGCATCACGTGACAATAAATTATTGTAACAAAGGAGAAATACCAGGGTAACCATCTTAACAAACTTATAAGTAGCTCGTGATTAGCTAATTCTTCAGAATATATTTTTTTTTTATGATAAGCCCGGCAAATGACCCCACTCCACCGATGTTAAGTGGAAATGAAGTCCAGGCGCGAGGACAACTGGTGCAGCGTAAGAGACGTAGCATCAGTCACCCTCACTCTGCCGGCCCACAAAGTGCTTCTTCACGCCTCGTTTGAAGGACCCTATGTTATAGGTAGGAGGGAATACGTGTGCTGGTAGACTATTCCATCTTTTGGAAGTGCGACAAAGAAACGAGTCACCAAATTGCTTTGTGCGTGATGGAATGTTAGAGACTGTAAATTGGTGACTCCGGAGAGCAGCACGCGTACTCCTATGGAGGAAGGGAGAAGGAGCGATGAGGTCAAAGAGTTTTTCAGAGCACTCGCCATGGTATAAACGGTAAAAGACGCTGAGTGACGCAATATCTCTACGCAATTGCAAAGGCTCGAGAGTTTTAGTGACCTCCGCATTGCCGATAATGCGCACAGCGCGGCGCTGCAATCTGTCCAAGGCATCGAGAAGGTATTTTGCAGAGCCGTCCCAAAGGTGAGAGCAATACTCCACGCAAGACCGCACCTGTGTCTTGTACAATAGACACAACTGATCAGGCGTGAAGAATCGCCTTCTTGTTCAGGACACCGAGTTTACGTGAGGCATTTTTAATCACGGTTTCGATGTAGTCCTTTTGGTTCAGATCGCAGCGGATATCCATACCGAGCATGTTAATACTGCTCTGCAGGCTTAGAGATGTACCCTGAAGAGAGGGAAGGGGAAGGAATGGCGACTTTTTCGCTGTGAACGCGCACACCTGTGTTTTCTAGGCATTGAACTCCACCAGATTATCGGAGCCCCATTTAGAAATAAGGTCCAACACCCGATCGAGCTCAATGACAAGATTTGCTCGCTTCATTTCGGTGTCTACCCGCCCAGCCGTTGGGTGACCGTTATATCCCCCATGCACTGTGCTATCATCTGCATAGCAATGAATGTTTCCAAGTGGAAGCATGTCATTGATATGCAGAAGGAACAGCGTGGGGGATAGAACGGAGCCTTGAGGAACACCAGCGTTCACTGACATGAACCGCGAAGCGCATCCATCCGAAAGGACACGGATTCTGCGCTCATGCAGGAAGCTAGCAATCCAGGTACAGAACTGAGCGGGCAAACCGTATGCCGGGAGCTTGGAGAGAAGAGCTTTGTGCCAGACCCGATCAAAAGCCTTGGCTATGTCAGGGCTAACTGCCAGTGACTCGCCTCGCTTGTCAATAGCCTCACCCCAGAGATGTGCGACGTACGCTAGAAGATCACCCGTTGACCGTTTTGGCCGAAACTCACATTGACGATCGTGAATTAGAGAGTGATCTTCTAGGTATCGAATAAGCTTTTTGTTCAATATTCGTTCTAGGATCTTACACAACACTGAAGTTACGGCTATAGGGCGGTAATTAGTCGGATCTGACCGATCTCCTTTTTTAGGGATCGGTTGCACATTAGCTTCTCTCCAAGATTCCGGCACACAACCCGAAGAGAGCGAGAGACGGTACAGACGCGTTAACACAGGGGACAACTCCGCTGCACACATTTTCAGGACTATTGCTGGGATGCCATCAGGACCGTTAGCTTTCCGGACATCGATTGACTGCAGCTCCGCACGGACATCACACTGCCTGATTTTAATATCAGACATTGTGTGGCCACAGTGAAGAATTGAGGGTGGCTGTGCATTACAGTCATCGATCCGGGAGTTAGCCGCAAAGAGTTTGGCCAGGAGATCGACCTTTTCCTGCGGCTTGTGAGCTAAAGTTCCGTCAGGACATCTCAGTGGTGGCAGCGAAGGTTGGCAGAAGTTGGATTGCACGGCTTTGGCCAGGCGCCAGTAGCTACGGCTGCCCGTAGGATGCGTCAGGAGTTCTTGGCCTACTCGTGCAACGCGCTGGGCATCCGCTCTAATGTAGGCCCTCTTACACGACTTGGTGGCATTATTATAGGCTGCTTTTAGCGAGCGAGTTTCGGGATCCCCATGAGCTTTACCTCTGATCCAAGAGCGGTATGCCGTCTGTTTATTAGTACAATTTATTATTTATTTAGGTATAGTTTGAGTCTTAATATTGAACTAGTTTACAAATTACAGTTTTTCTATGCAGTGGTCCCACGCTTACTTCTTGGCCACTTATTCTTTTAAACTATCGTTATTTGAGTGTTCGTTAATTTAGTGTTTTTTTTGTTTTACTGATAAATCCTTGAGAACAAAATAATAGGGAAGGGCTATTGATTAGCACTAATCAATAGCTGAGCCTTCAGTTTTATCCCCACTTCTCTAAACATTTTTTTTATATTGTGGGTAAAAATACTAATATTTTACTCAATCTACCTTCAAATGAAAAGTAAATAAAATATATTTAATTTTTGGTGGTAGATTGAAATAATATTTTGTTGTCAGCATTCTGTCAATAGGTGGTTATTACTTATTAGTTAACAATAAATACAATAACGTCCGCCAGTAATATTTACCATTTGATTTCGTGGTTCGTATGGACATAATCAATTCCTACGTTCTTTTTCCTGGTTAAATACACTATTCATCGCACTACAAGGTAAGTCCGTTGAGTAACGTTAGTAAATAAAATTTTATTGTATTGCATTTATTGTTAACTAATAAGTAATAACCACCTAATGACAGAATGCCGACAACAACATATTATTTCAATCTACCACCAATAATTAAATATATTTTATTTACTTTTCATTTGAGGGTAGATTGAGTAAAATATTTGTATTTTTACCCACAATATAAAAAAAATAATTTGTTTAGAGAGGAGAGAGAGTAGGGATAAAACTGACACAACATGGAGTATATCAGCAAAACCAAAAATAGCAACATTATTAGAAAAGTTGTAAAGGGCCTCGAACTATTATTTTGTTATCAAGGATTTATCAGTAAAACAAAAAAAACACTAAATTAACAAACACTCGAATAGCGATAGTTTTAAAAGAATAAGTGGTCAAGAAATAAGCGTGGGACCACTGCATAGAAAAACTGTACTTTGTAAACTAGTTTAATATTATGTGATTCAAACAGACCCTGGACCACCAGGTCAGCGATCAGAGCTTGCTTGAAATTAGCTGCGCTTCGCAGCGGTTAACTTACTAACTAAAAAAATACTAACCTATATACTATGTACTCACCGAATGATGCGATGGTTGAACCGCCTTGCAGCCTGAAGATAGGACAGGGGGGGAGGGAGGGGAGGAAAGGAAGGTCGCAGGCCAGCTGCCGTGATGCGGTGTGACGCCTGCCTCGTGGAAGCGTGCCTCGCTTGCCGACTCCTCGTAGGTCAGTCCAAATCACACACGCACACATCCGTTACACAGGAGACTCCGATGGCTGTTTGCAAGGCGATTAGTAAGATATAAGCCGATTAACTGATAATTTCACAATCCCACGCGCCGACGCGTGGTGAGTTTCCCAACTAATCACATCGAGTTTACAATAAACGCGAGCGCGTGGTCCTGTCGTCAGGACCTCATACGCAACTAATTCTCGCGGGGTTTTCTAACCGATTTTCGAAGATGTGACGCTATTCTACCGACAGAATTTCACTAGCGTCCCGTAAGCCGACCGTTCCGCCTCTCGTGTTCCGAACAATAAGGTTAAGTGAATTGACATACGACGAATGTCAAATTTACCGACCTGTTTTTTCTCTATGTCCGTCAATTTCGGTAGGCAAAGTACCACACCCGTACGGCCTTAATTTGATTTTAAACATTATGACTCAAACTGTACCTACATAAATTATACATTTTTGTACTAAGAGATTGTGAAGAATTAGCTAATCACGAGCTACTTATAAGTTTGTTAAGATGGTTACCCTGGTATTTCTCTTTTGTTACAATAATTTATTGTCACGTGATGCTAAGATTTACAGGTTTAAGATATTTAATTACAAAATTATACGATTTGGCCGAAATATCCCTTTAGTTTTTAGTAGGAGACATCTGGCCCGATCTTCCAAACTGATTCGGGCGATTCTACCCCTGCACATTTTTAAAAGTGGACATTTGGCCCGCAGATCAGTTTTTGCATGGGCGAGATGTCCCATAAACAATGCGTTTACAGTTTTATCTTTTCTTAAAAAATGCTTACATTAGACTAACGTCAAATTAATAAAACAGTACTTTGTCGTTCGTAGAATTCACAGAAACAGTTGCAATACATTAATTGTATTCAATGTTTGGATTTTAAATTCTATGTTACAATTTTTTATGAAGTTTTTATTTATTTATTATTTTATTATTATTTATTTATTTTTATACTTATTTGAAAAAAACAAGATAATATTGTGCTAAATCAATCAATTTTTTTGATAAATTTTAAAAAATCAAAAAATTTAATTTGATCACCTATCCAGCGACCCGGCATTGCGAAAGTGGCTTAGCGAGCAAGATCGCAAGCCAAACGCGCTAGCCGCTGCGCCATCGTGCTCCTAAATCAATCAATAAAGATTTAAGACTTTGAAATAAGGACTTTAAAACAATTTGCACTCATACTCTAAGTATAAAATAAAAGAAATTAAACAATTTAGTTTTTAAAGTACAAAGCTGGCTCTTTGTTTAATTGTCCATGAATAAACTTTGAGCATTATGGAAATCTTTTAGACACGACACTGACTTTGGTTGTCTGGCGGTTTTCTTACAAAGTTTTCGAATAACGGCAAATCGGGGCGGAAATTGCTTATCCGGCTATTAAATTTTGATAACTTGAAATAACAATAAAAAGTTTTAATGTCATTAAGGGAAACCCTAGGAGTATCTTTAGGGGGAAATCTGTTGCGAAAATTAGCTCAGTAAATTATTTTTTCGTCCTTCGTATCGTCACTTCTCTGAAGAGTTCGGCATTCGTGTGACTTGATCACGATCAGCCAATATAAAGCCAAAGTCAAAATATTTGTTCAATGTAAACCTTTACAGGCACTACTAATAACAGACGTCAATACCAATAAAAAAACAGTTAACTAACTTGTAGTTAAGACTTAAAAACTAATCTAACGAACTTTAGTCTATAAACGTCCTACTACTGAGAACAGGCCTCAAATTCAAATCAAATATTTATTACCTACTTCCAAAGGTTGGACAAGGTTTTAACAACTATTGGTAGATACTTAGACCTTAACAGCTTTAACAGCATACGTATGGGGAGATCCGGCCATATCCACCACGCTGACCCAATGCAGGTTGGTGGTAAGTGACCTGAGGGCATACTGGCTCTTAGGGCAGTATTACTTTAATCTTACTACTAGCGACCCGAACGAGCCTTCTACAAAAAATCGACAAATTATAAAAAAAACCATTGTTCTTCATCAATCTTTCTATTAGTATAAACCGCTTAAAATCTGTTGCGTGCGGAAATTAAATAGTAAAATAAAATAAATACTCGTAATGCTCTAAGAGATGACAGTAAGGCCCCCCTGATGGTAAGTGACGATAAGTCCGCCATAGAGGCACTAACTCTCTAAGGCGCTGCGCAAACGTGTTGCCGACCTATAATATCAAGGAAACCGAAAAGATGCTATCCTAAAGCGGCGAACAGATCTAGTCGCCGCCGCGCCGGCCGGTCGCCTGTTACCGACACGACACACCATTGCAAACCATAGCTGCTATGTCATGTAGCTGTCACAGCGCTGTACATTTGTAAGTTTGATAATGTGGCTTGAGCCGGCAACTGACGACTTTTAGATGCTAGTCGCCTACATCGAACAATTTCCGATTCGCGATCGCTATGTGGTGGTAGCGACTGGATTCAAAAATTGTCTGCGCGGTTAGTGGTGGTATAAAATCTCATATTGATTGTATGAAAATAAAATATACACTGGTAGCCAGTATCCAACACCAGCCTCTAAGAGTATCCTCGTTTGCCTTTCTCTAACTGTCGCAGTGCCTTATCTCTACTGTCGGAAAATCTGAACAAAGGATTGTTACGGTTCGTCTTGCTAGCCCGTCGACAGCCTAAAGCCTTGTTTGCAGTAGTCGAATACATTGCTTCGCTAGTTTGTTTATTTTAAAATTATTTTTAAATATGCAAAGTAGCAATGTACTTCTACTCGAACTAAAATACTGAGACAATCAGCCTTATTTTTGTGCCAATTAAAATGTTGTATATCCTACTAATATTATTAATTCAAACGTTTGTTTTTGTTTTATTGTTTATTTATTTTAAATTCACAGAAGAAAGAATATAAAAAAGTTTATTCAGCTAAAACGTAAAAAAAAACATAAAATACAAAAATAACATTTATTGCTTCATCTCTAGCGCCGCTAAAGCACAGCTAAAGCTGCGCCGATGTTTTTAGATTCAGCCGTTTTATTAGATGACGCTTGCTAAGCATTTGTATTTGAACTTTTTATACAGATAATAAAACAGAATAGAGTAAAATAATTACAGGTAAAGTATTTCCAAGATTAATACCATTTTTATTACCAAGTAATCTGGTCCTACTTTGCTCTGGGTGGTAAAAATGCTCCACCTCCGAAAAATATTTTAATCTGATTTTGCGTACTGATATTTTATTATTTAGTAGAATTTCTTGATCTAGCAACAAAGTCAGCCATTCATATTTTCTGTGAGTGGGAGAATTGAATCGCTCTACAAGGTGAAAATTTGAAAGTGAGTAAAATCTATTTTGCATCTCCTAAACTTGTAATGAAAACAAAATGTGATTTTTAATCTGATCTCTCATAAATAAAGATAATTTTATTACACATCTGCTTTCTATTACCCTGTCCTATCGGAGCAAAGTAAAATGACAAAATATAACTATTCTCCATTTAAAAATTAAATGACAGACTTGTGAAGAGAAATTACGGAGCAATGTTACCTCCTCCATAAGAACTACGTTGCTCCAAAAGAAATAAAAAAATTAAAATAGTTGGTCATTAAATATAATAATATACTTAATGTCAGGTTAAACTTTAATAGTACTATTATAAACACAATACATCACATTACTGATTTAAACAAGATTTAATAAGAAGTGAAATAAAAAAATAATTGGAGCAAATTTTAGTGCAAAGTTATGTGTTTTTTCCATATCTTTATGAAGCGGTTTTCCAACAACTTTAACGTTGACTTGATTTCAATGTTCGAGAGCCTATTCCCAGTAGTTACAGTAATAGGATATACTTTACTTATTATTATTCTGTTATTTAATATAGCAATAAAAAATTAATGTCCCCTATTCAAACCCACCAGACCGTCTAGAAAATCCATAGACCCACCTACATCATTCGAAATCGAGTTTGTTCACGCCAATTGTATTCAAATGGGAATGATTGATTTCATGTCATCACAGCAGTTGAGTTTGGAGTGGCATCACCCCGGCAAATGTGTGTGGGCAAACATTGGCGGCAAACACCTTGTATAGCAAACATGTCACGCGCTGTACGCTGATCTTGGGACACTTCGACCTTTCAAGGTCAAGGCCAAGGTCGAGTTGGCTTTTTACTGTATACACTTTCTCCTTTGTTAAAGGAACAAACTTAAAGAAGATTATGAGTACGTATATTAATGTATCTAAATCTAGTTACACTCGAACTCATAATTTTGGGCACGTCTCCGCCCTGAGACCTTTCTAACGATACCCCAACCACATTTTTTTATCCTCTTCGGTAAGCACTTGGCTTTCATCTCACCTGATGGTAAGTGAAGATAAGGCCGTAGGTAGAAGCGCGCTTCACCCGGAATCCTCAACCACTGAGGAACTGGCTATCTTATCACCAAACTGTCAAAATACAACAATGCTATTAATATGTAGTAGACTTAATAAGCCCTACCACCAAACAAACCAAGTATACAAAGATGTACTCCCTGCTGAGAATCGAACCCGGGACCTCTGGGTCTTAGATCGCTGGCTTAGCCACTAGACCATAGATGCGGTTAAAACTTTTTTATCATGTCGCCTCGTTCCGTTATGAATCCGACAAAAGTCGTCCTAGATCAATAATATTTAAGACTAGCGGCCGCTCGCGGTTTCACCCGCGTGGTTCCGTTCCCGTGAGAATATCGAGATAAAAAGTATTCTATGTGTTAATCCAGGTTATAAACTATATGTATGCCGAATTTCATCCAAATCCATTCAGAAGTTTTTACGTGAAATAGTAACAGACATCCATCCATACATACAAACTTTCACGTTTGTAATATTAGTAGGATACATAAGGCTCGCCCGCGACATTGTCCACGTGATCACCCCGCGCCCCGTGACATATTTCCAAAAATTTTCTTTACCAACCTTTTCCTGTGAGTTACGTTCGTAACAAAAACTCAGAATAATAAACAAATTATATAAAAATAATATATAAAATATAAATAATTATAACTAAAGCATAGAAGGAGTGCTATGACATTTGAGCGTGCACTACGTTTGGTCACCATTCGAATTACATTTTTAAAGGTCGCTTTTGAATTCGGTATCATAAATGGCGACCGGGTATCCAATTTTTGACGTGACAACGTCTTAAATTAGGTTGCGGCTGGGAGTCACTTATGAAAAAGTGTAACGCTCGGTAACGTTACGATGAGTCACCGAACGAGAGAGAGGCCATGAGAGCGAGTGAGAGGCACGCGTCCCTTCCACTCGGGCATGGTTAGCCCGCCTAAGATTTTGTTAATATGAAATTCAGTGCGAGATTCTTTGTATAAATTAATGTTTTAAATATAATTCTTTGTATAAATAAATGTTTTAAATTGTTACTATTATTTCATCCTTCTTCCTACTATACGAATGAATATTCACATTAAAATTATTTTACCACTCAAAGTCGTTGTCACGTAAAACTTTCGCCCGTATACCGACTTTACAGGCAACCAATTTTTTTTCGCTTTACGTTTGACGTTATAAGCAACTTATTTTGTCTTTTTTCTTTCAATGTTTATAGCCCATTTGAAAAAATAGGACAACTATATACGAGCCTCATTTGGACTCCTTCTATGCTTAGTTATTATTCTATGAACAAAAAGTAACAAAAAGACTTCAGAGACGTCAATTAAGTCTCTTGCTGTCACTTTCTTTTGTATAACACTAAATAGAGAACAAACGATATTTCAATTCAAATAGCCGTTGTCAAGTGATGCCCGAACATGCAATCATGCCAATTGATTTTTGTTTACATAGACTTTCTTAGTGTTTTTACAACTTAAAACCTAAAGGTACGTATAGTTTCTTAAAATTAAGTATACTAACCGCTTTTCGCCTTGTTAATTCCTTAATGGTATTTATATCGAATTAGTTGTTATGGTAAAAATTCAAAATCATTTATTCAATTTAGTCTACAATAATTGAGCACTTGTGAGTGTCGCTATGTTATCGGTTAGTAAGCCTAACTACTGAGAACAACCGGCAAGAAACTCAGCAAGGGCATTTATTTTCTCCCTTTCTTTTACAGCGTCAATACAAATACAAATTGGAAAATTCCTTTTCTATCATTGAAGGACATTTTCAATTACAAGATAAAAATTCACAGATCTCGTGCTCTACACGACTTGAAAGGGCATTGAAAATGAACCTAGCTATTATAGATTATTAATGAAAAGAAAGTGCTTTATAGACTATGCTAAGGCGTTCGACTGTGTGCAGTGGAGTACGATGTTTGATGTGCTTGTAGAGATGGGCGTGCCATAACACCTAACTTTCCTGATACAGAATCTGTAGCTCAATGGCTCAAGCTTCAAGAAATTGTAAAACCAGATGTCCAAAGCTTTTCACACAGAACGAGGCGTGCGCCAAGGCTGCATTCTGTCACCAAAGTTGTTTAACCTGTACCGCGAATACATCATGCTCAGAGCTCTAGAGCACTGGGACGTCGGTGTTGCAGTAGGTGATCGAAGGATCAGCAATCTAAGATACGCAGACGATACGACAATAGTAGCGTCAAGCGAAGTGGAAATGGCAACCTTTCTAAAGAAAATTGAGGATGAGAGTGCCAAACTCGGTCTTAAGATCAATCATTCGAAAACCAAAATAATGGTGGTAGACAGAGCAAAGTTACTTCCTGCAACCGACGCACTCTACAGGTATGAAAAGGTCAGCCAGTTTATGTATCTTGGGTCGTTGATAACTTGTGACGGTGGCTGCACTGAGGAAATACGTCGTAGGGCCGGTATGGCCAAAAGTGCTATGACTAACCTATATAAAATCTGGAGGAACCGTGGTATTCTTCGTGCTACAAAAGTGCGCTTGGTTCGGGCTCTGGTGTTCTCCATATTTCTGTACGGTGCCGAAACCTGGAGCTTGAGAAGCTGCGATAGCAGTAAGATAAATGCATTCGAGATGTGGTGCTGGCGAAAGTTGCTACTTGTACCTTGGACTGCGATGCGAACTAACGTATCCATATTGAAAGAGCTCAACATCAAGACGCGGCTCTCTTCAGTGTGCCGGAAAAGAGCCCTTAGCTTCTACGGACATATAGTGCGGTCCTCAAAGCACAGTCTAGAGAACGAAGTTATTTTTGGGCAAATGGATGGCAGACGAGCTCAGGGAAGGGCACCTACAAGATGGTCTGTCGCAATTAAGAAGGCGGTGGGCGGCAGCATGCACCGCGCGCTCCACGCAGCATACAACCGCACTGAGTGGGGACTTATCTGTGGTCGCGATCCTCAGCAGTGAGGGAACGACGGAGAAGAATAATTAAAAGATAAATATATGTTTTCAAAAAAACTTATCGACTTTTCCAAAATTTGTTTATACTATCCTAAAGCCCTTAATTTTCCGCGTCTATTAAGTCCTAATTGATCTTCGTATCTCAAAGCTGCGAAGTTCCACAGGGCTATGACGCCCGAGTGACACCCGTACGGCGACGCTCCACGCGCCGCTAAGGGGGAGCATACCGCCCCCCCTATCACTCCCACAAAAAAGTATAAGACACAAATGTTCCCAGTCTCAATATCTCTAGGCGTCTCTCTCAGTTTTTCGATTGTCGATCTCGTTCACGAGATATCGAAAATATTCCGAGAGAAGGTGTTAAAAAATCAAGGTATTTTTAGTTTTTTTTCAATTTTCGAAAAAAAATTTGGAATTTTAGAAAAAAAAATTTCTATATCTGAAAGCCATTCAAATTCTGCGTCTTTTGAATTCTTATAGGTCTTCATAGCTATAAACCACTATATACCACGGGGCAAACACACTTTCAGCGAAAATGGGGCCCTACCGGAGCGATCAAAAAACATTTTCAATGTTAAAAACATTTAATACAACCATATTTTATAGACGTAACGACCTGATGAACATGCCACCACCGCAGACCTGTCATGCTCTCTCAAAGTGTGAGAGAGCATGACACTCGAGCAACTCCAATGAAAGCAAGAAAGCATTAAGACTACGTTATACGCACCATACATTTTGAGTAGGTATTTATTATTATTATCTATTGTCTGTAAGGCACTGCTTATAAAGGCGTACCAGCCTTTATACCAGCGTAAAATTAATTAATTACAAAGAAAATGGACTAAGAATATATAAGGTGACTGCTAGAAACCGCAAGAAACTTTAAGGGCTGGTCAGGTCAAGTGTTTTATACATGACAAAAATGATCTCATTGTTGTTCCACCGCTGACAATGAAGAGAAGCGAGTCGAGCTAGAACTAGAAAGAAACGAATTGGCGAGCAGCGGAAAGCGATTGTGTAGTTCCGATAGTTTTGTCGCTGGGCTTTAAGCGAGTGTACGAGTGAGACGGGCGATTACTCGCGGCCGAGCCGAGCGTACAGCAGTGCGATTCTCTAAATTAAAGCCTTGGTAGTAGCGGCTGCCGCAGCGCTGAGAATGTGCTCTGTCTCTTTCATGTTCATGGAATTGGAAAGAGACAGCAGAACACAGCCATGCGCGCAGCGTCTATGTGTCACTCAGAGAATTGCATAGGCAGTCCTCTTGGCGGGAAATGACCGCTGCCGCTGGTTGGTCTCTCGGCGTGAGTTCTCGCTGAGTGAGTATCGTTAAGCGAGAATTATCTTTGGTAGCTCCTGTCAAGTCCTGTCACTCATCCTGTCAAATCCTGTCACTCAGCGAAAAACTAGTGGAGCGAGTCCTCGCCCGCAGTGTGAACAGTCAGCGATCAACTATTTATAAATGCATCTCTTTTGTTTACACGGAATGTATATCTATTGTACGATTCTTAAGCGAAAAAATATCCGATAGTTAGTCGTTTACTCGCCGTTGGTGGGGCAACTGCCTTACGTAGGTACAATTATCGCCCAGCTGCAGCTGACAGTAACGGGTCAACAGACAGTCGGCCGGCCCGCGTTGCCCACGCATTGTAAATAAATAATTGTTATTTTTAATTGATATTCATTTTATTTATCTGTGGAAAATTAAGAAAAGAGAGTAATGATTTTGATCAATTTATATTCATAAAAACCAGATTAATTGGCAGACAGTAATAATATACACACATTTAGTGTTAATTATAATTACAGTAATATCTATTTATTCAAATAATTAGCCATTTGGCATTTTACATAATGAAAATTGGTACGTACTACTATTTCTTGTAACATACACAGTTACGTAGTAAAATACATAATTTAGTTACACCATCATAGCATACCTCAATACTATGTCCACAATCAGAGCTCCGTCATGCTCCGCAGTTGAGTACAGAATGCCCGGAAGGCGCTAGCGTATTACCTTTTATACTGAAGCACAAACAAGTCGCTAATGACGCATGGCGTGGGGAGCGTGGCAATGGGCAAGCACGTGTTTTCTTATTCGTATTAATTACTGCGATGAATTTGCTTTCTTCAAACATTTGTTTTTAATGCTTACAATAATAGTAATCTACATTTAAATGCCAATCTCCCACACGGCCATTCTGACGAGCAGCAGGTCACCGGCTCGCGAATAATGTAAATAATAAACATCAGATTTTGTTTAGACAGCAACAAAAAAATAAAATAAAAACTATCTTATAGGCCCTCAGTCTTAAATATGAGACAAAAACATTTATATTCCATACAATATTATACTTATAACGTAAATAGTCGTAAACATACATTTTTTAAATGTTTACATTATTTTTCTCTTTATTATCTGTACATCTTTTAAGAAAAAATCTCTTGCTTGTAAAAAATTGAAAAAGCGAAAAGCATAATACGCACTTACCTCGCATACTACCAAAGGAAATGCGCAACCAAACAATTCGCATTTTTAGTAAAATATAAACTAAACTCAAAATCTTGATATCAGAAATATCGACTTTGAAAAGCAAAGTTTACTTTAAAAACATGAATAAAAAAAACTTAGTGTCTTATCAAACCTCTTACAATTTACATCCTAAGAGATCTGAATGAAAATATTTTACAATTTTTAAAGATTACCTGAGGTAAACACAGTTTTTTTTTCAACGCCTCGATTAACGCAAATAATGAGCGATTTTCCGAGATCAAAAAAAAAAAGGAATTGGTTCGTAAATGACTTCATAGATGGCGCTTAGCATTGATTAGTATGGCGCTTGGTAAAAGGCGGGTTCATGCGGAGCACGTGTATGGCTGCGTAATATTTATTATATTCCAAAATAGAAATAGGTTCTGGATGTCCTGAATATAAATAGGTAAGTAAATACTATTTTTTTATTCTTTTGGTAGACAAGTAAAAGTGTAGAATTTATTACAGCCCATAAGTAGCCCAGCTTTCATAAAACGACATCTATCGAGTGTTTTTGAACTAATTTTTACTTTTTAATTTGGGCTGTCAGAAAATTGCCCATTAAATATAACGAATCGGGGCCCAAGCTATCGGTAGCTATAATTATTATTTAAACATGTGTGTTTGTGTCTGCGCGCGCGCATGTGTGTTTGTCGTATCATTCAAATAAATATTAGTTTTATTAACAATTTATATCAATGATCACATAAATAGCCTCGGTAGTAAGCCATCGAGTGGCGCGACTAAATCATGAGTCACAAAAGTGACAAGGCCTCTGTATAAAGCAATCGAGTGGCGCAGCCAAAAATAAATGATCACATAGTAGCCTCGGTATAAAGCCATAATGTGGCGCGGCAAAATAAAAGTGATCGCATAAGAAGCCTCGGTAAAAAGCCATAACATGGCGCGGCAAAATAAAAATGATCACATACACACATCAAAAGTGTCTAGGGATCAAGCATTTTTATGCGGATTTCTTGAGATTGAGATGTGGCTTTGTAATAAATTTATGATTTTATAAATTTATATGGATCCTTTTTGGTGCATTTCATAATTTGAAACAGGAACTTTCAATAAATTTCTAGTAAAAGATGAAAATCAGCTGTCAATATTTTCCCTATAAAAACATACAACGCATTGAAGACATTATTAGTGCTACTGTTTCCCTACTACTGATTAAAACCAACGTTATTATGGAGCGGCGACGTCATTTAAGCAGGGAAGAAATGCTCAGAGCCGTGGGAATGATAGAAGCTGGTTCCCGGCAAAGTACTGTGGCTTTTGCTCTGAATACAAGTCAGAGTGTTATCAGTCGACTTTGGACACGTTACCGAAGCACTGGTACCGTGGCTGAGCGCCATGGAGGACGGTATAGCTGCACCACACGGAGACAAGACCGATACATTCAAATCACAACTCGAAGAGCTCCAACAATAACCGCCATGATGTTAGCCGTGAGGCTTCATCACTCTTCAGGGAACTTAATTAGCGACCAAACAGTCAGAAACCGCTTGCATGAAGTGAACCTTCATTCCCGAAGACCGCTAAGGGTACCACCTATAGCAATGCACAATCGTAGGATTCGATATCAATGGGCTCTTGAACACAGAAATTGGGCAGAAGAACAATGGCGTTTCGTGTGCTTTTCTGATGAGTCTAGTTTTGGTATGGGACCGGATACAAGACGTATACGACACTGGAGAACCCCTGGACGCCAACAGCGATTTAAATCCTGCCAGGAAGTCCATCCTTATAGTGGTGGAACCATCATGGTATGGGCGGGTATTTGGATCGGCGGAAGAACTGAGTTGATTTGGATCAGAGGCAACCTCAACGCTCAAATTTATGCTGAGACGATTGTATCAGACGTCATCGTTCCTCTACAAGTGCAAATCGGTCCCTTATTTCAGTTAATGCATGATAATGCACGACCGCACACCGCAAGAGTTGTAAGACAGACTCTCGCCGCAGCTAACATCAATGTCATGCCCTGGCCTGCTCAGTCGCCAGACTTGAACCCGATTGAGCATGCATGGGATATGCTACAGAGAAGAGCTCTGCCGAATATGGAGGGTATCCAGTCGCAAGAAGACCTTTTTTTGTTGTTGCAACGAACATGGGCGGCCATTCCACAGCGTGATTTGGATGAACTCATTTTGAGTATGCCAAACCGATGTTCTTGTGTTGTTAGTGTTCGCGGTAGAAACAAGGATTATTAATTGTTTAAGTTACCCAATAAAATTTTAAAGAAAACTGTTATTTCAGTCTTTTTTTCGACCTTTAATGTAAGTGGTTCAAATGTCAAAAATCCCTTTATTAGGAAAATGGCAAATTTCTTTATTAATGCAAAGGTGACTTGGTTTATCGTTACTGTAGACAAACGAAAACACTTTATTTGATGAATCCTTAAAGAAAATTTTAATTAATATCAATCAGGAGAAAAGTTATTGCAAAAATATATGTTGATCCCTAGACACTTTTGAGGTGTGTCGGTGACCTCGGTAAAAAGCCATCATGTGGCGCGGTCAAATTAAAGTGATCTCTAGCCTCGGTAAAAGCCACAATTTGGCGCGGCAAACTAAAAGTCCTTATTGCTCAATGTACAGCAAAACATCTGGCCAGGAGTTCACAGTAGGTAGATAAAGAAATAAAAACACAGAAATATCAAAAAAATATTTTTGCTTTTCTAATGAAAACAAAGAATATGACTTTATAAGATATCTTAAGATATCAGACAGCTCAGTACCTCTTTCAGATGAAAATGCCTTAAATGATAATGGGAACATTATGTTCCAGCATTTTGTATTGTCACAGTATACCCGTCGTGACTTTAACAGATCCCTAATCCAGTCAACGAAAAGGTATGCTTAATATCGTCCCATTAGAAGAATAATGTTTTATCATCATGTATCAAAAGTAGTTTTATTACACATTCGTATTCAAATTAACCTAAGCTATCGATTGATATTTTTTTTGTAAATATTAAGTAAATATTTTAAAAGTTACAGCAATTTAATAAAGTTTTATTTGCATCGACTACCTAGAATAATGTCGCGCCATCACTTAAATGCCTATTCTACGAACTGCTCGGCCGCGCGGACTCGCACGCTCAGCGTAGTTTCAGTACAAGCTGCATTCTTTGACAAAGTGGCCGCGTCAGTGCTCGTGATTATGGATCCCGATATCGGCGATCGTAAAGGTAAGGCAATGATTTAATTTTTGTTCTTATAGGTACATAATGTATAAAATGTAAATTTTTTGTATCTTTTATATAAATAAAAGACGATTTATTAAGTAAACTGTGACTTACAAAAACGACAAATGCCTCAATATGTGATTTAAGTAATATTTGTTTATGTTTGACTTGATGTTTTGATATGTTCTGATCACTTCAATAAAAAGCTTTAATTTCTATAGTCAACTATTCCATATTTTATAAAAATACATCGAAATTTGGTAACTTTGCCAAAACAGTAGTCACTATCACATAAAACATTCTTTTGCCAAGTTTTATAGAAACATTTTAATACAATTAAAATAAAAAAATAACATTCATCACTAATGATTAGCACAATATAATACATTTTAAGTTGTAAATTTGGATTTTAAAGTTTTTCGTGTTTTTTCTTATCTTAAAACATTTTACGTCGGATAATAAGGTTAATTCTTCGTCCTCATGCACACATGAAACATTGCTCTTCGTTGCGATTCTTTAGAAGACAATCTTTCTGAACTGATACTAAATAAACAACGGTTAAAAACATAATTATTAAAACATAGGTATTTTTTACTAACTTATTTGGACTGAATTCAAGTTAGGCAATTTTTGGGAACATTGCGTTAGAAAACAATGAAAATTGATAATACATAAACATAAAAAACTAATATACCTCGGTAGCCGACTGACTAAGCGCTCAGCTCGAGAACCGTAGGTCCAGGGTTCAATTCCCAGGTAGGGCAAAGTGTGTTTCGAATTATTCGATGAGAGTATCAGACGTATGAGGTTGTTTGTGTGTTTCGCGTCGGGCGTGCGGTGCGCGCGCGGCGTCACATAGGATCAAGATCAAGCTTTTATCATGTATTCGTTCAGTGCAGAACTGCAGAGTAGTATCATCATCATCAGCCAATAAACGTCCTACTGCTGGGCACAGGCCTCCCACGTGAACAACAGCACGTGGGGATATTGGGCTATAATAACCCACCACGCTGGCTCAATGTGGGTTAATGGGTTTTAACGACTGCCATCTTACGACAACAACCTGGACCAAATTCTTAACGTGCCTTCCGAAGCACGGAAGAGATCGAGATGTTTTTGATTGGTCACCCAATTGCGAAAGTTGCTTAGCGGGCAAGATCGCAAGCCGAACCTGCTAGCCACTGCGCCATCGAGCTCCTCGGAGAGTAGCATACGGTGTTGTTCTGGCTGGGCAAGCAACGCAGTCATTTAAAGTGAAACGTTCAAAGGTTAAACCTTGGATGGGTGACCAAAAAAATTGTTGTATTTCTAGTTGTTCCGCTCTTTTGTCAAGGCAAATTAAACAAGCCCAAATACGGCGGGATTATCTTGTTTTATTGCAGAGTTCCTATGATCACCTTCCAACAGCATCATCACACCAGCTTTGTAGTATTATATTATTGTATTGTTATCAAAGTTACGTAGGTATGCTGAATTCCAGCCTGATCGGTTCACGGGAAGTGGTTTAAATCTTTCTTGCAAGAATCCTCCTAAACACACTTTACACACATTGTAAATAAAAAATAAAACATTTTAACAACATTATGATGATCCTGGCATTTGCGTAGAATATTGTTACATATACATATGGATCGTGATCGCTTTTGTCAAATAATGTTTTATATTCCTATGTAACAACCATGGACCGGACTAATCTTGGTAGTATAATGTTTTATGTACGCATACGACCCATTATCTTTTTTCAGGAGTGTTTTTTGAAATAAACAAGGATAAAGCTTAACACGATATTGTCTTCCTTGCATACTGTGAAAATTTCAAGCGGCTAGTGCATGTCTTAGCCGAGTATTGAGCAAATATATGCGCGCAAAACTTTAACAGGCTCTACTGAAAAGTTGATGTTTTGCAGATGTAACGTTATTCTTCTAATGGGACGATATATTTGTTATTTGGGTTTGGCGGCATTATAATGTCCAAACTAAAGTACCCTTAAATCAACCGAGACGCAAAACCAATTCCTTTAGCAAAATAATTAGGTACTTACTTAAGGAATTATAGTTATATTAAGCGTCTCACAACAACCCACTGCAACTAAATTATTTAGAGGGTCATTTATTAATGAGCTTTGATCATCTAAACACCAGATACACAACCAGCGCTCTCAAAGTGTCGCCTCGAACTAACTCTCCGACCAAGAGGGAGCATTGGATTGCTATCAGTTATTATTTTTAAGAATTTAAAATATCTTCGTCTAAATCCGGTACCTTTTTTTGTGATGACAGGTCTGAGTATCAAAACTAGTTGTGATTAATCGAAAACGAAATTGTGTAGAATAATTGACACCTTTTCGAACGCATTTTATATGCGATTGTGCATCTGGTACGCAGATGACCGAAGTCAATAAGGTAACGAATAATAATCGTGTTTACCACTGACTTGGCATAAATTTGTGCGGTTAACAACAAATTAGAAGAAGTTGATTTCAGTTCGCTATTTAACACAAACGACAACAAAGGATTACTATCCTATTAGTTATCGTAAACCAGACAACATTCAATCGTTAGTAACAGATTTAAGGTCTTCTCACAGTCTATGCGAATATTAACTTATTGGACCCATCAACACATGAATAAAGAAATTACTCATGTCATCATGTGCTATTAATGCGCGACCCAGGAGTGACAGGTGCAGCTGTGCAACAACTAGGCGCGCTGGTATAAACAGATTGGTCAGTCTTTGCGACATGCGAGTTCGTATTGAAGCGGGTAGGTTGGAATCAATTTTCCTAACATACAATAATACGTATAAAGTCTTTTAGACCTTTAACAGTTTTTTATTGTCATAATGCAGCCATGAAATAAGCATATCTTTCAACAAAGGCGTAGTATTTTAAGAACATTTACTTCCCCCTACCAAAGTATTCCAAATCATATCATCGGAACCTCTTTAGCTTTATACGGGAGACGATAAAATTTTTAATAAAATAAATAATTTAAAGTAACTTTCTCACTCACACTATTATCTAGTCTAGCTCAAGTAAAGTTTCTTTTCTGAAACCTGTTTTTGATGGTTAAACTAGATAACAGATAAACATATGTGTACCTACATAGAAACACCCAGATCAAAAATCAATATAGAAAGACTGTTATTCCTTAATGGAACAACCAGTTGTTGGACCAGGGACCTCAAAGATGGCGACGCCAGAACTAGCGTGTTTACCACTCGACCACGGATGTCGTCATACTTAACTTCTGACTACTTAATGATTTAAATTTTAAAATCAATATTTTAACCAATCAATGTATTTATATGATATAATGTTTACTAGAAAAAAAAACAACCAGACTCAGTAAAGCTCAAACAGGACTCGAACCCGTGATCTTTGGATTGCTGGTCCACTGCTCTAAACATTTTATCATATTTATCTATATAGCATTGTAAATGTAAATAATTTCCATAAGACATTGTATTTATATTTGAAAGTGGAAAGGAAAATTTGTCAAAATAAAATCATTAATTTATCACTGATTTGTTATTTGAATATAAATCCTCAAGTAATATCTGATTAATTCGAATGTTATGCCAATTTTCTGTCTTGCTGTTAAGGCTAGACAATTCAATAGGAGGCAACTTTTAAAGTTGCATGTCATTGGGCTGATATGTTGAGTCTAAAGATAGCTGGTGGTATTACAAATTATCCATTATTATATCAAACTGACTACGCATCATATCTATACGTTCAGACTGTGACATAAAATATTAACTTTTAATGCAAAATTCAAAATAACTAATGAAAGATTGAATAACTTACTCATACTAGAAAGTGTCATGAAATTATGTAGAATTGACATAAGGCACTTTAGTCAATACCACGGAGGTAACTAGACAATTTTAAATTCGTGTAAAATTGCAGGCTGTACAGTACAGGTACGAGTAGTATAATAACTTGAAGTAACAAATTATAACTTTCATTAGTACTTTGTTACTGTAAATGTCCTAACATATTGTTGTTAATTGTTCGGCTTGATCCCTGCCGCTAATTTCCTTCACCGCACTACACGCAATCGACTGTCATTCCATCCATATCACCTTGATGGATGGCGGTCTACTACTGTGCGATTTTCAAGAAATTTCTTGCCTCGAACTACAGTGTTGTGGAACCAGCTCTCGGTGGCGGTATTTCCGGACCGTTACGACTTAGGGATCTTCAAGAAACGAGCCTATTCCTTCCTTAAAGGCCGGCAACGCGCCTGCGATTCCTCTGGCTTTGCGGGTGTCCATGGGCGGCGGTGATTACTTTCCATCAGGTGACCCGCTTGCTCGTTTGCCTCCTTCTGCTATAAAAAAAAAAATTATAATACAATGTAGACAGCATTTCAATCTTAGTCATGTTATGTAATTAGGAACACTGTGATCAGCACACAGCACTGAAATTTGGCATTTATAAAAAATAAAAGCTTTGTTTAACTGAGGTAAGTAATGTTTTAGGTATCAGCCGTAACAAATCGGATTTAATAGAAAATCTGACATACCTTTTACTAAATGAGACTCGGTCACCCTGATACCAACCGTTTCTTTTTGGTAAGTTCCCATTTGTAGGTTGTATACTCTGTTAGGCTAGACACTTTATCGCTTGTATATTCCATAAAAGGAACCTAATCGTCGTAATGCCTGGCCTCATCTGCAAATGTGAATAACATTAGTTTTAAGCTCGTCACAGTTACAAGTAATATTTTTCCATTAAGTTGATCATCATCTATTATATCTAGTGTTCAAAATGGTGACAGAAGATCTGAAGTCAAGTATGGAATTTGACTCGTGTCATCGATACTTTATCTAGCGAATATGAAATTGTTATTTTAAAGACTAAAGGGGGGTTAAAGTTGCTCGCGTCCGTAGGTTTACCCTTGAGACCCTACACGTGATCCCTGGGTGGTGCTAAATGAGTAACACTGACTGAGTGGTAGAGCCACGCTGCGTTGCAGCACGCATTGGGCCGGCTCGCCCGGCGTAATACCACCCTCTCACGAATATTTGGCGTGAAATAACGGCACTTGGTGCTGTTGTGTTTCGTCCGACCAGTGAGGGTTCCGGAGGCCCCTTCCCCCCCCCCCCCCCCTCCTCCCAATTCCTATTCCTTCCTTAAACCTATTCCTCCCATAAAGGCCGGCAACGCATCTGCGATTCCTCTGGTTTTGCGGGTGTCCATGGGCGGCGGTGATTACTTTCCATCACGTGACCCGCCTGCTCGTTTGCCTCCCTCTTTTATAAAAAAAAAAAAAGACTAGTAATGTAAGAGTAATACTTCGTTTTTTATTCTTCATTCAATCATATATCTGTGAAAGCGATCAACTAAACTTCTTTACTAGTCTTGCTAGCGGCAAAAGAGACATTAAGCGTTTGCCACTTATTTAGCGGGGCTGTAGGTACCAGTACAACCATCGGTGTCAAATGGAGGTAAAAAAAATGGTAAAGGAAAACATTTGCAGCTATTTGAAAAGACGTCATCATATCTTGCATCATTGTTTTCATAAACTTGTAGTCCACAGGCACCAGTATTATGACACTATCCATCAGAACCTGCCCGTTCCTGACTTGCCAACGTTCCTGGTTTGCGTTGGGTAGCTTTAGCAATAACAGCTAAAGTAGGTAGACCCTCCGCCTAAAGTACCAGGATCCAGCCGATCAGATACGTTCTGAATCTCCAGGCTGATGCTCATGACGCAATATTGTGTTTCTAGAACTCAGGAAAACACCAAAAATAATGTTAGTGGCAAATGAATAGCATGGATTATCATGTAAGATATAACGTTACTTACACAAGATATAAAGTACACAGAACTGTCAGCTAGCAACATATTTATTTGCTCAGTGCTAGCAACAATGATCCTTTTTTCACTAACTGTCAAATGTGTAATGTCAGAGTATGCTCGTCAGAGGTGCGCACGATCGGCGGGTAGCCCCGACCTCGGACCAAATAGTAATATTTGGTCCGAGGCCCCGACCACGTGCTTTGTATGTAAGTGACATGTGCATTGTCAATCTATGGCATTAATTCTATTGTTCAACCAAACTAACTTTACAATTTTCAAGATCAAAAATTAAGTAATGAATTTGTGAGCGTAATTACTTGGTTAATCCCACTTCTGATGTGGGAAATTAAGAAAAGAGAGTAATGATTTTGATCAATTTATATTCATAAAAACCAGATTTATTGGCAGACAGTAATAATATACACACATTTAGTGTTAATTATAATTACAGTAATATCTATTTATTCAAATAATTAGCCATTTGGCATTTTACATAATGAAAATTGGTACTTGCTACTATTTCTTGTAACATACACAGTTACGTAGTAAAATACATAATTTAGTTACACCATCATAGCATACCTCAATACTATGTCCACAATCAGAGCTCCGTCATGCTCCGCAGTTGAGGACGGAATGCCCGGAAGGCGCTAGCGCATGACCTTTTATACTGAAGCACAAACAAGTCGCTAATGACGCATGGCGTGGGGAACGTGGCAATGGGCAAGCACGTGTTTTCTTATTCGTATTAATTACTGCGATGAATTTGCTTTCTTCAAACATTTGTTTTTAATTCTAACATTAATAGTAATCTACATTTAAATGCCAATCTCTCACATATCTTATGTTATTGCTTGAAAATAAATTAGATACTCAAAGACTATCCAATTAAAGTTCACAAAATGAATCATTTAATTAAAAAAAAAACATGAATTCCTTTTTTGTTATTTTTGTCATGTTTACAACACTCCTCTCACACCCCCCCCCCCTCTCACATTTCCTATTCCTTCCTAAAACTTATTCCTTGCTTAAAGACCGGCAACGCATCTGCGATTCCTCCGGTTTTGCGGGTGTCCACGGGCGGCGGAGATTATTCTCTATCAGGTGACCCGCCTGCTCGTTTGCCTCTTCTATTATAAAAAAGCGCAAACCTTTGAGACCATAGTAATTTAACTTCATTTAACTCCGGTGCTCAACGAAATCGAAAGCCTTGAACAGGTCGCAGAAAACTCCAAGAGCGTTCTGAGACTCCTCCCAGGCATCATATACGAGTATTATGTTTTATTAGAGCGACACCTGTATTAGTAGTAAAACGCTTAGTACTTAACCCTTAGTAAAACCGTATTGCTTACTATGTAAAAGATTAATTACTCGTATGTTAAAGTTCGAATATTTTTTTGATAAATCTTTTTAAGTGCTGGTACTATTGAAATCGGTCGATAGTTACTGCGGTCCCCTTTATTTCCCGATTTAAATGAAGATATTACCTTACTAAATTTCATAAGATAGTTACACATTATTTCAGTTCATGCTTAAAAGTAGATGATAATGAGTGATAATAATATGACATTTAATGCTAAATGATATTCCCCCAAACGGTTTGTTCCCAATTTTACAGACTTCTATTACAGATTCCCAATTCTACAGATTCCTAACTATACAGAAGATTTTATGAAGAGGTCTTGCTAAGTTAAATAAATAATAAGTTAAATTTTAATTCACTTTCGTTTCATTTGTTGTAAAGTACAATAAATTATAAGATAATAATAATAAAGCTCTTTGCTGTAAGAGAAAATTAAGCAAAATTTGGTTATTTATAAGAATATTATGTGGTTATTTATAAGGTAATCTGTAGAGTTAAGGATCTGAATAAAGAATTGATACAGCTGAGAATTTGTCTGTATTGTTCGGAATATGTTTAATTAAGAATCAGTAGAAATGTGTTGGTACCGTTAAGATGAGAATCTGTAGAATTGGGAATCTGTAGACGTGAGAAACTGTAAAATTGGGAATCTGTAGACATGAGAATCTGTAGTATTGGGAATCTGTAGACATGAGAATCTGTAAAATTAAGAATCTGTAGACATGAGAATCTGTAGCCATGGGCCTAAAGCCTAAAGCCCCTAAACCCCTGGAGTTCCAGTAAAGATGTAGGACTTTACTGAGATCTCGCACGGACTTCTTGAGAGAATTTGAAAAGTGAAGTTGTTATGTTTTGTTTTATTTGCCAAGCACTCATGCACGTTCACGAACACTTAACAGTAAATAATTCACCATTATTTAACATTAATATTCAACAAAACATAAATAGAAAATAAAACAAAACTGCAGACATGGCGCTTCACTTTCCCGCCAACAAGGCTCACGGACTGTAAGAAAAGTGACATCAGAATGGAAATCTTATAATTTCCATTTTAAAAGGATTCTAATTGGAGACAGATTTAATAAAAAAACTGGTAGCGCAAAAAGGTTGAGTTAAAGTGCTTCTGGAATCGAATGTCTCTTCCAAAAGTTTTAAGAGTAAAAAGAATTGCCTTTAGATCTTAATAAACCCGATGCTTCGCGAATTTTTCAGTTTCACCTTTGGTGAGAGTAATTGTTTTATACATTTTCTTCTGGTAACGTACTTAAACTCATTTTAAGTGCCACCACTTTTAAGCTTAATCCATACCTAGTAATCCAAACTTTGATTATTGTTATTGTTTATAACTTGGTATTTATACTAAGGTATAATTCAAATGGTGCAGCGCGCTCGTGCAGGTTATGAGAGCTGTCCACAGATTGGCATACGGGCCTCAGGGTGGATCCCGTGGTTCAATTCCCTAGTGGACAGGTTCCGCTGCCTCCACTTTACTCGAATTTGCTGTTCTCCAGTGTTTAGTAGGTAAACTTCCCTCCCTCTCATCCCTGATTGATTGTTACGCTTTCAGCGTGAAAAGGGTGACGGATGGAGTCCCACATAACCTTTCCTCCCTTCTGGGGGTAGGGTATCCATAAGTCGGATTCACTGAAAAAAAGGGCATCGAGAACCGGCCATTACTTTCAAGAACTGGGTTTTCGGTTCCAAACGCTATTAAGAACCGGGTACCCGGTTCTTTCGGTTCTTTCCGTTATTTTTATGAATGTACTAGCGGGCAGCCCGCAACTTCGTCCGCGTGTACTCCGTACCCCGTGACAAATTTCCAAAAACATTATTTCACACAAACCTTTCATACAATTGGCTACTTGACAGTTTTCGAAAAAGTATTTAAAAAGTTACAAAGGCTTATTTTATACCCTGTACCTTAGATTAATGATTGGTCTCGCTGCGCTAGACTAGATACCTCCGTCGTACTTGTCAAATGCGGCAACAAATACTACGCCGAAATCGGCGTACCCGAGCCAGTCACACTGACAGCTGTGGGTGAAGTGTACGTACCGAATGTTTTATTCAATTTTGGACTTAATTCAAACTAAAATGCCAGTTTGCGTAGTAAAACTGTGTAAAAATAATACTTCTAAAAATAAGAAGGACACTGGGATCACATACCATCAGTAAGTATCGTTTAATTTTAAAATTTCATCATAAAATAATATGAACAATAAACGCCATTCAGTGTTACCGCTTATACAAGAATAAAGTCCCCGTGGTTGAGATTTATATTATGTGAATTTATTGTTATTGTCTTGTATTATATGGGTAACCTATTTCATTTGCCTTACAAAGTTACTATATACTTAACCTAGTTCTATGTTATTTCATGTTTACTTATATTTGTGATCTATAATAAGGTGTAAATATGTTAGCTGACACTATATCAAGGGGATTCTACCGATGAAACTAAACAACTTGCCATAAGGAACATGGGTCGAAAATTTATTATTTTTCCCTATACAAAATGACCTATGTTCCTGAAATGTAAACTTTTCGTGTCTGTACTTACATTGAAAATATTTGCGAAAAACATAATCTAGGGGATGAAGGATACGTGAACATTAGAATCATTTTAAGAATTTTTGTCTGTCTGTTTGTTTGACGCGCATCACACAAAAACCGTTGGACGGATTTTAATGAAACTGAGAACAGGTGTATAGCTTATGATTCGGGTAATATTATAGGTTAAAGGTTGCTTCACACATATCAGTAAAGCCACAGTTCCGACACAGTACCTGCACAGTGTTTTTCATAGATTCTCTATGAACGCATCCCCACTTGTTAGTGATAATGCTCTCAGTGTCAGTGCCGCCACCGGCAAATCACAGAGGTTTTGAAAAAATTCAAAGCCAATGTTTGAAATAATATTTTCACTCCTCTTGCTCAAAAAGACCGTCATTGTAGCGCTGTAAAGCGAGGCTAAAATAGCTTTTCTTGCCCTAGGGGAAAAAGTAATTTATCTGTCACATGACAATGAGCCTACAAAAACGAAAAAGTATTTATTCATATGTAGAATAATCATGAATAAAGTCTCGACTTATTACTGTTTACTTAGATCAACAACTTTTTTGAGATAGTTATTATTAAAGTTTATGGTAAAATTAGTAATCATTTGAATCTATGGACAACACAGACCACGCCCATACAGTCCACGCTTCAGCAAGAAACAACTGCACAGTCTGCACATGTGCTTAGGTGGTGAGCCTTTAGCCCGTTAGTCGCTTTTACGACACCAAAGGGAAGAGAGGGGATGGTAGTATTATTTTGATGAGCCTATCGCCGCTCTATGCTGTTGTATGTATGTGCAGTCTTTAGTCCATTAGTCGCCTTTTACGAGACCCAAAGGAAGGGAGGGGTTGGTAGTATTATTTTGATGAGCCCATCGCCGCTCTATACTATTGGATTTATGTGCAGTCTTTAGTCTATTAGTCGCCTTTTACGACACCGAAGAGAAGAGAGGGGTTGGTAGTTTTATTTAAATGAGCCCATCGTCGCTCTATGCTGTTGGATATATGTGCAGTCTTTAGTCCGTTAGTCCCCTTTTACGACATCGAAGAAAAGTGAGGGGTTGGTAGTATTATTTTTATGAGCCCATAGTTGCTCTATGCTTTTGGATGTATGTGCAGTCTTTAGTCTGTTAGTCGCCTTTTACGACGCCGAAGGGAAGAGAGGGGTTGGTAGTATTATTTTGATGAGCCCTTCGCCGCTCTATGCTGTTGGATGTATGTGCAGTCTTTAGTCCGTTAGTCGCCTTTTACGATACCCAAGGGAAGAAAATGGGTTGGTAGTAATAAAAAAAAACTACTAAAAAAAATGAGGTCTAATCATTGCTATACATACCTACCTACCATTTTTCTACAGAAGAAACTTACGTCTAACCTACATAATAATATATACAATTATATTGATACGTATTCGCTTTTAATTGTTAATTTTTAAATATTTTCTGAGCTACATTTATAACCAGCAACTTAACTAATACATCACAGCAAAAATATTTTTCCCATTACTCGGGTAAACAGTTGAGCAGCTGGCAACAAATTTTTCACGCACACTAGCCTCCTTGCATAATGTCATAAACACACTACAATAATGAGTTGCCGCATTTACGGAGCTGTGGTTTATAGGTAGCGCGGTATTTAGACGAGCGCAGCGAGGCCAATCATTCATCTATGCCCTGTACAATATTTTCTTTCTCGAAAAAACCTTTATTCAACAGACGACCTCCTTGGTCGAGTGGTTTGTACACCGGTTTTCATGGTGTCGCCATCTCTGAGGTCCCGGGTTCGATCCCCGGTCGGGTCAATTTAGAGAAAAACTGTTTTTCTAAATTGATTTCGGGTCTGGGTGTTTTCTCTATGTTTATGTATATTTATCCGTTATCTTACCATATAAACGAGTTTCACAAGAATACTCATCTTGGTCTAGATAATTGGTGTGAGCGTAAACAAAATTTTAATTTTTTTTTAACAGAAAAAAAAACATATTTTAGTTTCTTGATTTCAAATTTTGTGCGATAACGGTTGGTCACGTGACATTTTGCTCTGTGACGTCACATTTCAATAAATAAAGAAACTTATCTTGAAACCTGACAGACAGTTTTTGATAATTTTGTGAAATGTGACGTCACATAAAGCTCAATCATGGCCGCCCCTTGCCGCTCGTGTTTCGAGTTTTGTAATCCACAGATAAAAAATCGTAAATTTATTTTGTAAAAATAAAATATTTACAAATTAATTAATAAAAAAACTATTGGATAATTATCGTTAAATCATAAACTAATTTCCGACATATTTCATATTTTATTGTTACAACTGTCAAATAGCCAATTACAAACACAACATAAAAATAATTAGACAAATAGGTGCTGCCGTTCTGTATTGTTGCGCGAATTTACATTCGTGGCCATTGATTTTTGATTATATAGATTTATTAAGATCAATTATTGCAATCAATGTGTTTTGCAATACCACATGCGCTTTTTTGGGCCAGCAGGGTTCCTGGTTCCTTGGTTCGTGGTCGTCCCCCAGAACTCCCTACCAAAGTTTTATCACAAAGTGATTAATGGTGTCGGAACGCATAGAGGACAAACATACAAACATTGATTGCGTAGCGGTGATAGAATACTACCATCCTATCTCTTCCCTTAGGTATTGTAAAAGGCGACTAACGGACCAAAGACTGCACATACATCCAGCAGCATAGAGCGGCAATGGGCTCACCACCTGTCACGCTGAGCACATGTGCTGTTGCTATCTAGGAAAAAGTGGACTATAGCAGAGGATTGCTTTTGCGGTCCTCATTGCCTCGCTCTGACTAACGTGATGTATGTGTATGATATAGAGAGGTCAATCAGTGCTCTGGGTACCTAAATGTGTGGTCCAGAGAAGTCATCGACTGACCTCCCTAATAGCGACTCTGCTACCAAGGAACCAACTTGGATTCCTACTTATATACTATGAAACTATTGACTACTTATAATGAATATGAAACGACTAACCTAAAATGAAGACGGTGACTGCGCGTCCTTAACGCTGCTTCGTCTCAGCTCGGTGCAGTCCGCCGCGCCGGCTGTCATCGGCACGCTGCTGTGGTGGTGGTGGACCGCGCTCCGGCGCGTCTTCGGGTTGATGATGGCCCTAGGTGTCCCTAAACTTCCCTTTGACTACCCCCAGAGCTCTTTACCCAAGACAAATACGTACCGATATGCACAAACCACTCCACGTGTCGCACTCTGACCAAACAACTGGTTTTAGCTAGCCCGCCATGGATACTAATCTAAACTTATGTTCTACACTGTTTCACGGTTTATTAATCACTACGGTCCGCCGACTTTAACAATATGTGCCCTACACATCAAAATTACAACAAAGTACAATACTTTTTACACGACCTCGCGATGTCTGTTCCTAACCTTCTTCTTCTTCTATTTGTGCAGTGGCGTTTCCCTTTGGATTTCGCCTTGTTCCTAACCTAACAACTGTTCCAACCAAAATGTCACACTGACAGCCGTCTGTCAATACAAATTAAAAACGACAAAAGTTGCCATCCGTAAATGGCCAGTTTGTCCCAAACAGTATGTATGTATCGATTTTTATTTATATAGATTAATAGACTATCCATTAATAAAAAAGACTAAAACTAAAAAGACTAAAAATTAAAAAAAACAGTCGCATAACAGTGTAAAAAAACAAAATTGTAACTTATTATTTCTAACTTTCATTAACGATGCATCATATATTTCCACATTATAAAATTTATCATTATATAAGGAACAAGATCTCTTTATAAAGCTATTACTCCCACAGCAAGTCTTGATATAGACTAACTAGGCTTGATGGCAAAAGAGACATATTCCGATTAATGCTTTCTTGCTTACGAGGTACACGAAAGTGGATTTGTTCCAACAGTAAAGGGGCGTCGACCATGTTATGAAGTATTTTAAATAAGTAGGTCATATCGATGAGCTTGCGACGTTGCATTAAGGAGTCCATTTTGTGAAATGCAAGGGATGATTTATAATCCGTGGGAAGGTGACCAGTTCTGTAGTCCAAGGACTTCACAAAATTTCTTCGACTTAGGTGACAGCTCATCCGCAAAATATTTGATCCTCGGATAAATCGTCACCCTTTTCAAATTGTTAGGCGTCGATTCATCCGCAAATGGTGTCGCTGTCGGATGAGTTGTTACATACAAAATATTGATGTGGTCATTTCAGCCAAATTGACAAACAAAGGCAAATGATTGCAAATTAATGTTTTTTATTTTATTTATAATATGTAATAAATGGTGTTTCTAACTCATGTGATGAAGATGGTTTTCATTAATATTAAACTATTATGATTTTTTATTTTTATTCAGTTATGTTGTTGTTTTGTTATTACTACGTTAATAACAATATTAACGTAGTAATAACAATTTTTTAATATACAATTATATTATATTATGTGTTATATTTAAAAAACAATTTTTTTTAAATATAACACATAATATAATATAATTTTTTTTTTTATAAATATGTGTTTTATTAAAAAAACCGTTATTACGTATATTATTACGTAATAGCAGTATATTAAATAATAACAAAAGATTAAAAATAGTTTAATGTTAATGAAAACCATCTTCATCAGATGGGTTAGAAACACCATTTATCAGATAACGTGAACTTCTTCTTTATCTAAATATTTTGTAAATAATTGTTGAAATGAGTTGTTTTATAATCTTTATTAGGTACACCTTTTATATACTGACGTTGACGGCCTGTTCGGCGCAGAGGTAAGACACCTTGCTTCTGCTCCAGAGGTTTGGGTTTTGATACCGTAACTATCGATCTAAATAGCGTACCACATATAAAAGAGATTTCGTGACAGCGTGTTCGCGAGTCCGTCATTCGATTTAGTGATTTTCGATACAACGGCTTTTCGCAAGGGCGTACCACTTGAAATGTTTTTCGCAACAGCGTGCGTCGCAACGACGGCATTCGAAACTACATATCAGACCCAACAAATTCCTGTCTGCTTCGCACGAAACTGTTAAATAATAGTTTATACGTAGTTAAATCTCGAGGTCGACCGAAGGTTTTTAAAAACTAGACACGTCTATTTAGTACGGAGTTTAATTTGGAACTGGCAAAGCTTATAACTAAAATACAAAGGACGACTTAAACTACTTAAATTCTAAGAACTTATCTCTACACAGAGCGGATGCAACGTTGACATATTCGCGACAGTCTCACGGCGTTCTCATAATGTTGCGTCAGCGTCGCCCGCCTATGCAAAGTCCATCAGTCAGCACTTTAACACATTGTAATGGAGCTAGGGCTGACTGTAGACATTGTAGTAGAGCTAGGGCTGGTTACAGGTAACATAACTCTTCCCCCCCTAGATTCGAAATTATCAGAGGGGTTGGTAGCACTCTGATTATTTCGATACAAACATTTGAATTTTCTATATTCGTAAAATATAAAAAGAGAAATAACCAAAAATAAAAGTAAGTATAACACTATTATAGTAGCAATATTAATATTTCTTACGCTAACGGATTTTTCATAATTATCCTTAACGTCACTTTCACTATTTTTTAACAAAATATTTAAATGTTGAAGATTCACTATATCACTATTGTCCAAATTTATAAGTTCTTGTTGCATCTGTGGCTCGACGGAGTTGATTTCCGGTAAGTTAAATATTGGTAATTTCTTGAATTCTATAGTACTTGCAGAAATGTGTTGGGTTTTTAGGGTGATTCCACCTATTTCCGCATCGCAGTGGTCATTAAGAGTAAGGAGGTAAGTGCCTTTTATATTTTCCTTGGTTGTCTCATTATTACATATCTTCGTAAGTATGTTTCCATCTCTACTATAGAGAATCCATCTTTGTTTTTCCACTGGTTCTACTTTAACGGTATTGATATCCACCGATACAGGATGACAAGAACTCGTATTGCTGGAAAATTTCATCAGTGCTGTTATGCAGATATCTTCTACTGGTAGCTGTGATTCATCCTCGTAGCATAAGTATGTTGCCTCGTGAAGCTCGTAGCAAGGCTGGGAGAGCGAGACCATTTTGTCACCTTTTACTAGGAGATAGGGATATTTGGGAATCACAATTTATGTATGGTTATAGGAATTAGTTATAGGTATTGGGATAATTTTATAATATATATATATTTCATCTCTAATTAGAGGTATGTCCAAAATGAATGTTATTTGACTTCCTTTAGAATAAGCTTTTAACTCTATACATTGTTCTATATTAACTAAGTTATCATAACTTACTGGGTAAACAAGTTTGTGTGATTTTTCTATTTCTAATAACAATTTTATCAATTCATCTGAATTTACAAGAGACTGATGTAAAGTTTTTAATTTGCTAAATGTTAAACATGTTTCTATTTCATCCAAATGGCTATACAATAATTGAAAGTTATATAAAAATAAATTGTATACCTACATTCACAAAGTTATGTATCGTTAAATTGGCATTAGTTTTATTTATAGTTTTCCTCATTTCCCATAATTCTTTGTCTATTTGAATAAAGTTATTATTTGTGGCGTTGGTTATTTTTACGAGATTCTTAGACATTTCTAATATCAATGTTATCTTTTTCGTCAATGTGTTTTGATGTGTCTGCAAGGAATTAATTATTTTCTCATATCTAACAGCTTCATCGTGGTCCAGATTACCAGTAATAAGTTTTATGATAGATCCAAGAGGATTTAGAATTCCGCGTTTAATTCTAATTGATGGCGCTAATTGTTTAAATTTATTAATTGTAGAATTCATAACATAGTCTGTTTGTAGTTTCACATTAAGTAATTGATAATTAGGAATTGATTTATAAAAGTATGCGCTTATGTGTAAATTCAAATTATTATATCTATTTATATTTAATTCTAACTCTTCTTGTATAATATTTAAGTTTAAAATCTTAATAATAGTCCACTTATCATAACTTACGCTAGCTTGACCTTGCTTCACCATCATTACTCTAGGATTGCTAGTAATCCTTTGAAGTTGAAGGGCGTGGGCCCTGACGATCAGCGTCGCGAGCTCGAGGAGGTACCTGCGAAGGTCGCCTTATGTCCTTAATTGGTACTTTTGTCTGACGATTTTTAAGTTTAAGGCTCATCCGTCGTAAAATACCGCGAAACTAAGTAACTTTGTAACCATTTTCTTCCTAAAATATGGTACTTTCGGAAACAAAAAAAATACACAGTAATTACCAAGATATGATTAGTGATTTGGTTTTTCTCTTTTTCAATTTTAACCAGAAAAAATAAATAAAAAAAATATCTAAAGTTACCCCTATTTTTCCAGTTGTAACCATTTTACTGCTTCAATTTCAAACACAAACGTATGAAAATTTATATTCTATTATATAAACCAACAAGAAATAACATGGTTTTCTTAATTTTTTAAAATCCAATAAATATTATGTTATTTCTCAAAAATTCCGACTAAGTTCCTACTGTCACCCCGCTCTCGTCCAAGCAGTCAGTGCGGGGCGAGACGTGTTGCTAGACGAACCTGTGCTGCGTTGCGTGTGAGAGCAGGCAAAATTTCTATTTCGAAATAGTATTTGATATTTAGTTTGGACAGTGATCGGACGGCGTGTTTCATAAGTAATACTAGAGTGGTCATTTGACTGGAGAGCGTGTTTTAAAAATAATTTTTATAATAAGTAATTTTTTTTGCAAATAGTATTTTGCAAACTCGTAGGTACTTATAGTTTTCCGTGACCAAAGTCATAGTTTGTGCAAGATGGGAAAAAAGCAGAGGCGACAAAAAAGGAATCTCAAGAAACATTACAAAAAAGGAAGGACATAATATCGATACTTGCTACTACTCTTTTAGTCTAGTTTGTTATTTTAGAAAATGGATGTGTTTTACATCTAAGAAAAGTCATTAAAATGTTCCCTATGACCATTTTTATATGGATTAAATGGTTGGGCTTTTACGAGTATAACGAAATAAGATTTTGACGTTTTTTACGTTAAGCATTAATTTATGAACATCACATGACATGCCACCTAAAAATGTAGGTATAATTTGACATTGAAAACGTTCTATAAGTCTCATTTTCAATGTGTCTAAAATAGTTAGGTAGGTATTATTGGCCGTATTGCTACATGGATTAGACAGAAAAAAAGAGAATAAAAAATAAAGTAAGACGGCATTCATAGCTCGTTTTGACCAAAATGTGCTTTACGTCAATTTAAATTGCAGGTCGACACAGAATAAATAATAGTACTACGTATCGATAATATTCATGGGTATGTTTTCAATCTAGGTACCTACCTAGGTATACATATTTATGCATATATTTGATCCAGTATTTTTCTTTGTTAAGAGTACCTATTGTTTTATTGACGAGTGTCTGTCTATAAAATGATTGTAAAACAGATGGGTTACGCTCTTCATTCATACCTACGAGTTCAATTCCCACAGAAATTCAGTTAATTGTTTAGCGTGAGTATTAGTGTCGTATTCACTGTAAATCAAATTGAATCTTACAGCCCTAAAGTGACACATTGTTCACGATGCCCTTATGTCTGATACAAAATTTTTACAAAGGGCCGTTAAAAAAAGTTACTACCTACCTAATCTCATGCAGAAACAAAAGCAAACCCAAAGGATGTTGAGCAAAATACTCCCCCAGATCCGAAAGCCACTGAATAAGTGTGACTCAAAACACCAACCTAAAATGACCATTTTAAATTATGACGCCTTTACAAAATATCCCCGAGATCATGAGCTAAAACTGTAAAAGCAAAAAAAAAAACATTTTACTCACCAGATAACGTGATATAATATTATTATTTAAAGCCTGACCAGAAAAATAAAAAACCTGGTCTAGGGGCGCCTCAAATCCTTTTTTTATTGCAACACTAAGTAAAGTCCCCATGTGAATTGGCAAGCGTTAAATTTTTTTCATACTATTAGACATAGTACCTATCATTAATTTATTTATTATGGTGTCATTGGAAATCCAAAAAAGAACATTTCTGATTCTGGATTGATGTAATCTAACGTGCTCCTGCCTACATAACAAAGTCAAGGGTCAAAGAAATAAAATTATCAAAGCCAGATTTTTAATACCTATCATTAATCAAAATCAGTACCTATCTAAATAGGTATTCAACTATATCATACGACATTTCATGTTCATCATTATCAGATTGCACCAATGGTTGGATTTCAGATATATCAGACTCATTGTAACTTCCATTGCATAATGAATCACTTTCACCGCCACCCACATAAATCACTCGGTACTTCTTTACGAACTGGATAAAATTCATAAACTTTATGAATAATTGCACACTTCAAAATCATCTAGTTTAATTTTCTGTTTTGGTTTTGGTTTATTTTTCTTAGGCGTAGAAAATACAGCTGACGTATGTCCTTCTCTTTTTAATTTCATTACAAAAGAACGAGACACACTTAAAAAACATAAATTACTTAAAACTTGAATAAAATAGGTAAAAATGTACAAACGCGTCTCCTAAATTGGGGGTCGGGGGGTGTGGGGGGAGGGAGGTTAACAATTTATTAAAATAAAAAACTTATTGCCTTTTTTGAACACAACTAACAAGTACAATAAAAATCGAGGCCAATCATTCATCTAAGCCTTGAGCTTTCTCTCCAACAAATATTTATACATTGTAAACTACTTTTCTCTCACGACTATATGAATAGTTTTGAGCATTATAACGCTTAAAAATAAAACTAATAACAACATATCAAATAATAACAAAATTAACGATAAATAGTCCGTGCTGACACTTTGACAGCAATGAACAGATGACAATGATGTCATGATAATGACGTTTTATAGTTACTGTTGCCAGTAAAGGAAATTAGTGTCATTATTTTTCCGCATCATGACCTGCGGGTCTATCGGCAAAAAAATATGAATATGGACATCATGGGCTTCATTTGACATTTGTAGCCCATATTTTGTCCTTATATGGGCATATTATGGGCTTCAAATGTCAAATGAAGCCCATGTCCATATTCATATTTTTTAGCCGATAGGGTAGCAGGTTTTCTATTTTTGTGGTCAGGCTAAAGGCTGGTTGCGACAAAATGCATTGCACGGAATTGCACTTAATTTGATCGATTAATTATTAACGGTTTTGTTTACATATTTAATATTTACGTCGTACAACTTAATATTTAATTTTTGTTTAAATGACAACGAAACACGTTGACAACAAATTATGTTAACAACGAAAAACGTATTAAGCAGGTAGGTATGCTAACACTCACAGCTTTACTTTTTTCGTTTCAACACAACATAGCCAGCTTTTTGTAATGCAAAAAAGAATTTTTATAAGCATGCTTTTTGAAAATCGTATAACGCATAAAGGTTAAAAAAATAAGCACTTTTTTCCATCTCTAGTAGTAATAGCAAACCTAGAGTTGAACATTGATACCTCTTGGCGCGCGCGATGTTTATCAGCGGGTAGTGCGGGGGTGAAGTATAAGCTCCGCCCGTACGCTCAAGGTCGTTGGCGACGGTAGGAGCCTTAATGGGTAAAGTGTTCCTGCTAATTTCGCCGGAAACTTGTGCCTTCTGAAATCGGGGTTTATCTTTACTTCGTCTGGTATTTACTCCTTTTATGAATATTGTATCCCCGTCTTGTACGTCGAAAGAGGTTTCGCCGCCGCGTTTTTGTATTATGTGTTCTTTATTTTTTATTATTTTATCGGTAAGATATTTGTATAAATACTTTGTACGTTTCACATGGTCGCTTACTAATTGTTGTGTATACTGCTTATTAAAATAGATTTTAAGTAGACTTCAAAGATACTATTAGCGTTCGTGTGTCCAAAGACAACTTTGAAAGGCGTAAGACCAGTTGTAGAATGGATAGTCTGATTGTAAGATATTACTGCGTACGTCATTATATTGGCCGCGTCTGTTATCTTATGTTCATACTTAGCTATACGATAGATCTCTAAAATTGTCGAATGGAACCGCTCTATAAGGCCCATTGAGTTCGGATTATGCGGGGTGCCTATATGTAGATCTACTTTATAAAATTGTAACGTCTCTTTTAATAAACTGTTGTTAAATTCGGATCCGGGGTCAGCGCTTATTCTATTTGGTACGCCATAAAATGAGAAATATCTCATTAGTGCACGAATAACTTCCGGTGTAGATCGATTAGATATTTCAAATGCCTGACCTATTTTGCTAAAGGCATCTATTATGGTGAGAAAATATTTACCTTCTATAGAGAATAAATCCATAAAAATTTCAGCGAAAGGCTTTGACTGCGTTTGAGTAAACTGTAATTGAGGTTTTAAGGGTTTACGATCATACTTTTGTGTTTTACATGTTTCGCAAGAATTTATTATAGTGGCAACTGTTAAATCCATATTTTTCCAATAATAATTACGTTTCAATTTTATAAGAGTTTCTTTGATTCCGCGATGGCACGTTTTACCACAATGATAGTTAAGTATCACAGTACGTTGTCCATCTTCGTCCTCTAAATAGATAACTCTTTTAGTACATTCGTAGCATTTAACTGTGTCCTTTTTAAATAATTTAATAACAGCTTCTGTAAATTGGGCGCGATGTCTTTGATCTTCGAAATAAAAGAAATATTTAGTTTTTGGTTTTATATTATATTCCAGAAGGAATTTTTTTATTAGCTCTAAATTATCTACAGGTAAGTGCACTTCTAAAACTTTCTGTTTATCTCGTGATAAATATTTTACTAATGTTTGATTTCGGTTCTAGGTAAAACAAGAATTTGATTCGGCTTCGTGTCTACGGCTTCATCTAAAATAGGAATACCGTTTGTATCAATATCCTCAGCGGAATGAATTGTTTCAGGTAATGAACATGCAGTGATAGTGCTAGCATTGCATTTAACATTTTCAATAAATCGGAACCAATTAAGCCATCGTAACGCTTATCATCTGACATCGTATATATAAAATTTATGTTTGGACATGCTTTTAAACGATTTTAACAAAGGTATATAAATTACTTCATTATGTGAGCTACTCGCGTGAGTGCTAATTACTTGAAATGGTTCATAGTATTTATAAGCTGAAAAGTATTTATCGGCTATTGCAGGGCTAACAAAACTCCTCGTACTTCCTGTATCAATCATGAGGCGTGCGTCAATTTTGGGTAAATATATGTGAGGTAATTTATTTATGCTATTGCAATTTAAATTGATCATTTCTGGTGGTTGGTCTTGGAGGCCATTGTAGGAAAATTTGTAGTCTCTTCTTGAGTATTAGGCTCGTATGGCACGGTCTCTGAATCATCACTACAAAAATTACTTTGATCGTAATTATAATAATCAGTACAATAATTAGACTCGTAGTTATCATTATTATAAAGACACTCTTGGTCTTGGTTCTGAGGCTCATTATCATCATACGAATAAAATAAATTATTGTTCTCGCTATCCGTTACATGTGTAATCATGTTTTGTTTTACCGGACGAACGGTGCGCATAGATACATCACTATCTTGAAAGTGCGGTGGATTACGTTGCGGTTGATTCTGAGATGGGATACCAAATTGAAATTGCGGGTTTGGTGCATTATAATTTTGCCTATATGGTGCATTATTATATTGCGGACTAAAACCTTGTTGATGAGGTATACCGAACTTAAATCCTTGTTGATTAGGTAAACCAAACTTAAAATTACCTTGAGGCTGTTGAAAACTAGGTCTAAAATAGCCTTGGTTAGGTATGTTGGATCTAAGTCCGTTTACGCCAGATCTAAAATTATTTTGCATCGAATATGGAAAAGTTGATTTAAAGTTTTGATTCACGGGAGAGCCAAAATTATTTGGAAAATTCGTTTTAAAGCCAGGTGGGCCTTTAAATTGCTCATTATTGTTCCCAAAGTTAGGTGAGAACGAATTTTGTGGTTTTGTGTTATTTTTATTTTTATTTTTTGAATTATATTGGAATTGGAAATTAACCTCTTCTATACCTATACTGAGCGCATTCTCTAAAGTAGAGCAATTTTTTAATCTTACGATTCTTATCTTATCTTCTGTTAGATTATATAGAAACACATGTAAGCACATGTTATTGTAAATAGTTATTTTAGCTAATTTTAAATTATCATCACTCAACAAATTAACCTTAGAACAAAGAGCGCTACTCGTTTGCTGGATTCTATTGCAAAACTGTAAATAAGTTTCGCCCATTTTGGTTTTTAAATTTTCCAGTTCAATAGCCACGCATTCTTCAGATCTAGGGTCCCCAAAATGCTGTATAAAAATAGCTTTTAGTTTTTCCCATGTAGCTATATCTTCGTGTTCACTGAGTAACGCCGCCGCTCTAGCACACACTGTAACCTCCCCACCCCGTTATAAATTCTATACCTTAATCTAATGCCTTTCACACCTATATGCCTAGTCTACCTTATAATACATACACACATCCTCGCCGCTTCTACCTTAACTTAACTTATTATCTAATTCTTAACCTAATTAACCTAATTTATCTACAATCTAATGGTTGTGTTTGGAGTTTTTGTTTAGTGCGTATTGTTTGTATGATGATGAAACCTTAGCATAGCTTAATTCTATTTGCAGTGAATTTCAGTCAAGCAATGTAATATTAATAAATACTATTTTGGCCAGATCGTCTAGTGAACCCTCCGTTGTTAACCGCATTTAAGTAACTCAAGTTCTTTCGTGAAAGTTTAGTAATTGGCTTATCCCTGTGTTAAATTATTTACTCCTGACCTAATTACCTACCAGTCTATAGATCATAACATAGATATGTGTAGCCTAGCAATGACTCCGTCTGAACTGTGACCTAAATCCTTCACTGCAGCTGCGGGGAAGATTTGTAACCACTCAAAGGTAATCAGATGATAGCTTAGCTTGCAGGTATTATTATTTAGTAGCATGATACATAAGAAGTCTTGTGCAATTTACATGACATATTAGAGGATTCTGGTAATTTAATAGCCCCTCCCCGCTATTAGCATGCCGATCAGCTCATTGTATTATATCAGCCCTGACCAGATTGAATTTAACTTTAATCATTAGCTTGTGCCTTTAATTCTTTAAACTGAGAATTTACATCTCTCCTCAAAATTTAATTTCATTTTACATTATGAACTATGTGTTAGCAATTTAAATTCTTATTATTCCACATAAATCAATAGAGTTTATCTCAAGGCTTGCTATCATCCAAATATCCTTTTCACATTAAGAACTTAATGATTCAATGCAATAACTTATATTCAGTTCCGTAAAGGATGGATAATTTAATCACTTCAGGCGGTGGCTAAAGTAGAATGCTATTAATACAGGTAAAATTACTTTTATTTACTCTTAGTATTTATTATACAGGTCTTATAAAGTTCCAATATAACTACATTGGATTGGCTGCATTGGCAGATTATCACATCTTAAGTTTATTAAAGGATGTTTCATTCATTCAATATCCTTGACTTTTAGGAAGTGAACTTAAATAGAATACTATCATTTGAAGTAAATTACTTTGGGTTACTCTTAGTGTTCATTATACAGATTCATAAAGTATAAGTACATCTCAAGTTTATTGAAAGATGTTTAATTTATTCAACATCCTTGACTTTTAGGAAGTGAACTTAAATAGAATACTATCATTTGAAGTAAATTACTTTGGGTTACTCTTAGTGTTCATTATACAGATTTATAAAGTATAAGTACATCTCAAGTTTATTGAAAGATGTTTAATTTATTCAATATCCTTGACTTTTAGGAAGTGAACTTAAATAGAATACTATCATTTGAAGTAAATTACTTTGGGTTACTCTTAGAGTTTATTATACAGATTTATAAAGTATAAGTACATCTCAAGTTTATTGAAAGATGTTTAATTTATTCAATATCCTTGACTTTTAGGAAGTAAACTTAAGTTATTTATTTTTCCATTAACTTCCACCCCCTGTCTCTCAGACTGAGTGGTTAATTTGATAGACTACTAAATCATAGTTAGTATACTTTTAGTAGGTAGTAAATTAGGTAGTTAATTATCCCTGTTAATCATTAAATCAATTACATTCAGAAGTTATCTTTTACTCACTTAAATAAGTATAAATTAGACTGTACTAGGTATTAGTCTGATTGATTAGATTGTTCCCATCAAATATTTGTATGTTTCATATTATTAGAAGTAAGTACTTACATATCTTAAGAGGTCTATTCAAATGGTATTAGTAGACCATTGTCAGGCTAATTAGCTGGTTGTTATCAATCAATTATTTCTATGTTTCAGATTATTAGAAGCTCATAGCTTGCAATGTCTTCTTTCAACGACTTATCCTAGGTTCTAAACTGGTTTTAGTTGTTCAGTTTGTATCAGCTTATTTTGCTAATAGGTATCGGATGTAAAATTTTCCATACCTTGAAGAGTGTAGCAATGTGAGATCGTATCGCATCCCAGGGAAAGCTAAAAAATGCCTGTTTGGTCATTTCAGTATTAGAAATCAAACATCACAGTACAGCTAAGCTAATTTGCTATAACTTTTAGTATTTTTTTTTTTGTAATAAGAAACCAGTCTAGACTTTTAGGTATTCCAAGTAATGATGGTACAATATTATCATACTTCTGTTAATTATTTAAAATGAATAATTAATTGGTAACAACTTTAGGAAACAATTAGAATTTTATCGGCCTGCGGTAACAGATTACTTGCCTAGCTAGGACCCACATCACTTCATCATAATTTTATTTAGCGCCGTAACTTAATTATCCCTACCTTATTAGTCTGAATTAATAACTAACCATATATATATCCGCCTACCTATAGATTCCTACAACTTTCCTCACTTGAAAATGCCTATATTTTGTCGAACTAACAGTCCCTTTTTGTGTACCTTGCAATCTAGGCCCGAGCCACATTTAATTTAAATTCGTGATGTGTTGTGAGAGTCGCATTGCCCCTGAAAGCAACTAACTCCTAAATGTTCTATCAGTCGAGCCAGTATACTCAGTGTGTTATTTTCCTATCACTACACTGTATGTACGGAGGTAGACTCGAAATTGGACTGGGTCATACGGGTCTACCTCCAGCTAAATGGTGTTTGACCTATCTTCAACTTTCACTAGGGAGACAACTGTCTCTCCCCCATTACTCCGTCGAAGATAGTGTATTGTTTAGCGTAATGATGTAAAACGCCGATCTTATTAAATACAATCAAAGATCATCCAGACCGAAGTCTGTTGAAAGGTACATAGGTTTTCGTTGCCACCGTTACGCGTTTCCGCCGATGTACCCCGGAATACTTCATTCCGTTAACGGATTCGAGTTGCGACCGCAATAGTTTTACTTTATTAATCACTTTCAATTTCACAAATCTTAATTAATATCGCAGCTCGAATATCACTTAGCGCACTATCAAAGCTCGGACACTATTTTCCCCGTATGAGTAGTACCGCACTCTTAAGTTGGACCGCACCGCCGACGTCCCAAAATTGAATGCCCGCTAATTTTCCGCCCTTTTCCCAAGCATCTTAACTTTCGCGCCATGCGCACTTAACATTCGCTTGCGCGAGTCCGCTTTTCTTCCCTTCAACCAATCGCTAGCTGTTTCCCCGATGCCCCTCGCCTTCGCGTCGCGCCACGTGGAGCTATCATCCGACCTCTCTTTCTGTCTTTTTCTCAACCTCTCGCTCGCTCATTGCCGCTTTCGCCGCGCAATTCTAAAATTTTTCCATAATCTAACCAAATCTCGTCCGACAGCCAATATTTCATCTTTGAATATCTAAATGTAGCCTTCTATTAACAATTCCCTCTCAATAATCCTCCACTTAAGCCAATAATCCTATATTTTGGGAAATTATCAAAGGTTCCGTATTCCGACCATAGATGGCGTCCGCCCGTAGGTGAACCACTTTCCCGACCCCAGAGCAGTCCCCGCGAAATTCAAAATAAAAAATACGGTCCTAGTCAAGCTCACAACCTTATGACTCCCGCTAGACGCCGCCTACGTCGCAAGGGACGCGCAGAGCAGTCCCCGCGAAATTCAAAATAAAGAAGTCAAACTAGCAACCTTATGCAAAGCTCAAGTAAATAACTCACGCTAGATGGCGCCTATGTCGCAAGGAGCACACAGAGCAGTCCCCGCGAAGTTCAAACTAGAGATAAAGCGTTAGACCACGGACCATTATTCTGAACTAGTTTATTATTCCCTTTTTCATGCTTATTATATTAATGGTGCTACGCATTAATATTTATGTTAGTGCTACTCCCACACATTCCTTACTAACGGACGGATACCATTCATTCTGTACCGTTACAGCCGCCCCCGATAGAATTTAAGCAGATAAAGTACCACTCTTATCTGCGGCGAATTATATCTAAACCCTGTACTTAATTAAGTACAAAATAGCACGTCCTTCCTTGCCAACCCCATTGTCATCCTAGCCCTCTTCCTCAAAGATATTCCTACTATTTATAGTTCCTCCCCAAATCCCTAATGACTCCTTCCTCAATAAGCATTCCCATTGCAAAATAGCCCACACCCCTCATTCTATTCAACTGACACAAAATCATAATCGCATACCCAGTTCTCGTGTTCGAAACGAAATCCCAGTAAACTTAGTTTCGGTAAATACTTCCCAATAACTTAGGCATCTACCATGTCTCTAATCATACACAACCTCCGAATAATGATTTGCCTTTTGTTTACCATCATAACAACAAATCTTAATATAATTTAAATCAATATAACAGTCTCTTGCGCTGTCTAGTAACGCCCCCTAGCGAAAACTCTTCAACTCTATGACGATTCCGACGTAAGTTTATAACATCTTCCGAACCATTCAATTATTCTATTTTTTAAATTATTTTCCTAGAATAATTTCAAGTACATCTGTCATCATGGCCTTCTTTTAACTTACGTCTTTTCTTACAACTTGTTTCGCATCTAAATGTTGCAACCTAGGGATCGAACCTGGGATCTTTCGTGGGTGAAGCATCAACCACTTCGCCGTCACGGTATTTAGTTCCAACTAGGTTAATGAATAAAATTTATAATTGGAATTAAAACTTTCCTTCATACTTCAACGATACCAATCTCATCTTAACTTATATAATTACCTAAGATAACGAAACGTCGGAACAATTGTCTACCTCAGGCAGGGATCGAACCCGCGTCCTCCACAATCCCTAATTAGCTACTTCTTTCAACCGAAACCTATTTTCCTCTCCGCGGATAAGAAATCTTAACCAAACCCCGATATCAACCAAAACCAGTAGGCATACCATCATCGCCCAAGAGTTATAACTTTATTTTTGATGAGATACATCTAATGTCTAATTCTGCAAATCCTAATTCCCGAGATAGAATACTAGACTTTGCTTCCGTCCGGTACGCAGTGATACCGTGCATACAAATAAAGGTCTTAACGCCTAAGTAAAATTTTAAACTCTACTAAGGTCTTAACGCCTTACAATAAGGTTGTCGATCGTAAATACTTATGGATAAACTCCCTCACTCTAAGGTGGTACGCATCTCGAAACACGTCCTTGAGTTTTGAACTAGATACCCCGTAGTTCAGATCTATTAGAAGTTTGTGTGCTATGTATATCTGTCTAACTGTCAATGTATGCGTCATCGATAAGTACTTGTTAATACCCCGGTACGCGTTGGACATTGTATACTAATTGACAAGTACTGAGCTTATACGTATAAGCAAATACTTATGCCAAAACCTATCTAGTAACTATGTCTCATCCCTAGTTATTACTATGTACGAAAGACAACATTTAGTCTCATTTGCTAATATAAAATATGTCAATAACCCCTTAACTTTCCTATACCTTTGAAAAATATCATTTTCTTATTAAATTAAACATACCGGTAACTATCTTATCCGCCCCCACAACTCTACTTAACTTCCTACCTTTTATATTACTAATAACGGTCAAATCGGTAAATAATAAGTCATTAAAGGTGACACTTAGTTTTAGTATTCATGGTAATTAATATCGTGAGTTCTTTCTCGTATTTACTGAATTCCAAACGGCGTGATTCAATAGTGCTAGTTTCTTTTTATTTTTTATTTTTTTTATTTTTTTATTAGATGATTTTAATTTTACACTCGCACAAGACACATTATTAAGATGGTAATCTCCCGAATGTTTGTAACTCTAATTGGTTACTCCTTAATTACTCTACTCTACTTTCAGCCTTCCGTCCAGATTGTAAAATTCCCCAGTAGCGCGAGTTCCACTGATAACGCTAAAATGAAATGCTATCAATAACCTCATTTCCGCAGCTAACAGTAATACCCCTCTGTTGTTTAGTCAAGCATATTTACCCTGGTCCACACTCCATAAGGCGTCCTCGAATGGAATTACCCTACAGCAGAATTCTCACAACTTTTAGAAAGGCTAGTTTCGGCGGTGAAGCTTAAGTGGAAACTACTTAAATTTTATTGTGTGCTAAGTAACTCCCAATTCTATAGCACACTTCCGAAACTTCGATTCAATTAGTTCACCAGGTAAATCAAATAAACCCTACACGCTTAACTAAGTTCTATTTGTGTCCAGTGCGACTAAACAATGTTCGAACACCCTAAACAAGCTACTTTTACTAATTTAACAGTGCCAATTAAGAACGCTCCTTGTGTCATCTATAAATTTTATTCAATTTTTTTTTCTTTATAGTTTTATTGTGTGCATAGACGACCAAAGACCTCGCTTTCAGCATGCCTTCTTCGTTGGACTCGCTTGGTTAAATACACTATTCAAAATTCTAAAGTTACAAATGAAAATGTCAAAAGTTCGAACATTATGCAATAGAGAATTCCTCTAACATAGTCCACCAACCTCTTCGCACTATTTAGTCAGGCATATTGCAATTCAAGTATTTATTTTAATTTATAATGACCTATCTTCTCCACCCCTGTTCACATACTTTAGCCATCCCTATCCACAGCTGCGGTGAAGATAATTAGTTAATGAACAAAACATCCTATAAACATTCTATGTTACTACCGCAATCACAAGAAATATTTACTAGGAGGATTATCTATCATACAGCTGACTATAACAAAATGAGTCCCCCTTATCTTTCTCCGTTCCTTCTCTAACGTAGAAGACAGCAACAGACAATTAATATTTAATTACTTATAATTTAGAACAACCCTAGGTAAAACGCTACCACAAAACTAGAATAGAACAGAATAATACTAACCGAACTAAACTTTTGTATTCACACTTGCAAATAAAATATCTTTATCTCTCCGTGATGAATGATTTTGATAACACTATTTCATCAACTCAATGTCCCGGCCTACATGCCTATGTGAAAACTGCCAATTAATTAGTTTGTTTATAACAATCTAGATGCAACATGTAGGTTACATTAAAACTATCAATTTTAAGGTTGCGTCATAACTTCGACAATAACCTACCTTAGCACTAATTTTAATCATCTACAATTACATCACGTACATATTAGATGCCAATAATCTAGATTATTTAAGAGTTCTAGCAATTCATAATAATAAATAACCAAACAAGATAATCCCGCCGTGACAGTCTGCGCTGACTTTGCCACAAGTCAAAACCGCGTTTCGTTCGTCTTATCATTCCTAACTTGTAACCAAATCATTGAGTTATTATTTATTTATTAATTGATAGGCAACCCTATTAAATTTCATAATAACAATTTTAATATAGCAGTATTAGAATATTATTATAAATCCCGAACATCTTTATTTATTATAATCAACATTACCGGTTAAAGTATTTGAATGGCCTAGTGCGAACTAGGTTTCAGGTCTCACCTCGGGAAAATAAATTTACTATTGACTCTAAAATCTACTACTCATAAATTTATTATTTTCTTCTGACATATAAAGATAGGCTATGACTCTAGGTCGGGTTTAGTAAACCTTGAACTATGCTTACCTCCACAATAACCTTGGTTAAATATATATATCCGCAAAACGAAATATGTCCAATACGGCCGATTTTACTAAATTTAAATTATGCTACTAAACAGTACGTGTCCTAAGAACGTCACACATCCGAAACCCATTTCAGTTCTAATGTCTTTACCCATCTAAATTAAAATTTGTACCTGTCGACGCGAGACAACATCTAAATAATTACTTTGTATGATTCGAATTGTGATAGTTGATTTTGTGTTGTAATCTCGATAACGCAATATCAGGGATTTACTTATTAATAAATTTTACACTAAGAAATTTATTCTCAGCTCGCAATATCATCGCTTTATTTCCGGCTTGAATGTTTCTGCGGATTATGAGTTTAAAATTATCCTACAACTTAAAATTGTGGTATATAAAATCGATCACTGTCTTATAAGTAGCTTGTGTTAACTTTTAAAATAATAAAACGATTTAACTCACGATTATGACGTGACATCCGCCCGCAACTCGCCTTTATAATTGATGTGATAACATACGCTATTGTTATCCCTATAGCATAACAGTGCTATAACTCGTTAATTTTGCCGTTAAATCTCGACTTCAAGCCAATCAACTATTTCTTTTTTCTACTATTATTATTTTTTCTTTCGATTTATTATTCTTTCTTTACTATTATATTTTTCTTTCGACCCCTATTTTGCTCCCTAGCTCAATTAAATCCACCTTCCACAATTATCCATCATCCGTCAATCTTAGATATCTTCGAGAAGTAATTTTTTTTTTCTCTCTACTAATTTGCCTATCGTATTCCTACTAACATCTCTTTAGCATGCATAATTTCTATCGTTCCTTAAATATAATTAAATGCCGGCTCTAAGATAATTATAAATATAATATTTTAGTGTTGTGTGTGTATAGAATCAAACTTCGACTAGTCAATGATCCCTAGTAAGTCGGCATGGTTGCCCTAGAAGAACCACCAACTAATCAAAGCTAGCGTCTGGGATACACGTCAGAATATTCTCCTTCGGCACTACCCGATTAGTTAATACCAGCCTCTTGTACAAGTGCCTCTTTCGATTTACCCACAAGCAAAGCTGCTGGCTTATGTAGACGCGGTCAAGCATCTGATTCAATGTTTTTGTCTGTAAAATGGGTGATTATGTTTTGCTTTGAGTACTGTAATTGAGTATTGTAACAAGTACTGATTGGATATGATTTATAAAATATATATATATTTTGTCGTTGAATAAATTCACTCCACCCTATCCTGTGCAATGCTACCACTAGTATACTTCCTACACTTCCTCACCCACAAGAGTATCTCCGCCCAAATATATTTATATAAAACCAATAATTCAATATTACCAAGTGCAGGTTCTAATGTACTTATAAATATAATATTTTAGTGTCATGTATGTATAGAATCAAACTTCGACTAGTCAATGATCCCTAGTAAGTCGGCATGGTTGCCCTAGAAGAACCACCAACTAATCAAAGCTAGCGTCTGGGATACACGTCAGAATATTCTCCTTCGGCACTACCCGATTAGTTAATACCAGCCCCTTGTACAAGTGCCTCTTTCGATTTACCCACAAGCAAAGCTGCTGGCTTATGTAGACGCGGTCAAGCATCTGATTCAATGTTTTTGTCTGTAAAATGGGTGATCGTGTTTTGCTTTGTGTACTGTAATTGAGTATTGTAACAAGTACTGATTGGATATGATTTATAAAATATATATATATTTTGTCGTTGAATAAATTCACTACACCCTATTCTGTGCAATGCTCCCACTAGTATACTTCCTACACTTTCTCACCCACAAGACTTAACTAGTAATATCATTTTTTTTTTTTTTCAACATCTTAATCGTTCAACGGAGATAGACAATTGTGTAAGGTACCCTTCTTAATAGGCTAATCCAACCCAGTGAATTTAATGATTTATCTATCTCTACCTATCCTAACTAATTAGTCATGTAGTAAGGTCTTTTCTTTTCACCGCTCTCCCGACTTAGATATCTCTAGGTAACTCACAACTGATAATATTAGGTAAGTAGGTATAGTAAGCTGTGCCCAGCGAGCTTTACCTCTGCGTACGTTAACCTCATCTTAAGCTAATAACAATCCTTTATAAATCTTCATAATTAACTATTTCTCACGATTTCAACTATACGGTAAGAAGCGACGATTACCGGTAACAACTACTTACAACGCTGCAAGAGTATTGCAATTATGCATATTATTACTAGACAGCACCCTTTTACCATCATCCAAAATAAAATCTTTTATTGGTAACCCAACGCCATCTAGCCTCGCTAATAGGTAACCTCCCCACAATAGAGTGATATTAGATAGTTGTTTCCAGACGGTAACGACTTTTATCGCCTACTAGACGTATTTATCCGTTTACATTATGCATCCCAAACTACGTTGCTTTTAAACCAAAATTCCTACTAGCAATGAATAGTCATATGATTCTATCCCCCACATGACATCCCTGCTACTTGCTATTCCCTATAATCGCGATTTCTCATCAACGCGTGTATTTTGAACCGAAATATTATTTTATGTTACTTTTCCTAGGATTTTATCGAACTAACAAAATGAAGCGGCATTTCCCTTGTGCAGAGCAATTGTCCCCATCTACATGTCACATAATAATAGTTTCACCACCATGTCATTGCATCCTAATCTACTACATAAAAATCGCAGGTATTAAAAATAACAGGTATGGAAAATAACAGGTGATTCCGCTTGCTATAACAAAATCATATGATTACGCGATAAGGAAGTTTCCTCTCCGATTGGTTTTATGACTTCATGTTTTATAATCATTCCTAATTCTAGATTGTTTATGGTCTCGCTAAATCATATGTCTATGGTCCAACCATAGACAAAGAACGTAATAGTCCTTGACTAGCCTAAACTACTCTATGGATTTCAGATGTGAGACTCAAGTACATTATTATATTTTTTTCCTAACATAACCAACAAAATAAATTATAATACGTGGAATAGCACATCAACTAAAAACCGCAATCGCTCAACGATTATTAGTCAAAATATAATTATTATTAGTTTTATATTATGCTGTTAGCGTCATAACTTTATAATATTGTACAGCATATCGCTTTCCTATAATATAAATTGAATCCTGCAATAATTAAGTTGGTTACCTCTGTCCAATCTCGCCCCCTAGCCTTCCCATCCGACAGCAATAATAATTAAACCGCCCCCTATTCTACAAATCTTTCTAAATCAATAAATGTTGAACTATGTCACCCTATCGACCTTTTACGATCCTAAAAATAACTCAACACAAGGCTGTATGAACCAGTTGCCTATGCCTATATGAAATCTATCACCAGGAATAGAAACAAAACTACAGTTACCATAGCTCCTAACGTCAACAATTATTATCTTAGCGTCCTATCAAAAATTGGATACCTGGTTTCAGTATTCATAGAAAACAATTACTAAAGGTTTCAGTATTCACAGATAACTCAACAATTTTAAAATTTAATACTCCAGACCCCCGGTTATTAACTATATCTATGTACTTCGCGCACATAAGATACTTTGGGAAAACAACAACGCCAACAGCCGCACGGTACCTGATGCTGGCAAAATCCGCCATTAAATAAAGAAGAAAAAGATAATAACTGAAAGGTATTGTATTTCAAATAATACTCATTACATTATTGTTTTGTAGTTTTATCTCCTTTGACCTTTAACCTAACCTGAGAATCTTTTTGTTACAGATTTCGTACAACAAAATTTTAGCTCCAGCTCTCATTGCGACTGTCTACAATATTGGTCTTAATCTATTATCAAGAACCCGTAATACAAAGTGTATGAATCAACTTTAGAAGATAACAACGTTTATTGTGAAAAGTGTCAAATTATAATTCACCCATTATCAACAGCCCGTAATACAAAGTGTATGAATCAACTCCAGAAGATCCAACAAAGTTTATTGTGAAAAGTGTCAAATTATAATTCTTCAATATCTCTGAATTAATTAATCTTCATTGAATTATTCCCTATTAAGCCAATTCTAAACTCACGCATCGCAACACGACAACAATTTGTGGGAAAAAAAATCCCACTTCTAAATTAAAGTATTACCGCTTGACTGAAATCCAATACAACTATATTAATGATAATTTATAACTTAACTTTCTGATCCTGGTAACGGCTTACCAAATTGTAACTTCCCCCCCCCCCTATAAATTCTATACCTTAATCTAATGCCTTTCACACCTATATGCCTAGTCTACCTTATAATACATACACACATCCTCGCCGCTTCTACCTTAACTTAACTTATTATCTAATTCTTAACCTAATTAACCTAATTTATCTACAATCTAATGGTTGTGTTTGGAGTTTTTGTTTAGTGCGTATTGTTTGTATGATGATGAAACCTTAGCATAGCTTAATTCTATTTGCAGTGAATTTCAGTCAAGCAATGTAATATTAATAAATACTATTTTGGCCAGATCGTCTAGTGAACCCTCCGTTGTTAACCGCATTTAAGTAACTCAAGTTCTTTCGTGAAAGTTTAGTAATTGGCTTATCCCTGTGTTAAATTATTTACTCCTGACCTAATTACCTACCAGTCTATAGATCATAACATAGATATGTGTAGCCTAGCAATGACTCCGTCTGAACTGTGACCTAAATCCTTCACTGCAGCTGCGGGGAAGATTTGTAACCACTCAAAGGTAATCGGATGATAGCTTAGCTTGCAGGTATTATTATTTAGTAGCATGATACATAAGAAGTCTTGTGCAATTTACATGACATATTAGAGGATTCTGGTAATTTAAAAGCCCCTCCCCGCTATTAGCATGCCGATCAGCTCATTGTATTATATCAGCCCTGACCAGATTGAATTTAACTTTAATCATTAGCTTGTGCCTTTAATTCTTTAAACTGAGAATTTACATCTCTCCTCAAAATTTAATTTCATTTTACATTATGAACTATGTGTTAGCAATTTAAATTCTTATTATTCCACATAAATCAATAGAGTTTATCTCAAGGCTTGCTATCATCCAAATATCCTTTTCACATTAAGAACTTAATGATTCAATGCAATAACTTATATTCAGTTCCGTAAAGGATGGATAATTTAATCACTTCAGGCGGTGGCTAAAGTAGAATGCTATTAATACAGGTAAAATTACTTTTATTTACTCTTAGTATTTATTATACAGGTCTTATAAAGTTCCAATATAACTACATTGGATTGGCTGCATTGGCAGATTATCACATCTTAAGTTTATTAAAGGATGTTTCATTCATTCAATATCCTTGACTTTTAGGAAGTGAACTTAAATAGAATACTATCATTTGAAGTAAATTACTTTGGGTTACTCTTAGTGTTCATTATACAGATTCATAAAGTATAAGTACATCTCAAGTTTATTGAAAGATGTTTAATTTATTCAACATCCTTGACTTTTAGGAAGTGAACTTAAATAGAATACTATCATTTGAAGTAAATTACTTTGGGTTACTCTTAGTGTTCATTATACAGATTTATAAAGTATAAGTACATCTCAAGTTTATTGAAAGATGTTTAATTTATTCAATATCCTTGACTTTTAGGAAGTGAACTTAAATAGAATACTATCATTTGAAGTAAATTACTTTGGGTTACTCTTAGAGTTTATTATACAGATTTATAAAGTATAAGTACATCTCAAGTTTATTGAAAGATGTTTAATTTATTCAATATCCTTGACTTTTAGGAAGTAAACTTAAGTTATTTATTTTTCCATTAACTTCCACCCCCTGTCTCTCAGACTGAGTGGTTAATTTGATAGACTACTAAATCATAGTTAGTATACTTTTAGTAGGTAGTAAATTAGGTAGTTAATTATCCCTGTTAATCATTAAGAGCGTTTACGTCCTTTTGCGCCGTTTTGCTCAAAAACTGTACTTTTTAAACCTCTTAATATCTGTTAATACTTACTTTACAAATATGTTAAATACTTATATCATTAGGCGATCTTATAGTCGAAATAGTTTGTTGAAAACATTTTTAAATTTATGGATATTTTGGAATTTATAACACGATAATTGAACAGAGGTTTTCATAATTTGACTTTCCGCGTCAACTTCGAAGCTTAAAAATGTGTTTAAATTACTAACAAATCTAATAACAACATTTTTTTTTCAATTTGAAAGATCCTCAGCAAAATAGTTTGTTGAAAACATTTTTTGATTTTGGTTACTAACAAAAACTATAAAATTCCAAACATTGTGAATTTTTAAAGAAATTATAGGTGATAAAGTGATTGTTTTCTCTAATGTACTAAATATATTTTAGAAGATAAAAGCTTTATACTATAGAAAAAAGTGTTATTTAAAATTTTAACAAAATTGTTTTTACTAAATAAGCTCTATAATTTTTCTGCAAATATTTTAAAACTACTCTAAAACTACTACAAAACGCTGCGCTCCACTCGCTTCGAATCAGTCCGCCGCGAGGCCTCTGAGAGAGTGGTCACGTCGCTCGACGCTCTGCCCGGCGCGGTTTTCGACCTTTCCGTAGGTTCGAAGATAGTGCAAATTTATAGCTTGATTTGCAAATCTTAGTACTTTGGTGAGTAAATTATTACAAGCTTTTATTTAACTTGCAATGTATGTATGTCTTGTTCGGGTGGAATTTTGCAACTCAATTTTGACCCACTTCCCGTTTATTGATTGAGCTGAAAATTTGCATACATGTGTAAATCGCGTGACAATCCAATTTTATGATTGACATGGTGCTGATCTGATGATGGAGATGGAAGGTGGCCATTGAAACTTTGCAATAAAATAGCACAACCTAATCGAGTTTGGGCTCGTTTGAATCGTCTTGACGAGTAGTTTGTCTTTCAATGGTAACCAGGGTCTGATGATGGAGCTAGATGGTGGTCATAGGAACTCTGTAATAAAACGACGCAACCCCATCGAGTTTCGGCTTGTCTCATTCGTCTTGACGAGTCCTTTGTTTTTAAATGGTTACCAAGGTCTGATCTGATGATGGAGCTGAAAGGTGGTCATAGGAACTCATTGAAGAAACGACGCAACCCCATTGAGTCGCGGCTCGTTTGATTCATCTTGACGAGTACTTTGGTGCTAGATGGTAACCAGAGTCTGATGATGGAGCTGGAAGATGGCCATAGGAACTGAGTAATTAAACAACATAATAACCCCATCGAGTAAGGGCTCGTTTAATTCGTCTAGACAAGTACTTAGCTGCTAGACGGTAACCAGGGCCTGATGATGGAGTTGGAAGGTGGCCATAGGAACTCCGTAATAAAACGACGCAACCCCATCGAGTTTCGGCTCGTCTCATTCGTCTTGACGAGTACTTTGGTTTTAGATGGTTACCAGGGTCTGATCTGATGATGGAGCTGAAAGGTGGTCATAGAAACTCAGTAAAGAAACGACGCAACCCCATCGAGTCTCGGCTCGTTTGATTCGTCTTGACGAGTACTTTGGTGCTAGATAGTAACCTGGGTCTGATGATGGAGCTGGAAGATGGCCATAGGAACTTCGCAATGAAATAACACAACCTAAGCGAGTTTGGGCTCGTTTAAATCGTCTTGACGAGTAGTTTGTCTTTCAATAGTGACAAGGGTCTGATGATGGAGTTGGATGGTGGTCATAGAAACTCTGTAATAAAATGACGCAACACCATCGAGTTTCGGCTCGTCTCATTCGTCTTGACGAGTACTTTGTTTTTAAATGGTTACCAGGGTCTGATCTGATGATGGAGCTGAAAGGTGGTCATAGGAACTCATTAAAGAAACGAGGGAACCCCATCGAGTCTCGGCTGGTTTGATTCATCTTGACGAGTACTATGGTGCTAGATGGTAACCAGGGTCTGATGATGGAGCTGGAAGATGGCCATAGGAACTGAGTAATTAAACAACATAATAACCCCATCGAGTAAGGGCTCGTTTAAATCGTCTAGACGAGTACTTTGCTGCTACATGGTAACCAGGGTCTGCTGATGGAGCTGGAAGGTGGCCATAGGAACTCTGTAATAAAACGACACAACCCCATCGAGTTTTGGCTCGTCTTATTCGTCTTGACGAGTACTTTGTTTTTAGATGGTTACCAGGGTCTGATCTGATGATGGAGCTGAAAGGTGGTCATAGGAACTCAGTAAAGAAACGATGCAACCCCATCGAGTCTCGGCTTGTTTGATTCGTCTTGACGAGTACTTTGGTGCTTGAAAGAAAGAAATTAAAATGTATTTTCATTTCAGGTTATCGAAGATGAAATTTCACAAACAACAAATAAGGTTGAAGGTCAAAGACTAGTAGATTTTCAATACTTTTTGGACCAAATTAAAATGGTAACCACAATAGAGCCACAGGATGTACAATTGATAATTTACAAGTGATAAAAGAGCATAAAGTAGGCTTATTATTTACATTTTTAATGAAGTATAACATTTACCTTTAGATAAGTGTAAGAATCATGTAAAATCTTGTTTACATAAAAAAGGTCAAAGTGTATTTAGTTGACAATACAGCTTGGTCATAATTATATTTTCACATTATAGTTTCTTAGTCAATTATTTTTAAAACTAATTAATTTTATTAGCTGGTATGATATGATATGATAGCCTTTAACAGCAGTGTCTTACAGACAAAGGTACCTACTCAAAATGTATGTTGCGTTTAAAGTAATATTCTCTTACTTTCGTTGGAGTTGCTCGAGTGAGTCAGTCATGCTCTCTCAAAGTGTCTCTGCGGTGGTGGCATGTGCGTCGGGTCGTTACGTTCCCTCAAACATGGTTAAACGAAGCGATGGCTGATTCACATGTCATACTCGTGAACGGGTGCCGCCTGTGGAAGCTGGTCTGCTCTTGCAATCTTATTTTTTACTGGTAGTATTGAATAGTCTTACTTTTTCTTGTTTCAGAGATACTTACTTTAAACGCAACATAAATTTTGAGTAGGTACCTTTGTCTGTAAGACACTGCTGTTAAAGGCTATATACCAGCGTAAAATTAATTAGTTATAAAAATAATTGACTAAGAAACTATAATGTGAAAATATAATTATGACCTGGCTGTATTGTCAACTAAAAACACTTTGTTATGTACAAAGTAAGCAACAGCTTATGTAAACAAGATTTTACATGATTCTTAATCTTATCTAAAGGTAAATGTTATACTTCATTAAAAATATAGATAAAAAGCCTACTTTATGCTCTTTTATCACTTGTAAATTATCAATTGTACATCCTGTGGCTCTATTGTGGTTACTAAGTATTTTAATTTGGTCCAAAAAGTATTGAAAATCTACTAGTCTTCGACCTTCAACCTTATTTGTTGTTTGTGGAACCTCATCTTCGATAACCTGAAATGAAAATACATTTTAATTTCTTTCTTTCTAGCACCAAAGTACTCGTCAAGACGAATCGAACAAGCTGAGATTCGATGGGGTTGCGTCGTTTCTTTACTGAGTTCCTACCATATAGCAGCAAAGTACTCGTCTAGACGAATTTAACGAGCCTTTACTCGATGGGGTTATTATGTTGTTTAATTATTCAGTTCCTATGGCCATCTTTTAGCTCCATCATCAGACCCTGGTTACCATCTAGCACCATAATACTCGTCAAGATGAATCAAACGAGCCGAGACTCGATGGGGTTACGTCGTTTCTTTAATGAGTTCCTATGACCACCTTTCAGCTGCATCATCAGACCAGGCCCTGGTAACCATCTAAAAACAAAGTACTCATCAAGACAAATGAGACGAGCCGAAACTCGATGGTGTTGCGTCGTTTTATTACAGAGTTTCTATGACCACCATCCAGCTCCATCATCAGACCCTGGTTACTATTGAAAGACAAACTACTCGTCAAGACCATTTAAACGAGCCCAAACTCGATTAGGTTGTGTTATTTCATTGCGAAGTTCCAATGGCTACATTCGAGCTCCACCATCAGACCCTGGTTACCATCTAACAGCAAAGTACTTGTCTAGACGATTTAAACGAGCCCTTACTCGATGGGGTTATGTTGTTTAATTACTGAGTTCCTATGGCCATCTTCCAGCTCCATCATCAGACCCAGGTTACTATCTAGCACTAAAGTACTCGTCAAGACGAATCAAACGAGCCGAGACTCGATGGGGTTGCGTCGTTTCTTTACTGAGTTTCTATGACCACCTTTCAGCTCCATCATCAGATCAGACCCTGGTAACCATCTAAAACCAAAGTACTCGTCAAGACGAATGAGACGAGCCTAAACTCGATGGGGTTGCGTCGTTTTATTACGGAGTTCCTATGGCCACCTTCCAACTCCATCATCAGGCCCTGGTTACCGTCTAGCAGCTAAGTACTTGTCTAGACGAATTAAACGAGCCCTTACTCGATGGGGTTATTATGTTGTTTAATTACTCAGTTCCTATGGCCATCTTCCAGCTCCATCATCAGACTCTGGTTACCATCTAACACCAAAGTACTCGTCAAGATGAATCAAACGAGCCGCGACTCAATGGGGTTGCGTCGTTTCTTCAATGAGTTCCTATGACCACCTTTCAGCTCCATCATCAGATCAGACCTTGGTAACCATTTAAAAACAAAGGACTCGGGTTGCGTCGTTTTATTACAGAGTTCCTATGACCACCATCCAACACCATCATCAGACCCTGGTTACCATTGAAAGACAAACTACTCGTCAAGACAATTCAAACGAGCCTAAACTCGATTAGGTTGTGCTATTTTATTGCAAAGTTTCAATGACCACCTTCCATCTCCATCATCAGATCAGCACCATGTCAATCATAAAATTGCATTGTCACGCGATTTACACATGTATGCAAATTTTCAGCTCAATTAGTAAACGGGAAGTGGGTCAAAATTGAGTTGCAAAATTCCACCCGAACAAGACACATACATTGCAAGTTTAATAAAAATACATGCAATATAATATTATACTTACATTTTCATGCATTACTTACGCCCATATTAAAAAAAAATAATCGAAGTACCTATTACGAAAAAGCAAATTCGATCTAACGGATCAAAGTGAGTGAGTTTGACTACAGTGAGCAGAACTAGCCTATTCTACACACACAGTCGCGCGCGCTCACAGCTCGCTTCTGTGTGCGTGATATTTGGACTTAAAAACCTAAACTTGAGGTCTCGCGCTCGGCGTAAACGCTCTTAAATCAATTACATTCAGAAGTTATCTTTTACTCACTTTAATAAGTATAAATTAGACTGTACTAGGTATTAGTCTGATTGATTAGATTGTTCCCATCAAATATTTGTATGTTTCATATTATTAGAAGTAAGTACTTACATATCTTAAGAGGTCTATTCAAATGGTATTAGTAGACCATTGTCAGGCTAATTAGCTGGTTGTTATCAATCAATTATTTCTATGTTTCAGATTATTAGAAGCTCATAGCTTGCAATGTCTTCTTTCAACGACTTATCCTAGGTTCTAAACTGGTTTTAGTTGTTCAGTTTGTATCAGCTTATTTTTGCTAATAGGTATCGGATGTAAAATTTTCCATACCTTGAAGAGTGTAGCAATGTGAGATCGTATCGCATCCCAGGGAAAGCTAAAAAATGCCTGTTTGGTCATTTCAGTATTAGAAATCAAACATCACAGTACAGCTAAGCTAATTTGCTATAACTTTTAGTATTTTTTTTTTGTAATAAGAAACCAGTCTAGACTTTTAGGTATTCCAAGTAATGATGGTACAATATTATCATACTTCTGTTAATTATTTAAAATGAATAATTAATTGGTAACAACTTTAGGAAACAATTAGAATTTTATCGGCCTGCGGTAACAGATTACTTGCCTAGCTAGGACCCACATCACTTCATCATAATTTTATTTAGCGCCGTAACTTAATTATCCCTACCTTATTAGTCTGAATTAATAACTAACCATATATATATCCGCCTACCTATAGATTCCTACAACTTTCCTCACTTGAAAATGCCTATATTTTGTCGAACTAACAGTCCCTTTTTGTGTACCTTGCAATCTAGGCCCGAGCCACATTTAATTTAAATTCGTGATGTGTTGTGAGAGTCGCATTGCCCCTGAAAGCAACTAACTCCTAAATGTTCTATCAGTCGAGCCAGTATACTCAGTGTGTTATTTTCCTATCACTACACTGTATGTACGGAGGTAGACTCGAAATTGGACTGGGTCATACGGGTCTACCTCCAGCTAAATGGTGTCTGACCTATCTTCAACTTTCACTAGGGAGACAACTGTCTCTCCCCCATTACTCCGTCGAAGATAGTGTATTGTTTAGCGTAATGATGTAAAACGCCGATCTTATTAAATACAATCAAAGATCATCCAGACCGAAGTCTGTTGAAAGGTACATAGGTTTTCGTTGCCACCGTTACGCGTTTCCGCCGATGTACCCCGGAATACTTCATTCCGTTAACGGATTCGAGTTGCGACCGCAAAAGTTTTACTTTATTAATCACTTTCAATTTCACAAATCTTAATTAATATCGCAGCTCGAATATCACTTAGCGCACTATCAAAGCTCGGACACTATTTTCCCCGTATGAGTAGTACCGCACTCTTAAGTTGGACCGCACCGCCGACGTCCCAAAATTGAATGCCCGCTAATTTTCCGCCCTTTTCCCAAGCATCTTAACTTTCGCGCCATGCGCACTTAACATTCGCCCGCGCGAGTCCGCTTTTCTTCCCTTCAACCAATCGCTAGCTGTTTCCCCGATGCCCCCTCGCCTTCGCGTCGCGCCACGTGGAGCTATCATCCGACCTCTCTTTCTGTCTTTTTCTCAACCTCTCGCTCGCTCATTGCCGCTTTCGCCGCGCAATTCTAAAATTTTTCCATAATCTAACCAAATCTCGTCCGACAGCCAATATTTCATCTTTGAATATCTAAATGTAGCCTTCTATTAACAATTCCCTCTCAATAATCCTCCACTTAAGCCAATAATCCTATATTTTGGGAAATTATCAAAGGTTCCGTATTCCGACCATAGATGGCGTCCGCCCGTAGGTGAACCACTTTCCCGACCCCAGAGCAGTCCCCGCGAAATTCAAAATAAAAAATACGGTCCTAGTCAAGCTCACAACCTTATGACTCCCGCTAGACGCCGCCTACGTCGCAAGGGACGCGCAGAGCAGTCCCCGCGAAATTCAAAATAAAGAAGTCAAACTAGCAACCTTATGCAAAGCTCAAGTAAATAACTCACGCTAGATGGCGCCTATGTCGCAAGGAGCACACAGAGCAGTCCCCGCGTAGTTCATACTAGAGATAAAGCTTTAGACCACGGACCATTATTCTGAACTAGTTTATTATTCCCTTTTTCATGCTTATTATATTAATGGTGCTACGCATTAATATTTATGTTAGTGCTACTCCCACACATTCCTTACTAACGGACGGATACCATTCATTCTGTACCGTTACAACACTCTACTTGTAAGGCAATGGAACACATATGATGTTTGTACAGCATTATTAGGTCCATTAAAATTTCTTAAAATATATTCACATTTTTTAATAAATAAATTGAGTATGTTTTGATCTCCATTAAACATAGGAATTAAATTTAAAAGATCCTTAGGGATCATTTGGACAGTAATTTCGCCGTTTACAGACATGTTTAAAACACACTAAAATTTATTTATTAATACCTACTTATTACCTACTTAACTAGTTTGCCAATTTATGTGCAGAAGTCAAATAACTTTATACGATTTTGTTAAAAGTTACTTAATATATTATAAATAAAATATATAGTCACACGATAATAACCTTAGGAAATAGCCGGGAAAAGGTATGAAAAGTAAAAAGGTTTGCTTACAGTCCGCTCGATCCCATGCCTTCCCGTAAAGCTCTTCTCGTAGACTGGAAAACTCGGTGCCCGTCGTTAACTTATTTGTTTTCTGGTTCGAATTGCTTTTCCACGCGTTGAAACGTGCAGCTAATTACCGATGCGTTTTTACCGAAATTCACAATTTAGTTGGATCTGTATAGATTGTTCGCGTCTGATAACAGCCAGCAATCCTACCGGCTGCGCCAGTTAAATCTCGAGGGGTCGACCGAAGGTTTTTAAAAACTAGACACGTCTATTTAGTACGGAGTTTAATTCGGAACTGGCAAAGCTTATAACTAAAATACAAAGGAAGACTTAAACTACTTAAATTCAAAGAACTTATCTCTACACAGAGCGGATGCAACGTTGACATATTCGCGACAGTCTCACGGCGTTCTCATAATGTTGCGTCAGCGTCGCCCGCCTGCAAAGTCCATCAGTCAGCACTTTAACACATTGTAATGGAGCTAGGGCTGACTGTAGACATTGTAGTAGAGCTAGGGCTGGTTACAGGTAAAATAACTACGTAGATGCGGTTTTGAATTGTTTACCTGCACGCATTATAAATCCCATAAGCTTGAATGATCTACATATTAACTATCTTATCTATGTGAGGGATGAAAGAGAGTTTAGAATCCATAATGACTCCTAGGTCCCTAACTTTAGTAACGCGATTCAGATTGTACCCGCAGATTTTATATTTAATTGCATTTTTTTCCTTGTTAAGAATATTGTAAAACAGATAACTGAATTTAGAAATAAGTTATTACTATTACAGAAGTCAACAAAGCTATTCAGATCACTTTGCGGTAGCTTAGTATCATCTGGTTCTTTTATTACTATGTATAACTTCGTATCGTCCGCATACAGTAACAAGTTTGAGTGATTTATGGACTTTGTCAGATCATTGATATAAATAATAAAGAGGTCCCAAATGGGAGGGAACCTTGTGGCCGATAGTTAGCAACGTTGTCATTGTTATTGCCTGTAATGAAAAATAAAAAAATGAAAAATAATTTATTTGTACATACATTTGCATTGCTTAACTCTAGTTGACGAAGTCTCCTTTTAAGCATCACTGCCTGTTCCAGAAGACTCCGCTCTCTCATATCTCTTATTACAAATAACTTAAATATGACGTACGTAGGTAAGTATGTTAAAATTTTAATTACTCAACTTATTGTACTATTGTAATAAAGAAGGAAATAAAAACAAAAATAAAAATAAAAACTTCTATCTAAAATAATAAATGTTCGGGAATTTTATGCATTAATGTGTTTATGAATATATAAGTGTACAATCAAATATGTAAGTATAGATAAATCCAAATGCTATAAGAATTAAATAGGTACACCTACTTGATTACATTTTAAACTAATTAGTGACCTGCATGAATGCTTCCGTTTCTTCATAAGATAGCTCAAGTATCCATCCAGTTATCACACTTTTACACTCGTGGAATGTTTTATTATAAATTTGTAGACTCTTATTAATTTTATTATATAAGTAGGCAGATCGTTTTTCAAATTGAACGCTCGCAAACACGGTTTTAAAAAAGGGTATATGCACTATATTGTGTTTCCTCCTTCTATCTTGTAAAATAGGAACATATTTTATTGTTTTGTGTTTTTGACGTGACAACGTCTTAAATTAGGTTGCGGCTGGGAGTCACTTATGAAAAAGTGTAACGCTGGGTAACGTTACGATGAGTCACCGAACGAGAGAGAGGCCCGCCGAATGCCTTGCGTCTCTCTCCCACTCAACTATGATAAATTTGTGCAATTCTTATTTTCATTCAATTCCTTGTTCCTATTGTGCAATTTAATTATATTCATATCAATAAATATTCTACCGAGAAAAAGACGTTGTCACGTAAAATCTTCGCCCGTAAAACCGACTTTACAGGCAAACAATTTTTTTAATACTACGTGAGTAATGTATAGTTTCCGGACAGACAATAGATTGGTAACTAAGTAAAGATTTTGGGTGGAAAACGTTCTTTTTTTAAAATACATGACCTTTAATAAGATTCACTGGGCTCTTTCTACCTCCAAGAAGCGAGTCTTAAGCGCGCCACCCCAAACTGGTATACAATAGGTAATGATGGATTGTACCAACGAGATATATATATCATTTAGTAATTTATTTGCGGAGCAAGAGGCGTCACTATTATTATTACCCGGGACGATATACCTCAACGTTTTGAACATCCAAATAAATTTACGTATTCTGGACGCAACTTTTTCGATTTGGGGGTACCAGGATAATCTCTGGTCTAACATCACCCCTAGATATTTCACACTCTGCATTTTATTTATAGATGAACAGCTACAGACACGACTATTAAGATTACCACAGGAATGTATTTTTAAATTAAAGTCTGGGTTAGGTTGGGATTTGTTATAGATACTAAAGCAGATGTAGTTCGTTTTATCTGTGTTCAAGGTAAGGAGATTATAAGCCATAACGAGACCTGGGTCATCCCCTGCTCAGCATTATTTTTTGCATCGGCCCAACTGGAGCCAGTGAACACAATTGCCGTATCATCGGCGTATAAAAAGACTTTAGCTTTTTTAAGGACCATGTTGCAGAGGTCATTTAAGTAAATTAGAAAAAGGGTAGGTCCCAAAACACTCCCCTGCGGCACGCCACATGTTACGTCAACGTCCCCACTTATAACCCCTTCTAATTTAATTTTTTGTGTCCTGTTGCCTGTAGGAATAGGTGTTATCCAAGCACTTTTCCAAGCCAGCGGTTCACTGCCACATCACGAGGTCCAGGACTCGATTATTAGCATTATAATAGTAGATTATGCAACAAGGAGATAAAGTAGTGTCTTAAGTAGCGGGCGCCCCGTATTGAATCCCGAGCAAAACGGTTAAAACAAGAATCCGTAGTGCAGCGTGGGATTCAAGGTCGCCCAAGACGAAGGCACCTTTGTCCCCGAGGAGAATACTCCACTTTTCACACCATCTACGAGACAATAAAAAGCAATATTATAACAAAGCAATTTTCAGTATACGCGCCTCTTGTAAATTTTTGTTCTATTTTTCTTTTATTTTTAATCTACTCGTGCGTGGTGGCCAGTTCGATTTTCGAATAATTAATTTTTTAGTGCAGATCTTAATGGTGAATGCATATAGTACCTATGTACCTTTCTACTTTATGTTCCAAATACAAATCACATTAATGACAAGCGGATCATAATGAAATTCAGTACAATATTAATGCCTTGCTAGACCTCAGGTCTTAAATGACTTACTTTAGGTTAGGTTTGCATAACATATAATTTGACATTGTAGAGCAGGTGGTGTGAAAACACCATAAAAAATTTGTAGGCCCGTGAACGTTAAAAAATCTCGTAACGATTTCACAGTATAGTCCCCACTCTTTTGCAGTAATTTACTGTGGGTACTAGTTTCTCCTAGGTCCAGATCCTAATTGTTCGACAAATAATCGAAAAATCTAGAGAGTTTAACATCCCACTCTACATCTGTTTTGTCGACTTTCGCAAGGCCTTCGATACCGTGAAATGGCATATGTTATGGGACGTACTCATCCAAATGAGAGAACCTATCCACCTAGTTCGTCTCATACGCCGACTTTACGAGGACGGAACTGCGACTGTTCGGATAGACGACGTTAACTCAAAAAGTTTTCATACACAAGCTGGTGTGCGACAGGGGTGCATTCTCTCTCCACTTATTTTCAACGTCTATACGGAATGTATAATGTGTGTAAAGCGTTTCAGTTGGAGGCCGAAGGATATCTAACTTGAGGTATGCCGACGACACAACTCTTCTCACACAAACGAAACAAGACATGGACACTGCTGACACGTTTAGAAACAACAAGCCTCTCCTTTGGACTTGCGGTCAACAGAGACAAGACGAAGATGATGATAGTGGACCGAGCTGAACTAAACCATCCTGAAATCTCTATGATTGGCAACTGTGAGGTTGTCCAATTCTATGTATACCTCGGTTCCACTATAACAAACACCGGAGGATCTGAAGACGAGATTCGAAGGAGATGTGCTATCACACGATCTGCCGTTAATAAGCTGAAAAGAGTATGGTGCAACCGTAATATCACCAAAACCACGAAAGTCCCCCTAATGAGAAGCTAAATCTTCCCGATATTCCTTTATGGCGCAGAAACGTGGACGGTTCGCCTCGAAGACCAGCTGAAAATCGATGCACTTGAGATGTAGTGCTGGCGGCGACTGCTGCGGATTCCTTGGACAGCGTTTAGGACCAAAGTCTTGATCCTGACAGAATTAAAAATCAAACAGAGATTATCGTCGACCGTGCAAACATGAATCCTCAAGTATTTCCGACACGTTGTTAGAAACAAACACTTCATGGAACGACTCGTTGTCCAGGGACGGGTGGAGGGCAAGCGGTCACGCGGTCGATCACCTACGCGTTGGACAGATGCCATCAAAGCAACGACACAAACCTCTATAGTTCAGAGTTCACGAGACGCTGAAGACCGCAACAAGTGGAGGCGCATTGCGAGGGCTGTTTTAGCCAATGAAAATGCAACACCATCAACCACGACCACTCTGTCAAGAGTGAACGACTAAGGAGACTAGTTTCTCGCCTCACCGCATCAGAAACATTAAAAGGTAATTGGGCGAACGTTTATTAAGTCACCAGCGACATTAAAAAATGCGTCACGCACGATAGCCCGGTCCGTGCGGTATGTAAGCACAGACTATGTTCAAATATCTACTGTTGTCTGCACATAGTATGAATAACCAAATGCAGCTGCAAGAGGCGCGCGGCGCGCGCCGCCAGCCACGAGCCTCTCCCAACTGCCGCATGCCGCATGCCGCCGCGGTGGGCGCGTCGTCGGCCAGTCCCGGCGCAGCTGCATCAACTCAGCGCGCACTGCAACCACATGAGTAAATACTGTGCTGCAACCATGACGCCGCCACCACGCGTCGCACCGCACCGCTCCCTGCGTGCGAACGGTCACAGCGAAACACTACGTACTGTTATAGGGATTAATGAAAATCCCTTTTTAAAAAAAACACTTTTAATACTTTGCGTGAAATTATTCAATTTTTTAAAGTGCACGAAATTATTTATGTTTACTCGCTAAATGAAAGGGCAAGTGTCACCGGCGGATGATGGAATCGAACTGAGGAGCTCGTTGCAATAATCTTGCTACTGCTCTAAAATGCTGATGCAGCCCGATGCACCGAGGGGTGATGATGTTGGCACTATTATATACTGTACATATATATAACAGCCCCCTGGGTTAAGACTAAACTTACACCAAAATAAACGGTGAAGTTTACGTAAAATATAGACGAGTTTTAGGTGCAGATACCGGATGGGATTCTACATCAGAGTTTGAAAGTTCTTCTGTTTCTCAATTTGTAATTTTTCTTTAAAAGGTTTAGTTAATAAACTGTGACAAGTGCCCAATTTACAATATTTGGAAATAATAAAAAATATAAAAATTATAACTAAAATAGATATAAAAATAGTCGTGTATGAATAATACTCTCCATACAAAACTATGTGTGGCTTATCAAGGACACTATTGATACTATTGACAATTTTAGTCGTGGCTTTGTTATGTTGACTTATAATGGAATCAAGGTTATTATTTTTTAATTTAGTAACGGAAGATTTTGAATAGATGGTTTAAATATTGTTAAATTGTCTTTTATATTTATTAAATCAAAATCAAACTTAATTGGTTGTACTTCAATATTTTTTATAATCTTAGGTATTAACCTTGAATCTTTATAATAAGCTATACAATCAATAGGTAAACTGAGTATGCCTGTGCCAATAATGTTTAATTCGGAACTTCCAATTTTGTTACAGTCTACAGACAATTTTGCTTTTTCCGTAATTACATATATCCACTTATTATTATATAATCTATGCCAAATTTCAAGACGACCTTGAAATTAATTTCACACTGATTTGGAACAGTAGTTAATGCTTTTGATACAATTTCTGACTCACAAATAGGAGCTGCAGTGCTGGAATATATGTCTAACATTTCACAAATATAATAAAAATTGTATAAAGTTTTACAATTATTAAAATCTTCTAATTTACAATAAAATGATCTATCTCTAGTTATAGCTATATACTTAGCAGAAGGTATAATAGCGGAATAAGTAGTATTCCCTTTAATAATGACAGGAAATGGAACAGAATGATACAAACTATATTCCTTAGAAGTAACTAATGGCATATTTAGGACAAAAACTATTTTATTGGTATTATAATAACATGCAATCTCAGATATATTTAGTAACAAATAAATATTTCTTAAAGATAGACTTACAGGAAATTGATGAAAATTAGCCAAAAAACGATAGTTTTCGACCAATTCATTAAACAGTTGATTTGGTGTAATAACAGATGGATACAAAATATTTGACTTACTAAACATTACTCCGTTAACAATGTCTTCTAATTTAAAAGATAACGTTAATAAACTACTTTCTAATATATTTAGCATTTCATTCAACTTAGATTTTAATAATAAGCTATCTGATAACACAGTTAAATTTTTTAAACTTACGGTCAAATTATCTATTGCACAGTTTAATTGTTGTTCATTAATATTGATTTTGTTAATAACATTTTTAAAGGAATCTAGGGTTGTAGTTGTTACTAATATATTATCTTTAAGTAATTTAGATAACTGAGTTTGATCAGTTTCGACAGTTTCAATAGCTGCACTGTATCTTATAGCATCTTCCTCATTCATAGTGCCAAATAAATGTTTAAACACAGTGCCAACTCCGCCAAACCAAGCTGATCTTTTAGAACGGTTTTCCAAGATGAGAAATAGATTCAAAATTACTAAGTATGTCATGATACCGGGTTGCTAGGGGCTGTATCATATTATGACACTCGGAGTCAATGAAAACGTTACTTTGTTTACAGAAGTACTTGGCTGTTCCTATAATACTATTAAGATTATCAATATGCGGTTTAATAAATGATGTATCGAGTGGAATCACAACACTGAGGTGTCCGTCTACTATTTTTAGGGATCCAATAGGATCAAAGTAAATACCAGGACTATTTAGTGTGGGCTGGATGAAGTTTTCCTGTGCCAAGGACAAGCCACTGTAATAAAATAATATAAACTTCAATTGTTAGTTAAAATTAAACTTAGATTTAACTTAAAATTACTTAATTTTTAACAGAAATGTTAAAACTACATTACAATTGATCGCAACGTCGTGCGAGTTTTATTTCATCATAATGATGAACTATGTGCCGCCTGTTAATTAACAAGGTAAGACTATTTCTACCATTTATTTTAATCACTTTATAAGGACCTTTCCAAATTGGTGATAAAGCTTTACGCAGTCTAAGATGGTTCTTAAGAAAAACAAAGTCACCAACTTGGTATTTAACGGGATGACTATGAGAGTCGTAATAAGTTTTAGAATACTCTTTTGAATTTTGTATATTTTCAAAAGCTTTGCCTCTTGTATACTTTAAGCGGTGTTGAAGCATTTTAACATAATCAGGGTAAGTTACATCTAGTGCGGTTTCGAATACAGAATTAGGAATGAAAGGCTTATGACCGAATATCAATTCAAAGGGTGAATAATTAGTAGTTGTATGTGTTGCCGTATTATAGGCTAACATTGCAGTATATACGTATCTAGGCCAGTTATCTTGGTTTTCGCATACATATGATTTTAAATATTCTTTTAATGTTGAGTGGCTGCGTTCTAATGCGCCTTGGGTCTGAGGATGATATGGTGAAGACCACAACTGTTTAATTTTTATGAAGGTACATGTCTTCTTGAATAATTCAGCTGTAAAATTGGTGCCCTGATCAGTAAGTATCTTTTTAGGTATGCCAAATAGTGAAATGAAATGTATGAGGCACTCGCTAGTTTCTTCAGATGTAGTATTTCTTATAGGATAAGCTACCGAAAACTTGGTTAGATCATCCTGTAGAGTAAGGATATACTTCAATTTGGCTGGACCAGATTCAGGAAGAGGACCAACTATGTCCAAAGATAGTCTTTCAAATGCTATAATAGAAGTACTAGTAATTTGCATAGGTGCTCTATTAACTTTACGAAGGGCTTTGTTTGTCTGGCAAGATGAACATCTTTTACATATTTTTCAATGTCACTTCGCATGTTTTTCCAATAATATTGTTCTCTAACTTTATTGAATATTCGGTTAGAACCAAGATGTCCTGCAATAGGAATGTCGTGGTTCTCCTTTAGAATCTTTTGGATTTCGCTAAGACTAGGATAATAAATTTTGTTACGATAAATATGAACTTCTATTCCAGTGTTATTAAATAAGTGAGTTAAAATGTTGTATATCTTTACGTATGAATGGCGGTCAAAAGGGTTTCTAAAATCAGTTATACTTATTTTTTCAGAGGATTCAGTATTAGATATTAAGTGGTTTCTAAGGTTTTTGATAGATTCGAAGATATCGCTATAGTAACAATCATCAAAGTGATGTACTTTGGTAAATAGAAAATAATAAGTTTTGTCATTATAGGTTAAGGATTTAAATGAATGTACAGTCCTATCAGACTGGAGAAATGATTGAGATTCCGAGTAATTTGAAAGGATCTCTTCAACATAAGGAATAGATTCATCGAAATCAAGAGATTCCGGAATTATAATGATTTTATGTGGTCTTTTCAATAGGCTATCATTGTGTTCAACAATTGGTGTGGTATAGGATGTCGTCATAGAAGATTTCAAGAATTTGGGATAAGAATCATTAAGATCTGGTGCTAAAGGTTGTTCATTACTTAAATCAGCGTTTGAATTAGGTGAAGATGGAAAATTTTGACTTGTGGAAGGTTGAGGTTCAATGAGCTCTGAAGGATTTTGGTTAGTAGTGACAGTAGGTTGAATAGGATTTGATGTGCTACTTTTTGGACTATAAGAAACAGGCATATCATTTTCTAGAAGATCTATACAAGGTAGATCATTACTGTCATAATCAGAAGTAGTAGGCAATGTAATATCTAAGTCGTGTAAAGTTATTGGACTAAATTGAGGCGATAAAACGTCGTTTTCATTACTATTAGAAGGTTAAAGATTTTCTTGTATAGGATTTTGAATAGGATCAACTGGTTAATTTTCTGCATTTAAATCATTGTCAGGATTTTCAGATACAATAGGATGAACAGGATAAAGCGAGAGAGCATCAGCTGCTGAATTTGATCTTCCTTTTTGATATACTATAACATATTCATACTCTTCGAGTTGAAGTCGCCAACGTTGCATTTTGCTACTGGGATCGGTGTGGTTATAAAGCCATTTTAAAGGACGATGGTCGGTTACTATTATAAATTTACGGCCAAAGAGGTAAGGTCTAAAGGTTTTACAGCCATATATAATTGCTAGCAATTCTTTTTCAGTAACACTGTAATTTATCTCTGCTTTATTCAAGGTTCTAGACGCATATGCTATAGGGTGGTCTTTACCAACTGGACCTTGGGAAAGGATGGCTGATATGGCATAATTGGATGCATCACAAGTAAGTATAAACGGTTTTGTAAAATCTGGATATATAAGTACAGGAGCAGTTTTAAGTTTATTTTTTAAGGATTCCAAACAAAAGAAATGTCTTTTTTTGGTTTTGATAGTTTAGAAAAATCAGGTATAAATCATCTGTAATACGATATAAGCCCTAAAAAGGATTTTATGTCTTTAGGACATTTAGGAATAGGAAATTCTTTTACAAATTTAATTTTGTTAGGGTCAGGTTTCACCCCATTTTCAGTTATGACATGACCTAGGTAACCGACTTCGTTTCTTAAAAACTCACACTTGTCGGGTTGCAATTTAAGGTTAAAAAATCGGAGTTTTTGGAAAACTGAAGTAAAATTTTCAATATGTGATTGGAGATCATAAGAGTAAATAACTACGTCGTCTAAATATACGAAACATCTTTCTCCTTGGAGACCGGTAAGGACATTATTCATCAAACGTTGGAATGTTGAAGGTGCATTCTTTAAACCGAATGGACTGAAGTCGGATTTGCAAGAATCGTGAGGAGACATTTTTATCTGATGAAATCCAGAAGCAAGGTCAAGAGTTGAAAAATACTTAGAGTTAACTAATTGGTCAAGTATTTCGGTGATATTAGGAATCGGATAAGTTTCGCCAATGGTAATATCGTTAAGTTTTCTATAGTCTATGACGATACGCCATTTCTTTCGGCCTGATGCGTCAATTTTCTTAGGAACAATCTATATAGGAGAAGACCAGGGAGACAGAGAAGATTGGATGATGTTTTGTTCTAACATCTTTTGTACTTGGGACTGCACTTCTTGCTTGTTAACTTCAGGAAAACTATAGGATTTCACGTTAACGGTTTGATCAGAGGTAGTTCGGATCTCATGTTGGATAGCATCGGTTGAAGACAGTTGATCATGAGGTAAGTGGAATATATCAGAGTATTTAGAACAGGCATCGAACAGGTATAATGCTTCGGATTCTTCAGGATTTAAGTGTGATACGCGAAGGAGCTTAAGAACTTCTTCAGTTCTGTTCAAACATGACTGATTGGAATGAGACTCAGGGAAAGGTTCATAATCAATCGGATATAAGGTAAGGTTAAGATTAGAATTTAAAGAAACAGGATTTTCAGACGTATTTAAGACTGTTATATTTATTCTATTATTATCTTTTACTCTGACTAAACAATTGGCTATTGAAAGAGTATCGTTAATATGTTGGTCAACAATGAGACCTTCTTTTATTTTAGGATTTTTAACTGAGCATTCAATAGTAATCTCAGAACGAGCAGGTACTTTGTAAATTGGTTCAATGAAGTTAAGCTTTATATATTTTTTACTGAGACAAAGTACGATGCGATTATAATCAATGTGACATTGGTAATGGGTGAGTAAATTATTTCCGATTATACCATCATAGGTTAAGTTTATTTTATCTACAACGTCAACAACGTGGAAGTTGAAAGGCATCGATTCTTTTCCAAATATAAGGTTCAAATCAAAGTTACCAAGGGTAGGTACAGCATCTTTGTTATTATCTATACCTTTTAATTTTAATGTTTTCTTATTAAGTTTCAGATTTGGATACGTTTGGATAGAAGATTTCTTTAGAAGACAGATAGAAGAACCAGTATCGACGAGTAAGGTAAGTGGTCTATCAGAAACGGATGTTGCAACTAGGACATGAGGTAAGGATTTCTTTGTAGGATCACATGATATCTCGAATACGTTATTATCTTTAAGGGTAGAGTCATTACAAACATCTTTGTTGTAAGTTTTATTTTTATAATGTTTTTTTTTTTTAATATAGAAGTATTCGTATTATCATTGGATACAGAAGTATCAAGACCTCCGATTTGGGGCTGGCTACCCTGTTGTGTGGTCTGCGTGGATATAGAAGTATCAAGACCTCCGTTTCGGGGCTGGCTACCCTGTTGTGTGGTCTGTGTGGATATAGAAGTATCAAGACCTCCGATTTGGGGCTGGCTACCCTGTTGTGTGGTCTGCGTGGATATAGAAGTATCAAGACCTCCGATTTGGGGCTGGCTACCCTGTTGTGTGGTCTGTGTGGATATTGAAACGGCACGATTTCCTGTTTGGGGCTGGTTACCCTGCTGTGTAGCCTGCGTGGATATAGAAATAGCACGACTTCCTGTTTGGGGCTGGTTACGCTGTTGTGTAGCCTGCATGGGTATGGAATTGGTGCCACTAACATGCAACGGTTGCGTTGTGAGAAAAGACATGGGTTTCACGAGACACCGCCGTGAACCCATTATTCGTTTAAATGATCATCATTGTTACTCAGATCGTCAGGTTGCTGGGTTATCTTGTTATATTGTTGGGTAGTGTCATCAGGTTGAGTATCAGGATAATAATAATTGTTATCATTAACGCAATGGATACGAGATGGTTGGGGTTTTGTGAATCTTTGATTAAAATTGTTATGTTGACTAGTGATAGGACGATATGAGGTTTGCGGAGAGGGTTGCGTAACTTTAAATCTGTTGTTGTTATATTCGCGCTTTTTGCAAGTTTCCAGAGTATGACCTTGAGTCTTGCAGTAACGACAGAATGGGATATTTGACATATTTTGATTAAATACTTGTGGTCTCGAATTAACATTGTGAACAACGGGTCTAAATGAATAATTTGGCTTTTGAATAGGACGTGGTGCCATTGAGGTGAGATTAGATGTTGGCAAGTTACGTTTATACAGCTGTTTTTGAATTTTCTCTTCCGATATTGCTAAATTAATAGCCTCATTGAAGTTTGAAGGGTTTTTTCCACGAACTAAATTTGAAATATTTGGTTTAAGACCCAATAAGAACGTATAGAGAGCGAGGACCTCCATAGCTGCGGTTCGGCCTACTAACTCAGATTTCTTTCTATTTGACAAAGTGATTTCGGTTAATAATTTGGATAGAGAATTTTCAACCCGTAATGCAAATTGATTCATGGCTTCACTGGATTACTGATGACATTCCTGTAATTCAGCTAATAAATGAGCATAATGTTTTCTTTCTCCGAATTGTGTTTTCAAAAAGTCGCTAAGTTGGTCCCATGATTCGAATTCTATGATTGCACAAGCTGTTTCAGCTTTTCCTTCTAATTGAGATAATATAAATTTCAATAAAATATACTTTTGAGCATCTGAGGCAAGGTTTATAGCATTATCGCAATTTGATATAAAAGAATTTAATGTTTCTCGAGAACCATCAAAAGATTTAATAAATTTAAACAAAGTACCAATTTGGATAGGCTCACCTTTCACTGTTGCATCTTTGGTCGACATGGCTAAGAAACAATACACAAAATGACACAAAAAATAAAATTATAATATGAATTAAAATTGATACGGTGTAACAGGCGGCCAAACTGTAGCTTCAGACCTTCTATATGCACCTTATACTGTGCTATGTGTTGCACTGATAATCTCGGACAGGATGAACGGCGCGACGACAGTTACTACTTCTTAGAATCAACTTAGTCAAAACAAAATAATTATAGTTAATGTAAATCAAAATGGATATGGGTTTAGAGTTCTTAGACGATGATAAGTTTACTTTTTATAACACACTTAGTTGTTTATTTAATAAAGGCTTTACACTTTCACAAAAGTTTGGATAGATGAAATTAAGTCACTTACAGGATCATGCCGAAGTATAAGGACACGAACATAGTGGTAGGTAGGTATAGCGCGGTATACCAGCTCGCGGCACTTCGCAGAGGATGACGAGAAGCTGAGCTTGGGCACACCAGGCGTTAAATTTCTCAGTCAAGAGAGAAATTGTTTTCTTTCAGGAACGCGACTATCTTTCAGAAACGAGACTATCTGGCAGGAACGAGACTTTTCTTTAAGGAACGAGACTATCTGGCAGGAACGACACTTTTCTTTCAGGATAGAGACTACTTTTCAGGAACGACAATTATTTTACTTTACAGGAACGAGACTATTTGCTTTATTATTTACTGACGGATGGAGTTCGATTTTGGATAAGTAGATTTTAGCACAATAGTTTTTTTTTTAAAGCACGGCACACTTGCGGATTAGGATAAATATGTTAAATTGTTATTTTTTTATATATATTTTTTTTCACTTTCTCTTTTCCACTGGAGACGAACCGAGGATATCCAAAATATTTCTTTAACGCTGCCACCAAATTGTTATAGGGATTAATGAAAATCCCTTTAAAAAAACACTTTTAATACTTTGCGTGAAATTATTTAATTTTATAAAGTGCACGAAATTATTTATGTTTACTCGCTAAATGAAAGGGCAAGTGTCACCGGCGGATGATGGAATCGAACTGAGGAGCTCGCTGCAATAATCTTGCTACTGCTTTAAAATGCTGATGCAGCCTGATGCACCGAGGGGTGATGATGTTGGCACTATTCTATACTGTACATATATATAACAGTACCAGCTGTCGAAATATTCTCGATCATAAAAATCAGGTGTCAACCAGCTTTCCGTCACACATACAAAATCGTAGTTAGTCGCTGCTGTCTGGGATAGAAAATCGTTGGATTTAGCACGCAAGCCCCTTACATTCTAATAACCTAACATAATTTTAGTTTTCGGATCCATTTCGGTGAATTAATTCTAATACTTATAAATGCTTTCCACCATTTCGTAGTTAAATAAAAATATACTATTACAAGGTATTGAATTATAATTAGCAATTGAATTAGTATCTCACAGCATAAAATGAAAGTGAGTAGTATAATAATAAGAGTGGATTTTGTATGAATATTTTAGAAGTCGAGAGCATTGTATACAGAAAGAAAAAATAGTCGTCACATCACTTGACACAGAATCAAACATGCAGTAAAGCACACAATAACAGCAACATAAGAACACCCCCTACAGGGTAAATACTTAAAACATGGACGCTTAAAAACTAAATTAATTAAGACAAATATTACCAAAAGTCATTTAACGTAGGTCGGTTTGCGTATTAATATCTTACAGACTCTAATCCATAAAAATGAACACTTTTGAGTTGTCTAGCGTGCTTTAACAATTGTTTGCCTTGTGGAGTCAAGGGATCCGCCACATAGTGAGTGACACATACACATTCTGTCGACGACCCGAGAGATCAATAAAGAACTCATCCTTACAAAGCCGGTGAGTGAATCTTACAATAATGGCAGGCGGACGTGGAATGCTCGATTCTGCAGATGCATTGCTTGCTTCAAACCTCCTCACACACATAATACCATAAATGTCACGATCGTCTAAAGAGTAGCCAACCTTGGTACTAATCGCCCGTGCTAGTGTCAAGAGGTTTTCACCAGCAACAAATGGTATCCCGGATATCTCGATCTTGTTCATCCTAGCGAGTTGATCACGTTGCTGTAACTCACGCTCAAGTGCCGATACCGAATCCCTAGTAGAAAGCAATAAGGAAGTTTCTATTTTTGATGGAGAGATTATTATAAATGATTATTTTGTAAGTACCTACCTAATTTAATTTGAAATTTAATTTGGTTTTGTGTGATGATTTTTTTAAATGTATTTTATTCGTATAACTATGTAATTTTAATAAAATTCAAAATTCAATTTTATTTATTCAATTTAGGCTACAATAATTGAGCACTTATTATGAATGTCATTATGCCATCGGTTCGTGAGTCTATCTATGGGAAAGGACGCAGGAGCCGTGTACTGAGAAGAACCGGCAAGAAACCCAGCAAGGGCATTTCTTTTCTCCCGTTCTTTTACACCATCAATCAAATTGGAAAATGCCCTCCCTATCATAAAAGGATATTTTCCATTACAAGATACAAAAATATTTAGTACGATTACAGGACAACACAAAAACATACAAAAGAATATCTAATAATAAAAAAACAGGTATTCCTCAATTTAAAATAAACTAAACAACGTCTTACAGTATCTTTGAAAAAAAGAGAAAGAAATATTATTAAATACTACCAATAAAATATGATTCGGGTGCCGCCTGTGGAGGCTGGTCTGCTCTTGATACCGTGCACGAGTATGACATGTGAATCAGACATCGCTTCGCTCAACCATGTTTTAGGGAACGTAACGACCCGACGACGGCGACGCACATGCCACCACCGCAGAGACACTTTAAGAGAGCATGACACATTCGAGCAACTCCAACTAAAGCAAGAAAACATTATAGACAACGTTACACGCAACATAAATGAGTAGGTACCTATTGTCTGTAAGATACTGCTGCTAAAGGCTATCATACCAGCTTAAAATTAATTAGATATAAAGACAATGACCTAAGAAAATATAATATGGATATTTCTTTATAGCCAGGCTGTTTTGTCTTCTAAATATTTTTTTACTGTATAATAACCTTTCTTAAGTAAACAAGATTTTACATGATTTTTAAACTTATCTAAAGGTAAATCTAGTATAGTACTTGGTATTTTATTATAATAGTGTATACCTTGCCCCAAGAAAGAGCCGAGAACCTTGTGTAACCTAAACAGTGGCATTACTAGTTTTGACATACTTTTAGTATTTAAATTGTGTACATCACCGCGATTAGAAAATGAGTTAATATTGCAACGCACAAAAACTATAGAATTATAAATATAATTGAGATGCAACAGCAAGAACACCCACTTCTTAAAAATATTTTTCCAACAAGAAGTTCGTGATCCCAGTTTATAAATGGTTCTTAATGCTCGTTTCTGTAAAATAATAACAGTTTTAACATCAGCCACTATTCCCCACAAAAGGACGCCATGATACTGTCAAAATAACTAAAATAAACAGTCCTAACAGTTAATCGCGTAAGCTGAAGAACTGAGTTTGCCGGCCAAATTCCATAATACTACAAACATATAATCACGACTATTATCCCCGAAGGGTTAGTCAGAGACTAGGCAATGAGGACCGTAAAAGCAGTCCTCTGCCATAGTCCACTTTTCACCAAATAGAGATTGTACATGTGCTCAGCGTGACAGGTGGTGAGCCCATCGCCGCTCTATACTGTTGGATGTATGTGCAGTCTTTAGCCCGTGAGTCGCCTTTTACGACACTTACGACAAAAATACTGCTAAACTAACAGGATTTTTTTTTATCTATGCGCATTTTTTTCTAATTTATAGAGTAACTTAATTTAAAGCTACAGATTAAATTTTAATTTTTAAGTGAAAAATGAAGAAACTAAAATTGATCAAACATATCCACAAAAATACCGTTGATCATGGTCAATCGACCGGGACCGCGCAATTGAACTGACACATTACGAATATTAGGATACCACAGGATACCTAGGTTAGGTTACCTTTACGTTACACGTGACCTTTCGTTCGCCCGGTATCCACTAGTTATTTTTTATTAATAAATAAATTTAAAAAAAATTAAAATTGTCTATTAACGTTACTGATGATATTAAAAATTATGAATGATATTACATATAAAAAAGTCCTGTATATTAGAATATTATTTCCTTTAACGTTTTACATTGGTATATTGGTTTGACTCAACGTTTGTCCAAGGTAACTCGTCGTGTGTGAATACTGATTTGTAAGTTTACCAATACCATTTTTGTACGAACACACCCTTTTTGATAAAATATCATACCGCGCCTTTGTCTTACATTGTCTAGTCCATTTTCAAAGTGCATTCTACAATGGCATCGTTAGCGTGATAGTAATGTGTGAAATCATTCCAATTAGCTATGTAAGAGCAAGAATTGATCATGATTAGTTGTAGTGTTGTTACAGTGTTATTATTGTATTCGGTTTCGATATTCGCCTCGAAAAATGTTGAAGGGTATGTACATAAGAGTATTACATTTTAATAAATAACAAATAAACAGTTATTTATTGATTAAATAAACATTGTAATTAATAAATAACCGTGTCGCGTAGATGTGAAATAACCACCCTCTCTCCCCTTGGGTGTCGTATAAGGCGACTAACGGACTAAAAACCGCACATACATCCAATAGCATAGATAGCGATGGGCTCACCATCTGTCACGCTGAGCACATGTGCAGTCGCGATTTGGTGAAAAGTGGACTATGACCGAGGACTGCTTTTGCGGTCATTTTCTAGTTTTTGACTAACCGTTCGGAGATAACAGTCGTGATTATATTATGTATGAATGTATGTAGGTTATAATAATAATATATGTAGCTATAAGAATTTAGCCAACCAAAGGAGCCACGGATGCGCTTCGAAAGCAACATGGTCCTAGTCGTTAAGGTGGGTCTATGCTAGACGGGCCGAACACGAGCAGAGCGCAAGCCGAGCCGCTTTACTTGCGGTGTCAAGTGTGAACCTGAAAAATTTCTGCAAACTGGTAAAGCGACGGTGTCCCCGATAGTACAACGAGCCTACAAAAATCACTCTCCTCGAACACAGTTTTCCGCAGTGCAAATCCCTTTGTGTTCGTCAAAAAACCGACAATAGGCGGAGCACAGTCGAGGACGAGCCAAACGCTCGAAGTGCGCCGGTTCGAGGCTCGTAAGTCGGTCCACACAATACGAATTTTGGCTCGGCTCGTGCTCCGCTCGTGATCCACTCGTGCTCAGTTCGTCTAGCGTAGACCCACCTTTATAGTTAAATACCAGATTTCATTGTGCATTTCTATCTTAATATTATTTGCTACTAGCGGCCCGCCAGCGACTTCGTCCGCGTGAGCACTCAGTACCCGTGACGAATTTTCAAAAATGTTCTGCACACAAGCCACGTCCTGACAGATACAATAACAAAAAAAATAAATAAAAAATGTTTACTCTAGATAACAATTATCTAGCCCAAGATAAGCCTCTTTTGAAACCCGTTAATATGGCAAGATAACGGATAAATATACACAAACATAGAAAAACACCCAGACCCAAAATCTATTTAGAAAAACATTTCTATCTAAATTGACCCGACCGTGAAATGAACTCGGGACCTCAGAGATGGCGCGACGCCAGGCCCGGAGTGCTAACCACTCGACCACGGAGGTCGTCAGTAATAATGTAGTCAGCAATAATTAACCAAATCGGTGCAGCTGTGATACCTAGCAAAAATTCATAGCAATTGATTTTTATTTTTATATACCTATTAACCACTTGTGGAAATTTTCTGACACAAAAATTGGCGCAACTGTCCACGTCAAGTTTGACAGAATCGAGCATAGACGATGCAATATTTTGCGATCACGATGCATAAAATGTACCACAGAACCGAAATAATCAAACTTGTTCATACTAAAGTAGTCTGTAAGTCTATGAAAACACGGTACAAAGTCAAGTGTGTTTTTGTAGGTGCGGTCTCATGCGACCGCTTGGGGGCTGAGGGGTAGATATATTAATAATGTGGGAAGGCCTCAGCCTAGCAGTGGGATGCTTCTATTGGGCGATGGAAATTCTATAACAATTTCTTTAAAAGAGAGAAGTTTATTAACCTTGACAATTGATATTTCAGATCTCAACCAGTTCTCCAAAAGGCTGTCGAACAATTATTCACAGAGAGATCTCAAGTTATATATCCTGGCGCCTGCAGAATTCTACAAGCATCGCGTCGTCAATCGAAAATGTGCAAGCGCAATCCTGGCTTAGCGAAAGTACTGGAGCTTGCCAAAGTGCAAGCTATCAACGTTTGTGAGGAAACCTTCCAATATGACAGATGGAACTGTTCAATTGTTTTTAACAGAAAAGCCAAGAGGAGAATCTTCAATAAGATTTATAGGGAAACCGCGTTCATTACCGCTTTAGTAGCTGCCTCTTTAACGCACACAGTTGCCAAGGCGTGTGCATCTGGTGATCTTACAAAGTGTACCTGTGTAGGGAGCTTCGGGAGAAATGCTAATGCTACTTGGAAGAACAATGGGTGCGGCGATGATTTCAAACAAGGGCATAGAGTCACAAAGAATTTTCTAGACTTCAAACATGCAGGCAACGACCAAATAGCTGAGATATTAAAGCAAGACGTGTTGGTTGGCGTTGACTCGATAGGAGAACAGATGAAAGAGGTCTGCAAATGCCACGGATTCTCTGGTTCGTGTACGACAAAAACATGCTGGAAGAGACTCGGGCCGTTCAACTCAGCTATGGGTTTGTTGAAGAAGCATTATCACCACGCGATAAAGAGGAAAATCATGAATTACACCACTAAAAGGGCGGTCATGCCCAAAATTAGAAAAAGACTGAAAGTGGATAGGAACCAGTTGTTATATTTGCAAAGAACTCCGAATTTGTGCGTGAGTACGAAGGGTAGGGTGTGCAGAGACAGGCATAATTGTGCGACGCTTTGTTGCTCTAGAGGTTTTGTTACCACAAAGATAAATGTGAGTACCAGATGCAGGTGCAAAATGGTGAACTGTTGCTATGTTCATTGTGATACTTGTGTAGAAGAGGTGGATCAATATGTTTGTAAATAAAGTCTTTTTTAAAATATTCAGGTTCAAATGATTTCATGAAAAATATGATAGTTTTTTGCTGTAACATACAAGCTGTACGTAGGTATTATAAATTATGCGATAATTGAAAATATATTTTACATTTTTGGAGTAAGTATAGCATTTTGTTTTACTAGTGATATGACTAATCTCCTTTTTTGTTAATTAAAAATTTTATGTCAAAATCCTCCTCAAAAACCTCCCCATGTCGGAAGGAAGGCATGTCCTCAGCACTGGGACGTTTATGGGTTGATGATGATGATGAATGTCAAATTACGATAAGCCTTTTCGCATAGAAAACAAAATTACCATGTCAATAATGAACTCGCCCGCCCGCGACTATGTCTACATGAACACCCATAATATATCCGGTGATGGATTTGCCGTGGATTTTCAAATACTTTCTTTCACAAAAACCTTTTCTGGCAATTTCGAACTCAAAAAAGAATTAGCCCAAAAAGTGCAGGAGTTCTCAAGTGATGCGCTAACATTCAGTATTTTGCTTTAATTTGTTCAGATTTATTAGTGTTTCAAATGGTAACCCTATCTTACATTCGAAACTTTTCTGTACGAATTTCATTTCTTCGAAAACGGTATGACGAAATTTTAAATACCAGATTGTTGCTTTTACATAATTTTGTTAATCCATAAACTTATGATACATAAGTTTAATTTTCCAGAAAAACTATTAGCCGATTATCAAAACTACTTTTTTTCTTTTGGAAGATGTTTTGCTTACAATAAATTTTATATCTAGAAGTATTAAAATCCGTAGTAAGTAACTTTTTCTCTAAAATATCAGACACAGATTTTATTTTTTTATTTTTTTTGTTTTTCATTTATCCGTAGTAATAAGTAAATAAACCAAAAAAAAATCGATAGTATTGGTTAGGTCAATTAGGTCTGTATCTCTGTAGGTCAAAGTGAGGTTAGAAATGTAAGGTGATCGCGAAGCGGAGCGGAGCAATCAACTTACATTTCGTGGTTATTTTTTTTCAGACAACAGAAATTTGGTCTTTGTTACCTTTTGTTAGGTACCTCTTTTGTGAAAAAAATAGATATTATAAATAAAGAACCGACCGCAGTAGTTTTATCGTATGCATTGTTCGATGAAACGTTAATACGATTACAAGTTGTTCGATGATATTAAGGCTTAAAATTATTTGTCATTTGAAATGTTGTATTTTTATAACATTGGAAACGTGTTTTTGGAAAATAAATCATCTATATAGCATTAACAGCTTCGGCCAAACGTTATGATTTCAAAACACAAAGATTTTGAAAAAAATAACAATTGATAATCGGCATTTCAAAACTTTGTCAATTATGTTTTCGGTAAAGAGAACATTACATAAAGAAAACTAAAAATTACAAAACGTTTACGGCCAAATAAAATTCGTACAGGAAAATTTCGAATTTAAGATAGATAACCGTTTCAATACTTATCTGAAAGATTTTATGTTTTCTAAGGTTTACGCGAGACTACACATTGAAATGAAACACTTTTTTCGGATCTAACTCGCGTTTATTACATTTTTTTATACTAAGCCCGGCAAATGACGACTCTACCTGATGTTAAGTGGAAATGAAGTCCAGGCGCGAGGATAACTGGTACAGCGTAAGAGACGTAGCATCAGTCACCCTCACTCTGCCGGCTCACAAAGTGCCGCTTCACGCCTCGTTTGAAGGACCCTATGGTAGGAGAGAATACGTGTGCTGGTAGACTATTCCATCTTTTGGAAGTGCGACAAAGAAACGAGTCACCAAATTTCTTTGTGCGTGATGGAATATTAGAGACTGTAAATTGGTGACTCCGGAGAGCAGCACCCGTACTCCTATGAAGAAAGGGAGAAGGAGGGACATTTACATTTTAGAATTTTGATTTTAGTCCTGACGTTTCGAATCCTTTACAGGGTCCGTGGTCACAGGGAGATTTCGGGAATGAAAACAGTTCAATGAAAGATTTTAGTTTATTTTTCGGCAAGTTTTTACATGTGTGAACTTCAAAATGTACCATTTTGTGGAATAAATAAATTAAAACTTTGCTGGCATGTTACGTACCTATATTTATATTTATTTGTTGTTTTAGAGTTACGATACTACCAACCATCGTCCGTGTAATAATTGCTGCCTAAAATATTTATTTTTAATATTTAAGCCTAGTTAGTAATTCTCAATAGAATTATTAGGTATTGTTTATAAGTAACATTAGTGTTCTAATGTATGGCGAAAAAGTATTAGTAGGTATTATAACCTAAACAGGCATATTGAAACATTTTTGTCCTTAATCATTATTAATATGCATTTTATTTTGTTAACCTAAGTTATTTTAAACATTTTATTGTCTTACCTAAAACACTATTTAAACATTATTTTGTTTTGTATCTTTTGGACAAATTCAAACTGGCATGTGTGAGATGTAGACAAAACAAAGTTCTACTAAGTAATGCTAGTGTTTATCGAAATTGTGAAAATTTTTCGTATTTTCAAGTTACTTGTGTCTTTCACCCGAGGTAAACACTGTGCTTTTCATTACGAATATAAGGAAAGTAAAAACAAAATATGAATGTCTTTAGTCCGCTAGTCGCCTTTTACGACACCAAAATTCAAAATTTAAAATTAAAATATATTTATTCAATAAACTCAATTAAGTACTCTAAATCGTCCAAATCTTTTTAACCTACCACTACCACCCATTCAGGACGTCATTTTTTAACTGTGGCAAAGAACGGGCGCAAGAAACCACAGCGCACAGAAGCAACGACATTTACAAAAAAAAAAAGAAAATGTCGTTACCAGGTCATAAAATACAAAATATGAATTTAAAAAATAATAAATTAACAATACAAACATAGATGAATGATTGGCCTCGCTGCGCTCGTCTAGATACCGCGCTACCTATAAACCACAGCTCCGTAAATGCGGCAACTCATTATGGTAGTGTGTTTATGACAATATGCAAGGATGCTAGTGTGCGTGAAAAATTTGTTGCCAGCTGCTCAACTGTTACCCGAGTTAATGGGAAAAATATTTTTGCTGTGATGTATTAGTTAAGTTGCTGGTTATAAATGTAGCTCAGAAAATATTTAAAAATTGACAATTTAAAGCGAATATGTATCAATATAATTGTATGTATTATTATGTAGGTTAGACGTAAGTTTTATTCTGTAGAAAAATGGTAGGTATGTATAGCAATGATTAGACCTCATTTTTTAGAAGTTTTTTTTATTACTACCAACCCCTTTCTTCCCTTCGGTGTCGTAAGAGGCGACTAACAGACTAAAGACTGCACATACATCCAACAGCATAGAGCAACTAGGGCTCATCAAAATAGTACTACCAACCCCTCACTTTTCTTCGATGTCGTAAAAGGGGACTAACAGACTAAAGACTGCACATACATCCAACAGCATAGAGCGACGATGGGCTCATTAAAATAATACTCCCTATCCCTCTCTTCTCTTCAGTGTCGTAAAAGGCTACTAATGGACTAAAGACTGCACATACATACAACAGCATAGAGCGGCGATGGGCTCATCAAAATAATACTACCAACCCCTTTCTTCCCTTTGGTGTCATAAAAGCGACTAACGGCCCAACTAGCAAAATAAGTACTTAAAACGATCTCAAGACTACTTTTATTGTCACTTATAAGAAACTTGTATCATGCTACAAAGCTGGATTTGGGCGCAGTTATAGGAGCGTTTATTTCTATAACTATCTTATAATCATCTTTGAAAATGTTACTAAACCCTATAATATACTTGACGAAGCGCAATAGCTTCTGTAATGATATGAGACTACACAATTACAAGCACAAACGCTCTTGTTAGTATTGTATCTGACATAAGTATCTTACTAAAGCAATCTTGTTTTTAATGCACTAGTAATGTACTTAGTTATTAGTAATAAGTATATTTTATTAGAAGTTATCTTTTTGTTGGGTGGTTCCGGTTGTTTTGTGGTAAATACTTAATAAAAACGTAAATTTCTATTACTATTATTTTGTATTATTGTAAAACATTAATTACTAATAATATATTGTCAATATAGTGTATGAACTCGTGGGAAAGTCATTTTTACTGTAAATGTGTACCGCAATTTAGTTATTTTCACAATCCCCTCCGAAAAATAACACATTAGTATATTGTTGTAAATAAAATATTTCATCAATTCTTATGAATATTCGCCATGTTTTGAAATTGCTCTTCATTAAGTACTTTATAGTATCATTGTAGGTAAATTAGTACTTGTAGCAGTTTCAGTCCAGATAACTCGCCTCCATTTAAAAACAAATTAGGGTTCCCTAAAAAAATATGTGTGCTAATGCTAAATTTACTTTTTTTAGGATTTAGTTAACAAGATGGTTGTATTTCTTGATGTCGACTGTTTTTTGACGAAATATTTACTGATTTTACTGACAAATATGAGATGGCCTTGGACTAATACACATTTTGTATTATCCGATAGCTGCAATGGGTGTGGATTTCCAGTTTATTTAAACAATATGTATAGACCTACTCATTTCATTTGTAGTCAAGAAAACATAATTGTTTAATTGCATCGAATCTTTTTTTGGTGCCCGACTTGCTCCCAGTACAGCATATACGACCATTACATCGAAGATCTGGATCTGGATCCGAGATTTTAATATGCAACGTTTTTTTGTTGGTATGTAATAAAGTCCGAGCATCTTTAGGTAAAACATTACTTAATCTTTTGTTCAAAATAGTAGATAGTTCGTTGAGGGCTAGGAGTGGTATATTAAATTTTATAGCCCAGCTTTGCATATCTTTTAGCAATTCATAATTTTTTTCATATTCAGTGGTTTCTTTGATATGTAAATCGTATTCTTCTTCCCAATTTTCATCTTCTTCACTTTCCGAGTGGTGGGCTAGGGGTGAAAAAATATTTTTGGTCGCAGACCCCTCATTTACTTCACCTGCGTTCGCACTTGACGCGCTTGATTTAGTTCCTGATCCTGTTGATTTTATTCCTGAAGAACCTGGCTTCATTAATTCTTTATACGTTTTTGTCACTTTTCTCCTGTAACCACCACTCCTTTTCAATCTTTTCCAATCGCTTAAATTCATGTTCAACTTATTTCCTTAAGACGAAGTGGAACAACTGAATCTCAACAAAATGGCTGACGTTTACTAATAAAGTTATTGATCTAGTAGCTTATAAGCTTTTTTGATCAAATAGCGCTCTTATTAAGTACTATTAGATTTAAAAGAGTCTCGAGCAAAACTATACCGGCGCAACCTTATAGTGATCTCAGCTAACTATATTATTATATCTTGTTTTCTCACAAGATGTTACTATAGGATCAAAATGTTATTCTAGATTATTTAGTTTTACAGTAAACAATTATAGGAGACTTATTCCTAAAAGTGTCCTAAAAGAAAATTTTGTAGCTAACTATAAGACTAACTTACAAAGACAAATACTCTTGAGAATATCTACGTTTCTGAAATGCTATTACTAGTAAAAGTGTCCTATAGATGTTTTGTAGGTCAGTCTTGTAGCGAACTATAAGACCGAGATATAAAAACGAATGCACTTAAATATGCTAAGCCTTGGCAAATGCTATTACAAGTTAAATAGTCTACCGCAATGTCTTTATAAGAACGTTGTTAGTAGTGACAGACTTATAATCTTTCTTTATAGGATTACTTTGCTAGTTGGGGGGCTAAAGGCTCACCACCTAAGCACATGTACAGACTGTGCAGTTGTTTCTTGCTGAAGCGTTGACTGTGTGGGCGTGGTCTGTGTTGTCCATAGATTCAAATGATTACTAATTTTACCATAAACTTTAATAATAACTATCTCAAAAAAGTTGTTGATCTAGGTAAACAGTAATAAGTCGAGTCTTTATTTATGATTATTCTACATATGACTAAATACTTTTTCGTTTTTGTAGGCTCATTGTCATGTAACCCTAGGGCAAGAAAAGCTATTTTAGCCTCGCTTAACAACGCTACAATGACGGTCTTTTCAAGGAAGAGGAGTGAAGATATTATTTCAAACATTGTCTATGAATGTTTTCAAAACGAATACGTCCGTGATTTGCCGGTGGCGGCACTGACACTGAGAGCATTATCACTGACAAGTGGGGATACTTTCATAGAGAATGTATGAAAAACACTGTGCCGGTACTGTGTCGGAACTGTGGCTTCACTGATATGTGTGAAGCAACCTTTAACTTATAATATTACCCGAATCATAAGCTATACACCTGTTCTCAGTTTAATTAAAATTCGTCCAGCGGTTTTTGTGTGATGCGCGTCAAACAAACAGACAGACAAAAATTCCAAAAATAATTCTAATGTTCACGTATCCTTCATCCCCTAGATTATGTTTTTCGCAAATATTTTCAATGTAAGTACAGACACGAAAAGTTTACATTTCAGGAACATAAGTCAAAATGAAAAAAAAATAGCTTTTCCATACTTGAGTCAATCAGCTGATTGCGCATTTTGCATAGGGAAAAATAATAGACGCGTTTTACCTGAAATAAAACGCATATTAAATACTTACCTCATTAGAAGCTTATAATATTGAGATAGGCATATCCGTTTCCCGTCGTATTTTCCTTCTCTTTCTTCCGGTATATCGCTGTCTCTCTCGCTCATCCCACTCAGTGGCGTCACCAGGTGGCGCGGTGGGGGAACCAGGAGATTTCACACCCGTGCCCATTTGTTCATCATTGCGTCGAAATATGCATTAAACACCAGGCGGAAATAAAAACTAAGCTTCTAATGAGGTAAGTATTTAATATGCGTTTTATTTCAGGTAAAACGCGTCTATTAAACACTTGACCGTCATTAGAAGCTTATAATATTGAGACCTGTTTGTTATCGCCTGGTGAAAACGCCAATGTGAGAAATAAATTAAACAATAAGTGCGAGAAAGTTAATCATATGATTATGGTTTAAACAAAAAGTTATAAATTAAGTACTAATTATTTACAATTTAAGTCATGTAAGAAAATAATTGGCCAGTCATTGATGAAAAATCAAATAATTTAGCTTGTAAACCATGTAAACGAACATTATTATTAGGAAATAAATATTGTTTACTATTTGATTTCAATCACTTTAGAGGGTAAAAATAAAAAATTAAAAACTTCGTGACGCCTGAATCAATATTTCACAACAATAAACCTTGTGAAAAGTACTAAGTAACTAATCTCCAATTACCAATAGTTAGTATATCCTCAATGGGTAAATCATATCAATCTAGTTTGTAGATGCTACAGCGGAGCAAAACACAACCAGGTGTGGCTGTAATATCCATCTAGCTACCACAGTGCAGGAAACAGGTGACAGGTGAACCACTCGAAGTTTTAAATAAATTAGTTTAGCCATGTTGTACAATATTTATTGATCCTTTTAACCAGTAGCAATTTCTAGCTTGTTTGTCTGTAGTCCCTACAGTCAGTTTTTGAGCCAAACTGTCGCCATAATATTACTGCATTGTCCTGAACAAAATAATGTTTGGTGTCCACAGCAAGGTAACAAAGGAGCAATGCGACAATAATATTGCAGTGTTACGAACTAGTTGATTCTAGGTTTGAAATACATTACAAAGGTCTACAGATTAATATTACTAAAACCTGGAAAAAGGAGGTTTTGTTGTTTTTAAATGTTTAATTGAGATTGATTTTAAAACATGTTTAACTATTACCTCGTCACTAAGATTTCCATACAATTGTGCGCTGCATAAAGTAGAAACGACAATTTATGGTAGTGTATAGTATTGTAAGAAAGATTTAAAATATTAAGTGTAAATCTGCCAAAAACTGGACTGACTGGACCCATTTGGTACGCGTTCCGCGTGTGGATGGCGCCGCTGCTGCTGCTAACGCCCTTCCTGTACTACTGGACCAAGCACAAGTGCTCATATTATGGTTTTATAATAACCGGACGCTTGAGTAGAGAAATTTGCTTGTGGTTCCATAACGATATATCATTTAAGCACACCAAATTTCAACGTCATGTCTTGAACCTTGGGGGTTGGCAGGCCTGTGGTTATGTCTACCAGGCGTCTACGTTTCGAATTCCATACTGTGAATGAGGCAGCAAGGGGTACCACAATCAGATAAATTCCTGTTGAGGTGTGCTAGCACCCGGGGGATGAGGGAAGGTGGTGCCAATTTCCAAGCCAGAGGGAAGCGTTCTACTTCAGGCTGAAAGCATTGTGAAACATCGCTTCGTAATCATTGAGATAAATCTGCATAGTTTACCCACTACTCGAGCGTTCTTGCAGGATACAAACAGGTGAATTACTGGCCAGGCCCACTTCGCGAATATCGTTTGTGTGAATTCTGGCAGTAGATGCCACTCTAGAGCTTGGCTATGTCGAGACAGTTCATCTGCATGGCTGTTCAATTTCCCTGGAATGTAATGAATTTTGACCACAATCTGGTTGGTGGTCATTTGTTGATTGGCAATTTGGAGGATTAAAATAAAATTGTCGCAGGCTTCGTGTTCGATGCTTGTAATTCTAAGACTTAGAACAGCCCGCTTTTCTTTTTGATTGCAGTGCAGCTTTTGTTCGGATGCACTCCACCTTCCCAATAGGGCAGAATTGTTGAGTTGTGACCCCCCAATCCTGAAGCAACGGTTGTCAGAAAGAATGTTGGTGGAGGTATATGTATTGGTGTTTCTGATAATTTTTAGCTACCAATACATTTAACTACATCGTAAGGTAGAGTCTATTTTACCGCCCAATTTCTTCTCTTAGGTATCGTAAAAGGCGTATAGAGCGGCATCCAACAGTATAGAGCGGCGATAGGCTCATCACTTGTCACGTACATGTGCAGTTATCATTTAGTGAAACGTAGACTATGGCAGAGGACTGCTTTTGCGGTCCTCATTGCTTGGTCTCTGACTAACCCTTCGGGGATAACAGTCGTGAGTATATGTAGGTATGTATGGACGCTTGTGATTCCTCCATGTATCCTAGTATGTCCTTGCGGAAGACATTGATTTTGGTAAGCGCCCTGCGAGGGCGGTCAAACAGACTTTTTGAAGTTTATGTGGACACCAAAATAAGTAAGTGTTTCTATTACAATGTTGGCATGTCTGGACAGAACCATCTGGTCTTTATGTCTATAAGATAATAGTCTAAGAAAACATTGCCATGCTCATCTCAAATGGAAAGCATATAATTTTTAGTAATTCGCCTTTGTAGAACAGACGAAGAAACCATTGTGGGATTTGGCTATAGTCAGCTAGGTCTGAGAAAAGTAATTTGTACATCTCGTCTCTTGGCTGTACACAGTCCGGAATTCATATAATAATTTAACGACTTCAGGTTAAAAATTTGGACGGAGTGACCTTTCTTGAGTGCTCTTTGGTACTAAGAACTGGGTTAAAACGAAGTTTGGAAAAAAAAACTTACTGTTTCTAGAAACCTGTTCCTTCATCTGTGTCAGTATTGCAAACATTTTGTCCGATACAGCGTGTAACAACTGTCGATTGTAACGTTTGGAACCTTGAGCGATGGCTTCAGATAAAACGGTATTCGATACCTTTGTGTTATGATAGAAAACTTGGAGCATCTATTTAGTCCCAACGGTGTCGATAAAGTGCAAATTGACCGGCTCGAAATTTCGGAGCGTCATTGTCTACGTCTTTTGTTACCTCTGTTTTCAGAGAAGATGGACGTTTTTGTCCTGATTGATAGAGCTGCCAAGCCTATGATCCGGGGGATCGAAAGTAAGAACAGTCTCCGTTGTTTATATTATAGCTACGTTGTGGTTCGTGGCTGGCATAAGTATGTCCTTGCGGAGGACATTGTTTTTGTTAAGCGCCCTGCGAGGGCGGTTCATAGCCATGATGTGGTTCGTGGCTGGCATAAGCATGTCCTTACGGAGGACATTGATTTTGGTAAGCGCCCTGCGAGGGCGGTTCATAGCCACGATGTGGTTTGTGGCTGGCATAAGCATGTCCTTGCGGAATACATTGTTTTTGGTAAGCGCCCTGCGAGGGCGGTCCATAGCCACAATGTGGTTCGTGGCTGGCATAAGCATGTCCTTACGGAGGACATTGTTTTTGGTAAGCGCCCTGCGAGAGCGGTTTATAGCCACAATGTGGTTTGCGGCTGGCATAAGCCTGTCCTTGCGGAGGACATTTAATTTAATTAAAAACGGTTACATAACCATTTACAACAATTAAACGTATTATTCAAATTCAAATAAAATAAGGGACATTTAGCATAACATTAACATACATGCATCTTCTCGCAAAAACCGCAAACACTCAAGTAATATTACCATTGATTTTGGTAAGCGCCCTGCGAGGGCGGTTTATAGCTACGATATGGTTCGTGCTGGCATAACCGCATAAGCATGCCCTTGCGGAGGACATTTATGTATTAAATTTTATTAAAACGGTTAAATACCAATTACAATAATTAAACATATTATTCAAAATCAAATTAAATTAAATAAGGTACATTTAGCATTATATTAACCTATATTCATCTTCTCGCAAAACCGCGAACACTCATGTAATAACCATTGATTTTGGTAAGCGCCCTGCGAGGGCGGGCAGATTATTGCCACGATATGGTTCGTGGCTGCCATAAGTATGTCCTTGCGAAGGACATTGATTTTGGTAAGCGCCCTGCGAGGGCGGGCAGATTATAGCCACGATATGGTTCGTGGCTGCCATAAGTATGTCCTTGCAGAGGACATTAATTTTGGTAAGCGCCCTGCGAGGGCGCATGCTGTGCGTTTGTCTGTCCCATGAACCAGAAGAACAACGCGATGGTACACTATAAGAAGTTTGCCCTTGTGAAAGGTAACCGTTTGTTGTTAGTACAGGTTTTGCTTGCGAGGCATTCCCAGTACTAGTATTTAATAACTGGCCAAAAAGTTTTCTAACAGGACAATTTCTTTTTTTTTTTTTTAATGCAACTGTAATCTGTTCAGAATTAAACAAATGTGTGTTTGAAGGTAGAATTTTATTCAAAGTAGCAAGCATTAGAGGGTCTTTTGCATTTTTATGAGTACCTATCCTCTTTTCGTATATTTATAGTTTCAGTCTACAACCTAATCACCACTGAAAATAAGACCTTTATGAGAGGCATCAGATGTTTGCGACCAACTAGTAAACTGCGCAGACAATTATTAAAAATATCTTTTTAGTTTTAAAATACCAAAAGTTATTGGTTGTGCACCAATTTATCAGAATATTGGTGCTTAAGGCCTAGCTGGCTCTTTTAGTTTACTTTTAAAATCAAAAATCAAATCTAGATCACTACACGGAATATTTAAATTGTTAACTGTTTTAGTCAGTATTGGTAACACCTGCGAGGTGCAACAATCGTTGTAAGATTTCCTCTAACGTCCGATAAAGCAGACACATTGTCGTTATCGTCATGAAAGGCGGGTAGGTACGATGACCATGCTTCTTTGAACGATGACGACTAACTCGAACTCAACCTTCGCCGATGCGATCGGGATTGTTAGAAGGACTAGCTATAGCCGCTTAGCTACAATTCATTTTTCTCATTATCTAATGTAAGCACTAATTATCGGTTTCTTATCTAAAATAAAAAGAAAAAGTGCCTGGAGGGTAGATACCACGTAAAAAACACAAAAAACACTTTTATAAATACTATTTTTACTCGAATGCTTTCTTATCTTAAAAGAAAAGGTGTATCTACATCTCTGGCGGGTAAAATAAAAAGTTTGATATACCAGATAAGTTTAAATTATAAATTCAGCGAACGGTAACACCGTTAAGTTAAGAAACTATTCTAAGTACTCACGTGTATTGTAGAAACTCACGAGAACTGTGTTGCAGTTTAAATAAAAATAATTCTATTTCTTTGTCACTTGATCACTATGTAGTGCACAAGTTACGCCGACGGGAAATTTCACGCCAATGATGAACAAATGGGCACGGGTGTGAAATCTCCTGGTTCCCCCACCGCGCCACCTGGTGACGCCACTGAGTGGGATGAGCGAGAGAGACAGCGATATACCGGAAGAAAGAGAAGGAAAATACGACGGGAAACGGATATGCCTATCTCAAAAGTGTTTAATAAATTTTCGACCCATGTTCCGTATGGAAAGTTGTTCAGTTTCATCGGTAGAATCCCCTTGATATAGTGTCAGCTAACATTTTTACACCTTATTATAGATCACAAATATAAGTAAACATGAAATAACATAGAACTAGATTAAGTATATAGTAACTTTGTAAGACAAATGAAATAGGTTACCATTAAAATAAAAGACAATAACAATAATAATAATTAATAATAATAATAATAAAAAAAATAAAAAAAAATTGACACCGCTCAAACAAGACGTCTTTTTGGGAAATTTTCTTTTTATATTGCAATTTTGCTTTTTCCACCCTTTACGACAGCCAAAACTATAATATAACTAAGTAAACAATGCCACAAACATATCAAAAAAGAAATAGTGCTAAAACCACCAACAATTTATAATATTTGATCTACACCTATTTTTATGCATTTGACTTTAATGTCATCATTGTCAACAAACTACAAGCAAATGTGATAAAAATGATAACAAGATCCCAAAAACGTCTAGCGGAATCTACTAGCGCGCACCCACCACCTCCACCCGTCGCGTCATCTCCGAGCTCATCGTTGGAGGACGACTTCGTCACTCCCACGGAGGGCAGCTCGTCGAGTGATGACGACGGGCCTACGCCGCCGCCGCCGCCGCTACCACCACCTGCGCGACGACGAGGACGGCCACCGCTGCCGGCACGCTTGGGGCCTGTGGGGCAACCTGCTCCGCGCCCGGCCCTCGCTACCGGTGGTGTAGCGCGTCGCATGCGATGGACACAGTCTATGAATGAGAACTGCATGCGCGCCTACTACGGGGCTACAGAGGGAGGAACTAACTTGACCGCGTACCGCGATAGGATACTGCCTCTGTTTCAGTCCCTTGAACCAGCCGCCGTCGTCTTTGCACAACGACTGTCGGATCAGGTGCGGGTCATCCAGCGGCTCAAGTTGTTGGATGACTCTACGCTTGATCGACTGCGTCTGGAGGCGTTACCTATTCATACTACCTTTACTTTAGCGCGGGACTCGCATGTGGCGTTGTTAACGCAGGGGCCGACAGGCTCGGCTTCGACGACTGCCCTGACGGATCCCGCACTGGACGTAGATGATTGTATGAATACGAACGTAAGTATCCAGACTAATGAGCAATTGAGGAGGGCTTTGGAAGACGCAATTTTGCAATATCGTTCCACCGACTCTAGGCCGAGACTACCACGCTTGCCAACGAATAAACGCAATCTGGCAATAATGGGAGCCCTAAACGTTTTGCTAGTCCCCTATATGCGGACTAGCGAAACATTAGTTGATACACACTCGATTTTGTACTGCGCTGCCATAGCGGCGTGTCGCATCGCTCGTGTTAAGTTTCCGGACACTGACCGAGCACCGCGACACCCAGCTGTCCCCGCGTGGCAAAAAAGAATCGAGTGTCGTATCAACTCGTTTAGGACTCTCATTGCAAAATTAATATGCTTCAGAGGGGGCAATCATCGTCCACGAGTCATGCGTTTCGTGAACCAGGCCTTTGCTGGGACCGGGATTAGACCCCGGGACTACATAGCTTGTGTCACGGAGCGCATTGACTTTCTGAAGCAGAAAGTTTATTCGCTGGCAAGCCGTATTCGTCGCTATAGAGCGCGTGTTGATCGATATTGTCAAAATCGCCTCTTTCAAAATGACCAAAGGAAGGTGTACCGGAGTTGGGAAGGAACCGACCAATGTGTGAGCGACGGGCAGTGTCCAGATGCTACTACCATAAATAACTTTTGGCGTAGTATCTGGTCGGAACCAGTCGAACACACTGAGGGTGATTGGATTAGCGTCGTTGAGCGTGCGTGTGAATCTATCGAATCCATGGGGCCTGTGACCATTAGCCCCGAAGACGTTAGTTGTGCGATCCGTACGGCTCAGAACTGGAAAAGTCCTGGACCGGACGGGTTGCATAACTTTTGGATAAAGTGGATTAGATGCTCACACGACTGCTTAGCGACGCAATTCCAAGAAGCCCTCGAGGTCGGTTCCTTGCCAACATTTATGACAACCGGTGTCACCTTCCTGCTCCACAAGTCCGGTAGTACCACGGAACCGAAGAACTATAGACCCATCACATGCTTGCCGACGCTTTACAAGCTCCTTACATCTATTCTGAGAATTAAAATTAATTTGCACATTGTTGCGCACAATATTTTGGCTCCCACTCAGAATGGATGTAAGGTTGGGTCTTGTGGTACTAAGGAGCTCCTCCTCATCGACACGACCATTTGCCAACAAGTCCGGCGGAACAAAGGGGCTCTCTCCACCGCCTGGATTGACTATAAGAAGGCCTATGATTCGGTGCCTCATACCTGGTTGGAGAGGATCTTAGAGCTGTATAAAATTAATACAACTCTGAGATCTTTTCTAGGTTCTTGTATGAGACAGTGGACCACAGTCCTTCGTCAAGCGGGTGGTGGAGACAGCCCGTCTGGTCCGCAGGACTTCGTAAGGATTAAGCGAGGCATCTTCCAGGGTGATAGTCTGAGTCCGTTGTGGTTCTGTCTAGCCCTGAATCCTCTTAGCACATTGCTAGAGGATTCAGGGCTGGGCTATCGACTTAGGAGGCAGGGTGAAGTTATTTCGCACTTGCTGTACATGGATGACCTCAAACTATTTGCACCGAAACGTCATGAATTGGTGGCGTTGCTGAAAGTCACTGAGACTTTTAGCAGCGCCATCAACATGGGGTTCGGTGTAGACAAGTGCGCGGTCATGCACGTACAGCGGGGGAAAGTTGTAAATTCTACGAATTTGCAACTTTCTGAGACGATGACTTTCAGATCTGTCTCCGAAGCCGACACCTACAAATACCTTGGTATGTCACAGTCATTGGGTATAGAGAGTGAGGGTATAAAACAGTCGGTGAAAGAACGCTTCTTTGGTCGCCTGACAAAGGTACTTAACAGTCTTTTGTCAGGAGGCAACAGGGTGCGCGCTTTCAACGGCTGGGTTATGCCCTTACTGGTATACACCTTTGGCATACTAAGGTGGACTCAGACCGAGTTAGACGCACTGGACAGAAAGGTTCGACAGCAACTGACATCACATCGCATGCTCCACCCACGCTCGTCTGTTATGAGACTGTACATCCCGCGGAAATGGGGTGGTCGAGGTTTATTAAATGCCAAGACCGTCCACAACCGTGAGGTGTGCAGTCTCCGAGAATATTTCCTCAACAACGAGTGTGGGATGCATCGCGATGTGGTGTCAGTTGACAGGACCTTTACGCCTCTCTCCTTAGGCAAAGAGAACTGGCGCAAGCCTCAGGTGCTGAGAACCGAGGATCGCAAGGATGTATGGAAGAGCAAGGAGCTGCACGGCCGGTTCTATCGGGCCTTAACAGGGCCCGATGTGGACCTGCTCGCGTCGGTGAACTGGCTACGATTCGGGGACCTCTTTGGGGAAACCGAAGGTTTCGTCTGTGCAATTGCGGATGAAGTTATCAAGACGAACAACTACCGGAAGTATATCCTGAACAACGGTACGGTCGACATATGTCGAGCATGCCGCCGTCCCGGAGAGTCACACAGGCATATTATTTCCGGTTGTTCTCATCTTGCTAACGGCGCGTACTTGCACAGACACAATCTTGTAGCCAGGATCATTCACCAGCAACTTGCTCTTCAATACGGTCTTGTGGAGTCCGAGGTGCCGTACTATAAGTACGCACCTGAGCCAGTTCTCAAAAATGGTCGTGCTTTGCTCTATTGGGACCGATCGGTTATCACGGACAGGACTATTGTTGCCAATAAGCCTGACATCGTGATAGTCGGTCGGTCCCAGCGGCGGGCAGTGCTAGTCGACATCACCGTCCCACATGATGAGAACCTCGTGAAGGCTGAAAAGGACAAGCTGTGCAAGTACCTTGACTTGGCTTACGAGGTTACCGCCATGTGGGATGTTGACTCGACTATCATTGTCCCGATAGTCGTATCTGCAAACGGCCTAATAGCGAAGAGTCTCGACCAACATCTCAAGAGACTCTCGCTAGACGGCTGGATCAAGGGCCAGATACAGAAGGCGGTACTTCTTGACACGGCACGCATCGTCAGGAGGTTCCTCTCTCTGCAGCCCTAACCACCGGTAGCTTGGGCCCTGCCCCGCTGCTGGCGGCACCCTAGGTTTAGGTTTTTTATAATGTTAAATGTTTTATTTTTTATAGTAGTTTTGTTTATTATTTTTATATGGGATATTATAAAAAATCTACACTTAAGAAAATAAATAAACACGTGAATAATAATAATAACTCTTTATTTTCAGACATACATCCACAGTACTAAATTCACATAATAAAAATCTCACGGGGACAATCACCACGGGGACTTTATTCTTGTATAAGCGGTAACACTGAATGGCGTTTATTGTTCATATTATTTTATGTTGAAATTATTTTATGTGATGAAATTTCGAAATTATACGATACTTACTGATGGTATGTGATCCCAGTGTCCTTCTTATTTTTAGAAGTATTATTTTTTACACAGTTTTACTACGCAAACTGGCATTTTAGTTTGAATTAAGCCCAAAATTGAATAAAACATTCGGGACGTACACGTCACCCACAGCTGTCAGTGTGACTGGCTCGGGTGCGCCGATTTCGGCGTAGTATTTGTTGCCGCATTTGACAAGTACGACGGAGGTATCTAGTCGAGCGCAGCGAGACCAATCATTAATCTAAGAATACAAACATAGATGAATGATTGGCCTCGCTGCGGTCGAGCGCAGCGAGACCAATCATTAATCTAAGAATACAAAACTACAATACAATGTAAGTATCAATTAATTATAGACAATTAGAAATAGCTGTTGGAGTAATTGGAGCATTTCCGATCCAACCTGTTTTGTCTTCTGTGTAATCTGATACTTTATTAAAAGCTTTTTTATAAAGCTTTTTTTTGATTTTGATTTTAAATTTATTAAGATCTAATTTCTGAATATCATTTGGTACTTTGTTGTAAAATCTTATACACAGACCCTTAAAAGAATTATTTATTTTTTAGGGCCTAGTATAAGATACTGCAAATTGTTCTTACTTCTACTACTACACCGAGTCTGTGCTTCTGTGCACCCAAGGGAAGAAATGGGTTAGTAGTATTATTTTGATGAGCCCATCGCCGCTCTATGCTGTTGGATGCATGTGCAGTCTTTAGTCCGTTAGTCGCCTTTAACGACACCGAAGGGAAGAAAGCGGTTGGTAGTATTAATTTGATGACCCCATCGCCGCTTTATGCTGTTGGATGTTTGTGCAGTCTTTAGTCCGTTAGTCGCCTTTTACGATACCGAAGAGAAGAGAGGGGTTGGTAGTATTATTACGATGAGCCCATCGCCGCTCTAGGCTGTTGGTTGTGTGTGCAGTCTTTAGTCCCTTAGTCACCTTTTACGACACCGAGGGGAAGAAAGGGGGTTGATAGTATTATTTTGATGAGCCCATCGATGCTCTATGCTGTAGGATGTATGTGCAGTATTTGATCCGTTAGTCGCCTTTTACGACACCCAAGGGAAGAGATGTGTTGTAAGTAAGTATAATTTTAATAATAAGTCACAATTACACATGTCAGAAAAACGATTCTCCCTAGGAAGGAAAAGTACTACTTTCTTCCCGCTTCTCAGGCAACTTCTGAGCTACTTTCCGTGTATGAGGAATGAAAAAGAACTAACGTAAGTTAGTCTGATCATTGCACTGCACATGCAAGCACAAGGTCGTGGCCTTGTTGAAATTTGAAACAAATTCTTTAAACAATAACAATTTTTACTATTATTATTCAGCCCGGCTTGTCCCACTGCTATGCAAAGGCCTCCCTACCCTCTCGCCACTCGTCACGGTTTAGGGCTGTAACTTGCCAGTCCTTCCGATAGTAGTCTAGCTCGTCCCGCCATCTCCTTCTGGGCCTGCCGCGACGTCGTCTAACGTTGCGTGGACTCCACTCATGGCGAGTTTAGTCCACAGCTCGTCCGAAATGCGGCAGACATGTCCAGCCTAGTTCCTTTTCAAGCTGGCAGTTTTATGCCCAACGTCGGCAATTTTGGTTTTGGAACGCAGTGTGCTATTTCTGATGCGGTCTGATAGCTTAACTCCCATAATACTGCGCTCCATTGCTCGCTGGCAAACCCCTAGTCCGTGCTTCTGATGTTCCAAGAAGAAGAAGAAGGACCAAGTCTGAGCACCGTAGGTGTGGACGGGGAGAATGCATATGTCCATGAGTCTCCTTTTAAGGGTTAGGGGGAGGTTACCCTTCATAAGGTTTAAACAATAACAAACAATACATAAATCTAATGATTGATAAAAACATTTTTTTTCGACAGCTTCCTAATTTTACGCATGAAACAATAATTCTTACATAAAAATATTTGAATTGATATTCCGCAGGTCACCCCCATCTTTGTGGCCGGCTGGGCCTGCCCTTCTCAGGCTCGTCAGGGGTGGGTCACAAAAAAAAGATTACAGACTTCTTCATAAAAATATATTGTCTTGCCTCCTAGCCGCGACAATGACGAGTTAGGGAGATGAGGTACACTGGCCTGACTAAGGAGTCCACCTCTGCAGCTTCCAGGTATCCGTTGAAGTTGCCCTTCCTTCGAAAGATGTAGGTTGGTGGGTAGGTGGATTTCAATCGACGGGTCGAATTGCGTGACAATCTCTCGTCGGCGGCTTCTTTATACCGCCAATTCCGTAAGGGGGATCCTGGAATCACCAGTTCACGTATTAAGAGGGCACTATTAAGAGGGACAAATTCCTAGACTCCCTAAGTCTAACCAGTAACCTCTAGGATTTAAAACACTAGGCAAAGCAGCACCAAGCACAATATAATAATTACTTAACTAAAATTACAATGCGGCACTAAAGGCTTTTTATAAAACTATGAGAACTCACCCCAGCGGGATCGAATCTAATTTATTATATTATTTAGATATCACTCGTACGTAACAGTTGTAACGGCAGAGAGCACAAAATTTGACACGGGCTTCGCGTAAGAATGCAGTAAGCAGTATGGCTGGCGAGTGAATCCGAACAAAGACGATGATTAACGAAGGCCGCGACCGCCGTAGGGATGCACAAGCGTCTTGTCGCGAATAATAACTCGTTTCGACAATACCTTACTTTGAAGGTTCCGTATCTAATTTTATTACATTTTTTAACTAATTTTATTAGATTAAATACTTATATAAAAATCTACTTTACGTGCATTTAAAATGCAACGTTACAGTACCCCGGCGCAAAAAGTAGGGTTTTTCCTAAAGTCTTGAGAAAAATCCGTCTACTAATAAACTACAAGACCTAAGCTAGAAGAACATCACTCTCTGTAATGGTTCAGCTTAAAATCCTTTATATGCCAGCACCCTATAGATTTACCAGACATGTCCATTAATTCATACACGAGAGGAGATTTCTTATCTACAATGATACATTTGACATATTTTGGAGCTAGTTTTTTATTAAAATAATTATCTTTATTACTTAAGAGAAACGTTCTCTTCCAAACTATATCCCCAACTTTGAATTCAGCAGGTCGGCGGCGTAAATTATAAGTATGACAATTCCGGGAATGGGCCTGAAGCAATAAGGACTGAATTTTATCAAAAATACTGGAAAGAATGCCTAAATTGCCGGCATACGAATCGCGAGGTTCATATATTATATGATCAGATTCAGCATCGATATAGTGCGAGCCACACACTACTAACTCGCGACCATAGACAAGAAATGCCGGAGTGTAACCAGTAACTTCATTTACAGAACTATTGATTGCAAATTGAACTTTAGGTATCAGGGTATCCCAAATTCGATGGTCATCTTCAATAAACGTTGATATAGCTGTCATTATTGTTTTGTTATAACGCTCTACCGTGTTTACATGAGGAGAATATTTCGGAGTATAGTGCAATTTAGGTACCTTATATTTAGATAGCATGTTTTTGAGGGTAGCACTCACAAACTGCTTCCCATTATCTAGAATTACTGTCGAGGGAATACCATGTATCAAAAAAACGTTCTCTTCAAGAATACGAGTTACTTTTTCCGCCGTAGCTTTTATAATAGGAAACAATAAACAATATTTGCTAAAACAACACACAATAACCAATATATAGCAATTTTGTTTCCTAGTTTGGGGCAAAGGACCAACGAGGTCGATGCTAATTGTTTGAAATGGTCTCGCGCAGACTTTAGGCCGACCCATCTCGCCCAATGGAGCATGATTCTGATGTTTATGGGCTGCACAAGCATCACATGATGAAATAAATTCAGCTACATCTGCGTGCATTCCAGGCCAATAATAACGAAGGGCCAATCGTTTGTAAGTTTTATAAACTCCAAAGTGTCCAGCTGTAGGATCAGAGTGGTTTTCTTCAATTACAGCTTTTCTTTTTTCTAACGGTACCACCTGTTTCCACTCAAACTCTTTATGTAATGCACATTTGCCTTTCATGAACCTAAACAAGTTCTGATCTTTTATAGAGTAATTTGGAAAAGATGTTGGAGAGCTTTGGCAACCGTTGAAAATATTTAAAAACCACTCATCAGTAGATTGAGCATAGGAACCGTCGATGGCAGAAATAGTACCCATTCGAGACAGAGCATCAGGAATCACATTGTCAGCACCTCGTCGATGTTTGACTTCAAAATTAAATGCTGACAACCGAACACCCCAGCGTGCTAAACGTCCCAAAGGGTTACTTAAATTCAAGAACCATTTCAGTGCCGAGTGGTCAGTATAAACTGTGAATTTCATACCTCTGTCTAGATAGCATCGCCAATGTTCAATGGCTACCAGAACAGCTAAGGCTTCGCGCTCAGTTATACTATAGTTCCTTTCAGCCCCCGATAGTGACTTGCTCATATAAGCAATAGGATGTTCCACACCACTAATAGTTTGAGTGAGTAATGCTCCCACGCCATAATCACTCGCATCTGTGTGAACTTCAAAAGGTTTTGTATAATCTGGGCAAGTCAAAATAGGTGCTGAAATAAGACATTGTTTTAGTTTGTTAAAGGACTCATCTGCCTCCTGTGACCAAGAGAATTTAAGAGCCTTTTTACTTGTAGAAGTTAGTTTATTCAGTGGACCGGCGATAGAACTAAAGTTCGGTACAAACCGCCGGTACCATGAAGCGGTACCCAAGAATCGTTTAACTTCTTTCTTGTTAGTAGGTGTAGGGAAATTAAGAATGGCCTCAACTTTACCCGGATCTACGTGCAAGCCTTTAGCATCAACTACGTAGCCCAAGTATTTTAGCTCGTTACGAAAGAATGCAGACTTTTCAAAGTTAATAGTTAAGTTAGCTGATTTCAGTTTATTACAGACTTTTTGTAATAGAGCTATATGACCTTCAAAAGACGTTGACATAAGGACTACGTCATCCAAAAAAACAAACACAGAATTTTCAAATTCCGGTCCATAAAACAGCTGATCCACCAATCTTTGTTGTGTAGCTGGTGCATTTGTTAGACCAAATGGCATGGTAACAAATCTATACGTTCCCCGAGATGGAACATAAAATGCTGTTTTGCCACGGTCACTTTCTGCGATACATGTCTGCCAAAATGCTTTTGAAAGATCAACGCTACTTAAATACTTCGCATCTTTAAGATTATCTAGTATCTCAGATACATAGGGTAATTTGTAAGCGTCCTTACGAGTTGCTGAGTTCAACTTTCTACTATCAAGGCAAAACCTAAGTTTTCCATCTTTTTTAGGAATTAACAGCACGGGCGATGACCAGGGACTTTCGCAAGGTTCCACTACTCCCAGCTTCAGCATCTCATCCAATTCCTCACAAATTATTTGGAGCTTCGCCGGTGGCAACCTATAACATCTTTGGCGTATAGGTGGTGAATCGCCTGTATCTATATGGTGTTGAACCAAATGCGTGCGTCCCAGACCTACTTTTTCCGAAGAAATGTTATAAAACTGTTGAATCACTTCATCAGCCCTTGATTGTTGAGTCTCGGTTAGAATTTCATAAGAATTTAATACAACGTTTGATCTATTAACAGCTAATATGGAATCTTCAGTGTCTTCATTATTTAAGACAATAGATTTTGGATGCTTTAGTAGTAATTGGAATTTCTTCCAAAAATCCACACCTAAAATAAGTGCTGATGTTACTGAAGGTATAACATAGGCTTTCAAAATATGTGTCTGACTACCAAAAGTAATTGGGAGATCGATGCAACCTATTGTAGTTAGTTTATGACCACCAGCAGAACTAAAAGATTGGTAATCGTCGACATTACTTAAAACCAAATTACATTTATTTAAAAGTTCTAAATGTGAGTTCTTGCCAAGTATAGTAATAGCAGAACCAGAATCTAACAGGCCACACAAAGGTATACTCTTAATATTAACAGTGACATATGGTCTTATATCACCTTCAGGTTTTTTGTCGAAGATTGCTGCTACAGAATAAGTAGAAAAATATATTTTGATAGTTGTTAACCACTCCTTCCAGTCTTGTTTATCAAATTTGTTAGAGTTGTAAGTTTTCATTCTGCTGCAGCAATCTTCGCTATTTAGTTTTTTTTATTTATTTCCGGATGACAATTTGGACAATTCAAAAATGTGTACTCTTTTAGCCCACATTTAAAACAAATCGGATAACGATCTTGATTACATTGCCTGAGAGAATGACTGTCACAACGGCAACGTGGGCAAAATACATCTTTACCGTTAGACGCACTAGTGCTTGGTTTTGAATCGATTGTTGAAATAGGAATGTTTTTATTAGATGAGAAATTTTGAAAATTAGAATTATGAAATTTATCAGAATTATATTTATTTGGGTGATTAGAATTAAATTTATTAGATGTATTAAAATTCTTGTAAAAGAAATTTTTAGGCTCCTGTCTATTGTAGGCTAGGTCCGGCGCTAAAGTTGCAGAAGATATCTTTGGTGGTTCATGGAATTGCGATGAAAAACAGTGAATTCTTTCGTAGTTCAGACATAACTTTCTAAGCGTAGAAATAGAGTCAATACCCGTAACACAAGCTGCCAAAACAGTGGCATAGCAAGGGCGTATGTTATGTAATAAAATATCAAGCTTTTCTTGTTCTGAAATATGTTTTGATAACCGCGAAAAAAGTTCGGACATAATCGCCAAATATACCACAATGTTTTCTAAATCACCCTGAGTTCTATTACGGATTTCTGTTAAAAGCCTATAATCATAGTCAAAAGGACTAAAATCCACAATCAACTGCTTAAGCAGTTCCTCCCAAGAATTAACAGAATCACGAATACTACGGTACCAGTGTAATGCATTACCGACAAAAATCTCCGATGCAAACATTAATAATTTTTCTGAGGGTAGATTGCGAACAGTTTGGAATTCGTTTATTTTTTGAGCAAAGGCACGGCAGCAGGTACTGCCGTCGAACTTTAACTTAGCCAAATCAGGTGCCTGCGCATGTTCACAACGGACCGAGACCACAGGTGATCCATCGATAAATGAAGATGACTGAGCACAGTTAGTGCGCTCGGATGCGGTATTCTGTACTGAGTCCATATTTTGAAAATCTTTTAATTTATTAGATAAGACATCAAACTCCGTACTAATTGATTGAATCTTCCTAGAATAAGTTGTGTTAGAAGTATCCATTCTTCTTATGCGGTGGTATATATGATTATGCAATGCTTCAGTTCGTTTCATAAGATTATAATCATATTTCTCATATAAAGCGGTCACCCGTGTAGATAGTTCTGTTAATGAAGGTAGAACTCCCTCACAATCTATGGCAGCGTCAATTCCCGATTCGCAAATATCCTCATTAGGTATTAATATTGAAAGCTTCGTTATTTGCTTGCGTAATCCTAAAACATTCGCGGCAGGTTCATCGCCTCTAATTTGCACTTCGTATGTTAGCTCGTTTTTATTAAGTAAAAAATATTTAATAGGGTGAGTTCCCATCTCTTGAAATATAATTCTACAATAGGTATTCAAAACAATAAAAATGATTAAAAGTAGTATTAATTATAAGCGTAAGCACTACAGCAAGCAGGCAACAGTTTAGATAAACAATCAATAAGCAAGGATCGACTAATCCAATTTATAATTTATATTAGTATTAGTGTACTATAACAATTGATTCGCAGTGTAGAAAGATACTACGTCAACAACAAAATTTATGTTGATTGTTTCCTTAGTAGATAATACCACGTATAAGTACTACCAACAACACGGCAACGTTCGTAAATTACATACATAAGTAACTATATTGAGGCAATCACTACATATACAATTGGCATTTAGTGCCCTATATTTTAATTCGTACCTATGTTCTACGATTCGGTGATATACCACTTTACTACACAACACTATTTAACTACTAGAATAAGCAAAAACAACAAAACACATTTCAGCTGCAAACCGTCACGTATTCACTTTATTTAAACCAGGTAGGTAGGTACAATTGTATGGTAAGTAGGTAGATATAACTCAATTTATCATAAATTGATCAGTTCGATTACATACGTAACAGTTAACAAAATTAATTAAAAATCAAAGCAGCATAAAATACAGGTTTAATAGAAGAATAAAAAAATGAAACGTACCAGTTTACTGCAGTAGTAGACACCTCCTCGTTTACAAATTGGTGAGCTGCCGAGTGCTGCTAGATGCTAGACTCACTACCACGACACGGAGACAAGACAACCACGTAAAAAGGCGCCACTGTGGCCGGCTGGGCCTGCCCTTCTCAGGCTCGTCAGGGGTGGGTCACAAAAAAAAGATTACAGACTTCTTCATAAAAATATATTGTCTTGCCTCCTAGCCGCGACAATGACGAGTTAGGGAGATGAGGTACACTGGCCTGACTAAGGAGTCCACCTATGCAGCTTCCAGGTATCCGTTGAAGTTGCCCTTCCTTCGAAAGATGTAGGTTGGTGGGTAGGTGGATTTCAATCGACGGGTCGAATTGCGTGACAATCTCTCGTCGGCGGCTTCTTTATACCGCCAATTCCGTAAGGGGGATCCTGGAATCACCAGTCCACGTATTAAGGAGGGCACTATTAAGAGGGACAAATTCCTAGACTCCCTAAGTCTAACCAGTAACCTCTAGGATTTAAAACACTAGGCAAAGCAGCACCAAGCACAATATAATAATTACTTAACTAAAATTACAATGCGGCACTAAAGGCTTTTTATAAAACTATGAGAACTCACCCCAGCGGGATCGAATCTAATTTATTATATTATTTAGATATCACTCGTACGTAACAGTTGTAACGGCAGAGAGCACAAAATTTGACACGGGCTTCGCGTAAGAATGCAGTAAGCAGTATGGCTGGCGAGTGAATCCGAACAAAGACGATGATTAACGAAGGCCGCGACCGCCGTAGGGATGCACAAGCGTCTTGTCGCGAATAATAACTCGTTTCGACAATACCTTACTTTGAAGGTTCCGTATCTAATTTTATTACATTTTTTAACTAATTTTATTAGATTAAATACTAATATAAAAATCTACTTTACGTGCATTTAAAATGCAACGTTACATCTTAAAAAAAGTAAAATATAATTTTTAACACAAGCGCGTGAAGAGGTTTGTACATTTCGCAGAATAAAAACATTGTTCTAATCAAATTACTAGGTCTGAAACTTCAAAGCAGAATTGTTCTAATTTTAAATATCAATATGATTGATTTTGCTTTGAAGTTCATTAAGAGACTTATATCAGTTTTTGCGATCGCGCTGCACACCCCAGATTTGGTATTTTTTTTTAAATATCGCCCTAAGACAAAATGTTTCTATGACATTGTTTTAGTTTGGTTTTAGTTATAAAATACCACAGGCTTAATATAATTTTGCTAAGAAGGTAACAATATCATGGAGTAAAATGACCCTATGTTGTATGACAGTACTTAAAATAAGAAAACCCTTCAAATACGAAATCGGAGGCTGTCTTACAAAATATATTGCTGAGTAACGACATCTGTTGGACCATAGTCACAACACCAAATAATATGTGAGAGTGACATCTATCGGAAAAAAGATTCAACGGTATGAGACTTATCTTTATTTGGGCGACATGCTAATGTTAAGGATTGTTCGCAGATGGCGCTTTATCACAAACAATTTATTTTTTCTTCGAAAGCTTCTGATGGCGGCGAGTCTTTTTACTTAGAAGCGCTGAATTGAACTTCCTTTTTAGTTTCTAAAGCTGTTTTACTTGTGATCAACTGAAGGTATTAAATTAAAGGTGAAATAGAATTAGATCTTTTATAAGAATTTTAAATGATTAACAGACGTTCATAGAGTCCCAATACTGAGGATAGTATGTAATAATATTTTTCTCCATTGTATTTCCATTCGAGTAATTCTAAACTGTGATTGTTATGAAACTTGTTGCAAATGTACCATATCATTAATCCACCTGTATGTAACACAAATATAATACTTAAGTAAATGAAATTGATTTTCTATCAATTGATTCTTATTGACTATATTACTTAAGTGGTTTCACATTTAAATCGATCATTATTGCCGTAAATATCCAATTGGTTCACACAAGTATCCAATAATCAATAAGAGATAAGGGCCCGTGTGCGCCGTGTCTTAAGCCACGTCAAGTCACCCGCTCGTGAAAGATCGCACAAGACATGTGAGGCCAGCAACTGAGGGAGCGCCCACTAAATGAATTTCACCTTTATACTGGTCATCTCACAATATTTTAAATGTCATATCTTGATGTACATCTACAGGGCGCACTCGAATTATACCCAAATAATTTCGTATAGCTCAGACTCGGACCACTCGGCCACGACACGACCACAGGCGGTTTGCGTAGGATTGCCAGATGGTCTGGATTCGTCCGGATTCTCAAGATATTTTATATGATGTCCAGACTTCAGACAAAATGCAAAATCTCCAGACAAATAGTTTTCGTAATGATTTACGCACAAGTTATTAAAATGGCGGCGGGCCAGCCAGGTGAGCCAGGCGCCGAGCCTCTCTAAAGCCGAACCACAGAATAACTAATAGCCGAACTAATAATTAGGCTGAATTTCGATGTAAATTGTTTAAATTTTAAATATTACCTCAACACATCAGGACTCGAAATTGGTAGGAGGCAGTAAAATCAAACACAACATACTCATGGCAACGTAAAAATAAGTTTAATAGGGTAAATAATAAAGCACGAGTTTGATTGATCTCAAAATTGTTAATTATTCAATAAGGTTTGGTCATAATGTCAAATTTGTTGATTTTAAAATTAAAAAGTAAAATTTTATTTTTAAAATTTATTTCTTCAGATAATAACCCCAAAATCCAGACATTTTGAATTTTTTTCCAGATAATTTAGTTTCCGGATCTGGCAACCCTAGGTTTGCGACGCAGCATGTGATTTTTCTGTTCCTTGCTTTATTTCTATTACGTTGACTATAACTGCCGTAGTATTACCATAAAGTTACTGTAGGTATAGTAACTTTATGAGTATAACGCAAAATTTACCCCTAAAGGACGGCATGGCAATACATGCCATATTTACATTTAAAAAAATACCTACCCGTCCCTCGGAGGTTTTGTTGTTGGCTGTTGAGTGTTATCGTAAACATGCAAAATAATTACGTCATAATATTGAGGATAAAGCAAGCTATTCACTATATTATTTAACCGTGTCGCGTGGCGGTGAAAGAATACTACCAGCCCCTCTCTTCCCTTGGGTGTCGTAAAAGGCGACTAACAGACTAAAGACTGCACATACATCCAACAGCATAGAGCGGCGATGGGTTCACCACCTGTCACGCTGAGCACATGTGCTGTCGCTATTTGGTGAAAAGTGGACTATGGTAGGGAACTGCTTTTGCTGTCCTCATTGCCTAGTCTCTGACTAACCCTTCGGGGATAATTCGTGACTATATATGTATGTATGTATGTATGCATAAAGCCAGCTATAGTTTGTTGCCGTGTACAAAACAGGATGTAAGTTATTGGGCAGGAAAGCGCAGTGTATGTGAAGTACTTAAATGTAAATGATCTTAAAGTCAAATAAATGGTTTTAAATTATTATGATATAGCTAAGAGGTACCGTTTACATCTGTAAATATGTAAGTTATAAAGTAAATAATCATGATAAACAGGCCTACTCTGAGTAACCTAATCGGATACAAATCCGGTTGATAGGATATCTGTCATAAATTATATCTAATTCCGACAACTGAATTTTATCATTCTCTTAAAATTATATATAACGAATTTCGAAGGAGTTGATTACATTACTGTTTGCTCAGTGAGTACTTAACATGTTGCGTATTATCACATTCCTGTCTTTGGGGCTCGCCTTGGTCTATGGTATGTATAACTTAATTTTTAGGAACAAGTAAAGTTATAACGATAATAAATGGCTTACTAATTATACAAGTTTTTTGGTAATATAAAGCAGCTGTTCCATACTAAACTCCAAATAAAGGTATGAAATAGCTATTTTTTTGCAGTTTCTGAGTTAAGTTAAATACAAATATATATTCTTTGCATTTAATGGGGTGGTATGTCCAGTTGCGGAATTATAATATACGTAATATTACATATTACCAAACAGCTTGTACATCGTACACACGGCGTCAGATCAACCTACCCTGAACTGTCAAATTTCTCCAATGAAGATCCTTAAAACCAAGAAGTAAAATTCAAAACTGATTGTAGAAATTTGACAGTTCAGGCACAGATGCTTGTAAAACTGTGGTTTAGGGTAGGTTGATCTGACGCCGTGTGTACATCTAAGCGTCGCGTTCGCGTCGGTAGCTAAGCGGAATAGATGCAGCTTGAATGCGAGAACTCGTGGTACAATCCTCATAGCCTTATACTTACAGAACAGAGCTTATCTCTTCTTTTCTGTGGATATACTACCGACAATGACGTGAACCCATGTCTACACAAGTCTTAGCTTTACTGATACGACGATAGGACAATACTACCATCAATAATGTGTTAGCATAATAGTGCATCTTCATAAACTATGTAAAAAGTCAGCTACGACGAATGCCTGTAAATTTTATATTTTGTTTTATTAGGCGAAGACAGCCAGGTTCAAGCAGTTTATGCTGAACGTCGCCCGGAGCTAGTATCAGTTATGGTGGTGAACTCCTTCGCAATCCCCATTCACACTTGTTCAGGTTTTGTTCTCGACTTTAATACAATTGTCACCGCTGCACGTTGTCTCTAGTAAGTTGTTTATACCTCATTATCATCTTTATAAAACTAATAAACGTCTAAATACTTTCCCACATGAAGAATAGCATGCTGGCCAATGCAGGTTTTGCGTGTTTCACCCATCCGTTGACCCGGTATTGCGAAAGTAATATAACTTGCAAGATCGGACACCGCCAGCGCAAGCCACGGAGCTGCCGCAATCATGCTCTCTTCTACAGCTTTCACTATTAATATTATTTTTTTGTAAAGACGCATTTCACAAACGACAAAAGCTTTTAATTTATTTTTATAATATAAATATTTATTCATGTTTTATTTGTTCATATTCACGAATATTTGTTCATGTTTTAATTGTTTTTTTTAGTGATCATGACTGGGAATCAGTTGTACCGCTGCACCGCCACTATTTCCGAGCTGGATCGCCATTTTTGAATAGCGGCGGCATTATCTATAATGTGAACTTTTCCTCTCGTTTCACGCACTTCCATCCATCCCACATGCAAATGGATGTAGCTTTTCTCGGAACTTCCTTCACCATTTTGTTTGGCGACAATGTGAGGCCAGCCAACGTCGGCGGTTATGAAGTGGCTGAAGGTGACCAACTACACACAGTTGGATGGGGTTACCTTACCGTAAGTGTTACTCGTACATATACAATCAAAACACCGTTTGTGTTATACAAAACAATTTTACTTCAATTTCCCGAAGATAGAGATAGATGTATTAAATGAAATTGCTTCGTTGAGATGCTCCGAATGGTTTGTTAAGAGGGTTTACGCATTTCGGTTTCCCATACAAACTTCCAAGTTAATTTTTTTTAAAACCAACAAACTATTTAGATCCCTGTGTTTTATTTTAGCATACAAAGTTTCATCAAAATTTGCCTATTGGTTTTTAAAAATTTCGACTTGGAAGTTTGTATGGAGAACCGAAATGCATAAACCCTCTTAATTTGTATTGAATTGTTTCATCCAAAGGTAATTTGATTAAATCATAACATTATAAAAACTATAACTCTTCTGCATTCAAAAACTATTGAAGATAGACGATTACGTTTCGATTCGATTTGATTCCGTCTCGATTCTCGACGTATTACTACGTACACGTACAAAGTATTAAATAACGGACCATTTTAGATATGCAAAGTAATTCTCAGACATACACTGTCTTATTAGTAAAAATGGCCAAATGTCACACCTCGGCGTAAAGTGACGGTGTCTCGTTTTTGTTAAAGAAAACAGACAGAGACAACGTCAATGTAATCCTAAGTGTAACTTTAATCAACGTTTATTAATAACAGGGTATGTGACCAACACAACGTTCAATGTTTCCATGATGTCTTAAGATCTTAACTTTTATTGCAGTACCCTGAGATACGTATAGCAGAGTTCGACTTGCAACACGAGATGCCGCAAGTGGCCGTCAACTGGGAAGACTGCAAAGCAATATACGAGGACTATGGTTTCGAGCTGCTGGAAGATACTTTTTGTACTCAGCTCGAAATTCAAGTCTCTATCATTAACCCTGAGGAACACCGCCAGAAGTGTTTCGGAGAAGCTGGTGGCCCCGTCTACCACAATGGCGTCGTTGTCGGCGTTAGGTCGTTCGACGTGAACTGCACCGCAGCACTTCCCTCCGTCAACACCAGAACCAGCAGCTACGTACATTTAAAATCGAGTATGCCAATGACCGTCATGCGTGCTAACTCCGATGCATGAAATCGCAGCGTAATAATAAATAAATTATAATGACCAAATTTTCTTTATTCCTTCTTTTTTATTTCCTACCATCTAGTTATATCTGTGATTGTACTCTTGGATGTTTTACGCAACACTGAAAATCCAGAGTAATACTGAATAAATAATTAATTCGTTAATAGTTATGTGGATAAAAACCCATGCCTAAAGAAAGTTTCTGCCTAATCAGTGCAATAATAGAGCTGTCAGGTTTCTCCTATAATTGCGTCAAATGGCATCAAATCATCAACTGTCAAACTCAAACTCAACAATTATTTATTCAATAAACTTAAAATAAGCATTTTGAATCGTCTAAATTTATTTGAATGGATGGGCACCCGCCCACCCACCCCACCCATTCAGGAAGTCTTTTAGCTGTGGAGAACAACGGGCGCAAGAAACTCCACAACTTTAAAATAATACCTATAAAAGTAACGACATTTAAAAAACAACATGTCTTAACCAAATTATTCATACAATCAATTATAAAGATAATGGATTAAGAAAAAATAAAGTAAATATATTATTATAACCAGGCTGTTTTGTCTTCTAAATATTCCTTGACTGTGTAATAACCTTTCCTAAGTAAACAAGATTTTACATGATTCTTAAAATTATCTAAAGGTAAATCTAGTACAGTACTTGGTATTTTATTATAATAGTGTATACCTTGCCCCAAGAAAGAGCCGAGAACCTTTTGTAACCTAAACAGTGGCATTACTAGTTTTGATTTATTTCTAGTATTGAAATTGTGTACATCACCGTGTTTAAAAAAAGTGTCAATATTGCAACGCACAAAAACTATACAATTATAAATATACTGCAATGCAACAGTAAGAACACCAACTTTCTTAAAAATATTTCTCAAAGAAGTTCGCGGTCCCAGTTTATAAATGGTTCTTATTGCTCGTTTCGGTAAAATAAATCTAGTTTTAACATCAGCCGCTGTTCCCCACAAAAGGACGCCATACGACATGAAACTATGAAAATAACTAAAGTAAACAGTCCTAGCAGTTTCAACATCTGTTAATTGTCTAATTTTTCTAATCGCATATGCTGCTAAACTGAGTTTGCCGGCCAAATTAAATATGCGGATTCCATTGGAGTTTTGAGTCAAGGGTTATCCCTATCAAAACTGTCGAGTATACCAAGTCTAATTTAACACCATCAATTCTAACATCGGTTTGTTCGGTGTTGACATTTGATAGTATAAATTTAATACATTTCGTTTTTTAGCGTTTAGCTGTAAATTATTAACTAAACCAACTGAGTACCTCTGAGAGAGCACTTTTAACATCATCATAATTATTCTTACATCTAGTCACATTAAAAATGAGTGAAGTATCATCTGCAAACAATACAATATCACAGATGTTTTCTGCAAATAATGGCAAGTCATTGATATATATCAAAAATAAAAAAGGGCCATGAATTGACCCTTGTGGAACTCCCATTTTTACATGAGAACCGGATGACTTAGTTCCATTAACGTCGACAGTTTGTGTTCTAGAACTATGATACGACTGTATCAAATTACGCGCAAGACCTTTGAGACCATAGTAATTTAACTTCAGTGTCCGGTGCTCAACGCAATCGAAAGCCTTGACCAAGTCGCAAAAAACCCCAAGAGCGTTCTGAGACTTCTCCCAGGCATCAAATGTATGTTTTATTAGAGCTACACCTGCGTCTGTAGTAGAATGACCAGTTCAAGTGTCAAGTTGTCTATTCATGTAAATACGAAACTAAGTTGTAAATTATACTTTCAGCGTCTGTTGACGTGTTTGTAGTAAACCAGCCGCCTTTGTGGTATAGCGGCATTAGACACGGAAATAAGACAAAGGAATTGTAGAGAATACGTATTTTTAGTAATGGGTAATATAAAAAAATATGAAACCTAATAATAAATTCTTACCTGTTTAGACAGGTAAGAATTTATTATTAGAGCCATACTTTTTGAATTTTGAAAAGAAGAAAATGCGACTTTAGGATTTAAGGTTAATAACTAACACGAAAATAAGCACACACCTAAACCAAAAGCACGGAAACTTACATTTAAGTATAGTCGACTGGCTCCACCACTTGTAAGTTGTTACGACCGCAGAACAGAAAAGTAGTTACGACCAAACTGCAACTAAGCCAGAGCCTTTCAGAGGGCTCTCAATTAAAGGCTCACGATGAAGAGTAACTAAAAAATGATCTCTCCAAGCAGATCAAAACCAAATCCTCTCAGAGGGTTAACAGTGGTTGCGGTGGTCCCATCACATTTGGCCGATGTTACCTTTAGTACCTAACCCTACTTCATAAAATAAATTTTAAAAAATTACCTTATTTGTACCTACATTTTTAATGCGGTTAATAATAATAAACAAATTAAAAATATTCATAAAATTATTTTAAACGGATCTACTCTCCTTTTTATGTGTTTATTAGAAAAGAGTGTAGGTACGAGTATGACGTTGATTTTGAGGATAAGTATTGCAGTCGGGGCCGCGCGCTAACAGGAATGTGGAATCTATCGGAGGAGGATATACAAGTATTTATAAGTGCGCGGTGGTGGAGGTAAATGATCCAAAGGTAAGTAACTACTATCTTATTATTGTTTTTATCAAAAGAAAGAAGCGACCAAATATTATCATAACAAGTAGAAAATATCTTGTTTAACCTAATCGGATACGAATCCGGTAATTAAGATGGGTAACTAAATGATAGGTACTTATCTCTATATCTATTGACCGCCAAATTTTTGACATTCCCACGTTAGCACACAAAGTTGTAGACCGTATTTCAAATAATTGAAATTACCAACATTAATATATATATTTAAACAAGACTAACTATATATATTTACATATTTAAAAACATAAAAATATTTAAAAAGATAAAAGACACTCACAAATTAAACACTCGTCATAAGGATAGGCTTTGCTTACCCACTTCTAGAATTAAAATGCTTAACGAAAGCCCATACTAAGTATAAGGCATAAAATACAATCCACTATAAAAACAGAAACTACAGTTACTCTTTTCAGTAAATACTCAAAACATTAATTAATTTTAAAATGCTACTATACACTTGATGAGTTTTTTTGCTGATAAAACTTAAATTATTTAGTTTGGCGTAACTACTCTGCTAAAATTAAGTACTTAAATTGTGATATTGCTATAAGTTATCGTCATTATACCACTACTTATTGTAAACAATATTGCAGTACCTGTAAAAGGTAATTAAGTTGTTAGCACTTAATACATTTAAGACCTTTTTGTACACTTAATTGCAATAAATGACTTTGACTTTATCATATTATATTTATATGATCGAGTGAGCTAAATGCAAAACATTTTGCTAAGTGGAGTTCTCAAAGACGAAGACCACAACATGTGGCGTATTTATCACATTACTTCACGGCCTCTGTATGGTTAGCACGCCGGGTCTGGCGTCGCGCCATCTCTGAGGTCCCGGGTTCAATTCCCGGTCGGGTCATTTTAGAAAAACACTATTTTTCTAAATTGATTTCGGGTCTGGGTGTTTTTTCTATGTTTATGTATATTTATCCGTTATCTTACCAAAGTTTCAAAAATAATACTCATCTTGGTCTAGATACCTTTTTTTTTTTTTTTTTTTAACCCGTTGTAATCCCTGCTTATGGATTGCAGCCTCCAGAAGGGAGACTGGATATGTGGGACTCTCCCGTCCCCCTTTCCACGACGTAATCGTCGGGCGAGAGGGAGGGGCCTACCCACTAATCACCGGGGGACCAAACTCCGAAAGCATAAGGCTTGAGGTGGCGGCCACGGGACCTGACCACGGGGGTATTACCTCGCGGTGCCACCCCGTCGCCGTGTGTTGGCCTATAATCGCTGCCTGGCAGCCATTACGCGCCATCACACGGCGACTACGCGCGCGCGGCACAACACGAACCAGCCCATTTAGAGGGCAGACACAAACAACACGGACAGACATGCCCGGCTTTCCCGGGCATGCGGACACAACACAACACATATCACGCCGGACGCAACACACAACAGATGTCGAACATGCCCACGTCTTCGCAGGCATGCGCACAGGACAACCACGATTTACCGGTGCAGGACTCCTTTTGTGGGTCGCTCCGAATCAGCGGGAGACACGACGACCTCAACCAATTGGTCATCTAGTCGTCCCGCCTCTAATCATCGCTTCCCGGAATCTCGCACCAGTCCTACACAACACGTCCAAGTATGAACGGCCACAAACGAGAAACACAAAGACAAAGACAGCACAACCCAACACAGACCCTATTTGCTGGCACGGGGCTCCCCGCATCCGCTCCGAGCGACCCGCCTCCCATTTGGGGGAGGCGTTTCGTCGCTCATCATGGCTTCTGCATAAAGCTTCCGTGCCAGCTCCCCAATAACATCCACAAAGACCCGCACATTTACTGGTACGTGACCTCCACAGTGTCCGCTCCGAACCAGGGGACGCCCTCGGAAGAGCGCCCCGTGGCTCGTCATGGCGTCCACATGGGGCCACGCACCAGGTCCGTAAAAGGACAACCCACAGTACAAACAAGACTACACGAACCAAGACAGCACGCAACACTCTACGCTGGACAGCACAGACAGTGCTGTCCATCGCGCCCAACATTTAAACGGATTTTGTGGGCACTTGGGGTGATATGGCGACATATCCATGCCAGTGCCCACACATACATACTAAAACCTAACAACAACCTATACTAACACAAAACGTAAAACATCGGGCGTCCGGCTGGACAGGACAGAGCCTGTCTTCCGCCGGGCGCCCGGCATCACCCTATGGTGGATTAAGGTCAGCGTGCCTCCGACGCCGCCTTCCAGCCCTCTTCCTCCTCATTGGCGCAGCGTTGGCGGATTCCTCCCGCTCGCGCTCGGCCTCCTCTTTGAGGCCCATGCACTCCGCAGCGAATCCGGCAACGGCTGCCCAACTCTCCGCACTCTCCACCATTGCGGCGACCACATCCGGCAGAGCTAGAGTGCCTCTCCCCCCCAGGGCCAACTCCAGCGTACGCCTCTGTGGCGCGAAGGCACTACACAGCTCGAGGGTGTGCTGAGCTGTGTCCTCTTCCACTCCACAATGGTGGCAGACCGGGGTCTCCTCCCTCCCGATCCTGTGCAGGTATTTACCGAAACATCCATGATTTGACAAGAGCTGCGTCAAGTGGTAGGACATGACCCCGTGTGGCCTGTCTACCTATCTCTGTAGTACTGGACGAATTGCATGGATGGTACGGGTTCCGGCCTCTGGGGTGGCAAGGGTTTCTTCCCATTGCCAGACCGCCATATCCCGAGCCACCCGCCTGGCCCCCTCAATTTCCGCCTGCGCGGGATTCTCCCCCCTGGCCCTTGCTTCCGCTCGGAACTCGTGAACCTCCGTTAAAACTTTGGCCTCGAGCTCCCACGGGATCATGCCGGCCATGGCCGTTGCAGCCGTGTATGAGACCGTTCGGTATCCCCGGATAACCCGTATGGCCGCCACCCTCTGTGGTCTCCGTATGAGGGCGATGTTTTTCCTCCTTGTCAGGGAGTCCGACCACACCGGGGCCATGCTTCTAAGGACTCCGGCATACAGCTTGCGGCAGCTGTCGCCCGGGCCACCTACATTGGGCAACAGCCTCGCCAGGGCCATCGCCGCACCGACCACCCTCGGTGCGAGACTGGTGAAGTGAGCCTCGAAATTCCAACGGGCGTCTAAGACTAGACCCAAATACTTAATCTGGGTCGCAACCCTGATGGGGACACCATCAACTTGGATATGGGCGTTGCTGGGGGGCTTGCCCCGAGGACCATGAAAAAGAATGGCCTCGGTTTTCGGCAGCGCCACCTCCAACCCCAGCAGCCTGATCCGCGTGACTGTTTGCGTGGCAGCCGCCTCTGCTCTACGGGCGACCTCCTGGTAGTCACGGCCCCTTACCGTGACCAGAGTGTCATCTGCATAACAGATGACACTCGTCCCGGGGAGAAGGTCCCCCCTGAGGACCCAGTTATATCCAAGGTTCCACAACAGTGGCCCAAGGACTGACCCTTGCGGCACCTAGATACCTGGATAATTGGAGTGAGCGTTAACAAATTTATAAAAAAAAATACTGCCATTGGGGTTAGCCTTGGCCTATGGTACGTAAACATCATTATTTACTGCATTTTTAAACATAATACTTGCTAGTAATTTGTAATTTTTATGTTTACTAGGCGAAGACAGCCAGGTTTTAGCATCTTATGCTGAACAACACCCTGAGTTAGTTTCACTTATAGTGCTGAACTCATTCAAACTGGCTATTCACACTTGTTTAGGTTTTAATCGACAAACACACTATTATCACTGCTGCACTCTGTTTCTAGTAAGTAGTTTATACCTCATCATCATCAGACTGTACACGTTTCACTCCTGGCCTTCCCAGGAGAGATTGAATTACTTACCTACTTACATTTATTTTTTTACTTTTATTTACTCTTTCTGGCCTTTGCTCAGCAGTGAGACAAAATGATTTAGGAACTAATTCGTCAAGCAGAAAGAAAGTTCCAATTGGTCAAGTGTGTTTTTACTGCGTGTTTTGGTTCTGATTTGTCAAGCAATGCAAAAGTAATAAATAGTCTAGTCTCAATTTTGTTTCGATTTGCCAAGCATTATTTTTGTTTCAACTGGTCAAGCCAATAAAAAGTTCTGAATTGTCAAATTTTTTTTTTTTACTTAAACACAATTATTAGTGTATTTGAATAATGGTAAGATTATTTCACATTAGTGTCATGCATGATTAATTTACATGTGGGTAAGTTTATTTTCCTTGTTGCGGTTGAATGCATTTTTACTAAGTGGGTAGGTAGTAAACAAGTGCGTTTAATAATTGTCAGTGTAAGGTCTGTAGCAAATCTTGTTTGTTAGTTCTCTGATATGGTACAACAAATTGTTTATAAATAAACAGTTTTCAGGACATTATATCTTTTACTTATTTATTTACGTTATTATTATGCAGCAAGGGGTTTAACCTCTCAGTCTTGGAATCGAAATGTCTAAAAATTTTGACAGCAGGTGCCATTTGGCGGGAATGGAAAAAAAAAATTTGCGGACATGGAAAAAAAATCGAACGCACTTCATGTTAAATTTTGCATTCACGATGCGTAAAATGTACCACAGAACCGAAATAATCGACTTTGTTCATACTAAAGTAGTCTCTAAGTGTATCAAAACACGGTATAAAGTCAAGTGGAGAGCGCTGCCATATATGGCCGCTTGGGGTCTGACGGAATTTAGCGAGTTTTTTAGGTGCGAGCATATTTGGCCGCTTGGGGCTTGAGTGGTTAAAGTGTTTTTTTAAGTAATTGTTTAGCATTTGACAATTCAGAACTTTTATTGGCTTGACCATTGAAGCAAAAATAAGGCTTGGCAAATCGAAACAAAACCCGCCGAATTCAGGAAGTCTTTTAGCTGTGGAGAAGAACGGGTGCAAGAAAAGTCAAGGAGTGAAGCCCCTTAACTTGTGCTTTGCCTTGAACGGCATTTCCCTATCGTGATTGTAGTTGGTGTTGACGGTTAGAAGGTGTGGTGGAACGTGTCGAGGGGAGCAGTGACAATGCTGGTGACTCGGTAACAAAGGAGACCAACGCAAGGGATGCAAACGGATGCCAATCCAAGCGTAGCTCAATCCAATCGTACGGTAAATCCCAACGTAGTTCCCCAATATAAACCCATTATTCACAATACCGTCTCTGCCACAAGTATGACTGGGGACCATGGATGACAATCGCTGAGTTCTACCTTTACAACGGCCGGCAACGGCAGAGGTGTTAATGCAAAAGGTGCATAGTATAAGCAACTAACAATCAACTAGAGACTTCGTCCACGAGAACACTCGTATCCCGATTCCCGAGATGGTTTCGCGTATATACAGCCAATGTCCATTGTCTTCAGTCCTTCGGCCATTCTAAATATTGGTTAAAGATTTTTAGAAAGGAGTGAACAACTACGTATAATCACGACTATTATCCCCAAAGGGTTAGTCAGAGACTAGGCAATGAGGACAGAAAAAGCTGTCCTCTACCATAGTCCACTTTTCATCAAATAGCGACTGCACCATGTGCTCAGCGCGACAGGTGGTGAACCCATCTCCGCTCTTGGCTGTTGAATGTATGTGCAGTCTTTAGTCCGTTAGTCGCCTTTTACGACACCAAAGGGGCTGGTAGTATTCTTTCACCGCTACGCGACACTGTTATGTTATGAACAACTTAATCCATAATTACAAACTTTACCGCTTTACGAGTGATAAACGTATTAGTAAAGATAGGTTGAAGTGTTGGGGTCAAAACAGTGTCTTTTTTATTAAATTATATGCAAATGTTATTTCTGACAATTATTTCTGCTATTTCACTTGACTAGGCGTTTTTTTGGACATTCATTTTTAGAATTGACCGTAAAACAACTTCATTTTAAGTAGGGGGAAATAGGAGAAACGAGATACCTATATTAGAAACTGACGCTAATAAAAATTCAACATATTTACGAATAATTCTCAGTCTTTAGACTGCCTACAGTGTAATTATTCTACAAAAAGTTATATTAATCAATAAAATATTCGAAAAATAACAACTTTCACTAATTAAATAAATTTTCCAATTTACCCCGATGTCGGGTCATTATTGTTTTCTTTACAGTTTTCAATTGTGGACCCAACCACCACACAAGCTGCAAGCTACCCAACCTTTGATTTTGAGTTTGATTGTGAGTTTAGAAATTACAGTAGATACAATGATAGTCGTTTTCGTCTTCTTCAGAAGCTGTTTCGATCTCACTTTGTATCTTGCGTCTTTGTGTTGATTTTTCTTCATCTGTCCAGGTTTAGCTTTCTTCCCAATTTCTATTTTATTCTTGTACACCTTCTCTTTCTTAAGTTACTTTTATATGGCAATACGGCATACCGTTATGCCCCGACCGTTTTTACCCTAGCACATCTTTTTAACCATTAAACCTATATTTTTTTTAAAACGGGTAAAACTATTATGTTTAAGTATAAATATGCATATATGTATATTACACCCCCTATAACTATTTATTTTTATGTAAGTATTTATTTATTTTGTTTTTGACAATTTTAACCTCTTATCATTTGCACCTCCGATTTTAAAGTTTATAAGTTCTCTCCATCCGACTGGTTGTCTGGTAGAGATCGCTTAAAGCGATAAGACCGCCAAATTGTGACTCTATTTTATTTTTATCGTATTGTCTTATTGTAATAATAATTGTGTTCTATTTTTAAGTTTGTTTTTAAGTTCTATGTAAATCTTTGTGGTGTTGCAATTAAAGAGTTATCTATCTATCTATCTATCTATCTATCTAATCTATATCAATCAAAATCAATTGCCACAAAAGTTTGTACGCGCCTCACTTAAGAACGGCTCGACTGATTTGGCTGATTCTTTTTATGTTGTGTTGGTAATTGTTAGGACTAGGTTGAGTGAAAGAAAATTTTGTAAAATTTTCCTGGCTACAGGATATTTACGCGGACGAAGACGCGGGCGGGCCGCTAGTACCTATGTAATAAAATATAGGAATAAATTTTAAATTTAAAATATCTACCCACTTATCTTGTTGTTGTAGTTGCAGGAAATTATTAACGATTCCATTGTTTGTATTGGTATTTTATGGTTTTTTATCTGTGTTTATAATGAATACCTATAATCTTATTTTACGTGTTGACCTACCAATAGTAAAGCGTGTGAAATGTGAGTGACAATAATACCTATAAGACCAAAACTTTTCGTTAGGTACATGACTTCTAAGCTCTTACTAACACAAGTGATCAAAAATGTGTATCGGATGATAGCTGTATTTTTTATGATATAACCTAGAAACTATTGCATCTTAGTACAGTTTTGCACAAGCTTCGATAATTTTATCCAAATATTATTTGTTTTTTTAATCTGATCTGATACCTACATTCAGATTCAGATTATTTTTTATATAATGCACGCGAAGTATACAAGTAAAATAGATTGTAAATAATTTTAGCATATCAGATTAATTTTGCTTAGTTATACTTTAGATAAATACTTTGTTATCCTCACTATTATAATAAATGCGAAAGTGATTTTGTTTTTTTAATTGTTAGTTTGTAAGGCTTTACGCAATAATCCGATTTTGATAATTTTGGTAAAATAAAGATTGAATTATAAGTTAATAAAATGTGAAGGTGCGGGAAAAAAGATATAAAGATCTTGGCATACAATTTTAATATTATGCATAATATGGTAGTAATTTATTCTTACAACAAAGTATTCCCGTACATGTCGTAAATAGTAATATAGTAAATGAAGAAAGAAAGTAGGAAGGAATGAAAGAAAAACCATTAATAAACCACACAAACACCAAGGAGATATAAAAAATACATAATTAAGTCTAAAACACGTTACCACAAGACCAGCGGATGTTGTAGTACAACTAGTAATAAAGTTACGCAACTTGATATTCTAGATTATTCTATCTAACAATAATAAATAAATACAGCTAATCGGTTTTTTAATACAATTATGATAAAAAAGGTTGACGATTAATTTTCTTTTAAATTAATCTACAAACCATACATACATACGTATCACGACTATTAGCTATTATTCCCATAGGGTTTTTTTTAAATGTCTATACCTCCGATATGAACCGGAGCCGTTTTTTACTTAATTTCTTACGCTACTTCTTAATCTATTACATTATTATATACTTTACTATTACTATAATCGTTACATGCTTCTATCTTATTTTACTATTTCACTATCTTATGTTCTATTTTCTAGACTATTACACTATTACATTTTTACATTTCTTGCATACTACATTCCGCTTTACATTTTGCTCAACTTATTTTTTATACCTTATTTATTTATTTCTTATCTATGCTATTTTTCATGGGTGCTACATTTTATATAAAACATTTTATATATTATTTATTTACATTGCTTACTTATTTTGTTTTGTTTCTATTGTTTACCTTTTTAACAATCTTTGTGCAATAATCTAAAAATATATTTCTGGACTCATTTGCCATTATTGCGCTATAGTTTGTCGGGGTTAGACTCAATGCCAGGTGTGCTTGTGTGTTATATCTCTCCAGAGTGTGTATAGGGCACTCGGAGAGAATGTGTGTTACTGTTTCATGAGTGTCCGCGTCGCATGCGCACGATGGGCTGTCCTTACACTTGAAGCGGTGCAAGTATTCGGAGAACCCACCGTGCCCCGTGAGTATCTGTGTTGTTTCCTGTGTGTGCTTGAGCTTGTGTGTTATTCTGTGTGCTGCGATTACATCGGGGAAGAACATTTTTGTAACCTCAGCTGTAGTGCCATTCTTGTATCTATCATTCCATTCCTCAAGCGTCCCATTGCGAATGAGCCGCTTGACGAATGAAATGGGACACTTGTCATAGTCCGGTTTTCTTATGGAATTTACAGCGACCTCCTTGGATAAGAGGTCGGCCCTCTCATTACCCTCCAGCCCGGCGTGTGCCTTTATCCAGTGCAAATCAACAGATTTGCCCTGGACAAAGGCTCGCTTGAGGTTCGCACGCGATTCTACAGCCAGGCGGTGAAGGGAGGTTGCATCTACGATGGTCTGTAGAGCGGCCATAGAGTCGCTGTAAATTCCAAGTGATAACTTTCCTACTAAGCACTACCTCTGAGGCTCTGTGTAGTGCCAGGAGCTCAGCTTGATAGACTGTGGCGTATGACGGCAGCGCAAGCTTGACGGTCTTGGTTTCGGTAGCTCCCTTCCAAATGGAGAGGGCCGCCCCCATCTTTCCGTCAATCTTGCTGCCGTCGGTGTAAATACGGATGTCTGTATTTATGCCTGCGTGTGTGTCTTCTGTTATATGGCTGAGCTCCCGGGTAATGTGTTCGGCTGGGTGTGGTGTGAGTAGTGCTGAGTGTGGCAATTCTATTTCTCTATCACATAGTTCGGGCAGGGGCACCCCCCTTCTAGCCTCATACAGGGCTGCTGCCTCCTTAATACGAAGGTCTAGGGGGAGAGTCCCGGTCAGGACCAGGGCCGCGTTCAGTGATACAGTTTTGTATGCCCTACACATTTTTTGGGCGAAGCCCGCTGCAACACCGCCAGCTGTTTCCGCGTCGTAATTTTTTCCGCGGCCGTGGACCAGGCTCCAGCCGCGTATGTTACGATGGGCTCCGCCGCTGTCACGTAAATACTCTTTACCACTTTCGGATTTAACCCCCAGCTCACCTTTGCTGCTCTTGAAAGGTGCTTACAGATGTTCGCAGCTTTTCGACACACATTTGCGATGTGGACGTTGAATGTGAGTTTGCGGTCAATTGTCAGGCCTAGGATCTTCACCTCGTTCTGGTGTTGAATATTTATTCCGCCCATGCTGAGGCGAGGGGCGTCAAATTTCAGCTGATTCGTAAAAGTTATTCAGTTTGTTTTGTGCTGCGAATTTAAGCTTATTTTTGACGCCCCACGCCTCAACGTGGGCGAGAATAGGGTTTGCTTGTAAACTGATGTCCTGGCCTGTATCTCCCACAAACGCCAGCACAACATCATCGGCGAAGGCCTGGGCAGTTATATTCTTTGCCTCCAGGTCTCTGAGAATGAGTTCCAGCAGAAGGTTCGACAGGATGGGTCCAGCGATAGATCCCTGGACACATCCCTTTGTGGTTTCTCTGCACACCTCCCCACCAGCGTATCGCACGACAACTTCTCTCTCGGACATGTAGCTACTAAACACTCTTCTTGTGTTTTGCGGACACTCTTCCTCAGCAAGTCTCACCTTGATCGCCGGCCACCACGCGCTATCAAAAGCGCCCTCAATATCCAGAGAGACAATAGTGACAATTTTTCTCCTGGATATGTTTGTTCGGATGAACTGCACCGACGAGTAGAGGGCGTCCTCAGTACTTCGCTGTGGCATGAACCCATACTGCTTCCTACTCATCCTAGGGAGAAGGTGGTATTTTAATCTTCCTACCAGCATCTTCTCTAATATCTTACCTAGTACAGGCAAGAGGCCGATTGGTCGGTACGATTTCGGCGCCGCGTAGTCTTCTTTGCCGGGTTTTTTGAGCACAATGACTGTTGCCTTTTTCCATATCTCTGGGAAGGAACCTAACCCCAGACATTTATTAGCCATCTCAAGGAAGATATCCGGATCCGCGGCTATCGCAGCACGGCAGATGTCCGCCGTAAAGCCGTCGTCCCCCGGGGCCTTTTTCGGATTAAATGATCCGACCGCCATCTGAAGTTCTGTCCTTGTGAATGGAGGATCAGATGTATCTGCATCTGGTCCTCCATTCACAACACCTGCTTTCTTTCTCGTTTCAGCATGTAAGTCTTCGTCATTTTCTTCAAGGTCCTCAGGGTAAAACGTTTCGGCCAGTAGCGCGTTCAATCCGGCTGCATCTAGCATTACTCCGTCCTTTTGTAGCATTTAGTCTTCTTCCGTTTGAGCTGTTCTCGAAAGGACTCGGTAAATACCGTCCCATACGCTCTCCCGGTCCTGCCTGGTACAGAAACCTTTCCAGGACTCCGTCTGGGCTCTGGCTGCTGCGGTCTTGTATTCCTCGTTTGTGTACTGCACTACGATGTCCTCTATCTTTTGCTTTTCACCGACCCTACTGATGTTCGTGGTGTTTAAGCCTTGTGTCTGTAGTTGGTTTACCATCTCCTCCCTAAAGCCTGCCCAGTCTGCGTTCTTGGTGTTGTAACGTCTGGTAGTCCTTTCTATGTAGGAGCCTTTGGACTTTCGCAGGGCAAACTGGAAGGTGATGGCATTGTGGTCCGAGCTGGTGAGACCTTCGTCTATATACCCCATCCGCTTACGTGTGGTAGTAAATCCGCTGAGCACACCGTTATGTCCACACAACTGGAGTACGTCTTGCCTCCCCTGACCGTATCGAAGGTTGGTTTGCTGCCATTGTTTAAGATATGGAGCTGTAACTCGTGGATTGTTCCCACCATGTCTTCGCCCCGGAAGTCGTTTCTCCTTTCGCCCCACCAGGTACTCTTGGCGTTAGCGTCGCCACCCAGGACGATCCTATTGGCTCTGAACTTTTTAACTATATTTCTCAGCTGTGCAATGTAAGGTTCTATGGCCTGGTTAGGTTCGAAATAGAAGGAGACAACTGCCACCCTCCAGGCGCCGGTCTTTACCTCCACCACCACGATGTTATTGGTGGTGTGTTCCGGGTATTGTTCAACGTCCAAGCTTGAGTCAAAGACAGCGACAAATGCTTTGACGGTGTCCCGACCGGTCCCCTGGTACAGGCGTGCGCCTCTCCTTGTCTTCATCGCCCTTCCAGCCCCCACGTATGGTTCTTGTAGAAGCGCCCAAGATGTTTTGCGCTTCTCTGCTCCCATATAGAGTTCCTCGGTGGCCAACTTCTTCCTCTGTAGGTTCGCCTGGATGACTTTGTAGGGCTCTGTTGTATTTGTTTGGGTGCCCTTAGCAATACGCTACCGAGGAGCGCGCCAGCCGGTCTCGTTTCTTCAGAATCGGACATTCTTCGCTGAAGGCGTTGTGCTCCCTTTGCAGCAGCTGAGCTTTGCTGCAGTTCCTGCAAGAAGGGGAAGCTCCGGCGTCAGTCCATGTGGGGCAGTCCATTGACATATGTCCCGCGTTCCCACAGTGGCTGCAACAGATCTCCTCCTCCTCGCAGAAACGCTTACTGTGCCCATAGCCCAAACATTGGGAGCACTGCATTAAAGGCGATTGGTCCTCGATTCCCGAAGGGTTACCCATAGATCAGGCAATGAGGACTGCAAAAGCAGTCCCCTACCATAGTCAACTTTTCACCAAATAGCGACCGAACATGTGCTTAGCGTAACAGGTGGTGAGTCCATCGCCACTTTATGCTGTTGGATGTATGTTAATGCACACAGTCTTTAGTCCGTTAGTCGCCTTTTACGACACCCAAGGGAAGAGAGGGGGTGGTAGTATTCTTTCACCGATTAGATGGTTCACAAATAATTTAAACAGAATTAATTTGGTATGTGGTTATGAAATTCAATTGTATAGTAAAGGCAATATCAATAATGTATACACAGAGTGTGTAAAGGCTAGAGTAAACCAAAAGTAGGTAATAAACGTGCGGGGCAGAAGGGGTGCGGGTTATAAAGCGCGCCGCGCCGGTGCGTAACAACTGCACCCCGTGTGACAAGACAAAATGACGACTACGGGAGTGCGTTCCGTCGTTCTGGGTGTAGTTGTTTGGGTAAAGTTTAACTCGTTTGAGTTGCAACTGAGCCACGGAACGATCGAGTTGTTTTTATAACCTCTTCTGAAGTATTCCTGTCCAAAACGAGAGAAAACTCTTCTTTTGTCTAAATTTTTTCCACTTTTATACAATATTGAAACCTAATTATTAAAAAGTAAAACAATACGAAACAAACAGGCCGAATTTTTCGAGACGTTTTGACATAAATTGCAAAATTTGACACTATAACAATGATATAAACGTCAAATAGCTGTCAGAGTGAAAAACAACCATCCGATTTGATGGATGTTTGGTTGCTGCGCTCTGAGCCACAGAACGGATGAAACTACACTCTGACAGCCGTCAGAGTAAAATTTCACCAAGCCACGGAACGGGTAGAGCGCGCGCCGGAGTGCGCTCGAGTGCACTCATTAGGTAATAATTTTTTTCTTACCAATATAATCTTAAACATACGAAACAAAGTAATTTATTAGTTAGCTAGTGTCATTAGCTACCGTTTGCCATTTTTTTCACGTTTCTCCGACTTATGAAACCTTTGATATCGCATAAAGTAAAAATGGTCATAAATTATAGGCGGAGGGGGTAGGACTCCCCATATTATTTTTAGATGTGCTACCTAGCCTTAACGGGTTAGAAGTACTACCCCTATCACATTGTACACAAAACACTGCGTTTTAGTTTTATATTAATATTAAAAGATATACCTATGAAGTTTATATAGTGGCGGGTCGTTGTAACCGTACCCGCTATTATAGTATTTTAGATAATGGTATAGGTTAAGCAATCGAAACCCCGGTTAGATCACTACGTTGCTTAAAACGTGCACGTATAGACTCATTATTCAACTAAAAACGCAAGAAATACTATGTTGTAGCTCCAGCTCGAACAGCGATGAAACGGCGCGCGTTGAAATTGGACTACGTACCTACGCTGTCTCGGCCGGCAGGTAGGGCAGACGCAGAGCGGTTTCTCCGCGGTACCGCCCGGATATGATGGATGAGTGATGGATGACGCAACTCTCCACAAGAGCAGGATTTTTAAACTTATATCTTCAGTGCACGCACACAGTATAGTTAGTATCAATGTGACACAAAAGACCACAGGCTAGAGAATACTAGTAAATATGTGAAAGTGATAATAAAATATGCGCAATAAATATTACGTTGTTTATTTATTTTATCATTAGATATAAATATATAAATAAACAATTGACCTTTGTACACTTTAAAAATAAGGAAGTTGTAGATTGTGATTTTGCACAAACATTGTTATCAAACCAGTCTGATTAAATCAATTACCAAGAATCATTGCAATTATGGTTGATTAATGGATATTGAGTATACTTATTAAAGTTTATTTATAGTGTTTTCGGAAATTATTCAATAAATAATGTTATTATTTATATAATTATAACGCAAATTTTATTGCGAACAAATTACACATTAAAAAAGACAGCTTGTCGAAAAAAATCCAAGAGCAGGATTCGAACTCGCACCCTTCTGGACAAGTTGCACGGTAGCTCAACTGGAAAGAGCACTGGCCCGGAGCTTTTGGGGATAATAGCCGTGAGTGTATGTATAGATAGATTTTATGATAGATTACTCGAAGTCGACGGAAGTCGAAGAACGAAGTCGCGGACGGGCCACTAGTGTCACTTTTAGTATACATATTATGTTTCTACACTTTTAAACTTTCGCGTTCCATTATGCACACATATTTAGATGGGATTTAACGCAAAACTACTTAGTAAAGGCATTCTACGTATACATGGACTGACGTCAGTCCACCCGTGACCACGGCCGGTGCAACGCGGTCGAAACGTCGGGTATAAAAAGGTATTATGCGTAGAATGCCTTTACTAAGTAGTTTTGCGTTAAATCCCGTCTAAATATGTGTACATATTATGCTCTTAGTCACTTAGTTTCGTTTTAACACTTACTAAAACTACTATGCGATTTTCAAGAAATTTCTTGCCTCGAACTACAGTGTTGTGGAACCAGCTCTCGGCGGCGGTATTTCCAGACCGTTACGACTTAGGGATCTTCAAGAAACGAGCCTATTCCTTCCCTAAAGGCCGGCAACGCGCCTGCGATTCCTCTGGTTTTGCGGGTGTCCATGGGCGGCGGTGATTACTTTCCATCAGGTGACCCGCTTGCTCGTTTGCCTCCTTCTGCTATAAAAAAAAAAAAAACTTACTTACCAACGACGACGCGGCGACACACACATTATAGAAATTCCATTCATTGAGAACTGATCAGTGCGTGGCCGCATTTAAATGCTTATTTAATAAAAAGCAATAAACAATTCCGGTTAACCTAATCGAATACGTGTCCGATAGTTGGATTAGATAGCCAAATGACTTCGAATTATGGCAGCCGAATTGTATCGTATTTACATATAACTAGCTTTTTCCCGCGGCTTCGACCGCATTAATGTAGATTGCATTCAATTAAGTTTGCAAATCGATACAGGAAGCATTCACGTAAAACCAATAGCCAAACATTGCATTAAAAGATACTTATATAATTTTATTTGTTTATTTACATAAGAATAAAACTAAGACTATTTTACTGCCACTCGCATTGTTACCGTGCTTGTTTCACGGTGAGGAGCGCTCTCATTACCTATTTTGGACTGCGTCGGCTGCTACTGGATGTAGTCATTATGACGTGTCACATTAAAAAAAAACCTGGCGGTTAGTTTTGTCCTCCAGCCTTTCCTGACTACAAGAAGGTGTCTCATCATCTCGCAAAGCAGCTTGTCTCTTCGTTCTTCTTGCCTCCGTAATTACCGTGATTTGGCGTGAACGGAGGATTCTAGGAATCGAGCAATTATTGCTGCCGGAGCTTGCGATGATCTCCTACATACGTACATAATCACGACTATTATCCCCGACGGGTAAGTCAGAGGCTAGGCAATGAGGGCCGCAAAAGCAGTCCTCTATCATATATGAAAAATAAATAAATATGATAAATATGATATCCATTTTTCACCAAATAGCGACTGCACATGTGCACAGCGTCACAGATATATAAGTTGCATTTTGGATTACGCTGATATTTTTGTACAGCTATTAATACAATTACGTGACTTGATATTCTGGATTATTCTATCCACAAACAATTTAAAGATAAAATGTTTTACAAGTGGCATCGCGGACACAAGCCGCGAGGTGTGTTCTATGTTTGTATTGTGTATCTATACAAATTATAAACAAAATCGTTAAGGATCGTGAAGGAATTTCGTGCAGGATCCCCCTGCACGAAATTGTGAAAATTTACGTATTTTTAAATTACTTGTACTATGCGCTGAATTAGTTAAATTCATTAAAAAAACTTACGTACGTTAGCCTGATCATTGCACAAGGTCGTGGTCTTGTTGAAATTCGAAACAAATTCTTTAAACAATATCAAACAATACATACATCTAACGATTTCTAAAAACATTTTTTTTTACAACTTTTTTAATTTTACGCATGAAACAATAATTCTTACATGAAAATATTTGTATTGATATTCCGCAGGTCCCATCTTAAAAAAAAATGTTTAATTTTTAACCCAACGCGTGATGATTTTGTACATTTCGCATAATGAAAACTTTGCTCTAAACAAATTACTAGGTCTGAAACTTCAAAGCAGAATTGTTCTAATTTTAAATATCAATAAGATTGATTATGCTTTAAAGTTCAATAAGAGACTTATGTCAGTTTTTGCGATCGCGCGGCACCCCCTTAAAATAAAACGTTTTCTAATCTACAAAAATAGAGTACCAGTCTAATGTAGAGACATGATCTTAATCCTAACTTTATATAATAAATGCGAAAGTAAGATTGTTTGTTTATTTGTTTATTTACGCTTTCATGCTTAAACCGCTACGCCGATTTTGATGAAATTTACTTTTTCCCGCGAAAAATTATCGAGAGCGAAACCGCCGGCAAAAGCTCTACATAAAAATCTATAAATAAAAAACCCTGTTGCAAAATTTAACCTTGGTATTTGTTATGTTAGATGTTTTACAAATTATTTAAAAATGGAACTAGTTCGGTGCGTAGCTATAAGTTCATTTAAAAATAAATATTAGATATAAGAATAGGGGTTTTAGACGGGACCTCATCCAAATATCTAAATAGAGGTACCGGACTTGGTTGAGTTCAATGCCAAGAACAACTCAAGTCTGCACCGTTGCTCCTAAGCCATACGGTTGCCATTGTATTGACTTCGTTCGATGAGGAGTTAGCATAAATACCTACATAACAAATATATTAAAATGTTTACTAGAAAAACTTTACTAGAAAATGAAATAAAGATTTTAGTGACAAAAACTTAAAAATTTACCCTGATTTTTTTGAAAAAACACTTATTTTAAGCTCATGTCTTTAGTGTAGAATGTTTTTTGTATACTGTCTTCAAAGTAATGTTAACTTCAACACAAAAGTGCCTGGCGGAAATCATCAACTCTGTAAGAGAGCGCGCTGTGGAGGAGGATGTGCTGGAGGTACGGTCGGGGTCACCGTCGCTTTACCACTTTGTAGCGATTTTCGTATGAAGCGCACCGCCCGCCCGGGTGCGTGCCCGTACCAAATAGACGACGCGGTGTGCAAGGGATTTTAACCTTTAGACTGGTAAAGCGACGGAGTCCGCCATTGTACATTTCTAAAGCAAATAGATATAATACTTTTTAAATGTGCGGATGTTGCCTAGTAACAAATTGATTTATATCTAAGAAAAGAAGCGTCGCATTATAATCATAATTAATAGGTCTAAATAATAAATTAATTAAATGATTAGGTCTTCAGTAGTTAGAATAGATAACTAAAAGATATACGAATGTCTCATGACAACATCTGGATTTTTTCATATATATACAACAATTTGATAGTGTTGATTGCATTTACAAAACATGTGGCGTATACTATCTTTCCTGTGTCTAGGGCTTGCTTTCGCCTATGGTACGTACAGCATCATTGTTACAACCAGTTATTTGTAAAGTACCTATCGGTATTATAATAATAACTACAACAATATATTTTAGATTTTCATAATCCATAAGTACCATAAACCTTAACCATAATGTTAGAAACCATAATATTAAAAATTATAATTTATTAGTCATTTTGATTTATATTTTTATCTTCGAATATGTCTAAAAATATCGTGTCATTTAATTAATCATTTTATCACAATTTAATATTTTGTCATTCAATCAATTTCCTAGTTATATTTAACTAGTGTGACTATTATTATTACTGATGCATTGTACATTTGTTGCTAACTCTTGTACGTCAACAAAATTGTTAATATCTGAGTCTTTCTCATTGTACCTGGTTGATCTGTAGATTCCTTTTTATTTTGGTTATATGATATTATGGTTTTTTTTTCCAAAATACTTAGGTGAAGATAGCCAGGTTCGAGGAGCTTATGCCGATAACGCCCGGAGTTAGCTTCACAGGCGCCTTCGGAATACCTACTCACATTTGTGCAGGTTTTGTTGTTGACTTTGAAACAATTGCCAGTGCTGCACGTTGTCTCTAGTAAGTTTATAGCTCATCGTCATCATAAGTGTATTCTCGATTTAACAGATGTCACCGGCTCGTAAACACACTGTATGCACTGTATACGTTAACCCACCCGCGAGTTAGTGGGTCAACCCAACCATCCGCTTACCCATAAGCTGCAAGATGTTTCATTATATTTTTTTACCGACATAATAATAATTGGCTCATCATCATCATCAGCCTATACTCGTCCACTGCTGGACATAGGCCTCTCCAAGAACACGCCACTGAGCACGATCCGCGGCCACTCTCATCCAGCTCTTGCCAGCCACCTTGTGAAGATCGTTGCTCCACCTTGTCTGAGGGCGTTCTACGCTACGCTTGCCGATACGCGGTCTCCACTCCAGAACTCGTCTACCCCAACGGTCATTGGTTCTGCGACTGATATGGCCGGCCCACTACCACTTCAGCTTGTTAATCCGGTGGGCTATGTCGATTACGTTCGTTCTCTGCCGGATCACCTCGTTTCGAATCCGATCCCTCAGAGAAACACCGAGAATAGCCCTTTCCATAGCCCGCTGAGCGACTTTAAACTTGTGAACCAGCCTTACCGTCAGTGTCCACGTTTCGGCTCCGTATGTCATGACGGGTAGGACGCACTGATTGAAGACTTTTTTCTTTAGACATTGCGGAATTGGTGACCATAAAGACCCGACGTAGTTTCTCATATGCAGCCCAGCCCAGCTGTATCCTTCTGTTGGCCTCTTTCTCGAAGTTGTTTCTACCCATCTGTAAAATTTGCCCGAGATAGACGTATTGTTTAACAACTTCGAGAGCACTGCCTTGTATTGCAATCGGTTCCGGGACGACACGTTCGTTGAACATAACCTTGGTTTTGTCCAAGTTCATCCGCAAACCGATGCGTCGAGATGAATCAGCTAGGCCGTTCAGCATGTGTTGTAGCTCCTGCAACGTTTCGGCCATGATGACGATGTCGTCTGCAAATCGCAAGTGTGAGATGTATTCGCCGTTGATGTTGATGCCACGTCCTTTCCAGTCCAGCGTTTTAAACATATCCTCTAAGGCATTTGTGAATAGTTTTGGGGATATCACATCCCCCTGTCTCACACCTCGATGTAAGTGGATATGTTTTGTCTGCTGGTTCTGTTTTTGGACGGCCATGGTGGCGGCATTGTAGAGACACCTCAACACTTGGATATATCGCCAATCGACTTGGCATCGTTGCAGGGATTTAAGAACAGCCCAGGTCTCGATAGAGTCAAATGCCTTCTCATAGTCCACAAATGCAAGGCACAGCGGCCGATTATACTCTTCGGCCTTCTGTATAATCTGCCGCACTGTCAAAATGTGGTCTATGGTGCCGTATCCTCCTCGAAACCCGGCCTGCTCCGGGGGCTGAAATTCGTCGAGTCTTCGCGCAAGGCGGTTTGTGATGACTCTTGAAAACAGCTTGTAGACGTGGCTCAGGAGCGAAATGGGTCGGAAGTTCTTCAGAAGTGTTTTGTCTCCTTTTTTGAAGAATAACACAACGACACTCCTACTCCACATCTCCGGAGTTCTCCCATCAAAGAGAACGGTGTTAAAGATGTATTGGAGCTCCTTTAACACAGGTTTACCACCTGCTTTCAGGAGCTCAGATGTAATACCGTCTTCACCTGGGGCTTTCCGTTTTTAAGCTGTCCAAGAGCCAACTCAACTTCGCCTAGGCTGATTTCTGGCAAGTCTTCGGTAAAGTGGCCGGTCAACGTGGCTCTGATTTCCTCATTTTCGGGATCAGGTTGAGATGCATGCGAGGCGTATAGCTGGCTATAGAAGTTTTCTATTTCCGAAAGGACGTCTGGCTTCGAAGCAACGACTGCTCCGCTGGCCGTAGTCAACTTCGTCAGGTGGCTTCTACCAAGAGACTGGACAAACACTTTAGACCCCCGATTCTGCTCAATTACTCGTTTAATCGAGCGTGGAAATAATTGGCTACTAATGAATATTTTTAGATAAAAAACAAAAATAATGCTACAACAACTTTTCAGGCAATTATTTGAGAATAATTCAACATTTAAATGCTGATGTTTGTGTGGGATTAACTGTGATTTACTTGTATGTCACCGTAAAATTGACAATAGATACCGTTAGATTAAAATCTATTACGTAAGATTATAAAATATCGAAAAGTTGTATTTGTAACCACTTCGTAACATACTGCTCAATTGAACGCAGAATTTTTCGATAGATTATAATCTATCGAAGTCAAACCGATATACATCACAATCTGTCGCGCGTTAAATTGTTAACTGTTCGAAGGTTGTCCGAGATTGGCTGGTCTTGGGAAACATTGTCAAATGTTTTGTTTACATTAACCAACGAATTACAATTGCATTATAAATTATTTAATAACAACCGAATATTGCTGTGGCTGCTGCGCGGGGAACATGTGGTTCAACCAATCAGAGCACGAGTTCAGTCATAAGCCATTTTACAAGTTGAAGGTTTGTCTTCGATAGATTATACTCTATCAAAGAATTGTGAGCACACGATTTCGCGACAGTTAACAATCTCGCGAGATAGATTCGAATGTAATGGTATTTACAATTTTACGGTGACTTAAACATGTTTGTTTGTTTCTTTATTTCAGTAAAGTTGGCGCTGACACCGGTTTACCGTTATCACGTTTCCGTTTCCGAGTTGGATGTCCATTTTGGAATAGCGGTGGAACCGTACACGGTTCACACTATACATAGTGTGAACTATTCTATTGGTTACATATTATTTCATCCGTCTCATATGCAAAGGGATATCATTTTTCTCGGGACCCGTGATACCATAGAGTTTAGTGACTCTGTGAGGCCAGCTGTTATCGGCCGTTGTGAAATAGATGATGGTGAACTACTGCATACAGTCGGATAGGGTTATCTTACCGTAAGTAAAACCCCAAAAAGCAAGCTAACTATAGCTACCTACTTCTTCTAATTACTAATTATTATTATTATTTTGTTTTTTTTTTGTCCAGAGCATGAGTCATAATGTCTTCTTTTTTCAAGTGGCATTTTTAGTTTATATCCAAAAGTTAAAACAAAGTTTGTAAAGTTATAATTAATTCACAAAAGTTATAATCACGAATGAGGACAGCAAAAGGAGCCCTACCATAGTCAACTTTTAACCAAATAGCGACTGCACATCTGCTCAGCGTGACAGGTGGTGAACCCATCGCCGCTCTATGCTGTTGAATGTATGTGCGGTCTTTAGTCCGTTAGTCGCCTTTTACGACACCCAAGGGGAGAGAGGGGATGGTAGTATTCTTTTACCGCTACGCGACATGGTTAACGCGACACAAAAATCAGATTCATATAATTGATCCTTATTGTCAAACATCTTACATAACAAAAAAAAATCAATTTGATTTCTGGTATTTTTTTTAAAATATTTAAATAAGTTAAGCAAGTCTACAAACCTTAAACAATTTAAAGACAGATTTGTGCAGGGCAAGTGAAGAGAAAACGCAGTCTAGCAACACTGGCTGTGTGACTGTGACTCTCTTGCCCGAATAAAAATAATAAGTCCCTATGGGAACGGTCTACCCGATATACCAGAAGATTTTAGGCTCTTCGCCCTCAGAGACATTGCCAAACTTGCAGTCATTTTCACTGAGGAGGCAGAGTGATAGGACGAGGTTGCACAAAATAACCCAATGGGTCGACGTGCTGCTGTGAGAGAGAGACCTCTTCAGGCCCCTACTAAGATAAGATAAGTTAAGAAAGGCTTAATTTAAAGCTTCTTTATTTTAATAATGATCTCCGTAGGCGGGAAAGGCTAGTCCCATTCCCGGTACATTAAATGAGCATTATGATACATTAAACTTTATCACATACTTCAATGTTTAGATGACGCTAAAGATCTTGATTTTTATTGCAGTACCCTGAGCTGCCAGCAGCAGAATTCGTAGTACAACACGAGATGCCGCAAGTGGCTGTCAACTGGGAAGACTGTAAATCAGTATACGAAGCCAACGGTTTTACGCTGCTGCCATCTACTATCTGCACTGAGCTCGTAAACCATAGTACTATCACCAACCCTCAGACGTTTCGTAAAAAGTGCTTCGGAGAAGCTAGTGGGCCTGTCTACCATAATGACTTCGTAGTCGGCATCAGATCTTTTGACGTGAACTGCACTGCAGCCATTTCCAGCGTCAGCTCTAAAGCCAACAGCTTTATATTCTATAAGAAGAATACTATGCAAATGATCGTCAACTCTGACGCATGAATTGGCTATGAATTGTAAAGTAAAATTTTAAACACTGAAAAAAGACGACAACCTCAGGCGGGAATCGAACCACGCACCTTCCGCATTCCGGGCGGCTGCCTTAACCACTTAGCTACCGCGGTCTGACTTTCAACCGTCGAAATTTGTCAGTGCTTGATGCTTATGTTTTTAGTCAACATTGCTTTATCAAATCTTAGAAGTTTTCACCTCTTAGATCCGAAAGAAATATTTTTAGAAATATTTGAACATTCGGTTAAGATGAAGCTGCGTTTATAGATTAATGTTTTTTTAATTTTATTTGATATTTTAGCGTTTTATTAACGCTTAAATATACTTAAGTAAAATTTTAAACACTAAAAAAAAAGTATATTTAGGCGTTAATAAAACGCTAAAATATAAAAAAAAAACATTAATGAATTGTATAGTTATAAAAATAATACATTTTATTAACCCTACTGTTATTCTTTATTTTTTCATTACCTTGCTAGCCCTAAAATTTCATGACTGTAACATATACCTAATTTTTTTTTCAAATTCCTACTGAAAATACTCCTTTCACAGTAATTTTTCTAGCTAAATTACTGTGAAAGGAGTATTTTCAGTTTTTGAAATTTTAGGGCTAGCTGCTTCAAACGACCTAAGAAAACTCGATTTATTAACATAGGTACCTACTGGTTTTCAAGACTCAACTGAATTGCTGATTTAGATTTGTACATTATGATACAAGTGTGTTATGTTGGTCACTACAATCGAGGCGGGTTATGAGCCTGAGCCGAAGGCGAGGGCTAAATGGAGCCGAAGGATTGTAATTACCAATGCACACGCGTTTCATACGACGTTTTTCAACACACTAGTGAGGAAAACACATTTTCTGAAAATAAATACGTGTATTTAAATCTTTGGTAAGCCAACACATTATTTTTTCTTTGGATTTAGATGGTAATAGGCTGTCATTAACATTTTGTGCTTCACCTAATATTTCCGGCGGTGTTGACTGTAAATTTAGTTCTTCATTACTAGAACTAGACATACATATTTATTTTTAAACTTTCAAAGTAATATTGAACAAGAAGCCGCTGTATTAATCAACAAAATATAGGTACCTATGTGAAAGAGAAGGCAAATTTTATTACGCACGCTGTTTCTCGCGCGCAATTAAAAATAATAATAAGGCATATGGACAACAGCCAAACAGCCTATAGATATTATAGTACATTATGATATAAGTGCGGTAAGTTGAAAATTATAGCAGAGGCTGTAATTATCAAAGCGCACGTATGTCATACGACGTTTTATAAAATATTTGCGAGGAAAACAAATTTTCTGAAAATGACTGCGTGTTTTTGTTGCTTTTCTAGTGTATAATTTTTGGTAAGCCAACATGTATTTTTCTTTGGACTTAGATGGTAATAGGCTGTCAATAACATTTTGTGCTTCACTTATTATTTTCGGTGGTGTAGACTGTAAGTTTAGTTCTTCATTACTAAAACTAGACAAATTTATTTTGAAACTTTCGAAGTAATTATTGAACAAGAAGCCGCTGTTTGAATCGACAAAATATAGGTATGTGAAAGGTAGGAAGTCTTTCCATCCAATCCCTTGAGTGTCGTGAAAATGATTTCTTCAATTGAATAAAACACCTTCTTGAAGTAACAATGCAAAAAGGTTTTATTGTTTACTAATGGTGTATGAGTGCCTGGCGAGTGATAATTAAAAATAAAACAAGGTAGCCTATATACTAAAAAGTAAACACAATGATAGCGTGATTCAGAAATTCAACGCACGCCATCTCTTGGAACAAATGCGAACTAACTTTTGACATTACAATTAAATTCTAACATTAAAGACCGGCTATAATATTAGACATACCGCCCACCAAGGCCATATTTATGGCCTTACACAAGAATTGTACCGCCCACCGTAAGGTCAAGGGGGTTGAAAAAAAAACATAAGCATAGGCGCAAACATAAGCACTAAAAACTATAACTTATCTACTACAGTCTTACTTCTCTATAGGTAATGTACACAATTTGGATATTGGTCTTTTGAACACAGTGTCATTACATTTTATAGTTACTACTCGTGTAATTCCGTCCAAACCCGGATGCTTTTTAACCACCCTACCAAGCAACCATTTACCTGGTGGTAACTGGTCCTCTTTGACCAGCACAATATCTCCTATGCTAGATTCTGGTGTATGTTGTGTCCATTTATAACGCTGCATCATACAAGTCAGATATTCGGTTGACCAACGTTTCCAAAAATCTTGAGTCATGCGTTGTAAATTTTGCCATCTTTTTAAAGTACCTATATTACTAATTTCATACCTACGGTCCGGTACAAGAACCAAAGGTTCCCCGATAAGAAAATGGCCAGGGGTGATAGGCATTGGCTCCTCTGAGTTTGATTTCAGCTGCGAAAGGGGCCTGGAATTAAGACACGCTTCAACTTGGGTAAGCAAAGTTGTTATCTCCTCAAAGGTGAGGGTTGAGTCGCCAATCACGCGTTTTAAGTGGAACTTTGTAGACATAATTCCAGCTTCCCAGAGCCCACCGAAATTGGGTGCTTGAGGTGGTATAAAGTGCCACTTTACTCCTATATTGCTGAGACATGAACGAATTTCACTAGCAACTGATGATTGTTCATTAGCGACTAATGAACGTAATTCTTTTGAAGCGCCTACAAAGTTTCTTCCATTGTCGCTCCATATATTACTACAATGTCCTCTTCGAGCGACGAATCTTCGAAACCCAGCAATAAAACCCTGCGAAGTTAAGTCACTTATGGCTTCAAGGTGCACTGCCTTTGTGACCATGCATACAAAAAGGCATATGTAGCCTTTATAAGATTTATTTCCGCGTCCCTTGGAAAGTCTTATATTAATCGGCCCTGCAAAATCAACGCCACTGTGCAGGAAAGCTCTTGCTGGAGTCACTCTACAAGCGGGTAACTGACCCATAAACTGGGTATTACAATTAGCAGAATATCGTGTACATATGACACACTTGCGGACGTACAACTTAACTACATTTTTGCTTGACATTATCCAATACTTAGTACGCAAATAATGTAACATTAGAGTTGGACCACCATGTAGTGTTCTCTTGTGAGCTTCATCAACAATCAATGTAGTTAAATGGCTATGCTGTGGAATTATAATTGGATGTTTTATACTATCCGATAACTGAGAGTTATTGATTCGTCCGCCAACTCTAAGGACTCCTCGATCATCTATTATGGGGCATAACGGTCTTAATTTACTCTTTTTATTTACAATACCATTCTTCTTAATATTACATATTTCATCTTGAAATTCTTGTTCTTGATATTTCTTTATACAAGTTTCCAGCGCATCTTCAAGCTCTTCACAACTTAAATAACTATCCTTGTGCTTTTTAATTGTTAAAAATCTTCTGCAATATGCTATTATTCTCACTAATTTCCTTAATGTTGAATACTTTGTCCAAACTGAATCACTTTGTTCAGTTGTAAAGTGTGTTATTATATTCTTTACGCGACGTTTTTCCATATCTGTATGTATTGAAATTGGCTTACTGTATTCTATTGCATCCTTTAGTAACCATGACGGTCCATGTTTCCATAAAACGGATTGTGACAGTTCAATTGGTGGCATACCTCTAGAAGCTATATCTGCGGGATTGTGAGTAGATCGAACATGAGACCATTGCGAACACTCTACATAATTTAAAATATCAGCGACTCTGTTTCCGACAAATGTTGACCATCGGCTAGGATGGTTGCTAAGCCAAGCCAGAACGACTGTTGAATCTGTCCAACAACGTATGGAAGTCTTGGCTATAGACATTATTTTAGCCACTTCTGAGATCAGCTTGGCTAACAAGACCGCGCCCATTAACTCTAATCGAGGAACGGAGACTTGTTTGATTGGCGCAACCTTGGTTTTTGCAGTAACTAGATTAACCTTTATGGTGCTATCGGCACTGACTACTCGTATATACACTGCTGCTGCATATGCTACATTTGAAGCGTCGCAAAAACCGTGCAAAGTAACATCTGATTCATTATCTCTAGTTTGAATCCATCGTGGGATAATAAATTGGTGAGTATCCTTAAGGCCATTACGATATATATTCCATTCCTCTAATAACTCTATCGGTAACTTATCGTCCCAATCAATTCCCGACAGCCAAAGCTTTTGAATCATTATTTTTGCTAAAACTATATAAGGTGCTAACCAACCCATAGGATCAAAGAGTCTCGATATTTCTGATATGACTTGTCTCTTAGTTATTGATGCAGCTTGCGGTGGTATCACCACTGAGTATCTGAAACTGTCAGATTCTCTGTCCCAAGAGAGCCCGAGTATTTTAACTACTTCATCCAATTTTATCTTTATTTCCTCATCTTGAAGTTCTCCTATGATATCCCGCGCGAGTGCTTTATTATTTGTCATCCACTTTTGTAATTTGAATCCTCCCTTTGCCATTAAACTTTCCATTTCCTTGTAAACTCTTCTTCCTTCCTCTATAGTTTGTACTCCCGCCATTAAATCATCTACATAGTAATTATTTTTGACTCTTTCAGATGCCAGAGGAAAATCAACTCCATCATCGAATGCCAGTTGCTGCAGAGTTTTCACTGCAAGGTAAGGCGCTGAAGCAGTTCCGAAAGTAACTCTAACTAATTTGTAATCTTTTATTTCAGAATTCGGATCACTGCGCCAAACCAGCCTTTGGTAATCCGTGTCTTCGTGTGCAACAACCACCTGCCTATACATTTTAATGATATCCGCGCATAACACAATTGGATATGTACGCCATCTCATAATAACATGGCGCAACTCTGGTTGAATTGTAGGCCCGACCATTAATGTATCATTGAGAGAGACGCCATTTGTACCTTTACAGGAAGCATCGAACACAACTCTAATCTTAGTGGTGGCCTTGTCTTCACGTATCACAGCGTGATGAGGAAGGTACACTGCTTCAGCCCGGTTCAAAGCACTTTCAGTGGGCACTATCTCCATATGTCCAAGATCGAGGTATTCTTGAATAACCTCTGTGTACCTTTTCCTAAGTTCAGGGTCTTTCTCAAATCGACACTCAAGAAGATGGAACCTCTTAATGGCGATTTCTTTGCTGTTTCCATATTTGCATAGTGGTTTCGGATCTCGAAATGGAAGTTTAACAACATACCTACCTGTTGGATCTCTGCGAGTAGTTTTTGCAAATATTTCTTCACATTGTTTTTCTTCTTGAGTAAGTATGCGGTTTACATTACTTACAATATCCGATTCTATCTCCCAGAACTGTTTGAGCATATCATTGTCACACATATGGGAATGCATACTGATTAAAACTTTGTGACAATGTGCTGAATTTTGATTGGAATCTGTGTGTTGCCCAGACAAAATCCAACCCAGGGATGTATTTTGAGCTATTATAGGCCCTGGAGTGTATTTTTTAAAACCATCTTGGAGAACTTGGCCATAAACTTCAGCCCCCAGCAAAACATCTATTTTGCTTGGAGTGTGATACTCTGGATCAGCCAAGGCAATGCCTTCAAGGTCAGGCCATGTTGGCATAGATATATTATGTGTTGGAATTAATGATGTTATGGTACTAAGAACATATGCTTGTACTGAAATTTTAAAGGATGGATTGTGTCTCGAGTTAATAGTAACATGTGCTTTGTATTTCGACACTAAGCCCTTATCGCCTCCTATCCCAGTGATACTACTTCTTATAGGTACTTTTTGAAGCCCAAGCAATTGTACTGCTGATTCTGTTATAAACGAAGCTTGGGACCCCTGATCCAAGAGCGCCCGCAACACCTGCTTATAACCGGTGTTAGACTGTCCTTCAACAAGGGCAGTTGCTAACAAAACTCGTCCTGGACCATCTATTTTTCTAGAGATATGAGTAGTGATCGATAGTGGATCTGGTTCCTGTACCGACTCGCAGGCAGGGTTCATTATGGACACTGTGGTTTTAATTGGAACCATCTCCTCGTTATTGTTGTACGACGTTGTGTTTGAGGATATTATTGGATGTAATAGACAATGATGCTTGCGATTACAAATTTGACAACTGGATTTAGCACGACAGAATTTTATTGAATGATTTGCTCCCAAGCAATTGTAACATAATCCGTTTGTATTATAATTATAATCACATCCCATGACTTTACATCAATACCAAGAGTACGTAAGCTATGCAAACAATCTACAGTAGTATCCAAAAGGCCCTTAATTGCAGGTGATGATTCTATGGTAACATTTGGCTGATTCATTAATCTATTCAGAATTGAATTTGATAAATATCGTTTGTTGTCGTAACGCCTTTTTAAAATGGACCAACATTCTTCATAATTGGCGGCAGTAATTGGAGTGTGCCTTAACAACTGTTCGGCTTCGCCTGTTAAATGACCTTTCAAATAATGTAACTTTTGAACATTATCAATAGTCTCATTATTGTGAATTAAGGATAAAAATAAATCTCTAAATGAAGTCCACTCTGTATAATTACCATTAAATGTTGGAATAATAACTTTTGGCAGTCTTACATTACCACAAGTTTTTGTGTCTAACTGGACTTCTAAGTTTTTGTTAGAAGTTAACTTTGCTATACAATTTTTTAATTCGGTCTTATACAATATATACATTTCATCGGTGTTTTCATAAATTTCGTCTGTGAAATAAGTATTGGTCTCATCTACTGGATTAGCAATTTCTATTATTTTCCTGTGAGTCGTACCAAAGTGATGCCATTGTTCTTGCAGTGACTCTAACTTAGTTTCTATATATGACAAGGTAATACGCTCTTTTGGTGCCTTTTTGAAATTAATTTTACCTTTTTCAATTATATTTTTAGTATTTAATTGCAATTTTATTAAAGATTCCATTTTAATTATATAAAGTTTTTATTATGTATGTATATATGCACAAAGTTATGTAGTTTAATACAAATTCTAACTTACTTATTCGAAGTTTTTAAAATAATATAGAAAGTATTGAAAATTTATTAAATATTTTACAAGTGTTTGACAAAATGTACCAACACTTAGGAAAAATTGGGCATAGGTTCCCCGTCTGTACACTTTATTACTTAAATTTTCTTAGTCCTAACTACTTACTACTAACTAAATCTAAAGTTATTCTAAATCCAAATCAGGTGATTTTTTTTCAAGTCCTGTTGATATCCCCAATTAACCAAGTTTTTACTCACTGTTTGTCTTCCAAACCTTGATAGACGTATTTGAAAATAGCTGCGTCACTATCCCGTGGCGTCAGCAACAATGGGTCATCGCTTAGAAGGCTGCTCGCTACCGGTGAATACTGGAAACTACTATTGTCCGGTTGCGCCCCCTAGCGGTGATTTCTTGATACCGATGATGAGCCTTTATAGGCTGTTTTACAATTCAGTGGTATTCTTCTACAGCTAAATAATTATGCTGATTATTGCTGAATGCTGATGAAAATCTTGAATTCGACTCTGAAGGACCATGAAAATGATTTCTTCAATTAAAACAATTAAAACTAAAACAAGGTAGCCTATATACTAAAAAGTAAACACAATGATAGCGTGATTCAGAAATTCAACGCACGCCATCTCTTGGAACAAATGCGAACTAACTTTTGACATTACAATTAAATTCTAACATTAAAGACCGGCTATAATATTAGATTATTAAATGGCGACTAACGAACTAAAGACTGCACTTACATCCTACAGCATAGAGCGGCGATGGGATCATCAAAATAATACTACCAACCCCCCTCTCTTCCCTTCGGTGTCGTAAAAGTCGACTAACGGACTAAAGACTGCACATTCATTCAACAGCAAAGAACGGCGATGGGCTCATCAAAATAATACAACCAACCCCTCTTGTACGAAACACGTACATGTTAACATTTTTTTTATATAAGTAATTTCAACACTTACAAAATATGACCAAACAGCAATAACGGTGACACGTTGACCGTGTCTATGGCGACTACCCGGCGCCCGATCACTGCACTTTGACTTGTACAGAATTTTTACTTTTAGTGTTTTATTAGATGCCAATACGACAACTCTCTTGCATTTTATTCTAATAAACCTCGCCTGCATTTTACATAGCATTAATTTTTTCTGCATTCTGCATCTTGCATTTACACCTCTCTTCTCTTCAGTGTCGTAAAAGGTGACTAACGGACTAAAGACTGCACATACATCTAACAGCATAGAGCGGTGATAGGCTCTTCAAAATAATAATAGGTACCAACCCCTCTCTTCTCTTTGGTGTCGTAAAAGCGACTAACGGGCTTAAGGCTCACCATCTATGCACTTGTGTAGACTGTGCAGTTGTTTCTTGCTGAAGCGTAAACTGTGTGGGCGTGGTCTGTGTTGTCCATATATTCAAATTATTACTAATTTTACATTTCCGCACTAGTGCGTTTTTACTAATTTTACATTACCGCACTAGTGTGTAATAAACTACATTACGATGCTGAAATCGGTGTAATAAGAGCCACTTTACGAGCAAATGTGTTATAAAAAATATTACAAACTAAACAACTATTTAACGAATTAAGTTAAATTTATTGACAAAATAAATAACTTGGTGAAATAACTCCGTGTTTATTTATCTGAATCATTTTAACAAAACCTTTATTCATATTTAAATCAAAATAGTTAATTTATTCACAAAAATGTTTGCCTTTTTAAAAAAATTTCTAGTTATAAAAACTCATGTTGAGATTCTATTTTTAAACTACATTACCGCACTAGTGTGTAATAAGCTACATTACAATGCTGAAATCAGTGTTATAATAGCTACTTTCGAGCAAGTGTGTTGAAAAAAGATTATATTAAATTCTTTAATTTCTAATAATATATTCTGTTCTGAGTCACTTATTATCGTTGTAATTACCTTCTAAAACAATAATCAATTCCGTTAACCTAATCGGATACGTATCCGGTAGTTGGGCAAGATAACCAAATGATATCGAATTTTAGCAGCCGAACTTTATCATAATTATCGAATTTTATCATATAAATAATGGACTGAAAGCGTTGATAGCATTACTATTTGCTTAGCGGGTCTAGAAATGTTGCGTATTATTACATTCCTGTGTTTAGGGGTTGCCTTGGCCTATGGTATGTACAACATCATTTTTAGAATAAAGTAAAGTTATTTAGCCTCTCGAACATACTTAAGCTACGCACAAAGCTTCCTCGTTAATATGTACTTATATTTACTGTTTTATAGGCGTAGACAACCAGGCTCTAGCGGCTTACGCTGAGCGACGCCCTGAGTTAGTTTCACTAATAGTGCTGAACTCCTTCGCTCTGCCCATTCAAACTTGTTCAGGTTTTGTCATAGACGAACAAACAATTGTCACATCTGCACGTTGTATCTAGTAAGTAATTTACACATTCATCAACATCAGTCTCCTTTTGAATTAGCCATCCTATTAAGTGCAATGAACAACTTTTTGGGTGCCTATTTTTTATATCAACTGTTCTATACAAAACTGTTAATACAATTGTATTTAAAAGTATGAAATACCATTTTTTTTTGCAATTTCAGAGTTGCTACCGTACAGTTGTACTTTGCACACAATGGGATAGCTCAGTTGCGGGATTATACCTACACCCTTAGTTTTTATTCGTTTTAATGAAATTAAGGGTGAGCTCCACTTATGAAACTAAACAACTTTCCCCAAGAAACCTATGTGCAAAAATAACAAAAAAAATTGACCTCACATACAAAACTGTTCGATCAGCTGACGATTTTGTACATAGGTTTCTTGGGGAAAGTTGTTCAGATTCATGGGTGGAACTCACCCTTAATTTCATTAAAACTAATAAAAATTAAGGGTGTATAGGTAACCTATTACCGAACACCCTGTATAATAATTCCATTGCCTTCAGATTTTGTCAAATCGGACTAACCCGCTACACTGACCAAATGTGGGTTTGGTTGATAGCGGTTGTCGAAGAAGAAAGAAAGTAGTAGCCTAACAACTATCACCAATTCACCATCTTATAGAAATACGCGCATACTTTTATATGTACCTCCTAGGGTGCCTACGCGTGTTTTCCGGAGGGGTTGGCAACGACCACAGTTTTCAATTTGATATAATTCTGACGCGGTCTGCTTTTGCTTAAATTTTTATTATAAAATTTATCATGCATGGGCATGCTTGCTTACTCTTACTTTTCTCAAAATATTTTGCCATAACATCAATGTTAGCAGCATTGTTGTGTTCCAACAGTAAAGATGAGATATCCAGTTCTTAGCTGAAGATGCCGGGCGAAATGCTTCTACACCTTAGATCTTATCATTCTGATTGGTAGAGCTACGTTACGTTACGTACGTTGCAGCACGCATTGGGCCGGTTCGCCCGGCGTAATACCACCCGCTCACTAATATCCGGCGTGAAGTAATGGCACTTGGTGCTGTTGTGTTTCGTCCGGCCAGTTAGGGTTCCGGAGGCCCATCCCCCCCTACCCTCTCACAATTCCTATTCCTTCCTTAACCCTATTCCTTCCTTAAAGGACGGCAACGCGCCTGCGATTCCTCTGGTTTTGCGGGTGTCCATGGGCGGCGATGATTACTCTCCATCAGGTGAACCGCCTGGTCGTTTGCCTCCTTTTTAATATATAAAAAAAATATTACTTATCATACTTATATGTACATGTACTTACCATACAAAAATAAAATAAAAATATCCATTGATTGAAAAATGTCCATAAATATTTTAAATTTACTTACATATATTATTAAGAGGTGCTATTAAATCAATGGCGTATGTTTAAAGTACAGGTAGTTTACGGCAAAATAAAAATATTTTCCCCAATATACAGTAGTATTTTGTCAATGGTTTAGATTTTAATTTTTGAAACTACATAATGTATTATTTAATTGGCAAAAACTGCATCATACTGTAGGTACCTCCACTCAGACAAGCGACTGCATTGTGGAAGTCGTTGCACTCACACTAACGACTGCGAAGACTTCCACAATGCAGGCGCATGTGTGAGTGATTTCATCGAGGCATCTTAAAGTATGATGCAGTTTTTGCCAATTATATAATAAATTATTTGTTTGAAAAATTATAATCTAAACCAATAACATGTTTAATGGGGAAAATATTTTTATTTTGGCTTAAACTACCTGTACTTACTTACTTTAAATATACGCCAATGATTTAATAGCACCTTATATATATATATTCATGAGTATTATCCCCTGAGGGTTAGTCAGAGACTATGCAATGAGGCCCGCAGAAGCAGTCCACTGCCACAGTCTACGTTTCACCAAATGAAAACTGCTACTACATGTGCATTTTTAATTTATTTCGTAAGAAATTAAAATTTTTATATGAATTGTCATTTTAATGCTATAATAGTTTGTGAATATTTGTTTATATTTTTCAGTGATTATCATAATCCCAGCATTTTATCACTCCCACTACCACATTTGCGTTTCCGAGCCGGATCCCCATTTTTGAATAGCGGTGGTACTGTCTATTCTGTGTCCTCTTCCGTGCTCTTCGCATTACACAGACCTGAAGTCATGAACAGGGATATAGCTATTCTCGGAACCCCTTTCACTATTCTGTTTGGCGACTCTGTGAGGCCGGCTGCCATCGGCGGCTATGAAGTGGCAGATGGTGAACAAATACATACAGTTGGATGGGGATATGTAACCGTAAGTGCTACGATTGAATTTTAAAACAATATTTTTTCAGCTTAACCCAACTAGGGTTGCCATCCATCCGGCTTTTCCCGGGTTTGTCCTGGTTTAGAAGGCGTTCGAGGAGCGTCCAGGCAGCGTTTCATTTGTTGTCCAGGGTTTAAAAGTTTTCAATTTAGCACTAGAGCCCACACCGCGACAAATCTCAAATTATACTTGATATTATTATATATGCAGCAACCAACCGCCCGCCCAAACCAAAAACCGACTAAACTTTTGACATGTCTGGGTTCTAAGCTCCAAAATGCAGGGTTTGCTTGCTTCTCGTCCTCATTACCAGGTTTTAGAAATGGCAAACTTAAAGCCAAATATGAAACCATAGTCTTTGAGATTGTCTTTTTTTTACAAATTAATTTAAATTTTATTTTTACTAGTCTTTATTTATTGTTTTAACTATTTTAAAATTTTTATCGTTCAATTTAATTAAATTTGAATTCTAATAAAATTTTAACTTATTTATTAATTAAATTTCAATTCTTTTTAATTTTAATTTATTCATTTCAATTTATTACTTAATTAACAGTTTTAACACTCTAGTCACTTTGTCTTCTGATTTTGTTCCGTCCCTCCTTTTACAACTTCTACAAATTTTTAACGTGCTGTTTCCAAAAAAAAAATACACACTAGGGCAATTCTTTAAGAATGTGCATATTACGCGGCGGATGATAAAGAATCTTCTACAGTGCAAATATTTTTCTTTTGATAATACTACCTTATGAATATAAGTATTACAGATCTAAAGTAGTCTATTAGAAACTATATTTGTTTATTGAATTTAGAGAAAATAGTTTTCAAGCATCCAAATTCTAATTACCATTCATGTCCCATTTTACATTTTTATTGAGTTTTTATTCAATATAGCTAAATCCCTCTTGAAGAATGTAATATTAGTTCAATTTTCTTAGATAGGAATAGTTTCCTTAGCCCTATACACAAGTTGTTTAACATAAATAACATAAATTATTAAGAATTAATGCTCTTAAAATATGTCCTCGGATAACTTTATAATTACCGTTTAAAAAATATTCGCCTTAATTTACTACCTTCAAATTAGAAAATTCGTACTCTTTACTGTCTTAACAAGTTTGCACCTGTCTGCGCTCGGTGCCCGAGTATAATACATCTATCAAAGACCGGAATTTTTGGCACCATATTCAAATCTCTCGTCGTCGTAGTGCTTTTGTTAAAATATCGTCTAATCACCATTTTCCGTTTTTATGGTAAATAGACGATTGTTTTTTTTAACTGATACGTTTATTTAAGTTGTTATAATTTCCATTTTTAGGTAAAGTAGGTAAAAATTTTATATTTCTTGTAAAGAACTGTTTAATCAACAAAATGTTTGAAATCCTAATTACCACTTGCATAATTACCGTATTTTCCGTTACTCTAAAGTAAATGGTAATAAGTAAATATTAGAAATGGTAATTTTAATTTTTTTTTAATTGTGATTCTTGTGCTGTGCACTATCGAAAACAAATACTAATTAGGAAGCTATCTGGAAAGTTCCGTAAAAAAATATACGGAAATCACAGATAGTAAAATTTGCGATTTAAATCCGTATGAATTTTTTATTTCAATGTGTTTTAGTCGCGAAAATTATAAACTACACTACTATTACACTATAATTAAGTATTTTTGACAGAAATTTCACAATGCAAACAAAACAAGAGATACTAGAGAATCCCATCATTGAAATCTAAACTAACCTTAAAGAAAACTAGTATTAATTTGAAGCTACGATCAAAGCTGCACTAAATTGACATGATCAGAATTTATTACTTAGACCCGCAGACTCTCTCGACTTGTCGAATTAATATAGAAAAAAGCCTCCTGTTTACAAAAATAATGATTCTGATGATTTTGATATTTTTCTGACTTAAAAACGGATTTTCAAGTAAATTATAAACATTTTATCAATAATAATCATTAAAACTAGTTTTGCAATATTTTTGTAAGTTTTTTATTTAAAGGTCTCAATCATGTCTGTCTCAAGGTCTCATCTAATCCTGTGAGTCCATTTTTTAATTAGTTTTTTTAATAAGTCATTATTTTTGTTTTGAGTTGGATGCTTATTTCCAATTGCTACCCAAGACGTTTTGGTTTTTGTTCATTTCATTGATAGATAATAGATAAGATTTTTTTTGCAGAATTAACCTTTCGTATAAAACAAAATCTTCAGATTAATATTGAAGTGTATATTTTTAGCTATTTTACCGCTTACTTACCAAGAAGTTCATTGAATTTTGTTTTTTAAAATTTTATTACTTTGTTTAATACCTACCAAGTAAGAAATTATATTTAAGGCTGATTAAAATATATAGAAAAAAATGTGTTTATTTAAACCGTGTCTTAGTTGATAATTTTGTTATTTCGGATAATTCACTTTAAAAAAATTAAAAAAATTCTAATGTTTTTACGTCTGTAAGTAAGTACATTTAGTTTGTTAAAAAAAATTGTTTGCTATATTTTGAAATAACAGTTTAGACTTTTGTCTTCTTGCTATTTGATTTATAATTACCATTTCTCATTACCTGTACCATTGTCTAATTGCCATTTACTGTAAATATCACTACCATTCACAAAAAAAATTAAACTCTTTTCAGTTAAAAAGTAAAACACTTACAGAATTCCCTTGTACAGTTTCTGTAAGGGTATGTTTGCAGCAATGTAAAATTCACTTAAAGAATGCGTTTTGTCACAACTTTTATGCAATCTCCTAACATGGGGCAATATGCGCATTTTCAAATAATCGCCCACTAAGTGTATTTTATTTTAACATTGTGTGCGTCCCGTGTTTACAACTTTTACAATTTTAATTTTAACGTGTTTATTTAATTTAATTTATAGATCTATACAACTTTTACAACTTTACTTTTAACGTGTTTTTATCTTTTACAACTTAAACAAACTTAATTTTAATCTGTTAATTTATTCTTGTCCGTCCTAATTTATTATTGTCCTTTCTAAATAAATTAACTAACATGGCTACTAAAAGCCCACGCACCTCTAAGGTGAATACCAAGGAAATTCCAGTAGTCTACCAGTCCCCACCACCAAAGCCGAAAACAAAACCAGCGGCGGCACGGACAGTAGATTTAGAACTGATGCAGTCTTCTCCCGGAAATGACAAACGCTGATATTAGGACAAACGCCAAGAAGGCACAACCAAGAACTATGAAGGCACTTGAAACGAGCACAGGGCATCGAACAGTGACCAAAGAAGACAAGGCCACCATCCAAAAATAAACAAACGAGTTGGTAGCGATGGTGGTAGAGTTAGTCGACAGAATAGAAAGCATGGAAAACAGGAAGGAACCAAAGGTTGGAATAGGTAAGACTGTCCATATACAGATTGTAAAGGACAGCACAGAATTTGAACAGGAAACCGGGAGAAGACTTGAAAGAATAGAAAAACTACTAGCGGAGAATAAAGCAGTTAACGAAAGATGCGAAAGACTGCAGGAAGAAAATAACAGAAAAATCACAGAGAAGATAGAAGACTTGGCCAAGAATCACGGGATAAAAAAAAAGCCGCAGAAGGCGACGTACGCTGGAGTGACCGCAGAAGGACGGTCAAGGGCCACACCCAAAACACTCCACTCTCTTATCGTGGCATCGACCGACGTAAACCTGACCAGCGAACAGGTTATGGAAGCAGTAAGGAAAACGGCGGCAACCGATCCTGATGGAGAGTGGATCAAAGTACAAAGGGAAAGAAAGGCGAAGGACCAAAAGTTCATTATTGGGTGTGGTACGGAGAATGATGCTGAGATCCTAAGCAAAAGACTGCAAAAGGACAGCACATTAAAAATTGAAGAGGCCAAGAATAAGAATCTGCTAGTGATAGTGAAATATATAAGGGGGGACAGAAAGAAGGAACAAGTAGAGAAGGCAATAAAGAGGAAGGTAGGAAAGCAAGGAACAAAAGATGGGAAAGACGACATAGAGGTCATTTACGAAAAGAAGACAAGGAATCCGCACGTAGTACACATGGTGGTCAAGGTAGCCCCAGCAATTTGGCAGCAGCTGACAGAGGCGGGGACTCTTCAGCTACAATGGGGAGTCTCCAGGGTAGAGGATCAGTCTCCGCTGATCCAGTGCTCCCGCTGCTTGGGCTACGGCCACATCAAGCGGGTCTGTCAGAAACAGCTGGACAGCTGCAGCTGTAGTAACCACCTGTACGCCACGTGTATGGAGAAGTCGAGTCCCCCCGCTGCCTTAACTGCGAGAGAGCCGACCTGGAGGACAAGTCCCACAATACCTTTAACGAGGTATACCCGATAAGGGCCAAGTGGGACAGGCTCGCCAGGGCTAAAGTAGCGTACAGGTGCTAAGGGCATGGCGTCAGTTCTGAAACAGAAAGAAAAGATATACACAGTGATACAAGCGAACCTCCAACGCAGCAAAAATGATACATCAGAGCTCCTTATAGAAGCTAAAATTAGAAATATCTGCTTCGCACTTATTGAGGAGCCGTATGTGGGGGGCAAACAAGTGATGAGTGATGTTTCGGGAGCGCGGATCGTCCAGGCCGTGCGTGAGGAAGGGAAGAACAACAAAGCAGCCATATTGATCTGCGACAACAACATTAAGGTATCGCAGCTTCCCAATCTCCCGTCACACAATCTAGCAGCGGCTAGATTAGAAACGACGGACTGGACGATCGGCGTTATATCAATCTATTTCGAACCCGGCATCGACATTGCCCCTTACATAGGGCTTCTGAAGGAGATGATAAAGGAGTTGGGGTGTGACAAGATTGTTATCGGAGGCGACGCAAATGCATGGTGTGAGTGGTGGGGCAGTGCAAGGAGCGACGATAGGGGTGTGGAATTAGTAGGAGTTATTAACAAATTGGAATTAAATATATTAAATGAAGGGGATACTCCAACTTTCGATACCTGGCGCGGAGGAAAAAGATAAAGGAGTAGTGTAGACGTCACATGCTGTTCCAGAGAGATGATAAATGATATTCAGGAGTGGAAGGTGAACACCAACCTAATGACCTCGGACCACAATGCCATAGTAATAAAAATAAAATTCAATAGCATAAAAGAGAGAAACAATAGTAGAACGACAATAAAATATGTAATAAAAAAAGTAGATTGGGGAAAGTTTAAGAAGGAGTGCTGGGATGAATTGGCTAAAGAGGAACTAAATGAAAGGAATATAGAAAATATTAAAGAAGGCAAGGGTTTGGAAATAACAGTAGAAAAATATATAAAAGGCATAGATAATACATGTAATAAAGTTTTAAAAATTAAAAAAGAAAAGAGAGAAATTAAAATACCGTGGTGGTCCGAGGAGTTAAAAGGGTTAAAAAGAAATAAAAATAGGTGGAAAAATAAAATAAGATGGGCAGCTCCTAGCCGGAAGGCATGGGTTGTGGAGCAGTATGTGGCGGAGAAAGAGAAATACCAAGAAGCGATGGATAAGGCAAGGATCGAGAGTTGGAAGGAGTTTTGTGGCAAGCAGGAAAGGGAGACGATGTGGGAGAGTATCTACAAGGTGATAGGCAGGACAAAAAAAAGCTAAAAAGACCTACCAATAGCCAGGGACGGCAAAAACACCAGCCCAAGGGAGTCGGTGCGCATAATGGCCGACAACTTTTACCCGGAGGACACCGAAGTGGGGGAGAATGAGGACCATGAAGAAACGCGAAGAAGAGCAGCCGAAGCGAATGAGGATAGTCAAAATGATTTTTGCGACCCTCCATTCGTGGAGGCTGAACTTCGACACGTAGTGGCCTCATTCAACCCCAAAAAGGCCCCGGGTAGGGATGGCTTTACGGCTGACATATGCGCGGACGTAATAAATACTGACCTCCTTTTATCCCTGGCTTTGTATAATAAATGCCTGGAGCTCTCCCACTTCCCAAAACCCTGGAAAGAAGCCACAATTATCCTATTAAGAAAACCAGGAAAAGATGACTACACCCACCCCAAGTCGTATCGCCCTATAGGCTTATTATCAATACTTGGGAAAATTTTAGAGTATTTGTTAATCACGAGAATGAGATGGTATGTGCTGCCAAGACTAAATCTCGCGCAATATGGGTTTGTACCACAGCGCAGCGCTGAGGACGCCCTGTATGATATGGTCCGGCAGATCAGACATAATCTGGAAGGGAAGAAGATTATGGCACTGATCTCGCTGGGCATTGAAGGGGCCTTCGACAATGTGTGGTGGCCCCAGATTAAAGTACATCCCCTCTCCTTAATTCACTAAGTTTATTTGTACTGGCACCTCGAGACCAACCGTTAGGTTATGCAAGAAGTGCCAGACGTCCCTGCGCCAGTAGAACACTCGTGCAGGAGACCACCAACGTTAGGTCTTGACGCCAAATTAGTGCCCGCCGCAGCGCGCTCTTCATTCGGTACTCATAAGACTAGTGTCTCGGGAGAGTATCCCCGTGAACACGTGTAGTTCACTGCCTATTGTCCAGATAGGTAGCCGGAGCTGTCGAGCTCGCTCACTTCTCGTTGCACGAAGGGCACAACTCGCAGTTGCCACTGCTAGGGTCGTCGACTCTAAAGTCGACTCCCAAGTGTCCACCTTGGTAGCGGAGTAGTAAGCACACTCACTTCTCGGAACCCATCCGGGAGCCTAGCCAGTTCCCACGTCCTACGCGGCTGGCTGGACCGGAGACCTACGGCATCTAGGAGGCCGTCTCTACTAGTTATCCAGACTAGTACCGGAGACGTCAACACCAATGTCCAATGAAAACCACCGGACAAAGCTGCCAACTATAAGGGAAACTCACGTTCCCCGCAGGACTTTTCGCTTCTGGCCCCTCAGAGACCGCTACTAGGCCCCGCTCGCTGTGCACGAGTTTGGAAGTCCTGGCACACAATACCAGGATAAACGAACATTCCCAAGCTCTACAGCTAACCACATGCCACTACGAGTCCAACCCATGTCCGGATCCCGCCGGAGGCGCCTGGTTAAAGGCACGACCAGTGGGGGGCTTGAACCGAAACCCCGTAGTACCTCTGAAAACACAACCGGACCCGTAGTTCCAGTTGCGATACCCTATCTATTGAGGTCGGTAGATAGATTAAAGTACAAAGGAAAAGAGTTGCCCAATTAATCTGCGAAGGCTGTTAGATAGTTATTTAACAGATCGAGCGGTAACGGTGAAGTATGCAGCGGAAGAGTACAGCAAGGGGACAAATAAGGGCTGCGTCCAAGGTTCAATTGGCGGGCCATTATTTTGGAACCTGATACTCGACCCCCTGCTTAATCTACTCACCCGTGCCGACGTCTATTGCCAGGCCTTCGCGGATGATGTAATCCTAATAGTCGAAGGCAGCACATCCATCGAGGTGTCGATGAAAGCCAATGCTGTTCTCTCCCGTATCCGGAAGTGGGGAGTGTCAAACAAACTGAACTATGCGCCACATAAGACCAAGGCCAAGGTGATTACAAGAAAGTTAAAGTTTGACACGCCCCGTCTGGAGATGGGAGAAACGGCTATTGAGATAGTTAGGGAAATTAAAATATTAGGTGTCATATTTGACGATAAGTTGCTTTTTAATAGTCAAACAAGGTATATTTGCAATAAGTCACTAGGCATATACAAGGGAGTTTGCAGAGCGGCGCGAGCTACCTGGGGACTGCACCCGGAAATAATAAAGACAACATATAAAGCTGTTATCGAACCTGTGATCTTGTACGCGGCAAGCGTCTGGTAAAAGGAAGCGAGAAAAGCAGTCTCCAGGAAAGCTCTCAACACAGTATTGAGGGGTTTCGCGCAAAAAGAAGCTAAATGCAATAGAACGGTTTCCCTAAACGCCGCCTTAATACTGTCGGGGCTGCTTCCGCTGGATCTTCGGATCCATGAAGCATCCCGGCTTTTTGAGGCAAAGCGCGGGAAACCCCAGGCAGTATTGAGTGGCAGGAGGGTTGAGCAGTGCGTACCCTATACAGAAAACACCCACCCCAGCCGGATGCTAAATTCAAAATTAACAATATTAGACAACGCAGAAGAGGATGGAGAATTGGCAGAAGGTTTGGTTAAGATATATACAGATGGCAGCAAACTGGAGGGGAAAGTCGGAGCCGCCCTCACCTGTTGGGAGGGGACGGCAGAGACGTGTACCCGGAAGTACAAGTTGGAGCCATACTGTTCAGTCTTCCAGGCTGAGTTATACGCCATCCTCCAAGCTACCGAAATTATTATTGGCAAGGAATTTAAAGAAGCGGCGGCTATCCTGAGCGACTCGAGGTCGGCTCTCCAAACGCTACTTGATCCAGACTCCTCGCACCCGATCACGAAGGGCAACCTGGAGACCCTGAGAGACAACCAACAGCTAGTCTCTCTATACTAGATACGGGCTCACGTCGGAGTGAAAGGGAACGAGAGAGCGGATGAACTAGCGAAGGAAGCCGCCCTCCAACCGAACACCAGAGTGGACTATGACTGCGGTCCCATCTCGTTCGTTAAACGTCATATATGGGCGGAAACGATCGAACAGTGGGACTGCAGGTATAGAACCGAAGCCTCAGCCGCGACCACCAAGGTCTTTTTCCCGAACGGGGTGGAAGCACACAGTGTGGTGAAGAAGATTTCCATTGACCGATTGGCCTCGCAGGTCTTGACGGGCCACGGGGGATTCTGTGGACGCGGACGAGGACGAGGACATCTTCCTACTAGAATGCCCAATACACATGCATGATAGGTACACTCTGCAACACAAACTTGACACCACACTTAGTAAAGACACCTTGAAGAAAATAATTAGTGACAAAAAAGAAAGAAAAGTATTTATTGAGTATGCCAAGAAAATTGTGAAAATAGTTAGCAGGAGAAATAAGGACCCGTAGATAAGATAGTATAAGGAAAAGCAAGACCACACACGTGGCAGGATGTAAAATTGTTCCGGAAATTAAGAAGAATAAAAGTAAATAATAATAAAGTAACGAAATGTAAATAAGCAAGTAAAATATACATGTTTTAAATAAGCGAAGGAAAGAATAAGGTATTTTAATAAAAGTGTAAAAAATAATCATGTATTGGAAGAAATGTATGTAGGAAAATGTAACATAAGTACAAGGAAATGTATTAGTTAGTAAGAAAATAGGTAATAAATATAAAAAAGTAATGTAGGTATAACATAATGCAATAGGAATTATTAGAAAATAAGAAAACATGTAATTAAATATAGTAAAGTGAAATTGTAAAATTACAGAATGATATAAAATATATTAGAATAAGAAAATATTGTAATAAAGCAAAAAGAAAAAGAATTTAAAGATAAAAAAGAGACAAAAATGAGCACATGAAGATCCAGTATATTAAAAAGCCCTTGCAAAGAAAAAAAGAAAGACAAAAACCGAACATAAAATCCTGCAAAAAAGCGGGGAGCAGATGATTAAATAAATATAAAAAAACCCCTATTGATGTTTCCAAATATTGAAACTTCTAATCCATATTTTCTAATTTTAATTAGAAGTTTGTGTAAAAGAACGGCAAAATTAATAATTTTGTAGCTCTCACAAAAAGATCGGCAAAGTGCTCATAAAAACTGGATCTAAAATGGACTGAAATTAAACACTGTCATGAACGGCGCATATAACCCAATAGTACTGTTTATTAGTTTTAATTATTAGGCCCCAGGATTTTAAAATATGGATCTATTGAGATTTCGAACTTTTTCTGGAATTGTGGCATATTTACTCGCAACACAACAATGCAACGTTTATATAAAAAAATAAGATGTTAAAACTAAACTATTTATTTTATTATTATATTACTAAATTGTTTATTTAAAACAAAACTTATTGTTTAAATAAAACAATAAGATGTTGTTAACCTTTGTTGCAGTACCCTGAGCTGTATCCAGAACTAGAGTTCGATTTGCAACACGAGATGCCCCAAGTGGCCGCCAACTGGGAAGACTGTAAATCAGTATACGCAGACTATGGTTTCATGCTAGAGGAATCTACTATCTGTACCGAGCTCGCAAACCAAAGTACTATCACGAACCCTGAGACGCTTCGTCACAAGTGTTTCGGTGAAGCTGGTGGCCCCGTCTACCACAACGGCTTCGTTGTCGCCATCAGGTCGTTCGATGTGAACTGCACTGCTGCAATTCCCACCGTGAACACTAAAGCCAGCAGCTTCTTACCAAGACGAAATAGTATGACGGTGATCGTCAGCACCGATGTATGAATTCGCTTTTGATTGTAAAAAGTCCAGAAAAGGTTAATAATAAATTTATGGTACTACATTTTTTTTGGTTTTATTCTTTTATTTCCGAACATTAAACGAACTGATTTTTTAGGTTAAATACCAGCTAGGGAAAATTTGAACAAATATAATTTTTTTTTTAAAATGCGAATAACTGCATTTTATACAAGCTTATTTTGGACGATAGTCAAATAAACAAGCATAAGGACATTAATTTTAATTCATACAAGGGCATGCCGTATCTTTCTTATTTTGTTTATATCTACGTAAGCACTTAATCAGTATTACCTACAATATTTTCATAAATTTTTAATACACATAATATTTAATAACATATTATATATAACATAAACATAGGTAACTTTTATTAACACTCTTATCATCTCATGATATAATAATTCATTGATAACAGCAATGATCTACCTGCCTCCCTAGACAAGTAGCTCATGCTGACTCATCTCATCTCCTCAAGGAGTAGTATGCGATATGGGCATCTATCAGGGAGATAACACCTTTCCCATTCAAAAAGTCAGGGAATTGGGTTAGGCGAAAGTGCATTCTTATTTTTTACAAGGACTTCGGTTCCTGGACACTCGTTATTTTTGGATCGCTATTTTACTTCTGTAAATTATTTATGCGACGAGTTACTTAGACTTGGTTTTCATGCAACTGGCACAAATTATGAGAAACATAATTCCAAGAGACTGTGTTCTACCAGAAGAGAAACTATTTCGGAAGGAACAAAGGGGAATCACAGAAGTGAAAATCAGGAAAGGTGAAATACTTGCACTTACCAGATGGCTGGATAATAAGCCTGTTTTGATGATGTCTTCATGTTGTTCTTTTATAAACCATAATGAATGTGAACGATGGCACTAAGAAAGATTTTGGGGGTTAAAGTTACTCGCGTCCGTAGGTTTACCCTTGAGACCCTACACGTGACCCCTGGGTGGTGCTAAATGAGTGACACTAACTGAGTGGTAGAGTCACACTGCATTGCAGCACGCATTGGGTCGGCTCGCCCGGCGTAATACCACCCCCTCACGAATATTCGGCGTTTCGGCGTGAAACAATGGCACTCTGTGCTGTTGTGTTTCGTCCGGCGAGTGAGGGTTCCGAGGACCCCTCTCCACCCCCCTCACAATTGTTATGGCAGCGAACTTTAATCTAGATTTACCCCAGGGGGGTACCGACACATCCAGTGTTGGAGAATCCTCTCCCTGAGCGTTCTCGCTCAGGCTGCCCTACGTATTCTGAGGAGGGCAAAAGTCCGCTCGTGTCAAGGCATGCCGTAGGCAGGAGAAAGGCAAGACAATTGGCACCCCCTCCTACGATTCGCGTGGACTTCTGCAACATCAGGGGAATCCACTCTAACTTGAGCGCCGTCCATTACCACCTTGAGATGGAGAAACCGGCCCTGCTCTTCCTCACCGAGACTCAGATATTCCCCCCTTCTGACACCTCCTACTTGTGCTACCCGGGATACAAACTGGAACATGCATTTGTGCCAAGAGCCGGTGTTTGTGCCTATGTCAGGGAGGATTCTGTGCGTCCGTCGCCTTGGCAATCTTGAAGATAGGGACCTCTCCATCTCATGGCTACACGTCGAGTGCGGATGTCATCCTCGCATCTACGCGTGCCTGTATAGGTCCCACAGCGGTAACAACGGAACTGACCAACTTATCGAGACCGTCCAAACTGCGACAGACTCCCTTCTCCAACGGATCCCCTCGCCGAGATTGTGGTATTGGGAGACTTCAATGCCCACCACGTCGAATGGCTTGGTTCACGCACTACTGACCTCGCGGGTAGAGCCGTTCATGACTTCGCTTTGGCCTACAGTCTGTCCCAACTGGTAACCGAGCCAACACGGGTTCCAGATGTGGAGGGCCATGCACCTTCTTTATTGGAACTTCTATTGACCTCGCACCCAGACGGCTATCAAGTTTCTGTTGATGCACCACTAGGCTTATCAGACCACTGTCTGATTTGCAGCACTGTGCCTCTCACATAAACTTCAAAACCGCAACCAGCGACTAGCCGTTAAGCATTAATTTCTTCCTAGCCGTCATTCATTCATCTGGCATTATAGGTCCGCGGACTTGGATGGGATGCGATGTTTGTTTGCGTCCTACCCGTGGTGGCGAGTTTGCTTCTCACTGGATGATCCTGATGTCGCCGCTGACTCTGTCGTTGATGTGATACTGCAGGGAACTTTTCATTCCAAACTCTGTGGTTCCCATTAGCGGCAAGTCCCAACCATGTTTTGGTAAGGGAGTTGGCGCACGCTGTGACCAGCGGTTTTAATCCAGGGGTCTTGGATTTGGGGGAGAACGAGAACCACAGAACAATGAAAGGAAAGGCAGCCAAAAGAAGAAGGGAAATAAAAATGATTTTTACGACCCTCCTTTCCACCATTCCAACCATTCATGGAGGCTGCACTCCCAAACAGAATTGGCTCGTTCAACTCCAGTAAGACCCCAAGCAGAAATGATTCTACGGCTAAAACGCGTGGCCGTAGTGTTCACCAACCCCCTTGTTCCTGGTAATAAAAGTAGAAAATTCAACACAAATGATAGGTACACAAATCACAAAAGCACACAATAAGCAGAGGCAACCAAAAGGGTAAATAAACATGGAAATATATATTATAGAAAACAAAAGTTAAATAGGACAGTAAATTATGAAAGCAAAGGCCATATTAGGGCAGGATTTTAAATTTCTACGTATAAAAATAAGTAAAAGGGAATACAATATATTAGAAACAAAAGAAGGAGGAAATGTAAAATAGGAAATATTTAAATGTATTAATCAAAATGAGTCAATAGAAAATAAATGAAATTTAAATGTAATAATAATATTAAATAAAACTATGTACTTATACTAAGATAGATTAAATAAAAAGAGCAAAATAGATAAAAGGTAAGAGAAAGGGAAGATTGCTATTGGTAAATAAGAAAAGTAATAAGCATATAAGAAGGAATGTTAATAAAAGAGAAAGAAAATATGTGAACATACGGAAATGAAAATGTATTAGTAATAAGAAAAGAATGCCAAATGAAGTAGAAATGTATAGTAATAAGAAAACAAATGTAATAGTTTATAAGAAAGAAACACCAAAAAAAAAGTATTTATAAGTATGTAAAAAGGAAAAGAAATAACATCATAAAGAAATAGAAAACACAAAAGAAAAGAGGTAAAAAATTAATAAATGACTAATAAAAGAAAATAAAAATTAGATCACTTAGGCTCCAAAGCATTAAGCCCAAAAAAGGAAAAAAATAAAGTAAGAAAACAAAACTTAGTATATATATTAGACAGTAAGAATAGGAATTTTAAGAATAAGCAAGAAATGTATTAGAAATAAGTAAATATTATTTAGACATAAATGATAAATAAATATAAAAGGAAGAAAACATAACAGTGTAGAGCTCATAAAGCTCACGATTATTAACCCTCTTAGAAAAGTAGATTAGAAAGAGAATAGAAAGTAGACTTAGAAAAGAAAAAAAAACAGCAAAAAAAGTCCTGCAAAAAAGCGGGGAGCAGTAGCATAAAAACAAAAAAAAAACATGTTTTGGTCGTTGCTGCAAAATGGCGTTTCGCCAAAAGCGACAATATTACCAAGTCTGGGCTAATGCGGTGTTATCAAAGGATCCAAGTGTGCTCAGAAAGAAGTACAACTTTGCCGCCAGGTCCTTTAAGAAGGACATTGCCAAGGCGAAGTCATCATTCATAGGTAGAATCGGCGAGAGGCTAGTGCGTTTCCTTCGGGGACGCGTGTGTTCTGGTCTCTTGCCAAAGCTATCTTAGGGAATTTTTGTCAGCCGTCCCTATCACCATTGCACAAGACCGATGACTGCCTGGCCTATACTACAAAGGAGAAAGCCGATCTCCTGGGCTCTCTTTTTGCATCAAACTCGACCTTGGACGATGGGAAAAACTCTCCACCAACCATACCGCATTGCGCTTGTACAATGCCAAACGTTCAGTTCTTGCAAAGGTCAGTTTGTAAGGCTCTTTATTCCTTTGATATCCATAAGTCGAGTGGGTCTGACGCAGTTCCACCCATTGTGCTTCGGACGTGTGCTCTCCTGAATTGGCACCAGTTCTAACGCGCCTTTTCCGGCTCTCATACGCTACTGGTGTCGTTCCGAGCTCTTGGAAGACAGCCCTTGTCCACCCGATTCCAAAAAAAGGTGATCGCTCAGATCCGTCCAACTACAGGCCAATAGCTATTACCTCTTTACTTTTCAAAGTAATGGAGTCCATTACAAACCGCCAGCTCTTAGGGTACCTAGAAGAGAACCAGCTGATCTGAATAAGTGATCGCCAGTATGGTTTTCGTCACGGTCGTTCGGCTGATGATCTTTTAGTGAACCTTACTCACCGCTGGGCGGAGGCAGTTGAGAGTAAAGGGGAGGCACTGGCAGTTAGCTTGGACATAGCGAAAGCCTTTGACAGGGTATGGCACAGGGCTCTTCTCTCTAAACTTCCATCATACGGGCTTCCTGAGAAATTGTGTTCATGTATTGCCAGCTTTCTTACTGGGCGTAGCATCAGAGTCGCAGTCGACGGTTCGTGCCCGTGAATGTTGGAGTCCCGCAGGGGTGTGTGTTGTCCCCTACTCTGTTTCTTCTGAAAAAAAGAGATAGCTATCTTTTTTTTTATATAGCAGAAGGAGGCAAACGAGCAAGCGGGTCACCTGAAGGAGAGTAATCACAGCCGGCCATGGACCCCCGCTAAACCAGACGCTTTGCCGGCTTTTAAGGAAGGAATAGGCTCGTTTCTTGAAGATCCCTAAGTCGTAACGGTCCGGAAATACCGCCGCTGAGAGCTGGTTTCACAAAACTGTAGTTTGAGGCAAGAAATTTCTTGAAAAACGCACAGTAGTAGACCGCCATCTATCAAGGTGATGTCAATGGAAAGACAGTTGCGTGTAGTGCGGTGAAGGAAATCAGCGATAGGGATCAAGCCAAACAATTCTTCAGAACACTCCCCATGATATATACAGTACAAAATACAGAGAGACGCAACGTCTCTCCGAAGAGCCAGTAGATTGAGCCGACCTGAAATAACCACATCGTCAACAATTCGAGCAGCTCTGCGTTGAATGCGGTCACAGGGAAGGAATTGATATCGGGGCGCTCCAGCCCAAAGATGGGAGCAGTATTCCATAATGCGGCCTGACCTGTGCTTTATAGAGTTGTAAGCGGTGGGCCGGCGTGAAATACTGACCCGCTCTATTAAGCACACCCAGCTTTTTCGAAGCTAATTTAGCTTTATCTTCTAAATGACCTCGAAACTCGAAATATCGACGCCAAGGATTCCAATAGTCGGATTGGTATTAAGGGGAACTTCCTCAAAGTCAGAGGTACGACGAAGGGATGTTTTTACGCGGTAAATCCGCAAACTTGTGTTTTGGAGGGGTTAAAGTGGACTAGGTTATATCGGCTCCAATTCGAGACATGACTTAACATGTTCTCGGAGTCAGCCACAAGTTTATTCCGGCTCTCGATGACGCTTTCCAGAGAAATATTAGCTCGCCCGGTGTAGAGCGTGTCCCCAGTGCTATCGTCTGTAAAGCAATAAATGCTGTTGTTATGCAACATATCATTGTTATGCAGAAGAAACTTACCGGCTTGAGCAGATCGTTAATATGCAACAAGGAAAGGGTAGCAGAGATAACGGAACTCTGAGGGACTCCAGCGTCGATAGCCATGAGGTTAGAGGAACAGCAATGACTACTCTGATTGACCGTTCACTTAGGAAGTCCAAAATCCAGACACGAAAATCAGCAGAGATGCCGTACGCTGGAAGGTTGCTTAGCAAGCCAGCGTGCCAGACCCGGTCAAAGGCTTGCAAAGGCCAGCGGGGCCTGCGGCTAAGTAGTCTAGCTGGAATCCCGTCTGGCCCGCTTGTCTAATTTATTTTATTTCACAATAATCGCATAATTCAAATCACGCTGTATAAAGTGGGTAATGTAATTATCATTCTCCCTGTTACTGCAAGCTGGCAATATCTCACGCGCAAAATATAAGGTGACTGCTAGAAACCGCAAGAAACTTCAAGGGCTGGTCAGGGCAAGTGTTTTAAACATGACAAAAATGACAAAAAAGTATTCGTGTTTTTTTTCATTTTTAATCTAACACTATCATAATAAAAATTACAGTTAAAATGTAACCATAACATAACTTGTTGCTATCGATAATCGTTGGACTTAACTGCACCTTAAATAGGCACATTTCAATTCAGTTCTCTGAGTGGTAGAGCCACGCTGCGTTGCAGCACGCATTGGGCCGGCTCGCCCGGCGTAATACCACCCTCTCACGAATATTCGGCGTGAAATAACGGCACTTGGTGCTGTTGTGTTTCGTCCGACCAGTGAGGGTTCCGGAGGCCCCTTCCCCCCCCCCTCACAATTCCTATTCCTTCCTTAAACCTATTCCTCCCTTAAAGGCCGGCAACGCGTCTGCGATCCCTCTGGTTTTGCGGGTGTCCATGGGCGGCGGTGATTACTTTCCATCACGTGACCCGCCTGCTCGTTTGCCTCCCTCTTTTATAAAAAAAAAAAGTTGTAAAAGGAAAATAAAAAAAAAAGTTGTAAAAGGAAAATAAATGGGGTCTCATTGCACTTTGCAGACTAACGTAGGTAGGTAATTATCGCCCAGCTGACGCGAACGGGTCAACAGACGGTCGGCCGGCCGGCCGTTGCCCGCGCGTTGTAAATAATCGTTATTTTTAATTATTTTTCATTTTTTTTCTTTATGTCATTGTTTTAAAATAAATTAGATACTCAAAGACTATCCAATTAAAATTCACAAAAGAATTATTTAATTAATAAAAATGAAAATAACACGAATTCCTTTTTTGTCATGTTTAAAACACTTGACCTGACGAACTTAACCTTGAAGTTTCTTGCGGTTTCTAGCAGTCCCCTAAGGCGTGGGGACACAGACGATCAGGTCGGATCAGGTCGCCTGCATGTATCGACCTGTCAGTTGTCGGCGGCGGCGTTGGGCGGCGGCGCCGGCGCGGCGGGCGGCTAGTACTAACTGACAGACTGATACCTGCCGGCGGGCCACACACGATCAGTTGGTTAGTACTAGCCGCCCGCCGCCGCCGCCGTCCGTGCGTTGCACTACTAACTGACAGGCCGATACCTGCAGGCGACCTGATCGTCTGTGGGGCCCTTATTACCGCACGCGGACTCTCGCCCCTACTCCACGTGGTATTTATCGTACGCGCACATGTTCATTCGAAGTGCATTTATTCAACTATCTATATCTGCGTCATTTTGTGGTGAATTAATTGAAAATATGTCTTGATTAAATATTTAAAATGTAATCATCTGTGTTTTATTAGAAATCAATATTTTATCTTCAATAGGCAAGATCGAAACTAACATCGTAGATCATTTTAAGGGTGGTAAAGCCAATTAAATAATTTTATAGACAGTATTCAATTATTACCCGGTATTTATTAAAAATACCCGGTATAAATGGGTAAATACCCTTTTTTACCTCTCCTCCCAATTTTACCTACCCCAATTTTTACCCACCCGCCCATCTGTAGTAAGGACTCAAGACTGCGTGCCCGCGCTCGGAGTAGGTAAGCATTTTTTTTTGCTCCGGCTTACCTCTCTCAATATTTCACGCTTCGCCACTGAGGTACATTATTAGTGAGCAAGCATTGTGCGTAGCCTAGTACTTATGTAGTCATCGAAAAACGTTAATTATCCTGTTAAAGCCCTCAAGCCAGATAGAATAGTAATTCAATTGTAATTTGGTTCTCTCACAGTCGAAAGGCTAAATAACTTTACTTTATTCTACAAATGATAATGTACATACCATAGGCCAAGGCAACTCCTAAACACAGGAATGTAATAATACGCAACATATCTAGTACCGCTAAGCAAATGGTAATGCTATCAACGCTTTCATATTATAAATCACGCTTGCTTCTTGGCCACCACGCCAGTAGTTCAAGATGTATTCAATAGACGGCGTCACAGATGAAACCTATGATTGACCATTGTTTGTATATTTATAACACATTTGCTCGTTAAGTGGCTCTTATTACACCGATTTCAGCATCGTAATGTAATAAGCTACACACTAGTGCGGTAATGTAATTTAAAAATTAGTTCCTAATCGTTTGAATCTATGGACAACATAGGGTGCCTTTAGCCCGTTAGTCGCTTTTACGACAACCAAGGGAAGAGAGGGGTTGGTAGTATTTTGATGAGCCCGTCTCCGCTCTATGTTGTTGGATGTATGTGCAGTCTTTAGTCCGTTAGTCACCTTTTACTACACCCAAGAGAAGAGAGGGGTTGGTAGTATTATTTTGATGAGCCCATCGCCGCTCTATGCTGTTGGATGTATGTGCAGTATTTAGTCCGTTAGTCGCCTTTTACGACACCGAAGGGAAGAGAGGGGTTTGTAGTAATACATTGATAAGTCCATCGCCGCTCTATGCTGTTGGAGGTATGTGCAGTCTTTAGTTGTTAATTGTTTAGTCCGTTAGTCGCCTTTTACCTTGAAAGTTTAATAATAAATATGTCTAGTTTTAGTAATGAAGAACTAAATTTACAGTCTACACCACCGGAAATAATAAGTGAAGCACAAAATGTTATTGACAGCCTATTACCATCTAACTCCAAAGAAAAATACATGTACGAGTACGTTTTCTTTAAAAAGTAATGACACCTGAAGTTATCAAAATGTACAATCAAAACATGGGCGGGGTTGACCTTACTGATCGAATGCTTTCAATTTGTCCTACTCGCAATCGCACTAAAAAATGGACCATCCGTCCGCATCTATTTGATTTATGCGTTTTAAATTCTTGAGTTTTAGGGCTAGCTATTCCACACGACCTAAGGAAACTTGATCTAATAAACATACTGGTTTTTGAGACTCAAATAAATTGCTGTTTTAGATAAAATATTATTTTAATTTCTAATAATCTATTCTGTTCTAGGTCACTTAGTTTCGTTGTCATTACCTTCTACAACAATAATCAATTCCGTTAACCTTATCGGATACGTATCCGGTAATCTTATCTTATCTTATCTTAGTGGGGCCTGCAGAGGTTTCCCTTTTCGCAGCGGCACGTCCGACCCATTGGGATCTTTTGTGCAACCCCGCCCTATCACTCTGTTTCCTCAGTGAAAACGACTGCCATAAGTTTGGCAATGTCTTTGAGGGCGAAGAGCCTAAAATCTTCTGGTTTCGGGTAGGCAAATCCCAGGAGACTCATTCTTTTCCTAGCAAGGGAGTCACAGTCACACAGTAAGTGTTGCATGGACTCCGTTTTCTCCCCACATGCCCTGCACAAGCTGTCTGTTGCTAGTTGCATTCTGTGGAGCATTTGTTTTGTGGCATAGTGCCCGGTCAGGGCTCCGATAATTGTTCGTGCCTGCCTTTTGCTACCTCCGCATATGATTTTAGTCCGTCCTAGGGCGTCTCCACCTATGAAAGATTTTGAGTGTTTCATGCGGGGTAGCTTTTCCCATTCGGTTTTATGCCTGTTTTGGATTTGGTCCTTAAAGGCCTTGTTGATGGTGCTCGGTGCCAGTGCAACAATCGGCTCAGGACCAATAAATGGTGTCTCTGAGCCATCCCTGGCAAGTGCATCAGCCATCTCATTGCCATGGATTCCCATGTGGCCTGGTACCCAGATCAATCTCACCCTGTTGTGTCCACCTAGCTTGCTTAAAGCTTTTGTGGTTTCAAATACGAGGTTGGAGTCGATCCGGGGCGATATAAGTGACTTGAGTGCTGCTTGGCTGTCACTCAGGATGAATATGTTTCGCTTTCTGGGGGCGAGTTCTAAATTCTTTTTTGCGCATAGGAGAATTGCAAAAATTTCGGCCTGGAATACAGTTGCAAATTTTCCCATGCTTTGACTATGTTCGAAGTCATTGCTAAAGATACCTGCTCCAGTACCCGACTCCATTTTGGATCCATCGGTGTACCAGATTAGGCTGTCCTTCTCTGGAGACGGTGGTCCTTGTTTCCATTCATCCCTAGTTGGGATATATATACTGAATTTCTTTTCGAACATGTACTGGGGGGAGATTTTGTCACGCCCCATTTCCATGATCCTGTCAAGGGAATCATTAGGTTCCCATTTTGTATATCTGGTCAGAGGCTTAGATGCGTCCCACAGCCCGGCCACCTTAAGTCTATGTAACGCTTTCTTTGCCTCTGTTTCTATGACACTGTGCAGGGGTGGAAGGTCCGTAAGGGCCTCCAGAGCTGCCGTCAGTGTGGTTCTGAATGCCCCAGTAATCGCCATGCATGCTGTCCTCTGAAGTTTGTTTAAAGCATTCTTACAGATTTTCAGACTGGTTCTGGGCCACCAGACGATGCTGCCATATGTAAGGATCGGCCGCACCATCATCATGTAGATCCACATTATGATTTTGGGGTTAAGTCCCCACGTTTTGCCATAGGTGGAGCGACACATACCAAAGACCCTGTAGGCTTTGGTAACGGTCGTGTCCATGTGCTGTTTCCAGGTAAGTTCCTTATCCAGTGTTATGCCTAGATATTTCACTTCTCTGGCCTAGGGAAGCTGGGTGCCATAAAGTTTTAGGCTTCCAAGTTTCGTGAGGTTTTTCATCCTCGTGAAGGAGATAGCAGTTGTTTTCCCCGGGTTTACGGATAGATGATTGGTATTACACCAATCCTCCAGCAAACACAGGGCACGTTGCATTAGCTCCGATACCGTGGAGGGAAATTTTCCACTGACTGTGATGACCAGGTCATCCGCATAACCAACCGTATATAGTGGTCCTTGGTTCAGTTTTGCTATGATTGAATCAACTACAAGGCTCCATAGCAGAGGAGAGAGGACCCCCCCTTGCGTTGTTTGAGCGAGTAAACTGTCCCCAAGCAGTTCTGAGTAGATTATTCTACCCTTTAACATGCATTCGATCCATTAGCAGATTGGTTGTGGCACGCCATGATCTCTGGCTGCCACATTGATGGAGTCAAAGGTTGTGCGATCAAATGCACCTTCAATGTCTATGAATGTGCAGACGCAGATCTCTTTGTTCTCCAAGGCTGATTCCGCTCGGCTTACCACATGGTGGAGAGCGGTTTCTGTTGACTTCCCTGGCTGGTAAGCGCATTGAAGTCCGTGAAGTGGGATTTTTTTTAACGGTCCCGCTCTGATAAATTTGTCTACCATCTTTTCCAAGGTCTTAAGAAGAAAAGATTGGAGACTTATTGGCCTAAAAGCTTTGGGTTCTTCATAATCTGGTTTACCCGGTTTTGGTATGTATATTACCTTAACACGTCTCCATGTTCTGGGTATATAACCAAATGCAATGCAGGCTTTATACAATCTGCAGAGATGGGAGCCCAGAATGGAAGCGCCCTGTTGTAGTAGGATGGGGTAAATATTGTCAGATCCTGGTGCTTTATATGCTTGAAAGCTCCCCAGTGCCCATTTAACCTTAGATTCATCCACCACCTTTTTAGCTATTATCCAATCATACTTGGAAGTCTTCACTTGCTGCTTCTTCCAGCTGATTGGATCATGTTCGTCTTGAATGATGCTTGATCCAGGGAAGTGGGTATCAAACATGACCTTCAGTGTATTCTCACCATTTCCTGTTCGAGTTCCATTTGCCCTCATTACTGTAGACAGTGGATTCGCCTTTGTTGTAGAGATAGCCTTGGTTAGTCTCATTGCTTCAGGAACAGACTGTATCTGTTCACAATGTTTCCTCCAAGCCGATCTTTTTGCTTTACGAACCGCACTGCTGTAGCGAGTTAAAGTCTTATTGTAATCGCTAAAGTCGTTCTTCGCCTTCGCTTCATTGAACGCCTGTCGTGTCTCTTTTCTAATCTGAGCCACCTCTGGAGTCCACCACGGTTGTCTCCCCGCCACTGATTTTGTTTTTGGGCAGTTGTTCTGCCAGACCGCCATCAGTGCTTCTGTGAGTCTGTCAGCTTCAAACTCTATGTCCACAACTGAGTAAAGTTTACAGCATGGACCATCTAGCTCCCGCCTGAGATCCTTCCTGAAGCCCTCCCAGTTGGTGTTTCTTGGGTTCTTCCTTCGCACAGTTCCTATGGTCTTACCTAGTCTGTACCTAAAGCATATGTAGTTGTGATCGGAGAGGGATACTTCGTCCGATACATGCCAGTTTGTGATGTTACTTACCGCTCTGTTACTAGCAATAGTTATATCAATCACCTGCGCCCTCCAGGCATTGAAAAAGGTAGCCTTATTTCCTTTGTTAAGTATTTGCATGGGTGAACTTACCAGATACTCCAGCAGTCTCTCCCCTCTCTCATTGGTGTCTGAGCTGCCCCAGATCACATGATGGGCGTTGGCGTCGCAGCCGATGATGACATCTTGGTTTTCTTGGCCAGCGCAGGTTACCAATTCCCGTATCTCCTTTGATACTGGATCCGCCTTCTCGAAAGGGAGGTAAGCTGACGATAAAATTACCGTCCGCCTAGCACCCCCTTCTCCCGTAAGGACCTTAACAGTGGTCAGATCCCTGCAACAGAACTTCATTAGAGGCATTGCGTGTAGGTCGTTTCTGACATAAACGCAAGTCCTCATGTCATTAGTAGAACAATTGTAGTATATTATACCAGGGGTTCCACCTAAACCTTTAATCTGGCCCCTGTAAAGGTAAGGTTCCTGGATTAAGGCAATGTCGAATTTATTCCTTTTTAGCTGGCGTGCCAGAAGGGCAGTTGCAGCCTTACAATGATGAAGGTTAATCTGAACGCACCTTACCTCTGTAAAGGTTATCGCTTGTCTTCCGTGAGTTCGCCGTCCGATGCCGTGCCCCCGGCCAACGGAGACGACCCTCCCAGAAGCAGCTCGTCCAGGGCGAGCTCCCCCATGACATCTTTAGATCTTGGCGAGGAGATCCCACCACACTCCATTGGTGTGGTCTCTTCTCCAACATCCTCGGCTACCGCGATAGATGCGCCATGTTCCGGCTGCCCCACCGCCACTGGAGCGCTTTGAAAGCACTCACCCACAGTCACTCCCGCCACGCTCACACCACCGCTACCGCCTTGGGCATCGACAAGCTCGTCCGTAGGCCTCTCCTCCAGAAGCTTAAAGACGCTCTTGTCAATGCCCGTTTTAAGGCAGTAGCCATCTGCTTTGATGAATGCTGCAGAGGCACCATCCATTAACACGATCCTACGAACTGTTAGACCCTCGACCTTAGCGTCAGCGATCTTCCAGCTCGAGGTCCGCAAGCCAGGATGGTACCTCTGCAACATCCTCAAAACTCTACCTACCTCAAGGCGGCTGATGTTTCTGGATTTCCAAGCCATTTTAACTGGCTTCGGAAGGTCCTTCGCATCAACCACCCTGACCACGACGCCCTCCACGACAAGGCCGTCCTGCGCTCTGAGCCAGTTTGCCGAGCTACTCCCCTCACACGTGAAAAGAATAGCCCCCGACGAAATGCCTCCGATGTTTACCACTGGCAGAGGGTCAGGCGCGGCCTCCAGCCGGTCCCAAATGGTTCCTTGGATCGCCATGTAGTGGCCCTCTCCCAGCGTAGTCGCAGGGTAGTCGTCAGCAATGATGGCCATCTTATAGACACTTACTGCCCCCGCGTAAGACCCGTTAGTCTTAACACGTTTGGCATCAAGCGCCTCCTGACTTTCATTGCTGACCTCCCTCCTTTTGGAGCGGTCCACCGCATCAGCCGTCATCTCCCCCTCGGCCCGTTGCCTAAGCAGCTTGGCCTGACGCTTGCGGTTGCCCGACCTATGCCACCATATCCGGTAATTGAGCAAAATAACCAAATGATATCAAATTTTAGCAGCCGAATTTTATCATATATATAATGACCTGAAAGCGTTGATAGCGTTACTATTTGCTTAGCGGTACTAGATATGTTGCGTATTATTACATTCCTGTGTTTAGGAGTTGCCTTGGCCTATGGTATGTACAATATCATTTGTAGAATAAAGTAAAGTTATTAAGCCTTTCGACTGTGAGAGAATCAAATTACAACTGAATTAATATTCTATCTGGCTTTAGGGCTTTAACAGGAAAATTACGTTTTTCGATGACTACATAAGTACTAAGCTACGCACAATGCTTGCTCACTAATAATGTACCTCAGTGGCGAAGCGTGAAATATTGAGAGAGGTAAGCCGGAGCAAAAAAAAATGCTTACCTACTCCGAGCGCGGGCACGCAGTCTTGAGTCCTTACTACAGATGGGCGGGTGGGTAAAAATTGGGGTGGGTAAAATTGGGAGGAAAGGTAAAAAAGGGTATTTACCCATTTATACCCATTTATACCGGGTATTTTTAATAAATACCGGGTAAAAATTGAATACTGTCTATAAAATTATTTAATTGGCTTTACCACCCTTAAAATGATCTACGATGTTAGTTTCGATCTTGCCTATTGAAGATAAAATATTGATTTCTAATAAAACACAGATGATTATATTTTAAATCATGAATGAATGAACATGTGCGTGGAGTAGGAAAAATACCACGTGGAGTAGGGGCGAGAGTCCGCGTGCGGTAATAAGGGCCCCACAGACGATCGGGTCGCCTGCAGGTATCGGCCTGTCAGTTAGTAGTGCAACGCACGGACGGCGGCGGCGGCGGGCGGCTAGTACTAACCAACTGATCGTGTGTGGCCCGCCGGCAGGTATCAGTCTGTCAGTTAGTACTAGCCGCCCGCCGCGCCGGCGCCGCCCCCCATCGCCGCCGCCGACAACTGACAAGTCGATACATGCAGGCGACCTGATCCGACCTGATCGTCTGTGTCCCCACGCCTTAGGGGACTGCTAGAAACCGCAAGAAACTTCAAGGTCAAGTTCGTCAGGTCAAGTGTTTTAAACATGACAAAAAAGGAATTCGTGTTATTTTCATTTTTATTAATTAAATAATTCTTTTGTGAATTTTAATTGGATAGTCTTTGAGTATCTAATTTATTTTAAAACAATGACATAAGGAAAAAAAATGAAAAATAATGAAAAATAACGATTATTTACAACGCGCGGGCAACGGCCGGCCGGCCGACCGTCTGTTGACCCGTTCGCGTCAGCTGGGCGATAATTACCTACCTACGTTAGTCTGCAAAGTGCAATGAGACCCCATTTATTTTCCTTTTACAACTGAATTGAAATGTGCGTATTTAAGGTGCAGTTAAGTCCAACGATTATCGATAGCAACAAGTTATGTTATGGCTACATTTTAACTGTAATTTTTATTATGATAGTGTTCGATTAAAAATGAAAAAAAACACGAATACTTTTTTGTCATTTTTGTCATGTTTAAAACACATGCCCTGACCAGCCCTTGAAGTTTCTTGCGGTTTCTAGCAGTCACCTTATATTTTGCGCGTGAGATGTTGCCAGCTTGCAGTAACAGGGAGAATGATAATTACATTACCCACTTTATACAGCGTGATTTGAATTATGCGATTATTGTGAAATAAAATAAATTAGACCAGCGGGCCAGACGGGATTCCAGCTAGACTACTTAGCCGCAGGCCCCGCTGACCTTTGCAAGCCTTTGACCGGGTCTGGCAAGCTGGCTTGCTAAGCAACCTTCCAGCGTACGGCATCTCTGCTATTTTCGTGTCTGGATTTTGGACTTCTTAAGTGAACGGTCAATCAGAGTAGTCATTGCTGTTCCTCTAACCTCATGGCTATCGACGCTGGAGTCCCTCAGGGTTCCGTTATCTCTGCTACCCTTTCCTTGTCGCATATTAACGATCTGCTCAAGCCGGCAATTGTTGGGTACCTATGCAGACGACAGCACGGCCACAGAGAGGTATCTGTCTAGCGCATGGGTTGGCGAAACAGAAGTTCATTCCTTAAAAGAGGGCATGGTTGAGCGGACAAACTTGACTTTAAGTCTTGTCTCCCAATGGGGTGACAACAATTTGGTCAGTTTTAACGCCACCAAAACGCAGGCGTGTTTGTTCTCGGCCAAAAGGAGTCCTTTTAACCTGGCTCCTACTTTCCGGGGTGTAGATGTACCAATTACCGACAACCTCGATCTCCGAGGCATGAAGTTCACCTCTAATCTCAACTTTGACGACAACATCGAAATCAAGGCTCAAACTGCGACGAAAAAGCTGGGTGTTTTAAATAAGGTTAAGAAATATTTGACGCCGGGACAGCTTCTAACTCTATATGAAGCACAAGTCCGGTCGTGCGTGGAGTATTGCTGCCATCTTTGGACGGCTCAGCAAAATATCAACTTGCCGCGCTCTATTGGGTGGAACGCAGAGCCAGGAAACTTAGGTTAGGTTAGGACGATAAGCTTGTGAAAACCAAGCTTCACACTCTCGCTCGCTGTCGCTCAGTTGCTTGCTTGTCGGTAATTTACTAGTTTTACTTCGAAGAGTGTGCTGTTGAGCTACACGAGCTCATTCCACGGTCCCCTTTCTACCATCGGGAGTGCAGACGTACGGTGGGTTACAATACTTGGGTAATATTCCACTCATACGCACCAAGCGCTATTCGTCTTCATTCATAATGCGTACAGCCAAGGTGTGGAATTCCCTGCCGGCGTCTGTGTTCCCGAGTGCATATAGACCCAACATCTTTAAAGCCCGAGTGAATAGGTTGCTTCTGGGCAAGCTCGCTCCATCATCGGCTTCTTCTTAATCCTACGGATAAGAATGTGGCAAAGAGCAAGCCCATCTATTATAAAAAAAGTAGTTTTTAAGGAACCGAGATTCGTATTTCAAATACCTAAAAGAACCAGAAATACCAGGGTGCATGTCCCAGATATGATATTATAATTAAAACAGAAATTTAACTAGAAATGATAACTATAACGTAAAAACATATAACAAAAGTCGTGCCTCAACTCAAAAATGAATAGAATCCTACTAGGTATTAGACTTTGAATGACTTAAAAATATGCTTTAGTCGGTATGTAATAGTATCTTTAACAAAATTCAATAATTGGTTTAAATTAAACTGATTTTAATTTTTACCCGGTATAAATTAAAAATGGGCGGGTAAAAATAGGTAAAAATGGGTATTTACCCACAAGTCGGGTATTTACCGGGTAAATGCCCATCTCTAGTCCTTACCGAAAATCTGTGATTGGCATCCTGGCTTCAGTCTTGTATAGGCAGATGTATCTTCAGTCCACTCTCTGTCTCATACGAGCAGCGCGTTTTGTAGGTTTACCAATATTAGCTTTCGATAAATAGATCAGTACGATTCACTAAAAAGCGATAAATAAACATAAATTTTAACAAAAAATAAAACCGACTCCAAAAAATGTTACTGAAATAAATACACTAAATCGTAAAAAATAATTGCGTAGTTTAGTTTGTTCAATTTACTTGCAATATTAACCTTGATTCTACTCAATCTTATATTATCTTAAAAATTATTTTTCGAGTCGGTGCCAGCCTAATACGACAGTGTAGCAATACCTAATAAAAAAATGTTACTGAAATAAACACACTAAAACGTAAAAAATAATTGCGTAGTTTAGTTTGTTCAATTTACTTGCAATATTAACCTTGATTCTACTCAATCTTATATTATCTTAAAAAATATTTTTCGAGTCGGTGCCAGCCTAATACGACAGTGTAGCAATACCTAATAAAATCTATTTACAAATGAACACGACAACTGTTAAAGGATAATTAATATTTACAAATAAAAACGACAGTGCGGTTAAACGGCAGCGAGGCCTACCCAGACGTCCGTCTGGGTAGGCCTCGCCTGGAGAGGTGAGCTTGATGCTTACGCAAAGAATTGGCCAACACACGCAAAAGACCACGAATACTGTAAAGGGGGGAGGGAGGCCTAATTTAATTATAATATAGTATGTCGTTCAATGTTAATGTTAAATTTACCTTGGCTGGCACCGACTCCAAAAATATTTTTTAAGATTATAAGATTGAGTAGAATAAAGGTTAATATTGCAAGTAAATTGAACAAACTAAACTACGAAATTATTTTTTAAGTTTTAGTACATTTATTTCAGTAAAATTTTTTGAGGTCGGTTTTATTTTTTGTTAAAATTTTTGTTTATATTCTGTTAAACCATATGTTATTTTAAACATTTTATTGTCTTACTTAAAACTCTATTTAAACATTATCTTGTTTTGTATCTTTTGCTTAAATTCAAACTGGCATGTGTGAGATGTAGACAAAACAAAGTTCTACTAAGTAATTAGCTAGTGTTTATCGAAATTGTGAAAAGTTACGTACATTTTTAAGTTACTTGTAAGTACTATGCGCTGAATTAGTTAATAGTACATTATGATATGAGTAAGTTGAAAATTACAGCCGAGGCGATATTGCTAGCCCGAGCCGTAGGCGAGGGCTACAAGAAAGCAGAGGCTGTAAAGGATTCAATTATTCAATTATTAAATAAGTTGAAATTGTATAGTAATAGCACAATTGATAGGAATGATAAACATGACAGCGACTCACATATCATAATTAATAAAATTGATAACTTAGAAAGGTCACTGAAAAGTATGTATGACAATATAAGCAATCTGTCACATAAACACCTAAATTATCAGATTGTTGCTGCAAATGACATGGTTGATATGTGCAACTATAATGCTGAGCGATTTGAATCCCTAAATAAAAAGCGTACTTGTTGTGTTGCTGACCACTCTTATAATACTGGGGGTCCGGTATTGGAAAAGCAGGAAATCGGCACAGAAAGGTCTGAGTCTTCGACATGTCCTTGTGACAACTTTTATACACCTGACCACTCTGCCCCGACATCGGACTCTCAGTTCCCCTTCAACTGTTCAGTTGTAGCGTTGCCTGAGGTTGCTATTGACCAGCCTCAATACCACGAAGAAATAAGAAATTCTGCCCACACCCTAGTTTTCACTGATGAGATTGGGAAGGACTTTGGCTCTATTTTGAATAACCATACAAGAGGTTCTGTGTTGAATAAATGTATGCCTGGGGCAACGCTGCAACAGATTGTAACAGAGGTATGTTCTGCAAATGTAAACAGTAATACTTCAATAGTTCTGCTTGTAGGGGATAGTTTAGCCTTGCAAACAAAACATATTGTTGACAGCTTTACGAGATTAAGCCAGACTGACTGACTGAGACTGTAAGAAACTAACATGGTGTACGTTTCCATATTCAAAGTCATTGAATGACAATCAAAATAATAAAATTTATAAACTTAACAATATGTTACATCACATGATCAGTCGTCACAGTGGTGACTTCCAGCTATTTGATAGCAATTTATTTATTAAAAACTTTTTCTTGACTAAAGATAATATGTATCTGTCTAGACGATGTAAACATAATATAGCTACTCTATTAACAAATAATATCAACATAGAATGCAATGACAAGACAGTGACCAATAGTAGTACCACTAAAGGCACTGAGGCAAACTCTTTTTTAGGAATGTAAGGTTGACTAAAGAGAAGTGTAATAATAATTTTACTTTAGTTCACCAAAATGTAAATCGCTTCTCTGGCAAAATATTACATGTTGAATTAATGCTAGACAAATATAATGTGGACATATTATGTTTAACAGAAACCTGGTTGAAATCTGAAACTATGTGCTTTTCAGTAAATAATTGTAAAGTCGCTAGTGTGTTCAACAGAAACTCTGCTATGGGGGCGGTTGCATAATTCTGGTCAAAGACTCCATTAAATGTAAAGAACGAAAAGATATAGTAAGTTATTCCGTTGAACGCGTTTGCGAGATAGCTAGTGCAGAGATAGACGCTTTTCTTATAGTATGTATTTATCGACCGCCTTCAGGCAATTTTATGTCTTTCATTAGAATATTAGAAAATTTACTTGACAAGATATTTGCCTGCAATAAATCCATTGTTGTATGTGGAGATTTTAACATAGATTTACTTGCTGAGTCTGGGGATAAGGAAAACTTTATTTCATTGCTAAAATGTTATGACTTAGATTATGTTTTCAATGAGCTGTGATATAGTGAATTACACTATCAGCACGTACTCAATAGTACGTGATAATTAAGGTCTTCCTGATTGACAAGGCGTCCTTCCTCTAGTCACGTATAGATGTGATGTTAATTAGTATTTAAGATGATACACTAGAGGATAAAGATTATTGATTCAACGCAAGACATTGTTTCATTTCGGGTCTCCGTCCCAACGCCATTACATGGCGACCGTGACATGGTGTCACAAGTCCGCGCCGCGAAATCGCTGTTTGAAGTCTACAAAATATCAGGAAAATAGTGCTACACGGGCCTACAAGAAGGACGAAGGAAATAAGAAGAAAAACTGTAAGCCAAAATTGTTTAACTATGGGAAACCCACAATCTAAAGACAATATTATTGTCAGTCAATCACCAACTCAATCGGCGGCAGCATCAACTCCCTTGGCCGTTGGGATGCAACTTTCAGAGATCTTTTTACTGACCATCGTCGTTGTACTAGCGGGCTATATAGTACTTAGGCTGCTATTTAGCATAAAAGATCCTAGTAGCCGTTTAACTAAGTTTAGACTTTGTTTAGAAGAATATGATTTCGATATTGAATACATAAAAGGTTCCGAAAATGTAACGGCAGATGCCTTATCGAGAGTCATTATAACATCAGACGAGTTAAAAAATCTAAATTCAAATTTTTTGGGGGTATTAACCCGTTCAATGAAAAGAACCATGGAGCAAAATAATGAACCCGCTACCTCTGGAAGTAGCAGGGTTGAGCCCCCTGTTGATCATAGGCAACCAAGAGTGGTAGATATTATGCAGAAATCACAAAATGATGTAAGGTTAGATATTTGTTCGTATGAAAACTTCGTGAAGTTGAGGAAAAAGAAAAGATACGTCTCACAGACGGGTGATATGTTATTTAGTGACTCTACTATTTACATAAATCAGGAATCTCTACTAACGGAGGCGCGCCGAGACGCAACGATAGGAGAACTGAGTGCATTATGTAAAAAATATAATATTGTAGAAGTCGTTGTGATTAAAAATGGGTTTAATAAAAAGTTTATTAAAATTTTGACCCAAACTTTCATGAAACATAAAGAATTACCGCGGTTATGTATTATTAATAACCAAGTTGAACATGTTACAAATAAAGACTTGATACGTGTTATACTAAATGATTATCATTTATTGCCGACAAGTGGTCATGTAGGCATAAATAAAATGACTAAGAATATTCGAAAAAAATATTTTTGGAGTAATATGCAAAAAGACATAACTGAATATGTGACTCGCTGTAAAGATTGCCAAAAGCAGAAATTTTGTAATAAAAATAATAAAGAGAAAATGGTAATAACCACTACAGCATCTACTTCTTTTGAAAAATTATATTTAGATATTGTGGGGCCGTTGGAGGTCGATAATTTGGGTAATAAATACATATTAACAATACAATGCGAATTGACAAAGTTTGTAGAAGCTTACCCAATACTTGATAAGTCAGCTGAAACTGTTGCTAGGGTTTTTACTGAAAATTTTATTTTACGATATGGTACTCCCAGGGTTATTGCGACTGACTGTGGAACGGAATTTATTAATTCCACGTTAGAAACAGTATGTAAATTGCTAAATATTGATAAGTTAAATTCAACACCCTATCATCATGAGAGTATAGGTTCGCTAGAAAACTGGCACAAACATCTCGGATGTTACTTGAGAATACAAACACAGAATCAGTCGGCAAATTGGAGTACCTGGATACCATATTGGTGCTTTGCTTATAATAATTCTGTAAATACTAGTACCAAATTTTTTGCCAATATACCTATTGAAACAACTAGACATTTAGAATCGTCCTCTACTGTAGCACAAAGTTTATTAAAAATTAATTTTAAGAAAAAAGTACCGATCTTTAATTTTAGAGATATAACATACATATTTAGACATAATAAAAACGTACAAAAGCTTGAATAAGAAAAGAACGGAAGATTTATGGGGTCTCTCTGTGACAGTTTTGGAGCCTATTATAGAAGTAATCGCACCGTTTTTAGCAGGAATATTTAATAAATGTATCGAAGTAGGTTCATTTCCAGATTTAATGAAAAATAGTAAAGTAACTCCCATTTATAAATCAGGTGATAAATTTAACGCTGCTAACTATAGACCGGTTTCTGTTCTTCCGGCACTTAGTAAAATTTTCGAATCTATAATCTATACGCAAATGAATGCACACTTTAGAATGAATAAAATTTTACACTGTGATCAGTTTGGTTTCACGAAAGGACGGTCAACTATAGATGCTGGAGCAAAACTGGTCAAAAACATACTTGACACTTGGGAATCTTCGCAGGATACAGTAGGTATTTTCTGCGACCTCTCTAAAGCCTTTGATTGTGTTGATCATTCAACTTTAGTTGGTAAATTATTTCAATATGGCGTTCGTGGTAATGCACTAGAATTAATAAAATCTTATCTGCACAATAGAAGTCAGAAAGTAGGTATAAATAATGTAGTATCAGGAGGTTCGATAGTCAAAATGGGGGTACCCCAGGGATCTATTCTCGGTCCCTTTCTGTTTCTTGTTTATCTTAATGACCTTCCATTCATGGTTAAGGAAATGTCGGAAATAGCGTTATTCGCTGACGACACTTCTTTAATATTTTCTTTAGATAGGAAAGACCCAAAGGTTGGAGAAGGAAAAATTAACGAAACACTTAACAGAGTATCACAATGGTTTTCTGTTAATAACTTAGCACTGAATGCTAATAAAACTAAATTTCTTAAATTTTCTCCACCTAATACACGGCTCAGTCATTTAAATATTGAATTAGATTCGGAAACGTTAGAAATTGTTAATGAAACGTCTTTTCTTGGTATTAGGATAGACTCTAAATTACAGTGGGGTTCTCATATCGAGGGTCTGGCAAAGAGGCTCAGTTCGGCTGCTTTTGCTGTTAAAAATATAAGAAAAATTACAAATCAGTCTACTGCTAGGCTGGTTTATTTTGCTTATTTCCATAGCGTTATGTCATATGGATTACTACTATGGGGAACGGCAGCAGACGTTAGTAGAATTTTCATTCTCCAGAAAAGAGCAGTTCGGTTTATATATCAGCTAAAAGCACGTGATTCGTTGAAGGAATTATTTAAAGATATAGATATCATTACTTTACCGTCCTTGTACATATTTGTAAATATTATGTACGCTCGTAAAAATCAACACCTTTATACCAGAAACAATGAGGTTCACGGATATAACACAAGGAACAGGAACAAACTGTGTGCTCCGAAGTTCAGACTTAGCAAAAGTAGTAAATCTTTTATATGCAACTCAATTCGTTTTTATAACAAAATACCTGACGACATCACTGCATTGACAGACAACAAATTCAAAACGCACATTAAACTTGTGTTAATTGCGAAAGCTTATTATAAGATCAATGACTATGTTGCAGACAAAAATGCATGGAAATAAGTCTACTCTGTACTAGTGTTTATTATTAGTATTTTTAGTCTATTATTAACTATTCTTTCATTCAATTATTATGAATTGTTGAAATTATTTAGTTTAGTTATTATTAATTTTATTGATGCGTACAAATTGTACTTAATTATGTTTAATAATTTGTACCTACTTAATTAGATCTATGACACTGTAAAGTAACATTGTTACTTAGAGGGAGAAAAAAGTAAGGCCTCCTGAGTTTCTTGCCAGCTCTTCTCGGTCGAAGGCTCTCCCAAAATCCGAACTGGTGGTAGATTGGTTAGGTAGGTAGATTAGGTAGGTAGAGTAGGTTATGGTCTGTGCCAGCTAGATGTGCATGAAGGGTCATTTACCCCATTTGTACCAGTGGGGTGCTGCAGTTTAGGTACGTTCGGCCGGCGTGCCTCCCAGGAAGGCCGCCTAGGCGTATGACAGTAAAGGTTGCCGCTCGGCTCTCACGCTCCACGTCGCGCGTCGTCGCTTAAGGCCAGGTATTTCTCTCTCGCTCTCTCGATGGTACGACGGTACGGGACGGGTATAACAGCGAAGCGGCGCGTTTTATAGGTTATATTGCCTATATTTATAGACTTTATATATAGGATTCTCTGCTAATTTATTTGCGAATTATTTGTCTTTCGTTGAGTACAAAAATTAAATGTAAAGTATCAGTATCGTATTTATATATGTGTATAGTGTGTATGAATGTATTGTATGTGTGTATATATATGTATGCATGTATATATATTATATTTTAAAATAATTTTATATCTTATTTGGTGGATTTGGATCAGTCGTATTCGGTTGCATTCGCATCACTGTCGATCGAGTTGGACTTGTGCCGATGCTGCGTCCCTAGCCTGGCTTCTGCTACCCTCGTCATTTTTTTGTCCTCGGTCCTGTGGGGGTGGACCGGTGTCGCGTCGTGTCGCGTAGGCAGGCTGGATCGGAAGTGAATATGGCCGGCGCGACGCGACGCGATGTTGGTTTGCCCCCGTGGGGTCGGGGGTGGGGAGTGGTGGGGGTGGTGGGGGTTGGGTTGGGGACGTGGCGTCGGTGCGGGTCTGGTTCGATTGATGGTGATGTGAATGTGGTTGAGTGTGATTGATCTAAATCTACCACTTATTTATTATTATTATTATTATTTTTTTTTTTTATCGAGTGATGTTATTGGATTTTGTAACTGAATGAGACTTTGAATGGATTGGATCCTTAACTAATACATAGTTTTTTTTTTTCCAGAATTTAAACCATTATTTTCTATGTCTCAGATGGTTTGAAAAAACTTAAAGCGCGATCTATCTAGCCTTGAGAGGAAACACTGCGTCGGCGTGGCGTTCGGGATTCTCATGCGGGGCGCGGGGGAGCGGCGTTTCGTGGTCCCCTGTTTCCTCCTTCAGAGGTGGACCAATTTTTATTTAAGCGTCGGTTGGGGGAGGAGGTTTTCTGTGTCTGTGTGTTTGATTTTTTTTTTTTTTAAAACGAGTTACCTAATGTTTCTGAAGACGCCTTAAAACGAAGTGATTTCGCTTAATTTTGAAGGCTCCTGGTTATTAAATAAATGACTTAATGCAAAGGAATCAAGCATACGGACGTGAAGGGTCTCTTTCTTTAACCGTTGCTGAAGGGGTGGTGGGGGTTGGTCCGGTTTTGGAAGGGGGCTGCGGGGCGTCGTTTTTCTGTGTTTGGTGTGGGAGTTTTGTGTGCCGCGTCGGCGTGGTGTTTCCTCTTAACTCGTAATCCCTACGCGCGCGCGTAAACCCTGCACTCCTGACGGACGTCAAATCGATATCGAGTCGGCTGTGCTTATCGGAATATGAACGCTCGGGTCACGAGATAGGTTTCAGTTTCGCGTGGGGGTCGTTGGAGGGTGAACCTTCTGTACGGTAGTAGTATTAGTTATTCTGTGCTTGTACCAAGACGAATAACGAAACAATTTTAAAACACACAAGTTTATGCTTATTAATTTTTGACGTTTTTTTATGCTTAAGTTTTTATAAAAAAAGATATTTGAATGATTAAAAATGTCAACCTTATTGGTTAGGTACTAATGTTTTCCAAAACTCATTTCAGCCGCTACTTTATTTTACTTCAATAACTCCAATTTATATTACTTACCACAGTATCAATACGATAATTGGAAATCATATTACACAATTCTATGACCACGGCTTATATTTCGGTTCGACGCGATTCTGTTTCGGCGTGCAGTGGTACTGGGGGTAGCAATGCGCATTTGTCTGGCACAGACTATAATAGCTCGTTAGATTAGTTATTAAGTCTTAACTATAAGTTAGTTAACTGTTTTTTTATTATTATTAGTATTGACGTCAATAAGTGCCTGTAAAGGTTTACATTGAATAAATAATTTGACTTGACTTGACTGCATATACATCCAACAGCATAGAGCGGCAATCGGCTCATCAAAATAATTCTACCAACCCCTTTCTTCCCTTGGTTGTCGTAAAAGGCGACTAACGGACTAAAGACTGCTTATACATCCAACAGCATAGAGCAGCGATGGGCTCATCAAAATAATACTACCATACCAACCCCTCTCTTCCCTTGGGTGTCGTAAAAGCTACTAACGTCACAGAATAAGTATACCAACAGGCTAAAGGCCTATGTTGTCCATAGATTCAAATGATTACTAATTTTTAAATTACATTACCGCACTAGTGCGTAATAAGCTACATTACGATGCTGAAATTGGTGTAATAAGAGCCGCTTTACGAGCAAATGTGTTATAAATACATTTATAGTACATTGTTACCTAGGGCAGAAAGTAGCTTATTTACTCCCGAGGCGGGGTTTATAATAGTTCGAGGGAGTAAATAAATCTTTCACCCGAGGTAAACACAGTGCTTCATTACGAATACGTGGGGCGCACTAAAAGTTTCCGGAATGAATAAGAAAAAAATACTAATAAAGGTCAAAAATGAATTTATTGTTTTACAAAATATTCTCCCTTTGCGTAAATGCACTTTTTCATTTCATTGAACCAATTTTGTAAATTTTTGTGCCACTCCTCCGTGGTGACCTCAGAACCGTGTTTTTCATACTCTTCGACAGCCTCTTCTGGCGATGGAAATCGTTGACCGCGTAATTGGTTCTTAATTTGTGGGAACAGAAAAAAGTCACAAGGTGCCAGGTAGGGACTGTATGCAGGATGACTCATAAGTTCTACGTTTTTCACCTTCAAAAATTCGTTTGTCTGTCTGTCAGTGTTGGAACTTGCATTGTCGTGGTGCAAGATGACACGGCGCTTACATTTATTTTTACGGATTTCGTCAATAATTTCCGGCAAACAAATAGTCGTGTACCAGTCACTATTCACGGTACGACGATTCTCGAAAGCAACAGAAGCCACATGTCCAGTTTTATTAAAAAAAGAAACAATCATCCGCTTAGATGCACTTTTCACGCGCGCCGCTTTAGTTGGTTTCGGCTCATCTTGAAAGACCCATACGCTCGATTGCTGCTTTATTTTGGGATCGTAGCAATAAACCCATGTTTCATCACCTGTTCCTATGTCCCACACCAAATTTGACGCACCTTCATTGAATCTCTTAAGCATGGCACTGCACCAAATGTCCGTTTATGAGTCTCGGTAAAATTGTGTGGGATCCACTGCGAGCACAGCTTTCTCAAACCCAAATGTTTGTGTAGGATTGATTGTATTTGACTCATGCCTATGTCTAAGGATGCGCGAATCTCATGGTAGGTCACATGGCTGTCTGTTTCAATCATACGGCGCACAGCATCGATGTTTTTGTTGTTCACAGCGGTGTACGGGCGACCATCGCGAGATTCGTCACAAAGATTGACACGACCGCGCTTGAATTCTGAAAACCAGCTATAAATAGTCGTCTTGCATGGTGCTTCATCATCAAAAGCTGATTAAAGCCGAGCCATGCTCTGTTAAGCTGTCAAATTACACTTGAAATCGTAGAAAATCATACTACGAAAATTTTCCCGAGTTAAATCCATGTATACTGTAGACACGCAATTTTTTAAATGGCGCCACAGTGTAAATGCAATTGACAATCAGATGAAACAAACTGCATTCTACAGCCAATGAGTTCCTCTATAAAATGTTTTAATTACTTTTTAATATTGTTTATGTAAGTGGCCAGTTCCGGAAACTTTTAGTGTGACCTATGTTGGAAAGTAAAAACAAAACATAAATGTCTTTAATCCGTTAGTCGCCTTTTACAACACCCAAGGGAAGAGAGGGGTTGGTAGTATTATTTTAATGAGCTCATCGCCGCTTTATGCTGTTGGATGCATGTGCAGTCTTTAGTCCGTTAGTCGCCTTTAACGACACCGAAGTAAAGAAAGGGGTTGGTAGTATTAATTTGATGAGCCCATCGCCGCTCTATGCTGTTGGATGTATGTGCAGTATTTAGTTCGTTAGTCGCCTTTTACGACACCCAAGGGAAAAGAGGGGTTGGTAGTATTATTTTGATGAGCTCATCGCCGCTCTATGCTGTTGGATGTATGTGCAGTCTTTAGTCCGTTAGTCGCCTTTTACGATAACGAAGAAAAGAGAGGGGTTCGTAGTATTATTTTGATGAGCCCATCGCCGCTCTGTACTGTTGGTTGTGTGTGCAATCTTTAGTCCGTTAACGCCTTTAACGACACCGAAGAGAAGAGATGTGTTGTTAGTAAGTATTATTTTAGTAATAAGTCACAATTACACATGTCAGAAAAACGATTCTCCCTAGGGAGGAAAAGTACTACTTTCCTCCCGCTTCTCAGGCAACTTCAGACCTACTTTCCGTGTATGAGGAATGAAAAAGAACTTAGGTACGTAAGTAAGCCTGATCATTGCACAAGGTCGTGGCCTTGTTGAAATTTGAAACAAATTCTTTAAACAATAACAATTATTATTATTATTATATTATTATTCAGCCCGGCTTGTCCCACTGCTAGGCAAAGGCCTCCCTACCCTCCCCCCACTCTTCACGGTTTAGGGCTGTAACTTGCCAGTCCTTCCGATGGTAGCCTAGCTCGGTCCCGCCATCTCCTTCTGGGCCTGCCGCGACGTCGAATAACGTTGCGTGGACTCCATTCAGTGGCGAGTTTGGTCCACAGCTCGCCCGACATGCGGCAGACGTGTCCAGCCCAGTTCCTTTTCAAGCTGGCAGTTTTATGACCAACGTCGGCGATTTTGGTTTTGGAACGCAGTGTGCAATTTCTGATGCGGTCTGATAGCTTAACTCCCAGAATACTGCGCTCTATTGCTCGCTGGCAAACACCGAGTCCGTGCCTCTGATGTTCCGTCAAGGATCAAGTCTGAGCACCGTAGGTGAGGACGGCGAGAATGCCTATGTCCATGAGTCTCCTTTTAAGGGTTAGTGGGAGGGTAACCTCCCACTAAGGAAGGGTAACCTTCATAAGGTTTAAACAATAACAAACAATACATAAATCTAATGATTCCTAAAAACATTTTTTTTACTCCTCTTGCTCAAAAAGACCGTCATTGTAGCGTTCTAGAACGGGGCTAAAATAGCTTTTCTTGCCCTAGGGGAAAAAGTATTTTTTTTAAATTTTTGTCTGTCACATGTCAATGAGCCTACAAAAACGAAAAATTATTTAGTCTTATGTAGAATAATAATGAATAAAGACTCGACTTATTACTGTTTACTTAGATCTACAACTTTTTTGAGATGGTTATTATTAAAGTTTATGGTAAAATTAGTAATCATTTGAATCTATGGACAACACAGACCACGCTTCAGCAAAAAAAACTGCACATTCTGCACATGTGCTTAGGTGGTGAGCCTTTAGCCCGTTAGTCGCTTTTACGACACCCAAGGGAAGAGAGGGGTTGGTAGTATTATTTTGATGAGCCCATCGCCGCTCTATGCTGTTGGATGTATGTGCAGTCTTTAGTCCGTTAGTCGCCTTTTACGACATCCAAGGGAAGTAAGGGGTTGGTAGTATTATTTTGATGAGCCCATCGCCGCTCTATGCTGTTGGATGTATTAGCAGTCTTTAGTCCATTAGTCGCCTTTTACGACACCGATAAGAAGAGAGAGGTTGGTAGTATTATTTTGATGAGCCCATCGTCGCTCTATGCTGTTAGATGTATATGCAGTCGTTAGTCCGTTAGTCCCCTTTTACGACATCGAAGAAAAGTGAAGGGTGGGTAATATTATTTTGATGAGCCCATCGCCGCTCTATGCTGTTGGATGTATGTGCAGTCTTTAGTCCGTTAGTCGCCTTTTACGACATCCAAGGGAAGTAAGGGGTTGGTAGTATTATTTTGATAAGCCCATCGTCGCTCTATGCTGTAGGATGTATGTGCAGTCATTAGTTCGTTAGTCGCCTTTGACGACACCCAAGGGAAGAGATGGAAAGACTGCACATACGTACTATCCAACAGCATAGAGCGGCGATGGGCTCATCAAAATAATACTACCAACCATTCTCTTCCCTTCGGTGTCGTTGAAGCAACTAACGGGTTAATTTTTAATAAAATAAACCAATTCATATTGTATTGGATTGTTATATTTTCTCGCATTCGTAGTGAAAATCAGAGTGTAACACATGGCGCTAAAAACCCATTAAAACTCTGTTTCTATTTACTCCCTCGCTAAAGCTCGGGAGTAAAACTACCTCGTATATGATGGGTCATTTTAGCCCCTTGTATAAAAATCTACTATTTTCGACAGTTTTCTTAATTTTACGCATGAAACAATAAGTCTTACATGAAAATATTTGTATTGATATTCCGCAGGACACCCCATCTTAAAAAAGTAAAATTTAATTTTTAACACAAGCGCGTGAAGGGTTTTGTACATTTCGCAGAATAAAAACATTGTTCTAATCAAATTACTAGGTCTGAAACTTCAAAGCAGAATTGTTCTAATTTTAAATATCAATATGATTGATTTTGCTTTGAAGTTCATTAGGAGACTTAGATCAGTTTTTGCGATCGCGCGGCACCCCCCAGATTTGGTATTTTTTTTTAAATATCGCCCTTAGACAAAATGTTTCTATGACATTGTTTTAGTTTGGTTTTAGTTATAAAATACCACAGGCTTAATATAATTTTGCTTAGAAGTTAACAATATCATAGAGTAAAATGACACTATGTTGTATGACAGTTCTTAAAATATGAAACCCTTCAAATACGAAATTGGAGGCTGTCTTACAAAATATATTGCTGAGTAACGACATCTGTTGGACCATAGTCACAACACCAAATAACGTGTGAGAGCGACATCTATCGGAAAAAAGATTCAACGGTACGAGACTTATCTTTATTTGGGCGACATGCTAATGAAAAGAATTGTTCGCAGATGGCGCTTTATCGCAAACAATTTATTTTTACTAAGTAGCTGAAGAGGGCGCTGCCTTTGAAAGCTTCTGATGGCGGAGAGTCTTTTTGCGTAAAAGCGTTGAATGCACATTCCTTTTTAGTTTCTAAAGCTGTTTTTTTGTGATCAACTGAAGGTATTAAATTAGATGACTGGGTGAAATAGAATTAGTTCTTTTATGACAATTTTAAATGATTAACAGACGTCCATAAAGTCCCAATACTGAGGATAGTTTATGTAAAAACATAAAAATATTATACTCCATTGTATTTCCATTCGAATAATTCTAAACTGTGATTGCTATGAAACTTGTTGCAAATGTACCATATCATTAATCCACCTGTATGTAAATATAATACTTAAATGAAATTGATTTTCTATCTATTGATTCTTATTGACTATATTACTTAAGTGGTTTCACATTTAATACGATCATTATTGCCATAAATATCCAATTGGTTCACACAAGTATCCAATAATCAATAAGAGATAAGGGGCCGTGTGCGCCGTGTCTTAAGCCACGTCAAGTCACCCGCTCGTGAAAGATCGCACAAGACATGTGAGGCCAGCAACTGAGGGAGCGCCCACTAAATGAATTTCACCTTTATACTGGTCATCTCACAATATTATAAATGTCATATCTTGATGTACATCTACAGGGAGCACTCGAATTATACCCAAATAATTTCGTATAGCTCAGACTCAGACCACTCGGCCACGACACGACCACTGGCGGTTTGCGACGCAGCATGCGATTTCTCTGTTCCTTGCTTATTTCCATTACGTTGACTATAACTGCCGTAGTATAATAAAGTTACTGTAGGTATAGTAACTTTATGAATATAACGCAAAATCCAGTTTATTTCGACGCTTATGGCCCAGACCATAAGATGAGTTCAATGGCTAGTTACGATCTTACAAGTTTAATCAACACTGTTATTTTTTAAGCCCGAGCGTAGCGAGGTCGCCAAACCCAGTTCGACGGAGTTAATCAATGTTCCCTCAGTGTTTAGAAGTGTTAGGCTGGTTGTTTCTAGATGACAGTCGCTGAAAGTCACCATGCTGCATTGGGTGGGAATTGTAGGTTTATAACCCGATCTTCTTGTCTGCTAATGTTTACGTGTAAAGGCCTCAGCCTTAATAGTAAGACGTTTACAGGCCAGTGATAATGATAAATCCTAAACGCTCATCAATAAATCATAGTCTATGATCTTTACCATTGTACAAGGTATTTTATGTACCTAACAGATTGAAATCGTAAAATTCATCTGTCTACGTTACTCGTTGAATAAAATATCGGCGATCACAAAAATTCCACATGACTCACAGGATAAACAATTAACTTTAATGAATGGTCAGGTAAGGTTTTAAAAGTTAAAGCTCAAATTTAAACAGCTAATAATCATTAAATTTGTGATTAACACGACCACACTATATCTTCTAGTTGGAAGGTCGTACCGTATTATTATTATGACGCCTATAATTGACCAATAAACCATTACGAGCGGACACAAAATTGTGGTTTGTTTTCGATGCCAACTCACATAATTATGGCGTTATTGATGTAAAAAGTTCAAAAAACGGCAGCGTCGAGATTTATTTATTTATTGACCCTCGGGGAAGGCTGACCTTTACTAATGGATCTTTACGATCGAACTTTGGAGTGTTTTACAATTTTATCATGTTGCCTGCAACTTTTTCTGGCGGAAAGTTGCTAGCTGCCAACATACTCATAGTAGCACCCGACTGGTCGCAGGGAAAGATCGTTGGACCTCCTCAGATTAGCAGTGGTTCTTTACTGACTAAGATGATAAAAGTATAATTTCATGTATTGTACAATACTAACTAATAATAATTACATTATTGAGATACTTGCTATGAAAAAAGATGAGATTTAAAGCTTTTAACTTTGTTAAGTCACGAACATGAACATTATAGGCTTATCTACCATATAAAGAAGAGCACATAAGAATTTAGGCCCATAGCTTACAAAGCTGGGTTCTGGTTTTAACGACTACTAACAGACAAAAATCAGAGACATCGGTTTAACGTGTCTTACGGAGCACGGGGAAGCCCAAATTTTAACTTGGTTGACTAGTCGTTTGAACCGGCATTTCGCACCGACAGCGCCCAACTTCCTGCTTCGTGCTGCGACACCGACCACGGCCATGTATCTTTCTTTCATTCAAACGAAGACCAACTTCCTTTTGCGGGTGGAGCAGTTGGAGTCGCGCCACAACACCTGCTTCAAAGCATTTGTGGTGCGAGTACCATCGGCAAAGTTGGACGCCTTCATAAAGGAGGACTTCTGGCCGAAGGGAGTGGTTTATAGACGTTTTCGTGGATAAATACCTATAAGTGACACCGATACGACACAGATAATGTCCTTTTAATAATTTACTGACATACATAGTTTAAGTTTTTATATTTACTAACAAAATTTACATTATTGTATGTATGTTAGTCTGTAAGGTAGGTATTTATCTATGGGCCTAAATCGCCTGATAATAAAGGAATAAATAAAATAGTGTTGCAAAAGCATAAAATGTTTATTAGAATAAAATCATTTCCCATTCGAGCTTTCCTGACACTGGTTGTTTTTTCTAGTAAACATTTTATCCTATATCTATGAAGCATTATGAATGCAAAAATTTCAAGAATAAAAGTATTGCAAAAGTGGCTTAACATCGCTAACAAACGCCTCTGCGCCATTTACTGCCTTCTCTCTCTCTTCATAGCATTTATTAATCCCATCTGATGGTGGGGTCTGCTTTTCTTGTCAGTTTCTTTCACATTGCTCTGTTCGACGTATCGGTGTCAGATACATTGCAGCTTCTTAGGTCTTTGGCAATAATGTCTGTCTATCTTGATTTCGGCCTTCCTCTCTTTCTGGGCGCAAGTAACTTCAGACTTATTGCCATATTACTCATGTGGTTGGGAGGTCTCTCTTCACATGTCCATACCACCTTAGTCTGCTTTCTTGTAGCTTGTCGGCGATATCACGTACCCCGAGACTACTGCGAATGTATTCGTTGCGTATTTTGTCAAGTCTCGTTACTCCGCACATCCACCGAAGCATTTTCATCTCAGCGACTTGGATAGCATTAACGTGGCGCTGAGTCGTGGCCCAAGTTTCACTCCCGTAAGTGAGCACAGGCCTGATAATGGTTTTATACACCAGGCCCTTTAATTTCACGGGTATGTGCGGGTCACAGTAACGCCAGTCACTTCTCGCCATTTGAGCCAGGCGGCAGCGATTCGGTGCTGTATGTTAGCCTCTATATCTCCAGCGGAATGCAACATGGTCCCTAGATATTTATATTCGTCACATTTAGTAACTTGTTGTCCGTCGATAATGAGAGGGTCTTCATGTAAATCTAGTCCGTTACACACCATGTACTTCTCTATGCTGAGCTTCAAGCTTCCCACCTGGTAACTGTCGCTTCCATTGGCACAGGGTTTCTTGCAGCTCTTCACGGGATGAGGTACAGATGGCTACATCATCTGCAGAAATAAAGGTCCATGATGCCAGAGTTTGAGCATGTTCAGTTAGAGCATCCATAACTAAGCAGAAGAGGTACGGACTGAGTACAGAGCCCTGATGTACCCCCTCCCTGACCGCTATGGCTTGAGTTTGCCCCCACCGTAGTTCTAATTGCCGACTTTACATCCCTGTACATATCAGCAATGATATCCACTTACTTTTCTGGGATATTTTTCTTACCAAGGCTCCACCAGATTGTAGGACGTGGTACGCGATCAAAAGCCTTTTCCCTATCAAGAAAGGCAATGTAAAGCGGCGTGTTTTTAGCTCTGTATTCCTCAGCAATCACGTTTATGGCAAACGTCGGGTCGATCGTAGATAAGCCAAGGACGAAACCGTATTGGTTGTTAGTTAATGAGCTCTCCGATCTTAACCGGGCATCAATAACCCTTTCATACAACTTCATCGTATGGCACATTAACTTGATTGCACGGTAGTTGTTGCACTCGTACCTACTGACTTTGCCTTTATAGAGAGGTATTATGGTACTTATTCTCCACGCGTCCGGTATACATGAAGATTCCCAGGCTTTAAGGAACAGGCGAGTAAGCAGATGTATTCCCTTGCTTCCAAGACATTTCCAGGCCTCTATTGGGATGCCGTCGGGACCTGTGGATTTTTTGTTAGCCATTTTTTTTAACGCGGCCTCTACTTCCTGTGGAATTATTGGTGATACAAGACCAGCATTTTTGTCAACTTCAGGAAGCTCAACAGTTCTCGTTGTTGTATTTAGGATTTGGTTGTAGTATGTATACCACGCGATGCGCCATTTACTGCCTTAAGTTTCTTTAACTTATTTATTACAATTACCTATTTGTTTTAGTGAGTTTAGGGTGAGTTACTATAGTTATTCTATTCGTTAGCTAGCTGAGACAATGCTAATAAAAATTATGTTATTCCAACCAATTACTCGCCATCAAGCAAATCTCTATTGTAATCCTCGAATCTTATGATAACTTTAATATGACCACTATTTTAATTTATGAACTAGTGAATGTATTCTGGATAAAAATAATGACGAAGTAAACGTAAAAATATGCATTACCTACACTTTTTTATGTCCTGATTTAAAGTTATTTTAAAATAATAATTATACTTATTTATTTTAACTACAATTGCTAAGTAGGAAGTTGTAACAAACGTTACTAAATACTATGCATTTTAATTCAAAATATTATTTGAAGTAGTGAAAACGAAAAAAAGGAAATGAATTACTAAAGTCAAGACACAGTACCTATAAAGTGCACACGTACTCCCATATTAAGTACAATCTAGATGAACGGCAATTTAATCTATCCAGTATACTCGTATATCACACATTCGAACGCAGAATCTGCTGAGCACGTAATGTATTATCTTCATCTTTTTGTAAGCGAACATCAAGCTGCAACTATTACTATTCAAGACATTTAGCTTTATCTTAGCGACGACGCACATGCGTGCTGCGATGCGATCTGCAAGCGAATGGATCGTAACACGCTGTATCTAAGCTGGGAGCGGAAATCAAACGTCATTGTCGATTATTAATGTTTGCTTAAACCGATGAAGCTGTCGATAGGAGCATGAAGACGTAAAATACTTTGGTTTTTGTTTTGTCAATCTGTCTGTTGAGAGGAGCTCGACTAATTAATTATGTTAAATAATGTGATATTATGCATATCGCATCACACGCGTCGATTCACACGGAATCTGACGAGTTGGTGCCTTGTTTTTGTTTATTTTTAGATATTATTTAAATTGGACGCACACAACAGTGTGCATTTTGCTGCAATATGTAGTTCTACTTGCTAGGAAACGAACATATTATTATGTTAAAATAAAAAAATCTGGGTAACCTATACAAATAGAAGCTTATAAAACAAGTAATTTGGTTTGGGATAACATTAAAAAGCCTCGATACTTACTGTCAGCCAGCTATTCCGCATTATTGCAACACTGAATAAGATACCGCTTAACAGTTTCGATGCAAAATAAGCAAATTATACAATGTCGTCAGCACAAAGACTTTGCCACACAGGTGGTTGTACCAAGAAGGCGCAAAGACCAAGTACCTCAATCTACTACTAGCTTAATAATCCCAAATAATAAACACATAATTGAGCGCGTTCACTTTTAAAGTCCACTCAACGGAAAAATAACCCTTTGTGACGAAAGCGGCTACTTGACAAAAACCATCGACGAAATCCAAGGGATTAAAAACAAGAAGTCTTTCTTCTCAACTCTTTAAGAAGGGAAAGAATAACGAAGTTCGCAACTATTGGAAACTAAATAATTAGGGACAAGAATGCTTAGACTCACACATTGCGAGTTTCAAGTATGACCATACTTTGTATTGTCGAAATCAGTGAGTTGGAAAATAACTATACTAAATGATTTGCTTCTAACTGAATGATTCGTCATTAATAGTTCTCGCCCGGCATCAATATTTTGCATTTTGCAATAAGTAAAAAAATAATCTATTTTTCTAAATAGATTTTTTAGAAAAATTTCTAGAAAGATTTTTTACATGGGTTTCTACCCATGTAAAAAATCTTTTTCGTTATTTATCTTACTAAGATGTTTAAAATAGTATACTCGTACACATGATTTGATAATATTATTATTGTTTTCAAAGAAATGATACTGTTCTTACGGATTATTTCGCTTTTAATGTGAACATATTAATATTCAGGTGTGTTATATGTATTATTATTTATTTTTAACGTCATATCGAATAAAATGATTAATTTTACATACATTATTTTGTTTTTGTAATACAGTTTACTGTCATTATTATTTAGCACTGCTGATTTCCGCATCATTTTTTACATATTTAACATCAAAACATAGTTCAAAAATATGTATTTACCAAAAAGTCAAGACTGTTGCACCGGGGGTACATTACAAAAGAGATTATTACTATCCCAAACCAAAGCAAATGCTGCCAATTATCCGTACAAGGATTTAATAACAAAAAAATCTATGCTTATGCGTTGAATGTGCTCACTTACCTGCCCCTTGAATGGCGATATGTCCGTCTAATCCCAACACAATGGTGTTAGGGCCGATAAATGCACAAGTATTTGTTTGCGACAAAATTTACAGTTACGCCACGCTTTTCGTGCGCCTTGGTGCGTATGATCTAGGATGAACGGGGATTGCGTTGTTTGTACACGTCGGAAAGCAAAACTTCTTTTTATGTAGCGGCAGTGATAATGATCGACACTGCAAATTCCTTCTCTGCAACGCTACTGTAGATGTAGGCATTGATTGTCCCAATACAAAATATCTGGGACATCATAACGTTATAGAATTATGTTGTTCATACAGCGTGTTTCTTGTAAGGTATCAAGCCTGTGTGGTGATAGGGAACTACCATACCTACCTATCTATTGAACCCAAATGTATGTTCTACGATTTTTTGTAGTTTTCGAGTTATAATTTTTTTTGCGTTATTTTATGATTCAACGACGAGACGGCTCTAAAAAAATTATATCTTTTTTGGGTCAACTTTTCTTCGATGTTTTTTTTTTATACAATGCCTATACTAATACCCGGAGATAGTGTAGCTTCCCAACAGTGAAAGATTTTTTTAAATCGGTCTAGTAGCTTCGGAGCCTATTCAATACAAACAAACAATCAAATCTTTCCTCTTTAAAATATTAGTATACATACATGAAGATTACACAATTTCCGATCTACCACGTTCAACGACTGATTTCAGCAAAAAATGTCCCATTCAGTACATCTTTTTTTGTATTATTAATTAAAGCATATTTGGTCGGACAGTTTTTAAAACTAGTCAGAAGCTATGGAAAATCTTTTCAATTTTTTTTTTTAAGTTGATAATTCCATTCTGATCTGATTAACCCAATTTTTTAAGTTAGGATCAAAGTTTTAGTATTTTTGGTTAAATTTAGGAAGGAGATTTTTTTACTTATAATAGTGCAATTAATATTAATTGTATTAAAAACATCGAAGAAAATTCGACCCAAAAAAAGACAAATTTTTTAGAGCCGTCTCTTCGTTGGATCATAAAATAACGAAAAAAATTAAAACAAAATTATAATTATATACATGTGACGGGTGGTTCAATAGATAGGCCTGGTGTTCCTTATCACCACACATCGGCTTTACAAGAAACACGCTGTATACTTTTTCTTTTTTGGGGAGTTACATTGCGCAGCGCAGAGCTCCTCCGAGCTTCTAGGTTATATATAGGTTTCAGTTTCGCGTGGGGGTCGTTGGAGGGTGAACCTTCTGTACGGTAGTAGTATTAGTTATTCTGTGCTTGTACCAAGACGAAAAACGAAACAATTTTAAAACACACAAGTTTATGTTTATTAATTTTTGATGTTTTTTTATGCTTAAGTTTTTATAAAAAAAGATATTTGAATGATTAAAAATGTCAACCTTATTGGTTAGGTACTAATGTTTTCCAAAACTCATTTCAGCCGCTACTTTATTTTACTTCAAAAACTCTCCAATTTATATTACTTACCACAGTATCAATACGATAATTGGAAATCATATTACACAATTCTATGACCACGGCTTATATTTCGGTTCGACGCGATTCTGTTTCGGCGTGCAGTGGTACTGGGGGTAGCAATGCACATTTGTCTGGCACAGACTATAATAGCTCGTTAGATTAGTTATTAAGTCTTAACTATAAGTTAGTTAACTGTTTTTTTATTATTATTAGTATTGACGTCAATAAGTGCCTGTAAAGGTTTACATTGAATAAATAATTTGACTTTGACTTTGACTTCGGTAAGCACGGAAATAAGTATATTCAGTTATTCAGAAATTAGATCTTGATTTTATAATCAAAGTTAAAGAAAAGCTTAATAAAAAACTTATTATAAAGTGTCAGATTAAACAGTGTGTGTGTTTTGTGTTTTGTCAAACAGCATGGGTCTAAAATACTCCAAGTACTCTAACAGCTATTTCTAATTGTCCATAATTATTTATATAGAGTAGGTACCATTTACTTAGTTTACATTCAAATATTGTATTTCATAACCTGGTAACGACATTTTTTTCCTTAAAGTCATTGCTTCTGTGCGCTGTGGTTTCTTGCGCCCGCTCTTTTCCACATTTAAAAAATGACGTCCTGAATGGGTGGTAGGTTAAGAAAGATTTGGCCGAATCAAAGTACTGAATAAATATCTTTTGAGTTTTTTTTGAGTTTTGCACTTATAGACGTCACACAGTACGTCGTACGTCGTAAAATGGCAGTCATTATGGCAGGGTTTCAGGCCACATGTACCCATGTGCTGTTGTCAATGTGGGAAGGTCTATGCCCAGCAGTGGGAAGTTTATATTCTGACTATGATGACATTACTTTTTATGTAGCGACAGTGATTACTGATAACGATCGTCACTGCAAATTCCTTCCCTGCAAAGCTTCTGTCGGTCAACTCATTGATTCTTCCAATGAAAAATATCTAGGACATCACAACGTCACACCGTTGGAGTATTAAGGGCGAGGGCATACAAGTTTTTGATTATTTAATTAAGAGTGGCCGGTTGAGGTGCGTAGATAATTGGGAATGACGTCCGACTGGTCCCGAACGCTTTTATAATTTTAATCTCTTCATTCGGGACAGGGTGATGCAGCGGGCCCTCCTCCACGGTGCTATGAGTTATTTCATTAATAAAGAAAATGTTTCCTCCTAATGATTTAGAATACTCGTATTTGGTAGCGGGGATACATAGATTCAACTTTAGTAGAGGTATTTATTGTTCATCGATTTCAAAATAAGAATAAAAATAAAGTTACTAGATAGTAAGTCCACATTTTTCCAGAAGATAAGTAGGTATGTCAAGAGAAGCACAACGGTGTACGATATTTTCAATATTATCAGTGTTTTTGATTTTTATTCTGAATATACAAATAGGTAGTCAGTCACATCCTATTGTGGAGTTTTCAAATACGCTTAAAACTCCATTTCTGAGTAAACGACTGTGTCTCTTCAATTATGTATTAAAATGTCGATGTATTATTTAACACCTATCCCGGTTTCGACACATTTCTTACAGCCTCCCTGGTGAGAGAACTTGTGCTGATCGTATGGTGCAAGTAACAAGAGAATAATTACCTTAATAAGTAACATTTTACTTCTTCTATCTGTCTCTTGTGGTTTAACCTCAATATTAGACACGGCTGCGAAATCGATTTCCTGCGAAGTATTAACACTTGTATTAGTAAGGGTATTTGTTTTAAGTACGCCTGGCTAGCTATCGCCATTTTTTTGAACTGTGCGCCATAACAGCAATGTCGGTAAAGTCTGGCCAACGAAAGCTGAACCAGGAAAAACGCGGCAATTTCAAAAAAAATCATGACATGGTAACACAGGTCACTCACACAGCTGCCATTTTCTCAGAAAAATTTAAATTTGACATACGACATGACACCTCAGATTAGACACACATCATAGAGACAAAGTGTTGCCAATCAAATAACTACGAGGTTCAGCTTTCGTTGGCCAGACTTTAGCATTTTTGTGTCCCGTCAAACACGTTACCGTATATATCGCGTAGCAGTAAAAGTATACTACCACCCCCTCTTACCTTGGGTGTCGTAAAAGGCGACTAACGGACTAAAGATTGCGCATACATTCAACAGCATAAAGCGGTGATGGGCTCACCATCTGTAAAGCTGAGCAAATGTGCTGTCGCTATTTGGTGAAAAGTGGACTATGGTAGAGGACTGCTTTCACTGTCCTCATTGCCTAGTCTCTGACTAACCCTTCGGGGGATATAGTCGTGATTATATGTATGTATGAATTTTTTTTAACACAGTTTTAAATTATTTTTTTCATTAATAAAAAATGTTAATTTGTTCGCTATCTCATTCACTATCCAAACTTTTTTTTTTATTTGACAACGGGTAAGCACTTGACCTTCATCTCACCTGATGATAAGTGACGATAAGGCCGAAGGTGGAAGCGCGCTTCACCCGGAATCCTCCACCACTGAGGAACTGGCTACCTTATTTCAAACTGTCGGAACACAACAAAGCTATAAACATAGTTGTTATGGCGACAGACTTAGATATGATGGTGGTAGCTAGCCAGGCGGACTTAACAGCCCTACCACCAACCAAACCGAACACACAAAGATGGAAATCGAACCCGGGACCTTTTGGGTCTGAAACCGGTGCCTTAGCCACTAGACCGCAGAGGCGGTTAAAAACTGAAGCACTTGCCTTACGTGGAGCAGTAGATGTGTATAATCCCGCTTACCTTATACTCGTACACCCTCTATATTCTTTTGAATTAAACCTTATATCCACTCCAGTGTTGCTTACTTTTTTAAAGACGACAACGTGATGTGATCGACAGCCCTGACGGGTTAAAAACTGTGACACAGCTACGGTGTTAGCCCGTCAGAATGTTAAAAGATTTTAAAAGGAAAACGAATTCCTTTTTTTTCGTAAATAAATAGTTTCGCGTTCCAAAAATACTCGCTCGTCTCTTAAATACGATGAAATCGTCTTCATCAAGCTTATATTGGTCTAATATCTGTAAGCATTTTTAACAACAGTTTACGAAGAACGGTTTAAACGATTTGTTAGCCGTAGGTCCAATACGCAATTCGTCCATTTCGCATTTTGCCGTTCGCCTACTACTCAATTCGCCAATAATTTTATTCGACCATTTCGTGAATCGTCATTACGCAGTTCGTCCATTTCAAGATTCGTCTTTATGCAGTTCGTCCATTTCGTGAATAACTGTTATTAGAGCTTTCAGAAACGCAATAAATACTTCAGCCGGTAAAAATGGTTTCCATGACTAATAACAAAAAAGCAAAGCAAAGTAGGTACGGCCTGTATACTGTACCACTGCAGGGCAAGGGGCCTCCTCCATTGAAATCAAATAAAGATAAAGATAAAAACAATTTATTCAGTACAACACAACACATTACAATTTTTTTAATTTTTATTTTATTTGACAACGGGTAAGCGCTTGGCCTTCATCTCACCTGGTGGTAAGTGTGATAAGGCCGAAGGTGGAAGCGCGCTTCACCCGGAAGCATCAACCACTGAGGAACTGGCTATTTTATCTCTAACTGTCGGAACACAACTATGCTTTAAACATCGTTGTTATGGCGACAGACTTAGATATCATCATGCTGATATAGTGATTATTGTAGGTAATAGCAATCAAATGACATCTTGGTGGTCCATACTGGTTCCTAGACCATTCATACATTTTTGGCGATTGCCCTTTAATATTGATCACTTTTTTATGACATTCAGTTAGTTGGCTACCGTGAATACGGCCCATCTGATGGAATCCTAAACTTAGATGTTTCGTACTATGATGGTCTCAAATGCTTATAATATTGAATGTGTTACTTAGATTAAGTTAGTTAGTATTTTTCTAATGTTTTTTTTTAACTCTGTTTCGTTCTATTTGTACATGCCGTGGTAACCTATAGGTAATTGAGACAGCATTTAGTTATGAGTCAATTAATGTATTCTTTCCTTTTATTTAATGTATCTTGTTGGTTACTCTATTAAAATAAATAAATAAAACCAGCCACAGCAGCCTATGGGCGATATTTGTATTCAACCCGAGAACCGTTTGGCTACCGAGGCATAAATTTTTTAATCTATTTGTAATTATTCTGCCACATCCAGCATCAATTCCCTTCCCTTATCCACGAACGCATTGACCGCATCTATTAGTAGTAAGAGCTCTTAATTAGCACTTCTCCCATACGTATAATGATATATCTTTCAATTAATAATATTTATCCGATTAATAAAGCGCGTTTGCGTGCGTAATTATTTTTAACGCCTTGGACGATGGTTATCTGAGCTTGTGAACGTGTGAAAGCGTGTAACTGCTTTATTAAGTCGTGTACTGTAGCCTGGCTTAAATATCAGATGTGTAATGGATAAATGATTTAAATTGTATTACTTTATATAGAAAATTGTTTTAAATGCTTTATTTTTCTTTGTAGATACCGAGAAATTGTTAGTCGAGTTCCGAGTTCGATTTTCAACGCGAATTATGGGTTTGGTTGCTAGTGAGCATGTTCCAACACACGTGCATGGCTAGCAATTTTATGTTATCTTATCAGTTTAAAAATAATTAATGTATACCTATCGACAGAGGTAAGCCAACTATGGACTGGCAAAGTACGTGACAGTCCTGTGGTCTGCGGGCGACATTCGTTCAGTCATAAAAGTTTAAGTTAATCTTAACACAAAGTTAAACGGTAAGACGTTGCTATGTTGCATGACACTTGTTTTTTACATCATACATATTATCACAACTATTATCCCCGAAGGGTTAGTCAGAGTCTAGGCAATGAGGACCGAAAAAGCAGTCCTTTACCATAGTCCACTTTTCACCAAATAGCGACTGCACATGTGCTCAACGTGACAGGTGGTGAGCCCATCGCCGCCCTATGCTGGTGGATGTATGTACAGTCTTTAGTCCGTTAGTCGCCTTTTACGACACCCAAGGGAAGAGATGGATCAGGTCAATAAAACATGGAATATTTTATATGCGACTTAAGCACTTCTTGAGAGGTTTTACACAGTTTTTGTTAATGGTGTAAGTGTAAAACATTATTTAAAACGTTGCTGTGAAACTGTAGATTTAATGATTGCATCGTTGAAGATCGTTGATGTAAGATTTATACAAGAGGACGCTATACTAAAGATAAAATTTTTCTAGTAAACATTTTTTTTTCTAGTAAACATTTTATTTTATCCTATAAAATTAAAGCTTTAAATTGGAGAAAAACTTACTAGATGTATTAGGAAACAAAGAATTATTTTTTTTAACGACCTCTGTGGTTAAGAGGTTAGCACGCCGATTCTGGCCTCGCCATCTCTGAGGGTTCAATTCCCGGGCGGGTCAATTTAAAAATAACTGTTTTCGGAAATTGATTTTGGTTTTAAGTTTTCCATATATATTATGTATGTTATCCGCTACCTAAATAATAAACCAATTTTCAAAAGAATCTTAACTGGGGCTAGGTACCTAAGCAGTGATAGTGGAAAAAGTTATTATTTATTTAAAACTGTTTTAAAGTATAGAAGAATATAACTGACACATTGGTAATGTAATATTAATTATTAATTTATCAATCATGCGATTACTTCCTTTAGCATTGTCAGACTTGGCAAAAACGCTTCAACAATATCAAAGCAAGTTTTATGTTTTTTCTTTTTAAAATCGAGAAGATATTAAACTTTTTGAATCAGTTGGCTTATTGGCTTTTTTTAATACTCTTTGGTATATAAATATCCACATTCGCTCTTACCTCAACGACCGCCCATAAGTATTTAGGCCTCATCAAGCGTAATTTCACATACTTTTTTGATCACAACATGACTGCGACCGCGTTTCGGCAAAATTTTCAATCCGCTTTGGTATACTACATTCACTCCCACCTCAACCGCCGTTCATATCAAATATTTGGGCTACATCAAGCGTAATTTCACTTACCAATCACTGGTAATCGGCCATCATCGCGGAATGCACCGAATTTTTCACTTCGCCAGCACCGCCTCATTTCGCCCGCTGTTTTGACACTTCGATATCGATGATAAACCTCTCCTGAATCGAGAAATGCGATTAAAGATTATTCGGTGTTGCGTGTCGCAATGCGAGATAGCCCAGTTAGCTGTTGATTCGATTCGATAAACTTTTAAGGAGGCTGCCCGGGTAATGAAGGCATTTCAAAAATAGTTTATGGAATGAAGCTCGTGTATTATAAAACACGAAGGGATGGTGATGGCGATCTTTAGTATTTTTTCTAGTATTTTTTACGCCTGTTGACACTGTAGATAAACATACATTTTCAATTTATTTCATACAATTAGGTAGGTACGATAAGATTTTTTTATTTCACACAAAATGTTTGGCCTTTATTTAATCTGATGGTAAGTGACGACTAAAAGTGGTAACGCCGGGAAGATTCATTCAACTAAAATTTAGATAGAAGTATCAAGCGACGAAACAAACGAGTACTAAAGCGTAATCTCAACATTTTCTTATGATATACTTAGAGCTAAGTGTACTTAACTCTAAGTTTTTTTATCTAGCATTTTTTTATTACAAGTAGACGAATTCTTTAAAGGTTGGCGGTGAAATACATTCAAAAAGTTGAGATTATATTCATAGGCTCCTTAATGTCACTTTTTCATAAACAGTAACTTTATGTTTCGTATCCGCTTTTTTCTTACGCAATTTATGTTGGCGCCAGAGTTTACGACGACAGACTACTTGGGGCATTGTTCTGACCTGCATTCACCTCCGTCGCCATTAGACGAATTAGTACCAATAAACCGTTCATTCACAACGCCCTTGGACGACGCTGGTGGTACTCTATACAATTACAATGGACAACACCAGGAAACACGAAAGTTTTTAAACCAAATTTTCTAAGGTACAGCTAATATATCTTTATCGTTGCAAAGGAGTTTAACGTAACTTGATGATGCGTTACGAAATGGTAATTGTGTAGAATTAGCCAAATTCAACAGTGGGAGTAGTCACCGACGAAAGCTGACAATTGTGTTTGTCATGAGATGAACAAACTTGCCACCACGGAGGTCACATACCACCATGAAAGCGCGAAATCGCTGCACAACTTGCGAATGGGAGATGCCACAAACTCATTTATTTATGTGTCAAGACAAGAATGAACAACACAAAAATAAATATATAACCGACGCCCATTACAGTGGGATACGCCTTAGAACACCTTTTAGGGGTCCTTTCGAGCCGGCGCTAGACGGCACAAAGGCAACAAAGGGGAAAAAATAAGAAAAAACACCATTGAGATCACACGGCACAACTCATGAGCGGAAAGATTTAAAATATATAATGATAACCTTAAGTTCTGCTTCTGTCTAATATTTTAAATTAATTTAGTTTACACACTTTGCGGGTCCTACGCAGTGCTTGCTATAGGTATCTCCTCCGTTGCTAAACTAGATTCAGACTAATCTTCTGAGCTTTCCGCCCTCAGAAGCTTTAGTTTTTCTACAGATTTATCAATTTTCTCGCTCACATCACAGTAGCTTTAACTTTTTGTGTGACTGAGCTTTCTTTTGAGACCTATAATGTTGTATCAGTTCCATATTATTTTTTATTATTTTTATATTAGATCACTGGTAACAGACACGAAAAATGCTCGAATTGAAATTCAGAATCCTGTTTCAATCCCGTAACACAGTCGTTAACCCTCTTCCAGTTCAGCTGTATTCAGATTTTCGGAGGGATTGACATTCAACTATGATTGATTATTATATTATATTACTTAAAGAAAATAAAAATAAGTGCATTGAAAATTTATAAGTCTTCACTACGCCGCTGACGCTACCGCTCATGAATTAGGACCCCAAAGGTTTGCTGTCGGATCTTTTATAAAAATTTGGATCCGCCGGGTGCGAGTTTTTTTTTAAATTCACGTGGGAGGTGAGACGTAATCGCCGAAATTCCTAATTTTTGACAATCAATGGACAGGATATTGCTATTATGATGTACCGAAATGGACGGAGTCGGGGGCGGGGCTATGGAGTGTTTTAAGAAACATAATGCTTTATTGAAAGCTGCATTGGGCCATGAACATATTGTTCGCGATAGATGTTTAGTGTTTTTGTAACTGACCATTAATTATTTGTTGTAAATGTACATCGATCGGAGTATGAGCATAGAATTAGATCAATGAATCTAAAAAGAGATCATAATGTTAACTTGAGTCACTCTAAGTTTATTTTGCTAGACACTTTTTAGTCAATAGTGCTTATAGCTTACGCGTTACAAACAAGAAGCATGCAAGTGCATGTATGAAACTTCATTTACAAAGTCTAATATAGAAACCATTAGTAATTACATAATTATCACAAAAGTTAACTACCCTTCTCTCTCTCAGGAATATTCGGCGTGAAATAATGGCACTTGGTACTGTTGTGTTTCGTCCGACCAGTGAGGGTTCCGGAGCCCCCCCTCCCCCTCCTCCCATTCCTATTCCTTTCTTAAACCTATTCCTCCCTTAAAGGCCGGCAACGCGCCTGCGATTCCTCTGGTTTTGCGGGTGTCCATGGGCGGCGGCGATTACTCTCCATCAGGTGACCCGCCTGCTCGTTTGCCTCCCTCTTTTATATAAAAAAAAAAACCTATATTTTTCTCGTACAACAGCAACCACGCAGTGCATTTAGAGGAACGTATTTGATGAAATACTGTTAAACTCTACGGCAGTTTGCATAACTTCTCTCAAACTAACTCGACTAAACAGCCGAGAACTCTTTTCGAACCGTTTTTTCGTGTTTTATTCATTCATCTCTAATGTCTATCGACACTAAAGACACATGGATGCGCTTGGAACTCTATATAATATATAAAAAATAGACTTAATAGTAGTTTTAGCATAAACTGTGGTATTTTTGTCTACAAACCTTAACATGCAGCTTAAAATGATTTGTCGTCTCTCGTCCGCGACATATCTCGTGTTGCGCATGCTAGGCCTACAGATCTTGCCCTTTTCTTGAGCTACGTGAGAGGTTTCTCACTATTCGGTCGAGTTAACTTTCGAAATTGGAAAACTGTATTCTCTACCTACCCCTTTAGGAAACGGTTGTGAATCGTGATGGATGTAAGTATGTACAATGCCGGACTCCGTCGCTTTACCAGTCTAAAGGTCAAAATCCCTTGCACACCGCGTCGTCTATTTTGTACGGGCACGTACCCGGGCAGTCGGTGCGCTTCATACGAAAATCGCTGCAAAGTGGTAAAGCGACGGTGACCCCGACCGTACGTAATGTAATGTTACTAGAAGTTATATGAGATTGTAGTGACAATTTGTTTTCACATTTTCGCCTCTAGGGGCGGTGCTATGTATATGTTACGGCTAGATCCCGAAGTTTGGCTACACCTAGTATTAGCCGGTTAGAACTAGGTGTAGCTACTTACTCTTGGTTAAATCTAGTATAAACTGATTGTTTTGGGGTAAAATAAGGTTTGGCCGGTATTATTCCGGATAGAACTAGGTCCAACCAAGCCCTACACTGCCGGCTACAACTATATCCGACTAATCCTGGTATTACCTGGTAGCTATACAGGTTGGTTACTTTGAGTGAAAGTTGTTCTACTAACTCTACAGTGCCACATATTTCTGGCTTTTAAGATATAAAAAACACCTAAAAATAAAACGTAGAGAAAAAAATTCAACTAATTTATTTTAATAATTGACTTTTACTAAAGTATGACTCCCCTCCCATTTTAACATATTAATATCAACAACATATTAATATCAACAACATTTATTTAACAACAGAAAATAATTGTATCTTTTAGGAGTTTAAAGGATTATAATTATCAATCACATTTTTATTTAATTATTAGAACAAGTTATATATTAGAACAATTAAAACTTAAGTGACATTTGGAGTTGCATAAAATACCAGCAGCTTTGCAGAGGCACGTTTTATGGGCAAATTTGGGTTTTCAGTGGCATCTTTTATAGCCTTGCCCACCAGAGGTACATTGTGTGATTGGGCTATTTGGCGTAGTGATTTCTTTTCGGGTGAAAAAACTTGACATACAAAAATGTTGACTCGCACACCGTGAACTGATTTCTTGAAAACAGTTCTGTTATAGTGCCGTACTGGTTTCCTAGTTTGTATAACTCGTTGTCGTTACATTCAACTACAACCAGTAACACATTAGGAAAATCTCCTCTATCTCTATCCACGTCACGAATTATTACTTGGACTGTATCACTATCTTTACAGGGGGGAACTATTCATTTGATGAAGCCGTCATTTTTATAGCTTATTTTACCAAACCATCCTGTTAGTGTAATTTTTTAGTTTCTTTTCACCAGGGATTGGTTGGTACTAGTTGAAACTGGCATGATATCGGCTAGACCTAGTATCAGTCTGCAGGCATTGGTTGGACCTAGTTATAGCCAGAATGATACCGGTCAGACCTAGTTTACCCGAAAACAGTCAGCTTATAACAGATTTAATCAAGAGTACCTAAGTAGCTAAACCTAGTTCTAATCGGCTAAAACTAGGTGTAGCCCGCACTTTGGGTTCTAGCCGTAACATATATACATGATGTAGTTAAGTTTAACTCTTAATATATCTCTTAAATCTGATAAGTTTATCGTTTGAGCGACTTCTTCTTTTTTATTTCACTATAAGGCTTATTTCATTTTTTTATCCGTAATCTATTGTTATAAATAAATTAATTCACATTATAAGACATCAATTTATGCTCAATCGGTCAATACACAGCTGTTAATTGTGTTACAGTATTATAAAAGCCAGATGGTCTACTAAACCCCGGAATTTATAGACAACGGTGTAATATTTTACGTGATACAAAAAGTCTTTATTTAGAGATGTTACACTAAAGAAATGTTTATTTAACTTAATTTAGATGGAACGAACATTCGTTCGCGTGAAAGCATACTCAGGACTCACACGTTGATAATGAAGACCCGAGATTTTGCTGTTCTATTAAAATTCGTTTGTTGTCTCACTCTAAAGCGACATGGGTGAGAGAGACGCAGACAGAATGGAAATAACTATATCTCGCCCCGCAGAGGTCCATTCGTGACGGTCGTCCAATTTTCATTTTAGAATTGTTGTTGAGTAGTGTTGTACTGTTAGGTATCGATAAAAAACATGGACAAGCATAATGCAATTTTAAAATGAGACTTCATATGAAATGTCTTTAGTACAGTTTAGAGCGAAGCAACTCGCATTGGGCCAGAGTGTGGTGGTTTTCCCCTTGTACTGTATATTATGTGGAAAGGCCTGCCCAGGGCCCAGTGCCCACTGAAATGCCCAGCAGTGGGACATTTATTGGCGTAATAAGACTCGATTTTGAGCAACAGGTATCATTTTAAAACAAGCGCTTATTTTAAAGGTTTTTGAAATACCTTTTATAAGTTTAAAGCACATGTTAAGGAAGACTCATAAGTAGATGATTATGTAAAATATATTAATGCCTTACTAAAAAATAATATGTGCAGGATAAAATGTCGCCATGAGTTATATTATTACTCAACATGACATGTTTTACATTGTATATTGTAGGTACCGCTTACCTGTTTTTGAGGCTATTTTCTGAATGCTTCTTCTGTACGGTTAATAGTTGTATTTCGTATGTTATTCTTTATTTATTATCGTTTTCATTCATTTTAATTTATCAACTGATGACTCCATACTATAAAAATAATACTTCGTCTCTATTTAAAACAAAACATACAAAATGTAAACAAGTACATCAGTACAGGCACCATCATATCAAAGTTAATATCGACATTATCGTACTGACTTCACACACCCCGTCGCTCCACCCCGCCCCCAGAACATCAATAACGCTAACCAACAAAACAGTTCTCAAACACCATAATTTAACATCCCAAACGTGGCGAGTTTGTCGCCTAATTTGTTAAAATTATTCCTAAATTTTTTGCCCCCTCTATTTCGGAGCTCGCGAAAATGAGTAAGCAATTACCACGCATTGTGAACTAAAAAGATTAATTATTGGATATGAATCATTATTATGCTTTTAGTAGGCTTTTTTGTCGACCACAGGACCTCTCTATTAATATTGGTATTTCTTACCTACCTGATGCGTGGGAGGCATAATCATTTGTTGAATTTGATGTTAACAAATTTTTCATAGACGCTCCATGAATGGTGGAACGATGAAACGTACTTCAATTGATTGCCCTCGCAGTTGGTTGTTGTGATCGTATTAAATTGGTATTAGAGCATTCCGATTATGGCTGATTGAAATGTTACCTTTTGTAATTTATCTCAAGTTACTTTAACTCCTACCAGTACAAAAAAGGAATGTTGAAAGATTGGGTGCATTTAAGAGGAGACTTAGAAACTTGGCTTCCAGTTAGTTACAAATTCTATTCTATATTCTATTCTTAGAAAAGTTTATTAAAAATGTTTATTCTAGTTTTAAATACTTAGAACTTTGTAGTTCCGTAAAAGGGTAACACATACTAGTAACGTTACTTATTCCTCTTTTTATATGTAATATTATTCACCAGCCACGTAAAAAAATAGTAGGTGAATGTTAAACTTTTGAATACAATAAAAATAAAAAGTGAAACCAACTTATATAGAGCATCCAAGCTTCATTGATATAGAAAAAAAATTCACGTGTATATTTTAACATAATAGTATTCATAGCTACTCAACGTAAAAAAAGTTAGTACAATGAAAGGGTCACGAAGGAAAGTCGCCACCGAGGAGTTCCAACGAAAGCTCCCTACGTAACACAGATAAGAAGACACAGGGGCCAAAGATATTCAATTACACAATAGATTAGCAAAAAGGATAATCCTTTGTTTGTACCAATAAAGCGTAAAGGGATTTGGTTATTGCCCTAATTTTGATGTTTTGCAAAAGCGAAAAGTTTCTAAGAAGCCGCCGATTGTTCCGGCACATGTTGGGAGTGTTGATAAGGAAACAAAGCGTGCAAGTGAAAGGGCTATTGTGTAGGTACAAGTGCGAACCTGAGCCTTTTGATCGGTTAAAAATCGTAAAACGAAGAGACACAATAGTTACAGGCACTGGTCGTAAAGTTTAATGGCCGCATTTTGTGAAAATGTAACAGTACCGTGGTACAGGTGTACTTTATGGCGTCAATTTGCCCTTTTTTCGACAGACAAAAGGGAGAGTGCATTTTCGGTAGTTCTGTGGACGTGTGTTGTGACCACCACAAACACAATATGGTTCGGACTGGTCCAGACTTTTCGTTATTTTATAGAGTGGATTTTAATTAGCAATCTACATGAAACGTAAAAATCCATTGCGTGGTCTAAACCACTCTCTAAGTCTCTAACCATCTCTAAGAGAATAGTGCGGTGCCACAGATAGAGGAAAACGGCGATTTTACTTTATATTATGTAATGATGACGATTGTACATATTTATCGTAACGTCTTTAAATGCATATCTGGCTGAAAATGTTAAAGCAATATTACGATAAAGAATCGACCTGCCCTCTTACTCTCGAAACCGATCGCTATTGGATCGGATTGGTATTTTGAATTTTTGTATTTTTAAGTTACGACACCAGCACTAATTTGGATTCATATTGAGTGAACTAAATGGCATTGAGTTTTGTATTTTTTTCACTCAATATCCACGCAATATAATCCATATTAGCTCTGGTGTCGTAACTTAGGAGTACGAAAATTCACAATACCAATGCGATCCAATAGCGATCGGTTTCGAGAGTAAGGGGGCAGTTCATCTATGCCTTGCGTTAAGTCTTTTTTATGTTTATACGTAGAAAAATAAATAAAATTCAATTCAAAAAATAGAAATGAATTGTCATATAAGATGTCAACGGCTATAAAAAGGCATGTTCAACGTTTTTTTCTATTATTTTCACTAATAATTTCGTACAATATGGGTCGCGGAAAACCTATCACGGAAGAAGTTCGAAAAATTATAATTGCAAACAGTGAAAGTAGGAAATCTACATACCAAATCGCCAATAATTGATCACTGCCAAGATCTACGATCCAGTCAATCATCCAGCATTACAAAAAAAACGCCACAGTTTTGTGTTTGAAGAGACCAGGCCGCCCTCGCTTTACTAGCGAAGCTGAAAATCGTGTTTTAAAGAAAATTATAAAGAAAAACCAACGTGCCCGTGCAGGAGAACTTACCGTACAATGGCGTGATGTGATTCAGAAAGATGAATATTTATCGTAACGTCTTTAAATGCATATCTGGCTGAAAATGTTAAAGCAATATTACGAAAAAGAATCGACCTGCCCCCTTACTCTCGAAACCGATCGCTATTGGATCGGATTGGTATTTTGAATTTTTGTATTTTTAAGTTACGACACCAGCACTAAAATGGCATTGAGTTTTGTATTTTTTTCACTCAATATCCACGCAACTTAATCCATATTAACTCTGGTGTCGTAACTTGGGAGTACGAAAATTCACAATACCAATCCGATCAAATAGCGATCAGTTTCAAGGGTAAGGGGGCAGAAATTGGCCGAGAATCTGCATGATTAAAAAAAAGTTTAAAAATTAATAAAAATATATGAACATATCACACGACGTGTGTCCAAATTCAGAAGTGACTATACCAAAACGACAAACTGCGAGTGTTCCTAAATTGCTTTTGACCATAACAATAAAGGCTAATAACAAGCAACGCGTCCTTTCAATCGGCCAAAATGACTTATGGCCCTTCTTCCAACAAGTCGCGTCGAGTCTAGAACACCTTTCATACTTTAACCGAACGCGGTGGCCATTGAGAGCATTGTTGTAAGATCATTAACACAAACGGATTCGCTTATTTACCATTGTCGGTGTGTCGTAACAAAAGCGCCGCCCGTGCAAACAAATATGCCCCTTATCTGATGAACTGATAACCTTTTGTGTTCTACGAAACATTGGGGCACAGAACACAATGTTGACCCACAAAGACCTACCTCGTAGATTCCCAACCATGGTTTGTGGTAGTTTACTTATTGTTCGTAAACAATTAGAGAATCTTTATTACCAACTAAGGAATAGTTCATATTAGGTTAAAAGAATCAAAGGTCTTATTTATAATACATATATTTTTCTTACCACCTCTACCAACCTGCGTTGGGCCGCAGTGGAGATTTATGGCCCGACATCCCTGTGAGCTTGCTGTCTGGAAGGCCTGTGCCCAGCAGTAGGACGTTTATATGCTGATACATACATATAATCACGACTATTATCCCCGAAGGGTTAGTCCGAGACTAAGCAATGAGGACCGCAAGAGCAGGAGCCTACCACAGTTTATAGAATTACTCTTTAGCGATATAACTGTAAATAGAGATCACTGTTCGCCATTCATCGGTACAAAGAAAATATTTTCAGCCGCTACCTTTATTTACCGACAGCTCGGTTCGCCGAAAGAATGTTAAAAATATCAATGTTTCACCGATACCACCATTTGCAGATACGGCCATTCGCTGAAAGCTCCAATAAGCGAATTAGCTTTTTTTCGATAGAAAGCATTGCAGAAAGTGTTTTGATTAAAATTTTACTGTGATTTATCTATTTATCTGCCATAGTCCACTTTTCACCAAATAGCGACTGGTGTTGGATGTACTGTATGTACTGTAATGTACTGCACATATGTGTGTCTTTAGTATGTTAGTCGCCTTTTACGACACCCAAGTTAAGAGAGAGGTTGGTAGTATTCTTTCACCGCTACGCGACACGGTAATATTGCTGATGATGACGACAATATAATTATTATGTTATGCGCTATTCTGGAGCTATTAGTTTATTAAATGTCAAGCGATTAAGGTGTATGTTTTAAAGATCGAGACTTACTTGGTGATGGCGCCTACATTAAAAACTATTTTGGTTTTTAGAAAGTACTGGTCATCAAATGAGGTTTTAAATTTTTTTTTAATTTGTACAAATAAATATTAATTTACAGAACTTACTGCTGTACTCAGAGACGTCAATTAAGTTTTAATGACAATTAAGGCTCTTGCTGTCACTTTCTAGTTGTATAGTGCTAAATAGAGAAGGAAAGATATTTAATTGTCAATTAAACTTAATAGACGTCTCTGAGTACGGCAGTAAGAGACGCAACTTTTTAATTCTGAAAACAATGGAAGAGAAACGAGAATCTCGTGTTTATAAAACATATGAAATTGTAGAGTCCGCGTCTGCTAACAGTTGATCAAAAGCGACAATTTTTTAATAATTTAGAGCGCTGTTGGGCACTGTTTAATAGAAATAAAAAGGATTTTTTACGTCGGTATGTGACAATGGATGAAACATGGATTTGCCATTTCACTCCGGAATCCAAACGGCAGTCAGCAGCTTCAAATGAAAAAAAAAGTGATCTTTCCCCAGGACAATCCACCGTGTTACAAGTCCATGATAACGATGGCCAAACTAAACGAATTGGGCTTCGAATTACTTCCTCATCCACCATATTCTCCAGATCTGGCCCCCAGTGATTACTGGCTGTTTGCAGCCTTTAAAAAAATGCTCCAAGGCAAGAAAGACTCAAATGGTAGTGGACAAAATAGTAATCGCAGCAACGGAGGCTTATTTTAAAGCCAAAGATAAATCTTCCTACACTCATGGAATAGAAAAGTTAAAAAAGCTTTGGAGAGACTGTATTGCATTTAAAAGAGACTATGTTAATGAATAAAAAATAATTTTATCAAAAAAACTTAATTTTAGTATTTAGTCTCAGGACTTATTGAACCATCAATGCCTAGAAATCTCTACAATTTCATATGTTTTATAAACACGAGATTCCCGTTTCTTTTCCATTGTTTTCGGAATTAAAAAAGTTGCGTCTCTTACTGCCGTACACAGAGACGTCAATTAAGTTTTAATGACAATTAAGGCTCTTGCTGTCACTTTCCAGTTGTATAGTGCTAAATAGAGAAGGAAAGATATTTTATTCAAATGGATGCCGCGTCTGCTAACAGTTGATCAAAAGCGACAATGTATTAATAATTCAGAGCGCTGTTTGGCACTGTTTAATAGAAATAAAAAGGATTTTTTACGTCGGTATGTGACAATGGATGAAACATGGATTTGCCATTTCACTCCGGAATCCAAACGGCAGTCAGCAGCCTCAAATGAAAAAAAAGTGATCTTTCCCCAGGACAATCCACCGTGTTACAAGTCCATGATAACGATGGCCAAACTAAACGAATTGGGCTTCGAAATACTTCCTCATCCACCATATTCTCCAGATCTGGCCCCCAGTGATTACTGGCTGTTTGCAGACTTTAAAAAAATGCTACAGGGCAAGAAAGACACAAATGGTAGTGTACAAAATAGTAATCGCAGCAACGGAGGCTTATTTTAAAGCCAAAGATAAATCTTCCTACACTCATGGAATAGAAAAGTTAAAAAAGCTTTGGAGAGACTGTATTGCATTTAAAGGAGACTATGTTAATGAATAAAAAATAATTTTATCAAAAAAACTTAATTTTAGTATTTAGTCTCAGGACTTATTGAACCATCAATGCCTAGAAATCTCTACAATTTCATATGCATTCTATTACTTTCACCAGCTAAGAAAAACTGGTAGCGACACATCTATTACTAATACGCGGCCATTGCGTAATAAAAATATGACTTAGATAAGAGAAATAGCCGATGGGGCCATAAAAAAAATCGTTGACATTTAAAAGGGCTGCCTGCTCGACAAGCTCGTAAACACCTATCTATTAAATTATTTACTATCCATACGGTTTCTAAACATTTACAAACATGTTGGGCATAGCTATAAACATTGAGGTAATATAACTAGAACGATCATCGCGAAGAATTTTTTGCGCACTGGTTGCGGCCCATGAGCTGCAAACGCACCGCAACTCTTCGATCAACAGTTGGTATTGTTGAACGAAGCCGCAACAGCTTAGAAGTGACTAGGCGTGTTCAGCTTATGGTCCGTAACATATTGCCTAAAAATTGCTTTGCGGTGCAGTCTCTAGTTATTGTTCTTAATAGCTATAAAGTTGGTCCGTTTACAGCTCGTCGGCTATCTACAGAACTGGAGGTTGTGGATTTTTTTATGAGGCAGAAACTTTGGAAGACGATAAATTGTTGACGTTTAACACCGCCACTGTGGTCTATTGCTGTTTGAGACATCTAAACCCTTTATAAGGCTCTGTTGATATATTGGACACCAAAATTTTAAGTTTTAAACTTTATCCCTCTAACATAAGGTGGGAAACTCATGAAAAATTCAGGAAGGTTATACATCGATAGATGACGCTGTACCGTCAAGGTAGTTTTGTATACTCATTATACCTACTTTTATATAATGCTTCCTTTACAATAGATATTATACATATATTTTTTTTTATTGTAAAGTTCACTTTGCATGCCGTGGCAACCTGTAAGTAAGATGACACTTAGCTTTAAGTTTATGTTTGTTTCTACAATTTTTGCTTGTATCAGTGTTTGTCTTGTTGGTTGTCATAATAAACAAATAAAAAAAATAGAGATTTCTGTTGCATCACCTGTGTCAGTAGCTAGCTAGAAGATAATTATATATCTATGTAAATAAAAATAAATAGCTGTGCGTTTGTCTCGCTAAAACTCGAGAATGGCTGAACCGATTTGGCTAATTTCGATTTTGAAATATTTGTGGAAGCTCAGGGAAGCTATAAACGGTGAGAAACATAAATAATTATCTAGTAATGGAAAATACTAAAAACGACAATTTAATTTTCCAATACAAAATGTTCCTAGCTGTGAAACATTTGAAGTCTTTTGTCTTTTTAAAAATAAAAAATTTACACTTGGTTGTCAAATATTTAAGAGCGTTCAGAAATTTGTTTCCAGCTGTAGTATAAGGTCAGATCTCTTTGCTCTGCTTTGTTGGAATACAAAACGGTTCTGTTTCAGAAATAAAAAAAGTGTAAAAGTGGACTTCTTGGCGGGAAAGTGAAGCGTCATGTCTGCAGTTCTGTTTTATTTTCTTTAATTTGTGTTTCGGCGAATATTAATGTGTGCTTAATTAATGTCGGATTAATAACTGTTAAATTTTGGCAGATAAGACAAAACCGTGAAACATCACTTTTCAGGTTCTCTCAAGAAGTCTGTGTAAGATTTCAGTTAAGTCCCACAGCCTTAGAATAATAACGCTATAGAAACCAAGTTCGCGCGCCTATTTTGAAGCACATTAATTGGAGCCAGAAATGGCACCAAACGCCGGACCGCTCCGTAGTGTTCAATGTCACAGCGCGCCGACCGTGTCTCGCGAAAACAAAAAAAAATGACGGTTTGTGCAGTTAAATTGTGTCACAACACATCTGAAAAACAAAAGAAGTGTAATAACATCACTTTTCACAGGTAAGCTTTCAGTATTTCATAGTATCTTGTAGTTAATTAGGTCAAAATATAAACGTACTGCAGTGTGATTCTCTAAGTTAAAGCCTCGGTAGCAGCGGCCTGCGCAGTGCTTTCTCTTTCATATTCATAGAATTGGAAAGAGACAGCAGATCACGGCCATGCGCGCACGTCACGCGTGTGTGAATCGGTTTAGTGCTTCATTTTTGACAGAGCGCTTGTATGAAGACTATCTATCTATAGAGTTATTATTCTAAGCCCACAGCTTTATTACTCAATATACTCAAAGGGGTTTGGAGGAATATTATTTTATCTTATTGTATCACTCATTATAATCTACTTTAAGCAATTACTTAATAACTCGACACTGGCTAAATGTGCTAACCGAAAAATTTTGTACTTAAGTATTAAGTTTTGACCATATATTTCACAAATATAATGTAGGTGATACGAAGTGCACCGAGTCATCTAGTTACTAATAAATAAATTATTTAACAGTTAACTGTAGGTACATAGTTTTATATGAGTACCATACAGACAAGTTATACATATATACATTTAAGAGACTAGGCAATGAAGACATAGTCCACTTTTCACTAAATAGCGACTGCACATGTGCTCAGCGTGACAGGTGTTGTACCCATTCGCCGCTCTATTCTGTTGGATGTATTTGCAGTGCAGTCTTTAGTCCATTAGTACCCTTTTACGACACCCAGGGGAATGTTGTAGTGTAGTGGTTGGCTACGCGACACGGTGATATATAATGCAGACAAGTTATAGTTTAGGTCAATATAGTTTAGGTCAATATAGTTTAGGTCAATATAGTTTAGGTCAATATAGTTTAGGTCAATATAGTTTACCATACAGGGTGTTTTGATCAGTTACTTAAATTTATTTTCTGGTGCCAGAGGTCTATGACTATTATTGTAACTTTGGTATTTTGCAGGTTATCGTAATACACTGGCCTGCAAAAATAAGTATCACACTTTTAAAATTGCAATAACTTTTTAAGTACACAAGATATACTTACTTTCGAAACAAAAAGGTTTCTAAAAAGAGTTAAAATTTTGTACATAGAAACCTCTAACTTCTATAGTTTAGAAAAAAATAAAATTTAAATTTAAAAGTGTGATAGGTACTTATTTTTGCAGGCCAGTGTATTTGCTGCAGATATTATTTTCATTCTAGTTATCTATACACTACTACTATTACGAGACTACAAGCTATCCCAGTCTCCCAACTTTTCCAATGCTACTACACACCCAGATACTCTAGCATAGTTTTAAGATACAGTACTCATTGCTGGAGAGTACAAATACTAGAGGCTTTTCCTTACTGTCACCGTCACGACACAGTCAATCCGAGCCTAAATCTTACGGCCCTATTTCATTAGGACATTGGCGCAACCAACAAAATGTATACGGCTGTAAGGAGGGTATCTTACCCAGCGACCGCTTGGTTGCGCTGTATATAAAATATTTTATTTAAATATTAGGTTGCTACATATGGTACAGAAATATATTAAAGGAAGTAAGTAAATACATTTTGATGGTGGCGGCGACTGGTTGCGCCACCATAGTGTCCTAATGAAATTAGGCCCTTAGACTTTAGACGTGCCCTCGAGTTTTCCGTTCACGTCGTATGACTTGAACGAACAAAACTCTAGCAAGATACGAAGACATGCTTGCGTGATATCGCCCCTAGAAAATATGATTTTGATTTTAGCTTAACTTTATATCTGCGTATTAACCTTGTAATGCTGTAAAGTGTGTACGTTCTAATCTAAAGTAAAAACCATATGTGGACAATAGCTACTATGATTGTCATCTCTACACAACTATTTGTTTGACTGGTAAAGAATGCCTGAGGGATTAAGTCCGCCATGTAATGTTATGTGCAACAGTTTAAATAATTAAAAAGCAAAATCTTACAAATATATTTCTTTAAATAAATAACTAAACTACCTAGAGTAATAATTTCTAAATTATATGTAGCGTTCGTATCGGATATAATGATTAATGATTTTGACTGATGTCTGTCTTAGTTTAAGAGAATGGCGAAAGATCCTAAGTAGCTCTTTAGTTAAGAATAACAAACATAATATTCGGAAAATTTTATGTTTCATTTTGCCAATATAAATTGTTACATACTGTCCGCAATTCATAGCAGCGCTACTTAAGTATCTGTCTCTTTCCTCCCAACATACATTTTAAAAAACAACTCGAAACAAAAACTCATTCATACTCGCTCGCAAGCAACAATCCATAAAAGCGTATTAAGTCAGAAGATATATACGAAAGAACGTAATTTGTTGGAGCGTAATACATAATTGTTATTACTCAATCCGAAATGTTTGGACAAGCCCCGCGGGATAATTATAGTGAAATAATACTAACTCAACTCAAACGTGTCAATTCTGTGGCCCAAGCTATATTTTAAGAGTACATTCGACGACTACAGTGATTAACGCGTAAGTAAGTATGTAAGTTTTTGTACTCGTAAGTGTGCACAAATATTTAAGTATATTATTTACTTTACTACATAGAAAGGAATGAAATTTTGTTTCTACTACTAGTAGACATGTTTTGTATTTAGAGACATTACAAAGATTTGTATATAAAAAAAGCTGAATCAATTATGATCTACTTTTTACAATACTTTACATTATCTGATTCCTAATAATACAGTTAAAAGTATTTGGAAATATTTTAGTCATGTACTCTTCTACACCTAGATATTCTCCTAGTTACCACTTTACTAATTAAAAAAGTGCAGAATACTGATAACGTCACTTCTTCCATTAACCACAGACTCTGCGAATGGTTCGATACGTCAAGATACATTACTATATAAAATTAGCGCTACAAGAATCGTACAAAAATAATAATTTCAACCATTGTTTTTGTACCATAAATTCATACAGAACACTTAATATTTATTTTAAACTTAGAGGGATCACCTTTGAGCTAACACCTCCGCGCTTGCCTGTACGCCATTACACCGAACGTCATCATTACTACGACAAAGAGTGGCGCCCGCTCCCACACATTTCGATACGTCTCTTCGACATCGACGAGCGGCCCTTTTCCCGCGCTCGAAATCATACATTCACACGCTCTGAGACATTTTAACTAAAATCGGCTATTAGTTATACCCGTACCGCGCGCCCGCACCTTCGATTGATGGTTTTGATAACTTCCATTTTCGCTGTCATTGTACCTATTATTTTAATGATGGACACCTTCTTTTGTTATTTTTTTTCGTTTATTTACTTCGTGTTCAATGACGGCAATCTATATATACTCAAATAAAAAAAAAACAATCACCATGTATGTTCGCGCATCAACTCAGAACGGCTGAAACTGTCTGGTTAATTATTTTTTAGTGGTTAACGTAAATAGTAAAGACAAGATTTTTGTGAAAGAACATTTTGGAAATTGGTCGCGGGTAGGTATATACATATACTAAGAAAAATAAATTATTAAAAAAAGATAACTGCTCGGTACCTACATCTTATTAGATAAGACTGCCACTCAGCTGAAGAAAATAGAAGAAAAAATAAAGAATATAATAGGAAATCCATTAAAAAAAATTCTGACTGTATACCCAAAACGGAACTTATTAAGAAAATAAAATAGAGCAATGAAAACGCTGAATTTAATTTTTTTTATAACTAATAGGAGTACGGAGTGTTCACGCGAACAAAGTCGCGGGCGAGCCGCTAGTTAGTTATAAAAAATTAAAATTCAGCGTTTTCATTGCTCTATTATATTTTCTTAATGAGTTCTTTTGGGTTTACAGTCTGAATTTTTTTTTTAATGGATTTTCATTATTATTATTTTTTTCTTCTATTTTCTTCAGCTGAGTGGCAGTCTTATCATATAAGATGTAGGTACCGAGCAGTTATCTTTTTTATAATAATCTATTTTCATTTGAACACTAAACAAAGAGAATGGTATACGTTTGACATGCTTGTCTGTATCTCTCTTTTTGTGGGTGTTAATAGCTCTCGAACTGATGATCCGATTAAAATTGCGGTTTTTACAGAATTTGCAGTTAGGTCATGATAAAAATTTCCACCTTTTTATGCCATGTCAGTCATACAGTTACGAGAAGTTAAACCTATTATTCAGTTACTCATGAAAGTCACGCTTTCAGAACCTTTCGGGATTTCCCAGTGTGTGACCCATAGCCAATGAATCCTATACCTACTGTTACTACTTAATTTTATTGTGCATTATAATACTTAATTTAATTTAATTCTGTACCTTACGCAACAACGTGCCTTACAAATATATAGAGAATATGGTCGGAATAGTAATTCCGTGTTTCGTCTCTCTTAAATTTGAAATTACGTTTATGTTAATTGTGTATGGGCCCATTCCCACCCTCCCCTCTCACAATTCCTATTCCGTCCTTTACCCTACTCCATTCTTAAGGACGGCAACGCGGCGGCGGTGATTACTCTCCATCAGGGGCCCAAGTCTGTTCTTAAATGAGTAAGAGAATACCAAATGTGTCAAACAATTACAATGCGATTCAATTATGCCATTCGTAAATTAGCAGACTTGGGCCCCAGGTGACTCGCCTGCTCGTTCGCCTCCTTCTTTTATAAAAAAAAAACATGTAACAGGAACAAAACACGAAATAACTATTCGTAGCTTATTATTTGTTTATTTGTAAGGTACTATATGTTTAAATAAAATACGAGTAATTTGTGCTTTGTATTTAGGTATTACTCATCGATATATTTATTTTGAAACCAGCTTGTAAACGTCCTACTACTAGGAAAAAGCTTTCCTAAACTACTGCAGCCAAATTCGAAAAAGATTTTTTGTAAAATAATTATTTACAAACATACATACATACCTATAATCACGGCTATTATCCCCGAAGGGTAGTCAGAGACTAGGCAATGAGGACAGCAAAGCAGTCCTCTGCCATAGTCCACTTTTCACCAAATAGCGACTGCACATGTGCACAGCGTGACCGGTGGTGAGCCCATCGCCGCTCTATGGTGTTGGATGAATGTGCGGTCTTTAGTCCGTTAGTCGCCTTTTACGACACCCAAGGGAAGAGAGGAGGTGGTAGTATTCTTTCACCGCTACCCGACACATTTAAAGAAGATATTTGCACAAAGAATTGTAAACAATTTGTTTATGAACTTTCTTAATCGAATTTTGGCCTTTGTATAGATAAGGAGATTGGTCCATTAAGTCAGTCCCTTTGTTAACATGCACAATGTTAAATATAAATATGTTATTCACTCGAAATATTTATTTTATTGCGTAAATTAATTTATCCAGCTCTCCATGACCACACGCACAATCAGTGACCACGTTTCGGTGGCAGATAAAAGGGATTTATGCAAATATGGATATGCGAACAGTTTACGGGTTCTCGTATTAATGAATTTTGGTAATCGGAAATACCGCAAACGCCGGCGAAGCTGGGTGGTAGAGTGGCCGTTAAAATGTTACTTGTTGATTATGTTTTTTTAAGAATCTGCTTTATTAATAATAAATTATTCTGATTGAATGTAAAATGTTACATTGTTACTTGTTTAAATGGGAAATATTTTTTTGTATTTTTAATATGAATAATCTATGTCCTACGGCATAAGACGAGTACGCTTTTAAAGGTATGTTTTATTATTTGTATACAATACTTAACTAACTAGTTAAATTATTTTTTTTGTTGGTAATAAGAAAAGTAGAAAGAATAAGAAAATCAACATTCTTTAATTTGTAAAATACAATGTGTTTTTATCCAGATAATAATTATGTTTCAGTTTTCTGTTTTCAGTTTATAATGGCTCTAACATAGCTTAAATAACACAATATATAAAAATATTTGAGTTTTTTTTAAACATCCCACTTTGCCTCTTGAGCAAAGACCTACCTTCCGCTCCGTCCTTAGCGGTGGTAAATATGGTTAAAAATAACATAATAATTTTATTGTTTATTTTGATTGAATACTTAAATAATAAACTGTTCAACATTTCGACTATAGAGCTAGCAACATTTTAAACTCCCAGCGTTAAAGTGGGCACGCATAATAAATTAAGAGCGGGGCGTGCGGCCGCGGCGCGAACTCGGACGCATCTTAATTATATTGAAATGTGCTCTGTTGTTACCGCGACTGTGCCCCGGTGACCGCTACGAAGGCCAAGTACTCTCACAGACCTGGCCATATACATCATTATCATTGGGTGCCATCTTCTTATTGAAGTTAATAATAATGAACAAACATCGTAGAGCATTAAATTATACCTAAAAATCAATATTTAAACGTGTTGCGTAGCGGCTATAGAATACTACCAACCCCTCTCTTCCCTTAGGTGCCGTTAAAGGCGACTAACGGATTAAAGACTGCACATAATCTATAAACATAGAGCGGCGATGGGCTCATCGCCTGTCACGCTAAGCACATGTGCAATAAAAAGTGGACTATGCTTTTGCGGTCCTCATTGCCTAGTCTCTGACTAACCCTTCGGGATAATAGTCGGGATTATACGTACTAATATGTATTAATAAACTAGTATAAATAAACTGCACGAGATATTTTTTTATTATCATGACCGCTCTACGGCTTCATAGATCTACGCATCATGTAAGATCGCAAAATAACGCGTTTAAAGCGGTGTCTGACCGCGGACCGCTTGACGGAGCAATTACACCAGCCGGCAGCCCGCCGCGGAGAGCCTTCCGTGACCACCCCTTGCTCTGAACTAATCTTGAATATATAAGGTGACTGCTAGAAACCGCAAGAAACTTCAAGGGCTGGTCAGGTCAAGTGTTTTAAACATGACAAAAATAACAAAAAAGAAATTCGTGCTTTTTTCATTTTTAATTAAATAATACGTTTTGAGAATTTTAATTGGATAGTCTTTGAGTATCTAATTTATTTTAAAGCAATAACATGAGAAAAATACGCACATATCGTAATGGGTCCGCAACGGCAACATTTTTATCCGGAAAGATGAATACAGCCAGGCGCTTGTTATTCGTAATCTTGATGGTCTTGATTTAATTAACAATAAACAAAGATCCTAAATGGTGCACTGCCGGGCACTTTAGATATCTACTACCAGAACGTCCAATGAATTTTTTCAAAAGATTTTGTTAAACAATTACGACATTGTAGCGTTTACCGAAACATGGTTAAATTGTAATATAAGTAGTAGTGAACTATTTGATTCTAGATACACTGTATATCGTAGAGATCGGAACTGTTCGAAATCAACAAAGATGGATGTTGGAGGCGTCTTAATTGCTGTTTTGCGTCGCATTCCCTCTACCCATCTACAACAGTGGGAGAGCGAATGTGAAGACCTCTGGGTTTCTGTGCAAATAAAAATAAACAATGTCATCCAGACTGTTTCCATCTGCTCTGTATATCTTCCGCCACCAGTGAAATCAAATACGCTTGATTGCTTTCTAAACAAAGTTAACGATATTACTAATAATGTATATAATGTTCTTATTCTGGGGGATATTCATCTGGGTAATATAGGTTGGAGTAAGAGTGATGATGTTAACAACCATATGAAACCGTCAAACAATAATTGCACTCTGGGGTATTCGCTTATTGATTTCTTATGTGTTAATGACTTGAAACAGCTAAATGATGTACCTAACTGTGATAATAGGTTTTGGATTTGGTAATCACGGATATCCCACACACTAAAGTAGTCAAACCTCTTGATCTTTTAAGTAAACTGGATCCAAAACACCCAAATCTTTTGATCACATTGCTTTGCCCAGCTGTATTTTGTCTTCAGCCCGGGAAACGATCAGGTTTTAATTTTTATAAAGCGAACTATTGCGAAATAAACTCAGAGTTGAAATGCTTTGATTGGCACCAAGAATTTCAGGATTGTACTGGTGTGAATGTAATGGTATCTGTATTGTATAAGAAACTCAATGATGTCATTGGGAGAACTGTGCCGAAACGTGGTTTTAAGGTTTCTAATTACCCAAGGTGGTTTAGTAAAGCATTAATTAAATTATTGTCTGAAAAAAATAAATTACGTCGTAAATACCGAAAATATGGAAATCCCCGAGATAAACAGGAATTTGAGTTGCTGCGTAATCGTTGTCACACTCTTATAGATCAGTGTTACAGTGACTACAAATCAAAAATGGAAGAAAGTATACCTCACAACATCAAGTCATTTTTTCGATTTGTTAAAAAGAAGCGCTGTAGCTTATCCAACCTACCGTCTCAAATGAAATTGAACGATGATACCGCGTGTTCTGGTATCGATATTTCAAATCTTTTTGCCCAACACTTTTCTTCCACATTCCTTAGCCTTGGCAATCACGTCTTATCTAATGACCATGGTACTAAGACATCAATGCATATCAATTTGTCCCAAATATCCTTCACAGAATCTGAGGTTGCAGAGAAGATTAGACAAATTGATAGCCATAAGGAACCGGGTCTCGATGGAATTCCACCAATTTTTATAAAACTTTGTGGGCCTGCAATATCACTGCCCCTTACCCTGATATTTAATCGTTCTTTGAGCGAAGGTGTTTTCCCCGACGAGTGGAAGAAAGCAAAAATTATCCCTATTCATAAAAAGGGTAATTCTTCCGACATTAAAAACTACCGCCCCATTTCCATTTTGTCATCATTCTCTAAATTGTTCGAGTCTCTGTTGCAACCCATATTAAGTCGTCACGTGGACAAAGCTCTATCAGACTACCAGCACGGTTTTAGAAGCGGTCGCCCCACCCAAAGCAACTTAGCCTCATTTATAACTGAAGATGCTAAAAACGTAGACAGTGCCAAGCAAACAGACGTCATCTACACAGACTTCAGTAGTGCTTTCGACAAAGTTAGTCACCCCCTGCTTCTGTTGAAGCTTAAATCACACGGTATCGATGGGGCGTTGTTGCAGTGGTTTCATTCATACTTGAAAAATAGACCTCAACAACTTACTGTCGCAGGTTATGAGTCAAAACATTATCATGCAACCTCAGGCGTCCCTCAAGGTTCCCACTTAGGTCGACGACATCACGTCGCACATTTATCATAGCAAGTTTTCTCTTTATGCAGATGACCTTAAGTTATACCGTATTGTTGGCTCCCTTGAGGATATGAATCTACTTCAGCAAAATATCAATAACGTTACCAACTGGTGCGATTCAAATCAAATGTGCTTAAATGTCAGTAAGTGCAATCACATCAAAATTACAAACAAAAAGAACATGTTTCCCTCAGTATATAACATCAACGGTGTCACTCTGTCGGAAGTGGAACAGATTCGTGATTTGGGAGTTATAGTGGACAAAAAACTGAGTTTTGTATCTCATGTAGATAACATAGTTAAAAAAGCGGCAATGTGATTGGGATTCATTAAGAGATCTACTAAAGGCTTTAATTCTATCACAGTGCGAATTATACTATTCAATGCCTTAGTTAGAAGTGTGTTAGAGTATGCAAGCGTCGCATGGAACCCTATATATGCTATTCACTCTCAACGAATCGAAAATATACAGCGTGCATTCACTAGATATCTCGCATTCATATCACCAGGTATATCCCATAGAACTCCTTACGACAATCAACTATCGTTCTTTAATATTCAGTCGTTACATCAGCGTCGAACTATGCACGACCTTACTTTTCTGCACAGACTTCTTAATGGCCACATGAATTGTAATAACCTCGTGGAGGGTGTCGCACTTCACGTACCATTCCGTCCGCCTCGCCAACCAATAAACAAAACTTTCGCGCTACCTTTTATTAAGACGAATGTTGGCCAGAATGCTCCTCTTTACCGCAGCTGCTCGAAATACAATTAACTGAATAAAAATAACGTTACGGGTATGGACATTTTCTACGACTCGATAGCAAAATTCAAAATTAATGTTCTGAATCTGTTCGATCATTTTGACTGAAACTGTCCCAGATGTTATTAACTTGCCTTATTTTATGTGTTAATGTCGATATTTATCACTTTTCTTCTCTTCGTATTATTGTGTATTATTATATGGACCATGTTTTAATATTTATTCAAAATAATGCAAATGCAAGAAGTACAATTTTTTCAGCAAATGTTGTGTATGCCTGTAATTGGAATATATATAAGAACTTAGATTGTAAGCTTATATATTTAACAATGTACGATATATTATACTGTTGGTGTACCTTTTCCATGAATAAATAAATAGGAAAATAACTGGTCTCATTGCAGACTAACGTAGGTACTTATCGCCCGGCTGACGCGGATGGGTCAACAGACGGTTAGGTAAATAATCGTTATGTTTAATTGTTTTTCATTTTTTTTTCTTGTCTTTTATGTTTAAAACACTTGACCTGACCCTGGAAGTATCTTGCGGTTTCTAGCAGTCATCTTATTTACGTATAGTTATTTTTTTTTATTCTACAACGGGTAGGATCTTGGCCTTCATTTCACCTGATAGTAAGTGACGATAAGGCCGAAGGTGGAAGCGCACTTCAACCGGAATACTCAACCACTGCGAAACTGGCTATCTTATCTCAAACTGTCGGAACACAACAATGCTATAAACATCGTTGTTATGGCGATAGACTTAGATAAGATGGTGGTAGCTAGCCAGGCGGACTTAACAGCCCTACCACCAACCAAACCGGGTACACACAGATGTAACCCCCGCTGGGAATCGAACCCGGGACCTCTGGGTCTGAAACCGGTGGCTTAGCCTCTAGACCACAGAGGCGGTTATTCGGTTATCGTATATCTTCTTAATTGCTATGCTGGCAGCAGCTCATTAATGAATATTACCGCCCCATCACCCTTGGGTGTCGTAAAAGGCGACTAACGGACTAAATACTGCACATACATCCAACACCATAGAGCGGCGATGTGCTCACCACCTGTCACGCTGAGCACATGTGCAGTTATCATTTGGTGAAACATGGACTGCTTTTGCTGTCCTCATTGCCTAGTCTCTGACTAACCCTTCGGGGATAATAGTCGTGATTATGTGTGTATTTTTTATATAATACTACCGTATATAGAAACACCGACCATCCTCCAAAAAAAACTTCCTTAGAAATGTGGACTTCTTACTGCACTCGCACCTCATGTTTCGCGAGTCCAGTACGTGTAGCTCCGCTCCAACTTTAGAAGTTATGATTAAAATAATGTACGGAATGTGGAACCTTCCTGTGGTCGATGCAACACCTGACAATAACCCCTAATACTGCACCATGGAAAACTTTTTTCAGAAGGCTGAGCAGCCTGTTTCTGATTGTAACGAAATTAATAATATCGCTGACACGAAAAGATGAAAATATATATTAAAAGATCAAAAACGTGTTCTCAAACTTTAAATAATTTACAACCTCTATTCTGTCCTAGTTAGGTATTGTAAATAGTTATAGTTAGGCTGTTTGAAAGCTAGACCAAACGGCCCTCAAAATGAAATCATAAATCATCCAGCTGCCCGACATTTTTCGCACAGACATGTCGGCCTTTGATAAATTAATCAAAAATTTTATAATTCCACATATATGTGAACCCCTTTTTTGCCTGCACAACTCGAAAGAGTCAAATTTAATCGGTGCAGCGAGGGAATTCCAAAAATCCTTTAATAACCCTAACCAGACTTTGCCCGGGGGCTGTATTGTTTGCTACGCTAAAATGTTGCTTTGCGCATTACAAATCAGTCATTTTGGAAGAGCTAGTGATAGCTATATCTTTCAAAGGTGTTTGTGGTAAACTCATGAGTAAAGAGGTTAAAAATCCAATTGAAGCTTATCTGTAATGAAAGAGGAATTTTACATTTAAGTTGACAAACATGTAACCACTCTTTGTAGAAAAGTCATTGTGAACATAATAATAGATAATCACGACTATTATCCCCGAAGGGTTAGTTAGAGACTACGCAATGAGGACAGCAAAAGCAGTCTTCTACCAAAGTCCACTTTTCACTAAATAGCGGCTGCAGATGTGCTCACCGTGAAAGATGGTAAGCCCAACGCTGCTCTATGCTGTTGGATATATCTGCAGTCTTTAGTCCGTTAGTCGCCTTTTATGACACCCAAGGGAAGAGAGGGGGTGGTAGTATTCTTTCACCGCCACGCGACACGTATAAGTAACATGCTTCATCCTTTTTAGTTTATTAGCGGCTCGCCTCCGACTTCGTCACGTCAACACCCTCTATGTAGATACATCGTGATGTATTTCCAAAAAAATCTTCCATACAAACCTAGTACTGACAATTACAAACATAACAAAATAAAAGATTTTGCTAAATAGATGCAGCCGTCCCACTGCTGGCCTCAGGACTCATTTCCACTACTTCGCACTTGTACAAAAAAACATAGGGTTTTGGATATATCTAAGTACTAGCGGCTGCTCGCGGTTTCACCCGCCTGGTTCCAGTTTCCGTGGGAATATCGGGATAAAAAGTATCCTATGTGTTAATCCAGGTTATAAACTAACTGTATGCCAAATTTCATCTCAATCCATTTAGTAGTTTTTACGTAAAAGAGCAACAAACATACACACTTACAAACTTTCGCCTTAATAATATTAGTGTGATGTGATATATCCCAATCAATATCCTACATATTTTAAGCTATATACCTTTAAATATCTATATACGCAGCTCTGGATATATTGTGAATATCTATTTAAATAACTTGTAAGATCGTAAACCGTATCGCTAGCTATTTAATTTTAATTCTAATTTATGTTAGATTTAGATACATACATATCTATCCATAACAAAAAAGTACCCAATGTAAAGCTACATTTTACGTGCCATATTACGTTTAAACTGTAGATTACGCTGGCCCAAGGTCGCGACACCATCAAACATACGGTCATTACCAAGAACTAGTTCTTTGCTTTTTGCGCGCCAGACATAACGGAAGCGATTTTGTTTTCATTTGATGCCTTCAGGTCAGAATGGATTTAATTGTATGGTATGTTTAGCAGTCAAATTGAACAAAAATATGTACGTTGCATTGACTGTGCTGTAAAGTTTTTTTTATGTTTCTGTTAGTTTTATTAATACGTTCCTCTTGTTTCTCGTGTTTTTCTTATCTCTCGTGTTTCACTTGTTTCTCGTGCTTCTCTCGTTTCTTGTGTTTCTCTTGTTTCTAGTGTTTTTCTTCTTTCTCATGTTGCTCTTACCATTCGTTATCATCAGCACATCCCCATGGCTGGTTTTCAGTTCTAAGCCCAGATAAACAGTAGCACCAGTGATGTGTAAAACTACCGCACACCGCGGCGTTATATTGTCAACCTCCAGAGACGCCAATAAGCAGTAATCGGACAAAGGTTTGTATCAGACCGGTCTTAGGACTCAACTCAAGGAATCGGAGTCCATAATTTGGCAGTTTTAAATGCGTTGGAGATATTATTAGGGTGCACAGGGAGATCATCTTACGACTACACTAGGCTCAACGGCTGCCTTTCATAGGTAATAATTCTCTCTATTCATTACTTTTATTTAATATACCTGTAGCAGTAAACCTTGTAGCTATATGTTATAGTTAGTTATATGTTATAGTTATATATTTGTACGTAGTAGGTCATAATAAAATATATTTAAGTATTGTAAATATTATTATTATCAGGCTTTATTTTATTTTGTTTAACTTAATTTTTTTTTGTTTGCACTTTTGTGGCTCTCACCGGTTCACCAATCTCCCATTCCACCTTAGGTTGGCTGGAAGAGAATTCTTTTTAAGAGATAAGTCCACCTTTGCTCACCATTGTTTGTTATGTATTTTCTGTATGTGTGTTTTTGTGCAATAAAGAATATATAATAGCTCATAAAAATATATTAAATAGAAGGTGCCTAATACTTTTTACTTTTATTGCTATACCTAAATTAAAAACACACTTATTATTTAATTTTAAAGGATAGACAAAGTTCCAAAACGACCATAACTTAGAGTATCATTGACACCGCACTAGATGTTCATGTTAAAGGTTTTTATTGAATCGGTTGTTAGTTTTTTGCCGGCCACAGTGACTAAGCCGCTATATTAAAATGCTATTAGTCTAGATGGGTAGTATATCACAGCGAGGCGGTGATTTTATCGCTCCTAAATGCCTACAAGATATCTTGATGTCTCAATTTTTGGGGCTCCATCGGAAATATTGATATAACTTAGTAACATTTTTGCATTAACTTTCTTACTCCTATATCAACTGTTACCGCTTTGCACACTTCTTTTGTTTGTGTACGAGTATTGTCGTTATATTATCCTTATTTTATTATTTGTTAATAAAAAACTACACATGGAAACATATAGTTTCCTATTAGGTAATGAATTTATTTAATGCGAATTTAGGTATATTTTGAAAAGTGGTTTGAGCTTTCATAGAATATAGTTATCAGAAGTCGTTCGGAAAGTATGAAAATAAAACGAATATACTTCTAATTATTTTACAATATATTATTTACAAGGCACAGGGCCCGAAACGTCAATATACAAAAAAGAAAACGTTAAATAGATCTGCATAAAGTGCTTTGTTTCAATGAGTAGTTAAAGTGATTGCGTTATCATTAGAGTATACTCGTGTTATATTAGCTTACGTCCGCACTAATCTAGAAATACCGTCATACCTACTTCAGCCAGATTTTAACAAAATACTTATCTAAGAATTATAATAATACAAAAGCCAAATCAGTTATATGCTTATTCGATATTTCTTTCAGTAAAAACCGCGTTAAAATCCGTTGCGTGGCTTAGAAGTACCTAGTTATGGAACGATTACGATTTCGATTTATCGTAATCGACGATTATTGATATTTCGAGATTAACCGTAATTGTCCAATCTATCGATTATTTAGTTATAGATTTATTTTATTTAAGAAAAACTACACAATATTGCTTTCTAAAACAATCAGCAAAAAAATAACTCTCAATCAAACCATCGTCTGTCGCGTCGGAGAGGTTATTCTCTACTGCTGGATTATAAATTCAAACCGAAAAACGGAACAAATTGGTGCCCGAAAAGCTAGAAATAAGGTTTTTTGAAAAAAAATAAAGTACCTACACTTTAATTTTAATTATTGACTTTATTATTAATTTTATTTGATTTTTCTTATGGCAATAAATCTTATGTTGATTTATCGATAATTTGTTTTATTTGTTACTAAAAACAAATAATCGTAATCGCTAAGTGATAATCGTTTAATCACTACTTAGAAGGTGAAAGCGTAGCCCAGACACAGGAAAACAGCGACTTTACTTTATAATATGTAAAGATAAATGATATAGAAAGATATAGTACCTATAGAAAAGCTGTAAGTGCCTCTTTTGTTTTTGTTTCGGTTTTTGTGTAGTTTTAATTGTTACATAAACATTTTTTTTTTCATAAAAACTTTTTTTTTAATTTTTGGTAGTAGGTAATATTATGTTTAATTTTTTCTTTCTTTTTGTATCACTGTCGTTTTTTTGTATGTGAAACTGTAGTTTACTAAGAAAATGCTGTGTTCAGCTATAATCGGAGTGCAAATTTAGCCTTTATGTATTTGATATTGTTTTTATGTGTTTTTTGTAATTTGTATTCTGTTGCTGTACCTAAACTAAATAAATAAATGATATGGAAGAAGATAAAATATGTTTTTCGACGGAACCACGCTTCAATGTCTGAATTATGCCCTGTCTTCAGGTTCTCGACAACAATGTTCCGTACAATATTAACAGGTTGCCAATGTTTTACTAATGCGAAATGAATTCGAGGCTTCTATTGTTTATGTGCGAGCCGCGATCCTCTCACGGTTTAATGAAAGGACCTCCTCCGTAGGCGCGAATGTTGGTGGTATTTAGCTCGCTCTTGGGAATATATATTATGTCTGTTAATAATATTAAAGTTTGCGGTTTCGAGACGGTCTCAGGCCTACAGGTTTAGCGGGAGGTGCTTACTGTATTGGTTAAAAGAATCTGGCAAGCAATCTATCTACATACAACTATAGCCTCCGCAATTTTTAGATTACCAAGACTTATGGATGTTACTATTATATTCGGTTGTTCTTTTTGCTTCAAAGGCCAAGGGCAGTCAACATAATTTCTTTTTCCACAAAAGAGCCTGATATTTGATATAAAGGACTTTTTAAACATCATATTAAATCTACTCAAAATAATAATAAAATATCCGAAACATCCTAATCACACCCTAAAGCGAACAGTTCTTTAGTCGAATCCACAAAGCATGAAATGTCGAGATTAGTCGGAGATGACATCGTCATTTCGGCCAACCTGCCGCGTCATAGACTGATCATCAGCCTACAATGTGTTGAATTTGGCGTCCGTATAACAACTCTATACATCATTGAGGTTATTATAACTAGAGATGACACCGCGAAGCAAGTTTCTGCACACTGAAATGCGGCCCGTAAGCTGCAAAGGCCTCAGCTATTGTGAATGATCCAAGCGATCTTGCGGCCGCAAATTAGTACGCAAAAAAATTGTTTCGCGCTGTCATCTCTAGTTGTAATACCTCAATGCTACACAGTCGGCATGGATATCGGGCTACCTATACGACAACTAGTCATCGTCATAAAGCGATTGAAAGGGGCGGATGACGATGGACCCCACTAGAAGACCACACCGCGCGTTCAATGGTCGCTTCCCTATCCGCAAACACAATAAAACAATATTTACGCTCACCCCAGACAATAAAGATACTTTGAGCTAGTACTGTAAAAATCCAATACCATTTCAAAGGAAAACCATTCCTATTGCAAAGGAAGATAGTCGGTTTTAATTTAGAGCAGTGGCCGTTTATCGGTTTTCATTGCCCTGACGTGAAACTTATTTGTACGATGCGCATTGTCTTAGGGCTGATACTTTAGTTTGCTGTTTATTTTTATCGGTAGGCTGTTGTTGTTTTTAGGAAGCGAAATAGTGTTTGGTATGCGAAGGTGTTGTTCTCACTTTTTATTGATGTCGTAACAAACGTTTTAGAGCTCTAGATGATTGGCAAACAGAACATTTCCCATAATCGTTGTAGTTTGGCAGCAAACAGTAATATTTTCGTGTCGTTACCAGAGAACTCGCACGAGAGTGGGAAGAATAGTATGTTTAATGCCTGAATTCTTTTTTATTGTTATCTTGACACTTATTTACATTTTTAAACGAAATATTTTGTTTTTTGTGACATGAATACTGTATTACTTAAACCTCCATACCTATAAATTTACAGAAACAATGTTATTGTTTTTAAATTGTACCTACTTATTGCTAAAAAGTAATTCTATTATAATGACAAAACAAAACAAACTTGACTATAACGACATTAAACATTAATTCAATACAAACAATTTAATTAACTCATATGAAGTCACAAGTCTAACGTTGTGCATCATAAATCATTTGCGGTTGACAATATTACACAATTAAAACTTGAATGGGCATTTAACACCAATAATGCGCGATTGTTTTCGAAAACAATGAAATCCATACTAGTGACATTATTAGCCCGGAGTACCTTTAAACACGCCATTGTTAATTAACACTACAAGTTCAGTGGGCCGTTAAGTTTGCTACTTTATTCTGAGTCCATACGACTTGCAACTTTATTCGATGGCAATAAGCTTCAAAACTTTTCAATATTTTTTACAAGTTTGTTATTGTATTGTGGTAGTAATGAGTCGGATTTTCGTTCACTAGTGTAGATTTCACGGTGCTCTTTGTACGTCACACTTCTGTTTCAGTGAATGAAGGTAAATTATTGTAGCAGATGCAATGCATTCTCCGCCTTACTCCGTTGAAATAGAGTTTTTGTTCGTCGTTTCAATTTCGCTGTCGCAAATTAAGATTTATACTGTTAGCTATTAAGGAATTCCACTGAACGTCCAGGTTGCGTGACTAATTAAGTATTTATTTTGTCGATTTTAAGGTAACTTTTGATTTAATACGCTTCTGGTACGGAGAAAAGGTCTTTGTTGCCCGTTGGCACGAGTTCTTCTATGCGTACTAAAACGGCGTGTATTCCAGGTCGTTACAAAAATCAGGAAGATATAATTTAACATCTGCCTTTATAGTAGTTTTATTGTCATGGTTTGAATGTATGGATGAATCGTGTAAAAAAACTTGGATGAAGGCGTTCAAAAATACTGTTAATCAGCAATAATGCCAAATTATTCGAACAGTTGATGATAGAATTTAGAAACACATAGTAAAATAGGTAGTGTGAAAATTTTGCATTATTGGTGGTGTTATTTTTAAATGTAAATACTTAATTCAAAATAAAAGTATTTTTTTTTTAAATCTGAATTATTTACCTACATTTTGTTTATTTTCAATCTTATGCTTAGCTTATTTTTGTTTCTATTATTGTTTTTTTTTATATTTTTCATTAAATTCATTGTTATTCTAATTTATTATTTTTGGTATAAGTTTAAATAAATAAAATCCAGACACAGGTGAATTCGATTGTCAAACGTAAGTTTCACTTAAGGTTAAGGTCTAGATCACTTAAGCACAGTGACGAGCGATGTCTAGATTAGGTATAGCGCGTAATAATAGCGACGTAATTCGCTAATAATAGAAAGAACGCAAACAACAGCGATATTTCGCGAGTATGCCATCTATTTTCTCTAGATTTAGTACTCTTCAAGCCGGAACGCAGCAACGTATAAAAATGCTACTTGGCAGCAGTAAAAGGTATTAGGGTGGTCACCATCCAGTAGGTTCTGGACAGAAACCTACTACCATGCAGCATCTGCTTCGCCATTTGTCAAATAAACAACAAATCATAAATCAAAAAGCTACATCTACCCCATTCTAAATGGGGTGGTATATCCGACGGAGCACGAGGGCTCAAGCACTTGAGAATACATCTGTTCAGTATGTTCACAAGCACTACATGGATAATCAATTTGAGGCGGCGCACACGACGTTTAAGACATCTGACGCACATCTGGCCTTTGACACGCGCTATGCTTCTTGGTAGCTAGAGTAGAGTAGACTTGAGTGTCTGAGATCAGATATTTATTTATTTAATCTTATAATGTAAAAAGAAAGTAATTTAAACACATGTTACAAAAGACACATCTGTAGGTGAGCCCAGCTGTAGTAGGTACCTCCCTAACACAATAAATATGCAAGTTTATTTTAAAATAAACACGTATGTTCTCGTCAATAGTAACTCCTCCTAAATTCTATTACGTTTAGGACAAGTTTAAAAGTTGGTATTGTTCTACTATTCGTAGGTGTAGATTTTACCACGTGGCTGGTATTTTGTCCCAGCTATTTCTTCTGTTATTTAAAAAGAATATAACAAGCATGTAAGTTACTTTTAACTTAACAATAATTATGTGTGTGCGTAGTATCAAGTTAAATACTTTTTACAAGAAATACTAAAATTAAAAAACATTTATTAATGAGGTGACCGCGTTGATGTCTTTTTAAGGAGCCGTCGTTCGTAGACTTTGTGACGCTATTCTTGAACGATAAGAACATTAAACGGGATGCGTTCATAAAGTAGTACTTAATTAACTTTGTAAATAGTTTAGTTTATCATGGTTTGTTATTTTCTTGTCTTGTGTATTAATAAATATTTATAACATTACTTCGTAAATAGGTAGATGTACTACTATAAGAAAAAAGATAAAAAGTTTTTAATCAACTGTAACTACTATTAACTTTTTTTTGATAACGGTCAGTATAGTAAACTCTTTGCACTTCTCATTATTTTTTATAGATGTTCCACATTTCGAAATTCATAGGTATTCAAATTCAAAAACTCCTCGCTCGTCACACAGCCGGGTGGACACGTGCGCGCTGCGCGGGCGCCGGGCGGCCGCGCCGTGATTGGCCGCCGCCGCGCGCCCCTCCCACCGGTGACTCACACGGCAACATATCGCCGTCCTTGTCGCTCCACACAATGTCACTACTACTGATTGTTGAAGGAATTCAACTGAGGACAGCGTATATTCAATTACCAATCAACTTTACACTGTCTCCATACTAATTATTATCTTGATATACCTACTTAGGTAGACGTTTATTCATTAAAGGTGAACGTGGTACAATGTGATTAATTCCTGTTCTTACTTTGTGTTCATTCTTAATTGCCTCTTATATTATTTGATCAATTAATATTAATTAAAACAGTATCATGCCTTTTAATTGCAATCTAATTTTATCTCACATTATGGCTCGCTTTATTTATAGTAAGGAAAAGAAAACAGAAAATTGATATATGTAAACTAATTAGCTCTTAATATACATTAATTATGGCCATTTAAAATTGCATGGATCAGTATGACAAAAACTAGTGTAACCAGTTAGGTTTCTCGGGAACACATCATCTGCAAGTTTGCAAACGTGAGCAATGGCATATTTATACCTTCCCCGAGACGTAATGAACCTACTAGACCATTTATTAATTCATTTGAGGCACAAAAAGTGGATTAACGTCGGCCATATTTAATTCCTTATAGAGAACTATCAACAACATTTTTGATTTTATTTTATTGTATTTTTTGTTAAAAACTTTTTATTCCGAAGCAGTCAGAGTTAAGCATCACATAGATAGCTTAATCTTATAAATTACATACATATAAATTTAGGGGAAAAGGGAAGGGATGCAATAATAAGTGATAAATGCAGTGGGAGGCACGTGAGGATCATAATAATACCTACATTTTACTAGCAAAAAAATATATTTTAAAAAGCTGTTGAAACAAAAAGCTACAAACGTGAATTAAACACGCACTTTAAGGTAAATTTGACCCAGTTTCAAAACTGGGTCAAGTTTTCAACATCTGTCCTAATTATCTCAAATCCGTTCGCACAAATCGTATAGGTAACGCCGAAACTGTCGGGCTAATCTCAATCACACCAATGTTGCACAACAATGACCCAACAAAGATGAATAGTGAAAAAAGCAGAGGTGCCAGACCAATCGGGCGTTCGTCCAGGTAATACCTCCCTCCAATTCGGACCCGCCTCGAGGCGCGCGGCTCGCTCGCCGCAGACGCCGCCGCGCCGCGACCGATCGCACTCATGTAAAACTCGGTGCCGCCCATCGCAGAATGAAGTGCCTGTGGTTGTTAGTGCTCACTGTTCTGTGTTTGAGGTGCGAAGCCGCCGGCAAGCCTCGGAGAGGACGTGGAAGTATGTGGTGGTGAGTAGTTTACAATTGCTTGGAGATAATCTATGATAAAACTTCGGGATTAGATATGATTGTATTGTTAAGTTTGTGCGAATGCACGTTGAAATTGTAACACTTGTTTACAAGTTTTTCTGTAAAAAATGAAACCGTAATGTGTATAGTATAAATATGTATAACAGACGTGAGTAGATCCGTATAAAGAGTTTCGTTTCTCTCAGTCCAGTGGTGACACTTACATTTTCACTTCCAAACATTGTTAGTTGACAAAACTGTAATCCTAAAGCTGTCGTTGTCGCGTTACATAAGTGAAATATGTTAATTGTGTCATTGTGCCGAATTGTTGTTAAAAATCCGTAACTTTTCATTTTCCACTGTGTTTGCCGAATATTTGTGAATCTATAACTCAAATATGTGTCATAACATAACATTACGACACTACAGCGTTGGCGTATATCAATAATATTTGTTGTATTTACAATATAACTGTTTCTTAGACCTTGTGCTCATACGTGAAGCTATTATCGTATTGTTAATGAGGCGTTCACGCACTAGCGCGATTTTGATAACGAGGGGGTGAGATGTTTCTAGTAAACGTAAGACCTAGGTCACACGCGCGTCTGTAACTGCCGTACTCAGACGTCACTTAAGTTTTACTGACAATTAACACCCGTATTCACAAACATTACTATGAGGTCTCACAGTGCGCTCGGACGCACAGGGTCTCAAAATCCTATTCATAAACAGTACTTGAGTGGCCACCGGCGCTATGCGTCCCTTTGCACTATGCGTAATGAACGCATAGCTAAGGTAGCCAGGCTTGTCATACGAAACGCACTGAGAAATGTCTTACTTCGCATAGCATTTCTACTTTGCACAAGTAATGTTTGTGAATACGGGTGTAAGTCTCTTGCTGTCACTTTCTTATTGTACCTATAGTGCTAAATAGAGAAGGAAAGACATTTAATTGTCATTAAAACTTAATTGACGTCTCTGAGTATGGCAGTAAGTCAATGATTAAAGTTCGACTATGATATGTAATGCATCAACCAAAACTTGCATTTCACTCATTATTTATGTCATATCAAATAAATGTCGATGACAGTATAATATAATAACTTACTACGTATGAAAAGCGATAAAATGGATATTTTAACATGTAATGTTTAGAGTAATAACAAAAATAAAGAAATATGTCTTTTGTTCTAACTAAAAGAAAGAACGTAAACATATAAAAGTTTTGTAAAATTTCTGTCATTAAGCATGTTTATGTGACTTTTGTAATTGGAAAAATGTAAACTTTAAAGTTTTACATGCTAAACGCTTATGCGACTTTGTGTAGTATGCTTACATGTTTTTACATAAGTAGTCATATTAGTTTAGTTACATTCGGTTCGACATAGAAAATATTAGGTAGCACTAAATATATTTATTTCAATTACAAAAAAATAAAGGTATTTTTAAAGTCATTTTTCGTTGTTTGTGTGAGTTAGTGCTTCTAAAAGTATTTTTTATAAATTTACGGGCGAAATTTATAAATCATTAAACCTTCAACACAAATAAATTTGACATTAATTTGTAATAAGCTTATGGTAAATGCTCTAGTAGATAAAACAGAGAGGGATTATTATTGATTGCTTATTTAATATAAATTATAAAAATTTGAACCTTGACATTCCGTCGTTTAAGACTGTCCTAATTTCACATTGTAATCGATCAAAATGATTTAATATAAAACCCTCCGTCTCCATAACTACTATCTCGTTCAACTACGCTCCCAAAACTCAGTCACACCGAGTGACGGACAGGCGCATCAACTTTATATTTGTTCGTTCTATCTTGCTACTGCTGGTATGCAACCAACATAATCCTTTTCGTAGACATTACATTCTAACAGAAAAAAATAAATACGTTAAAATGGTGCAATTTAAAATGAACGTTAATCGTCTTTGTAAAAATTGTATTTTAACTTTAGGTAACTAGTTACGTTAAAATTGTACAATTTAAAAATAACGTTATTCGTCTTTGTAAAAATTGTAATTTAACTTCGGTAGTCTTCATAGAAAATCATTAGCATAAAACAGAAATTTTATTCAATACCTAAAATATCACCATGAAAAGTTTAATAAACTATTTAATACATAATTGAAACAATTGATTGATTGATTACAATAAGTACGAGTAGTGATACTGGTAGTTCTATTGACAAATAAATTTAATAAACTTGTTAAGTTTTGTTTTTAACTAATATCATATTTATTTTACCTTTCTCTTGACATATCATGAAAATATTCCTATTGCACAATGTAATAACATTTAGACACGCGTTACACAAAACATAATAAACTAAGTTGAGCTTGTGTGAAGAAGTGATCTCTTCAAGCCAACCCTAGCTGATAAAATGAAATCTGATTAATTGTGTTATACTCTTATACATACTTAACCTAAACATATTCATGTAAATACATTACACATAATATACATTAAAGCAGGTTAAAGTGGTAAAAAGATATAAAAACATTTATTCATGAACCAATTACAATAACATTAAGTTTATACTACGTATTATATCACATCGTTTAACGTTTAACAGACGTCAGATCGCATTTAATCATTAAATTTATAGAAGCAGTTGAATACATTTAATGTGTTGTTAATAGTTACATTGTTTTGTTTGCATTCGCAAAATATTATGTTCATTTTAATAACTGTTTATGTATAAAGGGCACACTGTAATCAATAAATATAATTATGTTTTAAAATCTTTGAGATGTTAGTTTTTTTCTGTAACTTAAAGTACCTCCTGATTTATTTTAAGTAATGGTTTGAAGTAATGTGTGGTAATGTTTCTCCTTTTTTCACGGGACATAAAGCAAAAGATATCGAGAGCGCCGGAAAGTGTCAAATGCAACTTTTTTATTTTAAGTTATTATTGTAGTTAATAAAACGCGATCCTAAATACACGCAAATAGGTTCACAGACAACAGATACAATTTTAAAACTTTGTTATTCTCCTTATTCTTAACAACAACTTTAATTTATTCCTGTATTTATGTTTCATTGTTAAGTAACATAAACACGCACACTTTAAGCATTATTTAATAAAACGTTGTTATATCTACGTCACACAAACGAAATTTTGAATATAAACAGAAAAACAAAACAATGTTTTATTAAATAATGCTTAAATAGTGTTTATAAGTGTGGCCGTAAGTAGTGGTTAAGAGGTCGGAGATAGTCGATGGCGCAGCGGCCAGCGACGAGAAGCCGGCGCGCGGCGGTTCGGGTTGCGATCCAGTAAGTTAAGCAACTTTATATTGCTGGCTCAATAGATGGGTGATCTAATTAAAATGTGTCGATCTGCATGCACGTGGCGCTTTAATTTTCTTTTTATTACTTTTTTTTTTTTAAATAAATGCCAGCGAACTAGTCTTGTCTATAAGTTTTTATAGTTACATTTCGGCTGTCTTATCAGAGCCAACAGAGGCTCGTGCCCATTGCATTAAACAAATATTAACACGCTCGCTTATTTGATACTTCACGCCAAAATAAGAAAACAACTCTGTAGTCTAGTTCCAGTTCTAAGTGGCTTTACAAACATTTTTAATAATTAATAATACAGATGCTATTGAAAAGATGTAGTGTTATTGTTCTAAGATATTCGCATGTAAACGAAAGGAAGAAAAAAGAAAAATATTTATTTGATTGTTAATACTCGGTTAATGATGCGTTGACTTTGCATTTGCGTTTTGAAAAGTTTCTGTTTTTTTATGTATACTTAAACGTTACTAACGCAAAATAACACCAAATATTAAATTTTTATGACTAATTTTCTATTAACAATAGCTGATATTTGCTTAGTTTTTAAAAGTAACAAATTAGCTATGGCTGTGTCAAGATTTTGGTTTCTCAATGCCACGTGATCTAATGCCACAACCTGTATGAAAACCTTTATATGCATTCCGAAACAGTTAAGAGCTAGCCATAATTATATTTGGTCACCCATCTCCTCATCCGGCATTCCGAAATTTACTTAATTTTCACGATCGTTATCCAAACACATTAGTCGTTTCGTCAACGAGCCGTTTAAAGAGAGCACTGTAGACATACAAAAAAATGTACACATTGAAAGTATTTGCAGACTTTTAACTACAAAAAAATAAAGAGTTCGCTTTGAATCACATCTGCCGGAAAAAGTCAGTTCACTCAAACGCCAACAATTAATTTAATGGGACTTAAAATACCGTGGGCCGTGTACGCGACGGTTGACAAGCAGTCTCATTTGACACAAATTAACTGACTAGTTGGAAACACGGGAAACTAGTTGACAAGTTTAGCAGTTTCATTTGACACAAGTCAACTGACTAGTTGGAAATGCGGAAAACTAGTTGAGATGGAAAACAAGTTGATGATGAACGTTATGAAGTTAAATTACTACGGTCTCAAAGGTTTTGCGCTTAAGGCTATACAGTTCTTGTTGTAGTTTGATACAGTCCTACCTTAGTAAAGTCTACCTTACTAAGTCATCCGGTTCTCATGTAAAAATAGGAGTTCGACAAGGTCAATTCTAGGACCTTTCTTATTTTTGATATACATCAATGACTTGCCATTCTTCTTCTGTGATATTGTATTGTTTGCAGATGATACTTCACTCATTTTTAATGTGACTAGGTGTAATAATAATTATGACGATTTTAACAAGGCTCTCTCAGAGGTACTCAGTTGGTTTAGTGCTAATAATTTACAGCTAAACGCTAAAAAAAAGAAATGTTTTAAATTTACACTACCAGATGTCTAGACCGAACAAACCAATTTTAGAATGAATAATGATAAATTAGATTTGTTAGACTCGACAGTTTTCTTAGGGATAACCCTTTACCAAAACTCCAATGGAATCCGCATATATATGTATATCGAATTTGGCCGGCAAACTCAGTTCCGCAGTTGAAACTGCTAGGTCGTTAACTTCTGTTATTTTCTCAGTGTCCTTTTGTGAGGAACAGCGGCTCATGTTAAAACTATATTTATTTTACAAAAACGAGCATTATGAACTATTTATAGACTGGGATCACGAACTCCTTTGAGAAATATTTTTAAGGAAGTCGGTGTTCTTACTGTTGAATCGCAATATATTTATAATTGTATAGTTTTTGTGCGTTACAATATTAACTATTTTTCTAAACACGGTGATGTACATAATTTCAATACTAGAAGTAAGTCAAAACTAGTAATGCCTCTGTTTAGGTTACAAAAGGTTCTCAGCTTTGTCTAGGGGCTCTTTCATGTGCGTCGCGTTGTTACGTTCCCTAAAACAAGGTTGAGCATAGCGCTGGCTGGCTGATTTACATGTCATACTCGTGAACTGGTGCCACCTGTGGAGGCTGGTCTGCTCTTGCAATCTAATTTTTATTTATAGTAGTAATGATCTTTCTTTTTCTTGTTTCAAAGATACTGTAAGACGTTGTTTATTTTATTTTAAATTGAACAATACCTGTTTTTTATTATTACATATTATTATGTATGTGTTGTGTTGTCTTGTAATCCTTTTACATGTTTTTTTATGTTGTAATGGAAAATGTCCTTGTATGATAGGGAGGGCATTTTTAGGGTTCCGTAGCCAAATGGCAAAAAAACGGAACCCTTATGGTTCGTCATGTCTGTCTGTCTGTCTGTCCGTCCGTATGTCACAGCCACTTTTTTCCGAAACTATAAGAACTATACTGTTGAAACTTGGTAAGTAGATGTATTCTGTGAACCGCATTAGGATTTTCACACAAAAATAGAAAAAAAACAATAAATTTTGGGGGTTCCTCATACTTAGAACTGAAACTCAAAATTTTTTTTTGATCTAACTCATCCGTGTGGGGTATATAGATACCTACGTCTTCAAAAATGATGAATGAATAGTTTGCGCGAGAGACACTTCTAAAGTAGTAAAATGTGTCCCCCCCCCCCCCTGTAACTTCTAAAATAAGAGATTGACAAAACTAAAAAAAATATTTGATAGATGGGAGGCCTTTGTCCAGCAGTGGACGTCCTCTGGGTGATGATGATGATGTTCGTGTGAACTTTAGAAAACCATTATCTCGAAAACTAGTATACCTAAGAGGCCGGATGGCATGACCCTGGTACCTTGGAGAGTGGAACGGGCACTGGTGTAGGAAGCTACATGTGTCGACACGCTTGCCCCGTCCCATCTTTGTGCATAAACGCTGGTTCGGCTGCAATTAATGCGGAAAACCTCAAACGGCGCAAGTAAGAAAATCAGACTGGAGATTTCATATTTGAGCCGTTTGGGGTAGAGACGTTAGGACCGAGGGGTTTGGGTACCCGCCAGCTATTAAGATTTTTTTCAAAAAAACTGGTGGAAGCCACCTGTGACCCCAGAGCCAACAGCTATATCTGGATCATCGCCCAAGCCTCGCCATTAACATCTAATTAAATTTATTTGTTTTCGTGGATATAACTGCCACACAAATAAGTGGAACTATTTAGCCTAATTATAATAGAAAAGGAAACCTTCGGCGGAGTGACAAAATAGTAACAGTCAGCCTCAGCAGTAGCGTAACACTTCAGTATCATCACAGAATAACTAATAGTACTAGGTACAGAAGGTTCACTCTCTAACTAAAGTCAAGTTTAGGTATAAAAAATTACCTACAGTTACAGAGCGTAGGGGTTACGCGCGCGCGCAGGGATGACGCGCGACGTGGAGCGTGCGTCGGCTTGCGGCAACCTTTACTGCCATACGCCTAGGCGGCCTGCCTGGGAGGCGCGCCGGCCGAACTACCTAAACTGCGGAGTGACAGACACCCCCCTGGTATCATGCCATACCAACAGTTTGATTTTGAGCTAATTCTGATTCCGATCATACATAATAGGTGTTTTTGTTAACTTTATCTTTTATATCACTTTCGATCTCAGGCAGGTGTTCTTTCTGACACAAGTTGGCCAACAACTCCAAAACGAGTTCTTAATCTTCGAAGTTAAAAATAGAAATATCTAAAGATAAATAAAAATAATGAAAGTCAACATTTCATTGTTTAGACAACACGGTCGGTAGTTATAAATTTTATTGAGACATCACACTTCGCGTGACAGTTGCAAAAGCGATATGTCACCGCTTCGCGTTGAAAAAAAAGAAATCGCCTCACCTCACCTAATTTGTATGCATCTCTCGTCGGCCATATTACATTACGGCCGAAATCGCGTGCAGGCGTCATGATAAGTATGATAACGGACGCCAGCGTAACCTGACCCTTCCATTAACATACGACAACTTCATTCTCCTAACTCGAGCCTCCGCCAGGAGGGGGCAGGGAGTTCGCCTTGGATTGTTCGGTTGTGTTTGATATTTTGACGCCTGGTAGAACTTAAACAAATTAAATAATAAAGGGCTGATTTGTATGCGCGGTGCGACGCGGAGTGCCCGCCTGATCGCGCGTCAAGTGTCGCGAAAGTGGGAAGAATGATATTGCTAAAAAACCTCAAACAATCTTATCTTAACATTAAAATCTACAAAAAATCTCTCTATTGAGGAGCTTGATGATAACAGATAGCGCAATCATCAAGCTTCTCAATAGCGCAGGTTGCTATCTTGCAAGTTAAGTAATTTTTACAAAGTCAGGTTAACGAATGGGTGATAAAGTTATTAATTTTAGAATTTCGAAGCCTATGTCTGGTTTCTGTGCGATTGCGGTTGTTAAATGGCTGATAACGACAAACGTAAAAATAGGTTTAAAAATTTGACGTGATTTTTGACTGACTTTGATGATGAAGATGATGGTGGAGACGGAGATACCATGTAAGTATTACTTATAGAAAATAAACAGTAAGATGTATCGCAAATAATAAATACCTATAACTGTAGATAAGTAATATCGCTCTAAAACTAACCTGCTTATAAAACCGCTATCATTAATTTCAAGTTTGCACAAAGTACTTTTTAATTAAATTATATTAATCTTTTCTTACATTCTCATCTAAGTGCAGTTTGTAATTACTAAAAAACCGCAAAACGTTAGGACTGGTCCCATTTGAAAATAAAGAAGAAAACATTTTTAACTAATAATAACTATTTACTATTATATCAAAAGCAATAACTGTATTAATAAATCGATGACATCATTGACAATTACAACTTTTCCTGATTTTTGTGCATATCAATTTGGACTAAACAAGGAAGTTAAATTAATACTACGATATTATTTTATGAATCATCATGTGCATTTAAACGTCCCACTGATGAGCACAGGGTTTCCTACATGGAAAACGCACATATGTAGAAGAGGAACACACGTGAGATTGCTTCCGAAGACGCCTTGCGAAGCGCCGAGAAGCGCGAATATTTTTTTATTTGGTCACCCATCCATTGACCTGCCATTTCGTAAGTTGCTTTACTGGCAAGATCGCAAACCAAACACCTTCGCCGCGGTGCCATCGAGCTTCTATAATAATTAGAATCGAAGCGCCGAGAAGCGCGAAATGTTTTTAATTTGGTCACCCTTCCATTGATCCGGCATTTCGTAAGTTGCTTTACTGGCAAGATCGCAAACCAAACAGCTTCGCCGCGGTGCCATCGAGCTTCTATAATAATAAGAATATTAATAGTTTAATTGTGAAAGCATGTAAAGTTTATAAACGTACATTATCATGTGTGGTATAGAATTAAAGTGGATTTTAAAACTAAACTCCAAAGAGATAGAAAACAAAACGAATGCTTTAATTACTTAGCGAGGGGACAAGGGCCACCAAAGTCAATATTTTTTATTTTGACACATTCACACAGACTTTATCTCTGTCCAAACATTATGTTTGCCCGTGAAAGTTCCATTCGTATTTTTTCCCCGGCCAATGTTTGGTTTCCTACCAAAGTGACAAGTGCAAAGGACCTTTGTGGACAGGCAAATATAGACCTCATTTTTGTCTCTGGCCGTGGGCGCGCACGAAATTGATTGCTCCTACGCGGATTATCATTGAATGTCATTTGTCCCTTGTTATTGTGAGTAAACGCTCAAAATAACTCTTTGATACACGTAAGCTTACTAAACATTTAAAATACATTCGGGAAATATTTCCAAATAATGGTTTTTAATGCAAGTTCTTTCATGATAATTATTACAATAATTACATTATTTTCGGGTTTTTTCCCCTGACTTTTTGGATCATACTATCATCATAGTACAAAATTCCATACTTATACAAAATCAAATAAGTTCAACTTAGTAAGTATTCATAATGAGAAAGATTAAAGTTAGTACTGCTGTAAAAGATGACAGTAGCTCCCTAGATGCAGGTAACAGTGTGTGTTTGTAAAATTCAAAACATTAGATAGGTATGACAAAACGAGATTTTTACCATGTTTGAGTTGTAGATTTTGAGTCTCCGATATTTTGGCGTAGTTGCATGCACCATGATCAAGGTGTAACTGTAACTCCGTCCATCCTCCGTACTAATCAGTTACTCCGTGATCGTGGTGCATGCAACTGCGCCGAAATATCGGGGACTCAAAATCTACAACTCAAACATGGTAAAAATCTCGTTTTTTCATAAAAATAATTATAGTGACCTTGAAAGTTTAAAATGTTATGACATATCCATGATTAAAGAAAGTGAAACATTAAAAAAAATATTAGGCAGGAAAAAGTTTTTTTTTTTATATTTTAGAGTTTTTTTACCGCTTAAATATACTTAAGTAAAATTTTTAAACACTGAAAAAAAACGACAGACAACCTCAAACAGGAATCGAAAAAAAAATTTACTTAAAAATTAGGCAGGTAACTCAGGTGGGAATATTAAATAAGTTTTTATGGCGATACGTTATTCAATGACCAAAACATCAATGCAAATACCTATGTGAAGTAAGAAAAAGTGATAATTACACACAAATAATCGCTAGTCGCGTACAGACAGACGCGCGAACGGTGTCGCCGCGTCGCCGTTACGTCACCACTTAGTGAGTTACAAAACTATTTGAGTTTCTAACGTTATATTTATATTCCACATTACACAAATGTAGGTGACGTATACATGTACTGCCACGCGGGATTGTATATTAATTCAAATAATCCACTTTAACTAAACCATCATCAGTCTACAAACGTTCCACTTCTGGGCACAAGCCTTTCTTCATGGAAAAGACGATAATAACATAACAACGATGTTTATAGCATTGTTGTGTTCCGACAGTTTGAGATAAGATAGCCAGTTCCTCAGTGGTTGAGGATTCCGGGTGAAGCGCGCTTCCACCTTCGGCCTTATCGTCACTTACCATCAGGTGAGATAAAGGTCAAGCGCTTACCCGTTGTAGAATAAAAAAAACGAAGGAGATTGGGCCTTAAGAGGCCTATTACATCTTGAATGTGATTTTTGCGTAAAATGCCCATTTTTGCATTTTGTAGTAATTTTGCAGTTGTATATTTATCGTTTTTATCGAAATAGGATAATAAATTTGTGCATTGTATTACAAATCTCCATTCTGTGAGCATAAGTTGAATTCGGACGACCGGCGCATCGCATTTTGTAGTAATTTTGCTGCTGTATTTATCGTTTCTATCGAAATAGGATAATAAATTCATTATAAAATCTATTACTCTGGTATTTTTGATTTTACCAGATCAAAAATACCAGAGTATGTATGATCTCTAAAATTTTGCTCAATAATATTATCGTAGATAGGAGATATTCACAGTAAACTTATAGCGATTTTCGAAGTTTTTTGGTTTAGAATAAGATTATTTTCCTATATAAAATCAAAGATATCTAAAAATTCCGAGGCCGCTACGCACTATTCGACTTATAAGAGATAATTTTATAATTTTTTTATTTAACTTGTTTAGAACAGTAGTTCAATCGATGAGCTCAAAAAAGTGCCTTCGCGCACTTTATGAAAATCTTTCTCTGCAATTTTGGGTTTAATTAAAAAGTTAAGCAAAATTTACAAAAGCGAGGCCGCTACGCACTATTCCAATAGCTATTCTACACTATTCAATAAGTCATAATTTTTAATGTATTTTTGTTTCTGAGATCCATAACGCCAAAATTGGCCATTTTACGCAAAAATCACAGTTGAGATGTAATAGGCCTCTTAAGAGCCGTGGCATGCAAAATTCTCATACAAAACACAGAAAAACGACGTTTTGTAGTCCCCTGTTTTCTCCTTCAGAACTGGACCAATTTTTATTACTTTTTTATTTATTTAATAACCAGGAGCCTTCAAAATTTAGCGAAATAGCGCGTTTTAAGGCCTCTTCAAAAACATTACCTAAGTGGCTGGTTTAAAAAAAATCAAACATACAGACATAGAAAATCTCTTTATTTAACTGATGCTAAAAAAGTAATAAAAATTGGTAAAGTTCTGGTTAAACAGGGGACTACGAAACGCTGTTTTTCTGTGTTTTGTATGAGAACTTTGCATGCCACTTCAACGTAGTGTTTCCTCTTAACCCACCACGATAGCGCTGGTGGTAGTTGGTGATTTTAACTTTATGTAGATGATAAATATATAATCCTAAAAAACTACCTCTTATTTACCTTCTTACCTGTAATTTAGTCTGTACTCTGCTTAAAGCTTAAAAAATAATTTACGTGTAAGTATATTAATTAATACTATGAAAACTTTGACTTTGAAAAACGAAAAGGCAATCAGTTTGTACATTAAAAACGTAACTCTTTTAATTAGTTTAGAAAGGTATTGTTGATGTACGACAAAAGCGGTCTCCAGTTCCCGGAGGAAATAGTATAGTTCCCGAAGAACGAGTTCATATTTACGTAACACTCTACGACAAAGAAAGGCAAATAGAGAAGTAATACGATTTCCAGAGCTGCGCACACGCTGCGCCCGAGTGTTCCGTTTTTTTGAGGCCGGGCCCAAATTGAATGAGCGACAGCGGGATGTGACAGCCAAAGATATATGTTACAAAAACAGTACACACTTTTGAAACTTGTGGACCAAATAACAAATGTATTTTGGTACTTCATCATAACAAATGACGTAGATATATGGAATTAATAGCAAAACAAACGCTACATTAAAAATACTTATTCCGAGTAGATAACGTCGAACCACATCTAGAATCCCCGCCACTATTTCTGTTAACGAGTACCTCTTCAGTTGTCCACCGCGGATACGTCATTATCGCCACGCTATTGCTTATGCAATGCGATGACAATCTTAAGTGGAGGCGAGTCCGACTTCCCGAGTCAACATTGGTGATCTTACCCGATTGTGCCGACCCTCAAGGATTAATGCACTGCACAAACATTTACCCAAACGTCTGCGGATTGACAGTTCACCCGTCAATTGTTTATAGTCTTTACCTTTTTCTTGCGTCCGGCGTATTTGTCTTTTTTTGCTTGTTATTTATCTCTCCACCCATTTTTTCTGGCATTGTCTTTCGCGACGGCGACAAAACTCCTTATCGCGTGTAAACGCTGCAGCTTTTTCGATGCGCGACGCGACTACTACTTCACGTTTTTTGTTGTACAGGGGCATTGCCAAGGCGGGGGAGCCAAATAACCTGTCGCCTCTATCGCCCGGAGTCCTGTACATGGACCCGGCGGTACACGCTACGCTGAGGAGGAAGCAGCGGCGGCTGGCCCGGGAGAACCCTGGGGTCCTGGCCGCCGTCGCCAAAGGCGCCAACATGGCCGTCGCCGAGTGCCAGCACCAGTTCAAATACAGAAGGTGGAACTGCTCAACCAGAAACTTTTTGCGAGGGAAGAACCTTTTTGGCAAGATCGTCGACAGAGGTAAGCAGATTATCCGATTATTCTAATGAACACTAAACAGTTGACAGCGGTCGACGGCTTAATACTCGGATCACGATTGTCGCTAACGCTAAAAAAGCGTAAACAATAAAAATTTTAATGACGATTTTTAAGAACACGCGTCAGTCTCGATTTGACACCGCCACACAAAGAGAACAAAAGTAATGAAAAGGACGTAAGACGATAATCTAAAAAAGGCCCTCCTAAAGTACTAAAGAAACAACAAACAGGCCTTTGAGGCGTTTAAAAAAATTGTTATTTTAAAAACAAAAAATTGTAATCGAAATTTCGCCCAACGATGAAAGTACAGTATAACCCTGCAAAAGATGTGTTCAAAAAGGTTTTATGTTTTTTTTCCGAGCTCCTAATTCCAGTTACAAAGAGAGGCTACAAATTAAGTGATATCTTTAGTTGGCAATGGCAACCCTTTTAAAAGATTTTATCAGCATTCAACGGGAGGGTAGCGAGTCGGGGGCACATATAAAGGGCTCATCAAGATAAAACATCCTGGATCAATTACATGCGACCGAATGACGTTTAAGTTCCCGTTGCTCTCATTTTATTTTGTATTGTATGTGTTCCTTTTTTTATTTCTCCTTTTGAATTCTTTATTGGATGTTGTTTTAATAAATTGTAACAACTGCGTTTATGATTTTGTATTCAAGATGGTCTTCTTTTGTTTTCTTCAAACCACTTTGATCTTAATGTCACGGTTTGTATTTATCCATATTTTTTTCTTATGAACGTTGGCTAAATTTACGCGAGTCCGAGCATTTATACATTTTGAATAGATCAGCAGATAAAAATCAGCCAATAGGTCCCCTTTGAATTGCTGGTTGTATAACTGAATTCAATAGATTACAGATATTACGGCATGAATTATTGACTTAAACTTACGTTGAAAATTTACTGCTGCAATATCATTTGATAGTATCGACTGTAACAGTACCTACTTAATTTAGTCTTGTAACTTAAGCTTTAGAATTAAAATGTTTTTAAACAAGTCGAATGTCAACATTACTCGTGAATTCAAAGAAGTACGAGGTGTGTCTTATTGTTTTAGCATTTGAGTTGAGATTTGTGTAGCAGCAGTTAGCGCGGCAGCAAAGCGTCCGTTTGTATCTTGATTCAAAAATGTCCTATCTCCGGTGTTCGATTTCGATTCTTTGTGCGCGATACGGCTTATTATGAACTCGCGAACATCTGGTGTTTTCGACAAGCTTTATACAATAATGGCAAAAAAACGACTAATCAGATTCAATTATGTTATTCACTTTTTACAACTTGATGTATTCGCGTTTTGAATTTACAATGATCGTTATTGAGCAGTTTGATTATGTTTCGTATCAATCAGAATTTACAATAACTAACAATAATAAAAACGACGGAAAGCTTTTCGGAGTTCGTGCGCCCGCATTAGGGGGTTATCTCGAAAATTAAGAACGCTCGCTGCGGTATCTCGAGCTAATTCGATCTCATTTCGAATTCGACTCGATATCGAGTGGTCGGTGTAACCCGGCCCGGTTATTGACCTCCGGTTCCAATACGCTAATGAATTGTGCAAACGTTTCCCGAAGATGTTTCTATTATTAGTCGATGCACTTCGAACTTTTAGTGGATTTTAGACACGAGCCAACAGTTTAAAATGCATCATGCAATACCTGTTCGGCTGTAAACTTATCTCATTATTTTGTTACTTACGAAACGTTTCAAGTAATCGAGGTCACTTATCGAAAGTGAAATAAATGTTTTTTAATTAAACCCCTGTCAACGTAGCGATAAAACACGAGTCTCATAAAATATTCATCGAAAAATAAATTAGTAACAAATCGCAATTAGATTTATATGTTTACACAACTTAAAAGTTTATCGTAAATAAAATACAAAAAATGCCGATTACGGGTCGACAAGTGCCCTGGGCGATGGCGATGGCTGACGGCCAGCTAAATCTAAATTATTAACCAAACGTTCGAGTTCCAACTTATTTATGCATTATAAAATAAAAACATGTTACTGGGACAAGCCAATTATAGCAATAAACTATAATAAACCAGTACATAAACACTAATTATTCCAGTTTAATCCTCGCTGGAGCGCAACGTTTCATTAGACGGAGAAATAAAACATACAACACCGAATAATATATGCCACTATCGTAAAACGAATCGCCTAGAGCAAAAATAAATACTGATATTTAATCGAACAGAACAAACTATAAAAGCTAAGTACCATTTTTCTAAATTAAAAACCAGATATAGCACGAGGAGTCTCGGGACCACCATCATAATAATTTCACTTGATAAAAAGAGCAAAGAGATTACGAAATTTATGTTATATGCGTGTGCATTTAGAGCATATTACTTTATTAAGGGCAGGCGAGGCAGGGCGGGCGCATCACGCGCGACCGGCGGACGCAAATATCCACAATAAACTTTTTAATACATTGCAATTACGGTCGTTTGATAAACGCATAAAAAGTGGCGGCAGATCGCGGCGGGGCACCTCGGTACAGGCGACGGTGAAAAAACAACAAACACCAAACACGCGTTCGACGAAAGTTCATCAAATCTCGTATTTGTGAATAGGCTCGCTCGTCTCCGGCAATAATTACGGAGCGATCGCACAAAGCCCCCCCGGGTGAGACACGAATAATTACTAATTTACACGTTGACACACTATTGACGGGTCGGACACGACAACTTCATCGCATTGTGGTGTAAACCTGAAGGATCGCATTAACACAAATGATGACAACGGCACAATGCACCGGCCTTTATTCGTCACGCCATTGTCAAAGCGAGAATAGAGAAGTATATGGTCCGAAATCCCGCGGCGAGCGCCCTCCTGCGGCGTAGTTTAGCGACGCGAGGCGAGGCCCTCACGGAAGCCACATTGACACCTAACACAGCTCCTAATAGCAGGTAACTCGGCCGATAAAGAGCGACCTTTTTTCGAATATTTCCTGTTTTGGTGTGTCCCCGTCAGCACCAGATTCCATCGCCGTGGGTGGATAAAATGTATAAAACGATCGGCATCGCGTATAAAATGGGTATAAAATGCCCTCGAAGAAATATTTAATACTCAATTAGATAAGCGTTTTGGGTTTTGTGGCGTTCGGATTGTTTTTTAGATGACACACGTTTTGTGAAACTGAAATGGGCCGATTAAACTTCGATGTAGCGGTGGGGTAGCGAGCTTGCTCGTTTTTATCGAACGGGCTGTCCGTCGTGATCGTCCACTATATTTATGGACATCTCACTAACACCAAATTATTTTCGGTGATTTTTTTCTGTAGTTTGAAAACAAATGTCTTTGTCCATTGTGTGAATGGGTGCCGGTGGCTGGTAGCAGTGGTAGCTTCGGCATTGTGCCACTCACAATGACTGATATACGACCGGCGTAATTTTGAATTGTCGATGTGAAGACTCCGAACGCGGACTCGGTGTGAAATAATCATCTATTTACGGCATAACGAAAATGAATTATTGCAGTTATTGGCAGTCCTCAGTGTACTTTCATAGCAGAAATTACTCCTGACAGTCTATTTCTGCATTTCATAAAATCAAGAGAACTGCACACTTAAGCCTTACTGCAGCCTTAATGTGACGAATTAGAGCGATTCATCTTCGACTAGATAAATGTCATTACGTTCTCGTAAAAGCTAATGTTTGTATCGAATAATAAGACGTAAATGACTTCATCGCAGCGTGTGATAAAGCCAGTGATTTCTAAACCGGCCAAACATCTTATTATAAAACGAGTGATTTATGGCTGTTTTGAGTAATTACGTCTCATCAAATTTGAATAATGTAAGTCGTCATAAAGGAGGTGCGCAGGGCGACGCGCGAACCGTCATAAGTCAATCCCTCAAATTAATCTTGTGGAAACGCGCGCGTGATGACTTAATGCGGACAGGAACATATTTAATTAGTGCATTAATTTTGAATTATTTAATGGGTCGTGCGGCCAGGTGTTCGTCAAATGTCAACAGTGATTAAGTTTTATTTTAGTGAGCGGCCGGTGGTACGCGCCGCTGGATTTACGAGTTTTTGACTTTTATAAATTCTCAACGCCTCGCCTTAACGGGCAGCGCCGCGATGGAATTATCGCTCGCCGCGCGCTGTAAACCGACCGCGAGACCATTTATTATCTGCACAGATAATCCACGGACAGCACTTTATTATCAGTTATAATAATAATTTACTTTTATAGATCCACATTACTCATGTTTGTTCTTATTTGACTGCGATTTGATGGGGCGAAATTGCCTTAATAAAATAATAGCGTACCTTAATTACCGGTATTTTATAGGAGTCGTTTGTGCGACTGGGAACTGATGGCTATTTGTATTGGTCTGGTGCGCGGCCGGGTGTCGGATTACCGTTGTTTAGGTAGTTAATTAGGCGGGTACGCGGCAGGATTACAGTTTATTTAATGCCGTGACTAATACTGGCTCTCGGTTGAGACCTCTTTACATTTGTCATAATTTTTCTACGTCGCGATTCCGTCGCAAAACGCGACATCCTCCTTTGTTGTTGGACCCAGACGGACGTCCAAATAAATTATTCAATTATTTATAGTTATTTATACATATTTTATTGACCTCCGAACGAGGTACTCCCGAATGATGTCAAAACACGTCGGGCGACCGATGAATCATCGATGGAGGCTTTAAAGTATTCTCACAGATCAATTAAAAATTATTTCCAGTGGTCGTCGACGTCCGTAATTGGTTGGATGGTGGTTCCGTTAGATGTTCGACGCGATAAAGTAAAAGTAGCGAAATAAAAATCTCAGCGGGCCCTCATTCACATCTGGGCCCGTGGCGCAGGCGCAGATGCCAGTTATGAAGATGTGCGCACGCGCAGCACGCGGCGCGGCACCTGGCTCCCCGCCGGCAGACCTCCGCGCCTGCCCGATACTATTACGGCGAGCCAGGCCCTTAGCCCAAGCGACCTTTAATAATAATAATATCGTATCAATTAAATGGATCCATTAAAGATTTGGAGAGCCCGCGTCTAGCGCGTTTCGTTAACGATCGCGAGGGTTAATAGCTGCTTTCTCAGATGTGTGACAAAGCATTTAGGAAATTCTGTGCCCGCCACAGAACAGAAGAACTCTTTTTCTGTGGTGCTGATGGCTGTCGTTGTGTAGTTTGGACACTAGTGTTATATTCTTACTTATGACACTAATTACCACTTGCTCCGTGCTAATTACCTATGTAACTAAAAGCATTGATTGCTTCTACATCTCTGTGCCTGCCCTCTCGACTTAGCAATGGTAATTCGTGTTTGTCTCTAAATGAGACCGTAAATGAAACACACGCCACGGCCGGTCATAACGTCCCGACATTTATTTGCACATAACAAGTGACCCGTCAACAGCAAATCGGATTAGTTGAAAGCTATTATTTTACGAGCGTAATTTACGTGTGCCATATTTAATTGGCCCCACCTATTAGCTGTGCTGAATGCGAGATCGTCTCAAGTCATTACGGAAGATAAATGCACGGCTCACCAGCTCGTATTCGTATTTATGCCTTGAATTAATTTCGTCCGAGCATTGAATGATGGCGAAATTGACATTGAAATTCCCGCTCGAGTCTCTCGGCTCAAGTAATTGCTGAATAAAATACTTTTGTATAACATCAAAAAAGGGAAGCATGAAAAAAAAACAAAAGCAAGAGAGCGCAGTCGCCGCGGAGTGCGCTCCGTAATTTATATCGTTGCCCGATGACAACTCAATAAAAAAATGATTTCATTTGCTTACTGAGCCCTTAATAAAGCTGGCGCGGGGTCCGTTCCACATATTATTATTATAAATAACAACAAATACGCGACGCGTTCTTTATTATTTTTTTTACGAATGCCTGGCGGTTTTTACCGATTGGATTTTGCTGCGAGGTGGCCGTGGCCCACCAGAGTCGAATGCGGTATTCGTGAGCTGCCTGTGACAAGCAATTAGTAGGGCAGTAATCGCCAACTACTTTTTATTCGCGATCGCATCGATAGGCCCCAGTTTTACGGCTCTCGACGAATTCCGTCATAACCTTAGCGCGCACGCAGCGGACTTTAATGAGATGGCCAACAATAGCTCAGTTATTAATACGCATTACGCCGTAAAATTACAATGTCTACGCACGTGAATTAATAACGAGATAATGCCCGTACACGACACACGAAAAAGTTTATGCGCGCTTTTTAAACGATCCTCTCGCGGGCCGCTCATTATTCATCGCCGGCCAGTTTATCCGTTAATAATATCGTCTCGCGTAGACAAAGAGCCGTATAGTATTAATCGATAAAAGTACCCGGGCTATTAAATCGATATTAACAGAGAGAATTCGATGCGCGCCGTACCACTTGTAATGATCAAATTTATAATCTCTCGGGTTGGTACGAGCCACTTCTTTTATTTCCAATCGCCGAGATATACCTTCTCTCTTTTAATTATATTTTATGAGTATTTGATTCTAATGCAGGGCCATTAATTATTTATAGTATTCGATACGGGATGGGTGCATCGATTTATGTATACGTCCATCCGGATGAATGGATGCAACACAATGATCGTTCTGTGATCAGACCTTTTATTGTGGGGACATTAATTAAGTCGACATACTCGCGTCGCATAAAAAACGGGTAAAATATTAATTAGTAAATAGTAATAGTTAGTTATAGTTAATTATTAATATTTTAACTGTGTCACGTAGTAATCGCGGTGAAAGAATACTACCACCTATTTTCCCTAAAAGGCGACTAACGGACTACAAAATTGCACTTACATCCAGACGGGCCCACCACCTGTCACGCTGAGCGCATGTGTTCGCTATTTGGTGAAAAGTGGACTATGGTAGAGGATTGCTTTTGCTTTGGATAATAGTCGTGATTATATTTTTATTTATTTATTTTTATTTTATTTTACAATTGTTGGAAAACTTACAGCTATATGTTAAATATAAATTAATGTATGAATACAATAAGGCCAATTACAAGTTTTCACCTATAAATAAAGTATGTTGATACATTTAGCAAGACGTGGTTTTTAATAATAATATATTACTAAGAGCCGTGCGTGATGCTTAACAGATCATTACCTTTCATGAGCTAACAGACAAAAAAGTTATCATTGTATAATTTTTGAACCTAGATACGTTGGTGTTGAATAAGTCTAAGTCTATATTTCGACATACGGAGTTAAAAAGCTCGGGCGCCCTGTTAATAAACGCGTTAGATCGATAATTAGTTCTCGATAAAGGTACATGTAGTAAATTTGTGTGTCGCGTTGTTTTCCTGGGTGGATTAATATAAATTTTACTGAGTAGTTCGGCAGAGTCTATATTACCTTGGAATATTTTAAAAACGAGTGCTATATCTGACATTTCCCTTCTTTTATGTAGTGGTAGGAAATGAAAATGCTTGCACCGTTGTGTGTAATTTTGGAAGAAACTATGACATTTATATTGAAAATAACGAAGAAATCTTTTCTGCACCGCCTCTATCCGCGAGATGTAAATATTATATTGGGGATTCCAAACCTGGGACGCGTATTCCAGGTGGCTGCGCACGAAAGCACAATACAAAATTTTTACTACTTTGATGCTCTGAAACTCGGATGACAAACGCATCACGAATCCAAGAGCTTTTCTTGCTTTTGTTATAATTGAATCTATATGGATATCAAAAAGTAATTTCGAATCGAATGTGACTCCGAGATCTTTCATAGAAGTAACCCGTGTTAACGCTTGAAAATTTATATAATAGTCAAATGAATGAGTTTTAGGTTTTCTGCTAAATGTACAAATAAAGCATTTAGAAATATTTAAATCTAATTTATTGTTGGCACAGTAGATTTCAAACCGAGTAATATATAATATAGTATTCGATTTGCGATCTTGCCAGTTAAGCAACTTTCGCAATGCCGGTCACTAGATGGGTGACTAAATTAAAAACATCTCGAGCTCCTCCGTGCTTCGAAATGAATGTGAAGCCGTTGGTCCTGGTTGTGGCCGTAATCGTTAAAGACCAGCCTACCCGCATTGGGCCAGCGTAGTAGGTTATGGCCCAATATCCACATGTGTTGTTGTCCATGCAGCAAGGCCTGTGCCCAGCATAGGCTGATGAGATGAGTTTTTATATTTTACATTGGATTTGTTTCCACTAAAAAAGTTGGAAACAGAAAAGCGAAAAATGGTTGGATATTAAATCGATTTGATAAAAGTGAATAGAATAGAATAGGATTTCTTTATTACTTAGACTGTGTAACAAATTCTTAAAAAAAATAGTATCAACAGGATGTATCTTTGGAATGGAAGTTTGTTGCTAAACCCCAATGTTTGGCGTTTTCAAATCGGAATGCCTACCTCACATTTTTGAAACGATATGAGATTTTTTTGACCCGCACCCTGCTATCGTGAGATTTGATTAAAATATGAACCCCTCTGTAGGTGGTTTCGATATGATTATGCGGATGCCTCGCATGACTTGTGTTTATAAATGTTTTGTCAAAACAATTCTCAATGATACAACATTGATGGTGTCTGTGTATACACACAAACGAAACACTACTACGAAAATTAGACTTTTAATATTTTTCTTATAAGTCGTTTCATATTATTCTTTATTAATAATTTATCAATAAACAGTTCTGTAAATTTTGTTTTTGTTGAAAAACCATTGCACCGTATCTATTAAGCCAGAGCGTTTAGCAAATATCGGATGTTACCAAACTTATCATCTTCTTGTAACAAGATTAGATTAAGAACGCCTAATCTAAGGTAACAAGCTATCAGGTTGATTTTCATTTATTTTCAAAGTCACTAATCGCACTTCCAAAGAGTTCCGTCAGTGTAAAATTTGGTTTCATTCAACTGTTTTCACAAACACATATCAGCCTTCCAAAGAGTTACGTTGACGTCAAATTTTAACGCCTTCAACTGTTTCACCTTCACCGGCTCTTCTGTTCCAAAAAGTTTTCACACCCTTCATTTTTTTCTGTTCTGGTTGCAGCTCATTAATAGAACAATAATAAAATCATTTATTTCAGACCATTAGATCCATGGGTTAGGAACAATTGAGACTTAAATGAGTAATAACGTATATAATATTGAATACAATTTTAAAATCATAAAAATGCAAAATTAAAATAAAATAAATCAAAAGTTTAATATAGTGAATTAAAATAAAACAAAATAATCCAAAAATAAAAATAATGACTCAAAAATAAACAAAAAAGTGGCAAAAAAAATCATCATTGGGGTCGATTCACACGTTTGAAAACATGTAAGTTGAAACGTGCTGGACTGCGGCAGTAGACTGCTTTTGCGGTCATTGCCTAGTCTCTGACAACCCTTCGAGGATAATAGCCGTAAATAATGTATGTGTCATTTGTTCGCAGGCTGTCGTGAGACCGCCTTCATCTACGCAATCACCAGCGCAGGAGTCACGCACGCCGTCTCACGCGCATGCGCCGAAGGCTCCATCGAGTCCTGCACCTGTGACTACTCGCACGTGGAGCGGGCGCCTCACCGCACCCGCGCCGCTGCCGCTGCCAACGTCCGCGTCTGGAAGTGGGGTGGATGCAGCGATAACATCGGCTTCGGGTTCCACTTCAGCCGCGAGTTTGTTGATACCGGCGAGCGGGGGAAGACGCTGAGGGAGAAGATGAACTTGCATAACAACGAGGCTGGTAGATCGGTATGTCATACCTTTCTTTCGCAGTGGATTCCCTCTTGTGGATACGCTAACCCAAAAAAGGTTACGGCTCAATCTGTCCCCCCTTCCACACTGAAACCCTAATAGCAATCGGGGTTGGGAGAGAGGGAACTGTACCCACTAAACACTGAAGAACAGCTATTCGTAAAAGTGGAGGCCGCGGGAACTTTTGACTAGGGAATTGAATCATGGGATGTCTAAGTCATATCTACGTCATGTTTATGATCTTTATGTAAACCGAAAAATATATACCAGTGGCGTATTCAGCGTTTTGGCAGACCGATGGGTCTCCCTGATCATGAAGTCAAGTTATCTGTGAGTCAAGTAAACGAGAATGTCGCTTAGTCCGATTAAGTTTTAATTCAGTTTGATTTAATTACCTACATTTCCCTGAAAATGTCTGTAAAAAGTGTCACACATCTAACCTATAATATAAAAGGTACGAAAAACATTCTGTTAAGATATCTAATATTATAGTCTACACTAAAACACAGAGTAGGTACTAAACCTTATTACGATTCTACGAGTAACAAATTAACACAGCTCATATACGACATGACTGCAACAAGGTTTCAATTTGTAGCACGTAATAATTCAATAACCCTAAGTAGAATACGATCATAATTTAAATACTTATTGGCATAATAACTCAATCCGTCAGCAGTCGACCAATCGCCACTCCAGTAGCGCTATAAACATCCATTATACGGAACGCCTGTCGCCGGCCATTGTCAACGCTACGTGTTTACATTACCATTACGGGTGACGATCGATCGCTCGCTGACATGTCGCTAAGTGTAATATTAATTATGCGGCGGGCGGCGGCGGCCATTCGTCGCGTCCACGGCTCCGCGCCTCCCCCCATTTGCATACCCGCCGGCCGATCCTTCCCAAATTCATCAAAAGCACTCCAGGCGCTGCGACCCACCCAGGCGCGCCATTAAACGGCACGCTTAATTCCTGTCACGGCAGACGCACTGGGTGTCCACCTGATGAATATTCACGGCATTCCGCCGATTGTTTAACACATATTTGGACACTAAGACCGTATAATATACCCGACTAGACTACACGGAGTGAATAAATATCAACGTGCACGTTCTACGAAGCGCCTGCGCTCGACGATAGGAAAATATTTACTGTCTCCACTCCTCACGTCATTTATCTACCTTCTAAGAATGATGAATGTCCCTAGAGCATGATTTATGATGTGGCCACGCGCGGTGACGACCGGCCCACCTCCTCACGATTTGTAACAATTTGCTCGATCGTGAGATGCGATCGATGGAGTGCGCTCGATAGATCATCGATCACCTGTATCGACGCTTATCGGAGGAATTTAAAGATATTCGGACATCATTATAGACCTCTTTAGATAAATTGTGACGTAAGAAGCTCACGATTCGGTTTTGTCCACAGCACGTGCAGACGGAGATGCGGCAGGAGTGCAAGTGCCACGGCATGTCGGGCTCGTGCACGGTGAAGACGTGCTGGATGCGGCTGCCGAGCTTCCGCTCCGTGGGCGACGCGCTCAAGGACCGCTTCGACGGCGCGTCGCGCGTCATGGTGCCCAGCGGCGGGCTAGAGGCGCCCGCGCAACGCAACGACGCCGTGCCGCACCGCGTGCCGCGCCGCGACCGCTACCGGTTCCAGCTGCAGCCGCACAACCCGGACCACAAGTCGCCGGGCGCTAAGGACCTCGTGTACCTCGAGTCGTCGCCGGGGTTCTGCGAGAAGAACCCCCGGCTCGGCATCCCGGGCACGCATGGCCGCGCCTGTAACGACACCAGCATCGGCGTGGACGGATGCGACCTCATGTGCTGTGGCCGCGGCTATCGGACTGAGACCATGTTTGTGGTGGAGCGCTGCAACTGCACGTTCCACTGGTGCTGCGAGGTGAAATGCAAAGTTTGTCGCACCGAGAAAGTGGTACACACGTGTTTATAGGCGGAGGGCAGTGGCTCGTGCGGTGAGCGGGCACCCGGTTGTGAGTGTGACTCAGACTCGAGTGGACCAGTTCGAGCACCCGGGGGCAGATAACGGACTTTGTATATAATCACTTCACTTATTCATCTATCGGAGTCGTCAAATCGTATTTCATGTTGACTTATGTAAATAGTACTTTATCACTGTTTATTTCTTCTTTTCATGTACGATAAATGATCCGGCGTGAAATTAAAATAAGCTACTCGTTCGTTTAATTTATTCGGCTATTAAGTGCGAACATGTGATCTAGTAACGTTATTTTTTGTAGACACTGTCGTTCGGAAATTAACGAGACCAGTTTAACGTCAATTTATTTCTGTCAGCTTGAAATCCCTCGTTTATTAATGAAATTGGGTTTGTTGGTTTCCTTACGCGGTCAGATTTGTAATTTATTTATTTTAGATATCGTTTAATGTTTATGAGATCGACTGTACACCCGAGGGGGCTCTCGATGCGTTGCCACCTCAAACTTTAATTGGTATTTCTTAATATCAGTTTCAAAGTTGATATTCGCGTTGTGTTAAAAGCCTCTTTCGCATTCAGGAACGGTTATTGGATCAGCTGAGTTTTATATACTCTATTTTATAGAATCGCCGCATTACTGTTTTACGATTCAAGAGCGAAATTATCTTGTAATTTTAATATCATATTATAATTAAGCCGGTTAATGGAATCTGTGGCTTAACAGCATTAGCATAAAGTGTCTTCCTGGGTGTTCGCGAGAGCACCGCTCGCGCTTATCAGTCAGAGCCTAAGTACCGCCGTCGTAAAAGTGTCCCACGTTACGAGATAAACGCTCGGGAGAGTTTTAATTAAATATTAAACGAATCAAATTGTCAGTATTATATGTATAATATTGTATGCGTGTTGCGTCCGATTATTCGGAGATTAGTTGGCGCGCCAACTCAATTGACACCTTTATATACCTACTTGTACATAAGTAAATAGTTGGTAATGCGGGCATGCGTTTAAGCAAGCATAAATACTAACCTAACTTCACCGTTTGAGACTTCTGAATACAAACCCTGGATGGACTGTTCATGCGTTTTCTTTTCATGTTGAACATCTTGATTAATTAAGACAGCAAGTGATTCCAAATAAGCTGGCTTAAAAAAAACTAAAACCAAAGGGGTCGGTAGCGCGCCAATTTAACCCATGAAGTCTCAATGGACTACACTTGTTTGTCGATACAGTAAAATAATAAAAAATCAAACGTAGCGGTGACATGATGACGTCATTAACACGGCCTTTCAAAGAAAACGTAAGTTCGGTCCGAAGCACCTACCACTAACTTGCTAAGAGAAAGTTGTTGGTTACATTACGTAATTACATCTACCAACAAAAAAGACAAGATTTTTAATTGAAATACATACTAGTAAATTGATGAGGGCTTATATCTCTTAGGGCAGGAATTGCGGTTTTCGTAGAGAACATTTTCTGGTACTCTGTTTGTTAATGACAGCTAATAAGATAGTTGGTCTTAAAGCTTTATTAAATGTACTTATATCAACTTGAATGATATTTCATTATGTGATATAAACTTAGTGTAGACAATAAGTAGGCAGGTTAACTAACTTAAGCTTTTGTATCATATTTGCACATAGGCACGCCATCGACATACTAAAGTGTTAGTATGTTTTATTATTAAAATATTTATTGAAAAGCTTCTTTTAATTTATTTTATTTTACTTTAAAGCGTTATGAAGTAAAATATTGTCTTTAGTTTCTAGAACAAAAGTCCGATGTTAAAACAATCGGTGTTTTTATAACGGTTATCCGAGGGTGTCTCGATTTTAATTGGATATTTGTAAATAACAATGTATTTTTTAATCGGTCGGAAACTTTAATGAGAATCTGTGACAGAGTTTTAGTACTGCCCCCTTACCGTAATCTCTTCAGGCGATTCAATTAAGGTCCGGCTCTTAATCGTTTTGCGCTGAAATTGTAAGATAAGCTGGGGTTACGAACTGAGCGGTGCGAGCTACGACTGACTTATAGTCAGAGCGAGCGATGCCACGGAATGAGGTTACTTTTGAATCAAGTAGAACATTTCTCACAGCTATAGATACCGAGATAGCTTATTAAGGAGATGTTCCTAGCATTCTAGACATTTATTTGTACAAGACAAGTAAAAAGAAAAGGAGCTGTGACTGAAATGAGCTTTATTCAAATGTAACTCCTTTCAACTGTATCTCTTTTAATGGCTCCACCGCTATCTATCACACTTCCACGTTCATCACAAATGTTTGCGCGTTTTTTTTGCTCTAACTAAAAGACTTTCCGCTCACACGACCGCTCTCTTCGAAACCTCAACCTAAATCGCTATGCGCTCAAATCGCACGCGAGAAAGAGACGAATGCAATGCAGTTTAGTGTATGACCTAATCTAAATTGTAAGAAGAGTTCGTGGTAAGGCCTCTGATGCCACGTCGGATTTAAAAGACTGAAGTTTTTTTTAATTATTGTATGTAGTTGTAATATCCATGACTGGATTTATGAAGCCATTGTTTGGTTTTAGAACGAAAGCGATTGTGATAAAAAATATTTTAACGTAATTTAAAAAATAAAACAAACCAGCGTTTTGCATTTCTCCAAAAAATCAATTTAGACAAATAAAATTTCGGTGCCATTTTAAAATTTTAATTATGACTGTTAATTCCATTTTTAACGAACAATATCCACTGTCGAAATGTCAATGTAAAATTGTGTTTTACGCATGTAAATATTATTTTAAGTTATTTATGTGAATGTAGCATTTTAAAATTGTTAAATTTAGGTAAACTATACAATTGAAATCAGCTGAACTTATCTGAATCTCAAATCTATTTGTTGTATAAAGAAATGTACCTTTTTGAAATATATTTCGTCCATTGACCACTTATTGGGGTTGACACATAATAGTATTGGTTGTACATTAGCAGTATCTATTTATAACTAAAAATATTGATTAGTTGTTACTAAAAATATAAAATTGATCAAACATTATGCTTTTTGTTATTTCCCTTCTATTTCTCTGATTTTTAGAGGAGCCCGGGATACACTGACATACAAATATTAAATGTGGTAAAATGGTCTGCAATGAATACACGTTTAAAGACAAGAACTCCAAATAAATCATTATCAGCCAGAGGACGTCCACTGCTGGACAAAGGCCTTCCCAAGGATCTCCACCACGACCGGTCTTGTGCTGCTCGCATCCAGCGGCACCTAAAAATGAAAAGTTTAACACCACAATAATGTAAAGAACAAGACATTTTGTTATTATTTTTTTTAACAACAAGAAATACAAAATGTCGTAAAGGAAACTAAAAAAAAGACACAGAATCTTACCAATTTACACAAAGTAGATAAATTTTGAGCCCCAACTACTTTAAAACCCGAGTCAATAGGCTGCTTCTGGGCAAGCTCACTTCATCGTCGGCCTCTTCTTAATCCTATGGATAAGAATGTGGCCAAGAGCAAGCCCAGCTATATAAAAAAACAGTAATGTCAAATTAAAAAAATCCTGCTGAAAATCATGCTCTAAATGAAAATCTCACTATACGAGTATTGGATTGACGTGCCAAATTTGCCTAAGCGCTGTTGTCTATGTGGGAAATCGTGTGATCAGCAGTAGGACGTTATTAGGCTGATGATGAAGAGGATAATGATCAAGAATTGAAAATGTTATTTAGTTCTTTTTTTAAAGTGTATTTACAACCGTATCACGTAGCGGTGAAAGAATACTTACACCCCCTCTCTTCCCTTGGGTGTCGTAAAAGGCGACTAACGGACTAATGACTGCATATACATCCAACAGCTTAGATCGGCGATGGGTTAACCACCGGTCACGCTGAGAACATGTGCAGTCGCTATTTGGTGAAAAGTGGACTATGGCAGAGGATTGCTTTTGCTGTCCTCAATGCCTAGTCTCTGACTAACTCTTTAGGGATAATAGTCGCGACTATATGTAGTTATGTGTATTTACTTAACAGTTCATAGCCTAGAACCAAAAGCCTAAATCCGTTGTATGATTGATATGTCTTCATTTTCTTATTGAATTTCAAGTCATTCTTCTTGCAGTCTTGTGATTCGTGAATGAGCAGTAAAATATTATAAGCCTGGTAGATACCGTTTGAGACACTCCATCTATATTACTCAAAGTTATTGTTGCCTCATTGCACGGCGTATTAAATGATAAATCATTGCTTTCGCAACATTGTACGCGACATGACGTATTACGATCGCGAAATGTACTCACTAGACAAAGCAACATCTCTATTGGACCTACCTGCCGACGTTTGGCGGGTCGATCGTTGTTCTTGGGATGTATTGGGATGGAGCTTTAGAATCTAATATTATTAATAATTATTATTTAAATTTATTTAATATAAAAAATCTTATAATAACTGACTTAGGAAATATCTTTGTTTTTTGTCGTCTACGTAAATATCAGTAACTTCAATACATAATTAAGAAAAAATTATCACGTCATGATGCTTGCAACTTTTTCGAAATATCGGATACTTACTTTGAAAAAAAACATGGTATCATCCGCTTAACATGTTTAAAATTATTTACTACAAAGAGATCACATTCTAATTATTATAATTTGATTAAATAATATCGGCAAACAATGCAAAATCACACACAACTACTTATAAGATAATATAAGATAAATATTCTTTATTGTACACCACAAGAAAAACATTTATGACAAGAAAAAAATACAATTATATTAAGTATATCTATATATAATCAACCGCCTCTGTGGTCTAGTGGCTAAGCTACCGATTTCAGACCCAGAGGTCCCGGGTTCGATTCCCAGCGGGGGGTACATCTTTGTGTGCTCGGTTTGGTTGGTGGTAGGGCTGTTAAGTCCGCCTGGCTAGCTACCACCATCTCGTCTAAGTCTGTCGCCATAACAACGATGTTTATAGCATTGTTGTGTTCCGGCAGTTTGAGATAAGATAGCCAGTTCCTCAGTGGTTGAGGATTCCGGGTGAAGCGCGCTTTCACCTTCGGCCTTATCGTGACTTACCATCAGGTTAGATGAAGGCCAAGCGCTTACTCGTTGCCAATAAAAAAAATATATATATGAGTAGACGTACAAATGGCGGTATAATATATAAATAAATTAGGACTCATTCATAACTTCATCCCTATAAACATACGAAAAGTGTGTATAATAAAGATAATCTCTTCCGCATTCAAATAAAAAAGGCGGACTCGCCGTTCGAAAAGTCGATCATGTCGAATGGTGCACTTGTCCGACCACTCGCGACGACCGCTGCATGTCGACCGCTCGATATACGATGATGTTTTCATCTCAATATTTATGCGCGGCCAGTACATAATGCAACTGTCATATCTCCACCATTTTGTTTTATTGTGAACGCAACCGTTGAGGTCGCTTTTGATAGTGCGCAATTTTCTGAAACAGCTTTATTTTCTAACAAAAGGTGAACAGGTGTTACGAAATGTGTTTTAAACTGTTGGCGCAAAGGTTATTTTTGATTGGCACCCGATGTCGAAAGTGAAAAGTCGTTCGGTGTTGGTGGTCGCTGGAGCCCCGGGGCTCGTTCCCACGAGTATCGCGCACGTTGGAAAATTTATGTTTATGAACTGAGAAATCTGTCATAAAGGATACGAATGGCGTGGCTGAATCTGAAATAGCGTGAATAATTTTTCACGCGAGTGTATTTTTGCATTTCTCAAGCGTAGCTTGGTTGCTTCGCGCTGCGAGGCTCCACGCGTGCCGTCAAAAATAACATAATGGTTACAATTCGTCTCGACTTTTATAGACAATGTCTGGCCGATTCCTGTGCCGATTGTAATAATCGAGACGGAACATCTTTGACACGTATGAGCAACACTTCAGATGGAGATAAGTTTGATGGCATACCTCAATGAATGTACGAAGTAGGTTTTCTGGGGCTGTTTCGAAATAGGAACAATGAATATAGGTTTGTGAAAATCTTTTATGAATAGAACTTATAGAATATTATGTCTGTCTACGGTGGAGTTTAATTGGCATAACAATTTATTTAACTTTTTCATAGGGATCAAACGCGTTCAAGTGTGTTGTAAACATTCAAATCTAGGTACTATTGCCATTACGTAGGGCGTACCAACGTATAAGTTTATTGTTATTTTTCGAATTTGCTATTTCCCAACAATCCTCGATATCAGTCACCATTCAAATTATATCGTAAACCAGAACGATATCAACTCAAGGTTTCAGTATTCGACAGAAAATGGTTACGAACGCAGCTCAAGAATGGTTATTTGTGTGTGTGTTAAGTTTACTCGGAACAAACAGTCAGTACCTCTTTTGTTAGCTTAAACTAATGTTCTACAAAATAGTACCTATCACGAAAAAATATTTGAATTACTTGCGTTACTGTTAGAACATGATCACGCATATTGTGCTATCTTAAAAAAGTTGCTGAAGAAAGATTATGATCTTAAAGATATTAAGATGTCTTCCCTAGCAAAGAGAATTGTACGGAAATAATATATTTTGTTTAATGTAGAACTCCATTGGTAGTTCTTAGTCATTAAAAGCGCATTGAAATTTCAGAGGCTTAAATTTAAACATTAAAAATATGGGAAATGTGATATCCTTTCTATAAAGTAGAATTCGTTGAATTACTGTTGTGTTCCTTAAACGTTATAACTTGGGCTTTGGACTTAGAATACTTAGGCTCTTCCTAGGTGAGCGTTCCACCGTAGATAGCTTCATTTAATTTCAGGTGAGATTGTGAGCAAAATAAATGCTTACCCTAGATACGAGGCATGGAAGGGACACGTACCTAAATGAATAAGTGGAACAGAGTAACCAAAGTTTTGGTAGCTCAGTGGAAACTTTTTCAGTTGCCTAGGGGTACTGTCACCTCTTGGAGCAGAATTACTTTTATTTTATTATTAGGTATTACTATTATCTATGAAATAATTGTATGAGAATTTGCATAGAAAGCTTAAGTTGCTCTGAGAGAGATAGAGTAAGGCGCCAGATTCCGAGAGGTCAGGGGTTAGTGTGCCCGACAGAGCACGCTCTTTTGTTTTGTGATTTTATTTTCCATTATAATAACATGATGCTGTAGCAATTTATGAAGTAATTATCATCATCATCATCCACAGCCTGACTTCACCCACTGCTGGGTATAGGCCTCTCTTCGTATGTGCCACTGTTGACGGTTCCGTGCCAATCTCATCCAGGTCTTGCCCGCGATGTTCGCCACATCGTCTGCCCATCTTGCCGCTAGACGACCAACGTTTCTGCGTCCAGTTCTTGGACGCCATTCAGTTAGCGCCTTATTTCACCTGTCATCACCTCCCCTTGCCGGGTGTCCTGCCCAGCTCCATTTTAGTTCCGTTATACGATTCCCAACATCTTTGACCTTTGTTCGACTTCGAATCTCGACGTTAGGAACACGGAAAATTACGAAATCGAATCCTAAAATTATAATTACTTCAAGATTATGGAAAACTTGAAGTAATTATAATTTTAGGATATTTCTGAGTTTTATTATTATTATTATTTGAATACAAAAAGCAGTTTCTTCATACGTTCCACCCTAAGATTGCGTCTTCATAAACATAGCCACATACGACATTATTGTGATGATGTATTATAGCCGTCTTCGCAATATAAAGTTGAACCGCAGGTGTTCAAAGATACTTCCTCTTTAAAAATAATTAACCTCTTTTTGTTCCTGCGTCCTAAGGCTTCGATGCTCACAGGGGGTCTGCCGTAAGGCTGTTAACGGACATTCTACCTCCATTCCTTTCGTCACCTCGCCATACAATACGATTTGTTGGCCTAATTTATTGTTATGGATTGAATTTTTAAAGTTTTCATAGAAGTCTTGTTTCGGGAGTACAAAAGTATATTATACAATCTAACATTGGTGATTCAGTAGCAGTTTTAATATACGAGTAGAGGTATGTTATTGACATTATGATGTAATAGAAAGAAAAAAATACCAAAAAAAACATTTATTGACTTCACAAATAAAACACAAAAAAATACAACATAAAGTGAAAAAGCAGAATAATAATATGGATATTCCAAGTAGAAGAATGACCAAAGCCGGTAGCTGGTAGTTAATCAGAAACAGTCCAATAAGTGAGAATTCTTTTGTTTTTGTAGTATTTATAACTAAGGCCTCGGCTGACCACGAGCGATTTACGACGCGGAAAGCGGATACAGAGTTCATTGCGCGTTTTTCTAATGAAGTATTATTTTATCTTAATGCACGGTGGTTTATGAATCTACCTAAAATCCGAATAGATAACGACTACCTTAATACCACCTTATTGTTTTATTTTGCCGCGTTACGGATCGAAGGGATCTAGTGAAATTACAGGGCATAAGAACTGAGGTTTCAGGGTCGGCAGCACGCGCATGTTGCTATTGTTGACTGCTTTCTATAAGGCGGGACGTATGAAAAAAAGAACAGTAGAAACAACGCAAGTAATAGAGAGCCTAGACCAGTGGCAAACGATCACTACCAGTCTATTTGTAATTCGTCAACGTAAAAAAAAACATTGCTGTGTACTGTGCTAAATACTGTGCCAGTGAAAAATACAGCAGCGCGCGCATTGTACGATAATTAGGAATAGATAGAGAGTTCGCCACTTGTCTAGGACAGGGCTTCACATACCGGTATTTTCAATTACCGGTACCTTTGACTTAAATAAGGTACCTGTATCGATTTGATTGTATTCATAATACAGGTATTATGAATACTGGTATCAAATCGATAACCTGTTAAACGATGAATATCGGTAAGTAGGATTGTAGGATTGTATGGTATTATACAGATATAAATACAGGTACTTGTACCCGTGGTACCAAGTAACCAAATTCATTGGTGCGAACGAGAGATCCCGAGTAGATAAATAAGTGGCGCTTGGATTGTCTAACTGCACTCCATTTCGCACGGCCGCAGCCGTAGAGGCTTCAGTGCACAGAGTACACTGCATATCACTTGACAAATAGACTGGCAATGTCTCATATAGATACCGGTATTCACGGGACAAACAGACTGGCAACGTCGCAGATAGATACCGGTATTTTTGAGGTACTATACCGGTTCTCGTGGAAGAATCGGTATCCAGGAACCGAAATGGAAAATACCGGTACTTACCGATATAATACCTGTATTTTCGGTTCCGGTTCCAAGCTCTGCCCCCTTACTCTTGAAACCGATCGCTATTGGATAGGATTGGTATTGTGAATTTTCGTACTCCTAAGTTACGACACCAGAGCGAATATGGATTCATATTGCGTGGATATTGAGTGAAAAAAATACAAAACTCAATGCCATTTAGTTCACTCAATATCAATCCAAACTAGCGCTGGTGTCGTAACTTAAAAATACGAAAATTCACAATAACAATCCGATCTAATAGCGATCAGTTTCAAGAGTAAGGGGGCTGGTCTAGGTGACTGAGACGTCGCGCGTCTCGTCGCAAACCGCCAGTGGCCGTAGCAGAGTGCTAAAGCTTATTGTTCTCACTAGGCGAGTAATTTAGTAGAGAAACTACATTAGTTTGCTGGTTTTTTCATAGTTTGTTTTTATTATGGAAAGTAGCAAAACAATGTAGGTACTAAGTAACTATCGTCGACTAAAGTGCTAACGTAGTGCCATAAGACATGAGGAAAACCCCAGGAGGTCTGCCTCTGCGTCGCCATGATTCTCGAGCGTTCCTGTCGACACCTCGCCAAGTTATTTAATTGAATTAATTTAATCTCCAATGGTATGTGATTCGTTTTTCTATGTGAAAGAAATTTCGATGTAAGTATTCGCACTTGCAATAACATTCGAAGAGCTGTTTCGCTTTCAAATCATTTGATTAGCACAAAGTACCTACCATTACTACTTATTAGCAATGCCTTATTAACAATTTAATACGATTTTATTAATAACTATTAAACTTTCGGGTTCTTTCATAACCCTGTTGAACATTTTATATACGTTATGCTTTTATGAAGTCGTTAAATGTAAACATTGCGAAATAAAGGAAGGAGAAAACAATTGAAACGGAATGCTGATAAAAAAATACGCACAAGTTTATACTGCTGCTGCTATCAACGATCCGTTTCATTTGCTAATACCGATTAATAAAACAATCGATCATTTCGAATGGTGATACATAATACATCAGTTCTTCGTTGGATGCTTACATTAATTCCGATCTGACATGTTTAGAGTACTTACTTTGCCTGTAATAATATGAAATGTGCCAGCGGGGTGGGAAATGGTGCGTTATTTCCACATACTTCTGTCAAGGTCCTAAACTGTATGCTCGAGGGACCAATTACTTTTTTTTTCACTTTATTAAATACTATATACAATACAATAAACACCCTATGCTCACCCTAAAAGACAATTGTAAATCTGTATCCTGATTTCTAAATATTGGTTAAAGATATTTTGAAATCGGATAATTTGCTTGGGATTTACTCCCCTCCTACATTCAAACTTACAAAATTTACCTCTTCACATTTAGTGTATATTAGAGGAACTTTTATTAATATTTTACATACATAGTATATACATATACAGCGACTGCACATGTGCTCAGCGTGAAAGGTGGTAAGCCCACCGTCGCTCTGTGCTAATGGATGTATGTGCAGTATTTAGTCCGTTAGTCGCCTTTTACGACACCCAAGAGAAGAGAGGAGGTGGTAGTATTCTTTGACCGTTACCTAAGACGGTTATATTTTTATATGCTAGTCTAATTGTGACTATAATTTATTATAGGAATTTAAGGCAAGGCCTTAAGCTTTCAGCTGAGCTAAATAAGATGTGCGTATAGTTATGCCTTATAACACGCAAAGATACAGTTTGCTAATCTACAAATTAACATTCAATTATGTTGTCGCCCAGCAATTTGTACAACTGGTTGGCTGGCTGGCTGGCTGGCTGGCTGGCTGGCTGGCTGGCTGGTCCGTTGGCTGACTGACTGACTGGCTGGCTGGCTAGTACAGTTAGATGATTGTACGATTTTGAATTTTAGTTAAGTTTCCATATTTTACTCGCTCAACATGTCAGCTGTAGACATCTTTATACTGTGACTGTAGAATACCCATGTACTCAATAAGACAGGCAGGCAAAGAAAGAATTTTTGTCACTCCATCTTAGCCTCGGTCTGACACGCTTACGGCCTGGCCACTACCGCGGGCGTCTTGCAGCACGGTGAGCGGATTTCTAGTAAGTACGTTGCGCGTTATACTTCAGCAGTCGTAGTCAACGGTAATAGAAAGAACGCAACGAATGAACGATCCGTTCGCCGCGCCGCAATACGCCCGCGGTAGTGGCCGGGTCGTTACAGTGCCCGTCATTTAGTTATCTAAATGAGGGGTCTAATAATAAAAATCTATCTAATAATAAAAATAACCTCGAAATTCAAGACAATCGCTACGCTGCGCTTCCCAATTTCTAACCTATCACGTGACCTACATGAAGTAGGGCAGCAGCTAGTATCCTCAATCATTTGAATAATATTGTTAAAGACGGTTATGTTGAGATAATATAGTAGAACAAATAATGTATAATAGATGTTTATTGCTACTGACATTATGAAGTTGAATGATTCGGAATTAGGAACATTAGAAACAGAGTAGTTAGGAATTGTGATTGTTAGTATGAGAAATGTTAGGAAGAACATTTTCGGAGTTGTAAAAAAGTTGTTGAAAATTTAGGTGAACTTTGGCGCACCCCTAAATAGACATTAGAGCCGTGTCATGTAGCGGCTCACTAGATGAAACTACCACCCCCTCCCTTGGGTGTCGTAAAAGGCTACTAACGGAGTAAACATCCATCCAACAGCATGTAGCGGCAAAGGGCTCACCACCTATCAAGCTGAGCACATGTGCAGTTGTAGGTTGGTGAAAGGTAGACCATGGCAGTAGACAGCTTCTGCGGTCCTCATTTCCTAATCTCTGACTAACCCTATGGAGGAATATTCGTGAATTTAAGTATGTTTGTATTATACAGGGTGACTGGAAATTAGTGGCGGAGCCGTTAAGGGGAGGTAGTCTAGGGTTATTCCGACAGATATCACTACGAGACCTACCGTCCTTACTTAACCAAAAAATTTATGTTTTATCAGCCATCAAAGTATTTTTTTTCCGTTTTTGTTTAGCAGTTTTTGCATAAAATAATGACAGTTGCGGAGACTTAACAATTAATATAACTTATTTAGAATATCTTTTTTATTGGTTTAGTAAGGACAGTAGGTCTTTTAGTGATATCTGTCGGAATAACCCTAGACTACCTCCCCTTAACGGCTCCGCCACTAATTTCCAGCCACCCTGTATAATAAAAACCTTTCTGTGAATAGGTAATCTAATATCAGCAGCGGCGAGGAATGACCTTTACAAGTCGATGCCTGCGAAGGGCTCCGCAGCCAGATGGTCGGTGGACTTGCTCAAGAGGAAGACCTCTGTGAGCGAGCTTAGCCAGGTCGAGCCAGGGTTCGACTTGACAGACGAAGAGATGAAGAAGTTCAAGTTGTGGTCCCACGGCATCATCTCGTACTACATCGACGACTTCTCTTTTGGTATTGTTAACTGAAGTTTACTCGGAATCTTCAATATAAGATGAGACACTTAATACAAATTTACTATTTTTAAGTCAGGATAAAATGAAACGCGAATAGACAGGAGGTTCAGCGTACTCGTATAATGTCAATAGCAGTGCCTTCGTCATCATCAGCTGAAAGTGTCTTCTGTTGTTGGTTTATGGCCTGGTATCCGTAAGTCCTGAGTTTCATTCCCAGGTCGATCGGGCCGCAAAAAGTTACTGTATTACTCATATTTTTTAATGAAACAGGAGTAGGTTATAAAAAGACTCGAAAACATTTGAATTTTCGTAAAAAACTGTTGGCGTTGGATAAGAAGAGCACGGTAAAGCTACAATATTCGCTGTTTTCAGACAAAGTCCTGCGCGACCGGATTCGTTCGTTCCTAGACTTGGCCGCTGGTCTGACTGGCCTCCATTTCCAAGAGTTGCCTAGCCCACCTCAAGATGACATGAGGTGGATATTCTTCGTTAACCGCCAAGGCCTGCTAGGATGCTCAGATCACACAATTTTGAATTTTACTAATGAAGGAGTGCAGGTGAGATTTCTGACTACGTTTTGCTCCTAACGTAAATACTTACTGTAAGTTACTTTTCATCAGGTAATGGTAAAGGTTTCTTGTGTAGTACAGTCATCATCAAAAGTAGCTTAGCATATAAAATTTTCACATGATTGTTACGGTTGAAATGACCAGAATTGTCTGACATAGCTGTTGAGTCAAAAGTACATGACCGTCACTATAGGTAATTACAGAGAAGTTATTTACCTATGAACACAAAAAATGTCATATAATTCTGAAATCTTTAATGACGAGTATGCAAAGACACTTACACGTGACTATTACTTTTGCCACCTTGTTTTTGTTCAGTTACTTTTGATGCTGACTGTACCTCTATGTGTCAATATGTTTTATGTAGCACCACTTAACAATCTTTCTGCCTGGTGTTATTATTATGTTTGGCTGGTGGTGGTAGAATGCCATTTGACATTACGTCCGTCAATTTATTGTTCTCTTGACATATTGTGCAATAGATATTAAATAATTGAATGTCTAGAACAAACTGAACATTATCTGCTCAACTTTGTAATTTTATTTTGATAAATTTCGAGCTGATTTATTTATTTATTTTAAGCTTCACAAAACGGATTTAAAACGAAACGGACGGATGGATTTGTTAAACATGTACCCTTAGTTTCAACAGATGTTCCATCCAAAAGCGCGTGCTGAAAGTTAATCTTGTAAATAGTAGGAGTCGTACCTTGCGATTTAAAGTCTATAATCAATCGAAAGTTTAAAATCGCATTAAATAAGCTAAATAAACGATTTTTTTTAAATACATACATACATATACATGTAATCACGACTATTATCCCCGAAGGGTTAGTCAGAGACTAGGCAATGAGGACAGCGAAAGCTGACCTCTACCATAGTCCACTTTTCACCAAATAGCGACTGCACTGTTTCCCCCGTTTGATGGTTGTGTAGTCTTTAGTCAGTTACTTCAGCATTAAAAGTTTTATTAAAATACTATCGGCCGCTCGCGGTTTCACCCGCGTGATTACTGTTCCCGTGGAAATATGAGGATAAAAATTATCCTATGTGTTAATCCAGGTTATAAACTATCTGTACGCCGAATTTCATCCAAATCCATTCAGTAGTTTTTACGTGAAAGAGTAACAAACATCCATCCACACTTACAAACTAACTTTCGCGTTTATAATATTAGGATGTAAAATTGGTTTTTAACTATATGAACTTCGAAGTTTGTATGGGAAATCGAAAAGCGTAAACCATCATAATGTATTTTAACTAAAGACGATACCGCTAAGCAATTTCTTTCGCTTAGTTGCGTTGCGTCTTTCATTGTGAGCTGACTATTTTAAGCGAATTTGGCACGTTTGCAGCACATGGGATGCATCTCAAAAAGAAATCAGGTGCAAAAAATCTTTCAGGTCCCTTGGTCACTTCAATGTTCCACTTACATTGCAAAACTAACCTTTGACGACCTCCTTGGTCAAGGGGTTTGTATTCCGGTTTTCATGGTGTCACCATCTCTGAGGTCCCGGGTTCGATCCCCGGTCGGGACAATTTAGAAACTATTGTTTTTCTAAATTGTCTCGGGTCTGGGTGTTTTCTATGTATAATAAGTATGTATTTAAGTATTTTAAGTATGTTTATCCGTTGTCTAGTAACCATTTAACGAGTTTCATAACGAAGCTTCTCTTGGGCTAGATGATTGGTGTGAGTGTAGGAAAAAGTTTATTTATTATTTATTTATTTATTTAACCTTTATAAAAAATGGTTTTCTTTTAGAAAGTGACACTTGGCTACGACTGTATGAGCGAGGGTGGTGAGTTGGCCGAAGCTGTTCTGGCGATAGCGGGTGTACCCCCCCAGCACAACTCACCTGACAGAGATGAACACATCACCGTGGAAATGGAAAACATTTTACCAGGTAATGATCCAAAATTCTTTACACCAACCTTACCTATATTATAAATGTATTATGGTAGTATTATGTATCTTTCGAAAGAAATCGAATAAATTTCTTCTACAAACGTAATTGGAGAGCTTTCACTGCTACTACCTACTCTTAAAGACTACTTATAATGTTGACTTAATATTTAATTGCTTTAATTTTTATCATTTTTTTATTTTACGTCGAAAAAAGTAACTGCCTGTAGTGTTACTTCTCTTCCTTCTCTTACTATGTGTAATGTAAATTTAGTACCATCATCTGGTGCTGCTGCTTATTATAAACATTCCCAATAGTCAAAAAAAATTGGTTGCCTGTAAAGTCGGTATACGGGCGAAAGTTTTACGTGACAACGGCTTTGAGTGGTAAAATAATTTTAATGTGAATATTCATTCGTATAGTAGGAAGAAGGATGAAATAATAGTAACAATTTAAAACAGTGGAAGGGACGCGTGCCTTTCACTTTTTATGTCTGTCTCTCTCGCTCTTAGGCGGGCTAACCATGCCCGAGTGGAAGGGACGCGTGCCTCTCACTCGCTCTCATTGTGAGCGCATAACGTGAGCGGAGCGTAACGCAGTTTCTTGAAGTGTCACCCGGCAAACCAATTTATAAGACGTTGTCACGTCAAAACATTACGTGCATAGAATAATAACGCACAGAACGATAGTCTCGTATTAGAAAACTGTCATGGCGTGAGGCAAGAAAAAATGGATGTAGGAGTAAGTTACGCGTACTATCTCGGCGACACGCACACAAGTGTACAAGTAATGTTGCTAGAGGAATCAGATTTACCCCAAAAGTAAGGAAATTGGAACTGTTGATAGATAGATAAGTTCAGATTATTAGTACAGACGCGGGCCGTTTCGGTACCAAGCCAGTATGGCTTGGTTTTACTGGCCTCATTTATCGTGCTAACTTATTTTTATTATTAGTATATTAGTAGTTGTAGTCTTACTTTTATTTTTCTGTACTGTAAGACATTGATTACATTGATTATTTTATATTGATGAATACCTGAACGTTTAATTTTTATTAATATATTTTTTATTTTTATGTCCTTGTAGTTGTTTAATGTTTTTATTATTGTAATGGAAAGTGCCCTTCTATGATAGGGAGGGCATTTTTCAACTCTAATTAACGCTGTAAAAGAAAGGGAGAAAAGAAATGCCCTTGCTGAGTTTTTTGCCGGTTCTTCTCAGTACAAGGCTCCCGCCCCATAGTTAGACTTACAAAGCGATAGCATAATGACATTCATAAGTGCTGTAATCAAAACATGGCCTAACCTGAATAAATGATATTGAATCTTGAATCTTGAATCTTGTGCGTGTTCTCGCTTTCTATGCGTTATTATTCTAAGATTACTTCAATGACTTACAAATTTTGACAGAATAAATAATGTTTATCTATTTTTTCATCATTTCGAATGGCAAAACTGCAGCGTCCTAAACCTTAATTTTCAAGTTTAACAGCCATTCTTTGGCTGCAGGCGTCAATTGTTCTATATTTTATATTATTACAGAAAAACAGTACTTATTCCAAAAGCTACGAGACAGTGATTGGCTATTTCACGACTTAGAATATGATTTCACAAGCGCTGGTCATTTTAGCTTCCACAAGCACACAAAACAAGGTCTAGCGACTATAACACCCAAGGTACCGCTACAATAAATATTTAGTACTAACATACATCTTGTATCATTATTTTATCCACTCCGGGTAGTACTTGGCCTCATCTCAACTGACGCTTCACCTGGAATCCTCGACCGCTGAGAAACTGGCTGTCATATCTCTAAACTGTAGCCAAATGGCCGCGTGACTATAGAGAAGATGGGGGTAGCTCAGCAGACATACTTAACAAGCCCGTCCATCAACCACAGCAAGTACACTAAGATGTATCCTCCGTTGGGAATCGAACCCAGGACCTCTGGGTCTAAGACCGGTGGCTTAGCCTCCAGTCCACAGAGGCTGTTAAAATAGTGCTTACTACCTAAAATACATGTTTAATTAATTATCCTTTGCGTTTCTTTCACACATTTATGGACAACAGCATGTCAGATAACAGCCCTGAAACGTAAAAAATCTGCAATCTTTATTGAACTCTACGCTTAACAGCTAAAGTATCTAATGGATTAGAGACTTTTGACAGTTTTCTGTAGCTTAAAGTTGTTTAAATATTTGTATTTAAATAAAACTGAAAATTTAAGTGATTGTTTACAGACAACCATGAATGCGCCTGTTGGTGAAAACGATGGATTCAGCTACACTGATATTTTGAAAGTAAGAATGCTTTACAATTTTATATCTAAAAACAAAATTAAAACAATAAAAGGTCCAGAATGTAATAAACTCTTTGAACCAGGCAGTAACTTTAGTATGTTCAGACCAAATAAAGAGGACAAAATTCCACCTAGAGAAAAGCCTAACAAATACTTAGGCTTGCCTGATAATGAGTCTAAAAATGATAAAAATGTAGAAAAACCACAAAGTGATGAAGGAGAAGAGAAAGAAGAAGAGAAAAAAGAAGAAGAAAATTCAGACGAGGAAAAGAACAATGGTGCCGCTGATGACGCCGATGACACAGATGACGCCGATGACGCTGCTGAGAAATCTATTAAACATGAAAAGGAGATCATGAAAATGCCCAGGAAAATCGATCCATTGACTGTGTTGTCAGACTACAATTCAGAGGAACGCAATGAAAAGAACCGTAGGATAAAAAACAAGAAAGAACAAGGTTTTAAAGGTCAAAAATAATTATCGACTATAAGTGAATTACCAGCTTCTCCCGCAGTTGTAAATTATTACTTAACCATAACTTGGCCAATTGGCCAATTTTATTTAACTTGAAGAAAATTGTATTACAGCATTTCAGTAATAAATATATTGAGTTATTAAATTACACCACCTTCAAAGTCCACTTATTTGACAACTCATTGACGTGGATGGTATTGTATTTATTATCTTGAATTTTAATTCTGGATGAGCTTTAAAACGTAATAATATTAAAATTTAAATTGTTTTCTTTATTTAGACACTCCTGAGGTGCATGGTAGCAGCGCATTAATAAAATAATACTACCAACTCATCTCTTCTCTCGGGTGTCAAGGTAAAAGGCGACTAACGGACTAAATACTCTACGTAACACCAAGCTGTGTAGTTGTTATTTGGTGAAACGTGGATGGTGGTGGTGCACTGTGTTTCCAGTCCTCATTAGCCGCGTCCACATCGACTGAGCACGGGTCGCGAGGCAGCCTCGCGAACTAATGCCTCAGCCGGTGTGGACGTGGCTCGGGCTGCCTCGGGCGTACGTTGCCTCGGCCCAGCGTGCCTCGAGGTCGAGCCGTCGGCTGTCAGTAAAAGAGACGCGCACAAAGGTGCCTCAGGGTGCGCTGTGCGTTCGGTGGTTCTCGGGGACTTCTGATGGCTCGGCCTGCCTCGCGAGGCTCGCCTCTGTGTTTCGTGGGTGCAGCTAGAGTTTGCCTCGCGAGCCACTACATCGAGAATGCCGCGCGAGCATGAGCTCAGTGTGGACCCGGCTGTCGCCTAGTGTCTAACCCTTTACTTAACGTTTCCACTCTCACACCGTATATCTAGCCCAAGTTAAGCTAATTTTGAACTTGTTTTTATTGGTTAACGGATAATCATACTTATTATTTATAGAATCGAACCGGGACTTATATTAACCGGGTTATATCAACCGTGTCGCGTAGCGGTGAAAAAATACTACCACCCCTCTCTTCCTTGAGTGTCGTAAAAGGCGACTAACGGGACTCACATACATCCAACAGCTTAGATCGGCGATGGGCTGACCACCGGGCACGCTGATCACATTGTGCAGTCGCTATTTGGTGAAAAGTTGACTATATGGCATAAGACTGCTTTTGCGGTCCTCATTGTCTATATAGTCTCTGACTAACCCTTCTGGGATGGTAGTCGTGATTATATGTATGTATGTTATTTATAGAAAAAACCGATTTATTATTCTTAAATTGACCCGGTCGGTAACCGAACCCGGGACCTCAGAGATGGCGATTCAGAACCGGCACGGAGGTCGTCCCTTTGGGGATAAGAGTGAGTAAATGCATCTCTTTTCCCTTTGGTGTCGTAAAAGGCGACTAAAGGACTAAAGACTGCACGAGTAAATCCAACAGCATAGAACGGCGACGGACTCACCATAGAGAAATATGTATGTAGACATTCCTATATTTATAAAAGTTAAGGTTAACAGTGCGGTGTTACAGCCCTAATAAAAAAAGGATTCAATGGAAAAATAAGTTGGGCTTTTCTAGCTATGTCATCTGCCATTACGTTTTCTCAGAGAGCTACGGTTGTTCAAATAATTTTCTTGGTGTATTTTAAAAATCGGTGCAAAATGAAGTTCCCTAGACTGTTCTTACAATGTTTGCGAACGACACCGCCATAAATTTCATGATGTAGTTGAAATGGTATTCTAGAGAAAGGCTAGACTGTCTAGTAATACCATTTGGCTTGAAGACAATTACTTCATATCTTTTAACTTCAGCTAGACCAAATATTTGTGCTTTAGCATAAGCAAGGTTTCTAAACCTTCACGAATTCTTCTAAATTAATAATTCCTTCATATTATAAATGTTTAAATGAATATCGGTTAGGTAAATGTATGCCTGGTAGGTGGTAGGTAGGTTTATTATTAATTGGGATTAAAGTACAAATAAACAAAATTACGAAATAATAAAATGTATAAATTACAAATATTTTATTATTGTTTTAATAATATAAACATTTAATACAATTTCTATCACATTAAAGGCATGTTTGTATGTCTCGTTTGACGTAACATGTTTCACATATGACTTCGCAACACCATTTAAATTGGCAATTGCAGTTTTCAGTCTCTTTGACCGTCGTTTGCTTGTAGCCTCTGCGACAGCAGAGCTGATCGCAACTATCAGTTCCAGCTGAGCTGACGTTACATTGACGCCCGTGGGTGCCTAGAGATCCAGTTTTCATGTTGAGATTACAAAAGTCTGGTGATTCTTCAGAGTAAATGATGTCCTTTTTGCCTGGTCTCTTGATACTTGGACTTTCGGGCATGAAACTGTCTCCATCATTACTTGCTATGACCTGTTGACAAAGTTATATTTAAATCATATTGAAAAAAAACATATCTTAAATTAATTAATTTATTAATTAATTAATTTTACTTTACTTAATTAAAACGGTATCAAAAACAATTACATTAATTAAAGATAACAATCTAGCAAATAAAATTAATTGCTTATAAAAATAAAACAATGGACAATATTTAATACCTATATCTCGGGATTAAAAAAAAAATTAATCAATGACATAAATAATGCATTAATTACCATTTAAAATTAATTACCAAGTTAACATTTTTACAATTAAATAAAGCCAAATAAAAACATTTTACTTTCATGTCATTTAATTATTTGTGATGTGGTGTGATTTTAGATTTAATATGTTGCCGAAGCCCGATCACCATCACCAAATTCTAAATAAGATAGGTACCTTAGCAGACCCTTCGAATTTGTCTCGAAGTTTGTCACCGACTTGTCTAAATGTTGGCATTCTTAACCAGCATGTTCTAAGAGTACAAGATCCTGAGAGTCCATGGCATTTACATTCCACTTTCATATTATTCCTGATTGCCTAAAAATAATAATAATTATATTAGTTTTTAATCGTTCGAGAATCGTCTTAACATATTTAATATGGTGCTTAACTATTAAAGTGGACGGAATATAATAGAATAGATTGACAGTTTAGGGTAAGTTGATCTGACGCCGTGTGTACATTTAGTTCTTATAAAAAAAATTGCAGCAAAAGTTTCATCCGTTTCTAGTAGAGGATCCGAATATACAATGACCTTCACCAGGCCGGTTAATGGATGAAAAGTATTTTATTTTAAATTTAATATGTTTTAAAATATATTGCGAGTTGGTTGGCTGAAAAATTTCAGCCCAGTATAAGATAAATTAAATATTTAAATTTTTTTTTTAAATATTGCACTGGTTTGGATAATAGATAAATTACATAGGTACCAATCGAAAGTATGAAGCCTATAGAATATGAAAACGTTAGGTTGACAATTTTTTTCCCGTCATAACTATTGGGTAGGCAGGTAAACCGGTAAGTCAATATTAGTAATTTGCAACCGTCTGGTTAATAAATAAAATGTATCTATAAATAAAGATAATCTTATTACAAACACACACACACCAAACTAGGGCAATGTTAAAAAAAAAAAATATTTTAAAATTAAATTAATCATTATAGGTACTGGACTGAAATTTTTCAGCCAACCCACTCGCAATATATCTTTTTAACATATTAAATTTGACATAAAATACTTTTCATCCATTAACCGGCCCGGTGAAGGTCGTTCTATACTCGGATCTTAGACTATTCGGACATACAATAATGAATAACTATGTGATCTTAACTAATCAAAACAAACTTCATGAGGTATGCCACAAACTTTAATTAAATTGCGCGATCTTTTACAAAACGTGTTAATTATAAATGGCTCAAAATCTCAAACACTCAAATTATTTTTATTACAAAAGAATTATTTCGATTTTATTTCATTTATTTCTTATTATTAGTGGAATCGATTCTAATCTCCTTTCTGAACAAACTACTAGTAATTTCTGGTTTTGATTTATTTATTGAACACATTATTATAGGACATCCACGATCACCGGCAAACCATTACTTATAGCTATAACAAAAAAAAAATCTATTGTAATCTATCTAAAGTTCAACTAAAATTCAAGTAAGTAAGAAAAAAATCCATAATAAGATATAAAATTATTTTCAGAATCCAAGAAATTATTGTAGTCAATAATAAGATCTAAAGTTCAACTTAAATTTAAGAAATAAAACTTTTCCAAATTAAGATCTAAAATTGTTTTCAGAATTCAAGAAATCATTGTAATTAGTAATCGAAGTCTTCATAAAAAAAATACTAACCAACCTCCCAGCGTTGTGGTTGTGCAGTTTGATCAGAGTCTTGATGTCACTGCGCTTTCTGTATCGGCTGTCCATGAACTCCCTGGACTTCTTGAGGCCGAAACGCACGTTGTCGCTGCAGCCCCCCCATTGCCACCGGTCCGTGGGAACGGGGGAAGAGGGGAGAGCGACTGTCGATCCGCGGCCGCGACGCGATTTTGGTACTCCCTATACAAAAATAAGTACTGTTACAATACAATAGAAGTAAAATTTAGAAGAGTTTTGCCATAAAGTAAAATTTAGAAGAGTTTTGCCATAAAGGTAATGATCAATATTTATTTGCATCGCGTGAAACCTTTTTGGAACTGAATGTTTATTAATTTATCTAACATTGATTTAACCAATAGGACACAATACTATAAATGAAACTAAATACCTCACATAAATACGAATGTACTACCATCTACTGTTTTTCAATTTAGTGCTAGTTAATGTCACTATTGAAGAATTGCTAAGCTGAGAACCTCTTGAGAGACCATTGCCAAATATTGCACGTCCTTCGGTTAATGATAATTGTCACTCCTTAATTATTCAATCCAGTTAAGGTAAAGTAGCACAACTTTGTAGCAAATTAGTTTCTAGTAGTTCTTTCTTGTTTTATTTCACTTCTGTTGTATTTCAATATACCTTTTCACAAGAGCATTCCAGCAGGGAGCCAGCGGTGCATGCCCTTGTGATGGCATAGGTCACTCCGGCTGCAGTGATGGCGTTAACGAACCCCGTCTCCCTGGTATCTGTAACAAAACGCCTCAATTAGAACTCATCATCATCATCATCATCATCATCATCATGATCAGCCTATAAACGTCCCACTGCTGGGCACAGGCCTCCCACGTGGACAATGCACGAGGGGATATTGGGTCATTACCCACCACGCTGGCCCAATGCGGGTTGGTGGGTTTTAACGACTGCCATCTTACGACAACAACCGGGACCAACGGCTTTACGTGCCTTCCAAAGCACGGAGGAGCTCGAGATGTTTTAAATTTGGTCACCCATCCAGCGACCAGGCATTGCGAAAGTTGCTTAACGGGCAAGTTCGCAAGCCGAACGCGCTAGCCGCTGCGCCATCGAGCTCCTCAACTCGTATAAGTTGGGATAATCTTTAGACTGTTTTTGAAAACATAACGTTATATAATTTTCAATTTACGTTTATCCTAGAAAAAAAACAAAGTAGTAAAAGATACTGTTTGGTGGCAGAAATATGTATGGACACTGGACACCCCTTTGAATCGATAGGGTTCTGTGCGGTAACTCTACCACCGGCAAAGCAATGCAATTGCAAAAATGCAAACAATGCGTATTATGAAATCAGCCATAGAATGCTTAAGTGACCATTGCTGTTAAGCCTTGCGTTATCTTGACTAATATGCGTGGAAAATAAATAAACGGTGCGACCATAAATTCCCATTGTGTATTCATACTTGGCATCTATTTTATTGCGGCGTTTAGCCGGACCATAAGGGAATAGGTAAAGAATATAATGGAAATGGGGTGCTAAAACGAACTGCATACACAAAGTGAAGCAGTTGACCCAAAAATCAATATTCACACGGCTGTAATAAACTCCGATGAGCTTCACGAATCGAAGGTCCCATACATAAAACATCTCGGAGTGACACACTGACAGTGCGCTCCGGGCGCGACGTGCGGCTAAAAAACATGGCGAGTTCTCGCAAAGCGAAATTATCTCCAGTGATTTATTGTTTGCACTTTTTATATCGCAACTTGCTGTAATTGAAGAGGAAAGAAATGACGAGTAGGCCGATGCACTGAATTATATTTCATTAGCCGAGTGAATGGCACTATACGTTTTTCTTTACATCACAAAATTAAATGAACGTATTCTACTCGTTGATGGCGTTTTGTTTTGTGTTTATTTGTTTATGAAGGTTGACAAAGTTATTACGACCGTAGCGGATTCAGGTTGTGAATTGCGATTTTGCAAGATAAGTAGCGTTCGAAATCCCGGGTCACCAAACCGTTTTATTAAACACTAACTTAACATTTTCGGGGAGGGATATTCCATAGCCGGATATCCTGAACCGTGACGAAATTTCGATGGATACCTGGACGTTGGAGGGGAAGAGCGAATAGAAGATTGTCAGACATGCGCACTTGACAGCATTTTTGAAATTTCAAACCGAAAAGATTTTCATTCATTATATTTCTATACCGAGAAAATTTCATAGTTCTTACAGGATCTTAATACTCCACTACTGTTTATACTTAGACACATCAATTCAGGACTGCTGCTTGGCGGAAAAAGTTGATATGAGTGGCATGTGTTAGAACAGCAAAGTCACGTAAGAACAGTTTGTAAGGCAACGTTGCCCTGTTTCCATAGCGGTGTGTCAGAGGATTTAAGAGGCTCTTGGCTATAACAATTAATGGCAGGTCAACCGATGTCGGATGAATATTCAGGCTGCATGAATAATGTGAAAATTGCTGCGCTCATCCGCTGAATATGCGTCGGACATCAGTGGGGCCGCTTTGTTTGGGTCGATGACTTTGTTGACGACTTTCAATTGTTATATCTTGTTAATTATGGAGTCGTGTGAGAAGTGCTTAATAACGAACTTCCAGCGTAGTTGAAGGCTTGTTCTCGTTTTATTACGTGATATTTTCTTCAGTCGTGATTAATATTTATATTGCCTTCCCTAAAACGTGGTTTTAAGTTTATAGGTAGGTGATAATGATTGATTATTATAGTAAATAGAGCGACTATTTTGTAAAAATCTAATATTCACACTGTCGATATCATGTTTTTTGGGAAATATTTTTCAGTATCACAGTTTGGGGCAGTAGTGACACACTGAAGGAACAATTATGTTGTAGGTGCCTTTGTTGTCGCTAAACAAGAACTAGAGTTAATACTACGATTTGGACAGGAGAGTTTTGTTTCCAAACCATAATTGATCAACTTTCAGATGAAAGCTACGGTCCTTGAAGTTTATACAGAAGAAATCACAGTAACACATAATCCTCAAACAAGTAAGGATAAAGACGGTCAGATCGCTAAAAGCGACGATCTTTCGATTATGGATAAAATAAGGAAAGTGATAGAAGCAGTGCGCAAACAGGTAATAGTAAAAGTAATGGTGTTAGGTAATTTGTATATAAAACTGAAACTGGGGAATCCGATTAAGTGTAAAGAACAACTCTGAAAGATGGTCTAATTGCGGAAATATATAAATATTGCCAAACAAACTGTATAAGTAAAATGGTTTTCATTCCCTCGAACAGTTTCTGATTGAAGACGTATTCAGTGCATCGATAGCAACGTTCGCATCGATTTCTTTCAGTCAAAGTTAAATAGGGACATGACAATGCTATAATGTCGAACTGGTCATCTGTAACATTGGCTAATCAGGTCAGTAGTTACGGTTGATGGAAGTTACGAGAAGGATATGTAATATAATTAATTGAGTACATCACATTAACAGTAGACATTTTATAATAAGTTTTTTTTAATTTATTTTAACGTATTTTAAGGAGCTCATGCTATGTAGAGGCTTGTTTGTTTGGATTGTGATCTTGCAAGTTAAGCTACTTTTGTTATGTTAGGTCACCGGATGGGAAAGCAAATTCAACTATCTCTAAAGCCAAAGTGGTTCGGAAGGGATTTTAAGTCGTCCTCCTGGATGATGACAAGATGGCAGTCGTAAAGCTCACCAATTCACATCGTGCGAGTTTTAAGTTATGGTCATTCAATCTCGACATTTGAATGTTCAGATGGGAAGTCCTGAGCCCAGTTAAGGGACGTTTATAGGTTGATGTTGACATACTCTTTTGTAGTCAGCAAAAGTTGCTACTATTAGATCTAATCTTCGCGAACAAATTCATATGCGTATAATTTCACGAGTGCAACTTAGTCCAGCGATAGTGGCGTGGCATTCATTAAGTCCAGATTAGATAAGCGCCTGCGCAGCGCTGACGGCTGCGGCACCGCATCGCGCCTATCGATCCCATGCTAATTGGGCTGCGCGGGACGCCGTATCGCCGCCGCATTCCGCCCGCAGCCGCCAACCCGCCACCCGTCTCAAGAGATACAGCGAAATTTATTGCACAAACAATTTATATAATTGACGTGCGACAAAAAAGCGAGAGTGCACACCCATCCGACGCATAATCCCTCGCTCGTAATTACGCGTCACTGTCCTCCGATCCCCATAGGCATTTTTATCGGACAGTGATTAAATTTTGCCGGACGACGCCAAGGATGCGTCCTCCGGTGGAATTATGAGAGGAATGTCAATTTCGAGATATTTCGCTAGTCGTTTAGCGGCCGGGCGGGGTAAAAAAGTGGCGTCGCGGCGGAGAGGCACGGAGCATGGGAACGGACCCGCCCCGCCGATGCCGCGCGCGCGCTTTTTGCGACGGCCCGCGCGCGATACGCCCGGCACCCGCGCCATTACGGCCCGACGACAGCGGCACGCACACAGCCGGCATTCCGCCCGCTCCACCCGCGTTATGCGACGTAATTATAACAAAACGCGGCCCCGGCCCGCAGATATGTCGTCGGAAACGGTGACATGACATTCTCATCACCGAACGCTAGCCATTTTTCGAGTCCCCCCAACCTTGAGACGTGTTCTCCGCCGAGCCACTCCCACGACGAACGCTGATTATATTCGGGCACACAGAGCAGCGGAGTTTTTGCGCACCGCCACGAGCGGCCGCGGAATGTCGATATTCGTGTCCGCTGAATAATTCAGCGAAATTTCCGATCGATCAATAAAACCGATTGAATCAAATTGATTCACACATGAAGGCTGTATGGCTTCCATAACGCGTGGGCCGCTGGTGTTTTTGCCGGGATGCCTGCAAGTCGTTCCGCCATTCAGCCGCAGTCAATCAGGAGCACGTGCGGGCTCCGCGGGCAGCTCATGAAAACGTCCTTCGACTTTTCTCGGATTGAATAATTGGAAAGCAGCTTTGTGCGAACTGGCCGGAGCGGCTGTTTCTATAAGCGTACAACCAGTTCTTATATCCAATGTAATTAATACACCGATCTCAGTGGTTGTTTTTACACAGCCTCTTTGCTTCATATGTACGTCTTAAATCACTAATATCTGTCTGCCTGTCAAGATGCTGTCATTGTAATATGACACTTGATAGCTTACTCGGAAAATTACTAATTGAATTAACCGTTGAATCAAATGAAAATGCAATAAATAAATGATACAAATCTACGTTAATTAGATGCGCATCCGCAATGAATATTCCGCTTGTGTTCCACTACGCGATGATGACGGTGGTCATATATAGCACGTGGCATGAACTGGACTTCGAAGAGTTTTAAGTCAGTAATAAAGACTGAATGGAAAAGTTGATGGTGTAAAAAAAATTTCTTTGTACGTCTATGTGAGTGTTGTAAATATGCTCTATCTTTAATAAATTATTGTGGAATGTTTACAAGGCTGATTCATTGAATATTTTACTGAAACGAAGAGTCATTGAAATTCACTAAATAAGTTCAGAAGAGGTGCATTTTTAAGTACTTATATAAAATAGAGTCTTTATTTTCATGTTGTTGCAGGACTGTCTAAAAAACAGGGGTTGGCTTTTGAATCGAGTCGCCTCAATTTGAAGAAACTAACACTGTGGGGGGGTTCTTAAATAAAGGTTTATTAACATTTTAGATGCCGCTGTTGCGTTAAAATATTTAAAAAAACCACTTGAAAGTTTTGTCAAAATCGGCTATAAACGGCTATAACCTCAAAATACAAAAATTAACATAACTTAAAATCTACTTCTTTGCGGCAGGGGGGAGGGGGGTAAGTGGGGGGTACTCCTCCCTCTTACCCTATCTCCTCCTCCTCTCCCCACCCCCAGTTCAGGCGACTCGATTCAATAGTTTTACCAAAAACCACTAAATTATTTCTTGATGTTATTGCCAACCAGACGGACGAAAGTCTTTAGAAAAATAGGTTAAAGAAGTTCCGGCTAAGGACAAGGAGAGGACCTTAAACAGTCGGCAACTCGCCAGTTATACAGCTATGTTAGCTGTAAAGTAGCTGTATAGTTGCTGCTTGCTATCAAGAGATTATCCATCTAACGGTTCACATTTCTATTCTATTTGTTAAATATTTAACGTGAATCGATACTACATCCTGTATACTTGTGCGAGATATAACGTGACGATAAATAAGCGAGTAAATCGAACATGACTCGCTTACTGAGTAATTCGAAGCAATAATATTCTATCTAAGTTGTACCTAAGTGGCTCCTTATAGTGGGCATTCATGTTGTGGACGTACTCTCCGTCTGATGTTTAGTTTAATGGAGGTTATGAATATTATTACGTTTTTTAAGTATACGCATCAACAGTCTTTAAATGTCTGACTGCTGGGGTGTATGAAATACATTATATTGAGCATAAGACCGACGACGTAACATGACTTTACATACTTGTTTACTATCTGAAACATTTATGTAGAAGGGATAAACTGATTAGTTTCAACACTTGATATTGTTACAAGTAGACATACTCGTGTACTAGTAACTTTCAGCAAATATTTTCCATTGATTTGAAATTGTAAAACATCATACTTAGTTGCTGTTACCGAATACGTTTAAATAGTTCTGGCAATCTGTTCAAGACTCTTTAATGAATAGCGCACGGAAATTATTGCAACACCAAAGGTATTACGCGCGCGTTGAAAACCAAGAAGTTTAAGTTCTTAAATCTCAAGTCAAGTCTCTATATCAGTACTGCATGTCATTTCTCTGAAGCTCGATCGTGAACTCGTATCTTACTTCGACCTCTATGTACCCATCAAGATTGACCATGATGACGTTAGCGTATGAGTCGAATTTAGAGAATGTGGATTTGATAACTCACTGCGGATTCAGGATTGAGTTATGACTCGAGCCTTTACAGATACGCACTGCTGGGCTACCTTAAAACACAGCAATGCAAAACAACACAGCTAGGTGGCAGAAATAGATATTATAGGCGGTCATCCTAACGGATTCTAAACAAAATCCAACAACCAGGAAAAACACCTACAGATTTTTAGAGATCTAATTTCATTTAATAATACATAGTATTAAAAAAGCAATTATTATCATTAATCACTTGTAATAGCGACATAAATTACGTTGATCGGATGCAAGGGGAATGCCTCAGGGTACGTCAAATTGAACAGATAAGGCGCCGCCGAGATCATCTACCCAGCCCATATGTGAAATTGTTGAGAATTTTGCAATTTTAATTTTATTTATAACGAGCGTGCCCAAGTTATGAGCGATGGCGGTCTTACATCTTACTAATATTATAAACGCGAAAGTTTGTAAGTATGGATGGATGTTTGTTACTCTTTCACGTAAAAACTACTGAATGGATTTAAATGAAATTCGGCATACAGATAGTTTATAACCTGGATTAACACATAGAATACTTTTTATCCCGATATTCCCACGGGAACGGGAACCACGCGGGTGAAACCGCAAGTGGCCGCTAGTATGTTATAATTTCTAATATGTTTAAGCAACCCGCATTGGGCCAGCGTAGTGGGTTACGGCCCAATGTCCCCATGTGATGTTTTCCATGTGGGAGGCCTGTGCCCAGCAGTGGGACGTTTATAGACTGATAATGATGATGTTTAAGTTCGCTTGTTTTCAATAAAGTGTAAACAAGTTACCTACAAATATAGTAGTTGTACAGAGTTATAGAAACTGCTAACAAAATTACTTAGCAACTGGAGACTGAGAGTCAAGGATTGGGCTCTGTGGCGTTCGCTGAAGGATGCTTATGCCAAGCATTTGACGGGTAAGTAAGATCTTAGGCTGCATTGCCGTGTGGCTCATCTTGACATGGCCCATCACCAACTCTAAATCTGACTTTATAGAAAGTAGGTATGTCGATAGTATGTCGAAGTATGTCGCCAAATATCAGAGTTTGTCGGTCTACCTTTCAAAAGTTATAATGGGTCATTGGTGGCCAAGCCAGGATGAGCGCTCATCCTGGCATGGCCACCAAAACCTATTGAACGGTAGAGCCGACAAACTCTGATATTTGGCGACATACTTCGACATACTCTCGACATACTATTGGTGTAATTAGACCTTCGCTACGACTTGTAGTTTTTGAGATACAAGGTGGCCATGCCAGGATGAGCCTCATCCTCGCATGGCCACCAATGACCCCTAATAACTTTTGAACGGTAGACCGACAAAATCTGATATTTGGCGACATACTTCGACATACTATCGACATACTTTTTATAAAGTCAGATTTATGGTTGGTGATGGTGGCCATGCCAAGATGAGCCACACTGCATAGCCAACTCTTTTTTTCGTATCGTCAAACAATGATGTTCTCTCCCAGCACACGTGTTCCTTTCTTTCTGCCTATAGCATTGGGTCCATTAAATGGCTTCCGCCTAACCTCAGTTGGAACAGAGTAATTTGCATACATACTTTACTTTAAATAAAAGCTTACGACGAACGATGATACAAAAAGGCAGACGCTATAAATGCTACAACAAAACAGTAATCGTCAAAGTCCGTACATTCAATAACACTTTATTAAATATTAGTGTCGCTGTGTTTTCGAATCGTCTAAAATATTTTTTTAGATGCTACCCTGTGTTTTTTAACTGTGTCGCGTAGCGGTGAAAGAATACTACATACTTCTAACAGCATAGAGCGGCGATGGGCTCACCACCTGTCACGCTGAGCACATGTGCAGTCACTATTTGGTGAAAAATGGACTATGGTAGAGGACTTCTTTTGCTGTCTTCATTACCTAGTCTCTGACTAAATCTTCGGGGGTAATAGTCATGATTACCTATATGATATGTAGGTATGTATGTATGCTACCACCCATTTAAGACGTTTTCTAGCGATTTTTAGCCGTGGAGAACAATAGGCGCAACAAACTCTACAGCTTTAAAGAAGTAACGACATTAGCACAATAGCCCGCTACCTCTCATGGCGTGAGCGGCACGTATCGGCGGACGTTCCCGCTAGAAACTGATAACTGAAACTCGCTCCCGATACGGATCGCAGTCGCATTCGCTGGCCGTCGCCGTCGCTCGCCGTCGCGACTCAAATTAACCGTTCACGCACAGGAATTTTAGATCTCAGATCATTCTCTCTGGTCGCAATACCTCGCAACCATGCAGAGATGACACCACGTAGCGAGTTTTTGCGCTCCGAGTTGATGTTGGGCTGCAAGCGGCTGACAACAAAGCCCGCCCGCCCCTGACGTCCCATGCGTATCTAAGAATAGTTTTATTTTTAAACAAAAACATATTTAGGCACCAAAAAGAAGTGTCAGCTCGCGCTAGTGAGTTTTAGTGGTTATATAACCACTGCTACCACCTCTTATCCACCTTCATACAAAGAGGATATCCTCTTTGTTGAGTTTATCTTCCTAGAATACTCTAGTAGCTATTACCTAATTGTAGAAAATTGATTCAAATATAAATCGAGAATTCTACGAACTAGGAATTTGTACCAATGGGGAATTGTACCAACTAGGAATTGAACAAACTAGGAATTTGTACCAATGGGGAATTGTACCAACTAGGAATTTAACAAACTAGTAATTTGTACCAATGGGGAATTGTACCAACTAGTAATTGAACAAACTAGGAATTTGTACCAATGGGGAATTGTACCAACTAGGAATTGAACAAACTAGGAATTTGTACCAATGGGGAATTGTACCAACTAGGAATTGAACAAACTAAGAATTTTTACCAATGGGGAATTGTACCAACTAGGAATTGAACAAACTAGGAATTTGTACCAATGGGGAATTGTACCAACTAGGAATTGAACAAACTAAGAATTTGTACCAATGGGGAATTGTACCAACTAGGAACGAAGGGTATCTAGCTGAGCACATTTTTTTGTATAGAATAGCTGCTCCAGTAATATTATCTCAATGTCTCAGACGGATAGTCTGTGCGAACTTTCAGTTAATCACCTGATACGAGGGTACCACTTCATACCTTTTTCGTGTGTCGCGGATTGGAATAGGATATGTAAGTACCTATTACCATGTTAAATATTGGTCAAGTAATAGCTCACGAATAGTAGCGTTTTTGTATCGGTATGTTACTGTATCATTGATTCGGAATGCTTTCTGATATTGAGAAGAATCGTAGAGACATATATGGTAGTGGCACTTTTAATAAAAGTAATAAATAAATAATTATATCCGTTCACACCAATTATCTAGCAGAGCCCAAGAAAAGTTTCTTTTGAATCTCGTTAACATGGTTAAACTAGATAACCGATAAATATATCTACATAAACTTAGAAAAACACCCAGACCGAAAATCAATTTAGAAAAACAGTTTTTTTCTAAAAGTAAAATTTTAAACACTAAAAAAAGACGACAACCTCAGGCGGGAATCGAACCACGCACCTTCCGCATTCCGGGCGGCTGCCTTAACCACTTGACTTCCGAGATCTGGCTTTCAACCGTCGAAATTTGTCAGTGCTTGATGCTTATGTTTTTAGTCAACATTGCTTGATTTGATGAAGTTCTCAGTTTTTTTCTAAATTGACCGGGAATTGAACCCGGAGACCATCAGAGATGGCGCGATGCACCAGAACTGGCGCGCGGCGTGCTATCCACTCGACCACAGAGGTACTCAAAATGTAAGTAATACTTTTAAAGTATGAAAAGTAACCCAAAATTGTTTCGACTTGACTAGACTTTGATAATTATGCTTCTCTAAGTGAGAGGCCCTTCGATATTTCAGTTACCATTGCTCCCTTTGTTCCTCTTCTGATACAAAGTCACGAGGGATTGGTAAATTCGATCGATTGCGAATTCATTGCGACAGATAAATATAAATGCATCCATCGATCATATTAAATTAAATTAAATTTGTTTACGCTCACACCTATTATCTAGCCCATAATAGCCCTTTGAAACATGTTAATATAGTAAGTTAATGGATAAATATACATAAACATAGAAAAAACACACAGACCCGAAATCAATTTATAGAAACAGTTTTTCTCTAATTTGACCCGACCCAACAAACATATCGGCAATTGATTTTTATTAAAATAGCACAGTAAGCATGAATGACTAGAACTAAATGCAGTTAATTATTGGTTGTCACTAAACCTTCGTTATTGATAGGACACGCAGTCCAGATTCCAAATACGTTCTAAACTAACATTGTTAACAAGAATTTCATGTTTGCAATTTAATAAGTGCGGCATTCCTCCGCGTATTGCTCTTCCCATTTCTTACTGGCTGAGTAATACATACGCGACAGTGACACTGCACATATCGAGTGTCCGGAGCCGGGGTCGTAAACATGTATGCGGCGGCACCTACGTGCTTGTTACGCGAAACTTTCATAAACACGTCATAACCTTTCATACAGCGGAGTTGATACTGCTTTTGCAGATCGGGCTTCGTGGTCTATCTTGAGTATTTCAGTGTCTTGAAAGGTTGGAGACTTTGCAAAAGGGTTGACTATGCGTTTAGAGTTCATGTAGAACAGTGTTACTAGCGTGGGGGCACTGAACAAGCACTTAAAGTGCACCAAGTTTTGCACGGAATGGCGAGTGAATTGGGATATTATAATATCGGGATTTTCAAAAGAGAAGGTCTTGTTCCAGGCTTCTAGCATTATGCATGGTTTAGCACAAAAAGTATCACGTTTGAAGTAAAAATGTTGCCTATATCGGGGTTTCTGGTTTCTAAGGTATTTTGAAAGCTGTAGTAAGTTGGTGGCAAAGGTTCGAGAAATAGTAAACTACGCAAAGTGTATATCAACGCATCTGTCTCATTACTAAGGGTCTCAAGCGCACAAAGTAAATAACTGCACCAAAAAGAAGACGAGATGACTTCTTTAAACGCGGATCACGTTAATGCGAGGACAATACATCGAGTTGTCACCGCGACCGCATCGGAATTCTTTAGCGAACGCTCGCGTTTTATCTCATCTGATTAATTCAAATATTTAGCGCAATAAATACGGGCTGGCGAGGTAGCGGGCGCGGGTGCGCGGGTGACGCACTGACGACGGCAGTTGGCCCGCAATTGCGTCAGTCCGGCGTGTCACCGCGCGCCCATTGTGGCCTTCTGGCCGATATACGAGTCGAGCCTCCGCGACTACGCACCTGATTTATCGACGTCCCGCCGCCGACGCGGGACGCGCTGTCGCCGCCCGAATAAAGTGCATTCTCACGCTACCGAACGCACGCGAACGCTCCCGTCTCGTACCCGTATTTAAATGGAACGATCGTTTCTCATTCCATTCCCCCAGATATTTTACGTCGGGTAATACGATACGACACTGTCCGGCTCTTTCTGCAGTTTTCGCGGTCGTTTTTTCCCTCGGCCCGCTATTGTTCACTTGTCAATTTCTTTAGCTAATGCGAGTAAGCGTCTCATTATGCGGTGCGGTGCGTCCGCGACGCGCATTCGGTGTTGTGACAGAAACCACCCACCGGAAGGGGCCGAGCGTCATTCAGCCCCGCACAAAACGCGAATACTTTATTCAACGAACGTCCGATGGCTAATCTGAATGGATTGTGCCCGTTTAATGGGAATAATTAGCTCTGTTAATGGAACGTCGGAATAACTCAGTTGGTGCTCGTGAGTACAGCGCACAGGTTGGCATTGTTTCTCTAGTTAACGCCTAATTAAGGCGGATCATTCGGCTGCATAGTCTGATGCGCTCGCGGTGACGCCACGGCGACGTATGCGCTCGCACGCACGGAACCTTTCGTCTCAGCACATAATGAGCGCGACAGATTTCGCAATCACTCATGCCGCTAACTGTTACTTCTTCGCTCTCGTATTCTCACGGTGGACACGGCAACCTGAATACCTTGCAATAACCGACTTCCCTTATTTCGCCGATTAAACTTAGCGAAAGAACTCTTTAACACCAAGTTATTTCTCTGTACTATAATTCATTAAGAAGTCGCATCTCGCAAAAAAGGCGAGAGGCGAGTTAACGCAGTCGTTCCCAGCGCCTATTTTAGTGCGGGGCATTTCCGTTAATTTGGCAAAAGGGCGACCGGTGACGAGTGCGGATTGCGAGCGTCGCGCGCGCCTGTCACGGTGACGGACAGGCGGCCTGTTGTTCACGAGGGGCAGGGAAAAAAGTCAAAGTGGAATAACCCAGAAATTCGGAGAGAGCGAGACGAAAGCACGAGGCCGTGTTAGCGTGTGACAAGGAGGTGGAAACGTCAAAAGACACGATCTCGCTAGTATTCCACTGGGAACGATGGTTTCGAGAGATCGCCTCCATCAACGCCGCTGAGCTTGAGACGTCGATTACTCCGACTTGTTGTTTGACTTTCAAATAGCTGGCCTATTGTTTATTCGTGCAATGGCCAACAAGTTGACATCCGCTATATGGGGCACTTATAAATATGTATTCAGGCTTTATTTGGTGATCCGCAATAGTTTGTTAGGCGTGCTTAATGTCAGAAAGAAAATGACGAATGTTTTTTCTCGACAGCCGGTTGCAGAACATGCAAAATGATTTATAAAAAATTTATAAGTGAATTCAAATCGCAAATGTAATGCCTAATATCATATAGGTAATGTTTTTTACAAGTTGGGGTATGACTAAAAATTATGTCATGTGTAGGTATATAGTTGTTTTTAACATAAATACTGAGCTCACGTACCTCATTCAAGAATAACTTTTCAATGACAATAGCATACACATAAACTAAAGGTTTCGTAAGCACGCAAATCAATTAGCCCCCTCCAATAAATCAGATCAACCTCAAAAAAGGAACAGTCTCAAAGCCTTCCATAAGTAAAACTTTATGTTAATCATTTAGTGTTGAGCCTAACTCAATAATCGATATCGACAAAAGTTATGAGCGTCGCCCGAGCCGCAAAGCCTCCACCGAGCTCGGCTTTAAGAGTAAACAGATTAGATATAGGTAGTCGAAAGCGCCCCGGATATTACACTATAATTAAGAACATTTACGTGTTTGGGGGCGCCAAATTTATCGCCGAGTTTTTTGTCGATATGAAGCCATTCTTGGGTATTTATGTGGAGGTGGCTGGGTACGTGTGAGGTCCGGGCCCGGTAGTCGGGTTATCGTGTGGTAATCTTTATAGCCGCTGGAGACCACTCGCTGGGACCTGTCGACGGTTAATGGCGGTACGAGATTAGTATAAGACCCCACTACCTCAATATTTTGGGAGAGCGTGTTTGTGGCTTTGTTTATAGCTTAATTAGGCTGTTTTGTTTTAAATGGAAACCTTCGACGACTCTAGCCAAGATAAGGTGTCGAGGTATTTACGATTTTGATATCGAACTGTGCGATGCTATTTTGTTTTGATCGTGCCGTGTCACAACATAGTTTGCTTCGCTTCAAGTTTTTGAGTAGTCATCGGCCTATAAACGTCCCACTGCTAAGCTATCCTATATTGTCAACGGCATATGCCTAGATTGGCCTAATACCCAACACATAACCATAGTTTTTGGGCATGACAACCGAGTTAAATAAAAAAAAAGTGATTTTAAATATATACTTACGGTACTACAAACACTTTAATAGTATTTATAACTTTAATGAGCGCGTTCGGCTTGCGAACTTGCCCGTTAAGCAACTTTCGCAATGCCTGGTCGCTGGATGGGTGACCAAATTTAAAACATCTCGAGCTCCTCTGTGCTTCGGAAGGCACGTTAAGCCGTTGGTCCCGGTTGTTGTCGTAAGATGACAGTCGTTAAAACCCACCAACCCGCATTGGGCCAGCGTGGTGGGTTATGGCCCAATATCCCCTCGTGCATTGTCCACGTGGGAGGCCTGTGCCCAGCAGTGGGACGTTTATAGGCTGATGATGATAACTTTAATGTAATTTTAAGTTATCCATAATGTTTAAAAGCACTACAGTAATGCCTACGAACTATGAGTGCTTATTTGAATACTATTCTAGTTTGTGAGATTGCAACGGTTTGTCAGCTGTTTATAAAAAACTACTGGAAAATTAAGAGTGACATCACTCGTATACTTAAACAGCCACCAATCATTAAAGAGTACATTTCCGATAACAAAATTAAAATAGGACTGAAATCTTTTTCCGTTGATAAAGATTTGACACGGAAAAAACAAGGAATCGAAGAATGCACAGCCTTACTAATGAAGGGGGCCAATTAACGATCATTATTTTTTCTCATGAGTATTGTTTATACAGGAGGTTTGAAGATATATTGTTAAATTATCTGAAAAATTGGCTTTTAGATGGACATTTTTTTCACTTACTTACTTGTTATTACTTATTTGTTGATAACAGTTATCAACAAGTAGCAGACTTAATGCTAAGAACCATTCACACAATCGATCATCCATCAGACAGAGATGAAGAAATAGTAAAAAAAGGTGTTTCTTGGTGGCGTATCAGGTGTTTAGAATTTTGTACATAAGTAAATATAATTTTAATGTACGAATCGCTCTTTAACCGAATCGCAATTGCTTTTGTATTTATCTACTCAAAAAAAGTACCCAAATTCATTCAATCATTTAATTTAATTTAATTGCTTTAATTTAATTTCATTTCAATCAAATATCGTACAAAAACAATACGAACGTTGTAACAAAAACATCCTGTAGCAGATATTTTTTCTTGTCACCAAGTGATAAAGAATCCGAGACTAATTCAGCTCTGTAGGCCGTTGCGCCGCGCCACCCAGCGCTGTTCGCATCAATTTATAGGCTTTTAACCTAATTTGTTGCACCCCTCACCCCGCCCGCGACTCACCGCCCACGCAACCACCAACTTTGTTTTACTCTCTTAATAATTAATTTAGTATTAAACTGACCTTCGCCGTCTTATCTCCAAATTGGAACCCCGATCCGGGGATTTAGAAGCTCGAGAGCGCATTAAGTCAATAAAAAAAATGCGTTTCGCTAAATAAACAACGGACGCGTCGAATTAAGCTATCATGCCCAACCAATAAAATATTTAATTAATGCATTTATTTGTACATTAGCAAAATGGCTGTCGATATTCCGCGCGGAGCCGTAAAAGCGAGCGTTGACATTTTATGATCGCGTAATTTATTTTTTATAGTAACGTATGCGTAATGATCGTTTGGATTGGCGATTTTTTTTGCTCGGTTTATCTGCTGCAGTAGGTGTGGGCACGAACCCGATAATTTATTGAGGAATGCCAAAGAGCCCGGTGGGGTGGCGTTTATAAATATTTTGTGTGCGGACAGACGAAAATTTTGACAAATACCACTTAATTTACGTTAATGAACCCCAAATGAATGCACGTCGACGACTAATGGTCGGGTTCAATAGTGTTGTAGCGTTATCTACAAATAAATATCTGTTCGATAAATTTAAATTATGTGTGTGCTTTTGTCTTGCTTAATTTTACTATAACAATAATTGTTTACATCGGACTAGCTAGATCGGGCTAACTGGTGGTTTATGACCTGATAGACTTCCTGAATTCGGGTGCCCATCCATCCATTAACTTTTGACGATTCAAAATGCTTATTTTAAGTTTACTGAATAGAATAAAATTATTTTAAGTTTACTGAATAAAAAAATAATAAATTTTGATTTTGATGTTTTGATTTTGATATTCTCATAGGCTTTTTGTTATTGTGTATAGATCTGCTCCCATTAGTGGGACAATTTATAGATAACACATATTGAAATTATATTCATAATATTCTTTCCTTAAAGTTTTTCTTATACAACCAAAAATATGTAGTAAAACTACTAAGTCTTCTTCCTTCCGGACTGGACTAATTTACAAATTTAATTTTTTAAACTTTACGATTTCATATTTTCTGCACTTTCCACTTTCTGATCCAACCCCTTTTTTTCATTTTTGCACATAGTTCACATTAATCATATCATGTATAATACCAAAACAAAATTAAAAACGTTATATTCAACGAATGACCAAAACTACAAAATGACTTACCTGTTTTTGGGAATTTGTTATTTTCGACACTTTCTGTAAACTAACCCTTTTGTTTCTTCATTTTAGCATATGGTTCACATTCTTTATATAATGAATAATACTCAAAACGAAATTAAAAACGTTATAGACAACGAGTGACCAAAATTACAAAATTACCAACGCAACAACAAACAAAAAACTTAAATAATAAAGATTGTCCTACCAAGCGCATCACTATTCGCATATAGATAAATGAGTGGTCGCATAAAAATCAACTCTTCTGGGCTAATCGAATTAGGTCCGATATCCATCTGAGCAATTTAACACATTTTGCATTCTGACCGTCCAATAAAGGCAGGTAGCGAGCCCAGGCCGCATTTTACAATATCACACAATGTTGAAGAACTCATTGCACCTTTGATATGGCTGGGCTTTTGTGTCCCGATGATTGCCTCAATAAATGTACAGCCTTAATGATTCACGGGGTTGGTGTGTTACGATTGTAAAGTTGCGGCTTTCACGAGATGTGCTCCATAAATCTTGTGCTTTGAATTATAAAGTTTATTGAGTTACGTGTTGCTTAAAGGTAAGCTTATTTATGTCCATAAATAAGCAAGTATTATAAATATGTTTGCATGTAGTTCGATGAGGAGCTCGATGGCGCAGCGGCTAGCGCGTTTAGCTTGCGATCTTGCCCGCTAAGCAACTTTCGCAATGCCAGGTTGATGGATGGGTAACCAATTAAAAAACATCTCGAGCTCCTCCGTGCACCGGAAGGCACGTTAAGCCGTTGGTCCCGGTTGTTGTCGTTACATGACAGTCGTTAAAACTCACCAACCCGCATTAGGCCAGCGTGGTGGGTTGGGCCTAATATCCCCACGTGCTTTCACGTGGGAGGCCGGTGCCCAGCAGTGGGACGTTTATAGGCTGACGATAATGATAATAGTGATAATCTACATCAGCATGGCACGCTTATAATAACTATTGAATAAACGATAGTTTCCTGAAGAACGTACCTAGCAACCTACCCCTCGTGAGTATATTCCTCGTGATGCGTCACTACGTGATGGAATCTTTCGTTCTTCTAAACTAGAGCGCTTCAAGTATAACCTCTCTGTTATAGTCCTACCAGCAGTCCGCTCCCAGTACAAACTTTCTTTACAGCTTTTTGCTAACAACCCACCTCTCATGAGTATTTTCCTCATGCTACGCCGTTGTGTGGTGCAGCTCCTCCGTCTGCTCTCAAACTTTTGTGCACACTTTATAGCTTCGAGGCTTCCTGGTATTCTTATTGAGCAGGCCGGTCTAGCTGCGACAGTTTTTAGCTAACAACCTACCTCTTGTAAGTATCTTCCTTGTGATGCGGTCACTGTGTGATGGAGTTTCACGATTTTCTTCTGAACCGGAGCGCCTCAAGTATAACCTCTTTGTCATAGTCTCTACCAGCAGGCCGCTCCTAGTACTGATCTTCTCTACAGCTTTTTGCTAAAAACCTACCTCTCGTAAGTATCTTCCTCATGCTACGCCGCTGTGTGGTGCAGTTCCACCGTCTGCCCTGGAACTGGTGTGCGCACTCCGTAGCCCCGAGCGTGACGCACCTGGTTATCTCTTTCATCAGGCCGGTCTCGTTGCGGCAGCTCGTAGCTAACAAACCCTTACGAGTATCTTCCTAATGATTCACTGTGGTCAGGGGCCGTTCCATCGCCTGCTTCTGAACTGTTGTGGCTCCGAGGGTGAAGTCTTTCTTGGCTTACCGAAGAACTCTGTCAGCAACTGGTGTACAGCTTTTTTTAACAACCTACCTCTCATGAGTATCTTCCTCATGATGCGCCGTTGTGTGGTGCAGTTCCACCGTCTGCCCCGGAACTGGTGTGCGCACTCCGTGGCCCCTAGCGTGATGCACCTGGTGATCTCTTTCATCAGGTCGGTCTCGTTGCGGTAGCTCGTAGCTAACAAACCCTTATGGGTATCTTCCTAATCATTCGCTGTGGTCTGGGGCCGTTTCATCGCCTGCTTCTGAACTGTTGTAAGCACTCTGTGGCTCCGAGGGTAAAGTCTTTCTTAATCTCCATCAGCAGGCCGCTCCAAGTTTCAATTATGGTTTACCGAAGAACTCTGTCAGCTATTAGTGTACAGCTTTTTGGTAACAACCTACCTCTCATAAGTATCTTCCTCATGCTGCGCCGTTGTGTGGTGCAGTTCCAGCGTCTGCCCCGGAACTGGTGTGCGCACTCCGTGGCCCCGAGCGTGACGCCCCTAGTGATCTCCTTGAGCAGGCCGGTCTCGTTGCGGCAGATCTGCGCGAGCCGGCCGCGCGTGCGCCGATTTTTCTTGCAGACCATGCGGGGATCGAGGATCACTGCACTGCCAGACGCCCTGTGAAAGAATATGTGATGTTGTTATAAAATCTTATATACGACGCTAAAGTAAGTAGGAGGGAGTCATAGGCAGCAGTTTTTTTTCAAAAGTGTTCTTTAGTCATTGATTTCTCGTACAGAACAGAATCTATTCCGTGGTTTTTCGCAATCTCACACTATTTTCAGGAAAAGCAAGATTTATGAAGAATAGTTTTAGAAGATTTTTTATAATGTCTGTTAAATTCTATCCTGCTTTTGATCATATTCACATATCATAACTTATTTTATTTTTACCTATTCTTATAAGAATTTTGAATTATTTTAATTCTTACTATTATTATTTTAAATGCAAAGTGAGTTTGTTTGTTTGTTTGTTACGATTTTACGCTTAAATCACTATACCGATTTAAATGAATTTTGGTATAGAGATATATGCACGTTCTGAAGATGGTTAGGCTACTTTGTCGCGCCAAAAATTAACACGAGCAAAGCCGCGGGCAATAGCTAGAACTTATTGTCACTTATATAAGTAATTTTATGAACCGCTAAAATTCCAAATGTTTTCTTAAACGTTCATTCAACAATATAGACGAATTAATAAGCATAAACGAACAATTATTTTTCTATACAAATTAATTGATCTCATCAATTTTTATATAGAGCATCTGCCGGTCATTGTCCCCATCCCGTTATAGTGTACAGCAATTATGAGCAATTACCGAATAAGTTACCAAATCACAGTCGTAAAATTCGACTCACCACATGAAGTGTTGTTCTATAAATCGGCGGGCGCAACAAATACGCGTAACAGTATCTCAGCTATTGAAAATAGTGCTCAGTGATTTTTTTATTGAATTTTGTTACTATACCAACTACTTAAAACTTTGCGTTTAGCTTTGTTAAACATGAAAGACGAATCTCTACTAAACAGCAATATAGAATGTACTGTTTAGTTTGTATCTTGTATTAACAATTGTGAGTTAGGCATCGAAAGGTTTCTTTATTTAAAACTGTCTTATGTTAGGCTTTATAGTCCAACCGTTTTTAATATCTGAAATGTTATATCTTCTAAGTGCTATCGCTTGCGTTTCCCTTAGAAAATAATGCTATTGTTGTATGTATGTTATTATTATTTCATATTTCTCAGCGCTTCTACCAGGACCCCTGCTAATAAGCAGCATTTATGACTAAGAAACCAATATGAGTTGTATAATATAATACTTAATAAAATATGTTACATCCCATATCTCTCCATAGTTGTAGTCTTTCAAACAGGCTGATATACGCCAATATTATTTTTATTTTATTTTCTTTATTTGGTTCTCCAACAATGAGTACATTTGTTTTAAACTATTTTACATTACGAGTATAAAAAAATAAATAAGTGCTAAAAGTCTCACTACTTATAGGAGAACACAACATGCACAGTTACATTGAGGTAACAGATACAACAAATATAATAGAAATAGAAAATCAGATCACAGCTTTTTACATTACACACTTATTTAAAAAAAAACAATCTTATTAAACATTAAAATAACAAAGTATACGTAAGATTAAAAAAATTAAAATGAAAACGATTTTAGCAAAACTTATCTACTTACACAGACGTCCGATAGCACATTTTTTTTAATCTGGCGAACATAATTATGATATGGCCAAATCAATGTCGCATTGGTACTTGGTATACATGTCATACATGCGAAACAGTGAGGAATGCTTTTATATAAGTTAGATGAGACAATCTATAACAAACGTTATATCCCATCTTCCGTAGTTGTTGTCTTTTAAAGAGGCTGACATACTGATCTATTTAAACCATCAGTATCGATTTACGAGTAGCCACGGCGGCGCGGACAGCCGATCCACAGGTCGCGTTAAAAGATCCACTGTTTACGAAAGAGGAGTTCATTGTCAGACGAGTGCGAACAAGCTCGGAATAAATTTAGACATGTCTGCAGTCTATGTTCCGGGAGCCGGCTGCGGAGGTTGATTGATGTCTGCAACGAATTAAGTGGAGTCTCTTTCGTAGCAGATGTTGGTCAAGCTGTACGAATTGGGTGAGATGAGATTTTGAAATGTTGATGTTGACATTTTTGTCGACACAAATGATGTAGGCATGCAAGTTTATCATTAGTTTGCTTTAGTAGAAAGTAATTTCAGGGTTGGCTGAAAAAGATCTTTTAGAGATAAGCTCCCATTGTGTATTTTGTGTTTATTGTCGTTATGCGATAAAATATTTAAAAGAGAGACAAAAGGGAAAAATTATTTTAATAGGAGACGACTTTTAATAAGTAATTAGCCTATGAGAAAACTTTAATCCCATCATTGAAATGTGAACGTAAATTGTAGAAAACAGTAACAGTACATTTTAATTTAAGCTATAAACAAAAACAACAAAAACTTTAATAAAAAAGAAACTTAATTACATAAATAAAATAATGTAACAAAACTTAAAACTAAAGTAAATAAACCTATAAATAAAAGATGTCTTCCAACTGTGGGCTCATGGGTACGGTACCAAGAATGCTGGAAACATTACCTCTTTGGCTTAGATGAATGATTGGTCTCTCTGCACTCGACTAGATACCGCCCTATCTAAAAACCAGAGCTCCGTAAAAGCGGAAACTCATCTATGAGAATTTGCAAGGATGCCGCACTTCTTATTTCTTTGTAGTATTAATTTTTACACAGTTTTATTACGCAAACTGACATTTTACTTTGAATTATGCCCAAAATTTAATAAAAAATTCGGTACGTACACTTTACACACAGCTATCAGTGTGCCTGGCTCTCGGGTACGCCGATTTCGGCGTAGTATTTTGTTGCCGCATTTTACAAGTACGACGGAGGTATCTAGTCGAGCTCAGCGAGACCAATCATTTATCTAAGCCTCTTCGGATTGCCAGACTGATACGCTGGCAGAGGGAGCTGCCAACCTTCTTGTCACCGATAAGGCGAGTACTTAAGACATTGAAATCAAGTCATTTGCCACAGTAATGATGGATATGCCAATGCGCCAAGCTTGCCGAATGCAGGTCGGTGATCCCAAACCCGGGCTACATAAGTACGTAGTTACTTACATAGGTACACTCACGAGTAATATCCTCTAACCTTAGGGTTAATCAGAGCTTAGGTAATTAAGACCGAATAATTAGTTATCCATGTTAAGCCATTTCTTTCTGTTTTGAATTAGTAATGGTTTTTTTATCCTATACCGACTCTAAAATATAATTACTTAAATAGTAACTATTTGGCCTTTGCCCAACAGTGCGACACATACATAATATAAGGCAACATAAAAAAAATGTGGTAAACTTCACATCAAAAGTGTTTTTTAATATCAACCTCTTTCACAAGTTGCTCAATGCTTGATAGGCAACAGTAATTAATTGAAAAGTATATAAATTCAATGCGGTCACGTAATAAATAATGGTTTCGCGCAATCAATTAACACCGGTGATTGCATGTTGACATTTTATAAATGACTGACACAAATTCTGAGTGAATCGTGTGTGGCCACAAGCACAGGCAATTTGCGGCGCTGCGGCATGCGGCAGAGCAATTTCTCTGATGGAGAGTTTCCCCATTCAATCACGTTAGCGAAAACGAAAAATTTTATGTCATTCAAGCGGCGCTTATTGGAAAAAAAGGTGGCATAATTGATTTTATGCAAAAAGTTATAAAACTCTCGCTATGCACTCGTTGCGTTTACATATACCTACAGACAATTTTGCTTATTACATTATACTTTGCTAAAACCACTCTTTGTGCTTGCGTGGTAGCACACCTTCCACACGCTAGTCGTTTCCCGTCACGATATTAGATTATCAAATAATCGTAATGTGCAAAAATTTTTTTGTGTATACTTCATCTTCTCCTTAATAACAAAATAAAAAGGGTACATGAGTGCTGTCGTGTAAGTGTAAATGAACATTGTTAATAAAAACACAGCTTTAATTCAGTGAGGATTCGTGACTTTTACATTTTTTTCACCTATCTGAGTCTATGCGTTGAATCAGACATTTCTATATTGCCATAAATTCTTATAACCTTATACATTCTTTCCATTACCATTGACGCCCGTAAATCCCCCCGTATCAAAACGCGCAACTACAAAGTCGCTTGTCGCGATCTTGACGAGATCGCACATTTTCGTGGCCGCGACCTAAGTACTACAGATGTGCTGAAACTTCGGTTATTCTAGATTGTTTAAACAAACAGATCGGTACACGTAACTCATGTGAGACGCCCCATCATCTTGTACTAGTAGTCGCGCTTTTTTCAACTACACAACTACAGTAAAACCAAGTACACAGTAGTAAAAGTCGGGATGTTTCTAAATTACGAGCGCTGTTCGTGAAATACACGTTTACAGTAGGTACAAAATGATTTTATTAACGCGAATCGGTTTGAATGTTTATACGCCCGCAGCGCACCGTTTCATAATACTTCGTCGGCATTCGGCAGTTTTTGGCGGGTACCTATGTAAAACATGGACGTATTGCAACGTTAGATATTAACATACGTAGGTATTTGTGGAAATAATGTTAATATAAAGTAGCGCTGTAAGAATACTACCACCCCCTCTCCTCCTTTGGGTGTCTTAGGCGCGAAATACACAGAAGCGATGTAAGATTCGGATGTGGATCGGATTCGTTGTCCCTTCAAATCTTGTTCGTACAAAATGTATGAAAGAGATGCCTCGTAAATTACACAGAAAGGATGCGGCGCGGATTTCACGGTATGTAATTTACAAATCCGATCAACATCCGCATCGCATCCGAATCTTACATCCTACTGTGTATTTCGCGCCGTAAAAGGCTACTAACGGACTAAAGACTGCACATACGTCACGCGGAGAACATGTACAGTCGCTATTTGGTGAAAAGTGGACTATGGTAGAGGACTGCTTTTGCGGTCCGCATTACCTAGTCTCTGACTCTAACTCTTCAGGGATAATAGTCGTGATTATACAGGGTATCCCAAAAACAATGGATAACCCTATAACCATCGTTATGCTTCACCATGGCCCCTCTAATCTCAAATTTTAAGCTTAGTAAAAATATCACGGTTTTTATGATTTTGGATTTACGTCTGCTACATGCTCTATGGTTACAAGTACTTAACAAACGTCACAACACAAACAAGGTTATTTTTCATCATGCCTTTTCTACAAATGAAGAGGTTTTTCGATCTTATTGCGTGGCATGATAAAAACAAACCGTAAGTAGGTTATTTTCGAAAACTACAAAAATTTCAGAAATTTTTAAAACCGTGATATTTTTACTAAGGACAAAATTTGAGATTAGGGGTGCCATGATAAAGCCTATTGTTGGTTATAGAGTTATCCATTGTTTTTGGGACACCCTGTACTTATGTATGTATGTTTTATTTATTTATTTTTATTAATTTTTTTACTTTGTAAGCCAAAGGCGCCCATTCAATGTCAAAAAACTACGTTATCAACATGCGATCTTAACCTTCTTAAATCTTAATTTTTCGACACTGTCTCTTTCAATTTGTAAACAACAATAAAGTTAAACTGGTGGTTCATGGTCGAACAGCTCCCATGGCCGAGTTTGTCCAACACCTGACAGAGTTCATAAGGATACAAAGATACTAGGTATCAAAAGTTTTTACCACGTAGAGTGATCCGGCACAATTTTTTTTTTTCGTTATTTTCATTTTGTTTTGGAAAAAGGATATTTCATCAGTCTACAATCGCTGGACGAAGTGGGATGCCTGTCCCACTTCTTCTCAAATAGACAACAGCATTTAACAACTGCTATCTGATGACAACCACCGAGACTAACAGCTTCACGTGCCTTCCGAAGCACGGACGAGTTCGAGATGTTTTTTTTTATTTCGGTCACTCATCCAGGGCTCTTGTCATTGCGATAGTTACTTACCAGGCAAGATCGCAAAGCGAATGCCTGCGCTATCAAGCTACTCGACGAAGACATATAAGATGATTTTATTTATTTAACAAACGAAATGTATTATAATTATTGACTAAGCGAAGCATTGTAATTATTGAACAAACATTACCTTTGGATAAACTATTACGACACCCGTCATTGGGCGGTTTCAGTTTATTTTGGCTTCCATTTAGGTGTTTCTCGGAGGCAGGAAAGTTTGATCTAACTGAGAAAATACAGACAACTGTGCTAAGTGAAACTGAATTTAATTGCGGTGCCGTTAGATTTGTTATTGCAATGGATCTCCCATCAATGGCCTACTGCCAGAATGGCGACACACCGCTGTCTATGCAGACGAATAAATTAGGAGTGATAAGTTGTATGTCAATTAATTATTCTTCAAAGCACCATCTGGTGTGAAACTCGTCTGCGGCGGCGGCGACGGGAAGTGGGATAATGATGGAGCGCTCATTTCTAACAAATTATTTGAACACAAGCGTAGTGTGATGCAATGGTAAGTACCTACCTATGTAAGTGTATCATCATCATCATCATCATTGGCTGTGTTAGTTTCAGATGATTTATGCACCGAACAGTTAATTTATCTATTCCGTAGATTGATAATGGTAAGTATGGACCTTATTAAACAAACTTAGAGCCGATTTTTCAATTGTCAGATATAACTTATTTGTCTGTTAAAGTATAACCAACCTTTTTGTTCTTCAGACATATAAAAACAATATTTCATATTTTAATCCTATAGTGCGGATGTGTCGGCAATATATAACGATTTGGCTGTAAACAATTTAGAATTAGATATTTTTAACCCTGATTTAAGAGTTTATACTAGATCTGTGAAAGATATCCTCCATCCTGCGGCGATCGTTCCGGACACAGCGACTTTGCTGTCTCTGAATGGTGCCGCTATTAACCTAACATAGTTTTTTGCCTTTGCCTTCTGCTTTTGGAATTGTGTTAGTTCGTGTACAGTATAAACCTGCGGGTGCGTTGTGGTTATGGATTATTGTAAGTTTGTTCTTTTATTTTAATGCTCAGTGATCATTGTTTAAATATTATATTTTTCTGAATGTACATTGTTTTGAATTGCAATCCTGATTTATTAATTGTTTTTAATGTAACATTTACTTGACTGTAATTTGTATTGTACATCTAAATAAAAAAATAAAATAAAAATAAAAATAACACAATCATTCTAACAATGTATCGTCATCTCATATCTTTTCTTACTTTACAGGTGACATTTAATTTTGATTGATCACGTAGGTATACTTTCATCATCATCAGCCTATAAACGTCTCACTGCTGGGCACAGGCCTCCTACGTGAACAATAGCACGTGGGGATATTGGGCAATAACCCACCACGCTGGCCCAATGCGGGTTGGTGGGTTTTAACGACTGCCATCTTACGACAACAACCGGGACCAACGGCTTAACGTGCCTTCCAAAGCACGGAGGAGCTCGAAATGTTTTTAATTTGGTCACCCATCCAGCGACCCGGCATTGCGAAAGTTGCTTAGCGGGCAAGATCGCAAGCCGAACGCGCTAGCCACTGCGCCATCGAACTTTATCGAACAAATAAGTTTTAACCGAAGATTGAAAAATCAGCCCTTAAGGTTATAAAATTAATTATTGGTCTTAGTTTGTTATGAATTTTAAATCACCATCGGTGAGTTTCAATAATCGCACTTCTGAATTAAATATTTTCGGTTTTGTAATAAGTCCCGCATATACACTGCAGTATTTCCGATTTTCGGGGCCCTCGCGAATGTTGCGCGGTGCGGGGTCCGCGGTAATTTGTAAGCGCCACATTTTTATCAAAAAGTTAATCAAAATGTTTAGTTTTTTTGGAAATCCAAATCTTATGGGTTTGTGATTTTATAGGAATTATTATTGTAAAACACGGTCGTAAAGTGCATTTATATGAAATTTTGAAGGTCACTCCAGGATTTTTTCTATCGCACAAAATGTTTCCAATTGTGTTTTGGAAACAGTCATCCCTTCACACATACAATCTTTTACGGATGCGCCGAAGTTCACCAAAATTTTCAACTCCGATAATTGGAACTCCATTCTTCCTAACATTTTTCATCCTAATAATCACAATTCCTAACTACTTTGTTTCTAATGTTCATAATTCCGAATTATTCAACTTCATAATATCAGTACCAATAAACATCTATTATACTATTATTTGTTTTCCTATATTTTCTCAACATAACCATATTTTACACTATTATTCAAATGATTGTGGATACTAGCTGGCTTACTCGTATAGGTCACGTGATAGGTTAGAAATTTCGAATTGTTTTTTCTAATTTCGTCTTGAATTTTGAGGTTATTTTTTTTATTAGACAACAGAAATACTAGTTGCCCTACTCCTGTAGGTCACCGTTGAATTTTCTTTTAATATGAGTAAAAATATTATGGAAATTATGTTTAGGGATAAAAGCGTTATGAAAAACTACAGTAGGAATTTAAATTTTCGGAAACATGAGTGTTATGAACATCGTCGGTAGTTATACAAATTGTATGAATGAAAACTTTAGGAAGAAAAATTTTAGGAATAGTGATCATTCGGATTACAAATCGGTAGGAAGAAAAATTTCGGGTAAAGAACTTTAGGTGAACCAATCCTTATGTTATACATATTGAAAATTTCATTGCGAAATATCTAAAATATTTGAATAACAGCTAAAAGAACAGCCAATTTTTCCGTTTTCACCGCATAACCCCCCTTAAGTGTGCAATAATAAGAATAAGAGTAAAATAATTTTATTTAGTGTCGGATAATTACAGGAAGTAAGTACACTGAATAGTTATCCCACTCAGTATGTGTCGGATATCTCAGACACCCGACGCTGGTCTTCTGCGGATATCTCGTTTTGAAAGCACTACCTACAAAGAATGGTTTTATCTTATTATAAACCCCCCATCAATTTGATCAATTTGACGACCTCCTTGGTCGAGTGGTTTGTGCACTGGTTTTCATGGAATCGCCATCTCTGAGGTCCCGAGTTCGATCCCCGGTTGGGTCAATTTAGATATTATTGTTTTTCTAAATTGTCTCAGGTCTGGGTGTTTTCTATGTATAATAAGAATGTATTTAAGTATTTAAAGTATGTTTATCCGTTGTCTAGTAACCATTTAACGAGTTTCATAACGAAGCTTCTCTTGGGCTAAATAATTGGTGTGGGTGTAGGAAAGTTTATTTATTATTATATAGCAATACAAACTAACTTAGTAATTCTTGTACACAACAAAAACAGTTCACAAACTCGTCATCTAATTAGAGGCGGATCTATATTTATTAATAAATGGAACCGCATCAAACAGTAAGCAATACAAATTAATTAGCTGTACATCTAGTATTCTATTAACGTAATCATAAATAGACATAATGAACTTTCTTAATCACCGTAGTACGTGTGTGCGAGCCAAGTCGACGCCTAGTCGCGGTAACGTATAAATCTATTGTTCGGCGCGTAAATATCAGATCGGTATAAACCCCGTTGAATGGCTGCCAGCTGTACCACGTTGACGTAGGTCATGGCTCCGTTCATGTGGTAATCATAGGTTTGACATAATATTTGGATCACGGATAAGTCATAGTCAAATAGTTTAACGATACGAGTGCACAGACACTTATTACACAAAACTTATAGGTAACTAAAGTACATACCTACATACATTCAAAATCACGACTAATAGTCCCCGAAGGGTTAGTCAGAGACTAGGCAATGAGGACAGTAAAAGCAGTCCTTTACCATAGTCCACTTTTCACCAAATAGCGACTGCACATGTGCTCAGCGTGACAGGTGGTGAGTCCACCGCCGCTCTATGCTGTTAGATGTATGTGCAGTCTTTAGTCCGTTAGTCGCCTTTTACGACACCCAAGGGAAGAGAGGGGGTGGTAGTATTCTTTCACCGCTACGCGGCACGGTTATAACTAAAGTAATCTTTAACTAATGTTAAATCTGAACAACTGAATCTACTACCAGTTCGGATTTTAAGAGAGTTATCAACTGGAAGAAGGAAGTATACAATATTGCAATTTTATAAAAATCATCATTATCATTAACCTATAAACGTCGAACCTTTCCATGCGTAAAGTCAAAGTCAAAGTCAAATAATTTATTCAATATAAACTTTTACAGGTACTTCTTGACAAATGAACAACACCACGTGGTGGGAAGATGAGGTAATTATCCAACACGTTGAGATGCTGATTGGTGGGTTTTAAATACTGCCATCTAGCGACAGCAAACGGGACCGAAGTTACCTCTTACAACACATTTATGACTCTTCTATGCTCTATGCTTCATTTCAAACTATTTCTCAACAATAACAACCCCTTTGTGGCCCATTGTTGGGCTAAACTCCATCCGGAAGGGTTCATTCAAGCGAACTGTTTGTGGACACCGTGTGAGGCGCTAACTCGCGACCTCGGCGCGATTAGTGCTTACATGACGACTAACTGTACACATCTTAACCATTACTTTCAATCTGACTGTATCACTTCGAGGACTTTAAAAGTCAACTCTAAGTGAGGGACGTAAAAGTGATTTTTGGTAGGCGGAGAGTTGTCATAGGTTTGTCATTCGTCAGACTAGATCACTCTGTCACAGTGTATGTGGGCAAACACTTTTAAAAGTTTATGTGCTATGACCAATGTTGGCGCAAGGCTTTAGCGCGCGCATCATGGACACTCAGCGTCCGAATGTTTGTCGTGCCTTTAAAATTGGGCCTGTGTCCGTAGTTTTTTAGCTTTCGAAAGTTATGGAATGTGTTTTCGGTACGATCTTGTTTTAATGTTTCGATGTCGTTTTTTATACTTAGCAGAACCTGGTTTATACGGTCTGTTTGGGGAATTGAAAGACCTTTGCCAAGCAGTAGGACACTAGGTGAGACAAAAATGTATAAGTATTCTGACATTTGGAAGATGACATGTTAATTAGGCCACCATAAATTTTATATTTCGTTATTTTGTTTATAATGGGAAAGAATCTTATTATTATGGGTTAAGTGTAGTACACAGAACAGACTATGTACCTATCTCCATAATTGCTATAAATGTATGAAGGTTGAAAAGGTAAAATGTAATCCTACTAATATTATAAACGCGAAAGTTTGTAAGTATGGATGAATGTTTGTTACTCTTTCACGTAAAAACTACTGAATGGATTTGAATAAAAGTCGGCATACAGATAGTTTATAACCTGGATTAACACATAGAATACTTTTTATAATATATTAGTATTAATACACAATCAATGGTACTAAGTGAGTAGTTTTTATAAAAAAAATACTCTAAACCACATTGCATGCCGTGGCAGCTTCTAGTTGAGACGACTCTTAGTTTTAAATTCGGATTTTCTACCTAATTATAGCTTGCATTTGTGTTTTGTTGTATTAAATGTATATAAATAAAAATCAATTGCCGAAATGTACGCGCATCACATCAGAACGGCTCGACAGATTTGGCTGATTCTTTTTTTGTTGTATTCGTAATTTTGAGGACAAGGTCCGGGATACAGGATGTTCACGCGTACGAAGTCGGGAGTGGGCCGCTAGTAAATAAATAAATAAACTTTAAGTTGACTGTACTTCAGTTCGAAAAAAATACAGAATTATAAGCACGAGTTAAGAGATAGAGTTGCAATGACAACAACAAACACCGCTCGCGGGTGTTTTAGCAAACATTTTAAATTGGTCGGGTGTTTCAGCAAACACTTTAAATTGGTCGGGTGGCGCCGCCCCGGAGTTCTGTGAAAAGTGTTTCGAGCCTCGTAAGTGCGTGCGCGAACAAACCGCGCAAGTGTCAGCTTTCTTACTGTCTACACACAAATTACGAGATACTTATTCTTCATTCACACCAGGACGTCTTAGTGGCCGAGTGGTGGAACGCTTGGCCAGATATCTGGAGGTCTCGGATTCAAATCCCAGGTCGGGCAAAAAGGTGTTTTTTTGCGATGCATGCATAGCCCAGGTTTGTGATCGCCAACCCGCAATTTTTTTGATTAGTTAGTAATATAGAAAAGGTAGTTTGGCAGAGTTACAAAAACATACATTTGTAAATCCAACTTATTATAATACACTGGCCTGCAAAAATAAGTATCACACTTTCAAAATTTAGTTTTTTTCTAAACTATAAAAGTTAGAGATTTAAAATAAAAAATGTTTTATAGCAATTTTATCAGCTTTCTATGAAACTATAGTAAATTATACAATAGTAACATTTTTAAGTTTTGGTGTCTTGTTTATCTTGTGTATTTTAAAAGTTATTACAATTTTTAAAGTGTGATACTTATTTTTGCAGGCCAGTGTATTATAAACGCGAAAGTTTGTAAGTATGGATGGATGTTTGTTACTCTTTCACGTAAAAACTACTGAATGGATTTAGATGAAATTCGGCATACAGATAGTGTATAACCTGGATTAACACATAGGATACTTCTATCCCGATATTCCCGCGGGAACAGGAACCACGCGGGTGAAACCGCGAGCAGCCGCTAGTTTGTAATAAATTGTAGCGATGACTTGATTTCAATGACGGAGGCATTTGCCCAGTTATTAAATAAAGTTATTTTTATTATTATAAAGTTTTATTCTCAAATCACTATTTTAATGGGTCATACTCATGAGTAGATGAAGAGTGCGATTTTTGACAATAATTTGCACAGTTCAAGCTGTATACAGTGGGACCTCCCACTCATATTCAGTTGTCTTATTATACAGTTATTTATACATACAAACTGGAGAAAGTACTTTGAAAAATATATTTTAACCGCCTCTGTGGTCTAGTAGCTAAGCTACCTGTTTCAGACCCAGAGGTCCCGGGTTCGATTCCCAGCGGGGGGTACATCTTTGTGTGCTCGGTTTAGTTGGTGGTAGGGCTGTTAAGTCCGCCTGGCTAGCTACCACCATCTTATCTAAGTCTGTCGCCATAACAACGATGTTTATAACATTGTTGTGTTCCGGCAGTTTGAGATAAGATAGCCAGTTCCTCAGTGGTTGAGGATTCCGGGTGAAGCGCGCTTCCACCTTCGGCCTTATCGTCACTTACCATCAGGTGAGATGAAGGCCAAGCGCTTCCCGTTGCCAATAAAAAAAAAAAAAAACTTTTAACACTTAGAACAACACAACTCACTCACTAGACCCAATAGAAAATCTATTCGGCCTTCAAATGTTAATACCAAAACATTGTTATAAATAATTTCACAAGAGGATTATACAGCGCGAATGCCCCAATAAACCTACGTATACCTATATTAAACTTAGCTTGAACCGTCAGAAGGTGTGTCAACGATTGACGCTCATGAAAATGACACCTCTTCATTAAAAAATGTATATCTTTGCGGTTAACGGAGCTCTCGCAAAACTTATGGGTTCCCGATGTTGACTCGCAATGTGTCAAATGTGACAAAACAAGATGATGTAGTGCAAACTCCGGGGATTGGTTTTAGCGCCACCGCCTTTAAGGAGCGCGAACGATAATTGACGGCCTGTACGCACTTTTCCGCAAAGATTATGCAGACGCTTTAATTTCATCTCACTTGATATAACCGTTACGTTATAGACGAAGGTGGAATTTTCTTCATCATTAACAGCTTATAATCGTCTTACTGTTGAGCACATGCCATTATATTTACAGGTTTTTTTATGTGCAAATATTTTTTATACCTAGGTATCATTCAGTAACGTTAATAGACATCATTTTAATATTTTTTAAATTTTAATTATTCATTATTTGTTTAATTTGTCCGGCACAATTAAAAATAATCATGGATACCGGCGAACGAAAGGTCACGTGTAACGTAAAGGTAACGTAAAAGTATATCCTGTGGTATCGTAATGTCTCAGAGTTTTATTGCGCGGTCCTGGTCGATTGACCATGATTAACGGTATTTTTGTGGATATGTTTGATCAATTTTAGTTTCTTTATTTTTCACTTAAAAAAAAAATAATCTGTAGCTCTTGATTAAGTTACTCTATAATAAAAAAATATTACTTTACGTACGTTACTCATGATAAAAAAATCCTGTATAATAATCAATGCACGGCAGATGACTCCATTACAACTGATGTTAAGTGGGAATGGAGTCAGACGTGAAGACAACTGACGCAGCGTTAACAAGTCGAAGCATCAGTGGCCCACACCTTGTCGGTCCACATAGTGCCTCTTCATGCCTCGTTTGAAGGACCGAGGGACTTTCAATGTTATGCATAGATAGCATTGTGAAAACCTGAGCGCACCCGGTTAAATATAAAAATAATTGACGGTAGGCAAATAACTTAATTATGAGACGACCAACACCTCAGTCTCCCTGTGACCACGGAGGAATCAAAACTCTAAAATTTAATAAACACGAGTTAGATCCGAAAAAAGTATATCATTTCAATGTGTAATGCTCGCGTACCTTAGAAAACAATATGTTATCCTTAGATGTCAAAACAATTTTATTTTATCCACAACGGGAAAACGCTTGGCCTTCATCTCACCTGCCCCCTAGACACAATCGTAAAATGCACGCGCGCTGCTGTTATTTTTACTAGCAATTGACACAGTACCTACGCAGCGGTGTATGATGAATTACGAATAGACAGGGCGTGAGCGTTTGCCTTTTGTCTAGGCCCTCGGATCATGAATGACGATAAGTCCTAAGGCAGAACCGTGAGTACTTTACCCGATATATCTCTAGCTGCCGATAATTTTTCTTTTATTCCACAACTGGCCGCCCACCTAAGCTTTTTCTTTTTTTTTATAAAAGAAGGAGGCAAACGAGCAGGCGGGTCACCTGATAGAGAGTAATTACCGCCGCCCATGGACACCCGCAAAACCAGAGGAATCGCAGGCGCGTTGCCGGCCTTCAATGATGGGCCTCCGGGACCCTCACTGGCCGAACGAAATACAACAGCACACAGTGCCATTATTTCACGCCGAATATTCATGGGAGGGTGGTGTTGGGCGAACCGACCCAATGCGTGCTGCAACGCAGCGTGGCTCTACCACTCAGTCAGTGTCATTTAGCACCACCCAGGGATCACGTGTAGGGTCTCAAGGGTAACTTTAACCCCCTTTAACGCTTTCGTTCACGCTAACTTAGACACCGTCGTACTTCAGCGATTTTGTACAAAATATAAAAAAAAATATTAAAAAAACCATCCTCACTTATCGCTTTCTCTATTGTGTACTGCGTGGTTTAGCAGAAGAAAGCGGAGCCATAGACACATGAAAACGGCGACTGTACTTTATAATATGGCGATTGTACTTTATAATATGTAATGATGATGATATGATGGCTTTATTACAATATAAATGTTTCTTATCTTAATCATCATCAGCCTATTAACGTCCCACTACTGGGCACAGGCCTCCCACGAGGACAATAGCATGTGGGGATATTTGGCCATAACCCACCACGCTGGCCCAATGATGGTTGGTGGGTTTTAACGACTGTCATCTTACGACAACAACCGGGACCAACGGCTTAACGTGCCTCGCGAAGCACGGAGGAGCTCGAGATGTTTTTAATTTGGTCACCCATCCAGCGACCCGGCATTGCGAAAGTGGCTTAGCGAGCAAGATCGCAAGCCGAACGTGCTAGCCTAAGCCTAGTTAATACACCTGAAGATAAGTGACGATTGAGGTGTGTAAGTAAGGAAGGTGAAAGAGCACTCTCCACCTGGAATCCTCTGCTATACTGGCTGCCTTTGTAATCTATATTGGTCGACCACAACAAAGGTCAACTAACACTGTTGTTAAAGCAATGTACTTTAAAGGGGTTGGTATTGGTAGCAAGCCAGGCGGAATAAGAACACACTCGACCACCACAACTCGGTATATGAAGGTCCTTGGTTCATTTCGCAGGTCGGAAAAAGTGAGTTCGGATTTTTCTATACATAGCCCAGGTGTGTATCGAAATACAAGAGATGATGCATTTAATCATTTTAAATTGAAATATTAATAAGTATTCTTATCTAAGAATGGACGAAATCTAAAGATCTGTCAGCATAAGTACCTAAATTACACCATTTGTTCAAAACTAGAACACGTCATGAGATTATCCTTTCTGCGTCACATAAGCTTTGACTACGGAGGCTTTAACGCTGTTATGTAACGTATTAACTTTTAATAAATGGTTATCATTGAATTTATCTTATTATTATTATGTACTTATATTTTTATTTAAAAAATATTAAAAGTTGAGAAGCCGTCTTTTCTTATAACAATTTAAGTTATTTACATAAACATACGAGTCTTTTTTTCAAAGTATTTTCACTTGAATACTTTGGTACATTTATATCTTGATAAATACAGTTTGTTTAAGAGTTTGATTAGCAAGATTCTATACATTTCTTCTTTCGTAAACCAAAATACTATTCTGTCACCATCTTTTTGGCAGAACATAAAATCTCACTTCTAAGCCTCTATGTTCTTAAATTACACTTGATGTGGTAGTACCATTTAACGGAGCACAGTGACGAAAAAACCATGACGTTTGCCGGTAGTAATCAATTAATAATTAGGACTGGTTACTATCTAGTTTTCTGAATAGTAACCAGTCTATACTAGTCTAGTAAATTTTTTGAAAGGTTTTCAAAATAAGGTATTTCCGTTATAGGCTCTACCATCTGCAGCATAATCTTTGGCGATGGGCACTGTTAGCGGGGCCCCGCTAAGCGCACGACAAACATGCGCGGGCGGTCGCGGTGACAGGCCATCGCACCGCGTTAAATGAACTAGTTACGCTTACAGAGGAACGGTTTATGAAATTTTGTTGATTTTTTGGAACGCGTCTGTCTGTACGTTTTGTGTTCTATGACCTTTTTTACTAGACGTCACGTAAGTAATGCTAAGTAACGAGAAGGCCGAAGGTGGAAGCGCAATTCATCCGGAGTTCTAAATAACTTACTATTTCACCTCGCCCGGAATCCTCAACTCAGGGGGAACCAACTATCTTATCTCTTAATGGTCGTAATACAACAATGCTACTAATAGTGTTGTTATAATAATTGGCATGCTGTGTACGCTAATTTTGGGTTATTGTCTAGTTTTATCTTGTGGAATATTTTTGTATGATCTTGTAATGACAGTAACCTGTCAGTGTACCTTTTAGAAATAAATAAATAAATATAATGATTGACTATAAGAGAAAAAGGTGTTGGTAGATATCGAAGTGGAAACTGTAGTACCGACCGCTTAAAACCTCTTTACACCTTTCTTGAAAAACTCCAACGCTGTACTGTTTAGAAGATCGTGAAAGTAGCATTTCAGTTAAAGATGTAGATAGTAGCTCTTAATCCAGTTTTATCGTCACAGCATCATTTGTTGCTGCGTTCTGGTTTAAAGAATACAAGATCCAGTAAAATAACAGGGCATAGAAGCATAAGAACTGAAGCTTTAGGCGCGCGTCTTGTCATCGGTGTCGAGTGCGTCTATGAGCTGCGGTATAGGTAGCCGCTTTTCATCAGAAGTCGAGCCCACGCTGGCCGTATGTATGTATCGTTTGACGACCAAATAACAGAAAAGACGTGCGGAAGAGACTCTAGGGGTGGATTCCACCAAACTGGAATAAGATTTACTCCGAGATTAGTCTATACAAATTCGGCGTTTAATCTAGGTATAAGACCTTATTCCAGTTTGGTCGAATCCACCCTAAGACTTATAATTGGTTGATAACGATTTACAATAGATTTCTAGTCGCTTCCTTTCGCTTCGGTTTAGTCCTGGCTCGTTGTAATATAAAGATAGTTGTATAAAAAATAGTGCTTCGCGGAGTTCCTAGAAAACGTTGTTTGCTGCAATCATACTACAATATGTACCTAAATAGATGCCGATAGCAATGATTGAGCGGCCTGTAAACACGCGCATCTTTCACACGAGTGGTTAGTGTCAAATGTGCGCCTGCGCAGATTTTCAATAGTTCCACGGACGCTTAACAACTAGCAGTGTATGTTATTATAAAGTTTTTGTTATAATCAGGCCATTCGAGTGTTGAATCTCGTGATATAAGTGTAAATAAACATTACTCACTGTATTTACAAAATCAATTATAAACGTATACTCAGACGTATTTGAAAGGTTGATATAGTAAAAATGACGGGTTGCGTTGAGTGAGAAGTAAAGTGTCATTCACAATAACTCACTGGAATTGTTTTTGAATCAAATAAGAATGGATATGGCTGTGGAGCTGCAACGCGCGTTCAAATAAAAAGTTAGATTAGTTTTTCCATCCCTATACATTCCGGCATTTAGAACGACGAGAAACATCTTAACACACTCAAGCATAACGTTATGAGCACACATAAAAAGACAAAAAAAGTAATGTCAGTAAACTTCCTTTCACAAGATTAGATTCATAAAATCGTAAACCTCTCAATTTATTCGTCAATGGATGCCTCTGAAGGTTGTGATACGTTTTAATTAGCACTGCGTTTGTCCGCGGCGGTTTGTATCGGCGAGATATAAATTTCCAATTAGAGTTAAACAGCAAAATGGGAATATCTCCATTGGTTATCTATCAACTTTTATTGTCGTTAAGAACCGGAATGTTGTGACTACTCGCGAGTTACAAAAGCGGATATTGCCGTGTTTATTAACTGTCTCTTAAGGGACAGCGATACACGTGGTCTATTCAATAAAATTAAAAATAATAAAATGTTAAATAATATTATCAATCAAAATGATCGGTTTTTATCTACATGTTTAAATTAGTCAAACAACAGATAGCTTGTACAGGGCATGTGTAAAGAAAACGGAGTCCATTCAAATTGTGTAACGCGACTCTCTTTTACCAGAGAAAGAATTAATTTCCTGGGATCGGTCTATCCGAAACTATAAGATTTTAGGCTCTTTTTCTTTCCTTGTTACATTACAATCAAAAATTTATTTATTTACTAATGTATAACCCCTCACTTGATGGCTTGCCGAGCGGTGCAAGTGCCACATGACCACGTGAGAATGAGCACATGTGCAGTTGCTATATGGTGAAAAGTGGACTATGGCAGAGGACTGCTTTTGCGGTCTTCATTGCCTGGACTCTGGCTATAACCCTTCGGGGATAATAGTCGTGATTATATACTTATGTATATATAATAATGACTTGGGAATCACACACACACACATAATGGCAGTCAGATTAGTTAACATAACAAGTTACGAATATTCTGACATGAAAATTCAATGAAAATTCACTTTAATAACTATGCTTTTTTTGCAGAGTTACACATCATCAAACAGGTAACGCATAGCTTTGAATGTACTTGTAATCATGTAAGTATGTCTTCATGTTGTATGAACGATATGTTCAATACCTAAACCACTTTTTCTCAAAACAACAAAAAAACGGACCTCTGAAGTAGTTTCACCGTAATACACTTTTTACTGTTTCTACCGTATTTGATACACAGAACAAGATGGCAGCTTTTCTGTTTAATTTTCTATGTAAGTAGACAATATAAAATTAAAAAAAATGTGTCTTTTACGACATAGGTTAGTTAGTAATAAGACAAAAGAGACCAACAACTACACTTAAATGGAGAAGCCTTCGTACTTTTACATTTGTATTTTTTGTTAAAATAATAAATTATTATTATTTGTCATATAGGATAGTCCTATTCTTGCTGACACAAACTCCGACATATTCTACACTAGTCCAAAAGTGTATTTTCATTTAAAAAGCCGGACCTAAACCTTTATGCAGCTCCGTAATTATGCTAATTAATAGACCGATTAATAAAGTTAATATTTATAATGACGTATAAACATAAGCCATCTCCTTAATAGGCTGAATGGTAGGCAGCATTTTAATGCGAAGTAAATAAATTAATTACCTCGTAAATCTCCAAGACGTTGTATCGAGACTACCTGTTAACGACCCTACTTTGTTACAATACAAATAAAATCATTTCTAAATAAAATTTATACATATCTCTGATGACAGATTCTGTCGTCAGAATCATCAGTCTAAAGGAACTATCAAAGTACATTATGCTGGTACATAATACTGAAAATGGTTTTTTTATAGATTCGGTCTATAATATAGACATTACATTATAGACTCTATAATATAAATATACATACATATAGGTAATCACGACTATTATCCTCGAAGGGTTAGTCAGAGATTAAGCAATGAGTAAAAAGTTTACTAGAAAAAAATCAACCAGTCTCAGGAAGCTCGAGTGGGATTCGAACCCACGACCTTTGGATTGCCGGTCCACTGCTCTAACCGCTGAGCTACCGAGACCCCAGAAGACTTGCTGAATTCTTCCTAGTAGTTTGATTACGCTGCAAGCCAGCGCGCTGGCTAGCGGTATTACGCCACTGTGAAGTCTACCCTCACATTCGAAAGAAATACCATTGCAAGTATTTAACAATCGAATTATTATCAATTAGAATCAATTAAGCAATGAGGACATTAAAAGCAGTCCTCTACCATAGTCCACTTTTCACCAAATAATGACTACACAATGTGCTTAGCGTGTGCTCGCCGCTCCATGCCATTGGACATATGTGCAGTCTTTAGTCCGTTAGTCGCCTTCTACGACACCCAAGGGAAGAGAGATGGTGTTAGTATTCTTTCACCGCTACGCGACACGGAGTAATTTATGTAACGGACTAACAACAGTTGTTGTCGGGTAAAACGTGAACAATGGCAGTGCAATTCTTTTGATGTCCTCATTACCTAGTATCTAACTAACCTTTTGGGGGTAATAGTGGTGAGCATGACTATATGAACGAGCCCTTTTACTTTTCAGAAAATATTTATTGTACCCCATTTTGTGGTATTATAATAAACAGAATAATTTGCACCTGCACCGGACAATCTTGGTTTACCAATTAAGCTTTGGTACTTTTTAATTATTTTAAGATTAATAATTTTCTGCTAAACCTACCTAGAAGACTCTTATAGCCTGCATTCCGGTTTAAGAAGTATGATAGTTAGTAAAATTACTTGGCATAGAAACTAATGATAAAAGGCCTCGTGACAATGCACCATTAGGTTTATGGGTACCCATGGTATTACAAGCATCAATAGGCTGTAGTGATCAATTATCTATACTGACTAAGTTAATTAAAAAAAATAACAATAATGCATCTTTAGTTGTAAAGGTTGTAAATATAAATTATTTTATGTAATAACTTTTCTAACAGTATAATAAAGATACATTTTCTACGCTTTCCATATTGCTATTAAGAGAATAGCTGCAAATAAAAAAAGACTCATAATTTATCAACACAGACGGAACGTGTTCCACTCCAACTTTTATTTTTAATCTATGACCGAATTTGGTTTATTACTATTGAATATATCGATTAGAAATACTAATCGACTGGTAGATATTTTAATTTTATACCGTGTGGGCGAGCCAAACTAGTGTTGCCACACCCGAATTTGTTTCGTGTTGTTCACTCTAATGAGAGGTTTGATTGCCATTTTTACCTTATTAGTTCGTCTAGTTTCTATTTCGGAATAACTTAAGGCGATAAAAGACTCGATATAAATTAGTATCGCCCATCAAAACTTAGTTGATGTAAGTAATGAACTTGTTTGTTTTAAATCGAGCACGTTGTACTTTAATTACGTAAAGTCCATGTTGGTAGGTTGTAGGGACAGTTTACAAACACATCTTTGTTTTGACAAAGCAACTTTTATACCTACAACCCGTTTTCTCGATGAGTAGCCAAATTTAAACATTTTTGGATAAGTAATAGATCTAAATGGATTTTTGTTGTCCGGTTAATAAAGATTTAAATATTTTTTTGTTTTTAAATACGCTTGTAGGCTACATTATTATTCCTGATTGCCACCTTGGATCTCTTTGGTATTAAAATATGTTTATATTATATGTATAAATATGTTTATTTCGAACTGTTGTGGTATTTTAAGCCTTTCTTCACATCCCACTGCTGGGATGTGTTATTATACCTACAAACGTGTTATAATTTAAATATATTTCAAAAAGATATTTACTTTATTCCCACCAAAAAAAGTATTAAATTTTCACCTCCGAATAAAATATATATAAATAATACGGCAGTCTCATCTTATCAAATCATCGAAGCAAGCAATGCAATTTCTAACATACAATCAGTTTGACGAAGAAAACTCAAAAATCTGATTGCAAACGCATTGTACTTACTTATTATACTTTTCTAAAACGTACAAACTTAATTCCACCCTTATTAAATAGTGCACTAACATTGTCTACAAGATGACCGCAAAAACTCCTACTCCGAATAAGTGATAAACACTCATCACCGCATTCGGTGCAGTAATCAATCAATCCTTACACGAAATTGCCAAATTACCGAAATGAAGTCATCTCGCCGCGACCGCCCTGTAATAAGCCGGCCACTCTCATCAGTCTTATATTGGCTTTAGCGGCAATTTACGCAAATCGATCAAAACTTTACGTAGAAAACAAAAGTGGTTTGTACGCCAAGAGCTTTTACTGTTACCGCAACTGCCAATTTGAACTTTAAGATTATGCTATAAAGTTGATATTGATTCACGTTGTACAGGGATACACCGGACTGGTTTCTAAATGACTGCCTTATGGCGGAGTGATTTCAACGGAGAGTTCTAAAGGGATGCAGGTTCGTTCACAGATGAATTTAATGGTTTGGTAGCAATGGCTACCTGGTGTTAGACTGATTTTAACTTAGTCTCATAAAGGCCATTAGTGTTGTCTTAAGAGCTAGCTATGAAAAACAGTCAGAGAAAAATTGGTGTGATCCATCATACCAATTTCTGCTGCTTACAGTTCCGAAGGTAAAAGCGAAATTTCACTCGTAATCCTCAATAATTAGTGACTGTTTTGCAGATATAACCTTTTTATTTTAATCGACCCCCAACTACAGTCGCCGGAGTCCTTAATTGCGCTAGTTCTCTTTCATTCCAGTTCTCGCTATAATTCTGCTCTGATTTACCTTATGCGATTAGGGCCTAGATAGTACTAAATCCAGTGAAGTTACAGGGCATAGCGGCACAACTGAAGCTTCATGGTCGACAGGGCGACTGTGATGCCCTGTTTTGGACGCGTCTATGGCTGCGATGGCCGCTAGCCATGGCCATGTGCTCGTCTGCCGGCTCACTATCATTTTACATTACATGTTTTTGGGTTGGTTTTTTTAAACGCATACAGAAAGACAAAGTGTTGAGAGACACATGACGCGTTATATATGATCATGATCACACAAAAATAGATGCACCATCAACGCTGTCAAAACGTCTGAATTTTCATCCATCGCGCATCAAGAAATTTGGTGACTCATTTCTTTGTCGCACCTACAAAAGATGGAATATTCTACCAGCACACGGATTCCATCCTACCTATTACATCACATCACATTCTTAAATGATGTGATGTATTTATGTGTGATCATGATCATTCATGATCACACAAAAATAGATGCACCATCAACGCTGTCAAAACGTCTGAACATCCATCCATCGCACATAAAGAAATTTGGTGACTCATTTCTTTGTCGCACCTACAACAGATGAAATAGTCTACCAGCACACGTATTCGGCGGCCGTTTGTGGGCCGGCAGGGTGAACATAGCGGCCCATCAGGCGGGCCAAATGCTCGTCTGCTGGCTCGCTATCATACAAAAAAAATATCAACACTCGTGTGTCAGTGGCCTGATTCAAACATTTCCCCCCGAGACTCTGGTCTTATGAAGTAGGCGGCGGTGTCGTTCAAGACGTTTTATAATTTGACTCTACCTACACCCGTAGACCATCTACTACGAAAATGACCATCAAAACAAAACGGGTAAACCAGCTTTAAATATTTTTCTTAGCATGCCGTCGAATGTACAAAACGTCAATCTTATAAGAAGGTACTACAGCATACATGGGACCTATTTCGAAAACTTACTTCATGCCATTATTCGATGCTGTAAATTATCATCTAAAAGCTCAGCAGTACCAGACACAATAGAAATTCGATTGTTAGCATCCTCTTTTTGTGACAGACAAGGGGCTAAGAAAAACACTTCTACAAATATCTCTTTCTAGTTGTTTACTGCTCCATAAATTATGTTATACCTAACACGACCAAAACATAAAAAAGCTGTTTTTTCATGATTTTAGATATTATGATCTCATAGTAAAATATATTTATTAACATTTATTTTTTATCAATTTATTGCTTTATTATAATTGTAATTTAATACACATTATACATTATCATCACAACTATTATCCCCTAAGGGTTAGTCAGAGACTAGGCGATCAGGACCGCAAAAGCAGTCCTCTGCCATAGTCCACTTTTCACCAAATAGCGACTGCATATATGCTCAGCGTGACAGGTGGTAAGCCCATCGCCTCTCAATACTGTTGGAAGCAGTCTTTAGTCCGTTAGTCGCTTTTTACGACACCCAAGGGAAGAGAGGGGGGTGGTAGTATTCTTTCACCGCTGCGCGACACGGTTATGCCCTTTACAGAAAGTTTAAAATGTATTGCAGAAATATGACATTTGTGGTAGGTGGACCTGCTGGAGTCTACAAGCCAAGATGTATCGACGCCATGCCAACAAGTGATTTGTTAATTTACTGGCAATATAAATATATTTTTTTATTGTAATCAATGTTTTAATTTTTGGATTATTTTGTATTTTATTAATTTTTATGTAAAAAAAAATAATTAAACTAAAATATTTTAATTTCTAATGTAATTTAGTTCTTGTTGAATTAATTTTAATTTAAGTATTGATTTATTTTAATGTATTTTAATTGTTAATTTTTTGTATGCCTTGAAGGCGAGAACATGTTAGGACATAAATAATTATGAACAACTGCACCACGTGTATACTCATGTTTTAGACAAATCATAGTAGATTATTAACCAAGGGGATAAAGCAGTGTCTTCTGTCGCGGGTGACGATTTAAATCGCGAGCGTAACGAAGGACTCGAGGTTTACTCCCGAGCGTAGCGAGGGTGTTAAAAACTTAAATCACGAGCGAAGCGAGGGATTTAAGACGAGTCCTGAGTGTAGCGAGGGATTTATGTTCACCCAAGACTAAGACAGCTTTATCACCGAGGAAAATACTCTACTTTTCGTACCATTTGCGAAAAAATTAACACAATTATAATATAAGATAAGCATTTATTAAAAATAATGACAATTAAAAGTAAAAGTTAACATTCGAAACATTGGTCCAAATATTTATAGAGAGAGTTACATTTTTGTTTGGTACATTTATTGTTGATGAGTTGATTTGTATTTTTTTTTATTTGATTTATTTCTTTTTCAAAAAGATGTATAATGCTTTTTATACAAACTCAATGGTGTAAACACAGTATAAATTTCGGTAAGTATTCCAAATTTAAATCACATTCTCCCCATAAAGGTGAATGAAATTCAGTACAATTTTCTTTCCCTGTTTTTAACAGATTAAAAATGACTATTGTTATCTCGGACCAATATTTGGTCCGAGATTGTTATGTTTGCTTTTTGTGGCACAGAATGTCACTTTTTTGAGCAAGTGGTAGGAAAAAGTATCTTTATCTTTATTTTATTTTATCATGCAAGTCGAGCCTCCCGCCGTGGGTAATAGCCCCCCACCAGTGCAACCTCATTAAAGGCTATTACTCGTTTTTTGCCGCACGAACCTCCTAATTTAGGGTTTGCTTTGATTAATTGCAAATTAAAGTCGGCTGAGGTGGTACGGCCTCGGATATGACTTTATTGAATTTCATGCTTGTGATTTATGCGTCTTGTTATAAATTTATTATCGATAGGGATTATCGAGCCGTGGCTTCGATGGAGGTTTCACATTCAAGAGTTGAAGACAAAGAAATAAAATAAGCAATTTTTATTTGAACTAATATAAAAGGTGATGTAATTTTTTTTTAAATATTATGATTTTACAAAGTAATTGTCCTCAGTGTTTCGCAAGGCACGTTAAGCCGTTGATCCCGGTTGTTGTCGTAAGATGACAGTAGTTAAAATCCACCAACCCGCATTAGGCCAGCGTGGTGGGTTATGGCCCAATATCCCCACGTGCTATTGTCCACGTGGCAGGTGATGATGATGATGATAATGATGGTAATGTAATTATTTTAAACAATAAACATAAAATGTAATAAACATAAATGTAGGGAGGCTACTTTGCCCAGTAGTGGGACAATGTGGGCTGGCCATTAGGCCGAAACATATTTTCTTATATTAATTCTGTTTTTTTTTGTTTTTATCTCATATTTGCTTATTCTGGTGCACTGCTTGTCGCTCTTTTATTCTATTGTCCTATACCACAAAGGTTGTCTGGAATAAGACCGCCTTTGCACACATTAGTTTATTAAAATACTACTCTATGTTTTCTGTATTTTTGTGTGTGCATTAAACCGTTTTATTTATCTATTTATTTATATCTATTTATTTTTATATTATGTATGTAAATAAAAATCGAATTGCCACGAATGTTTGTTCGCGTATCACTTCAGAACGGCTACACCTATTTGGCTAATTATTTTTTTGTTAGGTTTGTTATGGTTAGGGCAAGGTTTCTATGATTATTTTTTTTGGAAATTTGTCACAGGGTACGGGGTCACGTTTAAATGGACGAAATATAATACATAATTTGTCTAAGTTCTAACAATACTTCATTGATAATCATAATTATTATTATAAGGCCGTAGCATCATTCTTTTTTAAACTCTTTTCCATTTTAGTAATTTACCTATTTGAACAAATAGTAAAAAAGTAGAAATACAATATTTGGTTATGATTTTGTTTTTGGGCAGAGATTATTAATTAAAAATGAACTTTTGGTTAGAATTAACATTAACTTTTGAGGGACGGGTAGGTATTTTTTTAAATGTAATTTAGTTGTTATAGCTGTCCATCGTCCTGCTTGTCTATTGATACACAGACTTTATACACACATTAACGCATAACACAGCTTACGATTAGCATCCTTCCGGATCACGAAGGTAAACCAAGAACTTTTTTTCGGACACCCATTCAGGAACCCACCACTCCCAAATTAGCTTAACATTCACGATCGTTGCAACCGAAAAACAGCTCACAACCCACACTTAGCTCACATACAACTATTAATAAATTAAGTACAGGGCCCGTTTACCATAACTCAGTCTAAGAACAAAGATGAGGACAGGTAGAGCATGAAAATCGCTTTAATGCACTTCCTAGTTATAAATTGATACAACGATTGTGGTATCTGTTCTTTTTTGACAGACGGTGTGATATTTTAAGTCACAGTTGGCATACCAATGTGTACTAGTTGGTATTTAAAGTAACTGGTACCTATCTGTTCTCTTTTGACAGAGGGTGTGATATTTTAAGTCACATTTGGTATATCAATGTATATTATGTAGTTGGTATTTTAAATAACTGGTATCTGTTCTTTTTTGACAGACGGTGTGATATTTCAAGTCACAGTTGGTATTTCAATGTGTACTAGTGGTATTTGAAATAACTGGTATTTGGTAAATATCTGTTCTTTTTTGTGGTGAAGGTGACAGGCGAGATGGACGGCAAATGACCAAGAGGGCGCAGTCCCACGAGATGGGCTGACCAAGCCCGATCTTGTCTGGGCGCCAGCCTTCACAAAGCCCTTCACGAGGCCAAAGACCGAAGCCGCTGGAGGGCAATAGTCAGAGTGAGGGTTATTCTGCGGGGGGTCACGACCCCTAGTAATTAGGAGCACGAGGCCTATAATGACTCCAATAAAATCACCTATAAAATCTACTTTTTTCGGTCCTTAAACATAACATATGTTATAACATAGCAGTTGTTAATACACAAGAGTTCTGGATCTAGCCCAAGTTAAGCTTCTTTTAAAACATATTTTGAAAATAAAAATAAAACTTAGCTCACACTAATTATCTAGTAATTGGTGTGAGCGTAGAAAGTTTTTTTTATACCCAACTTGATAACCCTGCGATGGTGGTAGATTTTATCGACTGCCATCTTGAGAGAGTAGAACGAAACACCTAAGTACTTAATTTGCCTCCCAAAAGACTAAGGGTGGATTCGACCAAACTGGAATAAGGTCTTATACCTAGAATAAACGCCGAATTTGTATAGACTAATCTCGGAGTAAGTCTTATTCCAGTTTGGTCGAATCCCAAAAGACTAAGAGTGGATTTGACCAAACTGGAATAAGGTCTTATACCTAGAATAAACGCTGAATTTGTATAGACTAATCTCGGAGTAAGTCTTATTCCAGTTTGGTCGAATCCCAAAAGACTAAGAGTGGATTTGACCAAACTGGAATAAGGTCTTATACCTAGAATAAACGCTGAATTTGTATAGACTAATCTCGGAGTAAGTCTTATTCCAGTTTGGTCGAATCCCAAAAGACTAAGAGTGGATTTGACCAAACTGGAATAAGGTCTTATACCTAGAATAAACGCTGAATTTGTATAGACTAATCTCGGAGTAAGTCTTATTCCAGTTTGGTCGAATCCAGCCTTAGAGCTTATTTATCAATTGTCAGATTAAAGTTATTCCTCCTATTACATTTTGAAATGTATAGTCAAATCTCGTCTTTCCTTTTTTTAAAAGTGACATTTTAAGTTGATCGCGTCAAACTTTATCAGACGGATATTTTTTTTTAGGATTGAAAAATTAGCCCTAATATAGTTACAATACAATAAGCTGGTGAAACGGTTACCATACTAAAAGGGAACTCCGAATCTACTGTCTCTACCTATGCCAAACTCGATAGCGAAATTGCATAGATTAAAAGAATTACTGGTCAACAGATCACAGTATGCCCCTTAAACTGGAATGAATGCGAAACAATTTTTAAAAATATCTGTCAATTCAACTATTTAAAAAAAACACAAGTATTTTTTATATCTGTACCTACATTGTAGTTAGCAAAAAAAGTTTTGTTAATTAAAGTGTCATATTCTTAATATAAATGATTATTTACCATACATTTCTCTTATAACAACGGAGCTCAGCCTAACCAATGTATCTTATAATAGTTTGTAGTTAAATATATTACATTTGTGGTAGGCAGTCTATAGCTTTCACTCAGTCCGATCATTCATTCGCGTTAAAATATAATTTATTTACTAAACTACGAATTAACAAATAGACATTTCTGAGTTAATCTATTGCAGATGTTAGTTATCAACATAACGTCGTTCATAGTGTTAGTAAGTAGAAGTACAATGAGCCAAAAGTAATCCTAAACACCTTAAAAGATACGAGTAAGCTATACTGGTACTAAACTATCAGAGACAATTTTACAGAACATTTTGTCCACACGGCCCATACATTTGAAAACCTGACAGTGAGCTAGCTTGTGTAATATGATCTTAAATGTAATCTATTATATTATTGTTTATTGGTCTAAATTCAGATATTTATTGCCAGCCAGAGTAAGGTGAGAGAAAGTTCAAAATTACAATTTTAAGTTTGCGGTTGGACATTGTTTTTCTCAAGTTTTTCGGCAGCATACGGTCATAGATTAACATGTTTTGTATTGTGTTACTAATTAGAAGTAATAGAATTTAATTCAACCACTTCTTTAATTAATACTAATAACTGGCAACTTATAATCAATATGTTTCTAAACAGCTTTTTTACATTTAAAAACAAGCGCCGGCCGACGGCACGTGAACGGATTCCAAAAAGTTTAACTTTAGTTGCGTTATTTCCTTTACCCTGAACACTGTGTAAGGTAATGCATCCTTTATGTACAATTCGCTTCATAGCATGCTGAACTCACCACCAGGAGTCGGTGATGGGCGCGAGGATCAGCAGGCAGGCGGCGATGACAACCGGCCGCATCTCTCGTGGGACATCACTCTGTCACCCTAAGCATGATAGCGGGACACGGGGATACCTAACGCAAAGTCGTCGCGTACATTCATACTTTTTCGAAATTCTGTAGTTTTTCTATAGAACACGACGCGTTCCAAGTTCGAATTTATATTTTGTTTTTAAGAACAGCGTGCTCGTTCGGATATTACGCGGCGTGTCGCGAGCGGATCCCAGTCGGTGGGAGATCGCGGCGCGGACTGAGCTCACCTGCGCGCACCCCGCCGCACGCGCTCGCCGAAACAGTTTTCGCGCTATTTTGGCTAAGATTTTTAGCGGATTAGCCTCCGCGTGATTAGAAATCTGCAGGTGGGGATACAGACATACGTTATAACAACGATGCGTGTGGGCGATTTGATAAATTGTCTCCGATTAATGAAGCCTCTATTAATCCTGTTTGGAATTAATTATGACTTATGATCAACGTTTGACGAGGATGGTGGTTGGGGTAACGCAAAATTAAACCAGAGCTAAGTCATGCAACGGATGCACTTTCAAGTGAGGCAATGCCAGACATAGGATGATTCCTAAAAGAAGTGATCGACAGTGAGAAGCGCTCGGTACACATCTATTATTAGTACGTACACGCGAAACTCTAATTGTGTTAAACAAACATGCCCGTTTACCTGTACACCTGGCATTTCCTATCTAGTATGTTGTTTGACATAATTAAACAAGTTGCAGTAATTAAACATATTTCGTTGTGTAAATATAGAGTTGATACTACATGTTATACATCAACGAACCTGCAGCAGTCGAGGGACATAATGAAAATATCGTTTGATTTGTGCTTAAGGCTTAAACATCAAAGTTCTGTCTGATTACTAAAAGATGTTTCGATATAGCTTATAGCTAATGTCGTTTAGGTAAATTGTTTTGTATCAACAAACAATTATATGATATATTTGAGCATAATGAGTGTGCAGAGCAGGCAGATACTTTGAAGGCTTCATAGTTTGATCTATTGATCCGCTTTGTTTAATAATTGTTGTTACGCCATGTTTATAGTTTCTTAACTCGCATAGGATTTACTTGCCGCTGTCGCTATTGTAAAGTGGATACAGATTCACATCGCCTCTATTGTCTTGTGGTAAGGCCACTCGTGTTACACCTAGTGGTCCTGGGTTCGATTCCCATTGAGCGTTCGACTCGGTATGGTTGATAGTAGGACTTTTTTATGATAACAAATTTTTTTATCATCTGGTCTAAGTTCCTGAATAGCTGAGAGGGCAGTTGCTTAAGCTAGTAGATCACCAAAGAAATGGAAGACCAGGTGGACCAGCAGCTTGTATCTGTGCTCAAACTTACATCCTCTTAGCTGTGCTCTTAGGAGACAGCTGCCATGCCAGGAATGAATGGCGTGATGTAAGGTGGGTTACTACTGCTGAAATGACGATCACGACCACTCTGCCAAGAGTGTAGCGGCCAAGAAGGTAGGGTTTGTGATAACCAACTCGCATTTGGCAAGCAAGTCAATACCCAAACTTAGGTCCAATCGTCCATGGAGTACTGCTCTCATCTTTGGGATGAATTTGCAAAGCACCTGCTGCTACCCTGGATTTTATAGAGCGCCGAGCAAAGAGGCTGATTGGTGACGATGAGCTGGTTGATAACAGACTTTTAAGTTTGGAACACCGACGCAAAGTGGCTTGCTTATCAGTCTTCTACAGGTTACATTTTGGAGAGTGTGCTCAGGAGTTACATAACCTCATACCTCATTCCCCGTTCCATCATCGGACTACTAGACGGAGGGCGGGCTTTCATCCCTATGTTGTCGATATTCCACCCGCCCGGACGAAGTGATTTGCTTTTAGTTTCCTCATTAGGACAGCTAGGATGTGGAATGACCTCCCTGCGTCTGTTTTTCCTGAACACTTGGGCGTCTTTAAGGCCAGAGTACACAGGCATTTACTGACTGCGCGTGCTCCATCTTCGTCCTCATTATCACATTTCATCAGGTGAAATCGAGAAAAAACGCGCATTCAGTCTCCAATAAAAAATAATAAAAAAACCCATCAACTGTACCTAGTGATGACTTGATTTCAAGGACTTCACTTTACTTTTCTTTCTTTCTGATTTAAGCTTACTCTTATATTATACGCTATTGCGAGTAGGCATATGTTTGTAATTATTTTATTATCCAGTATTTTATTTCTTAATAAAGTTTTTTTCCCTTTTCAATAATCGTCAGATTGCCATAAAATAAATGAAAATAGCTGTTGGAATGGCAATGGTTTGTTTTCGTTATTTTAAAGCCGTGTCGCCCAACGTTAAGGGAGTTAGGCTGTGAAAACGGAAAAATTAGCTTTTTTCTAATAGCTGTTATTCGCTTTGAAGAATATCAGACAATATTTTATTGACATATTATTGTAACCAGGAATATTACCTATGTAAGACATTATTTTGTGATTGTACGTAATCTTCTTGAAATGATATTGACATTTAATACTGCATTGGAAAAATTAGCTGTTTTCTAATAGCTGTTATTCGCTTTGAAGAATATCAGACAATATTTTATTGACATATTATTGTAACCAGGAATATTACCTATGTAAGACATTATTTTGTGATTGTACGTAATCTTCTTGACATGATATTGATATTTAATACTGCATAATGAATGCTATGTTTATTGGGGCTTGATTGTTATTAGTATGTTTTACATCTAAACTTGTTACTATTTTTTTTACCTACATCTACTTACCTTATTTGCATGACAATCTTGTTAAACGTGAGGACTTACTACTTTAATGTAACATCATTGTAAACCATGTTTTAAGCAAATAAATAATTTTCATTTTTATTTACATTTTCATATTTGTTAATTTCCCGGTCGGATAATATGCGTTTCGGATTTCTCGATGCAAGCCCGAGTTTGTAAGCCAATACCCTTCAATTGTAGCGCTGACTTGATTTCTTTAATAGAAGCATTAGTTTAGCAATGAGACATAATGGTATTTCTTTTTTAGATGTTTTATTGCTAGATGATTCAATGTTTTAAGAAACTTTTCAGTTATTGAGGCTCACATAGCTTCTCAGAAGAGTTAGGTTTGCTATCTGAAATAGTTAGTATTGTTTCAACGTAAACCGTTTTCATTGTTCCGAAATATGTTTACGTCATCATTACACAAAACAAGTTTATTTGCTCGGAGTGTCTGGCATAATCATACAAGTCGAGGCCCAAACATCAAAAGCTCTCTTTATTGTTCGATCATAGTTCGCGGATCTCTGTATTTTCTCTTCTGGAATCGGCTTTGATATCTTAGTTTATTTGTTTTTTTTTTATTGTGTGAAGTGTTGCAGCTGTACCTATACGGTGTCTACAATGCAAGTGATTTTGGTGTGTGTAGCCCGAATTAGTTAACGTTGAATTCTAGAGTTACAATTTCTATTGAATTACAATCAGTGCCAGACGCTACCACGGAAGAAATTGATCCGCGTAAAGGTCGCGCACGAACTTGTCGGGCTATAGTCTAAATGAAAGTTCAGATCACTGAGAAACAATTAAAGACGTTTTAAAACAGCAGAATCGAGGCATTGATGGCCATTGATGGAACCTTACCCGGGATCCTCAACTACTGAGGCATTTGCTATCTTATATCTGTAACTGAAAATAATTGAGTTTTAAAGTTAATATGGAATACTGTAATTAATAGAGGCTCTTCACGTATAAATCAGACTTTAAAATAGTTCTAAAGTGCTTTAGCGAAGAAAATTAATTTTAAGAAAAGCCCTGAAGGCAATAGATCAATATTATAGATCTTCAGCTTATTTTAAAACTCGCCAAGTATTTACATTACGCACGACCAAAGGCCAAAGAAAACAAAGGCACTGTTCACACGACCAGCCCTTGTGACGGCTAACTAAATAGGCCATCTAAGTGCCTTCCCATCGGCCACACGATATTTTATCAATTGACTTCGAAAACGGCAAATAAACAAAAATCAATATACTAAGTAGTAGTTTTTAATGTTGTCAATATCGAATTATTATAATTAAAAAATAGTACTTATTATGCGATTTTTGGATTTTTATCTTTTTATTTTACATCATTAACAAATCGTTACTGCATGCCCTCTTTTCTTATGTGTATTTCTAAAAATCCAAACAATGGACAGATTATAGGATGTCCTTTCGCTATGAAAAGGTGGTAATAAAATGGTATGCTTGTCTATTTAAAAAAAATAATGTTAAACACTTGAATAAAAACTATTGCCTCAGGCGGGAGTCCAACTGACGACCCTTCGACTTCGCAATCTTCCATGTGTGCTATTTGGGACAATGATTTCCATGTAGAATTTAGTTTGTTCATGCTTTAATGCGCTATTAGCCAGCCTTCCTACATAAATGATAGCACATGAGAAGATATCCCATTAGCATGCAGCTTCTACAACTATAACAATCAGATAAAAAAATAGTAGGTATAAATTAATTAGTCGTCCATCCGCTGACCCGACGACGTTTCGAAAGTGTTAACAAATGCAAAATAAAAAAAAACCAGTAAAAAGGTTTACAGTCACAGTATATACCTAGGCCTGTACTGAGCAGAACCGACAAGATTTGGCATTTCCCAATCGAACACAATCCACAGTCGAACTCCTTGATATTATAGTATTTTATTTTATTCAAAAATCAACATCAACTTTAAAAGCTCTGTGAAAGTTTATTATTTATCAATTGTAATATTTGTTTTGGGAACCCAATCATTAATGATAAATAATAATTAGCACGCAATACCTGCCGGTGAGTGTTTTCAAGTCAAAAGCACAACCACAACACTTATAAATCACTCATACTCTGCACTGCACTACGGACAACCAACGATGGAGGCTATTCAGGATTCATTGGCTCAACTCCAAGACATCTTCATTCAGCGGATGGATTCCTACCAGGGTGAGCTTCATAATGCGGCTCCTTCATCAAGCATCTCCAACTTAACGGCTGACTTTGCCGCATTCAGGACATTCATTATGTCTGCCCTTCGCACCCTCCAGGACCAAGTGAGTCTTCTTGCCCGTCAGGTGGACGGCATAGAAATGCACAGTCGGCGAAAAATGCTGTTGGTTCATGGTCTGCCAGAGCAGACCAACGAGAATGCGGCCGCAGTTGTTGTCAGTGCCATTGCCGGCCGTATGAAGCTGTCCAGTTTCGCAGAAAAAGACATAGGCCGTTGTCATAGAATGGGCCGCACATCTGCAACCGACCGGCCGCGACCGATTTTGCTGAAGCTGCGCGATCTCGAGGTGAGGAACAAGATCTGGCACGCCAAGACCGCGTTGAAAGGCACTGGTATTACAGTCTCCGAGTTTCTGACGAAACCACGGCACGATACTTTTATGGCGGCGCGTCAGAAATTTGGTATCACCAGATGCTTCACGCGCCAGGGATACGTCTTCGTGGTCAGTTCGGACGGGAAGCGCAGCCGCATTAGCTCGCTTGCTGAGCTTGATAAGATCGCGGCAGTGGATGTACCTAAGCCGCCGGTTGTTGCCAAAATTCCGGAACCTGCAGTGCCGAAAACAAGGCGAGCCGGAGGCACGAGTAAGAAGTAACTTTTTGTTGTCATTCGAACTTCTTTGTGAGTTGTGTTGTTATTGTTCAGCGAACATTTTATGTGGACCCTGTTGCGTCGTTCGTTACAAGGTACATCATTAATATTTACCATTGATTTACCCTCTAGTTCTAGTCGATAATATTTTATTGTTTGTTTTTTTTCTGTTTTGCGCACTTTTGTAAATCAACTTTTTATTTTTTCTACGACAGTGACAGTAGTGACAGTGAGTGAAACGCGCATGACAGACGCCTAACGCTGACGTTTTCTTTTTATTTTTTTTTAATGGTACGTTCCGTTTCACTCTCAAATGTTTTTAATTTTTTTATACTTTGTTAGTATAATTAATTACGTCTGTGGTTCACAGCTATTTTTTTTTTTTAATATTGTCTTTTAATTTTCTTGTTATTGTAGATTATTCTATTTAAATCAAGCACAAACCGGCGGGTGGAGTTAGCTTACCTTTTTGAAAAGTAATTGGTTATTTTTGTAATATTAGGTATTTAGTATATTTTTTAATATTTATTTAATTATCTTATATTTATTTGCATGTCAATCTCAGGTGATGACTTAAATTATTTTTCTTTATCTTCGAATAGCAGCGATGAAGACAGTTTTGTTAGCATCCCGTCCCTCTCCGACACACTGGAGTGTCATTTTTCTGATGTACCAAAAAACTTCAACGTCATCCACATCAACGCGCAAAGTATTCCGGCTCATTATTCAGACATGCTGGCGTCACTTAATCACAAAAATATCCACGCTGTTTTAATCTCCGAGTCTTGGCTTAAGCCATGTTTACCCTCTACCTCATATGCTCTGCCTGGCTTCCATCTTATACGAAATGACCGCACTGGCTCCAGGGGTGGCGGGGTTGCTATATACCTACGTCCTCATATTCCTTTCTCTGTAATTAGCACCTCGGCGCAACCACCTCCTGCTAACGCTGGCGAGCATTTGTTAGTTGAAGTTCTCCTTTCGCATAACAAAATCCTTCTCGGAGTTTATTACAGCCCTTCTTTAAATGTAAATTATTTCGCATCATTTGAGAAACTTCTAGATGATATAATTCCTTCCTACAGCCATTCAATTATCATGGGTGACTTTAATACTTGCCTCCTAAAGAATGATTCTCGCACCGTTTCACTTCAATCCGTCATCAATTCTAGTAACTTATATATTCTCCCACTTACTGCCACCCATCATTTTCCAAATTCTACTCCATCTCTTCTTGACTTGTTAATAGTGTCATCTCCCCAGCATGTTGCGAAGCACGGTCAATGCTCGGCCGATGGCTTTTCGTATCATGATCTCATATTTTTGTCCTATAAAGTTCGTCCTCCTAAAGCTAAACCCAAAGTCATTCTTCAGCGCAATTTTAGTGGTATGGATCAACGCGCGTTCCTTGATGACGCAGGTAAGATCGACTGGTCTCCTGTTTTTCTAGCTCTGTCTGTCGATGAACAAGTTAATGTTTTTAATTCCCTTTTAACCACATTATACGACAAGCATGCACCATTTAGAGCTGTTAAAATAAAGCATCACCCGGCGCCATGGCTAACTGACGACTTAAAAATGTTAAGGAATAAAAAATCAGCAGCGAAAAGACGATTTAAACTTCGACCTACTGACCACAACAGGGAAAGGTATGTCAAGGTTCGTAATCGCTGCAATAGGGCGTGTAGGGATGCGCTTCGCCGCCACATTCACAATTCAGTTGAAAACGTAGATTTATCCAAAGTTTGGAAGTTCCTTAAGTCGCTAGGAATTGGAAAATTAAAACAAAATTCTATTTCACCCAATATTAATATTGGCTCACTAAATCTCCATTTCTCTTCCTCATCATGTATCAATGATGCTGAAAAAGCGACTACATTAGACAAACTGTCTACTGTACCAGTTCCTGATCTTGCTCCCTTTGCATTTGACCAATTATCGGATTGTGATGTTAAAAAGAGCTTGCTGTCAATTACTTCCAATGCGGTAGGCGGTGACGGTATTAGTCGCAATATGTTAGTGCCAATCCTTGATATCGTCCTTCCAGTCCTCACTTTTATTTTTAACAGCTCCATCTCCAATGCTGTATTCCCATCCTCATGGAAAGACGCTCAGATAGTTCCTTTGCCTAAAAAATGTAATCCTAAATCGTTTGCTGAATACCGACCTATTTCCATTCTCCCTTTCCTATCCAAAGTCCTCGAGCGTCTGGTCCACAATCAAATAAGTAAGTTCCTTTCCCATCATAATCTCCTAAACCCACTCCAATCCGGCTTCCGTCCAGGCCACAGCACTGTGACTACTTTAGTCAAGATCACCGACGACATTCGCCTTGGCATGGAAAACGGTCACCTAACTGTGCTTACGTTGCTGGACTTCAGCAATGCCTTTAACACAGTTGACTTTGACATCCTTTTATCTTTGATGCGCTCACTTAACATATCTCCAACGGTAATTGAGTGGTTTCACAGCTACCTGTACGGACGCAGGCAAAGGGTTCGCCTTGAAGAGAAATTCTCTGCGTGGTGTGACTCGACGGCTGGTGTCCCGCAGGGTGGCGTTTTATCTCCTCTCCTCTTTGCTATTTTTATCACTTCTATTTCCGAAAACCTTTCTTCCTCCTACCACCTATATGCAGACGATTTACAAATTTATTGCCAGGCACCACTTGGTAATCTCGCCGAGGCTATATTAACTACCAACGTAAATTTGAAACATATTGTAGATTGGAGCCGAGCCTACGGACTTAAAGTCAATCCAAGCAAAACGCAGGCTATTGTGGTCGGCAGCTCCAGGTTGCTTTCCAAGGTAAACTGGGAAACCCTCCCTAAGGTTACATTTGATGGAGTGGACATCCCTTTTAGTAAATCAGTTGCTGACTTGGGCGTTATTATTGATAGCTGCTTGAGTTGGGGGCCGCAACTACAAGCTGTCAGTCGCAAGCTCTACGCATCTTCGGCTTCTTTAAGAAGACTGCGCAACTTTTTACCCACTGCCACTAAAATTGCGCTAGCACATTCGCTGCTTCTTCCCGTTTTAGACTATGCCGACGCCTGCTATCTTGATCTCTCGGAGGACCAGCTAAATAAACTTGAGCGCCTTCAAAATCTTTGTATACGATTCATATTTGGCTTACGCAAGTATGATCATGTTTCTGAATACCGCGCTAAACTCAAGTGGCTTCCTATTCGTCTTCGCCGGAATACTCACATCCTCTCCCTTCTATATAACATATTGTTTAATCCCACCTATCCTTCCTATCTAAAGGAACGCTTCAGTTTCCTTTATTGTTCATCCTCGCGCTCCTTACGGTCATCAGAAAATCTATCCCTTAAAACCCCTCTTCACAACACTACATTTTACGATTGTTCATTCACCGTTGAAGCTGTTCGTCTCTGGAACTCGCTTCCAGTTGCGATCAGGCGTGCTAAAACAATTCACGCATTTAAGGTGCACGTGAAGAATTTCTACCTTTCCCTTTAACCCTATCCTGCTGCATAGCTGTCATTGTCCGCTACATCCTACCTGAGACTATTATATTTAAGTATTTATATGTATGTATATATAATTGTTACACCCTATTATTTATTTATTTTATAATATTATGTATTATGTTTTGGTTCTTATTAATTTGCTTTTGTTTTTAATTGTTTTACTGTGGTATGCACCTCCGATCTTTGAGTGTATAAGTTCTCTCCATCCGAATGGTTGTCTGGCAGAGATCGCTTTAAAGCGATAAGACCGCCAAATTGTAACTTTGTATTTGTGCTCATTGTTTTGTGTTATGTAAATGTTTGTGGTGTTAAGTTACAATAAAAGTATTGTCTATCTATCTCTATCTATCTATACCACTACCCAAAAATTGTAACGAGGAGTTGATTTCAATGATGTATGCCCAGCAGTGGGACAAGTACTTAATAGGCTGAACTTTACTTTTTTCTACTATTAAACATACTTCAACGTATTTTTTTTGTCTAATATGGTTAGCGGTAACACACCTTAAAGTCGGAGTCACTCCAGAATGTGGACTAACACTCTTGGGCAAACAAGCGGAGTCGAGTGGGCACTCGAGTTAAAACGATTCCGATGTCGGGCTAAGACCCGTTTTTTTGCCTCTTCAGTGCTTCGTCAAATATGATCGATAATCACAGCGATCGAATCGATATAGAGCAACTTCCAATTATTATTTTTCTTTATTTTTCTTTTTCTAAATGTCTTAATTACTAGAAAAAATTTAAAGTCTTTTTCTGCAAATACGTTATATCGTATTATGGAATACTACTGTTAAAAAGTAAATATATGCACTGATTCAGTACATCAGTTTTCACGGTGCATATATAATTGAAACGAAATATCGGATACTCCAACAAATAAACATGGTAAAATACCAAGTAGTCAAGTAATCAAGCAGTAATAATTTATTCTAATGATCATAGTTTTAAAGTTATAAGGCTACTATAGAAGTTTTTTTCATTTTAAATGATCTGACGACAAAACGTTTCTCAATGAACATACAAATAAAAGTATTGAAACATCCATGACCTTGCTCCAAATGTTTGTGTTCATCACTCAAACACATTTCCCCTTGCGTGATTTTAACCGCTAACTTGGGCTTGAGTTTCCACTCAGGGTCATTGACCTCTAACCATGAGGGAAGGCCTGTACCTAGCAGTGGGACGTAATAGACTGACGACGAAGGTTACATAGCCATTGGACATCGGACCTGGCCAGAACCTTCTGGAACTAAGAGCGGAAGTCTAACCGTCCCCAAATCAGAGGCGGTTGTTAAATAAAACAGTGGAGTAAAGAATGACGGTGGTCTTGTTTACGGAACCATAAAATTATATTCTATATTTTTGATATTCAATTAAAGATGGCTCACTCGAGAAGAATTATCTAACAAATCAATTAAGTAATGCAAAGAATTCATTAACCTTTTAGTGTAGTTATTAATTTTCTCGTTATATCGATATCGATCAAACCCTTCGATAAAAGTGATGTTAGTGAGTATTAATTAACTAATAAATAACCAGCACAGTCTGTTCCCTACTGAAGCTCAATAATAATTTTAAAATGTGGATTAATATCCCAAATATTTCTTACCTAGCTTGCAGTTGCGGCTTTGAATTTATATCACAAAGTTTAAACTCTCAAGGAAGTATGATGTTTTCTCAAGATAAAATAGTAAAGTTATGATTGCACTAAATTCCATACCAATTCGCTTACCAGTTTTTACACATTATACATAGTACACACATACATCCATACTGTAACAATATTAATAACTCAAGTATGATTTACAATAACAATACAACTACATATACAGCAGACCATAACAATTAAGAAAATATAGAACTTACTTATTAGATGAAAGCTTTCCATTTTGTTCTTAAATAAAACAATGTTGTCGTGTTTCAATTAAATAAAATCATCGATAAGTGGCAACCAACCACATGCCTGATGTAATCTCGCCATCGATTAAAACATTTTGATTAGCTTTCAACTTATGAGCAATGTCATAATCTGATCTCCAACAGAACGTCTGAAGCGCCATTGTGTTCATTCTACAACCCGCTCTTCCGTCTTGTCAGGCTTTTAGAAATTAAATTCCGTACATTAGTCGCTTAATATGGTACTTACTAGATAACACAAAGCGACGTGATGCCACCCCAGTCAAGTGACTTTGCAGGAATGTTTTATCGATACTGATCGCTGATGCGAACGTCGATATGTCATGCTATAGCATCCTATCGACATCCCTATTGAAATCATAGGCTTGATGATAATTTTAATGAATTGTGACTTATAATGACTCACGTAGGATGATATCGACGAGTAGTTTTTTATACTTAGGGTGGATTCGACCAAACTGGAATAAGACTTACTCCGAGATTAGTCTATACAAATTCGGCGCTTAATCTAGGTATAAGACCTTATACCAGTTTGGTCGAATCCACCCTTAGTGAGATAACGCCACTTTCTAAAACGTAGCTGTTTATGACTGCGACTCGTTTAAATGAGATGTTTATGCGAATTATTCTTGTTTAAGTTATAGTTTAATTAAGTAATACTACATACTTTAATCTACCACATGACGCAATAAACGCTATCTATCTATCATTTTTTATTATTATGTTTCACCACTGGCATTGTTTCCCTAATCGGCGAACAAATAAGTTAGGCCGAAGAAGGTAAAAACGCATTTCAACCGGTATCCTCGACCACTGATGACCGGGTTGTATTATGAATTAATAAATCTATCTTAAATGAGGGAGCCTAAAAACGATGATAACATTGCTAACATTATGGCTTAGATGAAATGATGGTAGCCTGTCCAGGTAATCAAAAAAGAAGACCTAAGGATAATTGTCGGGTTTGACTCCTGATGGGACACGTCGCGTGTTTTGTAATGAAAACTGAAGGTATAATAAATAAAAGCCACGACGTCATATAAAGTTTCGATATTAGTATAACCAGCGACTTGAGTGAGAAATGCAAAAACTGCCAAAGAAGCATGGGATACACTACCGAATGTTTTTGAGGACAGAGGTCTGTACCGTCGAGTTCTTCTGCTACGCCAGCTTCATTAGATTAGGTTTGACAGTTTTAATAACGTGAACGAATACATTAATGCAACGATGACACTGGTTTCCCAGCTCTCAGACATTGAAAAAAATATTGAAGATGAAGAGGTTGCAGAAATTTTATTGAGTGGTCTCACTTCAGAATATGATATCATCCATGGTCACCAATCTTAGGAAAAAGAATAGCGATCTTTGCTTAGCTTTAGATACTGTAACAGAGCATCGTGAACGCGTTAGCTCACTCACCGCATAAGCGTTATATTGATATAACACTCATTAAATCCTTAAAAACTTTAATATTATTATCGGCCATAAAGTAAAACAATAATTAAGCTCCTAAAACATTCTTTAGCTAATGACCACCGACTTGTATTAAGTTCTGGGGTGTAAAGCGGCGTCAAATCAATTGTGGTTGCGTTTTGTTCGGCCCGATTGTGGTAATAATTAGTGCGTTTTTAAAAATGCTCATTTACAATGCGTGATAAACGTTTACGAGTTATTGTTCCCTGATGGAAGTAACGAAACTTGTGGACTTAGTTCACGCGACCGATACGAATTATTGCATTTTCTCATTTTAATGATTACAGTTTAACTTACCAGTAATTTTTTAATGCCGGTGGATGAATTCCCTTAAAAATGTTAGATCTCGGAAAATTTAAAACCTCCTTTACCTAGTATACTTGTTCCTGTATTGCTGTGTTCTGATTTTCAAAATCAAAGATCCAATATATTGGCTGGGTGAAGATGATTTTGACACTTGGTGCTAAATTCACACCTTGATTAAGTGCTCTGCCTCATTAAGACGCCATGGCGACATCGGTGGCTACGTATGCAGTTAATATTGAAAGGCGACGATGCCAAACCGTCGCCAAGTGAGATATATACCATACACTTCAATATTATCTGCTTGCATACGTAGCCGGCAACGTCGCCATGGCGTCTTAATGAGACAGAGCTCTAAAACCTCATAGCTCCGTTAGACTACTGACGTAAATAGATACCTAAAGCTAGCGTATTAGCACATTTAGCACTGTTTTCTAAGTCTATATAAAATACATGGTAATAACATTGAGTTATAATGTACTACGTACTAGAGCAGTTATCCCAAGCAAAAGACTTGTTCTATTTTTTTTAAAGTTAAAACAAAAGTGCGCTGCTGCGCTAAAACAATAATTTATATATTTATTTAGCTACTAGCTAGTACTTTAATATTTTCCTTAACTTTTTTTTCCAATAGAGCCTCATCCACGCGACGCTAGCGTACGTTTAAAGAACACTTAAAATCGGAATAACAAACGCTAACACCGATCTTTTAATAACGCAGGTAACATAATATTTTATTAGCCCCAGTTCGCGGCGTAATGAGTTACTTAATTAGTTGTATTTAAACAGTGTTGTTGACCTAAACTCGTTTATTTTGCACTCACGAAAGTTATTTTACTGCTATGCAATCTAACTATTTGAATCTAACTATAAACTATTGGATAACTAACTATTTACGAACCACTTTCCAGGAACCGATGGAGCTGAAATTTGGATTTTAATACCTACGTAACATCGATGACAACACTTTAATATGGCACTATGGAGGCTGGTCTGATGACGCAGTCGGAAGGTGGTCATAGATACTTTGCAATAAAACATGATACTCGTAATTCCGTCATTTTTGGGCTTATTTTACTTGACTCAAAACTATAACGTTGATATGAATAGACTGATAAATATTTCCTACAAAAAGATGAATATACATTTTAGTGAAGTGATCAGCCTGGTCTCACTCAAAGGTTTAATTCCCTGTGAACATGTATTTTATACTCGGTCAGACTTGTTTTGGGTACGCCTGGTTAGCTCAGCTTACGCATTTTGTCTAAGCATGCAGTCATTAGGTACTACAATGTCAGTGGCAGTGTTACCACAATTAGAAATAAAACATAAGACAGCCAGTTCCTCCAGCTGAGGATTTTGGATGAAGTGAAGTGTGAAGAAATGAAAAAACGAAGACGAAAAACGATTATCTTTCTTGTTGCTTTACTTCACCCAGCCCTATTCATCAAGCCCGAATCTCCTATTCTCAATTAAATTGAAATATGGAAAGTAGGTATTACATTATATTATATTTTCTTAGCAATTATTTTTATAAACAATTAATTTTACGCTGGTATGATTTGCTGGCTGCCTTTAACAGCAGTGTCTTACAAACAAAGGTAACGACTCAAAATTTATGTTGCGTTTAAAGTTGTCTTATTGTTTTCTTGCTTTCGTTGGAGTTGCGCGAGTGTGTCAAAGTGTCTCTGCGGTGGTGGCATGTGCGTCGTCATTACGTTTCCTAAAACATGGTTGATCGAAGCGATGGCTGATTCACATGACATACTCGTGAACGTGTGCTGCCTGTGGAGGCTGGTCTGTTCTTGCAATCTTATTTTTTAATTGGTAGTATTTAATAGTCTTTCTTTTTGTTTCAAAGATACTGTAAGACGTTGTTCGTTTTATTTTAAATCGAGCAATACCTGTTTTTAATTGATTATTCTTTTGTATGTGTTGTGTTGTCTTGTAATCGTATTAAATGTTTTTTTTGTTGTAATGGAAAATGTCCTTCTATGATAGGGAGGGCATTTTCCAATGATTTGGTAACGACATATTGTTTTGTAAATGTCGTTACTTTTATATTATTATAAATCTGTGGAGTTTCTTGCGCCCGTTCTTCTCCACAGCTAAAAGACTTCGTGAATGGGCTTTGCCCATCCATCCATTAACTTTTGACGATTCAAATTGATTATTTTAAGTTTACTGAATAAAGGAATTTTGATTTTGATTAAATTGGATAAATTCAGTTAAAGTAAGTAAAGTACACCGTGTATACCGTCCCACTGCAGGCCTCCATCATTGAATTCAAGTCATCGCTACATTTTGGCTATTTGACAGTTGTAACAATAAAATATGATATGTCGGATGGTATTCTATAATTTAACAATAATTATCCAATAGTTTTTTTTTATTAAGATAATTTTGTAAATATTTTATTTTTACAAAATAAATTTGCGATTTTTTTATCTGTGGATTACAAGACCCGAAACACAGGCGGCCATGATTGAGCTTCGTGTGACGTCACATCGTAAATCTAAAAAACCAAAACACATTTTGCCCGACCTGGGAAATGAACCTGGGATATCAAGCCGAGCGCTTTACCACTCGGCCACCGGGACGTTTTTGTTCAAAAAAACTTTTTTTTTATGTTGTCTATTAACTCCTAGGCAGTAATTGTGTTCCTGAAGCACACAACGACTTGTTGGTTTGAAAATTTTCAACTTTAAAACATACCAGCAATATATAGGTACCTAAAGCCTTTTAACCATAGCCATGGTATGAGAAATCTTACTCATGATGTAGAAATTTGAAAGTAATGCCATGAATCAACCCGTGCACTTTGGACTCTTTGGACTCACATGTCAGTAACACGCTCCCGGATTTCCCTAACAATTCTATTGAATGTGATTCACTTCAGCAAAAAGGCAATAATTAGGCTCTGAACGCTCTGGTGAATCATAATAATTTTTTCTTCCTAGCATTCATCGATCCATTGACGCAAGTTAACTTCGAAGAATATCACAATCTGATGATTATTATAGGTATTTAGGAAACTTTGAGATGTTTAAAAGTATGACGTTTCCAGATTTTGGGAAAAAGGCACCTAATTATATAGCCAATGTAAAACGTATAGTGTTTAAATTAGGGGTTCAAAATCAGAAATAACGTTAGTATATGGTCAATAATTTTGTTTAGGTAGGTTTATGGTAAGTTTTTATTATGAAATTATTTAATTATAGGTAACACAAACTTTCATTAGGCTATTCCGTGGCCACATAAAGAAATATAGTTTTTAAATTAGGGATTTAAGGGGTTCGAAATCACAAATAACTTTAGTGTATGGTCAATATTTTTGTTTAAGTGGATATAAGGTAAGTTCATATTATGAACTTATTTAATTATAGGTAACACGAACCTTCATTAGTCTATTCCGTGGCCACATAAAGAAATGAATCAAACAACGCTGTCTAAATATTTAAAACATCACAACAAAACAGCTTGGGAGTTGATTCAGAAGCTCTCACCGATGACTCAGAGATGGGGATTGCAGTTAATTTGGCTTATTCCCATGGCCTTGTCAGCCGTCGGAGGTGGGAATTTCAGGAGCATCGCTCTTTGATCCATGTTAGAGGGATTACTGTGAATGTCGATCGACGAAGGTAATTTTTATATTTTTTATTAAGTACTACATACATATAATCACGACTATTACCCCCCGAAGGGTTAGTCAGAGACTAGGCAATGAGAACCCTAAAAGCGTTCTCTGCCATAGTCCACTTTTCACCAAATAGCGACTGCACACGAGCTCAGCGTGACAGGTGGTGAGCCCATCGCCACTCTATGCTGTTGGAAGTTTGTGCAATCTTTAGTTCGTTATTAAACTATTTAGCCTTGTTCACAATAGGCGAGTAGCGAAGACATTGCTTCGTGTGTTTGATTATTAGCTAGTAACATCGCTTCGCTACTTTGCTTTAAGGGTAAACTAAACAAGGGTTTAGTCCTCCTAAACACCCTCAATTTTTATTCGTTTTAATGAAAGAGTAATTCGTTAAGAGTAAGTTCCACCCATGAAACTGGACAACTTTCCCCAAGAAACTTATGTGCGAAAGTGACAAAAAAATATTGACCTCCCATACAAAACTGTCCGATCAGCTGACGACAATAGTATGGAAGGTCAAATATTTTTGTCATTTTTGCACATAGGTTTCTTAGGGAATGTGGTTCAGTTTCATGGGTGGAACTCACCCTTAATTTCATTAAAACGAATAAAAATTGACGGTGTATGTCTACCACCATCTTTTAGGACTGTCGCCATAATAACAATAAATAGATTCCGGGTTGAGATTTCCAAACTGGACACGCTTGTGTCCAGTTTATTGTGCTTACTTGGTTAATAACGTAAATTATCATCACTTGGATTGATCAATAAGGTCAAGCACTTCCTTGTTGTGATATAAAACCAAAGAAACCTTGAAAAAAAAACCTTGTTTTGACAATTACAAACACAGCAAAAAAGAGTTAGCCAAAAAGGTGCAGCCGTTCTAAACTGATGCGCGAACAACCATTCGTGGCAATTGGTTTTTAGGGTTCCGTAGCCAAATGGCAAAAAACGGAACCCTTATGGATTCGTCATGTCTGTCTGTCTGTCCGTCCGTATGTCACAGCCACTTTTTTCCGAAACTATAAGAACTATAATGTTGAAACTATGTACCTATTCTGTGAACCGCATTTAGATTTTCACACAAAACTAGAAAAAAAAACAATAAATTTTAGGGGTTCTCCATACTTAGATATCAGAAGTTTACCTGTGGTTTCAACACTAAAAAAAATTTGTTACGTTTATACCAGTACGATTAAAAAGAAAAATAGCCTCATCATTTATTGCAGTATGCCAAAAGCCAGCTTTAAATAGAATAAATTTAATTTTTTTTACAGGACAGTGTCAGGTTTGCATCTCAACTCTTGGACAGTGTCAGTTTTGCTCCGCACCGCCATACAACTGAAACTCAATTTTTTTTTTATTAAACCTACACGTGTGAGTTATCTATGGATAGGTCTTCAAAAATGATATTGAGGTTTCTAATATCATTTTTTTCTAAACTTTATAGTTTGCGCGAGAGACACTTCCAAATTGGTAAAATGTGTGTGTGTGCGTGTGCCCCCCCCCCCCCCCTGTAACTTCTAAAATAAGAGAATTTATAATTCTCAACTAAAAAAAATTCATGATGTACATTACCATGCAAATTTCCACCGAAAATTGGTTTGAACGAGATCTAGTAAGTAGTTTTTTTTTTAATACGTCATTAATTAATTTAAAAAAAATACATTATTATTAAAACATCGATCAAAGTTTAATAGATAATGGTATAACCCTTTGTGCGCGAGTCCGACTCGCACTTGCCGGTATTTTATTTCGGTTTCCTATACAAACTTACAAGTCGACATTTTTAAAAAACCAATAAGCCAATTTTAATAAAACTTTGCATGCTAAATTAAAACACAGGGATCTAAATAGTTTGTTGAAAACATTTTTAAAAAACGTTAATTTAACTGAGTTATTACAAATTTTAAACTTTCTACAGTAGACATTAAATCGCAAAAACTCGGTTAATTAAACGTTTTTCTTTCGATATTCGATACTTCGCTTTTGACGTGAATCGAATACTACTGGCATGCATGGCATGATTCACATTCCGTCAATCATTTTTCCCCGCTACAAATCATTGTTTTCTCACATCAATTATCGGGATATAAAAGTTAACAGGGTCCCGTAGCCATAATGGGAGATATGGTGTCAACTGTTATTTAGCATAGCGAGAAAGTGTTACCTATATAGGTACTTATGGCGCTGCTGGCTGGCATATTTCCCACACATCGTAGGTTTTTTTCACCAACATCATAATCAGCCCCTCTTAGTCCACTGTTGGACATAAGCTTCTCTCAATGCATGCCCACTTAGCCTGATCTCCATAGTCATAAACATTTATTTAAATAAACATAAAAATTATTCGTCAAAAGAAATTTTTTATGTTTCTTTTCTTTGACACTTCTGGTTTTTTCTCTTCTCTTCTAGTAGGTTGGTTTAAACCTTTTAAATTGTATTACCTATGGTTAAAGTTCTTTTTATATCACAACGAGAAAGCACATTTAACCCGATGTTGCGTCAGCAAGTCACCAATGAAGAAGTTTTGCGACGGAAGAACATAACTTTTTTTTTTATAGCAGAAGTAGGCAAACGAGCAAGCGGGTCACCTGATGGAAAGTGATCACCGCCGCCCATGGACACCCGCAAAACCAGAGGAATCGCAGGCGCGTATAACATAACATAAAAGTACAAAGAAGATACTATTCTAGACCTTTGGAAATAGGTTACAGAATCGAGGCCCAGCGCAATGACAGCCAGCCATTTCCCCGATATGGAATAAAAAAAAGAAGTTCGTGACGACAAGGCTGAACACGGCCCTAACGTAGAGGCGCTAACGTATAGGTGAGGACCCAGAATCGTCAGCTACTTACTTGAACTGGCTATAGTCATCATCTTTATCGTCAGCCTATAAACGTCCCACTGCTGGGCACAGGCCTCGCACGTTGACGCGCGCACCAAAATAACTCATCACGCTGGCCCAATGCGGGTTGGTGGGTTTTAACGACTGTCATCTTAAGACAACATCCGGGACCAACGGCTTAACGTGCCTTTCAAAGCACGGAGGAGCTCGAGATGTTTTAAATTTGGTTACCCATCCAACGACCCGGCATTGTGAAAGTTGCTTAGCGGGCCAGATCGAAAGCGCTAGCTGCTGCGCCATCGACCTCCTCAAAATAAATTTTGATATTTTTTGTAAGATCCATGTGTACTTACTTATAAGATCGTATGATGTACGAGTTTGCTGTGTATACCTATATTTGACATATTTAACATTTATTGTAATTTTTTGTCTATGTAATGCTGTTAGTGTACTATTTATATAAATTTAAAAAACCACTATGGAGTCACTAACCCAGCTAGTTTACAATAAAATAAGGAAACAGTTCCATATAGAAATTTCATTACAAAAACTTGCTCCTATAAGACTTATTAACATAATAAAAAACAAATTATGACAATAATCATCAATTATTTCAGACAGCAAACTAATGTGCTAGATAGTAAGTTACAAAAAAGGTTAATGCACTACCCGGGAATCGAACCCGGGTCACAAGAATGGGAATCTTGCATGATACCACTACACCAGCAGTGCTTGTGAAGCGATTACAAAAACATCCTCCAAATTAGATTAACAAATCTAATATCTTTTTACAAATACCTTCCTATATTTTGAGTTAATATAATTCTTATGATTAGGATATGATTGAATTTTATTTATAGCATTTTTAATTTATTTTAATTTATTGTAATCTTTTTAATTAGTTTTAAGTTGTATTATTTAAAAATGAATGTTGCCCTAACCGGGTTCGTGTAACGACCGAAATTGCTTTTTATAACAGCTATGTAACCTACACGAAAGTGCAATAAATATTAATAATTTATGATTTATGAAATTTAAAATAAAATTTAATAAATTCTAATGTTGACAAATTAATTTTCAAAAATTACTTTTGTTTGGTCAAAGGTCTTGTTCGCACCTGTGCTATTAGTTTAGTCGACTAGCAATACATTGCTTCGCTTCGTTGCTTATCCAAAACGATTAAAATAATCAAACTAGCGAAGCAATGTATTATTTCGTATACTAAGTATATTACAACACACAAGTGCACCCTACCGTCACCTCAGAGCTTACTTTAATCCTAATATGGCAAATTCGTACAGATTTTTCACATTAAAGTACTTAATACTTTTCTAAGGAATATAAAAGACATTACTTTTCGGTCCATTTTAACATAGTTACTATTTGGTATTTATGTTGATATTTTGAGGGATTTTGTAGTGAAGAGTAGGCAAAAGTCATCTTGGATTTTGAAATTTTATTTTAATGTCACACGCTGTGTGGTGCCAACTAGAATACTAAATATCGAATCTCGTGCGATCACAATGCATTATTATTACTAATACGGGTCAGGTATATATATGTGTAAAAAACAATACTTTTATAGCAAAAAATACAAAAGAGTTCAATGCACTGCCCGGGAATCGAACCCGGGTCACAAGAATGGGAATCTTGCATGATACCACTACACCAGCAGTGCTTGTGAAGCGATGACAAAAACATCATCCATGTACATGTGTAAGTACTTGCAATATACCTTTTTCAGAACTACCCTCCTCATTTTACGTTTTTTCTTTAACTTTTAATAATTTGATGAATGATGGTGATATAAATTAAACTTTATCTGTGGCTTCACTTTTTTAACTTAAGAGCCCTACTTATTACATCTCGACTGTGATTTTTGCGTAAAATGGCCAATTTTGGCGTTCTTGATCTCAGAAACAAAAATACATTAACAATTTTGACTTATTGAATAGTGTAGAATAGCTATTGGCGTAGTTCGTAGCGGCCCTGATTTTTGTAAACTTTGCTTAACTTTTTAATTAAACCCAAAATTGCAGAGAAAGATTTTATTAAATACGCGAAGGTACTGTTCTACACAAATGAAATAAAAAAATAGAATAAATTTATTATCTCTTATATAGTCCTATAGTTCGTAGCGGCCTCGGAGTTTTTAGATATCATTGATTTTACATAGAAAAAAAATCTTATTCTAAACCAAAAAACTTCGAAAATCGCTTTAAGTTAACTGTGAATTTCTTCTATCAACGATAATATTATTTAGCAAAAAAATACCAGAATAATTTTTACTTCATAATCATAAGGAATAAAGGTTTTATGATGAATTTATTGTGCTATTTCAATAAAAACAATAATTACTTACAACTGCAAAATTACTTCAATATGCGATGCGCCGGCCGTCCGAACTCAGCTTATTCTCGCAGAGTGGAGATTATAATATCAAGCATGAATTTATTATTCTATTTCGATAAATACAATAAATAAAACTGCAAACTTACTACAAAATGCGAGAATGGGCATTTTACGCAAAAATCACAGTCGAGATGTAAGTATAGGCCTCTTAGATGCAAAAGTGAGTTTGTTAGTTTGTTACGTTTTCAAGCGTAAACCGCTTAACCGATTTGATGAATTTTGGTATTGAGAAAGCCTTATTATGCAAAAATAAAATTCAGAGTGGGGAAATGGGAAAGTGATCTTTGTATGGACCTTTTTTTTCCAACTACCCATATAAAAGGGGGGTTGGGGCTGTATCGATTAGCAAACAGATTTCGTTGACAAAATCGGCATTAACTAATTATGGGTAAAATTATAGTATACTATAATTTTATTAAAGTCGTTGGTTCCGGTTGTTGTCGTAAGATGGCATTCGTTAAAACCTATCAACTCGCACCGCACTGCACTCGCACTGCTTACCATCAGGCAGGATGTAGTCACTATGACGTGTCACACTAAAAAAAAAACCTGAGGCCCTTCTCTCTAACCGCATCCGAAACTTCGTCTGCTCGTAATTCGTCGCGTATGCGCCGTACAGGGGGGTTACTCTCGAACGCAAATCTTAATACAATTCCAATGCGATTAATATGTATCGATATTGGGATAAGTAAAGTTAATTCCGGAACGTCATCTCGATAATAATTTGTTCAATCAATTGCCACGCAATTTAATTCCAATGTGGCGCTATTGTTGCTTACAAAAGTGCCATTTGACATTTTTTAGATTTGTGATTGGAAATTGATTAATGCAATTCTGTTTCAAGAGTAGCCTACCAGTACTGCGCCAATCGCTAGTGAAAAAAACCGGCCAAGTTCGAGTCGGACTCGCCCATGAAGAGTTCCGTAGCAGCAAGTAACATCATATAGAAGTTCTTGTAGTTCGTTGTAACTTTGATCGATGTTTTAATAAGAGTGTATTTTTTTTTTAATTAATTTAAGTATGACGTATTAAAAAAAACTACTTACTAGATCCCGTTTAAACCAATTTTCGGTTGAAGTTTGCATGGCAATGTACATCATATATTTTTTTAGTTTTACCATTCTCTTATTTTAGAAGTTACAGGGAGGGACACACATTTTACCACTTTGGAAGAGTCTCTCGCGCAAACTATTCAGTTTAGAAAAAAATAATATTAAAAACCTCAATATCATTTTTGAAGACCTATCCATAGATACCCACCCCACACGCATGGGTTTGATAAAAAAAAATTGAGTTTCAGTTCTAAGTATGGGAAACCCCTAAAATTTGTTTTTTTTCTATTTTTGTGTGAAAATCTTAATGCGGTTCACAGAATACATCTACTTACCAAGTTTCAACAGTATAGTTCATATAGTTTTGGAAAAAAGTGGATGTGACATACGGACGGACAGACAGACAGACATTACGAATCCATAAGGGTTCCATTTTTTGCCATTGGCTACGGAACCCTAAAAACATTGCGTACATTGTACGACGAATTACGGGCCAACGAAGTTTCGGATTCGCTTAGAGAGTAGGCTCTCTGGCGTGGTGGGTTGTGGCCCACTTTTCCCACGTGCTGTCTCAGTCGGAAGGCCCGTGCCCAGCAATGGGAAGTTTATAGGCTGATGATAATGTTCGGGGGCCACGAAAGTTACAATGTTAAATGGGGTTTAAATTAAACCGTTTTAAAGAACCATTTTTATATAGATATGCAAGGCATACCATTTGCCTTGCATATCTATATAGAATGGTTTTAGAAACGAACCCTCGTCCTTCGCTTCATCACCGAGGTATTGGTTCATCATCATTAACATCATCATCAGCCCATAAACGTCCCACTGCTGGGCACAGGCCTTCCACGTAAACAATAGCACGTGGGGATATTAGGCCATAACCCACCACGCTGGCCCTATGCGGGTTGGTGAGGTATTGGAAAGACCTGTCGAAAGTTTCAACGCTTTTTGACTATAATGTTTTTATAGCAACAGTGTCTGTTCGAATCCCACTCGAGCTTCCTGAGACTAGTTGATTTTTTTCTAGTAAACATTTTATCTTATATCTATATAGCATTGTGAATGCAAAATTTCAACAATAAAGTGTCTTAGCAAACCTGAAGAGACCTGAATGAAAATTGTACTTTACAATATTTAAAACATTCAGTTAACCCCTTGAGCACCGTAAAACTAGACAGAATTGAAAATCAATTGTTTCGCGACCTCCGGCGGTCTTTTGATCCTTGACCTATTACGATAAGACTGCTTTTTAAATTCGTAATATTTGATTTATCATCATCAGCCTATAAACGTCCCACTGCTGGGCACAGGCCTCCCACCTGAACAAGCACGTGAGGATATTGGGCCAATGGGATAATGCGGGTTGGTGGGTTTTAACGACTGCCATCTTACGACAACAACCGGGACCAACGGCTTAACGTGCCTCCCAAAGCATGGAGGAGCTCGAGATGTTTTTAATGATCACCCATTCAGCGACCCGGCATTGCGACAGTTGCTTAGCGGGCGAGATCGCAAGCCGAACGCGCTAGCCGCTGCGCCATCTAAGCTCCTCGAGATTATTTGATTATTTGCTTTAATAACACTCAAATAATCTAGTAAATAACGAAACGTGGAATTTTTGTAATGAAAGTATTTACAGGGTAATATAAGTATAAATAAATAAAACTTCCCTACAAACACGCCAATTATCTAGCCCAAGAGAAGCCAACGGTTAACATACTTAAAATACTTAAATACATACTTATTATACATTTGACATACTTTGACGACCTCCTTGGTCGAGTGGTTTGTACACCGATTTTCATGGTGTCGCCATCTCTGAGGTCCCGGGTTCGATCCTCGGTCGGGTCAATTTAGAAACTATGGTTTTTTCTAAATTGTCTCGGGTCTGGGTGTTTTCTATGTATAATATGTAAGTATTTAAGTATTTTAAGTATGTTTATCAGTTGTCTAGTAACCATTTAACGAGTTTCACAAGAAAGCTTCTCTTGGGCTAGATAATTGGTATGAGTGTAGGAAAAGTTTTATACATAGAAAACACCCAGACCCAAGACAATTTGGAAAAACAATAATTTCTAAATTGACCCGACCGGGGATCGAACCCGGGACCTCAAAGATGGCGACACCATGAAAACCGGTAAAGAAACCACTCGACCAAGGAGGTCGTCAAATAAAGTGTTTACGTGCCAGCCTTTCGCTGCCGAAGCAGCCAGCGCGTTCGCTTTGCGATCTTGCTGGTAAAGTAACAACTTTCAAAATTTCGCAACGCCATGTCACTGGACGAGTCACCAAATTAAAAATATCTCGAGCTCCTCCGTGCTTCGGAAAGCACGTTTAAGCCGTTGGTCCCGGTTGTTGTCGTAAGATGGCAGTCGTTAAAACCCACCAACCCGCATTGGGCCAGCGTGGTGGGTAACGGCCTAAAACCACCAAAACTCTCCATGTGATGCTTGATTATTTCGTAGTTACTCCGTAGTCACTCCGTAGTTACACCATGATCACGTTTTTTCATAAAAATAATTGCTTCTTTTCAGTTTTAAATTACGTCGCATTTAGATTAGATAGACAATACTTTTATTGTAACAGTTTACATTAAACACAAAACATAAAAAACAAGTACAATACACAGTTACAATTTGGCGGTCTTATCACTATAAAGCGATTTCTTCCAGACAACCAGTCGGATGAACGAACTTTCCCCAAAAAACCTATGTGCAAAAATGGCAGAAAAAATTCGACCTCCCATACTATTGTCGTCAGCTGATAGGACAGCTTTGTATGGGAGGTGTAAATTGTTTTGTCATTTTTGCACCCCGTCCCCGCGACGAACTGAGTTAGCATTTCCAAACGATAAACACGCGAAAATCCTGCTCCAATACGTCTCAGACGGTGATGTACTGCAGTACAGGTCACGTGACAGATTAGAAATTTCAGAACTTCGTGGTTATATTTTTTTATTAGACAACAGAAACACTAACTGAGACGGTAGGCCGTCTGAGACGTATTGGAGCAGGATTTGCGCGTGTTCATCGTTTGGAAATGCTAACTCAGTTCGTCTCAGCCGGCGGCGGCGTATTGAAGTAGCGTTTCTATACAGGGTCTAACAAAATCAATAAGCGAACGTATAAGGGCGGTAGCTATACATCATTCTGGATACAATGACAAAAAAATGGGCTCCAGTTTTATAGTGATTTTTCAAAGTTATGTTTTCTAACAAACTAAATCAATTACAATAATGCACATCATGACACATGCTGTATCTTTACTAACACGCACGCAAGCGTCAATAAAAAGATAGCTCAGTGTGCTCCGAGTTTAGTGTACATGTTCGGCTATCTTTGTGTGCGTGTAATACAGTTGTACGGGTTTGGAAAGGATGTATTTTTTGGTGAATTAAGATAATGTTTTGTTTATTATCTGGGTAACGAGCCAGTAGTTTTGGACCAAATTTGGTGAGCATGCTCAGTGTGGTGTATAGATGCTCCCCTTAAACGTTCGCTTATTGATATTTTTAGATCCTATACAGGATGTAATCGTTAGTGTGCACAGGCGATTATTCCGAAACTATGAGAGATAACAAAAAACTTAAAACTGATAACGAAAGTACTTACGTTATCTAATGAGTAAAATGGCATCAATAACTTTTAAAAAATCAGAAGAGAAGTATCCAAAATTTTGACATTATACACTCCCATACATTTAGTAGATACCTATGAGATTAGTAGAAAGGTTTTAGTTTCTTTGTTTTAAGTGGTCTAGTATTTCACCTTAATCATATTTTATGATTACGTATGATATGATAATTATGATTTTCAAGTAGATACACGTGTAGATTAATTAGGTATCTTACCACTTCACACTAATAATAAATCTTGTTTCAATATCGCATTAATTTGAACTGGCTGAAAAGCAACGCACTACAAAAATACCAAAAAAAGTAACTTTTTGTTATTCGTTCTAAATTCATAATTCCGACCCGCGATCAAGATTTTGAATTTAGAACGAATAACAAAAAGTTACTTTTTTTGGTACCTATTTTTGAAGTGCGTTGCTTTTCAGCCAGTTCAAATTAATTCAATCATCTAATACTTTTAAATAGATCAAAGTAACGCGTTTTATGTAACTTGACCGAGTGCCTCTATTTGTACTTTGATTTTTTCAAGCCGCCCACAAACATCCTGGTAATGAAAAGATTCGTCAAGGTAACATCTGTTTAGCCAGCTCGAAAACACCTAAGAAAAGCGAAGATACTTTAACTATATACAGAAACTGTTCAGAAATCGTAAAAACAACCCAAAAATTTCAACGGCATAAGCAAGTAGCGCGCCTACACCCTAAGGGCCGTCGCACACCTAGCAACAAGGATCTTTAGCATAATAATATAATGTGTATTTATATCAAAAATCAAATCATCAGCCTATAAACGTCCTACTACCACCATAGAGGCCTTCTCTCATGGACAAATTAAAAAAACAAATTTGTGTATCTTTTATTTATTCTATTTAAATATTGTTTTACGTAATATTTGCCATTTTTTACGTTTATCTATGTGTTAATAAATGTTTCTTTCACTCTCTTTCTCAACTGTGTTATTTATTTTCTCATTTAAACCAACGAAATCTGCTTGTACTAATTATTTATTAAGATTATATTATTTTGTACCACATTAATTAAGCAGCCCAAAAATTAAAACAATCTTAATAGAATTGTTATGCATCACATCATCACATCACATGTGACAGATGGAGACAGAGAAGTAGTTAATACCAAGTCAGAATTAAATTAAAAGTATATTAAAAACAACAAAACATGATATTATTTTCTTTATACACATAATTAATAATAAATCACCATAACAGTTATGAAGATAACATAAGATAACCCACCACGATCTTCATGAGTTGTCAACCCACCAACTCATGTAAATCGTGGTTGGTTATGGTACGATCTTGTACTGTGCTATTGTTTATAAAGACAAACTTTGTGGGACTGGTATCTCAAGGCGATGTTGATGATGCTGAGATTGGTCACCTTTAATCATAAGATCCCGGTTTTAATCGACAGTGGGTGAAAATATTTAGTATTCTCGGTTCTTAATATAATTTATAGTGAAGATTTGCTCTAAGTCTAAATAAATGATAGCTAAGTCTTTTGACACATTATTATTGTTATTGCCAGCCTATTTTGTCCCACTGCAGGGCAAAGGCCTCTCCTCCTTCTTTCCACTTATTTCTGTCCGCCGCCACAGCGATCGAATCTGGCTGATATGCGCCCAGCTCGTCACGCCATCGTCGCCTCGGTCTGCCTCGTCACTTTCTAGTTTTGAAAGATACCCAAACAGTTGTGGCTTTGGCCCAAAATTCTTCTAGCTTCGACATATTAGCAATAGATAAATAGATTAGTGTTCTGACAGTAAGAACTAAGAGGCGACAACGCACTCGTCGTCAGTTATGCGAAGGCTAGAGATTTTTTAAAGAAAGAGCTTCCACCTTACTACAATATGGAGAAATGAAGGTCAAGTAATTTCGTGTTCGTAATAAGTACATAACAATTTAAAGTTTATAACAACTATATTGTATGAATTGTATTAAATGAAAGCTTTGATATTTGCCTACCACACCGAAAAACGAACAAGATGTATATTTATGTGTACTATTAAATTTAGTTATATTTATTGTCGCCAAGTGTAAGAACAGCCTAAAGGTGGACGGCGCACCGGACGCGCCGCTTGTAAACACTCGGATCGACGCGCGCGCAATAAAAGCGCTGTAAAATTTTGATGTTTCTATTCACCAACAGACGTCCCGCTCGCACACAAACATTTCGTATCGCCCATCCCTTTCTAACGCCAGATTATTATCAATGCACTTTACACAAAGCAGAAGATCCAAACTTCGCCTGACATTAATGTAATTTTGAAAGTAAATTGTGTAGGTTTAGAGACAGGCAAGTAGCGCACGAACGAGGTGTCAAGCTATAAAATTAATAAATGGAGCTAGATCTCATCTAACGCGGTCGTTGTAAAATTGTTTTCGTAATAAAACGGTGTGAGCAAGGAGGCAGGCGACCGGCGGCGCAGGGGCGTGCGTGGAATAAGGAATCACTTCACGGAAAAAATGTTAGTGCCTGTGTCTTCCTTTTGGGTTATTTAACTTAACTTCTGATAGGTTGAAATTGTTGAAAAGTCTAGCTGCTAAGTTTCTATCTGGGCTATTTTAGTAGAAACCTTCAATTATCAATAATAATGATTGTAACTATTTATTGGTTAGTAAGTACACTTGTACGCAATTAGTACTCATGTCATTGTGAATCTTTGGTGTCGGCAATAATTAGGTGATCACTGATTCACTATTATTCTATTATACCATTATAATATCATATAGAATACTATAATCTTTACTTGGGTGTCGTGAAAGCTATAAAAAAAGCTAAAAAATATATATATTTTTGTATGGAGCCAGATATCTGTTGTATAATTTTAAAAAAACTCGAAATTCAAGACAATCACGCTACGCTGCGTTTCGCGATTGTCTTAAATTTCTAACCTATCACATGACCTATGAGATAGGGCAGCTATTATTTCTGTTGTCTAATAAATAAAAATAAAACACCAAGTAATAAACTTTATAAACATGCTTTATTGCTGTTAACAATTCTTCATATGGGTATTTTTTTCACTGTTTAAAGTTTCCTCCACAAATATTCAATAATTCAATTTACAAAATTTTCCACTGACTTTCAATGCGCTGAGTATGGGTACCGTCTTCAGTTATAAAGGGATTAGCGGGGTCGCTGTGGTTCACTTTTTTATGGATGCACCTACGATGTACCCATGTTCAGGAAAACAATCGTAAGCCTTTCAATAATCTGTATGTATTGTAGGAGGTTGGTACTTCTACATGGTTTAAAATAAGGGGTATAAGAACATCTGCACTTCTAATATTTTCTGGGCACACCTCCAACCTTAGCTCTTCACTCCCGTCTTCTATCAATCCAAGGACCCAATGACCTTCAATATTATGACGACATAAAACAAAGAAAAAGAAGCAATCGTTTCATATTTATATTACACAGACAAGATTATGTGTAGTCGGGGTTAGTTAAACCTATTTTAAACACACTAATTTACAAACCTTTGTTAAATTTTCTCTTCCCAGCTTTCATCAATCTGTACAATTTTTCCTGGCCTTCCAATTTTTCCCTTAGTTTAGTTTCTTGAATCTGTATTTGATAGATTACCACCACTTCCCGGCAGTAACTATACGAATCATTAATACTATCTCTCGTCAAACATTGACGAACCAACTTAGCTATGTTCCACATCCCTATTGTCTTGGACACATAGAAATGACGCTTTGCCGGCGGTTCCCCTACTAAAGTGTCTGACTGTCTCACTGCTGCTGTGCTTGCAGCACTGGTAGACGGTTGCGGGTCCATCGTTCGTCAGATCCAAATCGATCGGGAATTCGATAGTCCAGTAGAAAGCCAGGTGTCGATTTATGTGCAGAGAACAGTCAATGATGAGACGAGACGCTCAGTCTGCCATCTATAACGAGCGTGAGTGGACTACAAACAGTAGGGTACGTTCGGAAACACGTGTAAAATATATAATATATAATAAATATAATTAAAATTAGCAAAAAAATTAAAGTTATTGTCCGTAATTTTATAAAATAATAAAATTGATTCTATTTAATCAATCAAAAACATGTTTTCATTTAAAAATCATTAATCAAACCAAACCAATCAACAAAATCAACATGTTTTTCACTGTCTTGTAATTATGAACAAAGTTTTTGAACGAAAAGTTGTCTATTCCTCAATAAGTAAACGTCAAATTGCAAAAATGATATGTAAATATTGCAAAAAATATTAAAACTTTAGAGGCTTATATTTCAAAAAGTAAGGGTTTCCTAAAAAAATGAAAATGTGCATTAGAATCTCTGATTTTATTATTGTAGATCCAAGCCGCTAAGTTCTTAGCCTGATAAGTCAAAAATCATCAAAAAAATTGTTTTTCTTTTTTAATATGGGAATTTCATAAAAAGGTTTCAAAATAACCTATTATTCTGTATTGTCAGGAATTTCGCAAAGTTTACCCCAAAAATGCTTATGTTAGGTATTGACATGAAACAATCAGCATAGAATAAATTATCTAATTAAATTATATCCACCTGTATTATTCACTCCCGTTCCTTTTCTCTCTATTCGAGCGTTAGACTGAGCGTGGTAGAAAATACTAAGTTTTAAGTTTTTAGGGGCCTCACGAGAATTATGCCAGCCTAGTGTAAATGAACGTTTATTTTACTTATTTTAGATTTCCAGAGGACACTCAAAAAAATAAATCATATCTTGAAAAAATCGCAGTCACTTATCAAAACTTGATAAAAAAGACTGAGGACTTGAATACTGACAAAAAAAATTATAATAATTGTAAGTAGGTATCACAAATCTTATCTTTTGAGATTTTGGAGTCAACACTTGCATTTCTTTTATTATTTCATATATTTAACAACTAAATTTTTGTTTGTTAAAAACAAACACTTCTCTATCAGTTTCATCAGTGACCGCGATTTCGCAAAATTCTACTTTATTTTATTAGGAATTTTGTATTCCACAAAGTTAAGATAATGTTTTATTGTTATTGTTGTATTTATGTAATTTATGTTACAGGTTGTATAATCATGCAGTACTGAAGAAACATTAGCACCAAGGCAGAAATGCATCTTTGTCACTTAAATAATGTTGACTTTGTTATTCATATTGATCCTCATTTAAACGTTAAAAGCGATTAAAAATTAAACTTACGTTGAATTAATCTTAGAAACTTGGGTCACAGTTTGATTTTAGTAAGAGTCATTATAATTTGGCTTCACGTGTTATTTTATTTTACATTGTAAATTTTTCAAAGAGTGATTGATATGTGATCCACAACAACATATTGGTGTTGATTTTATATTTTCGTTTCATTTTTCCTAACCATTCCACATCCGACACAAAAATGAGAGGCGTTATGTTATGACGTAGAATTTTTTCTGACATTGTGTGACATTTACCCATGTTATTGTTCTGAGACCCATATTTAGGGAGTGACACCAATGCGGCAACATTATTAGTAACGCACACATAGGCGACTATTTTTGTACATGTGTGACGATTTGGCACATCGAAGTTACCTTTAAAGGCGGGTCTCCTGTGACTGCGACACTGTTTTGTGTTTTCTAACACCTAACATCAAACTTCGGATCCATAGCCAAATGTGCAAGTCGCAAAATGTGCACTAATGCAATTCGCAGAAGGTGCAGGTCGCAATATGTGCAAATCGTTAAATGTGCAGGTCGCAATATATACAATATACTATACTCGTACACGCAGGTCCGATCCACGGCGAGTAGAGGTAATCCGATGGGTTGAACTTAACCGTTTTCTGGAGGAAAAGTTTCTTGGCTAACAAAATATGTCTAAATATGTACGTAGGCCACGACCATATTTGTTAGATGTTTGATGTTAGGTGTTAGAAAACACAAAACAGTGTCGCAGGAGACCCACCCGCCTTAATAGTTTTTAAAGCTCAATGCGGCATGCCAATAATAGTATGAATCAAAAAATAGTCCTACTCACAGATATAGATTTACATATCTGTGGCCCTACTCAACTTCATGCTAAGCGTGTCTTCGGTCAGCAAGCACCAAGAAGTTCCACGACGACGACGACGCACGATAAATGAAACTCACTCATAACACAATCACTGTGATATTAAATATTTTTTACAATGAAAATATTATTGTTTTGTTGTACTTTACACGTGAAAAGTTATTCCATGTGCCTTGTTTTTGCTCATTAAGTGGTTTGTGCACCGTATAAATGAACAGCAAAGCATTTTTAACGCTCTTTCTTACTAAAACTGAACTAAACGTCACGGAACGAACGAGTTGCTGCTGTATTGACGACTGTCACGGTATTCGGTGCTTTAGTACTAGGACTTTAAGTCACGGTTTGCCACCGTTACCTGGTGGTCATACTAATTTGGCATATCAGTATGACAACGAGGACATACATTTCCTCCTAGTCATACTGTAACACGTTTTTTTAAAAAAAAGGTTTTTCCTTCCTCCTGTATTTATAAATAGGTACTTTTCTATGAGTTGCCTTTATAATGTGTAGGTGAACTTACGCACGGTGAAATAAGTATGTATTGGTTTTTTTTGACAAATAGCGATAATACTCTTTTATTTTTTCATATAAATAGACTTTCTTTTGTTTTTCCGGCATTCACTTGATTTTCCAACATTCACTTGTTTTTCCAACATTCACTATCACGTGTGAACATGGCATAAGAACTTGTTGCTTATTTTTTGCGTTTTGCACATTTTGATCGTGAAGACAGGATGTTCAGAAACGTAAGTATGACTAGGAGGAAATGTATATCCTCGTAGTCATACTGATATGACAAATTAGTATGACCACCAGGCAACGGTGCGGTTTGCAAGAGGCGCGTGCGGTTCGTTGGTAATGTGTTTCCTCTTTTCTTTTCTTTTGACAAAATACCCCCTGCCATCACGAAACTTGCTATATTTTGTTATTTCAAATAACTAAAACGCAAAAACTATTCATTTATTTCGATTAAGCTCATTCCATGCATTACCTACCTTTCGGTATACCTACTGTACAAAGTATTTGCAACATCTCTATACAAAATTATACATCTCCTTTTATTATTAAATTTTTATTTTCGCCCTTTACTTTTTTTAAATAAATATATACTTACCCGTTGTATAGGTACATGAAACTGTATTGTACAATCTAATAAACAAATTGTAACGTTAGGTCGCTGCGTTAATGGTAGTGGATGAAACAGAAATACCTATTTTTAACAAGCAAAGACCATAGTCAAGCGTCAACGATGCGATGGCGCATCCTCGAATCCCGCATCGTATCGGATCAGACCAAACGTACAGTTGGTAACTGTGAGGTTGGAAAATAAAACAAATTTATATGATAAGTTGGAAAATGATTATTCGGCAAAATAAAATTCTGCGAAAAGTTAGTTGGCGAAAATCTGGCAAACAATTTTCGGCGAAAAGGCAGAGATCCTATTGAGAGATTAAGGTTGGTGAAAAAGTAAATAAATCTTTTTGCTCTCTTTAACCAATGTTTTATCAAATACAGAACTTGGCTAATAAAGAAACGTTACATTAATTTATTATTACTATTCTCTTTATTCAAAATTCTATCTTAAGTAAAAATTTTTACAATATTTTATAAAAGAAAAACATATTTACAATATAAAATATTGTAAAAAACTTAACCTAGGTTGCCACCGGCAGCGGGGATAGACCCAAACTATCGGTGGTTAGGGCTGCAGAGTGAGGAACCTCCTGACAATACGTGCCATGTCAAGGAGTACTGCCTTCTGTATCTGACCCTTTACCCAACCTTTCAGCGAGAGCCTCTCTAGGTGTTGATCGAGGCTCTTAGCTAAAAGACCGTTTGCCGAAACGACTATCGGTACAATAATGGTTGAATCCACATCCCACATGGCGGAAACCTCGTGAGCCAAGTCAAGGTACTTACTGAGCTTGTCCTTCTCGGCTTTCACGAGGTTCTCATCATGAGGTACGGTGATTCAACCAATATTGCCCGGCGCTGAGATCGGTCGACCACCACAATATCAGACTTATTGGCGACAATAGTCCTATTCGTGATGATAGAGCGATCCTAGTAGAGCGTTACATGACTATTATCGAGAACTGGCGCAGGTGCGTACTTATAGTACGGCACCTCTGATTCAACAAGGCCATTTCCCGATAGTAGCACCCGTGTAGCACCTTGCTCTTCCATATATCCTTGCGATCGAGAGTGCTTAGCACCACTGGTTTGCGCCAGTTTTCTGTTGCTAAGGAGAGCGGCGTAAAGTGTCTATCAACTGCCACAACATCCAAATGCATCCCGCACTCACTGTTAAGGAAATAATCCCTGAAACTGCACACCTCACGGTTATGTAGGTCTTTGGCATTTATAAAGCCGCAACCCCCACATCTCCGCGGAATGTACAGCCTCATAACAGATGAGCGCGGGTGTAGCATTCTAGAAGTCGTGAGCATTTGACGGACTCTTCTATCCAAGGCGTCCAATTCGGTCTGAGTCCATCTTAGTATGCCAAAGGAGTATGTGTGCAGAGGCATAACCCAACCATTAAAAGCACGCGTCTTATTGCCACCCGGTAAAAGACTGTTAAGTACTTTTCTTGGCGGCAAAAAAATCGCTCCCGTAATGACTGTTTTATGTCTCCGTCCGCAATACCCAAAGACTGTGACATACCAAGATATTTATATGTTTTAACTTCGGAAAGAGATTTGAAGTTTATCGTTTCCGAGAGTTGTAAATTGGTTGAATTTACTACTCTCCCACGCTGTACATGCATAACCGCACACTTATCCACACCAAACTCCATCCTGATGGCACAGCTGAAAGTCTCAGTAATTTTCAGCAGTTTCACCAAGTCTTGGCGGTTTGGTGCGAACAACTTGAGGTCATCCGTGTATATCAAATGCGACATAACTTCACTCCCTCTCCGCAGTCGGCAGCCTAACCTTGGATTTCTCAACAAAGTACTGAGAGAATTCAAAGCTAGGCAAAACCATAAAGGACTCAGACTGTCGCCCTGGAATATGCCACTCTCTATCCTAATAAAACCCTGCGTAGCAGAAACACTATCTCGACATCCTGGTTGACACAAGACCGTGGTTCACTGCCGCATACATGACATGAAAAAGGATTTTAAAGTTATATAAATTTTATATAACTCTAAAATCCTCACCAACCATGAATGCGGCACCGAATCATAGGCCTTCTTATAGTCAATCCAGGTTGTGGAGGGAGTCCCTCTCCCACGCCGAACCTTCTGGCATATGGTCATGTCAATGAGGAGAAGCTCCTTAGTACCACGGGACCCAAATCTACATCCATTCTGAGTCATGTCCAAAATATTGTTTGCTACAATGTGTGTGTTAATTTTTGTTCTCAGAATGGATGTAAGGAGCTTGTTTAAAGTAGGTAAGCACGTGATGGGTCTATATTTTTTCGGTTCCGTGGTACTACCTGATTTATTATTATTATTATTATATTTTTTCAAATGGAATCCACTTGTTAACAAAATAACCTATGTAACATTTAAAAGACAAGGAATGCTACTTCAATAACAGAAACATATTGTGACTTCAAAATTACTTAATTACATAGAAAGAAGGTAGCTACGTCAACATAGAGTGACTCAGCTCATTCCACTCCCACCCAACAAGGATCAGTGTAGAAATTAATTATGAAACCGCACACCCCAGCAATTACCCAATAATCGTTCACAAATTAATACTTACCTGTTCACTTTGAGATATTTCTCACGATAATTGACATTATTATTAATAATAGCCGCCTGGAGGGGAGGGGCGATTGACACATTAATAATACACAAACCGCGGAAAGACGCAACTCTGTTGCTCGCGATAATGACCTTTACTGCTTTCGTTTTAAGATTGTCGTCGGTGGTAGACGTGATGTTGGTTGATGGGATGGTTTTATCGGCCATCAGCATCTCGGCTTCGACGTTTGAGACAAAGTGAGGTTGACGCGGCGCATTGTGGATGGCTATTTGCGTATCATTGTCCATTTTGAGCTTTTAGGGTCCAGTGAAACGGGGAAGTGAAGTTGACGACACAATGGCCTTTAAATGTTTTTTCAATGAGAAAATTATTATGTAAAAAAGAAACCGGGATAACCGATAATTTCTTCGTTCTTCGGGTCATTGTAATCACTATCACAATCAAAAAGACATCAATCGTAATGTAAAAATCTTTTATTGACAGACATATGATACCACCCGTATAATATAGTATTGAGGACACTTTCTCACAACTAACACCGCCCTCCTGACCTTCAAGTTCTGCTTAACGTCGCCCTACGATATTTCTTCATACGATTCAAATCCATTAGTGTGCTTAGGCACCACCACAATATAACCTACTGCTGCAACAGCGAAAACACCGATGAACAAAAAATAGGCTATTTGAAATGCCATCGTATTTCTTTTTTCAATAAAAAATAAATAGAAACTGGAGACTAACAATAGTCAACACACACAGCGAGTCGCAAAAAGCGTATGAGGCCCAAACTTCAATTAATATGTAGGGGCATTGATATTTCGTGTTTGCATCTTGCTAGATTTTTCATAGAATGATAGCATAACATGGAGCTATTTTTCTGAAAAGTCGTTCCGGTATTTCAGGATTCAATATAAAGGGTAATCAAGACTAATATTAAATAAAGAGGAAAGATTTGATTGTTCGTTTGTATTGAATAGGCTCCGAAACTACTACTAGTACTACTAGTGGTACTGGGGGTAGCGATGCGCGTCTGTCTGGTACAGACTACCCAAGTAACACATAAGCAAGATAACATAGAACTTTTAACAGTTTAAAGATGAATATGGTTTGTGTAAGAGCTTTCGGAATAGCCAAATACTGAATAAGGTTGAGTATGGACCCTTAAAATACTTAACGCTTAATAAGTTCTGCATTTCAGTCCTTCCCTTCTTTACGCTTAATAACCAATCTCCGTAAGATTATTAGACAGACGTTATTAAGCATTACGCATTCCAGGTGGCTTAAATCTGAAAAACAGTGCCTTCGGCAGCATTTATCTGGATAACAATAACCTATACTGCTATTATTAAAGCAGTACTAAGCTTGTAGCGTTTGAAACAGTTAATTGCTGAATATAGTATCACCTTCTGAATAATATTGTTTACATAATTCTGGTATACAGCTTGATATTGAATAATTGTTTTTACTTTATCTTTAAACTGTATAAGATTCTATGTTTTACTAATTATTCAGCTGCTGAATAAACAAATTATTTGTGTTTTTAATAAGCTTATTTCAGTATAATAAAGAGTTTCAACTAACTTATTCAAATTAAAGACCACATTTGTATTGATATAGCGCCCATAGCTTAATACCAGCTTTATTAAAATATTATTGTACGTATTTATTTTATGAGTTGTTAGAATCATGGATCGAAAGTCGTAGCAAAAGCGTAAAAAAACCGATCATATAAAAAGATAATTGTTAAAAGAATATTTAAATATCAGCAGTAGTAATTGTCCAAGTGTCATCAGCAGTAATGACCATGAAATGATTTGTGAAAATAGTTTAAACAAAACTGAACCCGGTCCCAGTCGGCATGCGTGTTTGCCCTGCAATGAAGAGGGTTCCGACCTCCAAAAAAATCTAACAGATTTTGGGATTGGAAAACCGAAAGACATAAAACTCTATACAGAAGATTTCATTTCTGAAATGGTAATTTTGTTAGCAGAAGGTATCGCAGTACAAGAAAATAAAATTAACGTTGTGACAAAATGTTTTATTTGCGTTGTTTGTTTGTTTCATCGTAAGCCAATCTGCGCGAGGTTGGACACTGCTGTCTTTACTTAATTAATAAATCCGCATTATATCTTGGCCATCGAAATTGTCCTTTGTTCTCCCATTGGGTCACCACAGTACACAAATCTGAGCGACCCTTACGATGTGTTAAAATTATTTAAAACGTCATTTTCCTGAAACGAAATATAAATTATAATTATTAATATAATAATAAGTCCGCCATTTGTAAATCCTATTATTGTGCAATAAAGATTAAATAAACAAAGGCCCAGTGCAGACACGAAACGTACATTTTTTTTAAACATTATAGACCTATACTTATGATTTTTTTTTTTCACGAAAAAAAAAAACAAGCAAAGATGCTATAATTTTAAATGTAAGTAATCCATAGTGAAAGCCGGACGGGAAATTTATACATTATAAAAAGTTTTTGTTCGTTCGATTAGAGAACCCTAAAAATCTGAGTACCTAATACAGAAATGTGGTCAACTATATAAATGTTATTCAGAAGTTAGTGTAAAGGGACTACTCTCTTTCAAGTTATAGTTTAGTAACAAAACATGTGTGCACTTTTATTCAGCATTATAAAACAAAACATCGATCGCCATTGAAATCTTTGTAATTAATACTTACAAGGAATTCACGATATCACCAAAATGCTTATTAATCTTAAAACTACAATATTTCCAACTCGAGTCATGTTATTTTGTTGGATAAAATTGCTAGAATTAGATAGTTCATCACAAGTACTTTTGTCAGACCTAGTATGTATGTATGAAAATACTATTTACAATTAATTATCTTGATTATTCACGAGGCGCGTCATAAAAATGATAAAAATACACATACCATTCACGACAAAATTACTTGCGCACTAACAATTAACATGTAGCGGACCTAACTTGGAAATTAAAAGTTACTTACCGAATAACTTAAAGTTCACGTCATGTCAAATAAAGGTGTCGACATTAATTTATTACTTCTTATCACAATTTCTATGAATATTGCTTGCATAAATGTAAACAATAAATTCAATACTTAATAAGTTCTGAATAGTCTAACCAATTCGACGTAGCTGAATAACTGAGTTGTAAAAGCTTTATAAAAACAACGTGTGCAGTTATTCAAAGTTATTAAGCTAATTGAAACGTTAATAAGCTCCTACTCAATTGTTACTCAGATGTTATTAAGCGTTAAGCATTCAAAATTGGGGCCCTTTTTGCTTGAATAACAGCTGAATAGACGGTACTTAGGCGTTATTCAGCTTAGTATTCAGCTTGTGCTCTTGATGAGTGCTCTTAATCAATCTTTATTCAGCACGTCTGTGTTACTTGGGTATAGCTCGTTAGATTAGTTGTTAAGTCTTAACTACAAGTTAGTTAACTGTTTTTTTATTATTATTAGTATTGACGTCAACAAGTGCCTGTAAAGGTTTACATTGAATAAATAATTTGACTTTTGACTTTGACTTTAACTACCAGACCGATTTATAAAATTCTTTCACCGTTGGGAAGCTACACTATCTCCGGGTGACAAAAGCTATATTATATTTTCAAAAAAAAACAAAACTCTAATCAATTTCTTACATCACTTGCGCTACGAAAACTATTGATGCTAGAACAAATGCGATGTAGGTCACTGAGGTACGGGACCCCTCCCGTACCTCATTGACTCCCCAGTCATTTTGAAAATTCGTCACGGGGTGCGGGGTCCACGCGAACGAAGTCGTCGGCGGTCTGCTAGTAAAATATAAAACCGAATATTTAAATATAAAACCGAATATTTAAATATTAACCGTGTCGCGTAACGGTGAAAGAATACTACTACCACCTTTCTTTCCTTGGGTGTCGTAAAAGGCGACTGACGGACTAAAGACTGCACATACATTTAACAGCATAGAGCGGCGATGGGCTCACCACCACGAAAAGTGGACTATGGTAGAGGACTGCTTTTGCTGTCCTCATTGCTTAGACTCTAACACTTTGGGGATAATAGTCTTGATTATATGTATGTATGTACTCTATTTTATACTTTGTAAAGGTTTTACTTCAAATCTTTGCATAAAACTTTACCATAAAAACCCTGTTACTAATCCCGCCCGCATGACGTAGCAAGTGTTTAGAAAATAATCTTGCTCATTACATTACATTTCAAATTAAATCATTTTAAATTTCCCGTAAATATCGTATCATTTAAGAAATTACGAAATTCGGGAGGAATGTCATGTCCATATCAATATATACGGTTTATCATAGCATTGACCCTATTTCAATCTCTGATCACACTGTTTATGACTCATTCGGCGCACAGTACTTTAAAAAAACATTGAAACTACGCGTCTTTTTGATGTTCTTGATGACGTTGAAATAAATAATGATTTTATATAGTACGCCTAGAGCAATTTTAATAAGTTAATTGAATAAAAAAATATCCTATACGTTGTTGCCTGTTGAACAAAGGCCTCCCCCAAGAATCTCCAGCAGGACCGGTCTCATGCTGCTCGCATCCAGCGGCCACCAGCGACCTTTACCAGATCGTCGGACCACCTTGTTGGAGGCCTGCCCACAGCGTCTTCCGGTGCGCGGTCGCCACTCGAAAACCGTTCTGCCCCAACGGCCATCGGTTCTACGGGCGATGTGCCTACTCTTTGCCACTTGAGCTTGGCAACTCTTTGGGCTATGTCGGTTACCTCAGTTCTTCTACGGATCTCCTCATTTCTGATTCGATCACTTGGAGAAACCCCGAGCAGCCTTCTCAATTGCTCTTTGCGTAAATTTGAGCCTGCTTATTAGGCCCATAGTGAGCGACCATGTTTCAGTACCTTCGACCAGTGTGTGTTGCCAGTAATGTCATCACTGGCAACACACACTGGTCGAAGACTTTTGTCTTGAGACACATAATCACGACTATTATCCCCAAGGGTTAGTCACAGACTAGGCAATGAGGAGATCAAAAGCAGTCCTCTGCAATAGTCCACTTTTCACTAAATAGCGATTGCACGTGTGCTCAGCGGGACAGGTGATGAGCCCATCGCCGCTCTATGCTGTTAGATGGATGGATTTATGTCAGCATTTAGTCCGTTAGTAGCCTTTTACGACACCTGAGCTAAAGCTATCTATCTGTATAGCTATTATTATTTAAGTACCATTTTATTTTTGGGAAAACGCGTTTGCAATATGACTCACCAATTGCATGCAAATACAGTTGTGGTCATAGAATTAAGAACGGCTCGTACCGAAATCAATATATAAAATCTATGTAATTAAAAGTTCGATAACTTATGTTGTAATACGTTTAATCACTGGACAAATAATTAAGAACACAAGCCGAAACTAATATTATTAAATTAAATAACAATTGAATAACGTAAATGTCGGAGGTATCACTGTGGTTTATAAAAATAAAAATTAATATTTGGTAGGCTAACCATATTGTTTGCAATTAAGAGGAAACACTACGTCGACGTGGCATGCAAAATTCTCATACAAAACAGAAAAACGACGATTCGTAGTCCCCTGTTTCCTCCTTCAGAACTGGACCAATTTTTATTACTTTTTTAGCATTGGTAGAAAGAGATTTTCTATGTCTGTATCTATTGTTAGGAATATCAATGTAATTAAGAAAATAAATAAGTAGGGTATCCAGATTACGAGTGATACCGTAGGGTAGGTAATAAATTTAAGATAAAAAGAGAGGTCCGAACGAAAGGGACAGCTGCACAAATTACGACGGTTCATGTAGGTAGTTAGTTATGGTAAAATGTAAAACTGCCCACATGAGCCGGCAGCTGTCCCACAAGGCTGCTAGTTGCCAACCCATAATGTGTTTAAGTCACGGCCGGTCAGAGCAGAATTTGTAAGCTCTCCGGACCCCACCTTGAAGAATAAAGAAGCACTAACAAGAACCGAGTTTTATTGAAGAACATACAGTCCACATCGAAGCACAACGGCTAAACTGTTCGGCGACTACACCCGTCGGGAACAATTTCTTTGGTGAGTGATACCGTAGGGTAGGTAACAAACCTTCTGCATGCTTTACTTGTTTGTAGTGTAATTATTATTTAACACTTGCTTTGCAGGACGTCGCACATACAGTTTGCCATCAGAACTCAGTCTTCGACTTATCAGAAAATAATACATTTTTTCATTGATTGTCCGTCCAGCTGCCATACTTTCGAGCGAAATCCAGTCTCGCTCGTCGGTGCTGCCTGTTGACGAGCAGTACTTTCCGTGCGATTCTTCCAAATAATTTTGCATCATTTAATCGTCTACGAATTGTACGTGCGGATACTCCTTGCCAGCTGCCAAAAACTTCCCTTCTTATTGTTACTAAGCCCCTAAAGGGATCAGCCTTTGCTGCTCGAACTTAGGTTTTCGAAATACGTTATTGGTAGTGTGAAATTTCTTAAAGTGATTGACCGCGTTCAACTTCAAACTTCAGTTTTTGAACATTTTATATGATCAGCAGTAAGACGTTCATAAAGTGCAATTATAATTTTTCTTGTCGAAGAATCGCTACTTTTTTGCTTTCCCATATTTTGTAATAAATAATTTAACACCTTGTAATAAAATTGTAGACTTTAAAAGATGGCACCAAACACTACCGAATTATAATAATAGCATAAAAGATTATTTTGATTTTTTTTAATTTAGAACCATTTTAAAACGAAATGACATTGCGTTCCTAAATATTTATCCAGCGGCCAATACAATCATTGCAAAAACATGTATTGTTTGTTTATTGTCTCGCAACATGATACATTTTATTTTGTTTGTATAAAATATACTGAGTTTGAACTTTAGTCATGATAGTACATTTTTACGTGGTTAGAAGTAATTGATAATAAATCATTGCAATGGTTTCTGACCCAGATTTCATAAAATTTAATTGAATACTACCCGTTCCTAATTATATGACGACAACGTATAATTTATAATTAATATGATCGACAATTTATTAAATTATTGAATTATAATTAGTAACATAGATTCAGTAATTTAAACTTTTTAAACTTTCATGGTCAATATCAGAAGCTTCGCCATTCGGCAAAGCGCTCGGCCCGACTTCGGAGGTTCTGGGTGCAATTCTCAGTTCGGTCAAAAGTGTGTTTCGGATATAACGATAAGTACATAGCCTAGGTTTGTGTCAGCCAACCCGCAATTGGCCAGTGTGGTGATAAAGCCAATATCCGTCATTTGTTAGAATCCAATTTGTTTTAATTTTACATTATTTAAAAACAATTGGTATTTAATTTTCTTTTTAAATTCGAGTGACAAAACTTAACTTGTCATCTCTATCGCTTTTCTGCTTTGCTGTACAATATGAAAGTGGATCTATAAGGAATAAAGGCGAACTTTTTTCAAAAGTGTATCTACGAGGAAAGTCTATCCTACGAGGAATGATTTTCAATGATGGTGGCCTTTGTCCAGCAGTGACAGACTATTTAGTTTTGCGCTACTGACCACAGAGGTCAGTTCCTTCTATTTACATACATACATAATCACGACTATCATCCCCGAAGGATTAATCAGAGACTAGGAAACGAGGTGAGGACACCAAAAGCAGTTCTCTGCCATAGTCCACTTTTCACCAAATAGCGACTGCACACGTGCTCAGCGTGACAGGTGGTGAGTGAGGGTGGTGTATTATTTCACCGCTACGCGTTACTGTCCTTCTATTTATTCGGTTAAAACGCTGTTAGGCCGGGTTTCCACTGAGGCAGAGCTGAGCGAAGCGAAGCTGAATTGACCAATCACGATGGTCGAAATCTCCGCTCCACAAGATTTCGAGCATCGTGATTGGTCAATTCAGCTCCGCTCCGCTCAGCTCCGCCTCAGTGGAAACGCACCCTTATATTGCTATAGCATCTCAGCACAGATGCTACTAGCATAAGTTAAATCACAGAACAGTAGTTATCTATTCCGTGGATTAAATAATACTTACAACGACCAGCCCGAAGGAAACTTTAGCCCCGCCCCTGTCACGCCCGCCGCTCCACCCCGCAACCCGCAAGCAAATCTGCCTCCCGCTAATTTTCAACCACTTTATACCTATGCGAAGTTTCGAACTTCTAAATTCCTGCCCAGGCATACTTACGCTTATACTTTAATTTAAAAAGGTATTCTAAATATCCGCTTTGAGGTATTTTACGACTTCTTGGAGGGAAAATGAAGCGCCTTGTCTGCAGTTTTGTATTATTTTCTATAATTTGTGTTTTGTCGAATATTAATGTGAAATAATGGTGGATTATTTACTGTTAAGTGTTCGTGAACGTGCATGAGTGTGAGCAAATAAAACAAAACAGTGCAATATCACTTTTCAAATTCTCTCAAGAAGTCCGTGTGAGACCTCAATATAGTCCCACAGATTTATTGAATCTCGAGGGGTTTGGGAGAAAATCATTTACCATTACACGTTCATTATCACTCATATCATCTACTTAATGTAAAGAAAATAATAATTACTATTAAAAACTTGACACTGGCTAAATGTGCTGATCTCACGAAGCCATTATTTAGGAGAAAAAAAAAGTTATTTTACATTTTACTAGTTTAATTTACAGGTTTGATCACCCATTCTTCATATAGTAGAGAATCCGAGTATACAACGACCTTCACCGAGCGGTTATGAGCGGTGGATGAAAAGTATTTTATGTCAAATTCAATGTGTTAAAAAATATATTGCGAGTGGGTTGGCTGAAAAATTTCAGTCCAGTATATAATTTTTTTTTTTAAATATTGCACTTGTTTCGATAATAGATACATTACATAGGTACCAAACGAAAGTATGAAGCCTATAGAATATGCAAACGTTAGGTTGACTATTTTTTTCCTGTCATAACATTGGGTAGGCAGGTGTAAACAGGCAAGTCAATATTAGTAATTTGCAACCGTCTGGTTAAATAAATAAAATGTATGTTCATATAAAGATAACCTCATTACAAACACACACACACACCAAAACAGTGCAATATAAAAAAAAATATTAAATTAATCATTAATGGTACTGGACTGAAATTTTTCAGCCAAGCCACTCGCGATATATTATTTAACATACTAAATTTGATATAAAATACTTTTCATCCATTAACCTTCCCGGTGAAGGTCGTTCTATACTCGGATCTTAGACTATTACTGTTAAGACAAAACACAAGTCAACACACGTTAATTTTCCGTAGGGGTGGGCAGAGACAGATTTCCCTAAGCTACGACCGAGACGCCTTGATAAAAATATCAAATTAGTGGGTCCTGCACGAAATTGTGAACATTTACGTATTTTTAAGTCACTATGCGCACACTATGCGCTGAATTAGTTAAATACGTTAAAATGTAAGATAGCCTGATCATTGCACAAGGTCAAGGCCATCGGCTTGTTAAAATTAACAAACAATACATAAATCTAATAACATTCTAAAAAACATATTTTTTGAAAACTTTCTTAATTTTACGCATGAAACAATAATTCCTACATGAAAATATTTGTATTGATATTCCGCAGACCCCCAAAAGTAAATTTATATTTTTAAACAAGCGCGTGATCGTTCTACACATTTAGCAAGATAAAATCATTCCTCCAAATTAAATTACTAGGTCTGAAACTTCAAAGCAGAATTGATCTTATTGCTAAAATTAATATGATTGATTTTGCTTTAAAGTTCATTATTAAGACTTGTCTTTTTTTGCGCGCGGCACCCTCTTAACCTCTCCTTTGTGAGAAAACCTTAAATTGGTTACTAACAATTAACAATGTAACAGGTTAAGGCAGAATTTTTGGCATTGTGCGCCTTTGACATTCTGTGTTTTACTATGTGCGCTTATGACATTCTGAACTTTTTACTACAGTAATTTATAATTTAAATAAAGAATAAATAAAGAAATAAATAAATAAATAGATAGACTTTCCTACACTCACACCAATTATCTAGCCCAAGAGAAGCTTCATTATGAAACTTGTTAAATGGTTACTAGACAACGGATAAACATACTTAAAATACTTAAACACATACTTATTATACATAGAAAACACCCAGACCCGAGACAATTTTAGAAAAACAATAATTTCTAAATTGACCCGACCGGGGATCGAACCCGGGACTTCAGAGATGGCGACACCATGAAAACCGGTGTACAAACCACTCGACCAAGGAGGTCGTCACTATGTGCGCTTTTGTTATGCTGCTCTTTTGTCAATTTGTGATCTTTATATCTCTGCGCTATGCTAACCTAAGCTCCTAAACGGCTCGGTCTTTGTACACGACAATATAGCTATGGTTTTTTATCCGCCTCAAGTAGTCTTGTGGCTAAGCCACCGGTTTTAGATCCAGAGGTCCCGGTTTCGATTCCCAGCGGGGGGACATCGTTGTGTACTTAGTTTGGTTGGCGGTAAGGTTTGCTAAGTCTGCCTGGATAGCTACCACTATCTTATCTGAAATCTGGCGCCATAATAACAATGTTTATAGCATGGTTGTGTTCCGACAGTTTAGAGATAAGATAGCCAGCTGTTCCTCAGTGGTTAAGGATTCCGGGTGAAGCGTGCTTTCACCTTCGGCCTTGTCACTTGCCATCAGGTGAGATAAATGCCCGTATAAGAGAACAAAACGGTCTTTCTGTTTTTGTCAGTTTTAAATGTTAGCTTTTATTAGTAATAAACCATAAAGCCCTAAACTGTTTGCTATTCATTTAAAATAAATACTTATGTAAGTATTGCAGCTTTTATTGTTTGGTTGATGAGTAGTCACAACTTATTTAGTGTGAAATAGTATACTAAATATGAATTGCCATTACCATTTCACTAATTGTTTCTTTTATAAAGATCTCTTGTCAAAAATGAGCAAAATCCAATTCATCATTTCCATCAAATCATCGACAGCGAATATACTATCAGGGTTTTCACGCTTTTACATTGTCTTACATATGTTTATGTGTTTATTGCGACAACCACTTCTATTCACTCTCGAATAAAAGCTAATTTGGCGAAACTGCCCTGTGGCCTTTGTATAAAGTTCATCGCGCTTGGCCACTACAGTCGGATCGCTGGTACAATGCGAGGTAATTAAAGCACAATACAAATAATCTCGTGTCTAGCCGGATATCTCTCAGGTGGTCGCAATAATAAAAATATTGACAAAGACTATTTCGTGTTAAAAGGCTGGCTATAAAACGGTTTGTGCCTATTGTGATATGTGAACAGATTTAATTTCGATTTGTATAAATTAAGTAATTCAATTTTGTAAATCTTGAATATTTTCTTTTCTTATAGTGATGGATGACCTAGACGGAAGAAGGTGGAGGAACGAGCTTGATGCTCTTGCGAAGGATCAAGCTCTTGGCTACCTTCTCCCTTATATTCTGTCTTCTTTCTATTAACTTCTACTCTTTACCTACGAAACTGTTTTTCATTTCGTAGGTAGGTACGTCTTCCTCTAGCAGTACTCCTGCTTACAACCTTGCTCTTGTAACTCCACTTCATTCCACTGATTTCCTATCCTACTCCTTTTATGTGCATACTGTCCGGCTCTGTTCGCACGTTGGATTCGTTTAAGCGTCAGGTCAGTCATTTCTTACGTACATCCACTTTTTTTATTTTATGTATCTTTATAATCTTATTTTCAACATTACATGTTCTATTTCTTATTTTCATATTCTTTCAAAACCTTAAAAACATCCTATTATTTTTAAAATATTAGATAAAGGTACCTACCTAATAATACATTTTTCACTGTGGTAACCATAAAATACAATATGACCAATAAGTATACAATAAGACCAAACGCTCGTAAGTATCTTATAGAAATTTATAGAAGACAACGTTAACCAATATTATTATAGGAGATTATTTTACCTAAAATTTTGTTACACAAACGTATCATCTCTCATCATCATCTTCACCCACTACTATCAGCTTATTTTACCTCAAATATAGGTATAATACCACCTGTAACTGTATCATCTGTAATACTTAACATCGATTTTAATCTATGGAATGACTGCGCACCCGCGGTGGCGTTCCCACAACCATCGCCATCGCTCACCGAGCGAACTGATGAAATTAGATCGATTATAATGATAAATCTATCGATTGTAGCATCAGCGGATCGATACGATCGATACCACTGACAAATTACGCCCCGTCCCGCCTGCACTCAATCGAGACTCCATCTAGCTTAATACGACATTTTTTTAGTTTGATATCTAATAAATCATTGTATCGACTATTATTGAACTGTCGATTTATTAGTAGGTAGGTACTAAAAGTCGGAAGATGAGAAATTGGACCTCTCTACTATTATGTTCAGTATTTCTACGTTTTAAGTTACTTTTCAAGTTCTTTGATAACAATTTATTTAAGACTACTGGCCCGCCCGCGCCCTTGTCCATGTAAAAACCATAAAGTTACAATACCTAGCGGAAGTAGTAACTTTATGGTAAAAACAAACACCCGTATAACATGATAATTTTAAAAATTCGGCTACCTCAGCGGACATCACAACTACTTACTAAAGTTTCATAGCGATTTTGCAATCAGATGAAATAATTAATGAATCATTGAGTCATTTGTTACAATAAAAAAACACATATTTTTTGTTAACCCGTATAGTTTTTACAATGAAAAAACCTGCACCAGAAGAGAACCCTCTCTCTACTGTATGTTAAAATGGCTGTAGTGACATACCTAGCTGTCACTTATGGAAAGTCCTCGTCACGAAAAGATCTATTTCTACGTATCATCATCAGCATCCCACTTCTGGGCATAGGCCTCTCATTTTATTCTATTACATAAGTCTATATACTTAAATAAAAAAGGAAATGCTTTTTGTTACCTAAGCGCATCACTAATGGGAAGGGCTAGACGCTTTCGGCATATTTTTTTAAATGTCTCTATATTTAGTCCAAACTTTTGCGGAGAGAAAATTGGAAAAGTGTCCCGGAATATATTTGAATTAAAGAAACACTCAAAAAAACGTCACGCGGACAGAGTCGCGGGGACCGTTTAGTAGATAATAAAATAGTAAAATAAAAAAATCTTAATTGTTTCAATTTTACGCATACAATAGGACCAGGGGCGGGTTATGTGAAAATCTTCTCCCTTCGCCCAGCTACGTAGAGCTCGACTTAGAATGGCATCGACATTAAAAAACCTAATACCATCCCTTCTCTACCACGGAGAGAGCTCGAACACGCACCAAGCGCCCATTGCACAACCCTGACAAAAACCATATAAGGAGTCAGCATTACAACGAACTAAAAAAACGCAGCAGAATTTTCAATAATGGCACCGAGACACATACCGCAGGGGCATAGTTAATTAACTATCAATAGGGCTGCGCCAGCGCGCGCGGCACGCGAGCCACGCAATAAATCACGGCCGGGCATCTCACACGCAGACGTGCAGGCGTTGGGAGTCGACACAGGTTCCCAGTAGGGAGTGCAATCTTGCAGCAAAGTCTTCAATCTCGGTAATTGCAAAATTTAAGAAGTCTAATCTCGCAAGATCTCGGTATTTTGCGAGATCTCGCAAATCTATGAATTATTTTTAATTATTATTATAAGTAATCTATTGAAACTTGGTATAGTTATTGTTTTAGGTGCGAAATAAATAAATAAAATAAATCACTAATATACTGAATCATTTATTAAAAATATTACGAATCATTCTGAAAAAAAACTCCTTAGAAAACACAACATATCTATAGTGTCGTCTGCCAACTGCTTAGAGCATTAAACCAACTGGCTGCGGATGTTTTCTGCCAAATACTCCTTACAAATTACATTTGATGACATGATGGCGCTATTTTACTAAAAACCAATATTCAACTGCAAACTCACTTTTTTACTATTAAATTCAATCAGAACACTTTGCAAAATCAAATTAATACGTCACAACACTGCCGCGCACTCCGCGCAGGCGCACTATTGTTTTCTATCCCGCACCGCACACCCACACCCCCGTTCGCCGCGCTCTCTAATGGGCATGGGATTATGTTGCTGTGCAATCTTGCAAATCTTGCGAGATCGCCCGCGAATTTGGCTGCAAGATTAATCTTGCAAAATTGGTGCAAGATCTCGGTATTTCGAGATCTCGGAATACCGAGATTACACTCCCTAGTTCCTAGCCCCTGGACAAGCTATTATAAGTTGTAAAAAGAAATGTGAAAGTACCACGAATATACATAAACCTTAAGATATGAACGTAGACTGTGAAATACTTAATTTATATAAAAGAAGTTTGTATGACAGTCAGAGTTCTGAAGAACCATGTCGTCGATTTTATTTAAATTCAATACAAAGCCGACAATCGAAGTTGGTCGTAAAAATCTAATGCAAAATTTTCTTTTTCGGAAAAAGTGAAAAAAAGAACTTCGACCTAGATACGAACCTGACTGAGTCAGGCGCACTACCAACTTACCTGCTATCACAACCACGTCGTACAAGCAGGAGTAGTCAAGTAATGGTAAGGTAAGATATAAAATGGTTACCTTTACGAATTTTCATAAATAAACTAAAGAATTGGCCAGTAGAAAATTGCTTTTACTCGGTCGACGAACACTTCAAACATTTCAAGGCGCAATAACGTTATTGTAACTCGAATAAATATAGCCTCGTAGTCCTTTAAAATTTTATACTTAAGTACTTAAATTCCTAGTTTAATTAAATTTTACTTGCCAGTTTCTGGTGAAATGTGTGAAACTTTTCTATTTTACAACCATATTTTAAAAAAAAAAATTATTTCATTTCCATTAAGCTATTGTGGCTTCGTCGAACTCGCGTAAATTTATTAACACTTATTGCTCACATTGTATTTTTTTACATTGTTTCACAACCCCCATGAGATTTCCCATTCTGTATAATCAATGTAAAGTTCCAGTTTAAGTTCCACTAAAAGTTTGAAAGGTATTCCTTAGAACTCTTAAACGAAACAAAAACAAATAAAAATCACAATATTTACAATTCAATTCAATTCAATTCAAACATTTATTTCAGACATTATTAAGTCCATACAGCAGCGAAGAATTAAAAAATTACAAATACAATTACCAAAATAATGTCACAAAACATAATAAAATAAAATAAAATAAATTAAATAAATAAAATGATTAAGAATTTAAAAAAAAATTAAACTATAGGTGCAGCCGAACCCAATGCATCATAAAAGGGCAGTTAATTTAATCAGCTACAACTACTACTACTACATTTACTACTACACTACAAACTACTACATTTACGACGATTCTTCAGACGTCGGATTCTTCGGATTGAACCGTGTGGTGTAGCAGCTCACTAAAAGAATGCTACTAAACCCTCTCTTCGCTTGGGTGTCGTAAAAGGCAAATAACGGACTAAAAACTACACAAACATCCAACAGCATAGAACGGCGATGGGTTCACCACCTACCATGCTGAGCACATGTGCAGTTATAATTTGGTGAAACGTGACATATGACAGAGAACTGTTTCTGCGATCCTCATTGCCCAGTCTCTGACTAACCCTTTGGACATGGAAGTGAATCTATGTATGATTCCGAGCGTTGTCGTAACTGGCAGTCGTTAAAACCCGTCAACCCGCATTGGTCCAGCGTGGTGGGTTATGGCACAATTTCCTCACGTGCTGTTGCATGAGGGAGGCCTGTGCCCAGCAGTGGGTCGTTTATGGGCTGATGACAAGAATCAAGAAGGTTAGGCCATGTTTAGGTTACAGCACATTATGCCAGGGGCGGGAGCCTTGTACTAAGAAGAACCGGCAAGGAACTCAGCAAGGCCATTTCTTTTCTCTCTTTCTTTTACGGCGTCCCTATCATAGAAGGGCACTTTCCATTACAATAATAAAAACATAAACAACATAAAACAACTAAAACGACAATAAAAAATAATTGACGATGATGATGATGACGAATGATTCTTCGGACACACTGGTAGGTCACCATCCCGTCGCATTATCATAGACTAAAGACTACTGATGTGAAGCTCCCAGCCACCACAGATTGTAAAAATAATTTATACAGAATCCGGTACAAATTAACAAATAATCAACGCACTGACATGGCAGTAAAAATATCCTGTCGCACGGTTGGCCAATAGGACGGGGAGTTTATGGCCGTGTTTCAATTATCTTTCCGCTCCGAGGAGAGAGTGTTCAGAATGCTAATGGAAGGAAATCGATAGAAGCGATACTGAGCCGCAGTGAGTAGGTGCGCTAAAAGATAGGCTCAAAACTGAAGCACATTCTCTGAGATGCTCCGTATCACAAAGAGTAATTAAAGGAAAGATGGTAAATCGATATTTGTATACTCGTGAAATGCCATATTTTTTTACTAATTTAAGTAATTCTAAACCTCATCAAATATGTGGTCACGTTTTATTTATTTTAAGTAATTTTATACCATTTACTTCAGTTTATTTACTTATTTATTTCATATGATACACTAGATATTAATTTTCATCGCGATTTCCCTGGTTTTGCGGGTGTCAATAGCCGGCGGCGATTGCTTTCTACCATATTAAAAACTATTTATTTACAAAATGATAAATAACAGTTGGACAGTTTTAGATACTCTCTTTTTTATTATTTTAATACAATATTAAGCGTGCATGCGTTAAGCAAGTGACAAGTATGTCTAAAAGACTAAAATTGAATCACCTACAATTAAAAGAAACCGCGTACTAAATATCCAACAAAAATAATACCTTTTAGTAGGTAACATTAGAAAGTTGTAAGTCAAACCGCAAGCGGACGTATTTCAATGAACTGTCACGTCTGCGACAATCGATGCTTAGTCTACATGACGGCAATGCGTGTAGGACAGCGAGGGCAGTTTATCAAGATGGCTAAATGCTCGCAATTAGCCATGTGAAATGTCGCATACGCATGCTAACGAGATCCCGCCTTAGCTCGTATGCGCACTGCCTAAGCTCGGCGGCACACTGGACGATATTTAATTTGTATGGAACTGGCGGATCGTTCTGACTCCGTGCGGGTGGAAGATCAAAATCTAGTGCATATATCTCACTGCTGGGCTCATACTCATGGGCAGATCAGGCTAAACTGCCTTGCCCAATACAATGTTTGCAACTTTTGTGCCCTTCGTTGGTAGAGGTATCTATAAAAAATAAAAAGACAACTTAGGTACACTACATTCTCACTTTGTAACATAAGAAGATGACTTCAGAGAAAGGCTACTTCACACAGACTTCACACACTAATATATTTATTTTTGAAGTAGAGTAAGTTATAAGTATCAAGCGAATCGAATTGAAAATAACAGTCCAGTAAGTTATTTGGAGGTGCATACCATCTATAGGTATCGCTAGGAATCTTTTCTGAATAATCAGTCATTCGCAACAGTGACTACTCTTGCAGGTAACTATTTACACACGTAACCACATGTAACAGTATGGAATACAATATTTTGTTTCGCATTGTTAAAAAAAGGAATGACTAAGACAGTCGCAGTCGCACGCGTGTCGTCACCCTTAGAGCTGCGTTCTACCCATTCACTGATTTATGGGGCTTTTATATGGTCCCCTAAAGTCTTCTAATTGTGCCTCGCTGGGCGTCGTCTTAACAAACTTTAACGAAATTAACATGGGCATGTGTGGTCGTTTCAGACGGCCGAGATCGGCTTTATGCTTCTAACATTGTTCCGTTTGGAGGTTGTTAGCGCTGATTTGATTATTAACTGAAACTGTTAAATTGAGACAAATGGTTTTAAATGTATAAGTTTATTATATTAACCGAAGAAGTTGAAAAAGAGAGGTGTTGAAATATACAAGATTTACATAGTTTTTGTTAAATTTTTAACACTTAATGTCAATACCTACTTACTGAGTCCTAGGAAAAATACTTTTCTAAGAAAAACTTCTGTCAATGGTACATCAAGCGACCTCATCATCCCCATCAACCCTTTAAAATTTGAAGAAAGCTTTACCATTTTTTAAACACCCAAGTAATATTCTCCCATAAAACGTAATTTCACAACATATCTGGCAACCCCAGTACATGCCGCAGAATGTTTCCCAGCCAACATTGCTAGCCGCGATACATTCGCGAGGTAATTGATAATAACAGAAAATGATGCGTGACAGTAGCTGCGAGCGAAGTGTTGTATGTAACACGTAATCGTGTACAATCTGTAAGTAAGTGTCGATGGTTGGGTTGCCAATCTACAGAAGTATACCCCGATCTTTGGGAAAAACCTTATGAACGTCGTATAAAAATGAGACGTTTAATTGATCATTACGTGTCACTCTTTCTGTACTTACGTTGGACCAGTCATACTGGAACAGTTGGCCCAGGTATACATAACGGTCTACGTCTTTCAGCACAGTAATTATAACCTTCAGAGTAGTGGTGGTAGTGGATGGACACGTGAATACGACATAATTTTCATTATAAATTGCACATTTTGATAGATTTCTACGGACGGACTACAGCAGGCACGTCAGACTACCCGAAAATGTCTAAATTCTGCAAACTCCGTCAGCTAAAGCTGTTTATTGATTGGATTAAGTAGTGCTGTGTGTACCGCGTCTTCATATTATTATTATAATCCTAGATAGAATGTCATATTCAGAAACTACAATTCATGTAGGTTAAAAAATGTTCTTGTCTCCACATGTGAATATCTGATAGGCGGATATAGAAATAATAAAAAAAAATTAAAATATCATACAAAAAACAATGCATGCATTTTCTTGATTTGCGGTAATATGCAATTTTGAATGGCAACACCACAATTAAATGTGGCAACGTACTTATATCCACCGCGTAATCTACTCGGATATTTATTTAAACATAAGTGTTTACGCCCTAATGGCTGCAATAATAGCTTATTTGCCGACAATCAAACCGCCACCTCATATATTATTAAATACACAGGTACGATATCACGCATTCCAAACACAACCATGTCATACAACCACGCTATTTACAATGAAAAAAACAATAGATATAGAGAATTTCAATACCTATTAATGTTTTATATTTTAGCGTTTTATTAACGCTTAAATATACTTAAGTAAAATTTTAAACACTGAAAAAAGACGACAACCTCAAAGCATCAAGCACTGACAAATTTCGACGGTTGAAAGCCAGACCTCGGTAGCCAAGTGGTTAAGGCAGCCGCCCGGAATACGGAAGGTGCGTGGTTCGATTCCCGCCTGAGGTTGTCGTCTTTTTTCAGTGTTTAAAATTTCAATACCTATTTCAATTCTTCTATAGAAAGATGCACTGGACGGGAGAATGCTTACATTCAGCAGTGGGTGCCTATAAATGAAAAAAAAGAAGTAAAAAGATATTCCTTTTCTAGAAATTATAAAATTTATTAGTTTCAGAAGCTCTTAACAATACACAACCAACAATTAGTGTGTGAATGAGTGTGTGTGCGTGTGTGTGTGTGTGTAACAGTCCAATGTGTACTGGCCCTACGATTTAAGTATTATATCTTGGGATCAGTAAGTAACTGCTAGTCTAGCTAACGGTCAGGGGACTATAGAGCCCATTATGATAGTTAAAACATACTCGTACATCTCTCTTATAATGACCGTGATTTATGCACCCATCAGCATACTTCTAGCCCTTCAATGTGATATCTTGGGATCGGTAAGTAAGTACCACTAGAGTCAAGTATACTCCCTAAGATTCATACTTTAATAACAAATTCTCAACGTCACAGTACCCAAGCGTATCGAGTCCCTGCACTATTTTTATTTACATTCAAAGAATTTAAGGTTATGTATTGCATATTTGTCATGAAACTTATTATAAAGATAAGCCGAGTGGGCTTGAAATTGACGTTTGGCAAAAAGAGTTCTACAGGAGAAGTGGGGGCCACTTTACATTTCCTTCTACCGGTTTGAATTTTATGAACATATGGTAAGGTCTTGTGTAGTTTGAGTACCGAGTTGACAATATAGAGTTTTCTAAGTGACAATATTTTATGATTAAGATATAGTTCTTCAGTAGGGAATCTAAGTTTCTTAAAGAACATTGTCTTTAGAAAGCATCTCTGGGCTCTTTCTGCTTCTAGAAATTGTATTTTTGTGGCACCACCCCAAATAGAAATGCAATAGCTCATAACTGATTGTGCTAATGCAATGTAAACACGCTTCAAGAGGTTCTGGGAAGTGACGTGTCTCAACTTTTTTAAAACCCATATGAGTTTGCGTATCCTACCATATAAAGCGTCAATTTAAGGGTGCCAGGATAGACTGTGATTCAGAATTACCCCGAGGTATTTAGTGGATTTAACACAATCAATCACTTCACATCCGCATTGTGTTGTACAAGTGAAGTCACAAGTGTGAATCCTTAACATTATGATTGGAGGGGGAAGTGTACGCTTATTAATACTAAAACAAATGAAGTTTGTTTTGGCTATGTTTAAAGTAAGATGGGCGGATTTGAGCCAACTTGCCACCCTATAGAGATCACGCTCGGAAAATTAAAAAACGGACTTCCAGGAAGTCCCACTCAATACAATGGCTGTATCATCTGCATATGAGAATACATGCCCTCTCTCAATATTGAGATCAGTTAGTTCGTTAAGGTATATTAATAATAATGTAGGGCCTAAAACACTTCCTTGCGGCACGCCGTACTCAGTTTTAGCGTCCGAACTGGTGTAACTATCAATTTTGACACGTTGGGATCGGTCTTTCAGGTAATCAGTTAGGAGTTTTAGTGGCATACTCTTAATGCCGATATTCTCCAAGTTTTATACAAGGGTGGGGACAAAAACATTGTCGAAAGCCTTTTTTTAAATCTAAGAAGACTGACAGCCATTTCTCTCCACGGTCTAAATACTGTGTTACTACGGTGGATAATCCTGAAATTGCGTCTTCTGTAGATTTTGCTTTCCTGAACCCGAATTGTGAACTGGATACAATGTAAAATTTTTCGAGATAGGTAATAAGTCGGGAGTTAATAAGTTTTTCAATAACCTTTGAGATAATTGACAAGACCGAAATGGGTCGATAATTATAAATGTCCCTTTTGTCACCACCCTTGTAGACTGGCGTGATGATAGATTTTTAAACAAGATTGAGAATATACCTTTTCTAAAGCAGAGGTTGGCAAGATGGTTAATAGTGGGAACAACGAAGGGTTAAGCATTTTGATAAATTTAGTCAGAATACCGTCCCAGCCGGGAGCACTGTCACTTTTCAAGTTTGAGATAACACTCAACTTCCCCAAGGTTAGTCTCTAGTAGGACGAAAGAAGATAGTTGTGTTTTTGGAGTAGATATTAAATCGGATAGCTGTGGCACAGCCTTACTACTAACAGTCGACCGACTCATGTACTTGCGCGGGTCAACGATGGGGGGTATGCGAGGAAGTGAGCGACAGAGACGGCGAGCGCAATCTCCTCTAGTTCGCGCTCTCTAACTTAAAGGGGTGTATGTTTTAAGCAGCGTAACGAAATTTCAAAACTATTTATTTATTTATTTAATTAGGCTCTCACTACAATGAGTACACTAATACAATCAATACTTATGCTATTACAGAAAGTTCTTAACTAAGTGTCCCATTACTTAAAGGAGGGCACCACATGCTCAATAAGAAAAATGTTTGGTTTGGTTAGGTTTACAATAAATATTTAAAGAAAAAAACCAAAAACTTAAATTTTACTTTGATTTAAGCTTAATACTGCTTTCTTGATGCTGGGTATAGAATCAAAGCTGAGATCAATTGCATTTTGGTAATTCTTGTACAATGTTATAGCTCGCAATAAGAAGCTGTGCAATTTTAAATTTGTTTGGCATTTAGGCGCTTGGAAGAGCTTATTATTACCGTGTCGCGGCAAACAACGCGGGACATGAAAATCAATTCTAGAGAGCAGATCAGGGCAATCCACAGAGCTTGTAACAATTCTTTTCAAAAACACCAAGTCTACTACTTTTCTACGAGCTTTCAATGTAGCCATATCAAAATGTTGTAACCGATCCTCATACGATCTAAGTTTTTTGCCTAAGTTGCAAGAGTAGGTCAAGTGCCATATAAACCTCTTTTGCAACCTTTCAATGCGCTGAATATGTATTTTGTAGGTTGGTGACCAGGCTATACTACAGTATTCTAAACCGTTTCTGACTAGAGAGTTATACATAATAGCTTTAGTTAAAGGTTTTTTGAAATTCTTACATTCTCTCAAAACAAATCCGAGCATTCTAGATGCTTTCAAAACACAGATATTCATATGGCTATTAAAATTAAGCTTGGAATCAATTTGGATGCCCAAATCACATATTTCCTGAACTTCATCGAGTATATCATCACCTAACCGGTATTCAGATCGTCTAATATTGCGGTTTCGAGTTAATTTTATATGTTTACACTTTTTAGTATTAAGCGACATTTTATTTTGCTTACACCAATCCGCAAATCGATCTAAATCATCCTGAAATAACGAGGAATCAATATCATTTTTTATCGTTTTAGTAGCTTTTAAGTCATCAGCAAACATGTACAGATGAGAGTTAAGGAAACATTGATCCACGTCATTAATAAAGACGTTAAACAAATAGGGCCCAAGATGGGATCCTTGCGGAATGCCAGATGTTGCAATGTATGGACTTGAACTACTTCCGTTCATGACAACTTTTAAGTCACGCTGTGCGAGATATGACTGAAACCAACCGAGCAGCGGCTCCGAAACTCCGCAATTGCGCAACTTTTGAATCAAGATGTTATGACTCACTGTGTCGAAAGCCTTGCAAAAATCGGTATACACCGCATCAACCTGCACACGAGAGTCTATCGCTTCCACAAGATTCCCAACATACATTGCTAGATTTGTAGCAGTAGATCTTCCCTTTACAAAACCATGCTGATTATTAGACGTTAATTGTTTTAGATGCCACCACACTATAGGACAAATAAGGGCTTCAAATACTTTGGCGACTACAGAAAGAATAGCTATTGGCCTGTAATTGGTAACATCCGATTTATTGCCATTTTTAAAAATAGGAACTATCTTAGTTTTTCTCCAAAGTGTAGGAAAAACACCATCTTTTAGTGACTTGTTATAAATCAGCGTCAGTGGTAGGGCAAGTTTATCGGCAGTCCTAGACAGAAAGACAGGTGGTATGGCATATGGACCGGTACCCTTATGTATGTCAAGGTGTTCTAAAGCCTTCATAAATTGGTTTTCGGTTAAGGTAATATTATTCATGATATTATTAGTTATACAATTTGAAGAATCTGTATTACTAACATGGTCGTTCTCAGTGGAGCTAACGTACACCTTAGAGAAATGAGACGCAAAATAGTCACATATGTTCTCGACGTCGCCAGAACTAACTTCTCCATACGACATAATACTAGGATAGCTACTTTACGAGCCTTTTTTATGCTTCAAGTAACTCCAGAAGAGCTTAGGATTACGCGTTATTTTGCCCTCCAAATCCGCAGTCTAAGAGTTATAACAATCACGGCCATATGTTCACATCGCCTTTTAAGTAGGTCAAATTCAATTTTATCTAAGGGATTGTTATATTTCTTTACTTTTATTCTAAGTCTATTCTTTTCGTTTAATCGTCTAATAAGTTGCCTTGAGAACCAAAATGGGTACCGTCTATTTTTATTGTATTTCGTGGAACATGTCTATGTATAAGATCGCGAATAACTATGTAGAATTTATCTACTGCGTCATCGATCGAAGTACACTTAGATAAATCTTTATGCCAGTCAATGCTATCAAGCGCCGCAATAATAGAATTATAGTCTGCCTTAAAGTAGTTCAATCTTGAACGAACAGCCGATTTTTGAGGCAGCACGGTAAAGTTTGAGAGAGCGAGTAGCAACTGTAATGGTGGATGATAACGGTCTATCTTGGATAATAATTGGGTAGATTCAGCCAAGGTAAGGTTATCGATGTTAGACAACACTAGATCTAAAATTTTATTTTTGTGATTTAACACGTGGTTAAATGGCTAATAATGGCTTACAGGATTTGTTCCGTTTTTAATTGTAAATCCACGTCAAGGTTTGATAAAGATTTAAAGTGCCAACGATTTGTCGCCGCGGGATAACCGGTAAGTTATTTTTATTTACCAAGGTAATTAGGTGCATACCTTGCTTTTAAAATTGATGTTAGGTATGTTAGATGAGTTATTCGCAAATTCACGCACATACTAGTACCTACATCAATAAACCTAGTTCAGATTAGCACTGAAAATGATACGTACCTACTACCTACCTAGCTATATTATATACTCGTACCTTCTACTCCTACCTAGGTATATACCTACCTACATTATTTTTTATACGCTACGGCCACTGTATTTTTCAATAAAATACAGAAAGTTTCATATAGTTCTGATGAATCTTTTGCATGTTTAATTTCGTGTTTTACATGTACCTACATAACAGGCAGCAGTAGGTACCTTCCTACGTTAAGTTATACAAAGCTGTCAAACATCTGAATTTATTTTAACTTTAATGTCTTCGAATTTAAGTATAAAATTAATTGAATTAAATTACCCTGTCGTGGTAGCCCAGCGTGCCGTTGACTATATCTATTCTACGATATATTTTTAGGATTATTCATTTTTATAAATAATTAGTACCTACAATCACCTACTTACTACCTATACCTACCTATACACTGCAAATTATACTGAGCCAAGTAGGCAGTAACTTGTTGGTACCGCTCCTGAGACCTGGCGTAGGTAGGTAATCACCTCTGCCGACAGATGTAGGTAGACTCTCCCTCTTGTAAGCACCTAGACTCCTCTGTAAGACCTCAGACTATACATGTTGACCTTGAGACCGTTTTTATGCCCTTCGTAATGAAAGCTGTTATTACAAATTAAAACTTTTATGTAAAATATTTGAGTAGTTTGTTGTGACAACCCTGACCCTTGATGGAGTTTCTGTGCATATACCTACGCAGTGGCGGCATTGAAGATTTTCTAAAAATGGTTTTCTAAAGTTTTAGATTAAAACCTTCTAGTAAGTACAGTTCACATGAAAAAGATGAACAGACAAGTTTTATCTAATTTAATTCTGTTTTTCTAACTATAAAGGAGAAACAATTAAGCATTCAGGTAATCAGAAAGAGACAGAAGTGTTTTGTATGAGGGTGAGGTGGGGGCAGAAACGCGTGCCCTAAGATCAAAGCCACATTAACATGGAGCCTGTCGCCGCATAAAACGCTAACAAGAGCATTTCTTCTAAGAAAAATATTTATTACTTCAACATGTATATCTTTTACCCCTTAAGTCTAAGGAAAAATGAAGAATTAATCGAGGTCCTTTTAAAGCGATGTTGGCTGGGATACCAAAGTATAATAATGTATCTCCACTGAAAGAGCTATTACATACTCTCTTCGTTCCCTGTCTGAGCTTCTAATTATAATTCAGTTATGGTAGATGTAATTTGTATTCCAAATAAATAATATTTTGATCATACCCTATGGTCTATATCAATTGAATTCTTTTAAGATCTAAAAAAACTGTTACGCCCTGTCATTTGTACCTGAAATGTTTTTGAAATATGTGTTATTGTTGTTGCCATCATCCGTATTTCAGTCCATCTACATCAACTATGTTACCCATATTATAACTGGCAAAAAAATACAACTTCATTAAAATAACAATAGGTATTAACAATAGGTACTTATCTTATTATTATTACTGGTCCCATTTTACTCGGGATTAATTTAAAACACTAAAGTACCCACAAACAAAAATTGTGCCAATGCAATCTGCAACGAATAATTAACCCTATGACATGTTGACAAATGCCATAATCAATGTAACAAAGTTGTTCAACAGGGATCATTTACTACGCGCACGCGACGGACGCTAGTAAGGGGTTGTTACCCTTAACCTAAGGAGTTACAATGCGGACAAGCGGTCAGTGCAACCCTCTCAATAACAATTTGTCATTGACATAATTATTTCATGTTCTTTGTTATAGACTGTACTTACTCAATATCTTAGTTTTAGAAAAGGATTAAGTACTAAAATTATGTTTTAAGGAGTTTTTGCTACTTTTAATATACAACATTTATTATTAAAATATAAGTAGATACTAGATACTTAAATAATATAATGATAGGTATATGAACAAAAAAAAATAGATACATGTCAATTTCTAAATTGTAATTTTTTTTATATTATAATATTATTAGCTTTTATTATCTAAGCTTTTCATTCTCTTAGTTTTCGTATAACTTCGATCACACACCGATGAAAGAAAATAATGAGAATAGCTTTAAAAAAATCAATGTTAGAAATCCCAAAGCCATTGCAGTGACAGACAACGGGTCCGATTCCCATGGCCGGGAATACGCGTGGGGCGGTTTATATAGGCAGGGGTTTGAGACCTCCTTGCCACTGTCAAACGAGAGCGCTTTGTGCGCACACGGATAGCTCATCAGTCAAGCTCAGTTGTTTGCGCCGAAATATCGGAAATGATCGCGTAAACAAGGATAATGAGCGAGTAGGTGGGGTCGGTACGCTACGCCCCCTTACGTTTTTTTCTCGGAGACTGGGCGGCGCAGAGTGCACGCCTCACGGCCCACGCGAGCCACATGCTGTCTACAGCCGACGGCACAACGGCAGGCGACACGTAAACAAACAGTTTTTAATCGAACCGAAAATGCGAAAAATGTGCCAGGGGAACCGAACGATACGGATTTATTGACGACGCGCCTCATCTTTCGCGCGCTTTTAACAGTTTGTTAGTCGAACTTTTTTTGTAGTAGTGTTTTGTTTATAAATTAACAAATGAGTTTTTATGTTACGTTCAAATGTGCTCATTTACGTTAAATTATCATCCTCTCTAATAAAAGTGAGTGAACCAATTTGTTGGAGAGAAGCAGTTGAATTTTCGAAATAAGAACTAAGTGAAAACGGATACAATGTGCTCACGAAGAAAACGAATAGTGTTGCCAACATGAAAAAGAATCAAGTGTCTGCTGTTAAGAACAGAATGCGCAAGATATTCCCGGCGGCTATTGTTTACTTCTTGTTTCTTTTATTAAAAATGGCGAGGTAAGTTGTAGACTTTATTTATGAATAATTTATGTAAAACTAATTTATGCAAAGTAAGCAATATCTTCTTTAAGTTCCATTTGATGTAGACATCCAATAAAAAAAGTTTTAATGACGATGCTTTTGCAAAACATGATTTAACCAATTAAACATACCTCACACACTTCCATAAAATATTTAAAACAGACTATTACATATTATAGAATACTAGCATCGTTATCACACACTCAAATAAGCCATAAACATAAATGGGCGTTGAATACGCAACGAAAACATCACGTCTCTAATCATGCAAAGCGCCTAATGAATAATGACACCGCAATGGATGGATGGTAATGCATGCAAATTTAAAAGGTGACAATCATTTGTGGGGCCACCCAATAGAACGCAGATTTACTGAGTATGGTAATGAGTCGCGATATGCCACTGCACGCGGCTGCATAATCGTTGGCTGGTTGTGCGTGATTGATATTCTATACCAAAGAGTTAGGTTTTGCTGGAATAGACGGCGTAAAAACTTCATGGCTGTCGTTAAAAGAAAAGTAGATAATAAATTTACCATTTTTATTTGTAACTAAGTGAATACTTTTTTAATGCTTTATTTTAAATCAAATGAGTTATAATTGTACTATGCAACAAAATTCTGAAAACTTTAATAAACTTTGACTGGGTATAAAAGAAAAACATTGTTAAATACAAAACGATTAAATCTTCATATGGCAAGAAATAAACATCCCCAGGGTAATGAGATTGTTAAAGTATTCCATGCTGGTAGGTAAGTACTAACAGTTTCTTTGTACTCATTATTATTCATAAGATACATAAAGTGCTGTGAATATTATACATTACAGCCAGTGTTTACTGTAGAGATAAATTATACCTTATTGGTGGATTTATAATGTAAATAAATAGTCTATCAAGTGGTTGTGACGGGTTGATTATAATTGAAGGCAATTTATTTGGAATACTTGGTCAAATGCATTTGCTTTACACGTACGGGGAATCTTCAGCATTCCTAGACATAAGTTAATGATGCAAACCTTTTTTGTTTTAATAAGTAGTTTTCAGCTTTCTTGAATAGGACAACTATTACAAAATAAGAATGTAGGTATATTAATTCAATGTGAATCGTATGAAATAAGTAGATTTCTATTGAGAGATGAATCATAGCATTGAAGCGATATGCCGTATTAGAATAGAACAACAAAAACGCAGGTCTTTACCATAATAAATAGCTTATTAATTAATAATAATTTATTCATTTCTATTAAATAATATAAAAAATTAACACGTCCAAATTGTTTTCCTGTTATTACAGACAATCATTTGTCATCGCTAATGAAAAAATCTTACATTTACTTTACAGAATAACGACTTAATATATTAGGTATTTGTAAATGTCGTTACTTAATAAGCTGCGCAGTTTCTTGTGCCCGTTCTTCTCCACAGCTAAAAGATGTCCTAAAGTTTGGGTAGGTAGATAAAACATTTTTTAGACGATTCGAAAACATTTATTTATTATGTTTACTTGAATAAATAATGTATGACAAAAAATACTGAATTATTTTTAGAGTAAAAGGGATCATAAAGCTTAGATGTAATTTTACAACTGTCATTTATTAAGTTTACTAGTTTATATTAAAGTCATTGGTAAGGTGCTCGCAACTCTCGCAATATCGAGTCTTTCAATTTGTGACTAAATTAAAAGAGTTAAGAGCTTGAACTAGTACTAATTAAGTAAAATTAAAAAATTAACGCTAGTATCTGCGTAAAAGTTCTTCGTAAAAGAAAACCATTTAGATACTAAAACAATAAAATATCAAAATTATCTCCAATAAAAACCGCGAATCTCTGTCGGCTCACAAAGAAAAATAAAGAAGCCGTCACTAATTACATGTGCCGTCTAAAGTTAAGAGATGGCTGTACTAATTAAGCATCATACAATCTTTACTTTACAATGCGTTTGCCGACTTACAAAATGGAAAACGACACTGAAAGATAAAGTTCAGTCTTAACTTATGCGCGCCCGAACACTTATCAGGGCATGTAAACTTTTTGCTAATTGCGTACGTTCACAAATCACTGTGCGTATCGGTTTTCACATAGTAGATTACAAATTGAACAAATAAGTACTAAATACGGATAGACATAGCTGGTACACGGAATTTCAATCAGGCTCCCGCTTTTACGGCAAACAAAGGCAGAAGAGTCAGAGCTCAGCTTCAACTGTTAGCTTTAAGCTTTGAGGGGTAGAGTCGACTTTTGTTTTAAAGTGTAGGAGTTAAGTCTTTTCTCAATTAATGTGTTTAGAGAGAAGAAAAATATTTGCAGAATTGTCGGCGCGCACGGAGGAGCAACGCAAGTAGCTGTAATGTGCATTGGAATAACCTTTCTGAATGAGTATCGTAGCATTTTAGCATTTCATCAGACCGGCTCCGCCGTCAGATTTATTATTTTTTACCTGCGTTCTCTTAAAGCACGAAATTATTGTTTTTATCTCATCTGGTGGAATTCTTGGAGCAATTATTAAGTTTCGCAGCGGTTTTAATTGGATCAACCGGGTTTAACGACTGCCCGAGCTGTGAGGTACAAGGACCGCTAATAATCCGATTCTCACTTTGTTGCCCATGGTGATGTTCGAGAAATACAACGCCATGGTTTTTGTTCCTGTTCGAATAACCAAAAACTGGAAAAGTTGAGAAAAAAAGGTAAATTATCAATTATAAGTTTGTGTTTCAATACACTGGCAGATCTCAAAACAAAGTCACTGGTTGACAATTTATTAAAATACTAGCGGCCGCTCGCGGTTTCACCCGCGTTGTTCTCGTTCCCGTGGAAATATCGGGATAAAAATATCCTATGTCATGTTCATCCAGGTTATAAACTATCTGAATGCTGAATTTCATCCAAATCCATTTAGTAGTTTTTACGTGAAAGAGTAACAAATATCCATCCATACTTACAAACTTTCGCGTTTATAATATTAGTAGGATTCGTAGTAGTCAAAATTAGTATTTTGTAAATGTTTGTTAAAGCATGTCAAATAATTTGACAAGCTTCTATACAGATATGTAAAATGAATCGCAGAACTAAAATTAGGACATGGGATAAATAGCAGAATCATATTAAATTACGTAAGTATGTATAGTTTCAATGTTTTCAAAACTCAATCAGTTTAATGGAATTCCTTAATAAGTATAGCATTATTAAGTAAATATTTATTGAAACAATAGACAAATAATAATACTACCAACCCCTCTATCTTTCTTTGGGTGTCCTAAAAGGCAACTAACGGACTGAAGACTGCACATACATCTGGAGCGGCGATAAGCTCACGACCTATCATTCTGAGCACATGTTCAGTTGTAATTTGGTGAAACGTGAACTATGGCAGTCAACTGCTTCTGCCAAGCCCTTATTGTAGTTTATTATTGTAGCTAGTCTCTGACTAACCCTTTGGAGATAATAGATATGTGTGTAAGTATAATTGAAAAATAAAATAGACACACTTTCAAACAGATAGAAACAAATAGAAAAAATAGACAAATATTTAAAACTAAAATATTCACATATCCGAAAACTACTACGTATAATCATGACTGACTACTTCAGAAATTAGTAAAGTTCACCATCATCATTTCAGTCCGAATCACACTGCTGAGTGTGCTCTATTATGACTCCCTAATGTTATGCCACGCCACTTTGTGTTCAAAAATCACTCAGGAAAACAAAACGACATTTTACTACAGAAGTAATTTAAAATGAGAATTCAACATAAATAGTTCGGAATGATAAATATTAATAAATAAAAAAATTAGGTACATACTTGAATAACCAGCAAAGGGAGCTTCTCATTTTAGCCCGCAAACACAACACCCATCCGTCGTAAAACGATTAAACTCTCCGTAACTAATAAGACAGGGTTTTGCGCTAATAATGACAGGGCAATGATATTGTGCACGCGTTTCATTAAAATCATTAACGAATGTGTTTCGGCGCACCCTAATGATTACGCATCATGGCATCATGGCGGGCGGCGTGGGAACAGGAACCGAGATAGCCGCCGCTGCTATGTAAAGAGGCCGTGTTTAACTTTTGTAACTATTGTTTTGACGTTCCTCGGTGGGTCGGTGAAAGTTTTAGGTAAGATTTAAACATTTATTGAGAGTTCCAGGAGAAAAAGTTAATGTACTAAATATCGAAGAATCACAAATTAACTACTAAGAAATCCTACAGAAGTTTTATACTTGGTTCCTTCAAAGTTTAATGAAACCTGTAATATATTTTTTTTATGTGAATTTGTGAATAAAGTGTATTTATTATTCCTGAAGCGTTACTCGGAGACTAGGCAATGAGGACAGCAAAAGCTATCCTCTACCATAGTCCACTTTTCACAAAATAGATTTATAATTATAAATCTCTTTTTTTGATGATGCCTTTAAGAATCGTATTAAAAGTTTATGTTTACATTTTTTACGACACCAAAGGGAATAGAGCGGTTGGTAATATTCTGTTAGTCAGCTGATATACTGACGGCTCGGCACGGCAAATAAATAAATATTTAAGAGCATTACGAATTTCGGTTTCCCATACAATCTTCCAAGTCGAAATTTTTAAAGACCGTAAGCCATTTTTTTATGAAACTTTGCATGCTATAGTAAAATACAGGGATCTAAATAGTTTATTGAAAACATTTTTAAAAAACGTTTAATTGGCTGAGTTATTCCGATTTAAAGTCCACTATAGAAAGTTTAAAATCGCAATAACTCAGTTAAATAAACGTTTTTTAAAAATGTTTTCAACAAACTATTTAGATCTGTTTATTTTACTTCAGCATGCCGAGTTTCATCAAAATTGGCTCACTGGTTTTTAAAAATTTCAACTTGGAAATTTGTATGGGAAACCGAAATGCGTAAACCCTCTTAAATAATATCTATAGTAAAACAATAATTAATAAATACATACATACATTATACATATAATCACAACTATTATTCCTGAAGGGTTAGTCAGAAACACATGTGCTCAGCGTGACAGGTGGTGAGGCCATCGCCGCTCTATGCTGTTGGTAGTATGTGCAGTCTTTAGTCCGTTAGTCGCCCTTTACGACACCCATGGGAAGAGAGGTAGTATTCTTCACCGCTATGCGACACAGTATCGATAAATCAAAAGTCAGGAAAATGTAAAATTAAAATACATATTGCTTAATAGTAGCTACTCGCAATGATTTCCTAGTGTAGTGTAGCTATAACACATTCCATTTATATACATAATAAATAATTAATTAAATAAGTAGGTAACAGTTTACATAATAAATGATTTTTATTTAATACTGAAGACATCATATACTACATAATATACATGAACAAGACTTAAATAGTTTAAATGAAACACTTACGGATTAACTCGCGTTTAATTTACTATTTACATAGTTTTTTATATTATCCTGACGTTTCGAACCCTTTACAGCGTCCGTGGTCACAGGGAGACTACGGACCCTGTAAAGGGTTGTGTTGTTCATTGTGTAGTGCTCGCTTAAACCTCAGAAAACTTAAATAGTTTATAGGAAGTGGGATCATGGAATTGGCATAAAGTTATAAGGATTTCTTTACTTTTATCTTTATGTTCAATAGTGTATTTGTTTTAGTTTATTGTTCGTTTGTAAAACCTGGTGGAAGTTTTCAAACGAAAATACTAGAAATTTATCCTAATACGGAACCCTTCGACGGGTCCAATCAGTTATTTGAGAATAATTAAAACCTACATAGCCACGTTCAAGCTAAGCGATAAGAAAATGAGTGTTGCCTTGTACATACAGAGATAAAGTGAAGGCCACACCCAAGAAAAGAAGACATTTCTCGAATTCCATTGTTGAGAATTACAAAACGAGCCCATACATACATATAGTCACGACTATTATCCCCGAAGGGTTAGTCAGAGACTAGGCAATGAGGACCGCAAAAGCAATCCTCTGCAATATTCCACTTTTCACCAAATAGCGACTGTGTGGTGAGCCCATCGTCGCTCTATGCTGTTGAAAGTATGTGCAGTTTAGTCCGTTAGTCGCCTAGCTTTTACGACACTGAAGGGAAGAGAGGGGGTGGTATTCTTTCACCGCGACACGGTTACTTAACGAGCCCGTATAACAACGCAATTACAACTTTATTGCACTTATTAATGAAAAGGTAACATTGATACATACAACTTAAAATAAAACCGCATTGGACCAGCGTGGTGGGTTATGGCCCAATCTTGTCATGTACTTTTAAAAATGTTTATTAAGTAAGTACTAGTCATGGACATATTTTTTTTTATAAAAGAAGGAGGTTAAAGAGCAGGCGGGTCACCTGATGGAGTGTAATCACCGCCGCCCATGGACACTCGCGAAAACCAAAGGAATCGCAGGCGCGTTGCCGTCCTTTAAGGAAGGAATAGGAATTGTGAGAGGGGGGGGGGATGGGCCTCCGGAACCCTCACTGGCCGGACGAAACACAACAGCATCAAGTGCCATTATTTCACGCCGGATAATCGTGAGATATTACGTACATGGTACCTACTAGTAGACCCGACAGACGCTCTCCTGACCACAATTACAACTCAACTGGGCCCTGATTCTGTATCGCAATCTATAGATTCCACACCTAAACCTTACCGCGCACAAACGTCAAACGCATACGTTTTTAGGAAGATATCGTAACTTTTTAAGGAATTAACGTGGTTTTGAAACAAGGAATCGTTACAGAATATGAGCCCTGATAGGAAAAAGATAAATGTCGCGAAGAAGTAAGAAAACAGCAATAAGTTTTTAGCAATCCATTAATAGCTGTAATTCCACGACGTCTTTTTAAATTTTTTTAGTTAAGGATTTTTACTTTTTTTCCAACCGTTTAAATTTACCCTAAACCTTCTTAAACATTTCAAAATCAAAATTACCCAAATCGGTTCGGTCATTCTCGAGTTTTTGCGAGACAAACGAACAGCAATTAATATTTTTATTTCGCTCCAGTCAATCCAGTAATATTACAGAGCATGCATGCAGGTATGATAACTGAAGCTTCAGGAGCCGGTAGCGCTATCCATCACACAGGCCGCTAACTTGCCGGCTCAGGCAACATAAAAAAAACAATTACTACATTTTCAAAATATACTTACTACCTCCTTACAAAAAGAATCTTCTCTTAAAAATGTTGGAAACGCCCAAATAACACATGCGTGAGTAGAGTAGAAATGTGAGAGATGTTTGCACCAGATGGAGGCTGTAGCTACGTGACACGAAGGTTTATTATTTTCTACTCTGGTATGATGCGAGCCTCACACCTTGCGAGATCAAATCAAATCTGACACTTTTTATACTAACTTTAGCCACAAAATTATCAGGGGGTAGGCCCCCCGATGACAGTAGGCTGTCACCTCTTAAAATAGTATTACCTATACTAAAGTTTTGTAAGACATAATGCATTAAAATCAATTTTCGAAATGTTTGTACGCACATCACTTCAGAACGGCTCGACCGAATTGGCTGATTGTTTTTTTTTGTGGTGTTCGTGATTGTCAGGACTAGGTTTGTGTGAAACATTTTTTTTGGAAATTTGTTTGGGGATACAGGATGTTCACGCGAACAAAGTCGAGGGCGGGCCGTTATAGTATAAGATATTAATAGTAAGATGCAGCAGTATTACTAAAGTTCGTATGGTTCGTAACAAAATCGAATGGGAATTTGCATATTAAGATTATAATAATAATAATAATAATAATAATAATAATAATAATACACCCGCGCTCATCTGTTATGAGGCTGTACATCCCGCGGAGATGTGGGGGTCGCGGCTTTTTAAATGCCAAGGACCTACATAACCGTGAGGTGTGCAGTCTCAGGGATTATTTCCTTAACAGTGAGTGCGGGATGCATTTGGATGTCGTGGCAGTTGATAGACACTTTACGCCGCTCTCCTTGGCAACAGAAAACTGGCGCAAACCAGTGGTGCTAAGCACTCTCGATCGCAAGGACATATGGAAGAGCAAGGTGCTACACGGGCGCTACTATCGGGCTCTAACTGGGCCTGATGTAGATTTGCCTGCCTCGGTGAACTGGCTACGTTTCGGTGACCTCTTTGGGGAAACCGAAGGTTTTGTCTGTGCTATTGAAGATGAAGTTATCAAGACGAATAACTACCGGAAATATATTATGAGGGACGGTACGGTCGACATCTGTCGGGCATGCCGCCGTAAGGGAGAATCACTCCGACATATTATTTCCGGTTGTTCTCATCTTGCTAACGGAGAGTATTTGCACAGACACAACCAAGTAGCCAGAATAATTCACCAGCAACTTGCTCTTCGATATGGCATTGTTCATGAATCAGAGGTGCCGTACTATAAGTACGTACCTGCGCCAGTTCTCGAAAATGGTCATGCAACGCTCTACTGGGATCGCTCTATCATCACGGACAGGACTATTGCCGCTAATAAGCCTGATATCGTGGTGATCGACCGATCTCAGCGCCAAGCAATATTGGTTGATATCACCATACCTCATGACGAGAACCTCGTGAAAGCCGAGAAGGACAAGCTCAGTAAGTACCTTGACTTGGCTCACGAGGTTACCGCCATGTGGGATGTGGATTCAACCATTATTGTACCGATAGTCGTTTCGGCACACGGCCTTATAGCGAAGAGCCTCGATCAACACCTAGAGAGGCTCTCGCTGAAAGGTTGGGTCAAGGGTCAGATGCAAAAGGCAGTACTCCTTGACACGGCACGTATTGTCAGGAGGTTCCTCACTCTGCAGCCCTAACCACCGATAGCTTGGGTCTATCCCCGCTGCCGGTGGCAACCTAGGTTAAGTTTTTTATAATATTTTATATTGTAAATATGTTTTTTTTATATAAAATATTGTAAAAAAATTTACTTAAGATTATATTTTAAATAAAGAGCATAATAATAATAATAATAATAATAATAATAATAATATATTTATTTGGAAACAAAAACGAAGTAAGTACATTAATTTAACGTAAGTGCGATAATTACTGCAGTAGGTCATAGACTGAGTTGCAGTCCTTAACGCCCAAACCTCCAGTAGTTTGAGGCGACAGTGTTCCAATTGCTTAAATATTTCAAACTTAACTAACTAGTAATATAGAACAATTATAAAGTAATATAGATTAAAGTAATACTGCTGTATAAGAGCTGATGTGTTGGCGATTGACAAAACCCATATAACTAAGTAAATAGTATAGGTACTCCATCTTTGAAATTGTGCAAATCTTACCAACGAGACATTGGTTTCTTTTTAGGTTTTTTTGTAATAATTGTAAAACGCAGTGTTGTTCTTTCGATTTTTTTTTTATATAAGAAGGAGGCAAACGAGCAGGCGGGTCACCTGATGAAGAGCAATCACCGCCGCTCATGGACAGCCGCAAAACCAGAGGAGTCGCAGATACGTTGCCGACCTTTAAGAAAGGAATAGGGTTATGGAAGGAATAGGAATTGTGGGGGGGAAGAGGGAAGGGGCCTCCGAAACTCTCAGTGGGTAGACGAAACACAACAGCACCAAGTGCCATTATTTCATGCCGGATATTCACCGATGTTGGTGTACTTTAAAAGTTAAACATATTTAAAGATTGGTTAAGATAAAAGTCTCAAGGGAATTATGCGCACGTTGCTGACTTTTAAGCTTCAGTTTTCATGCTATCTTTCCTTGCTAAATGTGTGTTGGAGTCTAGGACTACGCATCGTAAGATTCCACGTTTTTCCCATTCTGGGAATTGAACTCATCACCTCCGGTCGTCGACAAGAGCACTTTACCACTCGGCCACTGGTTACTATCAATACTCCAATACAAATTCAGTACACCGGTTTTTGTTTCGGTTCTATTGCCTATTTTTTAATTTTTTGTATTCTAACTCTTTTTTTAAACTTAAACCTTAAACTTTCATGAATATTGGCAAGGGATTTCATTCAAATCAACAAAATATATTGTGCAAGTCTTACCACCGAGACATTGATTTATTTTTAGATTTTTGGTAATAATTGTAATAACTAACACAGTGTTGTTTTTTCGATGTGAAGTACTTTAAGAGTTAAACATATTTAAAGATTGGTTAAGATAAGTCTCAAGGAAATTATGCGCACGTACCGTCTTTTAAGCTTTAGTTGTCATGCTTCCATGCCTTGTAATTTTACTGTTTCAAGTAGATACTACATTTTAGAGATTCTAATTTGAAGGGTAGAAACCCTTCAAATTAGAACACAGCAGTCTATGAACTTTATGATTTTGATTGAAATTAATTAAGGGCAGAAATCGGTTATATTGTCATTAGCGTGTATGCACAGTATCATACTATGATGGTATTTTTCAGACGGACTTATTTGTTTTTATCCAAAATTACATGTAGGTATTTTACAGGAAAGACACATCGAAAAAAAATGTATCTCGCTCAATTTTCGACGCCAATCCAATCGAAATAGGTACTTGTGGGTCGTATAGATGATGTAGTATAAGTATTTCACTAATCATGCTGTTACTCATGGTCATGCAAGTTCCACCTATGCAGATTTTGTTCAATTTGATGGGTAATACCTATAACACGACCACCAAAAAGACGTATCAAAAGAAAATCATTTTTATTATACGCTTAACCGATATATATAAAACAGACACCGACTGCCAGACATTTCTACGGCGCATTGTTGAGCAAGTTTCGCTACAAGTTATTTTATCAAAAGCATTTCGGAAAATATTCATAAGCGAGAATTCCGGGCGTCCGTCGAGGAGCTCACTGCGCGTTATTAATTAAAAATCCCGGCGTTATTAGCCCCGACGCCGAATGCTGGAAATATTCCGACGGGACGGTAGCTACGATACAAATTGTTTCGACTACGAACTATTCCGAGCTCGCGCGATACCATCGACTCCACGAATAAATTAATTATAATGCCCTTTAATTATATAACATAAGTCCAATTAGTGTTAATATTTCGGAGACACTCATCGCGCTGGCCCGCTTGACAACCAAGGAAATTAAGCGGCGTAACTGTTGGATTCTATGGATTGTTGCGTGAGATATCAATTTAAATTATTATGTTTTGAAGCGTAAATTATTGTATCATTATGTTATTTTATTTGTTAATGATGATAGTTTGAGGCTCACACAATTTATATGCCTAATTTAAGTTAGATAGTTACATCGATTCTGGGTGGTTCTAGATACTGCTCGAATAAATCGGTTTTAGCGGAACACGTTTCTATATCATTAAGAGATTAATTTAAAAAGGCTTTAATAAACAAAACCTAAATGCTATACATACATTTATATCGTCATTCTCATCTCAGCCCTCGCGGGTGTTGCGCGGTGCGGGGCCCGCGGTAATTCGTAAGCGCCATTTTTTTGGAAATCCAAATCAGTCAAGAAATCGAACATGTAAATACGTGTTATGTGTACTATGTGTTTATGATTTTATAGGAAATATTATTGTAAAACACGGTCGTAATGTGCATTTATATGAAATGTTGGAGGTAACTTCAGGATATTTTTGAAATCAAATCAAAATTTATCCAATCGTGTTTTGGAAACAATCATCCCCTCACACATACGTTCTGTAATACGTGTTGAAAATTTCAGTGCGAAATATCTAAAATATTTTGAATAACATCTAATAGAAAACAGACAATACTATCAACCCATCTCTTCCCTTGGGTGTCGTAAAAGACGACTAAAGGACTAAAGACTGCACATACATCCAACAGCTTAGAGCAACACCACCTTTAAACTCAAACTCAAACTCAAAATATATTTATCCAATAAACTAAATTAGTAAGTACTTTGAATCGTCCAAATTTTTAACCTACCACCCATTCAGGACTTCATTTTTTAACTGTGGCAAAGAACGGGCGCAAGAAACCACAGCGCACAGAAGCAACGACATTTACACAAAAAAAAGATATGTCGTTACCAGGTCATAAAATACAAAATAATAATTAGAATGTAAAATATACGGTACTATGAATTAATTATATACAATTAGAAATAACTTTTGGAGTACTTGGAGCATTTCAGTTCAGAGCCAAGCTGTTTTGTCTTCTGTGTAATCTGACACTTTATAATAAGCTTTTTTATAAGTAAAGCTTTTCTTTGATATGTGTTCCATCGGGCGAAGTGTGCGAGGTGGAGGTGATGGTAGGTTCCATGGCGATGGTAAGTAACGACTGCGTCTCTTAGAGTGATGTTGTATATTTACAGTGACTACATTGTGACTAACTGACTTATTATCTAAACCTTACCAGACTATTTATACAGTACTACTATGTAGATGTTGGAGGGAGGATGCCGTGACATATCTTTATCGGATCTGCACGCGTTTAGGAATGTGCTTACAAACTCTTTAACCGATACGTGATGATAATAAATTATGTGGCGACTAAGGCCGCCACAGTACTCCCCCTCTTGAAAAAGGGAATGAAAAAACCATCAGGTCTTCAGCTTGGAGATGCCAGTGGTGCTCTAATCCACGTTAAGTCGTGATGAGCGTGCTCAAGTCTTCATTGACAAAACGAGCGTTCTCCGGTCTACGTGACTCGAGACGAGCGTGTGCTACCATGTCTGCTGTGAGTCGAGACGTGTGGAGTGCGACGGTACTTATTTTGACCGTCGAGTGATGCCGAGGATCCAGGAAGCGTTACGTTGCTGCGATGGAACCTTATGGCTAGCTGGCTTGCTGAATGCTGCTAAGAGAGCTGTTTCCTTGTATTTGAACAAAATACTTATTATAGGTATATCTTTTAAAAAACAATCGGTCGTTTTACATTTACGTACACGATTTTTTTTTTATATTTCCTCTCAACATCATAATATTGTTACTAATATTATTTTTATATCACGTTATACCAAGACTATAATAAACACACAAATTAAGTGGCATAAACAAGTACAACTTTAAATTATACATATTCTTGCAATGAACTTTAAATTCCGCATTACATATTAATAATAAATTGAACTATTAGACTTAATAAAATACATAATAACAAAACATAAAAATTAGATTTGACTAAGATTAAGCATTAAGTACATTGAGATAAGACATGTTGCATTCAATATATTATAAGGAAATACGTAAATAACAAAAAAAATAATTAAAATTGACTAAAATCTTATTATTACAATAGTTACCCAAACATGGTTCATTTTTGTGCTGTATTTTTATTGCACAATCAAAGCATTTTAAACTTGTTGAATATCTTCATTTTGAGTACAACTTCATTATAGCTTCATAATTATCCTCAGACTGGCGTATTCCTTGGCTCTTTATCAGATAACCGGAGAAATCAATTCGCCTGGAGGTAGCTAGGAGCATTTAAGTGTCTTATGAAGTGTAATAATATCTCATAAAACAATCGACTGGTAAAATAATGCTTCTAAATATCTCTTCCCGTAATTATAAATAACATACCTCAAACCACTTTGTCAGTCGGTAAAAGTGAGGCGGTTAAACGGGTGAATACTCGTTGTATACATATTATGCTTATTTTCCTTTGTTTCATTTTTCATTATCGTGATGAATAAGTGACATATTGTGTTCTTTCTGTAGTAAACTTGACCTTGCGCAAGCGTAAAGCAAACGGCGAAAAATGCTGCGTCGGAAATTCTTGTGCGTTCGCTGCACCGCACAATTTATTTATAACGTAATGTGTACAGTTAAGAAATCGTTAGTATATTCTATATCGCATTGTTTTTCTGGGTACCTTATTTTTTTGCCTTGGTCGATGAAACGTTCTTGATACGATGTGCCGGAAAGGAAGCCAAAGTTGTGAGTTGTAAGAGTGATGTTAAATGACGCAGTCGCAGCTCGGTGTGGCTCGGCGTAGTGATTTTATTTTGAAAATCTTGTTGCGTCCGTCGCTGAACACAATGTTACTGCCATGGTTGATATGTAGATATTGCAAATGACTCACGTGTTCTTTTCGGGGTACTCCATTGGAAGGTTGCTTGTTGCTTAAGCGGGGTCACCAGTGTTCCATCGGGCGAAGTGTGCGAAGTATATTTACAGTGACTACATTGTGACTAACTGACTTATTATCTAAACCTTACCAGACTATTTATACAGTACTACTATGTAGATGTTGGAGGGAGGATGCCGTGACATATCTTTATCGGATCTGCACGCGTTTAGGAATGTGCTTACAAACTCTTTAACCGATACGTGATGATAATAAATTATGTGGCGACTAAGGCCGCCACAATATGGATTTTAAATTTATCAAGATCTAATTTCTTCGGGGATAATAGTCGTTAGTCGTATGTATGTAATTATACAATTAATCAAATTGGTAATAATGTTAGTGATTCAACAAGCAATCCATTATTTCATCCCATTAAGAGGAAACACTACGTGGAAAAGTCATGCAAGATTCTCATACAAAACACAGAAAAACATGGCGACGTTTCGTAGTCCCCTGTTTCCTCCTTCAGAACTGGACCAATTTTTATTATATTTTCAGCATCGGTTAGAGAAAGAGATTTTCTATGTCTGTATGTTTATTTATTTTTTAAACTGATTACTTATAATTTCTGAAGACGCCTTAAAACGGAGTGTTTTCTCTAAAGAACCATGGGAAATTTTGTCCCCACCATCCAACAGATTTGAAATTAGTGTCATTAGAAGGGTCTAGTAGGATAGATATTTTTTTACTATGGCGAAGTTCTTCAAATACGTGGGATTTAGGTTAAAAAAATATATTGTTTTTGATTTTTTTGTCCAACGAAATAAGTTTGCAACAGCAGACCAGACTCCACAGGCGCACCCGTTCAAGAGTATGACATGTGAATCAGCCATCGCTTCGCTCAACCATGTTTTAGGGAACGTAACGACCCGGCGCACATGCCACCACCGCAGAGACACTTTGAGAGAGCATGACACACTCGAACAACTACAATTTAAGCAAGAAAACAATAAAAGTTTTCTTTTTATTATAAATAAACCCAATACTTTTTGCAACTAACACAGGTACTTTAGGCTTCTTTGGGTCCCAATGAACAAATTGACACGTATCCTATGACTGTTGTAGGGTGGGCACGGGGTTCATACAAAATCCCCTATGGTCCTTTTGAAGGCTCCTGGTTGTTAAACAAATGACTTAATGTAAAAAATATTAAACATACAGACGTAGAAAATATCTTTCTTTAACCGATGCTGAAAAACACATCAAAATTGGTCCAGTTCGTAAGGAGGAAACAGGGGACTACGAAACGTCGTTTTTCGTGTTTCGTATGAGAATTTTGCATGCCACTTCCACGTAGTGTTTCCTCGGGTGCCTAGCTTTGGAACTAGAAGTGCAAGTAACAAGTGATATTCTTTTGTCATTTAATTTTGTTAGTTAAAAATATTTACATACATACTACATATAATCACGACTATTATCCCCTAAGGGTTAGTCAGAGACTAGGCAATGGGGACAGCAAATGCAGTCCTCTACCGTAGTCCACTTTTCACCAAATAGCGACGGCACATGTGCTTAGCGTGACAGGTGGTTAGCCCATCGCCGCTCTTGCTGTTGGAAGTATGTGCAGTATTTAGTCCGTTAGTCGCCTTTTACGACTACTCAGGGAAGAGAGGGGGTGGTAGAGTATCCATTCACCGCTACGCGACACGGTTTTTTATAAAGAAAAATATTTAGAAAGTAAATACCAATAGTTATACCCATGGCAGACGAGGTAGGCCTACTCACATACAGGTCAGTAATGTGCAACGATTATAAAAGTGCAATTTACCTTGTAGAAACCGTTGTAAGTACCAATTGTTCTCGATTTTCCCCCGTTCTTTAGAATCCACGTTAAGGCCTTCGCATTGGCTGCTACCACAACATCGCATTCCTTTAAACAACTCGTCGGAATTAAATGGGAGCAGTTTGAAAAAAAATGTTAAGCTTTTTGCCGATGCTACGAGTCAGTAGCTACAAAGTGTTGCATCGTAGTTTTTAGAAATAATAAATATCATGGCTTCACCGAGACGCGACGTTTACAATAAAATTAGTGTTTACATAAATCAAAATTTAAATTGATTACATTGAGTTTTGTACGAGCTTTAGGGTCACTTAAAATAATATTAGGGCTTTGTTAGATTAAGTGATTAGTCTTATTTTAAGATACTACCACTTTCGCGTATATACTAGAATATCTACCTACTCTTAATATTTTTTATGGTAGGTAAGTACCTACCTATATTTAATTTAAACTTTACGCGAACAGATTGAAATGTTACGATTTACTCCCGTTTATTTTATTTAATAATTATTTTATCCTGACGTGTCGTTGCATGGTCCAGACTATAATACATAACGTAAACACGAGTAGATATTGATTAAATTTCATTTCTTAACACGACATAACAAGTTTAATTTTTATTTATTTGTTAGGGACATGATAAAACTGTAAAAATCAATTATAGCTCGTTGCAATAAACATATAATCAGTTACCTCTGTTAATTTTATCTTACCTAAACATACATAAGCAAAGCTAGAACCATTGGAAATAGCAATAACATAATAAGCCTTGCAAGTGAAGTAATAGCCCGATAATGATGATGGCACTGGCGTAGCGATAATTAGGTTTGCGGGAGCTCGCTTGAAACGTTATAACTGGAAACAAGTTGGAACAGCAATTAGAGAAGGATTAAGAAGAAGAAAAAAGATATCCAACCTCTATGGCTACCTACATAATGTGAATGCTTCGTGACAAGCATAGAGAAGGGACTTCTTTGCGGGAAAGTGAAGCGTTTTATATGCAGTTTCGTTTTGTTATTGTAAAATTTGTGTTTTGTCAAATATTAATGGGAAATAATGATGGACGCTAAGTGCTCGGGAACGTGCATGAGAGTTGGCAAATAAAACAAATCAGTACAAAATAAACTTCTCAAATTCTCTCAAGGAGCCCGTGTAACATCTCAGTAAAGTCCCTTTACTGAAACTCGAGAGGTTTGAAGGAAACATCATTTACCGTTAAACATTCGTATTAACAGTCATTATCATCTGGTACTTTATGCCAAGTAACAATATTTTCCAGTAAATGATATAATAGTAAATATACTATTACTTAGGTATATCATTTACTGAAAAAAAACATACAGAGTAATGCTCTCTCTATTTTGATTTTAACGTGCTGTATAATCATTTGCTAACCAGCATACGTGGCCCAAATTCCCCAATGTGCAATTGTCTATGTGGGAAGATTTATTCCCCCGGTATCGACTTCCCACCGTATAGACTAGACCTGAGTCTGAGCCCAGAAGATAGTTTGAGAAAAAGAAAAAATATCCTACTAATATTATAAACGCGAAAGTTTGTAAGTATGGATGGATGTTTGTTACTCTTTCACGTAAAAATTACTTATTGGATTTGGATAAAATTCGGCATACAGATAGTTTATAACCTGGATTAACACATAGGATACTTTTTATCCAGATATTCCCACGGGAACGGGAACCACCGCGAGCGGCCGCTAGTATACCAATATAAACGTGTCGCATAGCGGTGAAAGAATACTACCACCTCTCTGCCCTTGGGTGTCGTAAAAGGCGACTAACGGACCAAAGACAGCTCATACATCCAACAGCATAGAGCGGCGATGGGCTCACCACCTGTCACGCCGAGCACATGTACAGTCGCTATTTGGTAAAAAGTTGACTATGGCAGAGGACTGCTTTTGCGGTCTTCATTGCTTAGTCTCTGACTAACCCTTCGGGGATTATAGTTGTGGTGTATTATGTTTGTAAAAAAATATATGCAGTCTCTGAATGACTACCTATTGGGTTTACATATTAACATAGGTATTATTATTATGCTTGCATTTAGGAGCATTTCGTCGATCTTTTCCTTACATTAAAAAGCGCTAACAGTTTCTCGAAGTAGACTACAAGTGTATCTAAGGTCCAAATCGAATTTACCTTTGCTCGGTCAGTGTATTGTAAGGATTCTTTTACGGCCTATACTTCTTACCTTTCTTTTGTGTTTCTTTGGGAAACCTACAAAATTCAGAAATCCATTACTTGCTAAAATCACGATTTGTATTTTGCATTAAAAAAAATTGAAAAACCTTTATTAATTCATATTGCATATTACATTCTAAATTATAATAATACTTGCTGACCCGACAGACGTTGTTCTGTCATAATTATGAATATTGAATTCGAATTGTTAAAAATAATAAAAAAATATTTAAAAAAAGTGTTTATTATTTAATTTTTTCTTTCATAAGAAAAAATTAAATAATAAACACTTTCGTAACTAGCGACCCGCCCGGCTTCGCACGGGTTACCACCCGTACTCATATATGTACCTAAACAAATTATAACTTATAACCTTCCACGATAAATGGGCTATCTAACACGGAAATAATTTTATAAATCGGATCAGTAGTGCCTGAGATTAGCGCGTTCAAGCAAACAAACTCTTCAGCTTTATAATATTAGTATAGATTGCGATAAATGTTTAATATATTGTTACTCGTATTTCTTTACTCTGGTCCTTATACAAATACCTTCTCCTTCGACAGTTCTCGAGGCAACATGCTGCAGAATCATTTGAAGCTGAGCTCAGCTCTGACCTGCCGGCTGGTCGGTGGACTGTCCAGAGAGCAGAGAGCCCTGTGCCAGGAGCTACCGGACACCGTCTCCATAGCCTTCGAGGGTCTGCAGTTAGCGGTCAGGGAGTGCCAGCACCAGTTCCGTTGGCACCGATGGAACTGCTCCAGCTTAATTACGAAGAGTTCCAATCCGCATACTAGTGGACTTATGAAACGAGGTTAGTTGTGTTTTGTCTTCTCTTTTTTCATTCCTGTTCTGCCTGCCAGTGATTTTACAGCATGTTAATTTGGAGCTGTGTGTTGGCAAAGAATACTGCCAACAACGAATATTCGGCGTGGAATAATGGCACTTGGTGCTGTTGTGTTTCGTCCGGCCAGTGAGGGTTTTGGAGGCCCTCCCCCTCACAATTCCTATTCCTTCCTTAATTACTCTCCATCCGGTGCCCCGGCTCGTTTGCCTAACTCTTTTATAAAAAAAATTAATCTCTTCCTTTGGTTATCGTAAAGGGCCCCGCACACGATCAGTTCGCCGGCAGGTCTCGGCCTGTCAGTTAAATAGTACAACGCACAGGTGACTAACGTACTAAAAACTGCACATACATCCAACAGCATATCACATCACCACCTACCACGCAATGCACAGTGTAGTTTCATTTGATCAAACGGGCACTGTGGCACTGGATAGCTTTTGCGGTCCTTAGTGCCTTAGTCTCTGACCAACCCTTTGGGTATTAGTCGTGAGTGTATGTACTATTAGGGTCACCGTCGCTTTACCAGTTTGCAGCGATTTTGATATGAAGCGCACCGACAGCCCTGGTACGTGTCCGTACCAAATAGACGACGCGGTGTGCAAGGGATTTTGGCCTTTAGACTGGTAAAGCGATGGAGTCCGCGATAGTACGTAGGTAGGTACTTATGTTAATTTGGTTTCTAAGTCTGTATAATGATCGATCGGACCCATGAGGATTTATATGGTTTGGCATCGCACAAGATTGACCCTTAACCTTATAAGATTCTGTGGAATGTTCGAGTAAGATTTTGACATAAATAAGTTGATATAAATAAGAAATACAGTGAAAACCACTAAAATAGCGCTTTGGAAGGACCCTGACTCCGGTAGGGTTCTGCGTCACGCACATAGATACTGCTATTGAAGGGTTTGACCTGAGTACCTAATAGCACATTGTTAATACAACTGCCGTACATTTTTTTTAATTTATCTTTTCTGAATCTGTTGAAAATAGTTTTCTTTAAATTTGAACTTAAATCTACTTTTCTTAATTTGTACAAAACATTATTTTAACTGTTATTTTGGTAACTGTAAAGGTAAAAACTTTTAATAAATATTTTAATTGCTAATTAGAATAACGTTGGGCTTGCTTTATTTGGGCTTAAACAAAGCTTTTTTCAAGGTTTCCACTTGAATTTTAATAGGAAGCTCCCTTCATGACCTCTAGATCTTGCTCAGTTGACAGGACAATAAGGTTCCTTTGTTCCTGGCGGGCGAGCTGATGTAAGTTCCATTGTGGCTCGAGTGCAGAAGCAAACAAACCGACGGACAGACATGGCAATTCTCTTAATGTGGACGCCTGAGAAATACTGTGATTACAAATAGGATCATTTAATTCTTAGAGACCGACGACTTTTACCGAAAGAGGGAAATAATTTTATAGCCAACTCTTTGTTACCTCTTGTAGAAAAGAGGTTCCTAATTAAAATGATGATAAAACCTTCATTAATAATGTAAAGAGGTAAATTTAGTTTGGAAACTCTTTTTAAAATTGTTATAATCATCTTTTCAAATATTTACTTTTAATAATAGATTTAGGGTGGATTCGACCAAACTGGAATAAGACTTACTCTGAGATTAGTCTATACAAATTCGGCGTTTAATCAAGGTATAAGACCTTATTCCAGTTTGGTCGAATCCACCCTTATTATAATATTTATTTTTCCACGAGTATCTAAACCGTAGAGCGCAGCTATTCAATACAGTCAGTATGTAAATGTTTGATCCATATGGTATACATGTTTTTTGTATTGATCACGTAATAATAAATAAACTTAAATTATTATTAAGTACATTTACTATTATTTAGTGCTTATTTATTTTTCATGAGTCTTGATATAACAAAGTATTTTGACATCTAACAATTGAAACCTTTTTTTGTAAACTACATTTAACAAATGCTATCTCACGCGTAATATATAGGTACATATGTTATTTTAATATAAAGACATCGTAAAACATCAGATGCAAACATACCTTTTTCAAGTCAGTTGAACAAAACAGCGGACGATCGATAAACATAACAATTTATGAATCTTAGTCGCTAATTGAGGGGCAATATCGCAATCCGAAACGTAGGTGGCACTGTCCGTAATCGCGACCGAAACCAGTCGCCGCAATACCGAAAGAACGTAATATATTAAAATAAACGCAACTAACCCTTCAAACCAATCGCGATCAGCCATTACAATCTGAATTTATTACTACGAAAAATTATTCACGCATGTTAATGCAGACAGAGCCGGGCGGCCGGCGGGCGGACGGATGCGTTTTTCGTAATAATAGTTACCTACCTATATTTATTTACAGAATGCGTTGCGCCTTTATTCCTGTATCTCCGGGTGTGAAAGGCTTTGTGTTCCTTATTTTTTCCACAATCATCGCACACGTTGACGTGGAAATTTACGAGCATGGAGGATGGGAGACAACAAATAATAAGTTCGTGCTGGCCAGGTGTGCCCCGCTCCCGCGGCCCCGATTTCACGCGACGTGTGGGTCCGGCCCCCGCGCCCCCGGCCCCCCGTTCGCCCGGACCAATTAATATCTTAACTGAAATCGCCTGGCCCTCAACTTCCATTCCATCGGACTTACTTGATTTTCTACACGCCCTTTTATAGCTGCACGCATTTTATTAACAATTTGAAATTCTCTATTAAAAACCTGCACACGGATCGGTCTTTTAAATACGCCTCTTACCGCTGAATGTTATGGACACATAAAAGTTAATTGTGGATCAGTGCGTGGATTAAGACAGAGCTATTAAGTACGGCCCGCACCTAGGACGGGCTTTATTGGCATTGGTAATGCCCCGTAACGACACCTTCCGGCTCTTCAGGACACGACTCCGTTTAAATTGAAAAATGGTAAAAAAACAGCGTAACCAAACACTTTAACATCTTTCTTAAGTTGCCCATTGTTGGGGTACCGAATTGAAACGCCGACGGGAGAACGAAACGAAAAAAGGCCGAAGAACAAATCGAGAGGCTTTTAAATAGGATAATAGCGATCGATGATAGCCAAAGAAAGATAATAATGATTCTCTGGGCCGACAGATTTTTTTTGGTCAGAATGGATACGTCGATGAAAGATCGCTGTGGACGGATGGCATTCTGGATAGATCACACAATTTGTTCCGCTTCCCTGACATCCTCCACACGTCGTTAGCGCGCTTGTGTACGTGACATCGCCACAATGTGAAGTGTCAATGATTTAATGATTTTTGTTGAGCTAATGAGACTATTGTGAGAAAAAAGGTTAGGGTTTTAATAGCTGACGACGATTAGATTACGTGGTGCGAGATGCGTGCGGCGACGGCGGTGTCACGTGGAGGAATGACGCGCGTGCAGGGTGGCAGCCGCGAGTCGATATGAATCTGAAGCGCAGGCGCACGTGACGTGAATCCAAGACGCCGAAGTGTCATAAACAAGTGACATTTATTAGCGTTTTATATCAACAACGTGTTTCAGGTGACAGAGTGCCGTCTACAATGTGCTTATGACGCTGCAAAAACGAGATTCGTTGTTATGACGCTCTTTATCTGTCGAAGGGGCGTGGGAACGTCAGAAGTCGACGATGAGACATCTTCATTCCGAGAGATCGTGCGAATTTTTTGTTAGCTACTCTCTTGCGGACGTCATGATGTTACGGAGAAAAAATGATAACATGCGTCAAAATATTGGAGAGAAAATGACAATATAATAGTTATAGAGCTTTCTAGTTGACCTAAAATAACACTGACAAAGGATTAAATCAGGGGAAAAAATCAAACGTGTCGAAATGTCTCAATGCGGCGTCCGCCTAATGGGCGCGATTACATCTCGCTCGGTGCGTTACTGAATCGTGCTCCCTCAGATGCCTCTAAACTGTGAGAAAAAACACAAAAGATACCATAAAAAACAACGTGAATTTGTCCAGCCGCCGGGTCAGACGTGACATCGAGTGGCCTTTTTTGTTGGCCCTTTGTCCCTGGATTAGGAGGCGGCGTTTAAGGGTTAATTAACTCGAGTAGTGTGTTGGTGATGTTGCGGAATTTTTGAACACTAATGGAAATATTATACCCGGCTTTGGTAAAAAAAATCATTTAAGAATTAAGTAGATATAAGTATCTTTTCTTTGTTCACATTTCTTAATTATTGGGTTGTTTTTTTTATACTGCGATTAAAGTGTTAGTAGAACTACACGAAGGTTAGGTTTGGTGTTTCAGAAGCCGCTAAAGAAGTTTGGAACACGACGCCGACGTCCTCACAATCTGAAATTACCTTCAAAATGCTGCTACCACTGTTTAGTTACACAACGTTCTAAAATTTTTTGATACAGTAAGGTATTATGCCGTAAAATACTTATCTTTTAGTATTCATTATCATAATAGGCCAAACGGTAAGATGCTCGGGTCGAATGAGAGAAATCGTGGTTCAACTCCCATGCCATAACTCAGTTAGAGAGGGTACTGACGTGAACCTGTATACCTACTAAAACAAAAGCTTTTGTAAATGGTTAACAAGACTATTATGTCAATAGCGCTTTAGTAGCAATCTTAAAAAAATCTAGACCATTGGAATCTACCACTTGAACTTTTTTAGGGTGGTTTATATTTAACAGTTGTTGTTTTACGGTTTAATGATGCTATTATTCTACTATTACAACACAATAAGCTCCATTAAATAAACAAACAATATCTTACTCCTTTTAACACAACTAGTTGGTAAATATATTGGTTTTTATCACATTGCTTCGATGTATTAATATTAAGTACCTTTGTAAATTTTAATAAATAAATAAATATATAAATAAAAATAGTATATACGAGTAACGAGTACGTATGAAAAATTGTTATGAAATATAAAATATACACATTTAAACTTGACCCCGTGACCACGGCCAGTGCAACTCGGTCGAAACATCGGGTTTATACGCATACCTTGCGTAGAATGCCTACACTAAGTAGTTTTGCGTCAAATCCCGTCTAAATATTTTAAGAAATAAGTTCAATATTGTCTCATTTTACAAAATGTTGTTGTCATATGACCTGTATTCAGAATCAATTCACCTTAATGTCTTCTTTATTCTATTGTAACCGGAACTACGCAGGTTCCTTGATCGGATCCTAAATTATTGTAAGGAAAGAATTACTTATCCACAAAAATACATCTATAGTCGTATACTATGCATGCGTTCTTTCGTTTAGCGTTTCAAAATGTTCCTCGGTCCGAAATTTGTCGCGGCTGACGTCACCGCGGTTTTTCGTCAGCCGTGGCAATTAGCGATTCGCAACACATGCCCCTCCGAAAACAAGACGAACCATAATGTAGGTATTAAATTCCCTGCCCTCGCCGCTAACCTCATAATCGACGCATTTCTCATCTCACGAGAAAAAGTTATTGAACCCAGTAGAATTTGAAATAGGTGGCTACAGCAAAAATCTCACTAGCCCGTTACTCATTCGGATAAATAACCCATTAAAACCTTTAGCAATCATTACCGGTAATAATATGAATATATACGGTGCATTTGCACTCATTGGCCGGAGAAAAAGTCGTCGCGAGTTCATTCATTTTGGCGCCAGATTTATGAGCTATCGACTTTGAAGCGAGAAGCTTAAGAGGAATCAGTTTTTAAAATGGAATTGTGGACAGTGCGCAATCGTAAATCGCCGGCGGACGTGCGCGTGCGAGCAGCGCGCATCAAAAACAATGTAGGTAACGCAACGCGGAAAAAGTCGGACGCCGGGCGGTCGGCGCGGAAAAACTGTTATGCGCATCCGATTACGGCCGCGCCGTGTGTTTAAATGAAGAAACGGAGATGAAATAAAACGTTTAATGATAATTGAAATTTGTATTTACTTAGGCAGCTGGCCTTTTTGCCGGACGGCGCCGGGTTGCCGTATACGGCTAGCGTGTAACGTTGTTCGCCGAAGTGTGGTGAGCTCGCTCGCGGTGTACTAATGATGTACCAAAAACTTTATGAAAAATTAACGTATAATTAAAACATAATTAAACATATTTATAGAAGTCTTATTACATTCCAAACGTGTTTTTTTTAGAAACATCGACATTTTCTACATTTATGATTTTACCAACTAGGTGTTTCATGGGAGATGAATTATTTTTCTCAGATCTATACCTTGATAAGTAATTTGTTTGTAAGAGCTTTATGATGAATTTCAATAATAATTTTTCTACTTTAAAAGTGACACGTACTGAATACCTAAATAGTCAACAACCTCCATAATATAAAAATACAGCATAAAATTTAATTTAAGCACCTCATAAATGTTCAACATCTCCGTAACTTCCCTCTATGTTTCCCCCAAACAACTCGTAACGAAAATAATTACATTTCATGTATTATTGAAACAATTACAGGCAAAAAGCGAGAGGACAAGACAAGTGTAAGGGGGGAGCTTAAAATCTGTCACCAGTTCGAAAATTCAGAGCATCTCGTCGGAAAAAGTCGAAAACGAATAATCGGAATTCATTAAAATTGATAATGGAATTTTGGACGGCGTGCTCAGCGATAGTGAACCTTAACAGAAGGCAATAGGAATCATGTACAGGATAGAGAGACAGCAAGTAATTTTGTTCATTATCAAAATTATGCACTTCACAAATTAAAGCAATCGGTGCGGAATTTTTAATCGACGCCATTTTTCATTTGGTCATATAAAAAACTACTAAGTTCTTAACATTTTTCGTCAGTAAAAGATGGTGCGAATGACTTTAACTAAATACGTAAAGAATTTCAATGATTAAAGAAAATTGTATCTGTAATTGCTAAAAAGAATAATAGTTGTTCTTTGAGTCTCACACACACAATTCAACTTCAATTTCAAAAGCGCCAACTATGGCGTTTTTAGACTACATACTCCTGTATGAGCAACACGTTAGGTGTTATTAATAATTATTCTTAATTTTGACTTTGGAAAAGAAAGTAAATTATTAGTAGGTACAATTTTAATGTAGCCCTTAGATCGAGATCTAACTTCTAAAACACTAATTGATGATGATAGAAATAAATAACTTACTAAACAATAGTAATAATTATGGTATGTATATTTTTTTAACATAATTTGTCTAAATCTGAACCGTATTGCTTATTTTATTTTAAAATGCAAAATTATGTTCTTTGGGCTTCTTTCTTACAAGGTTCATGTAAGCGCGCGCTACCTACACATATTTTAAGAACATTTAACACACAACAAATAAATTATTGAATATAGAGTTGAAGAAACAAGAGTAAAAAAGACTGACAAGAATAAAAAAAGTTTAAGTAAGTTTATCAACGGATTTTTAACAAATACCTAAATAATGTGAAATATGAAATTGCAACATTCAATCGTTCTACTTAGACCCAGACCCCAATAACTTATAACTGCTGGCTGCAACCAGACCAAAAACAAACCGCGCCAAAAACTGTGGCATAATTCGCCCATAACAGTTACCCCAACATAGTCTGCTACCACCGCGGAATCATTGCGACCGATCAGCGAGGCTACAATGAAACGGTACTCAGTATACAATCTTTCAACAACACAATTTAAGAGGAAACACTACATCGACGTGGCATGCAAAATTCTCATACAAAACACAGAAAAACGACGTTTCGTAGTCCCCTGTTTCCTCTTTCAGAACTAAACGAATTTTTATTACTTTTACAGCATCGGTTAAAAAAATATATTTTCTTTGTCTGTACGTTTGATTTTTTTGCATTAAGTCATTTATTTAATAATCAGGAGCCTTCAAAATTTAGCGGAATCACTCCGTTTTGAAGCGTCTTCAGAAACATTAAGTGTCTGGTTTAAAAAAATCAAACATACAGATATGGAAAATCTCTTTCTTTAACCGATGCTGAAAAAGTAATAAAAATTGGTTCAGTTCTGAAGGAGGAAACCGGGGACTACGAAAGCGTCGTTTTTCTGTGTTTGTATGACAATTTTGCATGCCAGTTGTATTTTTAAATTTAATTTCACTTAGCTTTTGCTCTTTTTATAGCATCACCTTAACCCTAAACTGTTCGCATGGGATCAAAATATTACTACTACTAGAGACTAGAGAGCTCGGCTACAGTAAAACCAGACATAATAGAAATTCAATTGTGTAACCATAGCGTCACCTTAACCCCAAATTGTTTGCATGGGATCAAATACTACTACTACTAGAGACTAGAGAGCTCGGCTACAGTAAAACCAGAAATAATCGAAATTCAATTGAGGTAACCTCTAGGAGTCTTCGCGACAGACAAGGGAAATGTCAGCTGGTCCGCGCTCCCTCCTACCGTAGGTTCCTTATATTCGCGTCGAAGCTGATATTTCAATGAAAAACTTGCTTATGAGCGGTTCATTGGACACCGAATTCAACTGACGAGTAAGTGATTTGCAGTCTTCTATCCCCATTCCAAATACATATATAAATACCTGATAGAATGCAGCGCGTTCGGATAACTCGTGAAAGCTAAGGAACTTTCGCAGTGCCGGTTACAAGGACGTACACAAAAATGTTAAGCTCTTCGAGCGTGGCCAAACTAGCCGTTTGTGCCCGTAATTGTTGTCGTAAGATGACAGTGCGTAACAAAAAGCTTAGCTGTCGGTATAACAGACCCAATAGAAATTCAATTGCTAACAACATCTAGGAGTTTTAGTTACAGACAAAGGGTTATTCTCATAGACCAATGTTATATATATGCAAGTAGTGTAGAACCTCAGCCTGATAACGACGATGACCAATATTTGTTTCGTTAGCAGCTCACTACATTGTATCTACAACCTTATTTTCGTAGCACTTAGACTCCTTCTCCGCCACAGCGGCACAAGGAAGTTCCATACCGTCCAATCTATCTGCAACAGCGTCAGCGTCCCATAAATCGTGACATATCGATTCGATCGCGTCTCCGCAGATCAACAAATATAAATTTGTCACGGGCCACAGAAAAAGCGTAGTAGCGAGCAAACTTTATAAATAAACAATAACGCGGCTGTATACGGGCCGGCCACCGTAACATCCATCAACTCCCCTTAACCCGGAATGGCGTACGCGAAGGTGCGTTTATACTGCGCGACTGATGCGCCGGGTCGCGATCAAATAAGCGAAAACCTTGCAAAAACATTAGGTTTGGCACGTGAATGGGAATTGCCTGTTTCACGTGTTTACAAGCTTAGATCAAGATGATCGTAGGGAACAAGCGTTATTTTTAAGATTTTTCCTTTAAATACGATTATGCACTCTATACCACAAAACAGGTAAGTTTTGTGCATAACTAACCTCTTGTGTGCTACGGCCATTTTTTTTCAATATGGCCGCATGTGTCAAACTAGTTCCGTATTACTTCCTGTTTATATCCGGTCTAGGTCTAATGACGATTTCCATGAAATTTTTATATAGAGACTTTAAAAAACACTTATTTCACTGGAATCCTTATTAAATAAGCTATCTGGCTATGTATAATAAAGAATAGTTTGATCCTATATTAAATTGCGAAAAAAAAGTGAAAGTAGGTGAAAGTACTTATACTGGAGAACATGTACGAATAATGTAATAAGAGTAAACCGTGTCGCGTGGCGGTGAAAGAATACTACCAACCCTTCTCTCCCCTTGGGTGTCCTAAAGGCGACTAACGGACTAAAGACTGCACATACATCCAGCAGCATAGAGCGGCGATGGGCTCACCACCTGTCACGCTGAGCACATTGTGCAGTCGCTGTTTGGTGAAAATTGGACTATGGCAGAGGACTGCTTTCGCTGTCCTCGTTGCCTAGTCTCTGACTAACCCTTCGGGGATAATAGTCAGTAGTAGTATATGAGAGAAAATAGCAAGTAAGAAGCAAAAGAAATGAGACGGGGTAGTAGAAAATGGAAAGTGGTCTGTGGTCTTTCTCTACTCCTATCCGGGAAACGAACGTAATATGTAGTGTACGTATATTGACCTTAACGACCTCCGTGGTAGAGTGGTTAGCACACCGGGTTTGGCGTCGCGCCATATCTGACGTCCCGGGTTCAATTTCCGATCGGGTCAATTTAAGAGAAAAACTGTTTTTCTAAATTGATTTCGGGTCTGGGTGTTTTTTCTATGATTATGTTTATTTATCCATTATCTTACCATATCAACGAGTTTCAAAAGAATACTCATCTTGGTCTAGTTAATTGGTGTGAGCGTAAACTGATTTTATTGAATTAATTTTATTTTTACTTATTATACACATAAGTACATACATACACTCACTCGTACTCTGACTACAGAGACTAGGCAATAAGGACTCCAAGAGCAGTACACTACACAGTCCACGTTTCACCAAATAATAACTGCACATGTGCTAAGCGTGATATGTGTTGAGCCTATCGACACTCAATTCTGTTGTATTGTTATATCTTTTATTCTTCTGCAAAAAAATGTCTACCCTTTTTATAAAGATTATTTTTAAGGAGCACCTTTAACAAAGTTGTTTTTAACTTATCATTTTGTCATTTTATAGGTAGGCTGATTAACATTGATAAATATAGACAATAATCTATTTATTTCACACTTTGCCGGTGGACCAGCAGGTACTCTATACAATCCCTAGGAATTTCATACATTACCTAGGTAAAGTATGTAATGGATAAAAATATGTTTAATATTTCATACATTGCCTGGACGCCCCCGGTAATCTATACATTGCCTAGGTATTGTATAGAGCACCTGAATTATACAGATTGCCGGTAACATATACACTCATACATTTCTGTTGTTACTTGAAAATAAAGTTTTTTAATGTATTTTGTTTTTAATTGTACTTCTGGTTAAGTTGCGAATCTGGTAAGTTGCGAATCTGGTGAGTAGCGAATCTGGTGAAATTGAGAATCTCGTAAACTGCTTCTGAGCGTAATCATGACTATTATTTCCGAAAGGTTAATCAGAGACTAGGCAATGAGGACAACAAAATTAAAGCAGTCATTAGGTGACCATAGTCCACTTTTTACCAAATAGCGACTGCACATGTGCTCAGCGTGACAGGTGCTAAGCCCATCGCCGCTCTATGCTGTTGGAAGTATGTGCAGTCTTTAGTCCGTTAGTCGCCTTTTACGACACCCAAGGGAAGAAAGGGGGTGGTAGTATTCTTCTATTAATGAGTCGCCACCACACAGCACATAAAAATAAACTCTTAACTGTAATTAAGTCGAACAGGTATTTACTTACAGTTTAAGATTTTTTTGTGTCGACATATTCACCCGTGACTTTAAATACCGTCGCTCACTTTAGGCTCTGTCGGTATACCAGAGTCGTTGTCTATTCTCACCACTGCAGCGGCACGAGCTGAGGCAGGGTCCTAGTTGGCTGTGACTAGAAGCTAGAATAAGTCTCCCATTTTACTCGGAGGTGCTTCTTCCTAAACTGTTACAACTAGGCCAACTACACAGAACAGAAAATCGCTCTTCTGTTCTGCGTAGTTGGCCATTACATAACATTTCTATGTTTGACTGTACTCTTAGTTTCTTTGTTTTATTCCTTTCTTTTATTAAAGTTAATATTTATGTAAATGGGCTGTAAGTACGTGATTGTGTGATCGACATTAAGTGGGAGGAAACACTCCTAAATTGGTGCGAGAATTACTCTGTATCCGCTCTAATCTAACATAACTTTATGTAACCGCTGCAAATAAATGTTTTCGATATCAGCCTGGCCGTCGTTATGTTGCAATGATTCATGTGCGAGCAGTTCAAGTCTTCTTGCAATCATGCTCAAGATGCTGTTGATGCTGCAATACCCGGACAAACGGGAGTCTTGGTGGATCCTCGATCCTTGATCCAAGCCACCTCGGAGCAGGCATAGCATTGTCCCGAGACAATTACCAGATCTTTCAGGATTTAATGTTCAGTCATTGCGACTATTCTGATGTACCTGCCCTGTTTATATTTTAAGGATATCATCGTTGATATATAAGTCTTAGGACAAACTACACACTCTTAAAGAAACGTGTTCACAACATAATCGATTGTAGACAATATGAAACGAAAAAAAATAATAACCCGATGACTCAATTCTATTGCACGCAGCTGTCATAAAAGCATCGCAACATATAAAAACCACAATGGCCGTATTAATTCGTCCGATGGAACGATCACATCGCCGAGATAATGCTTGATTTATAATGATTATCATTTTATTAAACTTGAGTCATCCTAATACGTGTGTTGGGCAGTTTTTGCAGCGGTTTGATGACCGGAGCCAGCTGAAAGTGCTTAGTAATGATGTGAGTAAATAAATCATTAAGCGATGTTGCTGACTGTTACCAATTTTAATCCATGTACAATGGCGGACTCCGTCGCATTACCAGTCTAAAGGTCAAAATCCCTTGCACACCGCGTCGTCTATTTGGTACGGGCACGTACCCGGGCGGTCGGTGCGCTTCATACGAAAATAGCTGCAAAGTGGTAAAGCGACGATGATCCCGACCGTACGTAAAAGTTTTACCTAGAGCTAAGTACCTACGCAGTTAAAATAATCTAGAAGCAAAGTATTCTTGCTTATAAAGAAAAGAAAATATTATTAATGCGCCTTTAACACATTAATAATAGTCCTCGTTAACCCATCTAGAAATCTGAAAATCTTAGTGACTACTCATTCAGATTATAACGGAGCTAAAATGGTTATAGAACCACGATTTCTCGCGTTCAACCCAACCACCTATCCGTTCGGCTACCAACGCCACTATTATGAGTCGAAGTTATGCTTGTCTCTTTTGCTTTACAACAAAATGATAAACCACATTCACTAAACTATAAACGTAAGAGTAAAACACAAACAAAACAGCAACCAAGCAAAACAAAAGAACTAAGAAAAAGTGGAGTCAAAGAGAAATGTGACGAAAAAGTTCCCGCACCGGCCGCCCCGCTCCAAATAAAAACGCCATTATTTTAACAAACACTATCGCTCGGTGTCAATTAGGCTCACTCTAGAGCGAAAGCCACTAATCCGTCGAGATAACGGCTCGATCCTCGTATTAATCACGTGCCAGAATCGAATTAATTTATTCGATTCACTCGTATCAAGTTATCGAGATATTCGGCTGGCCCGTGGGAACTTTGGTGTGATAACGATACATATATTGGGTTCGCTACGCGTGTTTAGTGGAGGGCTACTCTATATTAACTACTACTCCATAATATTCTAAGGGTCTTCGTACCATTCTCAGGAGTCTGGGAGACGCCTAAACTATTACGGGCGTCTCCTCTCTGGAGCGGGGGTGGAACTCGGTGCTTGATGTTCGTAGTCCCAAGCCATCCCCGTGGCACAGAAGGGATTGTACTTACTACGTTTTTAGTGTCCCTTTCTCCGTCGAGGAAGGTTAACTGGGTAGGGGAAGCAGAAGAAAGTCCCATATAACCCGAGATCGCCCCTGGTCTCAGTGTATAAGTAAGACAGCATTTCACCTAGTTAAAAAAAAATAAAAGGGTCAAAAACCATACATATCTGCACTTCAGACGTATATCTATTGTCAAATACGGCCAATACGTGTGTCAGGATCGGATCGAATCAGTAGGCTTACTCTTGAAACACAATTGCATTAATCAATTTCCAATCACAAATCTCAAAAAATGTCAAATGGCACTTTTGTAAGCGACACTTGCGCCACATTGGAATTAAATTGCGTGGAAATTAATTGAACAAATTATTATCGAGATGGCGTTCCGGAATTATCTTTACATAACCCAATATCGATACATATTAAACGCATTGGAATTGTATTGAGATTGAGTTTGCATTCAAGAGTAACCCCCCAGGATAGGATGCAAATGGAAATCTGGATCTCTGCCTACCCCTCTGAGAAGCGGCCGTGATGTATGTACCTATGTATGTATATATTTATGTATGTTTGTAAATATGGCCAAAAAGGCCAACACCGCATTTCCATATTTCAAGGATGAACTTTTTGTACCTACACTATCTATTTATTTATTTATTTATTAATAAGGCTTACCAACTAAATACATACAACTCATTTCAGCAGACAAAGTTTGAGGAGTGGTTACACTTATATGTATTTAAATTATAGGTATGCACAACATTAACATTCCGAACCTTAACCAATATAAATAAAATTAAAATAAAACTAAGAAACTATTTCTAATACAATTTCAAATACAAGTAGGTATACAAACTAAATCAAATTAAATTTTGTTCTGTTTAATTGAGTAATCAAAAGCAAGAAGCATCCTCTTCAAATAGCCTATGTTATTAGAGAAAATATCCAAATCACAATTCTGAAAAATAATGCTATAAAGTTTCTGCATGTATGACAGCGGTATATTACTTCCATATTTATTTGCACTGTGAGAAGTAGAAAATGGATTGTAATTACACAACCGAGCTTGTACGCGTGGTACTCTTATATTTATCTGTTCTAAGAGAGATGGACAGTCCACTAAATTATTAAGCAACTTGTACAGAAAAACTACAGACAGCTGCTTTCTTCTGTCTTCCAGTGAAATCATCTTAAATAATTCTAGTCTCTTCTCATAGTTCCTAACTTTGTAATAGTTGCCAGTTACATATGCTAATCTTTTTAAAAACCGTTTTTGTATTGTTTCAATACGTTTAATGTTATTTTGATAGCAAGGGTACCATACTAGATTGCAATAATCCACATGACTGTGAACCAAAGCAAAATATAGAATCTTTAATGCTGTCACAGATTTGAACTCTTTGGTGTTGCGTGAAATGAATGCTAACATTCTTAAACATTTATTGAGAACCACATTAATGTGACTAGTAATCATAATAAATCGCATCTCAGAATCTACCACTATACCCAAATCTTTGACTTCATCTACTCTTTTTAATTCAACACCATTTATTTTATACCGAGTATTTAATGGTTTCTTATGTTTTCGAGAGAACCTTATATGGTAACATTTATCTAAATTTAAGTTCATTGAATTATTTTTACACCATCCAGCCACTCTGTCTATATCCTCCTGTAGTTTAAACTGATCTTCAGTTGTTGCAACTGTTGCAGAGAGCCTTAAATCATCTGCGTATAGTTCATAATTGGAATATTTTATGTAATATTTAATATCATCAATAAATGCTATAAAAAGTATCGGTCCTAGGTGTGAACCCTGCGGTACTCCAGATGTCGGCACAATTTCTCTTGAAACAAATCCATTAACAGAGATCCTTTGCGTGCGTTTTTCCAAACACGTTTTAAACCAGTTTAACATTGACCCATGTATCCCATAGAAAAAATGCAGTTTATGTATTAAGAGTGCATGGTCTACCTTGTCAAACGCTTTAGTGAAATCACTATAAATTGCATCGACCTCCTTGCCATTACTAAGTTCTTTTAAAGTTCGATTTACAAAGGTAAGTAAGTTACTAGCTGTAGACCGGTTCTTTAGAAATCCATGTTGGTTGATAGACACTACCTGTCTCAAATGCCAAACAATAAAGGGACATAACAGACATTCGAAAATTTTTGCGAGCACTGGCAATATACTAATTGGCCTGTAATTGCAAACATCGGATCTATCACCTGACTTGGGTATAGGTATGACTATTGCTGCTTTCCAGTGCTTCGGGAAAACACAGTCACTAAGAGACCGATTGTAGAGAATGTTTAATGGTTTGGATAAAACTTCTGCACACTCTTTGAAAAAAAGGGGATGAATACCGTCACTACCCGCGCCCTTGCTAATATCCAACTTCTCAAGACATTTTTGTATTTTAGGCTGTGACAAATAAATACTGCCCATGCTTGAAATTGTTAAAGGAGTACAAGCAACAACGTCATTATTTCCCAGTGGCAGTACAGATGGCGAATCATACACCGAAGAAAAGCTCTCTGCAAACAGCTCAGAAATGCTATTCCCTTCATTGGCTACCTTATTATTTAATTTCATTTTACATGGTATACTGCTTTTAACTTTTCGTTTGTTTTTAATATAAGTCCAGAAAAATTTAGGATCTTTTATAACATTTTTAACAACTGTTTCTATATATTTGTCATAACAACTCTTTATAAGAATGTTAGTTCTATTTTTTAATAATTTATACTCTAATTCATCAAGACCATTTTTAAACACTATCATTTTACGACGACATTTTTCTTTTTCTTTGAGTATTTTTATAAGATTTTTACTAAACCAGTTTGGATAATTCTTGTTACTATATTTTTTCAGCGGCACTAATTCGTGTATAATTTTATTGACAATTTCATAAAATTTTGTAACTGCGTCATCAACTGTATCGCTCTTTCCAAGTTCCACATCCCAATTTATAGCATGAAGGCGACTACGAATTTCATCATAATCTCCACGAAAATATTGGCGTTTAGGAAGTTGCTTCAGTTGTAGCATTTTTTCCCTATGTAATAATATATTAATTTCAATCGGTGGATGGTAGCTATCAACTCTAGATATAACATTATCAGAACTAGATACTTTTATATAATGTCCAATATTTGTAAGAATTAAATCAAGGATCCTGTTTTGGTGATTACTTATATGGTTGTATTGTCTAAGATTGTAACTAGATAAAAAATCCACCAGCTCATAACCGACCGAATGATTATATTGAGTGGGTTTGAGTGACCCATCATTTTTCTCTAGCCAATGTATGCCACCTATATTAAAATCACCAATGATCACAACATCATGCAAACTGTCCAGCACTTTACAGGAACTCTCCAAAAAATGATCAAGATATTTTTTTTTTAAGGGAGACGGGAGATATACCGCGCAAAGATTCAATAACAAATTTCCTTTTAATTCTAGTGTGATCCATAGATCTTCACATTTACTTTCAAAACTATAGTTTCTGTACGCGTTAATTTTTTTACTAATTGCAATAAGAACTCCCCCTCCATCCTCATTCTGACAAAATGTATTTGACTGTCTATCCCTCCTGAAAATAGTATACCTAGAATCGAAAATTTCACCGTCCAAGACACCATCGTTGAGCCATGTCTCAGTCAGAACAATGATATCAAAATCGTTAGCCATTACTTTTATAAAAATACTACTTAACTTAGTGCGCATACCCCTAATATTCTGGTAGTATACATTTAAAGAATCGTATTCTATAGAGCAAAGAACCACAAAGACACTTCCAGATAATTATGACTAAGCTTATAATGTCTTTAGAGTGTCTATATGATACACCATTTTAGCAGGATAGTTATCACTCATTCTAACGAAAATTTTCCCGTTTCGTACCCAAACGTACTTAAAATTATTTTCTTTGGCCCAAATTCTTGTCGCAGCGTGGAGAGACTTATTAGCAGGAGTTAGATGTTCGCTAATGTATATTGGCTTTTCAGCATCACCATAGCCAAGCAGCTTCGTGTTAATTTTCTCCCTCGGATGAGACCGATTATACTTAATTATAGCAGCCAGTAAATTATCGCGTTTTAATCTGTTGGACAACTTACAGACAACAGATCTAGGTGCTTTGGTATTCTGATTCTGCTTCTGAACTCTGTTACAAGCCATGATATCGGCCTCAGAAAGAGGATAATCCACAACCTTGCCAACCTGCAGAATTGTATTTGCTAGATTTTCATTTCTGTGCTCCGGTAAATTATTTATTTCTATGTTATTCTGCCGAGAGTCTTGTTCAACGACAGATATTTTGTGCTCCATTTCTTTAACTTTGCATTGCAGTAGGTCAATCTCCTTATGTAGTGATTTATTATCTTCAGTAACGAAACATACATTCTTTTTCATGTCTTCAAATTGACTATTAAAAAATTTAAGTGATTCATCAAATGATCGTATTTCCTGCCTCATTGACGAAAACTCTTCTTCCACTACTTTTCGGATCAGTGGTCGTAACTCAGCTTCCATTATAATTAGTATCTCCGAACGTAGACTGCCAATGACCGATTCCTCACTTCGATTTATCGCTTCCTCCGCCTGTGTACTAGGTACAGCAGACCCACGCTTTAAATTCACGTTTTGCTGATCATTATCACCAGGATCATAGTATGGTTTGATGGGCGTATTGTCCTTGCTTTTACTTCTTTGCACAGCTAAAGATTGCACAACACAATCGGGACATTTCCAGCTCTGAGACTTCTTTAAATTTGTAAAGGGTACTTGTACACATTCATAGTGAAAGTGTTTTTTGCAACTGGGGTGGCTGCAGACTACTTTTTCAGTTGGTTTTAGTATATTATTACAGCCACATTGGCACTTATTCATTTTTATCAATATAGTACCTTTTTATTATCTATTTCCCAAAACGGGGAAATTTATTTTAAGTATGGCAACACCACAAAACGTCACATTCAAAATTAAGCCGTCACTTGAGTTTGACAGTGCAATAAATAAAGCTTTTGAGGGTATCAATGACAGTTCCGAAATATCACAATAAAGTGGGTATAAAAATACAACTTAACTTATGGTTTTCTGGTGCTAGTGGCCGAAATTATTCAAGAATAACATTGTTTCCATGTAATCCCATGCAGCACTACACTTTATAAAGCACTTTTATTAAGTTTTATTGAACTAATTGCAAATTTTTAGCAAATTGTTATGATAAGGTCCTCCATTACCTGAGGCAGGGTTGCTATTGCATGCAGTACCTACGTATAGGTAAGTATAACGTGTTGTCTACCGTACTTGCAACGATCGCGAAACAGCTGTGGGAAAACTTTAATTGCCCAATAAAAGGGAATTATGGTGAGGTACTCCTCCTTGTACACCTATTTTATTGGTACCCCAGGTGGAATGTTCATATTTCCAATCAGCGAGCGTGTGACCACCTGTTTAGTTACCGGCTGGCAGTTTGCAATTAAATACTTTGTAGGGTTTCAACTTCATGATAACTTAACTCTGAATTACGTTTTGAAATTAGTTATTAACGAAAGTGGTTAACTAAATAATTCTCTGAGTGGTAGAGCCGCGCTGCGTGCATCACGAATTGGGCCGGCTCGCCTAGTGTTGGTCAGGACTTTAGGGACTGGACTCGATTTTTAGAGACTGAACCCTTAAATGAGAGCTCAAGCCTTTTTGTCAGTGATAAGACTCATGAGTAATTATAATATAACTCAACTCGAGTTTTTTTACAATAATATAGAGACTCTTAAGACGAGTTCATTGCTTGTGCCGAAAAGTCTTTTTAGAAACAGTGAGTTCCATGTCCATTCTGTTGATGTAGGCGTTCGTCAACCACCTCTACAAGCGAGCCAACGCGAAGAGTGCGCCAAAGAGGAAAAATAAGTACGAAGAGTTACTACTTTGATCATTATGACCGAAGAGTTACTATAATTTTTTTATGGAAAAATACTTGCCAATAGACGTGACGCCTTAGCAAAATTTATATTAGTATTATACAATTGAAAAGGTTAGGTTTTTTTAAGAACTTGAGTTCCAAAATAAAGGCTCGGATTTATGAGTTGAGTCTTTTTGCATTAGGACTAGACGAAAAGTCTCAAGGCTCAGAACTCAGGGCTCATTTTAGTCGGAGTCTTGAGAGCTCTGCCAAAATGAGTCCAGTCTCTAAATTAGGACTTAAAGAACTCGAATCCTGGCCAATACTAAGCTCGCCCGGCGTAATGCCACCCTCTCACGGAACATCAGCATAAAACAATGACACTCGTTGCTGTGAGTGAAAGTACCGGAGAGCAATCTCTCCTCGCTCCCCATCCTCCACAATTCCTACTTCATCCTCATGACCGGCAACGCATCTGATGCACTGCAACTCCTCTGGTGTCCACGGGCGGCGGCGGTGATCCACTTCTCGCTCTAAGGAGAATAAAGATTAGTTCCTGATTCGCCGGATTCCTGATTCGCCGGGATTCTTGTTTCGCCAGATTCTTGTTTCGTCGGATTCTTGTATTGTCGGAAATATTAATATTATACAATAATATCACTTAAGTAAAGAAAACATTGTAGTTATATTTATGATTGTATGAATTACTATTTTGTTGCCACTATCGGACATATCTAACTTAAATTACCTACTTAGAAATGGGTACGATTTATATTTTCTGGTCTGCCTTTTGTATAACAGATAGGTAAGTAAGTATATTTTTTTTTAAAATATTTTATTTTCTCTTATTTAATTCGGCACAGTTTTGTCGTGAACAATGTTTTCAACTGTTTTTGAATTGTAATAATGGTGTCTGATCTTCTTGTGAATTTTTGTTTAATTTAATTATAATTAATGTAGTAGGTACAGTCGGGAGCACCATTATGTATCCACTTTGAATCTTATTCCATTGTATTAAGAGTTACAATTGTTTGCATGTTTTTGCTCGTGACTGTACCACAATGCATGTTTTTGTTGTTGGTGTTTTCACATTTTTATTTTTTCCTATTTTTGGTAGGTAAGTAGTATTTATTAGACTAATTTTATGTTATATAAGTAGAATACTTAGTGCTTTCTTTTTTCTCTTTTACAAAACCACCGCAGTGCTGATATATCTTTATTTACAAACCTTTGTATCTCATTTTAAGCAAACTGTAAAGTTTTTATGAGAAATAAATATTCTTTAAACCGAAAGCCGCAATATTTCTATAGTTTTCCTTCAACAAAAAAATCCGACGAACCAAGAATTTGAAAACAAGAATCCGGCGAATCAGGAACTAATCAAAATATAATTACCAACTTCTATGGTGCATCATTGGCTCAAAACTACGAATAACACTATCGCAGCCACGGCCGGACCCTATAAACTTAATACGCCTGCTAAATGCCTATTCAGGTTAACACAATGAAATAGCGTGAATAGCACATTATTAACCCTTTCAGAGTTACAACTGAACACAATTAACCGAGCTGCCGGGCCAGCGCCCTAACTCAAATGCAAATACCCAATCACACTATGTATGGTAAAAAGATTACATTGTCCGCGGCGGACGTATCTTCGCATCGCTAGTATTCACAATTTAATTTATTGCAATAAAATAGATAAATGGGCTCAGGACGTTCCGCGTTCCTTTAAATCGAATCTAGAAAACCATTTACTAAGTCCACCATCAAACTGTCTTTGAAGCAGCAGAGAATGTGCGCTGCGTTTCCGTCGCTGCTTCAGTTTAATGTTGTTAAAAATGGTTTGAGAGAAAACTGCAGTGGAAACGACTGTACGCTGTATCATACATTCCTCAAAGGAATGCGACAGGCTTCAATGCGTTCATGCGCATTCAAACATTCGCATAATAAACCAAAAAGAAAGTTATAGATTGCGTAGTTCATTTTCTAGTTGCAAATATGGTGGCTTTTGATTCTAAGATTAAATTATCGTTACATTGTATCTACTTATGTACTTTATTTATTGATCAATGAGGAACCGATTGACTTTACCCGGAAACCTTAACTTACGTATCTTTAAATAGAACACTACAATGCCACAAAATATTTATTATTACACTAATTTATTGTTGTTAACCATAACCGTATTATTATATCTAAGTCACCAGACTTTAATACTTATTAACAAGAACTAGTTACCACCAACTAAGAAAACAAAAATGTATAAGGTTCAAAAAATCGTGTATTATTTTTTAAACATAATATCCCAAATAATTATATCGAATCCCAGCTCGTGGAAATTTTTTGACAGTCTTTTTCAATTTGTAACATAGTATGATCTGAAGGTAATTCTTTCTGTTATATACGTATCTAAGTAGCTGTAGTCTAAGATCTTCATACAGATTTAATTTTAATAAACGCATTTGTAAACAATTATTTACACATTTTTATCGCTATGGCATTGCACTACTACCGACTACTAACGCCATCTCTCGACCTAATCACAATTTAAAAAGTTAGTTGGGCGCACAGTGATCGACTGAATCAAATAAGTAAAGCAAAAACACTATATGTAGTTACAACTGTTATATGCTTTCTATAAATAGGGGCTAGTTTGTGTTCCTTAATTTCCTTGCTACAAACAACTGTGGGGACATCTACGCCTTCCGGTGGAAACTAGTTGACCACACGTCGCGATTGTCATTAAAGGTATAACTACTTACACCGTATCTAGTTGAGAGCTCTGTTGGCTTCTGTTTGCTCGTTGATTACTGCAATTATTTTATTCCTTTGATACAGATAATTGACGCGCTAGTAATATTTTCCATTTTTATTCTCGTTTGCTTAGTACATTTAACATATTTATGCAATGTTAGTAACCCGCTTTTGTTGTTTGTGGTCCACCTACCACAGACACAAAAATTCCAGATTAATTCCCAGGAGGGGGTATAGGTTTTATATTTGCTTGAGTTGTTTGTGGGGTTGTTCGAAGTACTCTTGGTGTGCTACCATCTTCTTATTTATTTAAGTACCTGTTAAAACACATATCGTAATAAATGTAGAAATTTACATTATACCTTACAATTTTTTTCATAAAACACCAACAGCAGATAATTTGGAAGTGTGTTATTTTTTTTCCGTCAACGCACAGGTTTTCATTTAACATTTTTTATTATTATTATTTTTTTAAAGCAGTAGGAGGGCAAACAAGCAAGCGGGTCACCTGATGGAAAGTAATCACCGCCGCCCATGTTCACCCGCAAAAGCAGACGCGTTGCCGGCCTTTAAAGAAGGAATAGGCTCGTTTCTTCAAGATCTCTAAGTAACGGTCCGGAAATACCGAATTACATATACAAAATATATATGACTACCATTTTCCTATAGGTTTTCGCGAGACGGCGTTCCTCTACGCCCTCACTTCAGCAGGGGTGGCACACGCCGTGGCGCGCGCATGCGCACAAGGCCGCCTGCTCTCGTGCGGCTGCGACCCTTTGGGCTACCGCACCTCCCACGACCCTCGGCGGCAGCGAGCAAACAAGTGGGAGTGGAGCGGCTGCTCACACAACCTGGCGTACGGCATGGAGTTCTCCAGAAAGTTCCTGGACATCAGGGAGCAGGTTGACGATCTGCAATCGAAGATCAACGTGCACAACAACGATGCTGGCCGATCGGTGAGTTTGTTTACAAAACTCCGCACTCTTCACGACTCTCGGCGGCAGAGAGCCAACAATTGGGAGTGGAGCGCCTGCTCACATAACCTGCAGTGCAGGGCATGGAATTCTCCACAAAGTTCTGGGCATCAGGGAGCAGGTTGACGATCTGCAATCGAAGATTAACGTGCACAACGCTGGTAGATGGGTGAGTTTGTTTACTATAGCATCTCTCACGACGCTGTCCATATCCATCGACAGCGCCGTGAGAGATGCGTGAGCTAATAAATGCGAGTCGAGCGGCTGTTCACACAACCAGACGTACGGCATCGAGAAAGCTTCTGCATCAAGGTCGATCGATCGATTGTGAACATCGAAAATAAATGTCCATAATAATAACGCTGAGGTAGATTAATGAATCAGTTTACTGTAGTACTGCACCTCCACCACCGCCACCTTAGACCCTCGATTGGTACGAGCAAACACAAAATAAAATGATAAAATGAAACTAAGAATAGATCTACTCCGATTTTTATTCGATCTAGTTAAAGCCGCAACTGCAATCTTATGCTTAACGAATCCATAGTCCTTTAATATCATGCACTAAGGTTTATAGATAATAACTTTGAAATTTTAGAAGCAGGCATCCTTTTAGAAATAAATAAGACCACCGTGAACGCAGACTGCAAGCTATTTCTACGCACTTGATTTTATTCTCAAAGGGAATTGTCAATATAATTGAGACAATGGCAAACGCCAACGCAATCATCGCACCTTTGATGTAATATTCAGAAGCGTGCCGCACAGATTCAAAAGACACCACTACACCTGATGATGCTTCAATTTACTTCGTTAGAGGCGCGACTGCATAATGTCAGTTTGATCAAACGAAGGGTGCATTTTAATTTGTATAAGAATGTAAGCGATGTAGGGAGCCAGACAATAGATGAGAAAGGTTATGAAAATACTTCAAATAATAAACATATTTCGCTGTAAGTTACCCCTCTTTTAAAGTTTTATGGGATTGAACCTCTGAATTTTTCGCTTGGGTATTAAAATTTAAGATTGAAGGACTGTCAAATATTTTCTGTAAATTATAGTGTGGTTCATTGGCATAAGGCACGTCATAAGCCAAAAACGGTTTTACAACAACTCAATCATCAGAACAAAAGCAAATTACCCATAATGACCCAACATTTCTTCCAAAACAATGTGACACGTACCTCATATTACTGTTTTACCTCAAGCAATAAGATGTACCATTATCGGCTGGCCTCTTGAATTTCCTTCAAAGCTTGTCTTATTATGATAAATAGTCCAATAATGGGGTTCTAAATAGAATTGTCGCTGTAAGGGTAAAATTATATAGATGTCTAAATTGGTTGTGCGAGGCGTAAATAATGTTTCCAACACTTATTTAGTTCAAATTGGAGAGCGGTCGTGGGGCGTGGCTTCCCTGATCACTAAGTGGGTGGTCTCGGGTACAGCAACATATGGCTATAAATATGGCTTTATATGGCAACGATCCGCCGTTAGGGCGATCACACCCCGTTTTATGTGCTATAAAGTGCGTATCGTATGGTATTACGTCCAATTGTTTAAATTGATACATGCTTTGCGATGAACATCAATTTAATGAAAATAAAATTGTCGGCGGAATTATTTTTGCAGAGTTATACTAGGTACTCGTATCGATGTTTTAATAGCTTCTTAGGGAATTTTTGCTATTAAAATAGGTAATGTTAATAAAAAGACTTAGACTTTTCTCACTCTATTTCAATTTTCAACTCCTATTGTTGCCTTTAGTGCTAGTACACTTTAAGTATCGTTGATGTTAGCACCTATTATTTTTCATTGTAAAAGGTCACGAATATTCTTTTTAGGAAATGTGAGTACCGGATTTTTTGATGTACATCTTTGTGATTACTAACTCGCCTTTTGCCACCCAGCAGTGGGATAGGCTAATTACCATCTAAGCACTTTTTTGGAACTAAAAATTTTAGATACATACTAATTAATTAACGACTCCTACTAATGCGGTAGTCGCTCCTAAATGTTTAGCTCCGTAAAAAATTGTTGGGTACATCGTTTTATTTTAGTCAACAGACACGACAATTAGACCGTCCACAAACGAGACACTTCGTTCGTGCTTCAGAAGTTACCGATCCAAATTGTAACAACAGCTTAACATGAAACGTGTCCGAGTCGTGATTACGCGTAGTCTTATAACTAATTTGACACTGCCGGTAGACAGAGCCAAATATCGGACCCACCGACTGAACGGATTACTTCTAAATAATTTAATAGGCCTCTTCTAACCAATAATAAACATGTCAAGCAAACGTTAAATACTCCTTTGCCGTCTCAAGCATGCTGTTGACAAACCCTTGATAGCCGAAACCAATCTTTAACGCAACGCGTCAAGAGAAAGAGCCTCTTTTGAAGCACGCAAACAAAACTTTGTGAACACTATTACATTAGAGTCCGTAACAGAATCCGACACAAATCGGCATACCAAACGTCTCGGTTACTTATCCGGATTTACGATTTAATACAATTTACGTTTGTATTTTTATACTTAATACAAACACGACGCGTAGGCACAAATTATTTAATTTGTAATTCGTTTATAGTACTTAATTATATTGTGGAAGTCGGCTGCTTAATTTATATCAGCCCACCGGCGTCACTTGACATTTATAGTGGTTTATAGCGAGTTAATAAGCCTGTTCCGACGACCTTCCTCGTCTTAGACGTTTAGCATAATCTTAAAGAAATGCATTTTGTTTGGGTGTTCGTTGACATGGTACTTTAGAAGAGCGAAGACTTTATTATGTTGGTTTATGTGTTACTTTAGTTTTCTATCACATTTTCTTTTAATTAGTTAAATATAAATATAATAAATTAAAAAAATATTGCACATATTTGCACATTGACTTTCGATGACATATTTTGTAAAGAGTTAGAATTCTTTAGAGAGGATTCTATTAATTTACAAAATATGCTAAATGACTTAAGGAATTTCGGTTACCGCACACTTCATTATACATATATTATCTTTATGTTTATTTAAATAGCGTAAACCAAATATTAATACTAAGTATAAACCCAGTTAAGTAAATGAAACAGCCTTATAACACCGTAAAATAGGAATCACACACATTATGAAATAAAATGCAAGGTGTATCTAATTATCAAATTAGTTATTCCTAATTATAGTCTATAAACAGATCACTCTGCCACCATCACTCGGGATATTAATTTATTTAAACGAATTAATAACTATATTTAGTTTTATGATAATTACCTCCCGGGCCGGTAGCATGATGCGAAACACCATTATAGTTTTCACATAATTTACTGTCAACAAATAGCTTAATTTGACGTTTTACGACCAACAGTCTGCGGTTTTCGTGTTTTTAGTGATAAAAACAATGTAATAACAATATTTATAACTTAGTTGCGTTTACGAGCGAGCTATCTGCTCAATGTAATTTACATCAGTTTGGTAGTCATGACACAGGTAGGTACTAATTTATAAAAAATAACTAGAAATGTATTTCTTAAGGCATTGTCCTATTCAACGCGATCATCGTGCGATTAAACGATGCGACCATCGTAGAGTCGACGATCAAACATATTGATCTAGAATAGGTGTACTAATAGGCGATCGCGTTACCGCGACTAAAATGTTTAAGGCGTTATATTCCCATTTTTAACAATTTCGATTGATTGTATCGCCACCAATATAAAACATATAGTTCTAAAATTCCTATATAACATATTATCTAGTGAGTCTTAAAGACAGAAACATGATTAGTAATACTTCACTCGATAGAAAAAAAATTGAAAGAAAGATAGAAGACGAGCTCTGTTCGACATTTAAAAGAGCTGTAAGTCAGATAATACATTAATAAATGACTTAATTTTAATACCAATAAAAGAATTATCTAGTGAATGCAAAAGACACATTTTTTTTTGTTTCACTTATTTTTTCCTTTATAGACAAAAAACCTATAAAACGCGCCCTTACCGTCGTACCGTCAAGAGAGCGAGAGAGAAGCGCCTTAAAATCTATTCGCGCGAACTTAGTTCGTGAACTTTAATCGCGCGATGATCGCGTTATCACGTTGTATTAGGAGTGGACAGTGCCTAAGTCCTTAATATTGAAACTATCATTTTCTGATTGCTTTTGATGCTTTATTAGAACTTGACAATGAGCATCGCGCTCTGTTGCTTCCCGGAGGGGTAGGCAGAGACCGCGGTTTTTCCATTTGTATTACGATCCTGACAGTGCACTTTTTACTTGCCTACCTACATAAAGTAAGTCTACAGACTTAAGAGGGTTTACACATTTCGGTTTCCCATACAAACTTCCGAGTCGAAATTTTTTAAAACCCATAAGCCTATTTTGATGAAACTTTGCATGCCGAAGTAAAACACAGGGATCTAAATTGTTTGTTAAAATCATTTTTATTTAACTGAGTTATTGTGATTTTTAACTTTCTATAGTGGAGTTTAAATCGCATTATCTCAGCTACAAAAACGTTTTTTAAAAATGTTTTTTACAAACTACTTAGATCCCTGAGTTTTACTTTAGCATGCAAAGTTTCATCAAAATTGGCTTATTGGTTTTAAAAAATTTCGACTTGGAAGTTTGTATTGAAAATCGAAATGCGTAAACCCTCCTAAGCATTTACCATATCAATAACAGTTATATTTTCGATACTTACATATTTATATATTTATTTGAGGCGAGTCCTTTCGAGCGCTTCTCTCTCGCTCTCTCGACGGTACGGACGTACGGGACGAGTATAACCTCAGAACAATAACTAAAGCAAGTATGTATAACAGCGAAGTGGCACAAATAGGCGCGTTTTATAGGTTTTTATAGGCTTTTTGCCTATATAGACTTTATAGGATTTAATGAATTAGCAGGTTCTCTGTACTTCAAAATAAATACTTACATGTAAAACATATGTCGAAAATTAAAAAAAAGTAAGAAATCATCCGTTTTAGACTTTTATTTGACCTGTTTTCGGGATTTTTTATAATCGAGTGAAGTACATCGAATCGCGTAACAAATTAGCACATTCTTTAGACGAATATCCTTTAGTGTATTACATGTTTTTTATAAGAGCGTAAATAATTTACTAGTAAATACATAAACCATTTGATCTTGCAAAACAGTTTTGCCCGCATTTACCGGTGACTCGCCTTAAACGAATATAATATGGCGGGCACGGATACGAAAAGCTATATAAAACTCAATCAGGATTTTTTTAAAGGTTTGACACAAAACTGAAATCTGACAGCAAATTGGGTTAAGGAAAATATAGTTAAAAAAATATGTATTTTTTTTAATATAATAAAACATTTTCAATTTAAACAGACACCTCATTGAAATTTAAACACTCTTGAAAACCCAACAAACAAAGAGTAGGTAAGTAGATAGTTTTTTTTCAAAATACCCGTTAGTTTGAAACCTAAAGTAAAAAGTGCCGTGAATATTTTCATCAAATATTTAATATACAATTATTGCCGGGACCTCGCCAGCAAATTAAAGATTCGAGCCCGGTGGTCCGGGACCCCACACTTGACCATTGTTACTCCAACATTTTGTTTTGTGGCCTCGTAATTAACAGCCTCCCAGTGAGATCTCTGTTAGACACGCTCGCTTATAATAACCCCTGCGATGATATTTTTATTAATGTCAAAATAAAGTCGACCGCATTCACACCGTGCGTGGAGTAACGGCCGCAAAAAATCGTGCGGCCAAAAAACGAGAAACGTGTGTGACCACTGTCGCAAGCGTAAAAAAGTTTTCTTTAGTAAAAATTTTTAACGGTGTATATTTTCTCTCCTTATAGACACTAATAATTTAAAAATTGCTTCTATTTGATTTAAATACCTTGTGTAACTACTAATAGTGGTTAACTGATGTTAAAACACTTACAAGTAAGTACCTACCTACATTCTATTTATTCTTGAATGACGTTAAGCTTTTGAAATAATACACTTTTCGCGCGATCGATCACATACCTACAAGAACTAAATGCACAATTAACGCTATCAAAGCGTCTAAACAAAAAGAGTACCTAGATAGACCAGATGTTTAGGTATTCATTGCTTTAGTAAAGTGCGAGCAGTGTCGACATGATGCGCTCAGGCGTGCTCCTTCATAAATTACTATTCTGCTAAAATACATATGCTGCCACTATTCCACTACAATGTAGTATATGATATTATACGTAAGTATCTAGTTTTTATGTGATTGATGTTTTCGCGTTGATTTTGCAATTTTATTTAAGCCTGAAGTTATGAACTCTTTTGTCAATGTCTTTCCGTGTGCTGCTCATCGTCTTAAAATAAATTCATTATAACCGACTGCTTCTAAGATTTTCTTGTTGTGCTCATTGATTCCAAAAACATTTTAAATCAAGCTAAAGTTTTCATTAAAGAAATAAAAATCGAATGCGTTACTAACATAAATTCTACTTTCATCATCACTTATTTCACATACAAATTAATACAGTACTTAATCAATAAAAAACTTCATGAGGTCATTAATTTTTATTCTTCGTAAAAGCCTACGATTAACATTCCTGACATCGTAATATCTGTATTGCTTTTATAACGGTGTGATGCACGGCGGGACAATAAAAAGCGTCCAGTCTACACAAGAAATTAGGTATCACATTAGAGAGCCGAGGTGATAATTACGTTACAAAAAATCGACTCGATGAGTTAATATTTTGTTATGTCTCGATGACTATCAGATATCGATTTAAATATACTTTTGTTACTATTATTTTTTTCGGATTGCGTCAGACCATCCGATCATCGGAGAGATAAAATTTAATTATTGTGTTCGAATCATTTTCGTCCGTACCATTGATTGAAACTTGAAGATCATCGGCTGGATATGGCATTGGGAGCGTGGGCGGAGTTTTATTAGATAATATGAAATGTAATTAGCTTAATATGGGCAGGCATTTCGATGGTTTTTATGTCTTTTACATTTAAATGTGGAACTTACGACAGTAGGTAGCGCTGTATTTCTCGTGTTCTTGCTGATGTTAATAATACCTGATATATAAATTGCATAGGTAAGCACAATGACTAAATAAGTAAGTACTACGTTTTTTAACTTATGTCCCTTTAATGAAGATCGCGACGTGTCAACGAGTTTCCACTGAAATCTAAAGCAGCAAGTTATGAAACCAATTATATTGTTTTTCTAGTCAAAGACCACATACCTAAACCTAGATTCTATTTATAGAAAAACAAATATATTTCTAAATCAGAAACCCCGCTGAGAATTGAACCCGGGACCTCCATGTCGGAGACCAGACCCCAGACCACAACGGTGAGACACTTTAAACCCACATAATAAACAAAACCGCGGAACGAGTTTACGCAACTGCCCATAGAATTCCGAGACAGCCGCGCGCGCTGTGTGCGGTGCCGACTAATGGTTAATTTGTACGTCGCATTGGCCACGGTCATCTCGGACCTATTAATGCTGCCTGCTGCCCCGCCGGACGTTAATCGTCCACCAGATTAACAGTGATTCACAAGTTGAGGGAAAAAATGCCCAGTGTTTTCCGTCTTCGTTGATTAACTACTAACATACGTACAACCGAGTAACTTCTCGGTGGCAATATTCGCTTGCGCGTACTATTATGCCGCGTCCACATGCTTGGCCAACCTCAACAAGCCGTCACAAATTCAAACGTGTGGATAGAGCGTTCGGCTTGGTTTGCAAGCGCTTGTAGTTCATCCGTTGAACAAATCACAAATCCAAACGTTTGGAGTTTGCGGCAAGTGGCAAGCGTGCGGACGCTGCATTAGGTATTCTATAATTGCGCTTCATCCCGTCCGCGCGTACGGGTTACACACGAATCATTACAACTAAACATGTTATAACTATTTTCAAAATAACTACGGTCGATTCACATTTTTTTTTTATATCAGAAGGAGGCAAACGAGCAGGCGGGTCACCTGATGGAAAGCAATCACCGCCGCCCGTGGACACCCAGAGGAGTCGCAGATGCGTTGCCGACCTTTAAGAAAGGAGAAGGGGAAGGGGGGAAGGGGCCTCCGGAACTCTCACTGGCCGGACGAAACACAACAGCACCAAGTGCCATTATTTCACGCCGGATATTAGTGAGAGGGTGGTATTGTGGAAGTGTTTAATTCGCGTAATTTTGTTTAAACTAAAATCAATTGGACTTACGATCGATTAATCTAATGGTTGTTTAGGCTATTGGATGTTTCGCACAGTAGCATAAAGAAGATTAAATTAATAAATACAACGCGCGTTGATCGTGTGCAAGCAAGAATGATTGACCGGGAAGTTCCTCGACCGTACATAGAATACGAGTACATACATCACTCGTGGTTCCTGATTTGTTACGATCCTGACTGACATTTGTTATGCTTAATTTATTCATTCACTAGCAGCCTGCCCGCGCCTTCGTCCACGCTAACTTAGAAAAACCGTCATACTTCAGCCATCATGTACAATAATCTACAAATTATAAACAAAACCATCCTTAGTAGTTATTATCCCTCTTTCAATAAAGAATCCATTGCATTGGTTTAGACGAAGAAAGCGGAGCCACAGACCTGGAAATCAGCGACTTTTGTTTTAACACTCGTATGTAATAATGATTATAACGAGTCCGGGTACATATTGGTTCACCTAAAGTTGTTTACCCGAAATCTTCCTACCGATTTGTAATCCGAATGATCACTCTTCCTAAAAATTTATCTTCGTAAAGTTTTCATTCATTCAATTTGTAGTACCTACTACCTACGATGTTCATGACACTCATGTTTCCGAAAATTGTAATTAATAGGTAATATCACTAATTTAAATATGTTTAAACTCCTACTATTGTTTTTCATAACATAGGGTAAAAGCCGGATAGTTGCCTCAGTGGGATACTTTCCCCGGTTTTGAATACCTACACTATGTTAGGCCACTCAAACGTCTACGGTAGGTTTAGTCACCGAGAAAAAAAAAGTGCGACACGTCCACGGTTTACTCACCGAGAATCCAAACCTCCTTCCGTCCAGGGTAGGTTTAGTCACCCGTATAATAGGTCAATCAAATCAAAAAAAAAATCAAAAATAGTTTATTATTTTACCAAAGTACTTGACACACAAGTGATCGACTCCCTCTTTTAAGTACTTATTGCACCTGAACCAAAGGGAGTCGCTCTTCCTTAAAATACATTTTTTTAAAACGCTACGGAACGCGAGTAAAACCAAAAACCAAAATTTGTGTGTGTGTGTGTGTGTGTGTGTGTGTGTGTGTGTGTGTGTGGTGTGTGTGTGTGTGTGTTAGTGTGCGTGTGTGTGTGTTAGTGTGGGTGTGTCAGGTGTACATTTTTAGAAGTTTTTCAGTCTCATCATACTCCAAAGACTTTAACCATGATGTTAGCTTTAGTCTACTTTCACGAAAGGTCATAGGATATATATTTAAGCTCTTGTTTAATGTATTATATAAATATGAGGACATATAATCATATTGACACTGGGCAAACTGAGAGTGTGTACGTTTAGTGGCAGCCACTCTATCCCGCCTTCGCCTTTTATGATTTGGGACATTATACTCCAAGGTCTTGTGTTTCTTTAAAACAGTGTGTAGGATATAGAGCTTCCTAACTGATAACAAGTCAGTTATAGAGTATAGTGTGCTAGTTGGGAATTGACGCTTTTTGAAAAACATTAGCTTCAGAAGAGCTCTTTGCGCTCTTTCAGCTTGTAGAAGGTGAGTTTTTAAGGCTCCCCCCCATATTGTAATGCAGTATGTTGTCAATGATTTTGCCAGCGCGTCGTAGATTCGATTAAGCAGTTTCTTGCAGGCAACGTGTCTAAGAGTTTTGAAAATCCACATAAGCTTCCTCAGTCTGCAAGAAACCAATTCCACATGTGATTGCCATGACAATCTTTGATCCAACATAATGCCTAGGTATTTGGTAATATCAACCTTCTTTATAGATGGGCAAGTACATGGGACGTCTTGCACATGACTGTTGTGAATTCTAATATCAAAGGTACTGTCAGGTTGGGTCCTATTTGATATAGAAAAGCACATATAGTTGGTTTTGGAGGTGTTTAACGTAAGTAAATTAGTCCTTAGCCATTCAGCGATCTTAGTTAGTCCACCCTCTGCAGCACCCCTGACGTCGTCCCAATTCGCTCCGGCAAACACTGCAGCTGTGTCGTCCGCATTTGAAAATATTCTGGTATTCTCCAGCTTCATGTTACATAGATCGTTAATGTAAATGAGGAATAATGTAGGTCCAAGAACACTCCCCTGCGGAACGCCATAGGTTATGCTGGTCTTCTCACTTGTTATGTCACCTAGTTTTACCCTTTGCGTTCTATTGTTTAAGTAGTCTGCGAAAAGATCTAAAGCGCAGCCCAACCATAGGTCAAAGCACGTAGTACGTAGGTCCGTGAAAAAATTTGAAGTGGTTCTGTGGTTACTAATTCATCATACAAGTAAAAGAAATCTATATATTGCCACAGAAAATTTCACAGAAAAAAATAATGAAATTGACGAAATTGACAGTTTGCCAAAACGGAATTTTGCAGCGTAAGCGTCTTTAAAAATGTCGAAATACTCTTCTACTCACCATATTTCCTAAATAAGTGCACATCAAAACAATCGCAAACTAATTTTCGTTAAAGATTGGTTAAGTTTGTTTACATTCGTAGACAGTGACATTGCAACCAAATTTTTTTTCTGACTAAGCGCCATAAACACGGCAACGTTCTTTGATAAGGTTGTTGCACCTAGTTCGTAGTTCCGCAAGAAAATTTGAGGTGGCTGTGTGGATATCAATTGATCCGTAGAGCAATTGAAACTATGACATAGTGTACGAGAACCTTTAGTAAAAAAATGAAATTGTTGACAATCTTGAAGGTTCGCCATTTTTTTTGCATAGGATTTTTTTGGTGCTAAAAATGTTGTTATTACTTTTCGTAATCATCCTTCTTCCTAATAATGTGCACATCAAAACAATTGTTATGGTTTTAGCTATCGAACATGGTATGATTTTATAGTTTCAAACAGTGACTTCCAAGTAATAATAATTTCTACACGTCGATATATTTTTACGTATTTTTTTTTTGTCTTTGAATGTTTATTTTTGTAATAAATTTTTGTAATTAACTGTTAATTTATTAAAATACTGCGTTTTCTAAGCATTCCGTACGTATATTAAGTTTTGATATAGCCTGAGTAGTTGTTTAGTTCTAAGCTTTTTTGTCAGCTCAGTCAGGGTTCGTAGACTTCTGTACACTCTTCTAGCAGCTCTGGAAACAGCTGGACGCTGGGCGCAATGTTGTATATTCGGGCTGGGACGCTTAAGTGGTGGACATTAGTGGCATTAGCGCTCCCTCCCGTGTACCTCAGTGTCATGTAATTCGTCAGTATAGACGAAAGCGTTTCACCCTTGCGAGCGAAAGTCTTCCGCGGCGAAACTTTGACAGGGGTTGAAACTATATTGGTAAGTAATTTCTATTGAATATTTTTATTACTGAAGTTCCTCCGTATCGTCGTAGGTCAATTTTGTAGTTCTTCCTATACAACCTTTTTGCAGGTGATAGTGTTTAACAGATAAATATAACACTTAGCATTTATCCTGTTGTACAGAAAGGGTACTAAGAAAATAAAGAACCTTGATGAGAAAGCGCATTTTGTACATTTGAGATAACTGCATACCATCTCCTTCCTCCTTTTATTAGTAATTTCAGTGATGTAAGGAAGAGCCGTGTGCTGTTTTAGTATCGTGCTTTTTATAAATGATAAAATTGCCGAACTGTTAAAACTTTACAGGATTCATTTTAATTTTATTTTAATTGCTTTTATAATGTCTCCCAATTCAAAGAACTGAAGCCGCTGCTATAAAAAAATTACTAAGCGGCTTTACCTGACCTGCTTGCAATGTAAACAAATATTGGATTTAGATTGCGCTAATTACAGCGAAAAATTATTTAATTTAATGGATAAAGAGCGTAAGGCTTCATGGAAATGCCTAGAGTGTAAAAGTTTGCCGCTGCACTCCAAAGAGCCAGGCACTCCTATAAAAGTAGATTCTGATGCCACGGGTGATTTATTTGTGACTCCCGACCGCCATAATGTTACCTTCCGTGCAAAACCATCACAGGCCTGCCGGCAAGCTTCTACTTCTGCATCATTGGACGATATTGGCGATCTATTAGATGAAAAGCTGTCTCCGTCCTCATCATTTTTTTCCAACTTGTGTTCGGATATCATTGATGACGTCAAGAAAATTATATCCCAAGAGATAACCTTAGTCGTCAGTCAATTAAAGGCTGACTTCTCTAAGACTACAGACTTTTTAGCTGCGGAACAGGCGGATTTGAAAGGGGAGATCGTGAGGAGGGATTGCGAAATTAAAGAATTGCATGAGAAGACTGCTGAGCTTCAGAAAGAATTAAGTTCAATCAATCGGCGGGTTTCTACTATTGAAAAGATCTCCCGTGATAATAACTTGGAAGTTCAAGGGCTGCCGGAAAGCCACGGTGAAAATTTACTGCAATTATTAAAAAATCTTTGCTTGACGATAAGTGTGCCGGTCAGTGATGGTGAGGTTCGAGCGTGCCGACGAGTGGCAAAGATGGATCCGTCGTCAAATAGGCCCCGCACCGTATTAGTGACGATGTCATCGCCGCAGCTTTGTGACCGTATCCTGGAGACTGTCGCTAAATTTAATAGATCAAACAATTACAAGCTTAATTCTTCACACTTTGGAGTGAGCGGTGCAGTTAGTAAAGTATTCGTATCGGAACATATTTCACCTGACAGTAAGCTGCTTTTTAGAGAAGCTAGAAGATTGGGAAAGGAGAAAGATTTCAAATTTGTCTGGGTGAAGAGGGGTCAGATTTATGTCAGGAAATGTGAGGGTGCCAGCGCCATACTAATTAAGGATTTGAAGTGTTTAAATGACCTAGCTTAGCTTAGCTTAGACAGTCATTATTAATATAAAAAAAATGTTTTTGTTGTAACTTTATTTAGACTTTATTATTTTGCAATGGATAGATCTGGTAAAAGCAAATACCTGTCATTAGGGCTCTTAAATGTACAATCCCTAAACACTGGCTGGGATGAACTTCATCAAAGCTTTGCTACTGCGCACTTTGACATTCTATGCTTGACTGAAACTTGGCTCAATAGTGATTCAAATGTAGATTTTTATGCGATAACTGGATACACATTGATTCACAGTCCGCGTTCGGGGCGGGGTGGTGGAGTAGGGGCGTACATTAGATCTGGATTACATGTAAAACGTTTAAATTATCCATCGTGTGAACTCGAGCAAATGTGGTTCAGCATCAAACTTGGTCATCACAAAATCGCTTTCGGCACTTTCTATCGTCCCGAATCGGTGAGCAAAGGTGTAGCATTGAACTGCTTAAACGACTCCCTCTCATTTTTTTGCCTCTCAATTTGATTTCATATTCTTGCTGGGCGACTTTAATATTAACCTTTTAACCGACAGTGGAGGAATATCATGTCCATCTTGTATTAAGGACCTTCTTGTCACGTATGATATGCACCAGGTCGTCAGTAAACCTACAAGAATTACCTCCACATCAAGTACACTGCTAGATATTGTTATTACTAAAACAAATTTAAGCCCTGTGTACTTCGATGTAATACATAATGATAATCTAAGTGACCATGGCCTCGTAAATTTAAAATTTCCTATCAATATAAATAAAAATAAACCACGGCAATATTCTTACAGGTCTTTATTGGAAAATGGTGCAGCTATACATAATGCTGCTCAGTACACTCCCTGGGATTTCGTGCAATCCAAGACAGACATAAACAATATGGTTGATACATTTAATAAGCTCGCCCTTGAATTGGTAGATACATTCGCTCCTATCCAAACACGCACGCTTAGACGTCCTCCCGCTCCGTGGATGACTGACACTCTCAGAATGATAAGAGTAATGAGAGATAAGGCTTGTCAGCGGGCTAAACATTCAAAGTGTGATTCAAATTACCAGTACTACAGGGACCTAAGAAATTATTATAACCGAGCTTTGACTTCGGAAAAACAGGCCTATTTTACACATTTTGTTAATAACAATAAATTTAAACCTAAAATAATGTGGCGTCATTTAAAACACATAGTATCTAAAAACCCCGGAAATAGATGTATACCTGATTTTCTGTGTGATCCGGCTTCTTTGAATAACAATTTCATTAATAATACACCTTTGCAATCTAATTTAAAAGCTATGCAAGAAATAAAATCCCAGCCACAATCTGACAACAAATTTGAATTTAAAGCCGTAGATAGAGATTCCCTTGAACGTATGATTAATTGATTTTCTTCTTCTAATTCAACGGGTGTCGATAGACTTTCGATGAACATTTTAAAGTTGACTTTGCCTTACTCTCTTAACGCGATACTTTTTATTGTAAATAAAGTTCTCGAAAGTGGCGTATTTGCAGATTCCTGGAAGTGTGCCCTGTTGACGCCTATACCAAAAAAATCTTCAGTCGAATCTATTTCGGATTTACGTCCTATAAGTGTATTACCAGCATTGTCAAAAATAGTTGAAAGATGTGTACATCTTCAAATAGTCCCTTTTCTAGAAGAAAACAATGTCTTGCCTCACACCCAGTCCGGTTTTCGTAAAAAATATAGTACCACGTCTGCTCTTTTAGATATTACTGACGACATTCTCACAGCCTCAGATTCGGGCAAGGGCACACTCTTGGTTCTGCTTGATTTCACTCGGGCATTTGATTGTGTTGATATACCAATCTTATTAGCGAAGTTAAAGTTGACGGATATGGTTTGACGGATACTGCCTTAGCTTGGTTTAAATCATACTTTCAGAGACGTGAACAAAGGGTGCGCTGTGTGGATGGCAGTGGTATATGTATGACGTCTAATACCCTACCACTCCATAGGGGTGTCATTCAAGGCTCAATATTAGGTCCAACTCTATTTTCTGTATACACAGCGGATATAACAAAGGTCGTAGCACACTCGAAATTGCACTTGTATGCTGATGATAGTCAGATATACATCCATACTCTGCCCACCTACCCTGAAATTTCTTCAGTCGTGCCTAAGCTCAATGCCGATCTCGTTGCGATTTTTGAGTGGGCTACAAGGAATGGACTTGTTCTAAACCCTAACAAGAGTGTTCGCATTACACTGGGTACTAAAAAACAGGTTAGCGCAATTAACGAACTCAGCCCATCAATTAAAGTAAATGATATACTAGTGCCTTATGAAATACCTGTGCATAACCTTGGTCTTTTACTGGATGAAAATTTGAAATTCGAACAGCATGTACAGAGGAAGGCTGCTATTAGTTATGGTTCTCTAAAGAACCTCTATAAAATACGTCCTTTCCTTAAAACGGAGTTCCTTGTTCTATCGCATTTATCTTATTGTGATATAGTTTTCGGACCTTGCCTGTTCAAAAAAAGTATTAAAATTATTCAGCGAGTGCAGAATTCATGCGTACGATTTTGTTTTAACGTGCAAAAAAGAGATCACAATTCTCCACATTTGGTTGATAAGGGTTTGCTTAACATTTGCAACACAATCAAATTAAAATACGCTTGCTTCCTGCACTCACTGCATAATGTCAAATTACCGGCTTATCTGGTCAGTAAGCTAATTACTAGAAACGCTCAACCGTCGCTAAGAGATAGAGGTCATTTGTATTTAGTGCCGAAGACTAAACTTGTTACCACTAGGGGATGTTTCAAGTACGCCGCTGCGAAAATCTGGAATGATTTACCTCCACCGATTAGAGCCGCCGTAGAGCTATCTTTACCAACTTTTCGGCAAAGATTTCGCAGATGGCTTGTGCTGGAACAATCCCTGGCGTTGACCTCTGGTCGTCCACTCCCCAGTCATATTATGTAGGCACTTTTTTGTTTATGTTTTTTCGTTTTGTTTTGAGATAAGTGATTGCTTAGTATGTAAATGTTTTGTTCCGTCCAGTGATATGGCGACTTTTTACTTGGCGAATTTTTATAAAAATTTCGAAGCGTGTGTCGCAATTCGCAACTCATGTCGCGTTTTATTACTATGTACATTTATTTTGAAAAGGCTGTGGCAGAATAGCAGAAGCTGTGGATATTTACTATCTGGGGCTTCTGAGCCATAGACCGTTTTGTTCTTCATTTAACTTTACCATCTGCGTACTAATGTTCCCTGTGTACTTTGTATTTTAGATTGAAGACAAATAAATTCGTTATTATTATTATTATTATTATTATTATATAAAAGATGAGTAAGATATAGATAAGGACGGAAAGTGGACACCTTCAGGATTGCTCTTTGGGCTCTTTCGACAGTTAATAACAGGGACTTATACGTACATACGTATATACGTACCACCCCATGTAGTGATGCAGTAAGTTAGTATCGACTGACATAAGGCCATGTAAACTTGCATAATTAGCTTGGTATTTGCAATCGAACGAAGTTTTTTAAATACAAACATAAGCTTAATTCTGTTACTTAACCTCTCAAGTGGCAGACACTTGAAACAACAAGATAAATAACAACAATAGAGATAACGGAATGACAGATTCTCCTCAATAATTACCCCAAGATACTTTATATTGCGAGTACTAGAAATGATAGGGCAATTGCAAGACATGTTTGTGTATAAATTACAGCCATGAGCATACAAAGATTCATCGAGAATGTGATATGTTTAGTTTTATCAGCATTTAATGTTAATAAATGTTGATTGATGATTGATTAATGTTGACACTGACTGAGTGGTAGGGCCACGCTGCGTTGCAGCACGCATTGGGCCGGCTCGCCCGGCGTAATACCACCGTCTCACGAATATTCAGCGTGAAATAATGGCACTTGCTGCTGTTGTGTTTCGTCCAGCCAGTGAGGGTTCCGGAGGCCCCTCCCCCCTCACAATTCCTATTCCTTCCTTCCTATTTCTTTCTTAAAGGTGCAACGCATCTGCTTTTGCGGGTGTCCATGGGCGGCGGTGATTGCTCTCCATCAGGTGACCCGCCTGCTCGTTTGCCTCCTCTAATATGAAAAAAAAACATTAATCTGTAAACGCAGCTTCATCATAACCGAATGTTCAAATATTTCTTTCGGATCTCAAAGGTGAAAACTTCTAAGGTTTGATGAAGCAATGTTGACTAAAAAACATAAGCATCAAGCCAAGCACTGACAAATTTCGACGGGTGAAAACCAGACCTCGGTAGCCAAGTGGTTAAGGCAGCCGCCCGGAATGCGGAAGGTGCGTGGTTCGATTCCCGCCTGAGGTTGTCATCTTTTTTTAGTGTTTAAAATTTTACTAGTCGTGATTATATGTATGTAGGCATTAAATACATTGTATAAAGATGCTCATCGGTTAAGGCACTTTACACGATAAATAAACCAAAAACCACTTAAACCCCAATAAAGAGCTTGAATAAAACGTCATTCGCATAAAACCCTTCAAAATCACCGTTCATAATTACATGTTTAAGTAAAGCAAGCTCTTAATTGAGGCGAATCAAAATAATAGCAAGTTTGCGTCGGCCACTTCACGTCCTGAATGAGCGGCTGCTATTTAATGCCTTAATGACATCGTGTTTAGTCTAAAGAGTCGAGAAACGACTGCCATTAACACATGCGCATGCGTCGTAAATAAATAAATCTCTGGCTTCAATGGGCGTCTGATGACAGAGCTGCCATGATTATTGCTGAGAGCTGGCGGGGAATCCTAAGATGAATTAAGCTGCAAGCTGTACAAACGCTAAAAGAGGTTATTAAGCCGATAAAGTTTATAAAATAAATGCAAATTGAATTGTTTGTTTTATAATGATAACACGCATCTCCGTGTATATAGTCATGTAGAAAACAATGTGGAACTAAACTGTTTAGCCGAAGTCGAGCCTAATGGCAATTTATAAGTATTATTGTAGCGTTTGACGTGTTTAGATGATCGAAGCATTGGACATTTATTTATCACCTAAACATTATGATACAGTCTTGATACAGCCAAAAATGCTGTACGTATCTAACAATTGCCTTCAATCTTTAAAAGAAATACAAATAACTCATCGGCGTGTTGGCTCCATTCAGCACCTCGCATTACATTGACAGTAAATATTCCAGAATACGGAGTCAATTAATAAATAAAATTCAAACTGAAACAAATTACTATTCAACATCAACACCTTTGACGTCATCCTTTTTCTCACAGCACGCAGAGTTCAATGGTTTATTAGAAAGCAATTCAAAACTGAAGCATTGTAGGTGGCGCCACTATTAAACGCGATTGGAAGCGGCCGCGGCCTGCAGGGCCACATTAGCCCGCCGTATTTCACGAGCCGCCCGTCGAGGTGAGAACATAATAAGCGGTTCGGGGCCATTTTTAATATTCCGGCTTCATTACACGTATTACAAACGTCTTGGGTGGCGAATTCTATCGCGAACGCTCTTAATGCCCGGTTATTAAGGCTGCTCGGGCGCAGGGGCGGGCCGAAGCGCCGATTTATTTGAATTTTTGCCCCGACTCAATTTGGGAAATTGTTCGGCCGGCGGCGTTGGCGAAATTAAGACGTCAGCGTGATTGCACCGAGGCGTTTCATTATGTAAATGTTGCGCGCTAGCTGTTGTGGGTGGCGTAATTATGCCAAATGCGGTCACGTATAGGGACAATTCTGATTTATTTCGAGAGCCTTTGATATATTGTGTCGGTGCGGCCCGGTCAGATCAACCACTATTTTTAGTCGGTCAGAAGTGTTACTGATTGCGTCGATTACTCCATGGATATTGAAATTGCAATCACGCGCCACATCTGTTGGATGGATTGCTTTTTTAACTGTATTTGTGTGATTGGAGACATGACCAGAACATGAAATTGGCACATTTTGTAGCTTAGCGGCTTTTCACTTAAATGTTGCTTAAAACAGTCGTGAACCTGTTGACAAAAGAAAGGGAATGTGTAAATAAAATACGCTCTTCTTCATTTCTAGTCGCCTAATAGTTATTTATGATGACGTTGAATCAAGTAAAAAATAAGTAAGGAATATATGTAGTTTTAATTTAAAATTGACGATATTTTAATGTTTTATATTTTAGCGTTTTATTAACGCTTAAATTTACTTAAATAAAATTTTAAACACTGAAAAAAGACGACAACCTCAGGCGGGAATCGAACCACTTTAACCGAATTTTCAAATATTTGTAAAATATTTCTTTCGGATCTCATCAGAGGTGAAAACTTCTAAGATTTGATGAAGCAATGTTGACTAAAAACATAAGCATCAAGCACTGACAAATTTCGACGATTGAAAGCCAGACCTCGGTAGCCAAGTGGTTAAGGCAGCCGCCCGGAATGCGGAAGGTGCGTGGTTCGATTCCCGCCTGAGGTAGTCGTCTTTTTTCAGTGTTTAAAATTTTACTTGACGATATTAGTCGTTCTGCCTTCATTTTAGTTAACAAATCTACTGTATCAAATATCTGCATAGAATGCGTGTGCGCTGCTGTTTTTTTCACAAGCGATTGACACAGTACGTACACTCACAGCACAACTTGACAGCAAAAGTAGTCCTCTACCATAGTCCACTTTTCACCAAATAGCGACTACACATGTGGTAAGCCCATCGCCGCTCTATGCTGTTAGATGTATGTGCAGTCTTGAGTCCGTTAGTCGCCTTTTACGACACCCAAGGGAAGAGATGGAGTGGTACCTAGTAGGTATTCTCTCACCGCCACGTGACTCGGATAAAATAAATATTTTTAAAAATATGTTGATTCGCAGATACTGTCATCGCACATGGAGGTGAGGTGTAAATGCCACGGGTTGTCAGGCAGCTGTCAACTGAGGACCTGCTGGAGGGCCACGCCTGACTTCAGGGTGGTAGCTTCAACGATCAAACGACAGTATCGAAAGGTAACGTAAATTGCTGAATATTCAAACGTCCGTACTAATTTCAACAACATATTGTGTCAACATATTAATTTGTAATATGCTTAATAGCAATAAATATTGTTCCACTGCTGAGCAAATGCCTCCATGAGTGAAATCAGGTCAAATAGTGCATCGCTACAACTGATTATGATAAATTGGTTAATGTGAGTTGGTAACCTATTCTATGTATCGAAAAATTCGACATATAACCGGGTTTGGATATTTTAGCATTAAGCAAAAATGGCGGGATAAGGCTCTTGTACAAATAGGTACATACACGTAGTCTGAACCCAGTAGTTGGTCGTTTTAAAGGACATCATTTTTTGGAAAGTGCCGGCCAACAAAAAAAATGGTTCTTATTGTTAGAACGAGCCATTTGGAGAAATAGTTGATATGGCACAAAAGTTGTAGGATTGCTCCGAGCCAAGTTATACAAGTTCAAAGATTCATCATTTTCATACATTTTATTGATTCCTAATTTTTTTTTGTATAAACAGTAAAGATGACACACAGCTTTTGCGCTGCAATGACAATTGCTACAGATCATTAGATCTAGCAATATCTATTATTATATTATGTTTCCCATTACCAGCACTTTCAGAAATCAATAAACGTATGAAAAAAATGAATCATCGAACTTGTATAACTTGGCTCAGAGCAATCCTACAACTTTTGTGCCATATTAACTATTACTCCAAATGGATAGTTCTAACAATACGTACTATTTTTTTTTTGTTGGCTGGCACTTTTAGAAAAGGTCCAAAAATGTATGGAGCCCGAATGATCTCCATTATTGTAGACTTGTGAACCATGTAGACTTGTGAAACCAATAAAAGTTAGATTAAATGATTTTCGTTAAAATTGAATTACTTTAAAAATCCACATAAATAAAAACGCGCGGCAAGAACCATGCGAGATCCGTACATAAACCCGTACTCCAGCTTATTTTAAGGCCTCCTAAATGCCCAGGAAACAGAAAAAAGCATCTATTAAGTTGACGCTGAATCTAGAACGCAATGTTATTTGCATGCAGGCGTTAATGGTGGCACAGGACGAGCTAAACAGCGGCGTGTCGGTGCTCAGAGGCAGGCCACGCGGCCGGAGGAGGAGCCGGGCGAAGCCAGCGCCCAAAAACAGCCTGCTGTTCTTTGAAAAGTTGGTGTTATTGTCAATAACAATAAGAATCATATACCCTTAGCTAAGCATACATGATGTCCTAATTTGCTATTCATCTCTTCTCTCTTCTTAGTGTTTGGAAAAGCTACGTTTTTTGGAAGTCACTTTAAATAAATAGAAAGAAGAAACGCAGGCAAAGTCCTCCGCCATGTTAAAAACCTACTCTAACCAGATATATTTACGTCAACAGGTCCCCCAGTTTCTGCGACACCGACCCTAAAACCGACTCGTCAGGTACATCAGGCCGCGTTTGCCGAGTTGGCCGGACCTCTCGCACTGGGTCATGCGACCTGCTCTGTTGCGGGAGAGGACACGCCCTACTCAGGAAATCCAGCATCAAACCCTGCAACTGTACCTTCCACTGGTGTTGCCGCGTCGACTGCCAGCGGTGTACTGACGAGAAATGGATTGCAGTCTGCAAATAAATATCTTCTTGTATAACTAACGCGTAGTCTGTTGTGCTATGGGTATGTACGGTCGGGGTCACCGTCGCTTTACCACTTTGCAGCGATTTTCGTATGAAGCGCACCGACCGCCCAGGTGCGTGCCCGTACCAAATAGACGACGCGATGTGCAAGGGATTTTGACCTTTAGACTGGTAAAGCGACGGAGTCCGCCATTGTACGTATACATACATACATTCTGAGGATGATCAAGCGATGCAACTACCATTTTCACTGATGCTGTAGCGACTGTCAGCAACAATAAATACGACTTGCTGCTGCCTGCTCTGCAGTCCAGTGCCTTGTAATTGTACATTACATGATGCTACTGCCTTGACTGTCGGTGGTGCAATGATGGCAAATAGTTTGCTGAGAAGAGTTGTTTGATACTAGTCTCTCGATGTTGTATTTGTCTACTAGTGCAGTGCATAGTGTGCTACTTGCAATGCATTGTGTGCACCCACCGACGATTTACATGCTGAAATAACACCAGTAAACAGGCAGAAGTTAAACTTCAGGGTCAGCAATGCGCACATGATACCCTTGGTAGGTACGGCGATTGGCTTCGGTGGCTACTTCTCACCAGGCTTGGAATAGATTCTGGTTTATGATAGCGACCACCGTATGATGATTATTATTATAATAAATGTCTTTTATACTACCACTGCAGTTGCAGGTTACTTTGATAGGTTCGCTTGCAGATTTTCACTGACAAATTGAGATGCTTTTTAAACACTTTTGTTTATTTCGGTTCGGTGCAGTCATTTTTAACGCCATCTATTAGACTCGTATAACAACTAAGACATTTTAAATCTGACATTACGCAACCTCTTTACGTAACCTGCACCGTAGTTATTCAGACGACAATTATATGAAATACATGTGTAAAAATCTTTTTATGAGATAAACAATTTGTTATTAACGATCAGTATTATAATTAGCTAAACTCTACCTTATTTTAATGATTCCTAGTGTAAACATTCCATTGTACTTAACTGTCTCTGTAAATATAATCAATTTACAATAACACTCCCAGTGCCGTGATATTTATTGTCTCTACTATTTATTATAATATTAAGATCATTTTACAATGTCGGGTTTTTAAAAATAAATATTAGAAAAATATTTTTTTACTTTTCTTTAATTGTGTGTGGTGGCTGGTGGCGTAAACCTCAGAACAATAAGTTATTGTTCTGAGACGTAAACCCTGTGTTAGACCTCTTTAAAATAAATACAATTACTACCGATATTGTCTGTCTGTAGTTTGAATAATATGAGAGCACAGTAACATAAGACCTGCAGGTTCCAGCAGTCACTTGGACTTCGAAATAGTGTGGGTGTGGTGTGAGTGGAGTCCAGCCTGAAGCAGACTCTGTTTCTAGTGTAATTTTCCATTTAAATATGGCATTGTAAATAGAAAATATTACTTAATTTAAAAAAATACACTCCCGCTGTGATATAACAAGAAGCCGTTAGTGATAAAAATTTAAGTATTATGACAAATTACAAAAAAGCTTGTTTCTATTAACAAAATATAAATTGACTTTATTTTACTTTTTTCAATTTAAAATTTTATTGTAGAAGACTTAATTAATCATAATTAGTTACAATAAATACATTATTGCTTAAATTCAAGAAGTTTTTGTAGTCAAGTACCTAAGTAAGTACCTTATCCCCTCGCTCCTTGGTCGCGAATTAGAGTAGACTTGTATTTTGTTGTTAGAAGACAATTTAGAAAATATATAAAATTAAAATACTTACGAAAAATTGTGTTTTTTTGTGGTGTGGTTTGAACCGGTGGTGTGTATCTTGATTTGGAGCGATCTGTCGTCCGTCTCCGGTCCTGCCGCCTCGGCTACCGATTCATAACCCGAGACGACAAAAACAAGAATCCCTTTCGACCACGTGCTACGTTTGTGAAAGCTACGACGCGAGTCTGCTGCTACGGCTGCTGCTACGGCTACTGCTACGGTAGTGCAGTGCGACTACAAAGTTACATGTGTGTGTGTACCTCATACAATATGTCGATCCAGAGATCGCCGCCGGACGATCAAAAGAGACTCCTAGCTCCATCTACGGTGAATATATCGCACTATAATTCGGACTCCGCACATAACACATCTGCCGCACAAAATAAATTCGAGCTTTTAAACAACACTCTTTCGGCATTAATTATCCAAAATCAGGAGCTGCAAAAATCAGTGGAAAATATGAAAAATAAGTACGAACAAACCTTATCTAAAACTATTAAACCTTATCTAATATTAGAACAAAAATGTGGAGAATATAAGAATGGGTAGGTAACGTAAATAAATACTCTTGAAAACAAGCTTGATGCCATGGAAAAAAGTATGTATTCCACAACCTCAGAAGTGCGCAATATTTCTAAACAAAATTAAGAAAAAAGAGAGGACTTATTAGATGTGGTCAAAAACCTGTGAAAAGCAATTGAAGATTTCCAATTCAAAATATCGAGATTAAAAATTTATACCGCACCAAGTCTGATAAGCTAGTTGTTGATTTTTCTACTGCGACTAGAAGGAATCTTTGATAAGTCATTATAAAACATTTAATAAAATGAAGAGTGTAAATAAACTTGCCCCTTTGAACACGGATTATTATACATCAAATTGCCTGAGCCCGCGCCCACTGTCTTTTTATCAGAGTAGGTATTTAAAACAAGATAATTTACCTGGCGCGAGAAGCCGTGAAAAATAAAAAAATGTTGCGGCTTGGACGTCATTTGGCAGGGTGTACGTGAAGAAGGAAGAAGGCTCTATCCCGATTCGTGTTTGATCGCGAATTTGATCTCAGTAAGCTAGTCACTTGACTAGGTGTTGTGACGTCCATTTTTTAACGTTTATTTTACTTAATTATAGAGATAATAATTGATTTATTAATTATTTAAAAGGTTGAATAGCATGATGATAATTTATCTGTTTGATGCCGCTAGGGTGTTACTATTTCCGTCGCGGGTTAATCCCTAGTGGCATGTACCGCGACATCCACCTCAGCTTTCAGCTTCGGATTGTTGGGCCCCCAGGGGTTTAGTGGGTATTCCCCTCCGTCTCGCCCTCCTAGCCGGGACTTAGTCCTGGCAGCTGACCTGGAGCCTCTTTCCTTGTCAGTGGGTGTGGAAAGGGTTACTATTGAAAATATTAATGATTTATATTTTAGCGTTTTATTAACGCTTAAATATACTTAAGTAAAATTTTAAACACTGAAAAAAGACGACAACCTCAGGCGGGAATCGAACCACGCACCTTCCGCATTCCGGGCGGCTGCCTTAACCACTTGGCTACCGAGGTCCGGCTTTCAACTATCGAAATTTGTCAGTGGTTGATGCTTATGTTTTTTAGGCAACATTGCTTCATCAAATCTTAGAAGTTTTCACCTCTAAGATCCGAAAGAAATATTTTTACAAATATTTGAACATTCGGTTAAGATGAAGCTGCGTTTATAGATTAATGATTTATATTTTAACGTTTTATTAACGCTTAAATATACTTAAGTAAAATTTTAAACACTGAAAAAAGACGACAACCTCAGGCGGGAATCGAACCACGCACCTTCCGCATTCCGGGCGGCGGCCTTAACCACTTGGCTACCGACGTCTGGCTTTCAACCGTTGAAATTTGTCAGTGCTTGATGCTTAGAGGTGAAAACTTCTAAGATTTGATGAAGCAATGTTGCCTAAAAAACATAAGCATCAAGCACTGACAAATTTCGAGGGTTGAAAGCCAGACCTCGGTAGCCAAGTGGTTAAGGCAGCCGCCAGTGTCATAACATTGGGTAGGCAGGTGTAAACAGGCAAGTCAATATTAGTAATTTGCAACCGTCTGGTTAAATAAATAAAATTTATATTTATATAAAGATAAGCTCATTACAAACGCACACACAGCAAACCAGTGCAAAGTTAAAAAAAAAAAAAAATTATATATTAAATTAATCATTAATGGTACCTACTGGACTGAAATTTTTCAGCCAACCCACTCGCGATATATTATTTAACATATTAAATTTGATATAAAAAACTTTTCATCCATTAACCTTCTCGGTAAAGGTCGTTCTATACTCGGATCTTAGACTATATCAGCATAGCTTTGATTTTCGAGCGGCTTTGACGCGGTTTTTTGGGTTTCGACTCGTTTTCGAGGCGCCATTCTGAAGTTGATTTGTTTGTATATCGTACTCATAAACCCATGTCTCGTCGCCATTTATTATGCGGTTCGTGAAGGTGGAATCGGTAGAAGCTCGAGAAATCATGTCTGCTTTCGATGCTCTTTTTGGTCAAAATTGAGCTCTTTTGGAACTAATCGTGCGGCGACGCGTTTCATGCCAAAAACGCCACACAGAATATTATGAACGGATTTAAAAGATACGTTTACCTGTAAAGCTAACTCTCTAAGACTGATGCGACGATTTTCATGTACCAGACTCTTGATTATATTGATGTTTTCATCATTCGCAGCGGTTGGGGGTCGACCAGAACGAGGCAAGGCAAATCAACCACCACTTGTCGGCCTTCTTTAAATACTTTATACCATTCATATGCCCGTGTTTTTAGATACACGAATCACCGTAAGTCTTCTGTAACATTTTTAGTGATTCGGCACAGGAAATTTTGTTTGATACGCAAAACTTAAGGCAAACTTGTTTAACAAATGCTTCCATAGTAAAATCGCAGAACACTTAAAATACAAAAACGGCAGCTGTAATTTTACACTGAAAAAAAATAGGTCGATATGTTTACCGCGCGTTCTGTAATTTATGAATTCCCGGTACTTTTTACACAGAGTAGTATAGAAAATTTTGCTTCTGATCTAGATAATCTGTCGATTGCAAGGGTTGTGGAATGTAATGTGGAGGATATCAATAGTTGTATATCAGTAGCAAAACAGTCTTTGAACATATTATCGCAAAATATTCGAAGCCTTAACTGCAATATGACTAGATTTTCACACTGGTGTGACATGTTGGTGTGACCACAAGTCTGTAGGTACTCCTAGCTTCATTACGTTATTGCAGAAAACCAAAGTACCTTGGGATGTAATAGTGTTGACGGAGTGCTGGTTGTCGTTTAACAATAATGCGAATATCATTTATCTTGAAAACTATGTACATGCGTCTACGGCTGTTAATAGAACTCAAAATGAAAGTGTCGTGTAAGTATCACAAGGTACGAAATGCAATCATAGAAGAGCCCGAAACTCATGATGCTAACTACCTTGTGCTTAAATTAAATACGCAAATCTGTGTGATAGGTATGTACCGTCCCCCAGGCCAGCAGAACATCAATAACTTTATATCTTCCCTTGACTCATTGCTTACTAAATTTAGCCATTTTAATAATATTGTCTTGTGCAGATAAACATTGACATTGTAGCTAACTCCCCCGACCGGCGATCCCTTGAGTATCTGAACATGTTGGCAAGCCACTGCATACTTCCAGGCCACACTGTGTCTACCCACAGTCTTACTTGCCTCGATCACTAAGGGTGGATTCGACCAAACTGGTATAAGGTCTTATACCTAGCTTAAACGCCGAATTCGTATAGACTAATCTCGGAGTAAGTCTTATTCCAGTTTGGTCGAATCCAGCCTTAATGATCAAAACCAAGACTGAAGTTACGTGTGTCGTAGTTAAAGCCTCAGTCACTGATCATGGTCCCAAAGTCTTACTTGTCTCGATCACTTAATGATGAAAACCAAGACTGTAGTTACGTGTGTCGTAGTTGAAGCCTCAGTCACTGATCATGACTGCAGTTAGTCTTGATCTAGGTTCGCGGAAGACTATTTTCCAACATACGGGTCATCGCATTGACTTCGAACGCCTTGATACATGGATAATATCCCAAAATTTTACGCATATAAGTACTCGACTTTCAGGATGTCAATATGGCTACTGATATGCTAATAACTACTTTGTCAACAATAAAACAAAATTCAACTTTGAGAACACCCAAGCCAAGGGCTATTAGCCATGGGTGACAGCTGGGCTTTTACGCTGCATGAAAAATAAGGATAATCTTAACAAAAAGTTAAAAAAGGACCTTAACAATGAAACTCTAAAATTAATATTAAGCGTTACAGAAATTACTGCGGCACTATTAAAAAAAAGCAAAAAGATTGTAAGAGAAGCAACAGATTGAACATGCAATGCACGTAATAATAATAAGAAGCTGTGGAAGGTAATTATTAGAACCATAAGCGGCTCTCGGCAGGTAGCTGATCATTCTGCATCTCTCATGTCTAATAACAACCTTCAGGAGTGTGTTAACGACATAAACAGCTATTTTGCTAATATTGGAGGACGAATAGCTGGAAAACTTTTAAAGTGTTAAAATCAAACATTGGACAAGCGATGAATCTAATGTAACGTACGGTGTTCCGCAAGGCAGCATACTCGGGCCTACATTATTCCTTGTCTATATAATGACCGGTGCAGGCTCCAACTTGGCGGCGGAAAGGTCATCTCATATGCCGATGATACTGCCCATTTTTTCAACGGAGATACCTAACTGGGCTGACGTTTTTGCTAGTGCTCAGAGTGGGGTTACCGCAGTGAGTGAATGGCTAAAAGGAAACGCGTTAACCTTAAATGTCAGTAAGACAAAGTATATGGCGTTTGCCTCAAGACAAAACCAGCAACCCCCATCTGACTTTCTTATAACCGACCACGAATGTTTGCCCGATGAGCCCTTGTGTTCCTGTCTGAGTGTACAAGAACTGATAAGATCAGATACCTCGGTATCGTCATTGATCAAACACTTGCCTTTAAGCCTCACATTGACTTGTTAGTACCCAGATTACGAAAACTAATTTATGTCTTTAGGTCTCTTAGACACGTGGTAGACCGTCAAGTCATTAAGATGGACGCTCTGTGCCAGTCTCTTGGCAGCGCCTCCCCATATAGTAACACAATCAGCCAAATCTCATCTTATTGAGGCAGAGAGGGCACAGAGAACTATTTTAAAAGTTGTAGCGGGTTTCCCTTCCCGACTCTCTACTGATGACCTATACGAGTACAACAGTTGGGACCTTCTGTCTATCAGGAGGCAGCAGTCACTTTTGTATTATGATCCTGAGTTACATACAAAAGAAGGAAACACAAAATAAGTGTGACACGCAAATGTAATACACCTACCTCACACAATTTCTTTTGTCTTCTGGGACCTCACCTCTATAATAAAGTTAATAAAAAATTTAACATTTATCCGCTTACTAAGTCTTCTTGCAAATCTACAGTTTCCAAATATCTTAATAGTCTAACTTAACAGTCTACAGAGAATCTTCTTCAAATTTTTCTCTAGGATCTTTCATACACACAAACACACACACTCACACATACACACATGCAACACACAAACACACGCACGCACTTAACAATTCGCACAAGTACAGCATAGGTATAGTATATGCTATAGGTAGTATTCATTTTCTTATTTCACGTTAATGGTACCACTTATATGGGTTTTTACCAAATTTTTTAAGCAAGAGGGCCCTGGTGACCTGTGTCACAGGTTCTTGTTGATACCAAATATCAGGCACCAGTCTCTCACAATGCAGATCTGATGTAATACTGTTATTGTAAACATCTAGTTAAGAGTAAGTACATATTGTGGAGACAAAATAAATTAATTTATTATTATTAAATAAAAACAGAGAAAAATATATTGATACACCAGTGCATTGGGTCAGCGTGTTACTTGTGGTGCAGTCAACTTAAGTTCCTAATAGTCTAATCGAAAAATACCTTTAACAACCATGACTATTCCACACCTCAAATGTCTCATATCTGCTCCATAGCATTTAATTAAATCTTGACACCTCTATCAATCCAACTGTCCATTCACTCCGTTTACTTTGAGACTGTCACTTAGTAAGATACAACAACGACAACCGTGGCTAAACGTAGGTTATACATACTTGTTATAATTTTAAAACCATTTCGATACGGTGTTGCCTTCTTCCTGTTAGGGATTCTGGCAAAAACCGATCGTTTACAATGCAGAAAAAGTTGTAATCCTTCATCTCTTGAAGCATCTCTTCAATAGTGTTGCAGGCCATCAATAGTTTGACTATATATCGATGAAAAAATCATGATTATCGATTAACACCTCGGTGGCCGATTGGTCAAGCGCTCGGCTTGATATCCGGAGGTTCCGGGTTCAATTTCCTGGTCGGGCAAAGCGCGTTTTTGGATTTTTCGATGCCATAGCCCTTGTTTGTGATCACCAAACCGTATTTGGCAGGCATGGTGATTATGTTAAAAGGTATTGAATATTTACAAATAGATAATTAAGATTTATTGTCTCCAACTATGTGGAAAAAATGTGGTCCAGACAACCTGACGTCAGAATGTCTGGCCACTTTCTTTTCATGTTTTTTCACTGCTCGTCGAGGTACTAGATAATTAAATTTATGGAATCAAATAGTAGCAAAAAGGTATTGAACCTTGATATTTTCAAACATAAAATATCGCACTTGGTCCAGGGGTTCTGACGCTTACTAATTAAGCCACTACCCATCAATTGTAGCTTTAACTTGATTACAAGTATAGAGGCCTTTGCTCTGCAGTGGAACAGTATACAGGCTACTTACTTTACCTTATCGATAGTACCGTCACGTGCATTGCCACGCTATCTTGGCAAACTATCGTTAGTATTGACTAGCGATAGTTTTACGTTCAATCGTACCGTTAGTATAGATAGTTTTGTACTATCGATAGTCAACTATGTTTTGATAACATTCCCACCCAGGTAAATTCCTAGTATTTAAGTCCGGATGTTTAATAATCATATTTACTTGTTCCAAAATAGATCAACAAATGATCATTCAACCATCAATAGCATAATTGACACAAGGCCATACTTTTTTTTTATAAAAGAAGGAGGCAAACGAGCAGGCGGGTCACCTGATGGAGAGTAATCACCGCCGCCCATGGACACTCGCAAAACCAAAGGAATCGCAGGCGCGTTGCCGTAATTGCCATCCTTTAAGGAAGGAATAGGGTTGAGGAAGGATTAGGAATTGTGAGAGGGGGGGGGGGGGGGATGGGTCTCCGAAACCCTCATTGGCCGGACGAAACACAACAGTTCAATGCGTGCTGCAACGCAGCGTGGCTCTACCTCTCAGTGTGTCCCTTGTTTAGTTTATAAAACGGAAAAAACTTAGTGATTGGTGATAAAAAGATCCCACCGAAGAATATGAAGCAGATTCTCTGTAGACTAGTAAGTTAAACTTTTAAGATATTTGGAAACTGTAGATTTGCAAGAAGACTTAGTAAGAGGATAAATGTTTAAAATTTTATAAGTTTATTATAAAATTTTAAACGTTAGATTAAACATTTTTAATATTAGCCGCAACGCAGCGTGGCTCTACCACTCAGTAAAACCATCGATAGATTGCAATTACTATCTATTGGTTTTGTCTAACTACCGATATTGGAATATCCATTATGCAGCACTACTCTTCAATCAAGCTTACGTAACGCTAAAAGCCGTGCGCTTTTGAGAGTACCTATTTTCGTTTAACAATACAAAACATGTGTTCATAACAAAAGTAAACTGCATTGACTCATTTTAATCCGCCAAAGCATCTTAAATACAATTCATTCATGGTGCTGGCACGGACATTGTTGTTATCCTCGCCGATTAGTATGTAATGGAAGGAGACGTCTCAAACCATTTTATGTTTCACTTATTTCTTTGTATGAAGCGATAACGGTACGTGATCTGAAATTCGCTTTGGTTGCTGAGTTATGGCACTTTTTTGAACTTTGGCAGGGCTTTTAGTATTTCTTTAGGTTTGTGGTTCAATTTTTTGTAGTCTTGTAAGTCTGCTTCTCCCAGATGACCCACCACGTAAGCATAATTGGTAAATTTTAATGACTGCCTTAATACGACAAAAACTGGGACTTAACGTGATTTCTAAAGAACGGGAGAAATCCGGATAGTAATTTAATATTCCAGCATTAAATTGCGAATCCGCAACCTGAACGCGCAAACCGCTCTTTATAAAAAAGTACCTACCTACCTATTACTGAAACGAATAGGTCATAGGTATATTATAAAAGATATGACTTATATTATTATATAATAATATAATAAAAATATAGATACCTAAAGACAAAGATAAAGATTTTTATTTCGTTTGTTTTAATAATACCTATTTCACCAGAAGCTGGTAGGTACGCAAAAATTAATTAAAATTTAAACAACAAAACAAAACTATACTTATACTTAGTTTAAACAAACACCTGAGCCACAGTAATAATCTTATTCTAAAAGTCGAGGGGCTAATAAAGTATTACGTAAAGAATAAAAGCATTTTTCGAGCAGCCATTTTTAAGTCCTATGTTTAAAGTAATATTGGGTATTGAGATATTTACATAATTCAATAAAAACTTTAAGATATTACTGAATTCTAAAAATTTTAAATAGCAAGCTATCGTTTTAGAGCTGTCAAAATAAATGTTTATTTTTCTTTCAAAAACGCGTCGGAGCATCACGGAGAGCCCTCGAGAGGAGTGGGCAAATTATCCGGAAATAATGGGATAATTGAGACTCACACAACTGCCGCTTCTGTATAAAATAATGTTTTAAAAAATTATGAATTTTGTTTTTATAAGTACTTACATCTTTTTTATTCAGTTTTTATCAACATAATTAAATTATGACCTCTAATAGTACATTTGAAAGGCTCCCAGCTCTCACATACCAAAAGCAGGTCAGGTATTCCCTCCTACCTTCATAGGTATGTATGTCATCATAGGGTCCTTCAAACGAGGCGTGAAGAAGCACTTTGTGGGCCGGCAGAGTGAGGGTGACTGATGCTACGTCTCTTACGCTGCACCAGTTGTCCCCGCGCCTGGACTTCATTTCCATCAGGGGGAGGGGGTCATTTGCCGGGCTTAGTATAAAAAAGAAGCAATGCTGGACATGATAATAATATACTGCATTTATAACGCGCTTGGTGTCCAAGTCAATATGGCGCCTATACAGGGTGCTTGTTAATAGGTATATTATCCCGCAACTTATAAGTGTAAATGATAATAAGTTACTTATTTGTATAGGAGCAGCTCTTGCGAAAAAGAAATCTAGCTACGAAAACTAGCAAAGTGTAGTTCTCAATTCTCAAAAAAGAATGAAGGCGCGGGCAACAGCCAGTTAAGGGGAGGTATTTCGGGCGCTTCCCTCTCGTTCTCTCGACGGTACAACGGTAAGGGACAGGTATAACAGCGAAGCGGCGCGAATAATCGCGTTTTATATTTTAAAAAATTTATAGATGTAATAAACAAAAAACCATCGGTTATAAAAACTCAAGTTATTTTCGAGCTTCAATTTGGTAAATGACTCATAATATCAAATCACTTATTTTAAGAATAAAACATGGAAAAGAAGATAAAATGACACAAAAATATGTAACTTTGTGAATTTATTCTATCGAGCCAACTTTATTAAATCGTGTTTCCATCGGGTGTATTTTACAGAATAAAGCCTCAACAATATTTCATAATTTTCGCAGATTATAATTTTACTGTTTACTACTTCAAAAAGTAATTCTAAGAACGTGTTATTTTAATTTTTCACTAACACCTAGCCTTAACAATAAAATTAATATAATTTGGCCATCCAGCTAGCGATCCGACTTTGAGAAATTTGCCTATCTAGCAAAATTAGAATCCGACCGCCGCTGACAGAGTATCATGTATCGTATAACGTTACTACTTTGGGCAAAAAAGTATGTAAACAAACTGAAATCAGCATTCACCACGTGCCCCTAATTAATGGCAGCGTGACCCCAATTAAATTGTCCCCAAGGCGGCGGCAAGGTCGCCCTGCATTACCTAACAGTATTAGCGGGGCTTAGGGGGCTAATTGAAGCCTGAAGCCCTGCCGCTTGCGAGGCATAGGCGAGCGGCCAGCACTCGCCCTCGCGGCGCGGGACCGGCGCGGTCTGTTCACGGTAAGGCTATTTTAATTACTAACGAACCAATTATAAAGATAAACAAGACAATCAATTTAAGGAGACTTTAACATTGAATGAGTATAAATGATAATTTGTTATCAATAAAGATAATTTTAGTGAACCATAATAAAATTAAAATTAACAAATCTTTTCGATAACCATTTATATTCATACAACTTTAATATCACGGAATAGATAAAGAACTGTTATGTGGTTAATATCCCCTTCAAAGTTGTGCTTTGATTTACTGTGTTTTAAGTTGTATGAGTTCAACAGCCGGTTAGACATGTAGCTTACTTCTTTATGTGAAAATGCAACACAGAAAATCTTTACACTTTTATTAATAAACGTGGACTAAAGTTTTTGTTACTGACGCTGTCTCGAATTTGTTAATAAAGGCAAATCGTCAGTTTTAGTTAAAAAATATATTTCTTACAGTCATTTGTTTACTTATGGTTTGACACTTGGATCATAACATAAACGATGATTAAAAAGTGCGCTTTAATTTTTTTTATCATTGTAAATGTAGTGTGGTTGTGGACCTGATATGTTTGTCATGTTTACTTTTTCTTACTTATTAAAAACCAGTTCATTTTCAAAAATGTTTTTGTTATTTTCTTGATAAATGTAAGTATGTTTATGTTGTTCTTACTCTACATTCACTTTTCAAAGTCGAGAACACAAATCCTCGCCTACACGCTCCAACACAATAATTGATTGCGCCTCTCACAAACTAACGTCAATCGTTCGCAGCAAGTACGAAATGAAATAAACGAAACCTCTGCCCGCCAGGATTGTCCTGCCACTCACATGCTAAATCAGGCAAGATGAAGGACGGTCTTAACTTAGCGACGCTGCCGAGCCCCTTGGACCGTTACACCCTCGAGTCCAAGCTCGGCTCAGGTATCTTCGGCCAAGTGTTCAGGGCGACAGACAGCCAGGCTGCTGGGAAATCTGTCGCAGTCAAAATTCAAACATACATCGACGACAATGAAGTCCACATTCAGGAGGAGTACAAAATCCTAAGGGATATCACTAAACACCCGAACTTGATTGATTTCTACGGCGTCTTCTGTGAGAAGTCGGAGGGCGTGAAAAATGTTTGGCTCGTACTGGAAGTGAGTATTATTAGTTGGTTAGTTGGCGTTTAACAATCGATGAAATTTGTATTGATGTCGATTTAATTTTCTTTGCCTTTGTCAATCCAATTTAAACTCAAAACTCAAGCAATTGTAGGGTATCGCTTTACAAACTTGAGATTTAGTTTTTTTTTCAAAACCCATGCCTACTAACGCTTACTGCATCGTCTTATTTCAGCTGTGTGACTGCGGGTCTGTCATCGACATTGTCAGAAAGCTACAGGCAACAGACAGAAGAATGTCCGAGGAACACATCGCTTACATACTCAAATATACGATCAAGGTGAGTCCATATTCGACTGACTATAAACATGTCCCTCGTCACATTCGAGCCGAGGCTGTTTATAAAACAAAGGGACTGCCAGTCCACCTTTCAACCACTGAATCAATTGGTGGATACTTTGAATGCAAACTCAATTGTTCTCCGATCCGTGTCCGGGCGATTTCTGTTCTTCGAGTGACGTCGAATAAAATATTGCCCGACGAATGTCCACGTACGTTGAAATACTATCTAGGGCCATTACTTAAAATGCACGCCGCTTTATTTGATGTGATTCGCGACGGAACAGTCGAACTTGTCGATGCGAATGTCGGAGCGCGCCCGACAACACCGTGATGGCCCCCCATCGCGGCGCATCGCTCAATTATCGTAAATAATGCTCGCGCACACAAGATATACGGACCTCTGGCGCAGTAGCGAATGATCCCTCGCACGCGGCCGCGTCGATACAGAAACAACTCTATCAACAACAACTTTGAACACAAAATCGTAAACATGAAATATACTTTTAAGCTTTTAAGGAAAGAGCTAGGGGTAAATGCGTATTATCTTTATGCAAGCCACTTGCCTCACAATATCAGTGCTCCGTCCTTTTCGTTCGGCAGATCTTCAACGCATATCTATTGATGTTGCTTCTCGTAAGCTACAATCAAAGATTTGAGATGTAATGCTTATCGAAAACATCGAATCGATGATTACATAATTAGGTGATTATCCTTTAAAAAACTTTTATGTATTTTTCATATTTTTGCGTTCAAATGTAGTACGTTGTAGTAAGGAGAGATAGTTAAATAGAATAGACATTTTTTTTTCCAAAGATATGCAACAAAAATATTTTTTATAAATGACAAGTGAAACAATAGTTTTCTTTACTTTAAAGAGTTCAGTTTTTTTCTCATTTGTCTCGATTGAGTACTTCTGTGGGGATGACAAAGAATATTCAACCAAATTTTATAAGTTACAATCTATGTATTTTTTGTGATTTTCTGTTAAAATTTTACACTCTATAACTCTATAACGTGTATATTTATATATGTATTTTTGTAGCAACTTTAACATGGTTTCTTTGAAACTGACCACAAATAGAAGTCAAATTGGCTATTAATAAAACAACAGTCATTGACGTAAATTAATTTTAATTATCATAATAGAAAATCATTCGACAAAATTTAGACCATCGAAATGTTCCCGTCACATCACTAAACATTAAACGATCGTAATGAACGCATTAAACACACTGATATATCGGACGGTAGAAAGCGCGGACAGGCCGCCTGCGACAGCGCTGCGCCCGCGCACCGATACGTATGCAAATAGCCTCCAATGAATCTCAGGGGCGTGGACCGCTTGACTGACATTGACGTTACTATCGCCGACCCGTCTTAACGATCCCGTGCGTGAGGCGACCATTCGTTAGGGGCGGTCACTCCATCACTCCACGTCAAAGTCGCGTGTTCACTCTCGCTATTGGTCCGATAAATCCATCTTACTCGTCTGCATTCATTTCTAGGCCCTCGTGTATTTGCATGAGAACAAAGTGATCCATCGAAACGTGAGGTGCAGCAATATTTTGATCACTAAAGACGGGGAAGTAAAGCTTACTGATTTCGGACTCTCCTGCAAGCTAGATGTCACAGAAAAAAGTACCATAGTCATCGGTTCACCTAGCTGGATGGCTCCAGAAGTTGTTTCGAGTGGAGATGGATATGGAAACAGGGCTGATGTGTGGGCGCTGGGAATAACAAGTATTGAAATGACTGATGGCAAAGCACCTTTCGAACTGATGCACCCGACACGAGCACTATTTCAAATCGCTAGAAATCCACCTCCTGGAATCTCAAAAGCTTCTATGTGGTCTAATGATATCAATGATTTTATTGTCGAGTAAGTAATAATATCTCATCAACTACATTTTGCAATTACTAACGAGATAGTTTAAAAAGTACTCTTTTTTTACTCCAAGGTGTTTAGAAAAAAACCCCGAGCATCGTCCTTATATGATGGAGTTGGAAGAACATCCATTCATACAATCAGTTCCTGAAAATGATTATCACGTAAGTTTTATATCCACAGGTTAATTTAAATAACTATAAACATAATTACCAACCAACAATAACCGTGTCGAGTAGGGTAAAAGAATACTACTACCCCCACTCTTCCCTTGGGTGTCGTAAAAGGCGACTAACGGACTAAACGACTCACTACCTGTCACGCTGAGAACATGTGCAGTCGCTATTTGGTGAAAAGTGGACTATAGCAAAGAACTGCTTTTGCGGTCCTCATTGCCTAGTCTCTGACTAACCCTTCGGGGATAATAGTCGTGATTATATGTATGTATGTATGTATAATTACTAACTGGTAACGTCTTCATTCACTTTTTGTTATCAAATTTATTCAGCTTTCAACTGAACTAAAAATGCTGATAGTGGATTTAAAAAGCAAAGAAGCACCAAGTAAAAGGCCAGAACGTATTATTAAGAACAATCTACTTATAACGGAAGGGGTACATGATCCAGAAACTATGCAAGTGGAAGATCTCGCGGCTTTAGAAATATTGTCAGAAGAAAACGTTCTTACCGAACTACAAACCAAACTTGTGAAGGGATCTTTTACATCTTTTATAGGCGACGTTCTTCTTATACTCAATCCAAACACAAATGAAGATATTTACAATGAAGACGTAAGTTTGCTTAGAACATTATTAGATAGAAATATGTTTAATTTTCCTAGTTTAAGCCTAAATTAAATAGAAATACTTTACAGTAAAGTTCAGACGTTAAAAATTTAAAGTATCGACTATGATCAGCATCATTAACAAATTTTAATAATTATTATATTTTTTAAATAATTTGTATATTTTATTAATATAATTTCACAGTACCACAAAAAGTACGAATGCAAATCTAGATCTGATAATGAGCCCCACATATTTGCTGTAGCTGACAGCGCTTACCAAGACGCCTTGCACCATAACGAACCACAGCATATTGTATTTTCTGGTGAGAGCAAATCAGGAAAAACCGCAAACATGGTCCGTGCCTTGTCACATTTAACCCACTTAGGCGCCATGAAGAATAACACAGCCGAGAGGATTCGAAGAGCTACAAAAGTAATACAAACTTCCTTAAGTTCAGCAACGCCCATAAATTCCCATTCCACGAGAGGCATTTTCCAAGTTCAAGTCACTTATGGTAGTTCAGGAAAGCTGAGTGGAGCTATATTCTGGCTTTATCAACTCGAGAAGTGGCGTGTGTCATCTACAGACATGTAAATACAACATTGATTACATTATGACATCATATGATCTGTATAAATGATCATTTTTTAAAATTAACTTAAAGGTGTTTTTCAGGTCACACGCGAATTTCGATTTGCTTTACTGTTTTTATGACGCTATGGAAGCATCAAACAGATTAGACGAATTATGCTTAGAGAAAAATCGAAAACATCGGTACTTACGAATATCAGAAGAACCAACAAAAGGAGTTAAAGGGGCTAGAGAGACACCCCAAGAAAATGTAGAACAATACAAAGAGTTTATCGAAAGTCTTAAAATCCTTGACTGGGAAGAAGAAGATATAACATTTCTTGAAACTGTACTAGCCGCAATACTAGCCCTCGGAAATGTCAGATTTAAGGATGGTAAAAGCGGCTCTGCAGAAATAGAAAACCCAGAAGAAGCCAAGAAGATAGCAAAGTTACTTTCTTTGGAAGAAGTAAAATTTCTTTGGGCACTGTTAAATTACTGTCTTATCGAGAGTGGAACTGCTGTGAAACGAAAACATTCTACTGATGAAGCAAGAGATGCTAGAGATATTTTGGCAGGGACTCTATACAAAAGATTAATTGACTGGATGATCAATTTGATCAATTCAAAGATGTCCTTTATGAGATCCGTGTTGTAAGTTAAATAGATATTTTATAAGCTTTTAACATTAAACATTTTCTAATTGGTGTTTCATTTTCAGCGGTGACAAATTTTCTGTCAGTTTATTGGATATGTTTGGTTTCGAATGCTATCACAGAAATCGTTTAGAGCAGCTAATTGTAAACACGACCAATGAACAAATACAATTCCTGTACAATCAACGGATGTTTGCTTGGGAAATGCAAGAAACAGCCGAAGAGGACATTTCTGTAGTTCAGTTGCACTTTTATGATAATAAAAATTCTGTAGATCAGCTTATGGGAAGACCCTTTGGTTTATTTTATATTTTAGATGAAGCAAGTCGGACTGGGAGTGGACAGGAATTTATAATGAGTATGTTTACTTAATTAAAAACGAATTAAACGATGTGACGCTTTGGCTCATTCTTATTGTCTTATTTTTGAAAATGATGTTACAGGCACAATCAGAAACACATGCAAAGGACCCTACATTAAACTTTCTGGTAGTCATGAATTTAGCGTAGCACATTACACGGGCAAAGTTAACTACGACGCCAGAGAAATGGCTGACAAAAACAAAGATTTCTTACCTCCTGAAATGATAGAAACAATGAGAGCTTCAACCAACATAACAGTGCAGCATTTATTCCGAAATAAGTTGACAAAAACTGGTAACCTTACGGTATCTTCAAGCCAACCAAAAGTAGTTGTCCAAAAGTCGAAATCTGAAAAAGAAATGGACAATGTTAAAACAAGAGTAAGTCAGCAAATTGTCTCTAGCAAATTTATATCTGCTATGTGCCAAAACTACCTACACATTGAGATACTGTAAGAAAAAGTTATGTTCGAAAAAAAAAAGAGTCGTCGGTCGATTTGTTCTGGCAACAGAACGTTAGATATGTTTAAAGATTGGTCGTGTTATTAAGCACAATATATTTGTGCATACCAGCGTACCATAATATTTTGGTTATATAGTAAGATCCCGGAGCGATCAGACATAGCTTATTTTCACACAGATGAAACCTTAAGTTCTCGTAGCGTCTCATGTGCTTTGAATGCCTGCGTGCTTGTGGAGCTCGCCTTGTGACACCTGGGCAGGTACCAGGTGAGAAAGGTAACTAAAAATAAGAGTTATTTAACTTGAATTTGTATGGCTGACTTTTATATATGTTTTGTAGAATCATAAAGTGTCAGACACTTTCCATGGACCAGAACTGTTGTCAGACGCTTTAAAGCTCCACAAAAAATAAATGAAATTCGCTTATTTTTACATGTCTGTGTTTAAATATGTTATTAAGGTAACTATAACAAAGTTATATTTCATCAGTCAGACAAATTATAATGACCAAACATCCCCTAAACACAAACAATATTATGCGCATGCGTCTCAGATTTAAATATTATAAAAATATTTTTGCTTTCGATTCAACATTTTTGTATCTTTATTTAAATAAGATAAACTTCAAATTATGATAATAATAGATATTTAAAGTTAATTAATTTATTGCATATATTCGGGAATATTTATTTATTCGGACCAATTTCGTTTTATAAGGAATTATTTTTATTTTATTGCTAAAAAGATACCAGTTGAGCCAATTTTAAGAAAAAACATTTTAGTTATAATTTACTACTACTATAATATAACTAACTACTAACTATGATTAATTGTGGTGGGTTATTTATGGCCCAAAATCCCCGTGCTATTGCCCACGTAGGAGGCCTGTGCCCAGCAGTGGGACGTTTATAGGCTGATGATGATGATGACTAATTAAATAAATAAAAATTGTTTATTCTTTAATCATCATAATAATCGTCATAATCATTAGAATTTTTATCATTAACCGAATAATGACACTGTCCATTCGAGTCATCATCCTCATGATTATCAATTATGTTGTCGTTGCTGGCAGCTACTTCTGCAAAAAACAGATCAAAAAATTAAAAAACAAACTACAAATAAATAATAAATTTTAAACATGAAGTCAAAGTACAGTATCTACCTAAGTACACCTGATTCTTAAAGGGATTCACTAACGTATCCTGGTAATTAGTCACCTTCAAACCAATGAAAGTGATACTGCTTTTATTCTAACCACCACGCATTGTTTTCAGGAGTAAAAATGGTTGGTTGTTTTTCATTTGCATTATTCCTTATGCTAGCAATGTAATTAGCTCGAAGAAATTGTTGAAATAACTCAGTTTTGCATGGTGGTAAATTGGTAGCATCAATTTTTTTTTAATTTTTCGGGTTGAATTCTTCGTTAATATTAAGTACGCTGTAATTATTTAAATACAGCTTAAGCCGGGCAGCATCAACGTCGAGTACCTATGCCAGGATCACTATAAAATTCGCAGATACATTTTTGTATTTTATTGAAAACTAGCTGACCCGACAGACGTTGTCCTGTCGTAATTATGAATATTGTAAAATATATATTTTTAAAAAGTGTTTATTTTAATTTTTTCTTTCATAAGAACCTTCTCCTGACAATAACAAACACAACAAAAAAATTAGCGAAATCGGTCCAGCCGTTCACGCGTGATGGCGTAACCAAGGGAAATAGGGATTCATTTTTATATATATAGATATGAATATTGTAGAATATATTTTAAAAAAGAGTTTATTTTATTTTTTCTTTCATAAGAACCTTCTCCTGACAATAACAAACACAACAAAAAAAAATTAGCGAAATCGGTCCAGCCGTTCACGCGTGATGTCGTGACCAAGGGAAATAGGGATTCATTTTTATATATATAGATATCATCATGTATGTTTTCATCGGTAAGCGACCCTGAATCTCCAAATATAGTGCGTATAGTGCAACGCTAAATATTGTTTGTGTTTGGGGATGTTTAGTCACTACAATTTGTCTGACTGATATAACATAACTTTGTTATACTTACCTTATTAACATATTTAAAAATCAGACATGTAAAAATAAATCTAGTTCATTTATTTTTTGTGGAGATTTTAGCGTCACAAGTTCTCTGGTCCATAGAAAGTGTCTGACACTTATGATAGGTACTACTTCAGAATAATATTCTACAAAACATATTATAGTAGATATAATTTAAATAACTCATATTTGTAGTTACCTTTCTCACCTGGTACCTGTCCAGGGCGAGCTCCACAAGCATGCAGGTATTCAAAGCCCATTGAGACGCTACTGAGAACCTAAGGTTTCATCTGTCTGAAAATAAGTTACGTCTGATCGCTCTGGGATCTTGGACTAGTAGTTTACAGCAGAAATGGAAATATCTCAATACAGTGCACAAAGCCAATTTTGATTTAATGGCGACGCGATAATGATAGAAAATTATGAAGAACACAGTAAAATTAAATTTTAGTCAAAACGTAATTTTACAGTCACAGAACAATAATGCAACGTTTGTCATAGTTAGATATTTTATGGCAATAATTAGCCAAAACTTTATTTACAGAAATACAATACAGTATCAAAAGGCCAATACTCACAAGTACACCGAATGAGGACTGTGGCAGCAACGTACAGAGCTACCAGTTTAGAGATCCTCAAGCAGTTGTCCATCGGCCCAGGCAGTGGAGGGACGCATTACGTCAGATGCATCAGAGCTGATCTTAACGACAATCCACGAGGATATCAAAGTGAAATCGTCAGACAACAATTGCGAGCTTTAGCAATTTTAGACACAGCTAAAGCTCGTCAGCTCGGTTATTCGTGCCGCATACCATTTGCCGAGTTTATTAGAAGGTAGATATCTACTATGCATTTTTCGGAAAAAAATATGCATTATTGTTCCAAAAATGTATACCTACTTAATGGACAAATCATAAAAACATTTCGGCTAATGTTTACAGATACAGATTCCTAGCTTTTGACTTCGATGAAAACGTGGAAGTGAATAGAGATAACTGCAGACTGCTGCTTATTCGTCTAAAAATGGAAGGATGGGTGTTGGGGAAGACAAAGGTGTTTTTGAAATATTATAATGAAGAGTTCTTGTCCAGGTAAATTAGTATAAGCTTAGTTTAGTACTTATTCTGATCTTATTTTAAACATTTGTAAATGTAACTAGGAGGCTTTGAGTTTTTAATAAAATGTCCTTGAGTAAGTACGATAGTAGGTATTAAACTGTGTATCTATCTTGTGAATTTGGTTTGCAGATTGTACGAAACTCAGGTCAAGAAAATAGTAAAAGTGCAATGCATGATGAGGGCATTTTTAGCCAGACGGAAGGCAGTAAAAAGTAAATCCAAGCAGTTGCATAGTAAGCATACCTACTTATTAAATCCCATACAATCCTAGTCTGAAATATTTTACATCTTCTAAACACACTTATGTATTCCAGTTAAAGAACTAAAAAAACAGCAGTCTATGAATGTTACGGAGGATGAAGCGGCACTTCTTATACAAAAAGGTATGACACTTCTTCCATTAATTAAATGTTAACTAAGGTCAATGTGGGGAAGTGTAACTAGGGGGCAAGAGTGGATGCCCTTTATATTTCGAAAACTATTTAAGCTTTTGTTGGCAGTGACATCTGCAGTGCGAGCATGGTACTTTTATCGACCGATAAAGTGACATTAGACCTCGACAAATTGACATCGGCAGTACTTAAACTGTCAAATTTTATCGTCTAATGTCACTTTATCGGTCGTTAAAAGATCCGTGCTCAGGGGGCTGTTGTTGTGGTTAAAACAAATTTCAGTTTACTCAATTTCAATCTAGATGGCATTGTCAAACACTTTTGAAGCTGTCGCCATTTTAAAATCTGACAATTTTTTAAGACGAACTCGAGTTAGCACGTGCTTCTTCAATCGATAAAAATTTTGGTGATTTTGAAGAATTTGTATATTTTTTGCCAATATGTAGTTTTTATACTAACCAAACTTATTATTACTCTTGTAATTTCGTTGGAATCGTTGATAACAAGAGAATTATGTCCACTTAAAATGTTTTACCTAAAAAATAAATGACTGGGGAAGTGTGCCTACTTTGCATGAGGCAAGTGTATCTGTATGTTACACTTGCCTCAAATCAGGGGTTACAAACCTTTTATTTTTAAACTAGTGATAGGTAATTTCTAATTGCTTATTGCTGGATGAGGAGCAATTTTCTATAAAATCTGGGCGTAAAACCAAAAGAAATGTTACTCCCATCGATAGTTAGGACTAGAAACGATTTTCTCGTATACTCTATGCCCCCGGGTTGGCTTGTAAATTTCCAAAGTAAAATAAAACACGATTATTAATTCGGTAATTATACCTATTTTTCTAACTTTTCTGTTTTAAATAATTAGAAGGTATGTTTTATGTACGTAGCCAACAGCCAAACCGCGGAAAAATAATAGTTGTTCCATAAAAAAGTACCGATACCCACTGGATGAAAATGTAAGGAACCGCTGTTTTGTTTTTGCGATTTTGTTATTGGCTACATAGTAAAAGTTATTCGTATTGATGAATACTACCTCCCCCTATAATAAAAACTTCATGCACTTAAACTATTTTTAATATCATAGTGTTGTTGATTACTATTAAAACTTTTAACATTCAATGGCCTCCATCTCCGTATTTCGGTGTATTTCATGATTGTTGTCAAATTATAAAATCTTCTACACGTACAAGCACAGAAAAGCTTTCATTTAGCGAATTAAGATTATTACATAAAAATGTTTTTTTATCCCTGCCCAATGTAGTATGACACACTTACCTCATAATTTTTGCTCTCTTATACTATTCTCACAAAGTATATTATGTAATCTAGTCGACAAATTATTGGATCCTACGATCAAGTAGAAGAGACTTCTTATTTTGGAATAAAAAATAACTGTCTATTGTACTTTAATAATATAGTCGCACTTGCCTCACTTTGTTGGGGAAGTGTGTCTACCATAGCACTTTATAATAGACCTTAAAAACGAATGAATAAATGGCCAATATTGCGTAAAACACTTTGTTTTCAGTCAATTATGAACCTCATTTTAATTAGAGAGAGTTAGAAATAATACCCTAAACTACATGATTTTTAAGTTCAAAATGAACTTTTTAAAAAGTATGACGCACTTACCTATATTGACCTTATCAGCTACAAATTCCATTCCAATAAAGGGATCAAGCCATATCAACACAAACTTTCGTCAATTAAATTACAAAAAAAGTGAATTGAGTGGGATAAATGATTAATGTTTTATATTTTAGCGTTTTATTAACGCTTAAATATACTTAAGTAAAATTTTGAACACTGAAAAAAGACGACAACCTCAGGTTCCCGCCTTTTTTCAGTGTTTAAAATTTTACTTATGGATAAATGATGTCATTTGCTTCGGAAATCAAAATGGGCGGATTATACCATTCCATTATGTGTTTCCTCGTCTGTGCTGGGTGGTCTCGTGTGTATCATCTCATCATGTGCATGATATGCCATACATGACCCATTTGTAAATATTTAGTTCACTAATTTTATACAAAAACCAAATCCTCTTTAGAAGCAATTCAATTTGTTTAAGTACTTATAGAAAAAAAACCCAGACGATGAGTTTCACTAAATTAATAGACAGTAAATTCAAAACGCACTAATTGCCTGTGTAGCCTTACATTAAATAACATATTTTTCACCTTACAACCTCGGAAAGATTCTGTTTGTCATTAGAAATTTGAGTGCAAAAGTGCATTTTATCCGCACAAGTACAGGTATTTTAATCGCACTGGCCAGCCACAGGTGGCAGCACTGGAATGAATGAAAAAAATAAAAATCATTTTAGAATTTTCTTCTCTTTATTCAATTCACCTTCCATAATTTGTTTTGAAAACACTAATTTAATAACTAAGCTGTTTTTTTTGCACCTAGCGTTTTCCTCGCTGTAGTGAGGTGAAATATTGTGTGTTTCACTCGGCAGCAAAGTTATTTTGCATCTCGTACCTTTGAAACCTACGCTCAGGATTCAATACAAGTACTCGCACCAAAAACCTATTTTGCAGCCTTGCATAACAAATAACTATTGTTTCTAAAATTACAGCATACCGTGGCTACATTGTGCGCAAAGCGTACGACCCACTGATCAACAAAAGCACTGGCCAGATCGACGAGGAGACAGCTACGTTTCTAAAGAGGTTCGCTATGAAGTGGAAAAGCAGGTCGATATTCCAAGTTCTGTTGCAGTATAGAGCAGTCCGTTATCAGGATTTGGTACATTTCTCTCAACAGGTATCGAATTAAAAATATCAGTGTCAGTATAGGCACCCCTAACGTCCGGATAAATAGTTATTCACTTCCAGCGTAGGTACTTATTCCTTATAGGCATATAATAGAGATGATTGTCAATGTACACCTTGGTAGCAGAACTCATAAGAAGCTTATGGCAGAGTTTTAAGTGACTTTGAAAACTTACAAGTGTAATTTTTAGCAATCCAATTTATCGCTAATCCTCTAATGTGCTACAGTAAATAGCTACAATAATTTGTGGCGCAGTTTTAGGTGATCTTTCTTCCCATACGGTGCTTCGACCCTCTCCAATGTAGATCTGCTCTTTAGTATATCGTCCCTTTATCTACCCTAAAGTTTACATAATAATTTTGATCCTTGATTGAACTAGAAAATGCTTCAAAAGCTTACCGTTTATATATTGTTTAAATGTATTTCTAGGTCCACATCTACAACCAAGCAATGCTAGAACCACTCCTAAACACCAGCACCTCCGTACTGTTAGACCGCGTCGACCCTCAAGCCAAAGGTCTCGATTTCCTCGGCAGTGGACCCCCAACAGTATGGAAATTGCCATTCCGAATCGACCAACTACAATACTACGACACATCGTACATGTGTGACCCCTCAGCTAAAAGCACGTGAGTATGGTGTTCTCAAATAATTTTTTTCTTAAATACTGTTGGTGCGGTTAGCTCATTCAGTCAGTTTTAAGTAAGAGAGATAATAGCAAATAATTTCTTTGCTTATAGTAGATGATAGTGAGTGTTAATATAAAAGTTTAATAGTAAATAATATTCCCCCAAAACACCTTGAGTTACAGTACCTACCTATAGACAAGTAAAGTAAAACACAAATTTTAGAAAATAAAACAAACTGCAAACATGACGCTACACTTTCCCGCCCAGAAGTACCTACCTACTCTTAATTTTTTGTTGACATCACATTTAGTTTATTTTTAAATTATTTATTAATTTCTTGTAGCGACACATTCGCCAGTCAATACGATTCGGACCACGAGCAGTGGGACGAACCACTGAAACGGCGATTTAGTTCTGCACAAACTGACATCAGCATGACTTCGACGAGCACGCAAACGCTAAGCACAGTGCCGTTCTGCAGAGATCCTACTCAACCCGTGCCGAAGCTGCCACCGGACGAGCCCCACCCCGTAGCAAAGGCCAGTTCCATGAGAGACATCGGCAGCCGGCCAGCTGTTTATAAGAAGAAAACTTCAAATTCACCACAAAACTACTACCAACCGCCCGCACCCTGGTCTGGAGTGCGGGACGACACTGATGTACTTGAAAACACATCTGGCAAACTAAGAAAGACGAACTACAGCCGGAGTCTTTACTCCATTGACGCGCAAGACATGCAAAATCCAATAAAAGAGCTGCAGGCCATGGCGAAGTCTACGAGCGACATGAACGACGGAGACGACCCTCCGTTCAACTTTCAAGCGATGCTGAAAAAGACGCCTCGAAACAGAGCGTCCATGAAACGGTCAGGAGAGAACGACAACGGTATGTTTGAACACAGACCGCTTAGAAAGATAGCACCGTCACCGCCCGCAACACCAATGGCTGGAAGGGTCACCCCGAGTTCAGGCAAGGTGACACCATCTCGCAAATCCAGTCCCGCGCCGCCGCCGCCCCGACCAGCGAGCAAGGAACTGAACAGAAAAGACTCAAAAGAACTTTTTTTCGCTGCATTGAAAAGGAGAGAGTCTGCAACAGATCTATTGAGTTCTGTGCTTGACAATAAAGTCGATAATGAAAGAGTCGTGCTAGCTCCAGGGATTACAGTGGAAGGTACCGTCACCGACTTGTAAATGCAAACACAAAGATGTTTTGTAGAAAATATATTTAATCTCCATTGTGTTGGAAGTCCGCTTATAATCATTTGTATTATGGTGTAACATTTCTAATTTTACTTTTTGACAATTAAGTTATAAAGCCACATGGTTCACGTTAAGTCATAAGAATTTTTAATGTTTGATTAAGTTATTATTATGATTTATATCTCAATAGAGTTAAGTATATTAAATACAAAGTAAACTTAAGGCGAATTATGGCGAAATATAAAAATATACACACAGTGTTACTTAAAATATACATCTTAGGGACTCATCACGTTATAGAAAAATATAAAAATTTATATATTCCCTTACATTTAATTAATTAATCAAAATTGCTTTGGTAACTTATTATAAATACTTATATCTAAGAGTGTGGTCGATATTACTGTGGAATAATTGTGGGTTAAAGCCATAGATAGGTGGGTGAACAAGCTTAGGTGAAAATAGCTGACTAATCACGAGCGTTAATTATTTTAACACGAATTTGATTTACATCGAAATCAAGTCAGTGTAATCAAAGAGTGCTGAGCAAGAACACTAAATTCAAAATATTTTTGATCTCTGTTCAGGGCCCCAATTCTCATTTTTCGAGATGTAGTCTCGAATCGAGTTTTGATTTCGATCTCTAACTCGATAATCGACATTTTGTTCACGAATCTCCTATTCTCAGCGCTAATCGAAATAGACTTCGAGTTTTTTTTTGATAAATATTGCCATTCTTTTAATGCAATCAACTCGGGATGCGTTCCGTTTGACACGTTTCATCCGGTTTTAAACCGGT